>CANJKZ010000198.1:352500-1552500 GCA_947471745.1 Closterium sp. Naga37s-1
CGGGATTCGAACCCGAGACCTTACTGACACCATTTCAGAATCCCAGTCACTAGACCACTGGGATAAAAGGGCTTGTTAAGTAGCGGGTGCGAGCGCCCATAACCCCCCAGGCAACCGTGCCTGTAACCCTTCCCTAGGATCAATCGGGGATCACCAGTGGACCTCTGACACCCCCCCACACTGGGATGCCCGAAGTGCATACACCGGGATTCGAACCCGAGACCTTCGCTCTGATAACATGTCAGAATCCCAACCACTAGACCATTGGGATAAAAGGGCTTGTTAAGTAGCGGGTCAGTGCGCCCATAACCCCCCAGGCCAACATGCCTGTAACCCTTCCCTAGGATCAATCGGGGATCACCAGTGGACCTCTGACACCCCCCCGCACTGGGATGCCCGAAGTGCACACACTGGGATTCGAACCCGAGACCTTCGCTCTGATACCATGTCAGAATCCCAACCACTAGACCATTGGGATAAAAGGGCTTGTTAAGTAGCGGGTCAGTGCGCCCATAACCCCCCAGGCCAACGTGCCTGTAACCCTTCCCTAGGATCAATCGGGGATCTCCAGTGGACCTCTGACACCTATATCATGCCCTTATTGTCTTCGGCTCCGAAGGGGGGTAGTTGGGGTCGATAAGGCTTTATTTTATTTTATTTTTCACTGCGTTCAAAGCAACACCCCCCCCCCCCCCCCCTCTCTCAGCCATGCCATTCTTGGTTCAACACCCTAGCTTAGGCTGTAGTCCAGTGAAGGCGCCGTCATGTCGGTGCTGCATATGCTGATGAAGATGCTGCCTGCGGCCTTGCATCCAATGCAAACTATGCCCCGGCTCCACTCGGCTTGCTGGCTCCTCCGGCACCGCCTGCTCCTCCCGCACCTCCCGCGCCTCCCATGCCCCCTTTTCTTTGCCTCTTTCAGCCGATTAGCATTGAAGACGAGTTCATTGAGCAACAGGAGCCTGACGCGTCATTCCCACGCGACCGCCAATTCTCTTTCCCAAGTCTCAACACTAGCATTTGCGTTCATGTAAGCAGTCAATTTTAAGAAGCGTATGTTGAACTGGTCCACGGCTGGATCGCCACGGGCGGGGATGCCGTCCCTGAGAACATCATCATTTGTACTTTCAAGACGTGCAGCATCTCCAAGTCCTTGAATAGGCATGATGCACGTCAAGTGGAGGTGCACAACTGCACGCATGTAGCATGGAGTTTTAGCAATGGGTAAACCTAATGTACGCCAATAACAACCAGGAGGAGGAGGAGGTGGCAGCAATGGCTGAGGAGAGCGGAGAGGAAGAGAAGACAGCTAGCAGTAAGAAGTTGCATGTCTTGCGGGTAGTCTCCTGCATGCCCATACGTTAGACTATACTACAGTCTAACCATGTAGTAATGATAACAGTTAAAGATAAATATCATGCATGCTAGGAAAATAAATATTTGGATAAAATAGAGAGACTTATATTAAATCGAGTAGAAACCCCGTTCCTTTCCTTAAGATGATTTACATAAAAAATAACCCATGGACGGGAGGGAGGTCTTTAGGGAGGGAAATTATTATAAGAGCGCATAGTAGAAATATAGTTTAACGAGAGTGCCGGTCTTAACAGATACGCGATTTGGAATGAAAAACTCGAGGGTGGCTCTCGTTCAATTAATATGACATTTTAATGTCCTTAATCAATGCATTTTTTAAAGTTGATGTGTTCACTTCACATTGGGAACTCTCAAATGGTTTACCTCAAGAATCATACGGCATAGGAGATTGATGTCACAACATTGGAGTCATGAAATGAACCTTTATGCTACTCATGCTATCGGAACATTTCATTTGTTAAAATTGCAACTGTAATTGGTTTATATATGTACTCCGGGTTGATCACATATATGTGAAAGAACGAGGAATGAATGCACTAGGAAACAGGTGGGTACAAGTATGAAAACCTAAAAGTGTTGTACCCCATATTGTCAACCCCACTACAGCCTACACAGACTATAGCATATATGTTTGACACATCCCCATAGGCAAAGTGGGGGAGAACAAGAGGTCACAAGACCAGTCAAGCAAAGCACAGTAAGCTCAGGGTGGATCACAACGTCACCACACATTCCGAGCACAAGTTCAAGGCCACAAGGCCAGTTCACATGCAAGATTATATATAAAGGTAAACAAGCAAGTGCAGGTATAGATGGATCACAGTACAAGCAAGGTCAAGAAGTGAGCAAGTGAGGCCAAGTAGGCACAAGTCCGAGCATCGTACAAAAGCGCTGATGATCACAAGGCGGAAGTGCCTTGGTAAAGATATCAGCAGTGCTGGCCTGAGAGGCCACGTAAGCAAGGCGCAGCTGACCACGCTGCTGCAGCTCACGAACAAGGAAGTAGCGAAGAGCAATGTGCTTCGTTCTGTGCTCCAGTCTGTGCTCCCGACACAAGGCCAACATGGCCTTGTTGTCTACGTACAGAACTGGAGGAGAACGAGGTGGCTCTCCTAGATCAGTCAGCAGGTAGGTGAGCCAGCGTAGCTCCTGTGCAGCCATGGCCCCCGCGTAGATCTCAGCCTCACAGCTGGAGCCGAGAACAGAAGACGAGCGGGTAGACCGCCACGAAACAGAGCCGGAACCAAGGCTGAAGGTGTAACCCTGTGACGACCGCTGCGTAGCCTGGTCGTCAGCCCAAGAAGCGTCTGCGTGACCTGTGAGGACCACTGAACGCCGCCCTCCAAGCACTAGCCCCATGCCCGACGTACTGCACAAGTAGCGCAACACCCTCTTCGCAGCAGCCATATGCTCTGGTCGGTGTCTCCCAGGAGCAACATAGCGTGCCAAGATGCTAAGAGGGTATGCAAGGTCAGGTCGAGTGCAGGTCATCAGGTACATGAGGCAGCCAACAAGCTCTGGGTACGGGCCACTCGGCTCTACGGACTCATCCGAAGGCAGAGCTGAGAGCGAGTGGCGAGTAGACAGAGGAGTGGCCTGAGGCGAGGAGTACGTGAAGTCGAAGCGCTGAAGGACCTGCTGCACCATGTGTGACTGGGTCAGGGTAATGGTGCGCTGTGCTCTGTCCCGGGTGATCTGCAAGCCAAGGTAGCTGCGCAGTTCACCCAGGTCTGTGCACGTGTGTCTCTTCTGCAGCTCGGACTTCACGTGGGCGAGTCCAGCAATGTCAGCAGTGGCAAAGACCAAGTCGTCGACGTACACGAGGATGTAGAACGGCGGCAAAGAGGTGTCGGTGCGTAGAAACAGCGACGGGTCGGCAGTAGAAGGAGCAAACCCAAGAGCCGCAAGTGTAGTCCTCAGTGTGTCGTGCCACTCACGGGGCGCCTGGCGGAGACCGTAGACTGGCCGTCGGAGGCTCCACTGGGTACCAGGAGGAAACGACCCAGTGAAGCAAGGTGGGCGGCGCAACCAGATCTCCTCGTGCAGGCTGCCCTGCAAGAAAGCTGTGCTGAAGTCAAGAGAGTGAAGCTCGTAGTCGCGCTGAGCGGCTATGTGCAGCAGCACCCGAAGAGTGGTCATCTTCGGGGCGGGAGAGAAGGTCTGAAAGTAGTCAACTCCCTGCCGCTGACTGAAGCCTCGAGCCACGTAACGCGCCTTGAAGACAGGCGAAGAGCCCGGCAGCCGCTTCACCCTGAAAATCCACATGCCACTGACGATGTTCGCCCCAGGTGGGGGAACCTCGTCGACGTAGGTGCCTGTGGACTTCCAGGAAGCCATCTCTGCGTCCATGGCTGACTGCCACTGTGAGGAGTAGGGACCCTCGATCGCCTCAGCGTACGATCGAGGAGTCGGGATGTCTGGTGCATCCGGGTCTCCCTCAGGGGCAATCAGCATGGACACGAGATGAGGCAAAGTAGCAGCAAAACACTGGAACTCCTCCTGCCTGTCCTCAAGGACGTCCGTGCTAAGAGCACACTCACCCCCGATGGACGGAGGACAGACAGACTCAGACTCAGCAACAAGACTAGCGGCGTAGTCTAGGCGACAGCGAGCAGCAAAGTCGACAAGCTCAGCAACTAAGGCAGACGCAGCAGTGGACTCAAAAGAAGGGTCAGTGACAACAGTAGCCAGGAGACGCGTGACAGTAGGACTGGCAGCACGAAGAGAGTCAGACTCCGGGTCAGCAAGAGTAGGAAGAGAGAACTCTGGAGGAGACGGCAACGGGACACGCAGAGGAGCAGTGGAAGGACGCAGTGCCATCTGGTGTGTGCACGGGACGGCAGGGGGACGCGGACGCGGAACACGACCACCAGTACAAGCAGCACGAACAGGCGACGCAGGACGAGACGCAGGCTCACGACGCTCAGCAAGACCTCCAGTAGGACCAGTGTAGGGAGAAGGAGCAGGCAGCGGGGAGGCGGGCTGTAACTGCGACTCAGACTGGACAGGCGGCGGACACTCTAAGGAAGGAGCAGGAACAGTAGAAGGCGGGAGACTAAGAACCTGCTCAAGGAGCGGAACGAAGTACGACCGCAGCCGCGCAGCGCCTCCAGAGCCAGCAGGGATAGTACCAGCACCCCCAGCGGCAGTACCAGCACCAGTAGCACCCCCAGTTGCAGCACCGCCAACTCCAGCACCCTCAGAAGCACCAGCGCCAACACCCCCACCAGCACCTCCAGCGCCAACACCCCCAGCAGCTCCAGCTACAGCCGGACCACCGGAAGACTCAACAGCCACAGCTCCAGCACCTCCAGCAGCACCTACTCAAGCAGCACCGCCAGCTCTAGCACCGCCAGCAGCTCCAGCACAAGGAGCACCTCCAGGCCCAGCAGCTCCAGCACCTCCAGTACGAGCACCTCTGGGACCCATGGCACCAACACCCTCAGTAGCAGCAGAACCTCCAGCTCCAGCAGCACCTCCAGCTCCAGCAGCTCGGCTCCAGCGCCGAGCAAACCACTCGCGCAGCTCCTGTGGAGAGGGCAGCTCCCGCCGGGACGAAGCACCCGAGGGACCTCCAGACCCAGTACCGCCAGACTCCACACAAGTAGGTCCAGCACCCTCAGGCTCCGCACCCCCAGGATCAGCACCCCCAGACTCAGCACCCCCAGACTCAGCACCCCCAGGCTCAGCACCCCCAGACCCCGCACCCGCAGGCTCAGCACCCCTAGCAGCACCAGAGTCAACAGCTACCTCGACAGGCTCGACTGGGTCTACCTGAGACACACCTGAGGGGGCAGGACCCTGAGGGGGAAGGGGGTCTACCGGGGGGGGGCCTGGCACGAGGAAGAGCGGCGGCGGGGGGAGGGGCGCAGTGCGGTAGGGGAAGAGACGGTAGTAAGGAACCGACTCGTCAAACGTGACGTCCTGGGAGGACAGAACACGGCGCGAGGTGGGGTGGTAAAACTGCCAACCAGGCGCGTCAGGGGGGAAGCCAAGGAAGACGCAGGGAACAGCACGGGGGGACAGCTTGTCCGCAGACAAGTCGCGGACAAAAGCCCGAGATCCCCAGACACGAAACGCAGACGCATCGCCAACCTTCCCCGTCCACCGCAGAGTAGGGGAGGTCTCCGGCAAGGAGACTCGGGGCTGAAGGTTGATCTGATGCGCCGCGTACCGAACCGCGAACGGCCACAGAAAATGGGGAGCAGCCGCATGACCATGACCATGCCAATGCGGCGCTCAGCAATCCCATTTTGCTGTGGGGAGGCCGGAAGCGTGAACGTCTGGCGGATGCCTTGTGCACGACAGAAGGCTCCCAGAAGGCCAGAGGAAAACTCTCCACCTCTGTCAGAGTGCAGACGCAGAACAGGAAAGTCGGAGCCGAAACTCTCTCTGAGCTGGAGACGAGCTGCGCGGATCCAGGCGATCAACACCTCAGTGACGTCACCCTTGCTGCGCAAGGGGAAAACCGTGGTGTAACGCGAGTAGTCGTCAACCACCAACAGGAAGTAACGCTCGTGACCCAGGCCACGGACGCGGGCGGGGCCCCACACGTCCATGTGAAGAGTCTGCAGCGGAGCCTCTGTCGGAGGAAACTCTGAGGAGTGAGGAGCGGTGCGCTGCCGCCCCTCGACGCAGGGAACGCAGGTAGGGGCAGGCCCCGGAGGGAGGGGAGGGAGGGACCGGGGGAGACCAGAGACAAGGTAACGGGAGGCCATGCCTCGGAGACGAGGCAGGGAGGGGTGACCAAGGCGGTGGTGCCAGAGGAGAGTCTGGTGGGACAGGAGACGACACGAGCAGGGAGCAGACTCAGGACCAGACCTGGACGCTGCAGCAAACACCTGACCCGACGCAGCTACCTGACCAGACTCAGCAGCAGGAGGAGACTCAGTAGTCAGTGTGTACAGGCTCTACCCCGGCTGAGCACACGTACAGTGGGTCACCCGCTGACTCGCAGGAGTGAACTGGTCAACCCCCCCATCCTGTAGATCAGCACCACTCACCAAGTTCGTAGAGAACGAGGGGAGGTAGAGACCTGACAGGGTGCCAGAGGGGGCCGCCGGACACGGTAAGACAGTGGAGAAGCGGGCAAGGACAGGACCCCCAGAGGGGTCCGCCAGGGAGACCGCAACTGGCCGACTAAGCGGCATAAGCGTGGTGCGGTCTCAAAAGAGGGAGCGGGAAGCACCCGAGTCAAGGGTGAAGGTGTGTAAGGCCTGAGCCGACGTGGTACCTGAGAGAGCAGACTCACCAGCACCTGGGGCAGCAGACGCACTAGCACCTAGAGCAGCAGCCTCACCAGCACCTAGAGCAGCAGCCTCAATGCCCGGGTCAGGCGGAACACACAGATAACAGTCACTCTCATCACTAGGCAGGACGTAGGCACAAGGACCAGCACCCCCACCCCGCTGACGCACAGCGTACCACTCACGAAGCTGCTGGGCGGGCGGGGTCTCACGAGTGCGCTGCTGCTGCTGGCGCTGACCACCACCGAAGCCGCCCCGCTGTGCAGAGCCACCCCGACCAGCTCCACCTCCGCCGCCGCCACCTCCGCCACCGCCGCCACCGCCTCCTCCTCCGCTCCCACCGCCACCGCCGCCGCCGCCTCCGCCTCCACCGCCGCCACCGAAGCCCCCACCCCCGCCACCACTCCCACCGCCACCCCCACTCCCTCCGCCGCCTCCACTGCCACCTCCACCGCCTCCGCCACCCCCTCCAGTGCCCTTGCCCCCCTTGCCCTTGCCGGTGCGGCGTCTCCCGCTAGGGGAAGACGCAGCGCCGACCGACTCGGTGCCAACGAAGTCGACGGCAGCAGCAGAGGCAACAGAGGGCAAAAGCGGGGAGGGGGAGCACCCCTCAAAGAAGGGGGTACGAGGGTCACCACGAGAGGCTCCTACAGCGACTATACTCTTCTCAGCTGCCAGGAGGCGCTCCTCGAGGAGGTCAACGGTGAGTGTGGTGGGGCAAACAGAGAGGAAGTGGTCCCTGACCGAGCGAAGGGAGTCAGGGAGCCGGGTGACTATGTAGTAGAGGGTGATGTACATGGGGGGGGGGGGTTCTTCGCAGAACTCAGCAGGAAGCGCAGCGCGGTAGCGGGTGTCACTAGTGCGAAGGTGCGTAATGAGGTCAGCGACTGTGGGAAAGGCGGCGAGGTCAGGGAACAGGTACGGCAGCATGAGGCGGCTAAGGGCAGCAGTGGCAGGGGAAGAGTAGCGTGCAACTACAGCGTCGCACAAGGTCTTAGCACTCTTGTACTGACTAAAGTGCGCGCGCTCAGTGGACGGCAAGTGACTACGCACAGCAAGACGGGCAGCAGCATCGCGTGTGGCCCACTGGGAGCGAACAGTGCTGTCAGCATCGGCAGTAGGGGCAGGAGAGGCGCCAGACGTGAGATCGAACAGTGAGAGACCGTCTTTCCTATCGCACTGCAGGAAAAGCTGCAGATCATCGACCCAGACATCAAAGTCGACAGCCCGACCCTCAGCATCAAAGGTGAGAACGCTAGGGGTAGCCATGACAGCAGCAGCAGCAGGCTAGTAGCAGGAGCAGTAGGCGCGGCTCGGCGGTGCTCTTACCAGGGCGGGTGGGTAGGGGCCCGCAAGTGGTGGGGCAGGGCCGAGGCGCGTCGGCAGGGACAGGGCCGCGACCGCGGCGGCGGCTCCTGCTGTCACCGGCGGCGGCAGTTGCGGCCCCGGCAGCGGCGGTGGCGGCGGTCACGGCAGCGGCGGTGGCGGCTGCGGCTGTCGGCGGCGACGGCTGCTGCTGTCGGCGGCCGCCGCTGCTGTCGGCGGCTTCTGGTGCTGGCGGCTGCTGCTGTTCGCGGAGGAGCCGAGAAGGGGCCGGTAAGGGCGGCGAAGGGGCCACGAAGGACCGTGAAGGGGCCGCGAGGGGCGGCGACAGGGCCGAGACGGGACCGCGAGGGGCCGCGAAGGGTGGCGACGGGGCCAAGAAGGGCGGCGACGGGGCCATGAAGGGCGGCGACGGGGCCGCGAAGGGCAGCGACGGGGCCGAGACGGGCGGCGACGGGGCCGCGAAGGGCGGCGACGGGGCCGAGAAGGGGCCGCGAGGGGCCTCGAAGGGCGGCGATGGGGCCGCGACGGGCGGCGACGGGGCCGCAAGGGGCGGCGACGGGGCCGCGAAGGGCGGCGACGGGGCCGCGAAGGGGCCGCGAGGGGCCACGAAGGGGCCGCGAGGGGCCTGAAGGGGCCGCGAAGGGCCGTGAGAGGGGCCGTGAGGGGCCGTGAGAGGGGCCGCTACGGGGCCGTAAGGGAGCGTGACGGGCCGCTAAGGGCAGGGGACGCGACGGGAGGGCAGGCACACGGGGCGCGACTCGGGCAGGGGCGAAGCGCGCTCCGGGCAGGAAAAAAAAAAGTATCGATTTTCGGTGGGCCCTAGGAAACGTTCCCACTAGGGAACCTGCTCTACTGTATACCATGTGAAAGAACGAGGAATGAATGCACTAGGAAACAGGTGGGTACAAGTAGGAAAACTTAAAAGTGTTGTACCCCATATTGTCAACCCCACTACAGCCTACACAGACTAGAGCATATATGTTTGACAATATATACCTTAATTATCCGACCAACACCTTCCCCCCTCCCCCCCCGACCCCTCCCATTAGAAGGTATGAGGGTTGTCTCTACTTTTATTATAAAACCCATTCTTTTCCTTTTCCCAACAAACATGCACCTCCCGTACATTAAAGACTATCAAATTTCGCGAAACTATAGGAAGAAAAAAAAAAAAAGCAAAGCACCCCGAAATTCCAGCCGACAGCCGCCAATTGCCACGCGCTGGTCTCGCGCATGCGAATGGTCAATATTCGCTCCTTATACGATACTGGAGATGCGTAGCTCAAATTGCAACACTAGCCTTTGAATGTGCCTAAGAGGAAATAACAACAAACGGAATTAGGCCTTAAGTCTAATACATAAACTCCCTGATAAATACACCCCTAAATTTAATTCGGGGTAAAACTAATTTATGATTGTGGCAAAGTGAAAGTAAAACGTTGTTAAAAGTGTTGTGACGGCATTATACGTTACTAAACCATCTAATACCAAGGTTTCCTTGGTAATTTACCCTTAATGGGTACACATTTTAGGGCTAAACTTGACATGGATAGCCTTAAAAACTTTGTAAATATTTGGCTTCATTTTTGTATGAGTTTTTGTAGATCCAATGTTGTAATTACCTACCAACACCACCGTCTGAATTCGTCTCCATTAGCATTGGCTCATAACCTTGCACAATTTGCACAGTATAATCATTTTATTAAGGAATGTCGTTTGCCGCAAAACTTTTATCTGTTCATGACAATGGTATGTTATGCTTTGATGGTTAAGATACCCGGACTAGTGGCACTATTAATTTGGGAAATTATGAGCGATGAAATATGATAATATGTCATCACAAAGGCTAGGTCCACTTAATAGTGTGCTTCACTATTTCTTCCTCGACAAACAAGCGCCACATCTTGATGCTTATGTTAGAATTTAAAAGAAAGAAGAGAGGTTGCACTAGCAAGAATGGGGATACAAATAGCAAAACCCTAGAAGAGTTGTACTCGCTATAGAGCACCCCACTACAGGCTAGAGCATAATATTCTGACAGCTTATTGTTGAGATAGGAGCACAAGTGGTAGTTAAGTTTAGGTAGGGCCTAGGCTTAGTAGCCTAGGCCAAGGGGAAGTCGAGAAAGTTGTGCCAAGGAGAAAGTCGAGAATGGGAATGATGTTCACTATAGCACTAGGGTACATATAGCAAACAGAGCATGCAAAGAAGGTGCACCACCAACAGTTTACAATAACTACACTAAACTACAGCTACAGGCAGTTACATTTATATTCTAACACTCCCCCATAATTGCCTGCAGCAGGAGTTTGTGCAGAACACAACCTGCAGGGGTACACCAGCAACAGCAACAGCAGGCACGGTAACAGAGCAGGTACAGCAGCAAAGGGACAGGCGACAGCAAGACATTCCTGCCACCCCCTTACTCTCTTCCCCCCCCGACCACAGGAGGGGCAGCAGGGAGAGTGAGGAGGCGGGCTGGCTCTGGCTGGTCACCCCCTCCATCTCCTCACCCTCCCCCTCCCCCTCCCCCCCACACTGCTGCAGGAGCAGCAGAGGGGGGAAGAGAGGAGAGGTGGAGGGACGGCTGCTGGTTGGTCTCACACCCGCCACCCCAGTGCCACTCCCCCGGCTCCCCCACACCCTCACACCCTCCCCCCCAGCGGCAGCTGCAGCAGTGGGAACGAAAGGAGGAGGAGGGGAAGGGAAGCACACCACCCATCACCCCCACACCCGCCACCCCCATACCCTCCCCCCCACGGCTGCAGGGAGACGAAGGAGGAGGGGGTGGGCGGGGAGAAAGCCGCAGAGCGGCTACAGAGGGTCGGCGCGGGTAGGTCAGGGGCGGCTGCAGCGAGTGCAGGCGCGGGGTGAGGCAGAGGCGGCTGCACCGAGTGCAGGAGTGGGGGCGGCTGCTCCAAGGGCAGGCGCTGGGTGGTGCAGGGGCGGCTGCAGCGAGTGCAGGCGCGGGTGAGGCAGGGGCACCGCCGCGGGCGCCAGGGGCGGGTCCGCGGCGGCTCAGGACACCGTCGCGGGCGCCAGGGGCGGATCCGCGGTGGCTCAGGGCACCGTCGCGCACCACGGGGCACGCGACGGGCAGTTTAGGGCACCGTCGCGTGCCACGGGGCGCACGACGGGCAGGGCACCGTCGCGTGCCACGGGGCGCATGACGGGCAGGGCACCGTCGCGTGCCACGGGGCGCATGACGGGCAGGGCACCGTCGCGTGCCACGGGGCGCACGACGGGCAGGGCACCGTCGCGTGCCACGGGGCGCGCGACGGGCAGAAAAGATGTCACGCGCCACCCGGGCGCGGGACAGGACGAAAATCGCCACGCGCCCGAGGCGCGCGACCGGAAAAACAGCAGCGGAAGCGTGAGGCGGGCCCACAGGCCTGGACTTAACAGTCTCTGATTCCATGTTGAGATAGGAGCACAAGTGGTAGTTAAGTTTAGGTAGGGCCTAGGCTTAGTAGCCTAGGCCAAGGGGAAGTCGAGAAAGTTGTGCCAAGGAGAAAGTCGAGAATGGGAATGATGTTCACTATAGCACTAGGGTACATATAGCAAACAGAGCATGCAAAGAAGGTGCACCACCAACAGTTTACAATAACTACACTAAACTACAGCTACAGGCAGTTACATATATATTCTAACACTTATCTCGTTTGATTATCATAATCGAGCGTGAAAGGTTGGCACGTCGTCATTTATCCACGTTGTAATAATTATTGTGGGTGTAAGCATCCACGAAGGGCGATGATAGTGACGTCAAGCTATGTCGTTAAAAGAGGGATACCGAATCTCATATTTTCATGAATTTCAGAAATTATGAACCCGAAACCCTAGCCCTGGTCCAATCGACTCAAGGTGGAAGATGAGGCCGGCTCAAGAGCGTCGGCTTGTTGGATCAGCAGCAACATGTTTAATACGAAACAATGTACAACCACCAATGAAAAAATGCAAGAGAGTTCAAAGACGACGTAGAGAAATACCGTAACATGATATGGTTCGTCGTATATAGTATGAAGGAAACGTGCGACGCATGTCAGAATATCATGCTTGTCTAGCCTGCAGTGGGGTACTCTATAGCGAGTACAACCCAATTAGGGTTTCCTATATGTATCTCAACTGCTGCTAGTGCAAACCCTCCTTTGCTTATTCTCTCTTGCCTAGCTTGCTAGCTATGGCTCCTGCGTTCTAACCGCTATTGTGACATAGTAACAGAGCTGTTACGCTCTTGGCCTGTGGGCCCACCTGCTTCCGCTGCTTTCCTGTCAGTCGCGCACCCCGTGGCGCGCGACGCTGTTTTTACTTCCCGCCACGCGCTCGGGGCGCATGGCGGTTTTCTGCCCGCCGTGCGCCCCGAGGCGCGCGGCGGTTTTCTGCCCCGTCAACCCGCGCGTCGCCCCCCGTCGCCCGTCGCAACGCCCCCGGGGACCCGCGCGTCGCCCCCCGTCGCCCGAAGCGGCCCGCGCGCGGCCCGTACGGCCTGTGCCAGGCCCGCGCGCGGCTCGTATGGGCTGCGCCAGGCCCGCGCGCGGCTCGTACGGCCTGCGCCAGACCCGCGCGCGCCTCGTACAGGCTGCGCCAGGCCCGCGCGCGGCCCGTACAGCCCGCGTGCGGTTCGTACGGCCCGCGCCAGGCCCATGCGCGGCCCGTACAGCCTGCCCCAGCCGTCCCGCTTCACCACGAGCACCGCCCCCGCTGCTGCACGCTCTCCTGCCCCGTGCTGCCCGTGTTAGGGTTTGGGGGTGGCGAGTATGAGGGTGACGGGTGTGTGAGCCGTCCCCTGCTCCTCCTCCTACTCCGTCTCATACTGCTGCAGCTGCCGCTGAGGGGGGTGGATGTGTGGGAGCCGCGGGTGTGGCGCTAGGGGGGTGTCGTGGGTGCAGGGCTAGAGGAACAGCAGGGGGTGTGTGAACGGGAGCTTTGGGACAGTGGGGGAGGTTGAAGGGGGGTGGCCGTCGTGAAGCCAGCAGCTCCAGTCGCCCGTGAGACCGTTGCGCTAGTCGCCCGTGAGCCCGTCGCTCCAGTCGCCCGTAAGCCCGTTGCTCCAGTCGCCCGTGAGTCAGTTGCTCCTGCCGCTCGTCTAGCCGCGGAGCCAGTTGCTCCAGTTGCCCGTGTGCCAGTTGCTCCAGTTGCCAGTGTGCCAGTTGCTCCAGTTGCCCGTGTGCCAGTTGCTCCAGTTGCGCCGTGTGCCAGCAGCTTCAGCTGCCGCCCACCACGTCCTCTCCTCTCATAGTCCCTCCTCCTCCTCACTTGCCCTCTGTGATAGCCTCTAGCTTTGCTTGTTCTTGTGAACCTGTTCTATGATTGCTTGCTGTGCTGATTATACCCCACTTAGACTATGGGGGTGTGTCAGAATATCATGCTTGTCTAGCCTGCAGTGGGGTACTCTATAGCGAGTACAACCTGTCAGAATATTATGTTTCTCTAGTCTGCAGTGGGGTACTCTATAGTGAGTACAGCCCTTTTAGGGTTTGCTATATGTATCCCAATGTTTGCTAGTGAACTCCTCTCTCATCCACTTCCTCGTTATTCTCACATGGTATAGAGCTGTCTCGATCCTTGGGCCCACCACTGAAAAAAATTTTCCTACCCGAGGCGCGCGTCGCGCCTGCCCTTAACGGCCCTTAGCGGCCCCTCGTAAGGCCCTTCGCGGCCCCTCGTTAGGCCCCCCTTCGCGGCCCCTCGTAAGGCCCCTTCGCGGCCCCTCGTAAGGCCCCTTCGCGGCCCCTCGTAAGGCCCCTTCGCGGCCCCTCGTTAGGCCCCTTCGCGGCCCCTCGTAAGGCCCCTTCGCGGCCCCTCGTTAGGCCCCCCTCGCGGCCCCTCGTCAGGCCCTTCGCGGACCCTCGTACGGCCCTTCGCGGCCCCTCGTACGGCCCTTCGCGACCCCTCGTACGGCCCTTCGCGGCCCCCCGTAAGGCCCTGTCGCGGCCCCTCGTCGCGGCCCCCCGTCGCGGCCCCCCGTATCGGCCCCGTCGCCCGGCGTCGCCCCTGTCCCGGACCTGTCGCGGCCCTGCCCCGACCCTGTCGCGGCCCTATCGCGGCCCTGCCCCTGCCATGCCCCGACCCTACCCAGGCCCCGCCCTCCTCATGCCTGTCGTGGCGCACCAGGGGCCCGTGCACCGCCCCCCCCCTCCCTTTTCCCGTCGCCTTGCGTGGCGAGCGGGGGGGGGGGGGGGGGGGGGCGCCTGGGGGGGCGCGCGTCGCCCCTTCTTCCGCCTGCTCTCGCGCCCTGGGAGGCTGCGCGTCGGCCCCCGTACTCCTCCCCCCCCCCCCCCCCCCCCCCCCCCCCTCAGGTCGCCTCAACAGGCGACGGGAGGGGCGACCTGGGGGGGGCCGTGCGTCGGAGCAGCCGCCCCTGGTGCAGCCGCCTCTGGCCCCTGGAGCAGCCGCCCCTGGCCCCTGGAGCAGCCGCCCCTGGACCCCGCGACGCCACCCCTGGACCCGGTGCCGCCGCCTCCCTGTGCTGCCCATTGCCGCCCGTTGCTGCCCGTTGCTGCTCTCCCCCCCCCCCCCCCCCCTTCTTCGTCTCCCTGCTGCGCGTGCAGCCGTGGAATGGAGGGTATGGGGGTGATGGATGGTATGTTTCCTTTCCCCTCCTCCTCCTTTGTCTCCCACTGCTGCAGCTGCCGCTGAGGGGGGTGGATGTGTGGGAGCCAAAGGCGTGGTGCTAGGGGGTGGGGTATGAGTGAACCTAGGGGTGCAGTAGGGGGTGTGTGAAATGGGGGTGGGATAGTTTGGGGAGGTTGAAGGGGGTGGCCGCCGTGAAGCCCGCAGCTCCAGTCGCCCGTGAGACCGTTGCGCCAGTCGCCCGTGAGCCCGTTGCGCCAGTCGCCCGTGAGCCCGTTGCTCCAGTCGCCCGTGAGTCCGTTGCTCCTGCCGCTCAGAGTTAGTCGCGGAGCCAGTTACTCCAGTAGCCCGTGTGCCAGTTGCTCCAGTTGCCAGTGTGCCAGTTGCTCCAGTTGCTCCAGTTGCCCGTGTGCCAGTTGCTCCAGTTGCGCCGTGTGCCAGCAGCTTCAGCTGCCGCCCACTACCTCCTCTCCTCTCATAGTCCCTCCTCCTCCACACTTGCCCTCTGCGATAGCCTCTAGCTTTGCTTACGTTTGTGAACTTTAAACTGTCGCTTCTTGTACTTGTGCTCAGAATGTGTGGTGACATTGTGATCCACCCTGAGCTTGTTCTGCTTTCCTTGTTGTGCTGATTACACCCCACTTTGACTATGGGGGTGTGTCAGAATATTATGTTTCTCTAGTCTGCAGTGGGGTACTCTATAGTGAGTACAGCCCTTTTAGGGTTTGCTATATGTATCCCAATGTTTGCTAGTGAACTCCTCTCTCATCCACTTCCTCGTTATTCTCACACAACCCAATTAGGGTTTCCTATATGTATCTCAGCTGCTGCTAGTGCAAACCCTCCTTTGCTTATTCTCTCTTGCCTAGCTTGCTAGCTATGGCTCCTGCGTTCTAACCGCTATTGTGACAACGCATACTCGGATGTCAAACAACATTGCAAAAATATATTTTAAAAATAAACTCCAATCCCTCTGCATCTGGGCAATTGCACATGGTTTGCAAGCCTACATGGTTTGCAAGCCTACGCGGCTCCGCAAACAGTAGATAACGCGTAGTTGTGGACCCCCGACACTGCGGATAATCACTCGACAATGGTAGTGAGATAGACTACGGGGGTTGGCACGAACTACTGGGTGTGATCGTAGTTTTGCTTATTTCCTTAGTGCTTGCACATTCACGGGAGAAATTGGCAAGAGTTTCCACAAGCCAAAGTCGAAATTACACAATGGTTTAGTTCTCAATGATAAGAATGACTACATTAGGCACCTAGCAACTCTGCAGCTAGCCTGGTCGACCGCCTGCCGGCGTTGCGTAGAGGAGCCGCGCCAGCACCGCGGAAAGGCGACCTACCAACAGAGCAGATCGACGGCGAGCTAACGCTGCAGCAGAGCGGCTGTCCAGCGTTGCCCCGTAGACGGCGACGGCGAGCTAACGCTACAGCAATGTGCACGCTCGCTGGTGCGCGCAGACGATTGGCTCGACTTGCCTCGTTGGGCATCCGTCGGCTGTTGTCTGCGCCTGACGAACCACCTCGACTTCAGGATACCAGCCCGTAGTCGCCTTCGCCATCGCGACCTTAACGACGTTCGCGAGCCTCCACGGAACTCGTCGAGCAGGTTACCCGGTCGACCTGGTCGACCACTTCGTGCTCCGGTCGACCACCATTGCCTCTGGTAGACCACCAGGTGCCTTTGGTCGACCACCAGGTGCCTCTGGTCGACCACCAGGTGCCCCCGGTCGACTGCAGCTCCCGTCGAGCTGCCCCCTGGTCGACGGGCCCCTTCCGTCGACTAGAACCGTCAGCGGTTGTCGCCGAGCTCCTCTCGTCGACCGCTGCTCACTTGTCAGGTCGACGGATTGGTCCGTCGACCTCCCGGGCGAACTGCAGGTCGACGAACTGCTCCTCGACCTCCCGGTCGAACTGCAGGTCGACGGACTGCTCCGTTGATCTCCCGGTCGAACAACCCCTCCTGGTCGACGGCCCACGCGCCGCCTAGACCAGTCAGTTGCAGCTGTCGAGCTCCCTGGTCGACAGCAACACCACAGCGGTCCCCTGCAGCTCGACGAAGCCTGTTGGGCATCTCTCCCACTGTGAACGGTCAGCTGCTACTCCCGTTCATCCGACCAAGTCGTCGGCGTTGCCCAAGCGAGGGCGGGGCCAACACTCCATTCCTGTTAACAAACACCTCTATTATATTTAAAATTCCAGGCATAATGTAGTGTAATAGACATAGCCACCCAGCACTAATAGATTTGAGCCATAACATGGGTGTTTAGGTACGCCCACAAATGCTTGAAAAATCCAGCACTTTGTTTGGTTGTTACGGGTGCAATGAATCGAAGTAGCGAGAATTGCACTAAGGTGTCAAACGAGTACAAAGATGTGAGCGAAGGCATGAGCGAACATTTAAATGCGAAGCATGCAAACGGTAACGCGGTGCGTGCGAGCTAGCCAGTGCTATGCTGGCAGCGAGGCTCGGGCTAGTCCCGAAGCGTAGGCCGACACGGCCGGGCCAGCAGTGCGAGGTTTGGTGAAACAGTGCGCGCGAAGTCGGCGAAGTTCCGTTAGCAGTAACGGGCGAACAACGGCTGTTGCTGTACGCGATGTAGTCGGGATCCGTAAGGAATGCCGAGAAAATTCCTTACACTACCCCCCCCCCCTCAAGAAGCCCCCTCCGCTACGCGAGTGCGTGTATGTCGCGGAATCCCCGGCTCCTCAGGTACACTTGCAGGGCAGGGTGGTTTTCAATGTTGGCCAGGGGCACCCAGCTATCCTCAGTTGGCGTGCGGTCCTTCCAGCGAACGAGGAATTCAATCCTCCTGATTCCCGTGGGGTGTCGAATCCGATGGCTCAGGATTTTTTCGGGCTCGATGATCGGCTCTGATGCAGGGCGAGTCATGGATGGCGGGCGGTGGCGAGGCAATTGGCTTGTGGTTGGGATGTATGGGCGAAGCAAGCTGACGTGGAACGAAGGGCTGATGTACCAGTCGGTCGGTAACAGTAGGTGCGCGGTTACTGGCGTGATCATGTGGCTGATTTGGAATGGGCCACAGTAGCGCGGTCGCAGTTTTGGTACGTCGGGCAGTCGCAGGTTTTGCGTGTCGAGCAGTACGTAATCCCCTGACTGGTAGGTGACGGGTCGGCGGTGGCGGTCGGCGTTGCGCTTAGCGATGACATTTGCTTTTTTAATTGCTTCTGCAGCTCTGGTGCGGGCAGCTTGCAGAATTTCGGCGAATTGTTGTGCACGTGGTGTCGGATTGTCCGGACTCGGCGTCATGGGCACTGTAGGATTTTGCCCGTAGTTCAGGTAGAAGGGGGACTGCTGCGTCGTCGCTGACGTGGCGTTGTTGTACGCGAACTCGATCAGCGGCAGCTGCTGTTCCCAAGTCGTGGGGTCGTCGCACGTGGCACGAATCAACTGCTCCATCGTCTGATTCGTCCGCTCCGTTTGGCCGTCGGTCTCGGGGTGGTACGACGAACTGAACTGTAGCCTGGTCCCGAACTGCTCCCAGAGGTTTTTCCAGAATTTGCTGGTAAACTTCGTGTCCCTGTCGCTGATAATCGCTGCTGGTATCCCGTGCAGGCGAACAACGGCTGCGATGAACAGACGAGCGGTCTCCTCGGCTGAGATCGACTTTTTGCACGCAGCGAAGTGTGCCATCTTCGTCAGCCTGTCAACGACGACCATCACCGCGTCGTTACCCCCAGGGTTCGAAGGTAACCCTGCGACGAAGTCCATGGTAACCTGCTGCCAGGCGCGCTCGGGCGGTGGTATCGGCTGCAATTGACCCGCCTTCCGCTTCCTCGAGCTCTTCATCACCTGACACGTGGGGCACGAGCCCACGTGCTGCTGTACGTCGGTCAACAGCTCCGGCCAGTAATAATACCGCTGCAGTTGCTGTCGCGTATTTTCTACCCCAAAGTGTCCCGAGGTAATTCCGTCATGTGCCTCCTGCAGTAGCAGCTCCCTCAGTAGTGAGTACGCAGGTACCCAGATGCGGTTGGTGCCTGTTTTTACGTAATAAACTCCTTTAGCTTCTGCCAGTTGCTGTGAGTTTCTAGTCGTGAAAAATGGGTCGGTGCGGTATCCGTGGGTGAATAGGCCTGTTAACAGCGGGTTGGTCTGGGCGAGTAGGATGGCGTGGAGTTGGGCGGTAGGGCGGGTGAGTGCGTCGGCGATGTTGGATGCGCCTTTCTTGTACGTAACCGTGTAGTGGAAGTTGGACTCGAGGTAGTCCAGCCAGCGAATTTGTCGCGGATTGAGATTTGGTTGGGCGCGTAAGTACTGTAGTGATCGGTGGTCTGTCCGTACTGTCACGTCGGCGCCAGTCAGGTAACACCGCCAAACCTTGAACGCGTGCACGATCGCCAACATTTCGCGGTCGTGTATCGGGTAGTTGCGTTCGGGCGGGTGCAGTTTGCGGGACTCCGTACGCGACTGGCTGGAGGCCGTTCCCGAAATCCTGCAACAGTACTGCTCCCACAGCGATGTCACTTGCGTCAGTGACGAGCTCGAACGGACGGTGTGGATCGGCGATGTGAAGCACGGGCGGTGAGCACAAAATGTTTTTGAGGGCCGAGAAGGCAGCTTGCTCTTTCTCCCCCCACGTGTACTCAACCCCCTTCCTCAGCAGGTCTGTCAACGGGGCAGTCAGCTTCGCCATGTCGGGGACGAACCGGCGCACGTAGTTGACGAACCCCAGAAAACTCTACAACTCTGTCAAGTTGGTCGGCGCGTGCCACGCCTGAATCGTCGCAATTTTCTTCGGGTCTATTTCCACTCCTGCGGCTGAAATAACGTGTCCCAAAAACTCCAGACGCTCCTGTAAAAATTCACACTTAGACGCTTTTGTCAGTAGGCGGTTCTCACTCAGTATTTTAAAAACTGCTTCGATGTCCTGTAAGTGCTGTGCTCTGTCAGGGCTGTAAATCAGTATGTCGTCCAGGTATACTATGACGCACTTATCTAAGAGTGGGCGGAAAGCTTCGTTCATGGTCATTTGGAAAGTGGCGGGGGCGTTGGTCAGTCCGAAGGGCATGACGGTATATTCGAAGGATCCGTAGCGTGTTCCGAATGCGGTTTTAGGGCAGTCGGGCGGATTGACACGAATCTGATGGTAACCCCCCCGGAGGTCGATTTTCGAGAAAACCCGGGCTGTGCGCAGTTGGTCGATCAGTTCGTCGGCTCGTGGGATGGGGTAACGGGATTTGATGGTAACCCTGTTCAGTGCTCTGTAATCGATGCACATGCGAAATCCCCCGTCTTTTTTCGGTGTAAACAGTATCGGTGCTACGAAAGGCGACGAACTAGGGCGAATGAACTCCTTCTCGAGCAGGTAATCGAGCTGCTTCCTCAGTTCGTCCAGTTCGGGCTGGGTCAGTCGGAACTGTCGCTGTACTGTTGGCTGTGCCCCCGGTTCCAATTCTATTCTGTGATCGTGCGGTCGCTGAGGTGGCAGTCCCGTCGGTAAGTCGTCCGGGAAAATGTCGCTGTACTGCTTCAACAGTGCTGCCAGGTCACTCGGTACGTCGGTCAGCAGTTTCTGCAAATCCCCTCCCTTGTCTGCTGCCTCGGCTTCCCGAATGTCGACCGCGTACACGTCAGCTCCCGCCGCTACGGCGTGTTTCATCGTGATCGCGTTGACACGCACCGACGAAGACTCAGGCGAGCCCCAGCGAGGTAGGGCGATGTGGTTACCGTTCACTCGCACGGTGCAGTCACCCGTCGTCCAGTCGATTCGCGGATTGTGTCGTCGCAACCAATCACGCCCGAGTAAAATATCGGTTCCGTCGAGGGTCGTTGCGAGCATTTCTTGGCTAAATGTGAAGTTACCCCCGCATCGAATCCGAACCCGGTCTACGCGTTCCCGTATTGCCAGCGGCGTGCCGTCTACCAGTCGTGCGTCGATCTCAGGTAAACATCTGTCCAGTGGCAGTCGCAGTTTTCGTGCTGTAGCAGTGTTGATGAGGCTGTGGCTGGCTCCCCCGTCTACGAAGATTTTAACTAAGTCCGTCCCAATTTTCCCGCTAAGCAGTATAGGGCTGTCTACCGTAGTACCCTCCTTATTCGGCCGGGTGTGGTCGATTGCGTGAACCGGCAAAATCACTCGGTGAGGGTCGGTTGGGTCGGGCGAGCGGCGTGACCTGTCAGTAGAGGGCCTGTCTGCTACTGACTCCCAGCGTTTCCCTGCTGCTTGGTCTGTTTCTGCTGCTCAGCTTCCCCCTTTCCCTTAGCGTTTTCCGGGCATTCGCTCTTGCGGTGTCCCGGCCGATTACACGCGAAGCAGCGCCCTTTGAACGGTGCGGCAACGGCATTCGCGGCGACGGCACGTATCGTGGCGCCCTCGTTCGTCCCACGAGACCGATGTCCCCAGTTGCTGCTACTGCCGTAGGACCCCGGTCTCGGTCGGCGGAAGAAGTCGAGCTTCTCCGCCATAGCGAGAATCTCCTGAAAATCGGTGACGCCGCGAAGCTGAATTTCTTGAGCGATGTCGTGCTTCAGGCCGCCGATGTAGCGGTCGATGCGCTCGCTCTCATGCATGTAGCCCACTTGCTCGCATAGCGCCAGAAACCCGCTGGTGTAGTCCTGGACTGAACCGAGTTGGCGCCAAGTGCGGAGCTTCTGTCGCGCCGCGATCGAAGCCGCAATTGGCTCAAATCGAGCGCGCAGACCTGCGCACCACGCGTCCCACGTGCGATATTGGGGCACCTCCACGAAGTACGACGGCGCCCAGGGTCCAGTTTGTCCTTCCCGTGTCGGTAGAGTCGCGTAGTCATTCGGCTTCGTGACGATGACGCGCCACCAGTCCATGGCGGGTCCTCGCAGCAGCGACACGGCGTAGCGAATTTTCGCCGAATCCTCCGAAACGTAGTTGGCGTCGAAAAACACGTTCATCGTGAACAACCACGCCTGAACGGTAGGACCACCCCGTTGACTCGGGTCAAAGCATGGCGGACGCTGCGGCTTCAGCGGCATCGGTGACGGCAGTCCCGAATCGTGGGTCGGTGCCGAAATCGTGACGCGAGGTTGACTTGGGGCCGCATTCGTCGCTCCGGGGTGTGTCGTGTCGTGGTCGTCGTCTCCGTCGGGGCGGACGACGCCATCACTGGCCGCGCTCGCGGGTTGCCCCACACTTCCGTGCTGTGATGTCTGTGGTGCGGGCTGAATCGGAGTGCCAGGTGCTTGGGATTGTGCCCTTGTGAGGTCGTTTTGCAGGGACGAGCGTTCTGCCGTCAGCGTCGCAATTTCCTCGGCGCTCTCGCGGATTTGTCGCAGCAGATCGTTCAAATGCTCCTGCGTGAGAGTCGTGACGTCGATGTGTTCGGCAATTTCGAAGGACGTCGGCTCGTCTTAGTCTAGGCGCAGTCGTGGCTGCACGCGTTTACGAGAGAACGCGAGGACAGCGGCTCCTAGGTGCTAAGGTACGTAAGTCCCTTCGAGTGAAAAAACAAAAGTTGATTTCCTGGGGTGCGGAGATGCGCGGTCCGAAAGAAAGGGGCTCTGAATACCAAGTGTTACGGGTGCAATGAATCGAAGTAGCGAGAATTGCACTAAGGTGTCAAACGAGTACAAAGATGTGAGCGAAGGCATGAGCGAACATTTATATGCGAAGCATGCAAACGGTAACGCGGTGCGTGCGAGCTAGCCAGTGCTATGCTGGCAGCGAGGCTCGGGCTAGTCCCGAAGCGTAGGCCGACACGGCCGGGCCAGCAGTGCGAGGTTTGGTGAAACAGTGCGCGCGAAGTCGGCGAAGTTCCGTTAGCAGTAACGGGCGAACAACGGCTGTTGCTGTACGCGATGTAGTCGGGCTCCGTAAGGAATGCCGAGAAAATTCCTTACACTTCCCCCCCCCCCTCAAGAAGCCCCCTCCGCTACGCGAGTGCGTGTATGTCGCGGAATCCCCGGCTCCTCAGGTACACTTGCAGGGCAGGGTGGTTTTCAATGTTGGCCAGGGGCACCCAGCTATCCTCAGTTGGCGTGCGGTCCTTCCAGCGAACGAGGAATTCAATCCTCCTGATTCCCGTGGGGTGTCGAATCCGATGGCTCAGTATTTTTTCGGGCTCGATGATCGGCTCTGATGCAGGGCGAGTCATGGATGGCGGGCGGTGGCGAGGCAATTGGCTTGTGGTTGGGATGTATGGGCGAAGCAAGCTGACGTGGAACGAAGGGCTGATGTACCAGTCGGTCGGTAACAGTAGGTGCGCGGTTACTGGCGTGATCATGTGGCTGATTTGGAATGGGCCACAGTAGCGCGGTCGCAGTTTTGGTACGTCGGGCAGTCGCAGGTTTTGCGTGTCGAGCAGTACGTAATCCCCTGACTGGTAGGTGACGGGTCGGCGGTGGCGGTCGGCGTTGCGCTTAGCGATGACATTTGCTTTTTTAATTGCTTCTGCAGCTCTGGTGCGTGCAGCTTGCAGAATTTCAGCGAATTGTTGTGCACGTGGTGTCGGATTGTCCGGACTCGGCGTCATGGGCACTGTAGGATTTTGCCCGTAGTTCAGGTAGAAGGGGGACTGCTGCGTCGTCGCTGACGTGGCGTTGTTGTACGCGAACTCGATCAGCGGCAGCTGCTGTTCCCAAGTCGTGGGGTCGTCGCACGTGGCACGAATCAACTGCTCCATCGTCTGATTCGTCCGCTCCGTTTGGCCGTCGGTCTCGGGGTGGTACGACGAACTGAACTGTAGCCTGGTCCCGAACTGCTCCCAGAGGTTTTTCCAGAATTTGCTGGTAAACTTCGTGTCCCTGTCGCTGATAATCGCTGCTGGTATCCCGTGCAGGCGAACAACGGCTGCGATGAACAGACGAGCGGTCTCCTCGGCTGAGATCGACTTTTTGCACGCAGCGAAGTGTGCCATCTTCGTCAGCCTGTCAACGACGACCATCACCGCGTCGTTACCCCCAGGGTTCGAAGGTAACCCTGTGACGAAGTCCATGGTAACCTGCTGCCAGGCGCGCTCGAGCGGTGGTATCGGCTGCAATTGACCCGCCTTCCGCTTCCTCAAGCTCTTCATCACCTGACACGTGGGGCACGAGCCCACGTGCTGCTGTACGTCGGTGAACAGCTCCGGCCAGTAATAATACCGCTGCAGTTGCTGTCGCGTTTTTTCTACCCCAAAGTGTCCCGAGGTAATTCCGTCATGTGCCTCCTGCAGTAGCAGCTCCCTCAGTAGTGAGTACGCAGGTACCCAGATGCGGTTGGTGCCTGTTTTTACGTAATAAACTCCTTTAGCTTCTGCCAGTTGCTGTGAGTTTCCAGTCGTGAAAAATGGGTCGGTGCGGTATCCGTGGGTGAATAGGCCTGTTAACAGCGGGTTGGTCTAGGCGAGTAGGATGGCGTGGAGTTGGGCGGTAGGGCGGGTGAGTGCGTCGGCGATGTTGGATGCGCCTTTCTTGTACGTAACCGTGTAGTGGAAGTTGGACTCGAGGTAGTCCAGCCAGCGAATTTGTCGCGGATTGAGATTTGGTTGGGCGCGTAAGTACTGTAGTGATCGGTGGTCTGTCCGTACTGTCACGTCGGCGCCAGTCAGGTAACACCGCCAAACCTTGAACGCGTGCACGATCGCCAACATTTCGCGGTCGTGTATCGGGTAGTTGCGTTCGGGCGGGTGCAGTTTGCGGGACTCGTACGCGATTGGCTGGAGGCCGTTCCCGAAATCCTGCAACAGTACTGCTCCCACAGCGATGTCACTTGCGTCAGTGACGAGCTCGAACGGACGGTGTGGATCGGCGATGTGAAGCACGGGCGGTGAGCACAAAATGTTTTTGAGGGCCGAGAAGGCAGCTTGCTCTTTCTCCCCCCACGTGTACTCAACCCCCTTCCTCAGCAGGTCTGTCAACGGGGCAGTCAGCTTCGCCATGTCGGGGACGAACCGGCGCACGTAGTTGACGAACCCCAGAAAACTCTGCAACTCTGTCAAGTTGGTCGGCGCGTGCCACGCCTGAATCGTCGCAATTTTCTTCGGGTCTATTTCCACTCCTGCGGCTGAAATAACGTGTCCCAAAAACTCCAGACGCTCCTGTAAAAATTCACACTTAGACGCTTTTGTCAGTAGGCGGTTCTCACTCAGTATTTTAAAAACTGCTTCGATGTCCTGTAAGTGCTGTGCTCTGTCAGGGCTGTAAATCAGTATGTCGTCCAGGTATACTATGACGCACTTATCTAAGAGTGGGCGGAAAGCTTCGTTCATGGTCATTTGGAAAGTGGCGGGGGCGTTGGTCAGTCCGAAGGGCATGACGGTATATTCGAAGGATCCGTAGCGTGTTCCGAATGCGGTTTTAGGGCAGTCGGGCGGATTGACACGAATCTGATGGTAACCCCCCCGGAGGTCGATTTTCGAGAAAACCCGGGCTGTGCGCAGTTGGTCGATCAGTTCGTCGGCTCGTGGGATGGGGTAACGGGATTTGATGGTAACCCTGTTCAGTGCTCTATAATCGATGCACATGCGAAATCCCCCGTCTTTTTTCGGTGTAAACAGTATCGGTGCTACGAAAGGCGACGAACTAGGGCGAATGAACTCCTTCTCGAGCAGGTAATCGAGCTGCTTCCTCAGTTCGTCCAGTTCGGGCTGGGTCAGTCGGAACTGTCGCTGTACTGTTGGCTGTGCCCCCGGTTCCAATTCTATTCTGTGATCGTGCGGTCGCTGAGGTGGCAGTCCCGTCGGTAAGTCGTCCGGGAAAATGTCGCTGTACTGCTTCAACAGTGCTGCCAGGTCACTCGGTACGTCGGTCAGCAGTTTCTGCAAATCCCCTCCCTTGTCTGCTGCCTCGGCTTCCCGAATGTCGACCGCGTACACGTCAGCTCCCGCCGCTACGGCGCGTTTCATCGTGATCGCGTTGACACGCACCGACGAAGACTCAGGCGAGCCCCAGCGAGGTAGGGCGATGTGGTTACCGTTCACTCGCACGGTGCAGTCACCCGTCGTCCAGTCGATTCGCGGATTGTGTCGTCGCAACCAATCACGCCCGAGTAAAATATCGGTTCCGTCGAGGGTCGTTGCGAGCATTTCTTGGCTAAATGTGAAGTTACCCCCGCATCGAATCCGAACCCGGTCTACTCGTTCCCGTATTGCCAGCGGCGTGCCGTCTACCAGTCGTGCGTCGATCTCAGGTAAACATCTGTCCAGTGGCAGTCGCAGTTTTCGTGCTGTAGCAGTGTTGATGAGGCTGTGGCTGGCTCCCCCGTCTACGAAGATTTTAACTAAGTCCGTCCCGATTTTCCCACTAAGCAGTATAGGGCTGTCTACCGTAGTACCCTCCTTATTCGGCCGGGTGTGGTCGATTGCGTGAACCGGCACAATCACTCGGTGAGGGTCGGTTGGGTCGGGCGAGCGGCGTGACCTGTCAGTAGAGGGCCCGTCTGCTACTGACTCCCAGCGTTTCCCTGCTGCTTGGTCTGTTTCTGCTGCTCAGCTTCCCCCTTTCCCTTAGCGTTTTCCGGGCATTCGCTCTTGCGGTGTCCCGGCCGATTACACGCGAAGCAGCGCCCTTTGAACGGTGCGGCAGCGGCATTCGCGGCGACGGCACGTATCGTGGCGCCCTCGTTCGTCCCACGAGACCGATGTCCCCAGTTGCTGCTACTGCCGTAGGACCCCGGTCTCGGTCGGCGGAAGAAGTCGAGCTTCTCCGCCATAGCGAGAATCTCCTGAAAATCGGTGACGCCGCGAAGCTGAATTTCTTGAGCGATGTCGTGCTTCAGGCCGCCGATGTAGCGGTCGATGCGCTCGCTCTCATGCATGTAGCCCACTTGCTCGCATAGCGCCAGAAACCCGCTGGTGTAGTCCTGGACTGAACCGAGTTGGCGCCAAGTGCGGAGCTTCTGTCGCGCCGCGATCGAAGCCGCAATTGGCTCAAATCGAGCGCGCAGACCTGCGCACCACGCGTCCCACGTGCGATATTGGGGCACCTCCACGAAGTACGACGGCGCCCAGGGTCCGGTTTGTCCTTCCCGTGTCGGTAGAGTCGCGTAGTCATTCGGCTTCGTGACGATGACGCGCCACCAGTCCATGGCGGGTCCTCGCAGCAGCGACACGGCGTAGCGAATTTTCGCCGAATCCTCCGAGACGTAGTTGGCGTCGAAAAACACGTTCATCGTGAACAACCACGCCTGAACGGTAGGACCACCCCGTTGACTCGGGTCAAAGCATGGCGGACGCTGCGGCTTCAGCGGCATCGGTGACGGCAGTCCCGAATCGTGGGTCGGTGCCGAAATCGTGACGCGAGGTTGACTTGGGGCCGCATTCGTCGCTCCGGGGTGTGTCGTGTCGTGGTCGTCGTCTCCGTCGGGGCGGACGACGCCATCACTGGCCGCGCTCGCGGGTTGCCCCACACTTCCGTGCTGTGATGTCTGTGGTGCGGGCTGAATCGGAGTGCCAGGTGCTTGGGATTGTGCCCTTGTGAGGTCGTTTTGCAGGGACGAGCGTTCTGCCGTCAGCGTCGCAATTTCCTCGGCGCTCTCGCGGATTTGTCGCAGCAGATCGTTCAAATGCTCCTGCGTGAGAGTCGTGACGTCGATGTGTTCGGCCATTTCGAAGGACGTCGGCTCGTCTTAGTCTAGGCGCAGTCGTGGCTGCACGCGTTTACGAGAGAACGCGAGGACAGCGGCTCCTAGGTGCTAAGGTACGTAAGTCCCTTCGAGTGAACAATCAAAAGTTGATTTCCTGGGGTGCGGAGATGCGCGGTCCGAAAGAAAGGGGCTCTGAATACCAAGTGTTACGGGTGCAATGAATCGAAGTAGCGAGAATTGCACTAAGGTGTCAAACGAGTACAAAGATATGAGCGAAGGCATGAGCGAACATTTATATGCGAAGCATGCAAACGGTAACGCGGTGCGTGCGAGCTAGCCAGTGCTATGCTGGCAGCGAGGCTCGGGCTAGTCCCGAAGCGTAGGCCGACACGGCCGGGCCAGCAGTGCGAGGTTTGGTGAAACAGTGCGCGCGAAGTCGGCGAAGTTCCGTTAGCAGTAACGGGCGAACAACGGCTGTTGCTGTACGCGATGTAGTCGGGCTCCGTAAGGAATGCCGAGAAAATTCCTTACATTGGTCTAAAACTGACTCTAAGATGTTAGGATTGTGAGGGAAAGTCGTTGTATTGTTGGAACGTGGTCTGTGGCACAGTGGAAAAGTGGGAGTTCGCCAGGCCGATGTGCCTGGGACTAGAGTGATTGTCTGAACTGGTGCATTCCATTGCTTGCCATGGTTTTCTCCCAGGCATCGACCCAGGCATGAATGCGCTCTAGGTTGCTGTGCGGCTTTCTTCTGAATCAGCTCCTCTGGCAGACTGGCAATTGAGATGGATGCAATATGGTACAGCTTTCAATTGAGGCACGCTGTCCGAGATGACACCTCCCCGAAGTCGACGAAATTCCTGCCTTGAGGGCAGCAGAGGAGCGAGGGAAGCGACACCATTTTCCATCGCTGCTCCACTCCACTCCACTCCACCCGATCTCTTCTCACCCATCATCATCCAACAGACGGGTCACGACACCATTTTCCATTGCTGCTCCACTCCACTCCACTCCACCCGATCTCTTCTCACCCATCATCATCCAACAGCCTTGAATCAACACGAAACGACGTGTTGCGTTGCGTTGCGTTGCGATTCGCGCGGTTCATCCGCTGTATCATCGCCGACCATACAGTTTCATGTCATCTCTGTTCCACGTTGCTCCCTCCCCGCCACTTGCCCCACACATGACAGCAAGACGACAGGACGACCTGCAAGCACAGCACACGCACAGCCAAGGGAACCTCGCAGAATTTCTTCAACTTCAAGCAGAGCCGCTTTCCACCACCACACATACACCTGCGAATCCGACCCCACCACCACACAGGCGGCTCCCCATCCACGCCACTGGCGCCACCTGAACAAACCTGACCTGACATCCTGTCCTCCCCTGAGTTCTTGTTTCCTGGATACACCGCCCCTCGCCATTTCAAAAAGCCTGAGACCTGCAACTCGCGACTAATACTGATGCATTCTCGCTACTAAAAGAACCAACACTTCTTCTCTCGCTCGACCATCGCGCGTTTTCTTCGACTCTCATTTCGTTCTTCTTGGCTCCTAAACGACTTCCGACGCTGCTGCCTGCAGTCGACTCACTCTCCATCCCAACCAATAGCTCGAACCCGAACCACCAGCGGTTTTCTAGCCATCATTTCCGTTCCCACCCCGTCGTCGCGTCGACGCAATGGCGACGAAACGAGCCCAGCGGCGAGATCAACAAACGACCTGCGCGGTTCTCATACTCGCCGCGTCCCTCCTATGCGGCATCACGCTCGCCCAAGAGGACACCCTTTTTGACGAAGGTGAGAACGAGTAGTAGTACTGCTTCTGTGGTGATTCTTGCTCGAGTCGGCTCATAAATCGCCGATAGGGTTATACCACTACGGCGGGTTGTTACGCCTTACGCTGCATGTTGAGGTGTTAAACTGTTGAAACATTTCGAAACTCGCTGTCCATGGTGGTAGAAATATCTTGATGACCTAATCTTCGCGAGTCGCCCATTGGCCCGGCGCGTGGTCCATCCTCGACTGCTGACCGTCAAGCGTCGACGGTCGACCGTCGGCCGGCCACTGTTGACCGTCGCCGACTGCGTCCCCGAGTCGTCTTAGCGCCGGTCCTCGTTTCTCTCTCACCTTCCCCCCGCCGCCCTCCATCGCTCGCCTCCCTCCGTCAGTCAATAAGTCCGGGATGGTGGAGCGCCTTCCGGTCTATATCGTGCGCATGCGCAACTCGCCGCCCGTCGCGGGGTACACTGGCGGAATCGACGGGCTGGCAGCGACCGTCAACGGGCAGCGCATCGCGCAGTCCTTCCGCGCGGGTGCCGCCGCGACGCTCGCTGGCCGCCGCCGCTTCCGCTTCGACCCGTTCAGCCGGCCCGTGCAGCAATTCGCGCGGTGGCTGGGGCAGATGCAGGCGCGCGTCGCGGCCGACGCAGGCGTGAGCACACGAGACGTGCTCTACAGTTACAAGTACGTGAGCAACGGATTTGCGGCGAGACTCACGCCGAAGCAAGTCCGGCAATTGCGGAACCACCCGGCCGTCGCGCAGGTGAAGCAGAGCATCGCGATTCGCAAGCTCACAACGGATACGCCCGCGTTCCTGCAGCTGCCGAGCACACTATGGGCGGCGGCGGGCGGACAGAGCAACGCGGGGCAAGGCGTGGTGGTGGGGATCGTTGATACCGGCATCTGGCCCGAACACCCGTCGTTCGCAGGAGACGTAAGTCATTGTAACTCCCGTACTAATTGTTCAAACGATCGGCGGCAGTTGTTGTTGTTGTTTGAAGCGCAGTGGAGAATTGGGCTAGCGACCCCTTGGACAGCCTGCCCAGGGGTAATCTCCTCTCTTCTCCCATCCATTCCCTTTCCCCCGCGCCCCTGTCTTGCCCCCGCTGCCTCCCCCGTCCGCCGGTCATCACCAGGCGTCGTACCCGAACCCGCCCGCCACGTGGAAGGGCAACTGCACGACCACGGCGGACTTCCCTCGCTGCAACCGCAAGCTCATCGGCGCGCGCTACTTCTCCGCCGGCTTCCGCGGCGCGTACGGCAGCGTCAACCTCGCCGCCGATTGGAACTCGGCGCGCGACGCGGACGGCCACGGCACGTGGTGCGCGGGGTAAGTAAGGAACCGACGAAGCTTCCGCGGCGCGCCGCGCGCGCATACCCGCAAGTGATAGCGTGTGAAAATTTATTTGCCCCGTCTTGCCTTGTCTCCCGTCTTTCCCTCCTTTGCCCTTTTCTCTCTCCCTCACCAGTTAATAACTCTCCCCCCTCTCCCTCCCACTCGGTTCCCCACCCACTTGTCCTCTCCTCCCCATCCCCCCTCCCCTCTTCCATCCCTCCTCGCAACATCCTAGCTCGTTTCCCCTCACGCATCCCCCCTCCTGCCTCCCACTTCATCCAACGCCTCTCCCCAATCCATCTCGGAGCCGCAACGGGCAACAGCAACGCGCAGGTGGCGATCACCCGAAAACAAGCAACTTCCCCACTCGTTCTCTCCCACGCACCCTAACTCATCCTCCCCCGCACACCCTCGCGCCCCCCCCCCCCCCCCCCCCCCCCTCCCATTTCAGAGCCGCGACTGGCAACAGCAACGTGCAGGTATCAATCGCGCGAGGCCAATCCGCAGGGCTCGCGAGCGGGGTGGCCCCACGCGCCTTCCTCAGTGTGTACAAGGTCTTTTGGAGCACGAGCAGCGGCGGTGTGACTGCCACGTGGGCGGATATCGAGGCCGCCGTGAACAAGGCGGTAGCGGACGGTGTGGATGTGCTCAGCCTGTCGCTGGGCGGCCTGGATCCCTCCGCGGATTACTTTGACGACTCCACGTACCTCTATGCCAACGCGGTACGCCCGCCCACGCCTGCACGCGCACGTGTGCACTGATGTGCCAGTCGTGTTATGAGTGCCTTGCGATTCTGACCGGTTCTGACCAGTTCTGACCGGTTCCACCCGGCTCTGACCCGTTTTACCCAGTTCTAACATTTTTGCGGTCAGTAATCGCGGCTGCAACGTTCGGCTTTCAGCTCGCAAGCTTGTGCCCTCGTTTTGTCTCCGTTTTCAACCGTTTTCACCCCTGTCCTCCTCTTTCTCCCTACTCCTCCCTGCCTTGTTGCTCCAACAGATGGGAGTGACAGTCGCGTACGCATCGGGCAACGACGGATCACCGCCGTACAGCTCATCCATGTATCGCACCATCTCCAACTTCTCGCCCTTCTACCTCACCGTTGGCGCCTCCACCATCTCCCGCCGCTACAGCACATCGCTGGTTCTTGGCAACGGAGTAACGGTTGCTGCCACAGGGTTTGGCAGTGGGAGTGCGAGTGTGGTGGGGCTGAGGGTCATTGAGGGCATCGCTGCCATGGCTGCCTCGTCTACCTCTACTCAGGTTAGGTTTTTTTTTAGTTGACTCAAAAGTCACCTCGATCGCTGCTACGGGGCTTGGCAGTGGGAGTGCAACTGTGGTGGGGCTGAAAATTATTGAGGGCGTCTCTGCTATGGCTGCCTCGTCCACGTCCACTCAATGAGGCTCTTTGCCTCGTTGCACTTCGTTTCACTCCTCTGCATTCCTCTGCACTCCTCTGCACCCCTCTGCACTCCTCTGCACTACTCTGCATTCCTCTGCACTCCTCAGCATTCCTCAGCACTCCTCGTCACTAGGTGGCGGATGTGCTAGCAGGGGGGGCCAAAGCTGTGGTCTTCACAGGCCTTCCCTTCCCTACCAGCGCCCTGAAGCCATTCCATCCCCACCCTTGCCTTCCCCTTCCACCCTCCTCTCTCACTCTCCAGGCACAGTACTGCTACTCCGGCTCGCTTGACTGGGCCAAAGTCAGCGGCAGAATAGTCATCTGTTCGTACGGAGGCGTGGGCACGAGTGTCAAGGTGGGGGAGGTGCTAGCGCGGGGAGGCAAGGCTGTGATCATCACAGGCGTCCCCGACGTCCTCAAGCCATTCCCGCCCTACGACTCGCGCCTGCCCTTGGTTTATCTTGACTATGCTCCTGCTGACACGCTGACCACCTACGTCCGATCCATCGCCTCGTAAGTGTGTGTGTGTGTGTGTGTGTGTGTGTGTGTGTGTGTGTGTGTGTGTGTGTGTGTGTGTGTGTGTGTGTGTGTGTGTGTGTGTGTGTGTGTGTGTGTGTGTGTGTGTGTGTGTGTGTGTGTGTGTGTGTGTGTGGGTGGGTGTGTGTGTTTGGTCCGTTGATCGTTCTTTCTTCTCTGCCCGTCCCCAGTTGTTTGCTCTCTCTCCAACTGCTACTTACTTACGCAGCTATCATCTTCATAAGTCTCTTCTCAATCAACACTTAATCTCCTTCCTCACTCCTCTCTACCCCTCCCTCTCCCCCTATCCATCCCTGGCCCCCCCTTTTCCCTCGCCTCCCTCACACCTCCCCCACCCGCCCAATCAACAGCCCAACAGCCACTCTCTCCACATCCTTCTCAACCGCGACAGACCTCCCAGCACCGAACGTCATCTACTTCTCCTCCTCCGGCCCATCTCTCAACCCCTCCTCATCCGTAGTCAAGCCACGGCCCACCAATGACATCCTCAAGCCAGACATCATCGCTCCGGGCGTCTCCCTCTGGTCGTCTTGGCGCGCCTCCTCTCCCTCCTCCACCACACAACAGTTCACCATGATTTCTGGGACATCCATGGCTACCCCGCACGTGGCGGGGATTGCCGCGCTGCTGACTCAGCGGTACCCGACGTGGTCCCCGGCGCAGATCATGTCTGCGATTATGACCACTGCGAGCACGACGACCAATCAGGGGTCGGCGATCGGGACGAGTTACACAGCGGTCGCCACGCCTTTTGAGATGGGCCAAGGGCATATTAACTCGACGGGGTTGCTCGACCCTGGGCTTACCTACACTGCGGCGCTCGCGCATTATTACAACTTTTTGGCCGGGCAGGACCAGACCCGAACGAAATATCTCATCGGCACGCAAGCCAGAGTCAAGCTGACCCCGATCCCGGCGTACAATCTCAACCGCCCATCCATCTCGGTCTCGCGATTGGTCAAGAGCGTGGTGGTCACGCGGTGGGTGGTGAATGTGTTTAACCAGGCGTGTACGTACACTGCGAGTGTAGTTGCTCCTGCTAACGTGCGCGTCACCGTTTCCCCATCAACCTTCACCATTTCGCCGGCCAAAACTCAGACATTTACGGTGACATTCAACGTTACAGCAGCATCCCAGGCCTTCAGTTACGGCAGCCTGACGTGGAGGGACCAATTCGGGCATGCGGTGCGGTCGGTGCTTGCCGTGCAGCCAATCAGCCTGTAGGTTTCTGCTCCACCTGCCAGCCCACACCGACACAATACTTTCCTCTCCAGCTTTGACGACTCTCTCGCTCGCGATTCTTTGGACTTTGGGCTAGGACACAGAGGTTGCACTCAAATTGTACAGCTGAAACTCACTTCACATCCGCCACCACCACCTTTAGGGCCGCGTTGTCCCTCTTAGAGAATGAGGTTAGATTTCACCCTAAGTCTTGGTTTGGTCAGGATTATACCGGTATCGGGTTTTTGGGTTCCACCGAGACTGCAGGAACTGAGGGTGTGGCCGGATGAGCTTCTTGGGTTGAGTCGGGCGTGGCCCACACATACGCTTTCCAGGTCCTGCCGCGGTGCTGTATGCCGGATTGAGGGCTGGAGAGATGGGCCGCGGTGGTCTATTCTGCTTGCGTGTGCGTGCCTTTCAATAAGATGTTGGGATTTGTTTATTTTATGCATTCTATTTGCGAGTGCACCCGCATATTGTTGGAAACAACTAATTCTAAGCGCCTCTGTCGTGTCGAAACACCAAGGCATAAGTGAAGCACAACATATCGCAGCATCAGCGAGTCAACCCTTGGGAGGTTGAGCAACTGCTGGAGGTTACGCGAAAGTCGAAGGTCAGCGACCTTTGACCTGACAAGTACAGCGCGACAGCAAGGACACACAACTGACTCGCTACAGAGCAGTTGCCCGAGTCGTCACTGTATCGAACCGCAACAGCAACAGTAAAGTAGTTATAACCATATCTCTTCGTATTCCTTGTACTCTTATATTATCCTGTATCTCTTTGCTTTAATCAATCAACTTTGCCCTCACATACTAGCGCAAGGTGGTTCACAACTCTTTACTAAAACGCTTCCGCTATTACATCAGTCCTACCCAGAGTTCACCCCTGCAAAGATCCTAAGGGCTTTTCTCAGCCCAACATGGTATGAGAGCTATCAGGGGGAATTCAACTATCAAAACACCTACAACATCAGAAGACATGGCTACTCAGAAGGAAAGGAGTTCCTCTATTAAGACAAGACTCTCCAAGGAGTCTGCAGAGCAGTCGTCATATTTCAGATCTCAATCATACAGCACACTAGATTGCAAATTACAAAGATAATGAGGATATAACGAGACGAAAATAACTACCACTGGTATAGATACGAGGCTAACGAGGCTACTAACTAGCGTAAGGGCGGGAGGGTGGGTTCTAGATTCAGATCTAGAAATGATTCGACTAGGTGGCAGGTCTGTGGACCTGCCACGAGATAAGGAGCAGATGACTCCTTACTGCATAATCCTTTACAAGTCTTGTCATAATCTTTAAATTTAGAAAATTGTATTTAAAAATTTTGCATATTAAGACAAGACTCTCCAAGGAGTCTGCAGAGCAGTCGTCATAGGAGATAAGAGACATTAGGTGCGTCGGGAGCAAGGCTCTAGAACTCAGGGTTTTACCTTAGTAGGGAAGGACGGAATGGAATGGAGGAACTATATACCGTCACCTACTATTGTGGGGGAGGTTCCCAAGAAGAGAACAATGAAAGAAGTATCAGATGCGCGTAAGAATCGAGTGAGCAATAAGTTGCACAGTGATTGTCGCAAGAAATCATCAGTAGCGATGAGGCGCCATCCATCTCGTAAGAGAACCTAAATAAAACCCTTTGGCAGTCGTTCGAGGATGTTAGTCGTTTATCCGACGACCGAGCACGTAAGTGATGAAGTCGGGAAGTTATGGTAGCTAACCATAGTTGTTGAATTGAGCATAATGTCAACGTTGTGCAATAACATCACGTCACTTCGATGTAGGGCGGGCCTTTCGCAGCATGACTACATGACTAAGTCGTATTTACCGTAGATCACGGTCGATGACGTATTGCTCACGTTAACATGTTGATGCACTGGTTGCATGGTATGCAAACGATGTTGCCTCGAGTATTAAGGCTGAAGACTAGTGGCATGTTGCTGCAAAGGAGTTGTGAAGCACATACCAAACTTTGACGCATTTCCAATGTGTACAATGCATACAGCTTGTGTAACCAGCTTACAATCCGGTGCCCTTGATAGGGCATTCGTTGTCAATTAACAACAAAACATGCAGTATCGAATTTAGCGCCTCTGTAAATACGGTAGCACTATGTGTTCAAGGTTCAATAGATGCAGGAGCCATGAAAAGGGGAACCAACGGTTAGTACGCAATGGAAAAACCATGCTATACGATATGGGAAATTTTATGAAACGTGAGCCATTACGACATGGAATATCATCAGTGAAGTGGGTGTGTGAGGGCAAGCAACCCGCCTCTCGACGAGATCCACCTTTTGTATAGACCAAAAGGTCCGAATCACATCAGTTATAAGGTTAGATGTGCGCATAGAAGCGACAACCAACCAAATATTTCCAATCCATCCTCCAGCATTATGCTCGTAACGTGCATGCTCAAGACACGAGTTTGTGTTAACAAAAGTGCAATGATGTTGACGGATCGCACGCCAGATCGATATCCTTCCCCTTTTGGTGGTGTGACTTCATAAAAAGACGAAAGACTTCAAGGTGAGGGGCTGTGAAATGGTCAATCCAAATGGGGTATACACGTCACAACGAGTCCGAAGAAATCAAGTACGTGTGCGCTATCCACATGGACTTTCATGTCCTGGTGGGTTTTTCTACAATGAATGTTCATGTATGATATGTGAATGTAAGAGGATCCTTGTGCATGTATCCAAGCGTGCTGTAAAAAAAAACGGCTTGTGGCTCCCAACAAGAGCCTTCAATTAGCACATGGATATGGTCACACCAAGACGCTGGCATGGCTTGTCATACCGCGAAAGACTATGTCGTATACTGGAAATTGCTCCGAAATGCAGACCTTGCTAAAACCGAACGCTGAAAATCAGGGATTGAACATAAAAACGTTGAAAGTTCGACAATGATGACGCGTTTACGATAGGTCTCAAGGCGATGAGAATAGTTTTTTTTTTTTTTTTTTGGAGTCGACAACTTTCTGTATAGCGCCAACTGAATGACAACAAGTACTCGACAATTGCGTAAACGATGTGCGCGTTTGCGTCACAGTCAGCCGAATCACTTCAGCGCCATAATTACGAGGAGTGGTGGTACGTCCGAGCGATAGCTTAGGAAGGGAGTGTTACCATTTACGGAAAAACACATCATAATGTTGAAATGGCAGCAAGGGTTGAATTGAACTCGACCACGTAGTTTTGGCAATTTCTGCATTAAGGCGCCGAATAATTGAGAGATATGGTACCGTAGATGGCAAAATTACTTTGGAAATGCCTCATTATCACGGCCCTCAGGGTACCCGTACCCCCCCCCCCCCCCCCCCCCCCTTTTTTTTATTTTTTGGATGCGCGGTGATATCACCAGTTTTCAGCGTAAGTACGCATATGCTCGACAACAAAGGCGACACTATTGTCCAACCATTGCAAGTTTGCGATTTAGCCAGCAGAAAAATCCATCGCCGTAATTGAAACGGGTGTGCGTCCCAATAGAAGTTACGGTAAAAGCGTGTTAAGTGCTTCACATCCCATAATAGGGGAAGAACGCGTTACTAATTATTATGAGGCGTACAAATCCGGCATACCGCATATTAATTCAGACATAATGATGCACGCGGACGGCCTCTTATGCTGCACGACACAATACTGCAAGTGTCATGCTCTGGCCCTTACACTGAATCATAATCTTCTTTGGGCCTTGTCTTTTTTTTTTTTTTTTTTTTTTTAAGGCCATAATCTTATAGGCCACCACAATCTTTTAACACCAAATCAAGAGTTACACCAGTAACTGCAATTTCAGTTTGCACATAGCAGCGAGGGCAACTTCTCGTCCCTCATAGCTGTGGTAGCTGCTGTGTCGTCAGGCAGAGCAGCACCATCTCGATCTCGATAGCACCAGCAAATCACGCCACAGCAGATGCGCTATTGAGGCAGCAGCAGCGACCGCACGCTAGCAGCGGCGATCGTGCACCAGCAATGGCGATCGCAGGCCAGCAAAGGCGATCGCGCGCCAGCAGCGCAGATCGTGCCCAGCAGCAGCAATCACGGAGTAGCTGCAGCGAACGCGAAGTAGCAGCGGCGATCGGGCAGCCGTAGCAGAAGCGATCGCGCAGCAGCAGAAGCGACCGCACAGGAACAGCGATCGCGCGGCAGCCGCAGCAGCAGCGATCGCACAGCAGTGGCGATCGCACAGCAGCAGCGATCGCACAGCAGCAGCGATCGCGAAGCAGGAGCAGCAGCGATTGCGCGGCAGCAGCAGCAGCAGCAGCGATCGCACAGCAGCGGCGATCGCACAGCAGCAGCGATCGCGAAGTAGCAGCAGCAGCAATCGCACAGTAGCAGCAACAGCGCACAGCAGCGGCAACATTGATCGCACAGCAGCAGCAGCAGCGGCGATCTCGCAGCTCCAGCAAGATTCGTGCGCAGCAGCAGTAGCGATCATGCATCAGCAGCAGATAACAGGATAGCAGTAGCGATAGGACACCCGCAACTGCAGCGGTCTTGCCACATGCCACCGTGAGTTTGTTCCAACCGCAACAGCAGCAGCCGTTGTCTCGCCATGCGCAGCGTAAGCAGCAGCGGCTCGTCTCATAGCAGCAGCAACCGTCCCGGCAGCAGCAGCAGTCATAGTCGCTGCAGCAGCATCGCCAGCTCCAAGAGGTCGCAATGACCGCAGCCGCCGAAACGAACACCTCCTATGCAGCAGTATCGAGGAAGATCGCCACTGGTAGAAGCAGCGGCAATATGTTCCGCGCAGTATGTTGCACGTAGATGTATCAGCAGTGTATATTATGATTTTGCCATACAAAAAACGATTTTTGTACTTGCAATTGCAGAAACTTCCAGCAGATATCGCTTCATTCGTAGAAGCAGCATGTACGAAGTTCTCGTCATGTACGAGGTAGCAGCAATGGCGGGCGAGTTAGTCTAGGAGGGTGGAAAAGTTCCCTAGGTGTGCTGTTCTAGATTCAGATCTAGAAATGATTCGACTAGGTGGCAGGTCTGTGGACCTGCCACGAGATAAGGAGCAGATGACTCCTTACTGCATAATCCTTTACAAGTCTTGTCATAATCTTTAAATTTTGAAAATTGTATTTAAAAATTGTACATATTGGTTCTCCCGGCACTACTCCTACTCCACCTCCTGCCTCTGGCCTACAGACAGAGGAGGGTACGGCAACAAGACCCAGGGCAACATCCACCGAGACTCCTGCGAATCAACCTGCAGGCTTCGACCAGAGCATGATGGAGAAGTTTTTCTCCTTCATGTCCTTCTACGAGCAACACCAGCAATCGGTACCTGCGCAGTCACACAACATTATAATTTTTGAAAGTGTATTCACTTTCTAAAATTTTGTATTGTGATAGTGAAGCGATTGCCAACGCAGCAAAGGCAGCGTCGCATCGCTACTCGCCCTCTTTTGGCTACAAAAGAGGGGTTGGAGGCCATTTGGCCTCACCCACGTTCTTCTTTTCAGATTTTTAGTTTGAGTTCCGCTCAATCTCGTCCAATCTGGCGAAGACTCAGTCACTTCCACGTTTTACTGCTCCGACAACACTTCTCGCCGACATACTTAAGCACAACATTGCTTCAATGGCGCCCGTCAACAACGTTTCTATTCGCGAAGGAAACAAGACGGCGAACACCCCGGGCGCGCAGAACTCCGGAAGTCTGCCCGGGGCAACCACGCGTCGTGCGAAACGCCCTGCCGAGGAGGCACGCGAGGACCTCGTCACTGGCGTCGAAGTCCTGTTTGGCGGGACCTCCTCGGCGCCTTCTGAGGAGCTTCCTGCCGCGCGCGCTGCTTCCAAGCAGCCGCGCGACATCGCGAAAAAGACAGCCGCTGACGCGGCTGTCATCATCGCTTCGGCCGGCCAGGCCGGCCCCTCTGGCGCACGCGACAAGGAGCACGCGCCAGCGGCACCCTCGGCACCCTCGGCACTCTCGGCCCCTGCTGACGCCAGCCCCCTTGCCTTGACCACTGCGCAGGTCCAGGCACTGCTGGCGATGTTACAGCAGCAAGCACCTGTAACTGCGGGGACTTCTAACAATGACGAAGTTACAGCATCTGCAAAAAATAACAAGAAGGAAGAAAATGTCGTCGCCCCTCGCCCGCCTAAGGCCGCTCGCGTCGAGAAGAACCCCGCTCCGGCACCCGCCGACGAAGACAGCGACGAGTCCGACGATGCTGCTGGTGAGGCTCCTCGCTGCCGCAATCCAATTTTTTCCAATGCCCCTCGCCCCACACTCCCCTCGCTCGCTCCCTCAACCGCAACTACCACTTTCAACCGCAAGGGTGTGCGTGATCAGGCAGAGGTTTTCTCTGCCATCCAAGCCCACCTCAGGCTCATGGAGCTCCAGCTGCAGCAGGGTGACGCGGAAGGAGCGCTCGCCAACGTCACTCAAATCGAAACGCTCATTAACAAGCGCTTCGAGGTGCTCTTGGTGGCGGACGAGGCGGGTTTTGAAGCGGCCGACCGCTTCCAGCTCTACCAATCGAAGAGCGTGCTCACCTCCCGCTCCTACAAGCTAGCCGTGGCAGACGTGGCAGCATCGAAGCGTGCCCGCATGAGCTATAATCGCACCGTGCGGGGTAACGGCCTCGACAACGGGGAAATCGGCAACAAGGGTGCCGGACAAGGCTCATGCCAAAACAGGGTCTTCAAGGGCACCTGCTTTCGCTGTGGCCAGCCCGGGCACATGGCAAACGCCTGCCCCATGGGGGGGCGCGGCGGACAAGGCCCCACACCCGTGGTGTGAGGAGTAACCAAGGGCGATGCCCCTTTCCCCGCTCGCCGAAAGAGCGTAGGGGATTGCACCAGGGGGTGCACGGCTGTGGAGCAGCCTAGGGACTCAAAGAGGTCAGGGGACCCTTAGATTAAGGCCAGGGTGGCTGATGGATGGCTCTGAAATGTATTTCTTGTTATGAGAAAATTAAAAAAAAAAAGGACTTGCAAGTTGTTTTTACTTCCTCATATTAAACCACGGGCTCTTGGTTGGAGCTGCATTTTGGAAATGAAGAGTTGGCAAGCCTACTCAAGGAATGTCAAAAGGAAAAGCCACAAACAATGGCAGCAAGAAGGAAAATCAAGAGGCAAAATCACGGGCAAGCTCGCTCAAAAAAAAAAAAAAAAAAAAGAGGGATGGAAGGAGCGAGAGAGCAAGGTGACAAAGGGGTCCCAAAAGGAGGGACTGCCAAGGGGCAGATTCAGAGGTGCCAAAGCTCGGCACACCCACGCCAAGAATCACAAGAAAAGGCCAAGGAGGGGGGGAGAGAGAGAAAGAGAGTGGAGGAGGTTGAATGGTACGGTGGCACACATATGCCCACGCCTACCCAACCCATCACTAAGTTGGACAAAAGGTAGCCATCACTGGACGACGAGCTCTGGCCATCACCCCACACCGCAAAGCAAGACACGGAAAAGGAGAAAGAAAAAGAGACAAAGAGAGAGAGAGAGAGAGAGAGAGAGAGAGAGAGAGAGAGAGAGAGAGAGAGAGAGAGAGAGAGAGAGAGAGAGAAAGAGAGAGAGAGAGAGAGAGAGAGAGAGAGAGAGAGAGAGAGAGAGAGAGAGAGAGAGAAGGGAGAGGGGGGGGAGAAGGGCGAGGGGATTCTCGCACACTACTCGTAGCATATGGTACGTAGGACCATGATCGCTCCTTACTGATTAGCACACTAACGCCGTCTCCTGCATGCATCGTTTGGTACGCAGCCGAGAGCAACAAATGGGTAATGAGGGCAACCGACCCATACGAGTTCGCGGTGACAGACACAACTATATTCGTAATGCAAGGCCGACTGCGCCAAGCACTCCACTGGTGGTGCTCATGGTGCGATAGCAGCTTCATCTTATCCATCATCGCACGTGGCTACTGGTTCCCATGGAAGAACGAGCCCCCCACGCCCTTTGAATCGAAAAACCACGCCGGCACACAAGCACATGGTGATTTCACCCGAACCGCAGTCCAGGACCTCCTTCGCACGGGTGCCGCTGCAGAGGCACCCGATCGAGCCGCACTTTCATGTGTTAGCCCGCTCAACGTGGTCGAGCAACGCGAAAAATGTCGCCTCATACTGGATCTTCGGAAGGTCAACGAGCACCTGCGCGTGCCCAAGTTCAAATACGAAGGACTGCTTCGCGTGGCAGAGTTGATCAAGCCGAACGATTGGATGTTCTCCGTCGACCTCAAATCGGGGTATCACCATGTGGACATACACCCAACTTGCTGGCGATACCTTGGCTTCCAGTTCGACGGAGCATATTACTACTTCCGCTCCTTACCATTCGGGTTGGCCACAGCCCCGTTCGTCTTTACCCAACTTATCAAGCAGCTCGCTCGACGATGGCGTGCACGTGGATGGCGAGTGATCCCATACGTCGACGACATCTTAGTGCTATTTGAGTCAGCCCAACAAGCCCAATCGACATGCACCATGAGCGTGCAAGACCTAAAGGACTCCGGTCTAGTGATCAATAAGAAGAAGTCCCAGCTGCTCCCCACCCAAGCACTCCGCTTCCTTGGCCTCGAGCTGGACACTCGAAGCTGCACATTCTCGGTGGGAGACGAACGTCGATCTCAACTAAAATCCACAATGGCGACGCTCATTACCGAGGGGCGTAGAGGTCGCCAAGTACACATCCGCCATCACCGGCATGCTCGCATCAATGAGCCTCGCTCTGGGAGCAACTGCACGAGCCTTCAGCCACGAGCTGCTCCAAACCATCAACACCGCACCATCATAGAACTCCCGGATATCGCTATCATCAGAGGCAATTAACGAACTGGGCTTCTGGATGGAGCAATTCGACAAGTTCAATGGTGCCCCGTTCCATCAACCGCACCATTACGATGCGGTCATCCAGGTGGATGCTAGCGCACACAGTTGGGGCGCCACACTCGTCACGTTCCGCGAAGAGAGGAGCACAGCAAGCGCAAGCATGCCCTCACACTTGCCACCCACATCCAGCACCCGGCGGGAGCTGGAAGGTGTTTTGTGGTCACTACGCACCTTCATGCATCAGATCCAGGGTGGCCACACCCTAGTCCGTGTCGACAATCAAGGTGTCATGTTCATCCTACGCAAGGGCGGCTCAAGCACCACCGAGCTCACCCTCACCTGCAAAGAAATCATCTCTCTTTGTACGGAACACTCGGTTCGCTTGGCGATCGAATGGATCCCTCGCGAGTTGAACACCCATGCGGACGAGCTCTCCAAGCTGCAAGACCATGATGATTACACTCTGAAACAACCGTGGTTTCGCCTCCTTGAACGTCGTTGGGGGCCCCACTCCATCGACCTATTCGCAAACGCTCGCAACGCGTTGTTACCTCGCTTTTGCTCGAAGGTGCCCCATCCCAAGGCTGAAGCGGTCAACGCATTCTCGACGGATTGGAGGGGAGAGCACGGTTTCGCGTTCCCACCCCCCCACCTCATCCCAGCAACCCTTCGGCACGCGCAACGCACCCACGCAAAGATCACTCTTGTGATTCCACAATGGACAGGGGCTGCTTGGTGGCCCCTTGTGCAGCCATCTCCCCAGACATGGGCCAAGGGGATCACCAGCCACCTAGCACTTGCAAGCGGTAGTCAATGCCTTCACCCAGGCACACACACATCTTCGTTCTCAGGCGCTGGATTTCCAAATAGTCCCATCCTTGCATTGGCTATAAATTTCTCAATGTAATTGCATGCTCTTATTGATGGCAGAACTATTAAACAACCTCCAAAACCAACTCTTTGCGGTCATCAGCCAAGTGAGGGCACCCTCCACCATCCAGACCTATGAACCTTACTGGCTCAAGTTCCGAGCCTTCTGCAAGAAGGTTTCGCTGAGCTACCTGCCTACCACGGACCTGACACTCGCGCTGTACCTCGTGCACGCCCTCAAGCACAAAGCCACGCTATCTGCGATCACACTAACATGCTCCACGGTAGCCTTCGCACACAAAATGATTGGGACGGCGTGTCCCACCGACGACCCCTTCACATCGCAAGTACGCGAGTTCGCCAAGTGCCACGCACCGCGCCCCAACCGGACCAAAGATCCAGTCTCGCTTCACCAGGTCCATAGCATGGCTCAAGAGTTTCTCACATCCCACATCCCATCCGAATTTCAGAAAGGTCTCATTCCGCTCTTGATGTACACTGGGTTCCTACGCTACTCCGACCTGGTCGCGATTCAGTGGCAGGACATTCAATTCGAGGATACGGCAATGTGGGTTCTAATCCCACACTCCAAAACTGACCAGGAGAGCAAAGGAGTGTGGGTCCCAGTCGCGGCAACAGATGGGCCATACTGCCCAGTCCAAACCACCCAGAAATTCATCAAGATTGCCGGCTATGACTCATCAACCGAAGGCTCTCTCATCCGAGTTTTCCCACGTGGCGCAAAAGCAACACCACAAGACAAATCTCCCTCATACCCCACTCTTCGGAACTGGTGTTTGAAGCCTTCCGCAAGATCGGGCTCGACGCAAAGCACTTGGGCACCCACTCATTTCGCAAAGGTGCAGCAACGACAGCTGCCGGAGTCGGGATCACGGATCGAATGTTCAAACGTCTAGGCCGCTGGCGCAGCGACACCGCGAAGGAGCTCTACGTCACCATCGCTCAAGACCAGCTCGTTGCAGCATCCCGGCTGATCCAGGACCCCACACGAGCCCCATCCTCCAACCAGCATCACCTGTCTATCCAGCGACAGCGCCGTCCTCCTCTGCACATGTCTCAGCAGACCCAGATGAAATGAAGCACGATGCCTATTACAAGTTGCAATAAGCAAGCTTTCACAATATTATAACTTTTGAAAGTGTATTCACTTTCTAAAATTTTGTATTGTGATAGTGAAGCGATTGCCAACGCAGCAAAGGCAGCGTCGCATCGCTACTCGCCCTCTTTTGGCTACAAAAGAGGGGTTGGAGGCCATTTGGCGTCACCCACGTTCTTCTTTTCAGATTTTTAGTTTGAGTTCCCCACCCTCCCACCCTATGTAGTGAAATTGTATGTTGTAGACCTTTGGACGAGATTGATGTACTCTTACCCAGATGAAATGAAGCACGATGCCTATTACAAGTTGCAATAAGCAAGCTTTCACAATAGCAACAACAACAACGACGTGACTCCAATGAGTCTTGACGGTTCATCCTACGCACGTGGAAATCATTAGCAGCAACCTACCTTTGCTCCGTACGAGCCCCAGCGCGGCTCCGTCAGCTTTATGCCACAACCGCAGCCTTCACCTGGACAGGAGAAACCACTTCTTGGCTTCTTCGACAGATCCCTGCCATACCCAACAAACGGCACACAGTACGAGAAGCAGCAGTACACCTATCAGTCAATGATGGCGTATACGATTCTACTGAGGAACATCACTCCGAACCAGCAGCAGAATATACGGTCTTACCGGGGATACGGCAACTCCGCCGAACTCGCATACAGCCACTTGAAGAGCTTGTATCAAGCAACAGACAGCGTTAATCAGAGTCGGCTAATGGCGCAATTGACAACAGTGGAAATGAAACCAGGCGAAAAGGGAATAGCGTATATCAGCCGCTGTCGCGAGTTGCGCGACAAACTCCTTCGATGCGGAGGGTCGATATCTGAAGACGCCTTCGTGACAGTCATCATCGACGGCCTCGGCCCTCAATGGCGCGCCACAAAGGCCATTCTCCGAGCTCATGGGAGAATCTCCGAGGCAGCACTCTGCGCCGAAATACACGCCGAGCAACAAGACATGGACCTGCAAGAGGAACGGCACAAGAAGAAAGCATCAGTACCCGAATTCGCGTTTCACACTCAGCGACGCTACAACAACAACAACAACAACAACCAACAACAACCAAAGCCTGTACCTCCATTCTGCCACATCTGCAAGACGTCAGGGCACCCGCGCACACACTGCGCGAATCGACAACAGTCAACACCGCCACAACGGCAGCTTCGACCCTGCAGTCAAATCGCCTCCAACGCAAGCGAACCCTACAAGTCAACTGCAGTCCTCAACGACATCGCCGTCAACACAATCTGCACAAGGAACAAGAAATATCGTCAGCTGCATGGCAAGATTGTCAGACTCTTGCATCACCGAGTCACCGCCACACTACTCACCAGAAGAACAACTCGACAACACCACACCTCGCCGCGAGTCACTTCAACCGAATCCAATGTACGCAGCCATCGCCCAGAGCGAGCCATCCGGGAAAGACACCTGGTTCTTGGACAGTTGTTGCGGACAGCACATGTGCTCTTCAGGACGCTTCGTGCAGCAAGAGTACCAACTCCAACGCGAAGTAGTCATCACCGTCGCCAACAATCAGAACCTGCGCACACGACGACAAGGCGTGGTTCAACTTCAGTCAAGAGAGACAAACGTTATACTACAGATGTCAAAGGTATTAATCGCGGAGGGACTCGGCTACAACTTACTGAGCGTCAGTCAGTTAATGGCAAAAGGCATTCACCTCGAAGCAGACAGCACCACCCAGGAGTTCAAGTTGTACCACGGGAGAGGAGGTCTCTACATCGGCAAAGCAGTCTTGAAGAACAATGTCTTCGTTCTCGACTTCGTTCCAGACCTCGGCACCGCCGACAGCGACGGCATCGTCGACAGCGACGGCATCGTCACCTTCACATCTTGAACGCATCCACCGGACCTTGACCCAGACTTCAGCCCCGGCGGTTTCTGGTATTCACACACAATACCTGAAGCAGAAAGAACAAGAGCGTTAGCAACAATTGAACATTCGGCAGCAGCAGAGACAACATCGGCAGCAGCAGAGACAACATCGGCAGCAGCAGAAACAACATCGGCAGCAGCAGAAACAACATCGGCAGCAGCGGAGACAACAGCGGCAACATCAACACCAATCGCTGGTCCTTCAACGGCACCGATCTTCGTCGACGACACACCACCGACACCCGCGCAGCAACTGCACCCAGCACCACGAGAAGTTCATCGAAGCGCCAACTTCACCGCCAACTTCTATTCCAACTCCGATATGTATCGGCGCTCACCCGGACATCGTGCCACCGAAGGAACCTGGCACGCAAGAATGGAACACCCAAGCAACACGGTGTTAAACAACACGATAAGAGCAGGCGTGCTCGACAAAGACTCTCTACTCCTAACTGACGGCAGAGAACTTCAGCGAGCCCGTGGAACATGCTTCACCTGTCCCGAAGCTGACTTACCGCATCAACCGTTCGCGTCTCACCACAACCCAAGCGCACCAGCTTACGCGCCACTCGAGAAGGTGTACAGCGACATCCTGTACAACCGCGAGCCTGGACAAAACGCGTACAATAACACCATCACCTTCATCGACGCAGCCACTCGATACGTGTGGCACCTAAATCTTCCAAGCAATGACATGGCCTTCGAAGCCTTCGTCGCCTGGCTTCCAGTAGCAGAACGAGAAACGGGCGTCAAACTAAAAAGCTTCCAGTCAGACGGGGGAGGAGAATACACCTCACAGAGGTTCAAGGAGTACTTGGCAGAGAGAGGAATCAAGCGACTCATCTCTCTTCCCTACGCCCATCAACAGCAGGGTGTAGCAGAAAGGATGAACAGGACCCTCCAAAACACCATGCGCAAGTTGCTACGTGGCATGCACCTGCCCAACCACCAGTGGCCCGAAGCAATGGACCACGGCGTCATGCTGCACAACTTGCTCTCGTCATCATCGCTCCCGAACAACGCATCACCGCATCTGTTGTGGACAGGAAAACTGGGCAGCACAAAAATGTTAAGAGTCTTCGGCTGCATGGTACAGTACCGGCCTCCATCTGCACGAGCTGGCCGATTCTCACAACGCGCACAGTGGGAACAACACCTGGGCATCGAAAAAAACTACAACACATGGAAGATTTTCCACGTCGAGACAAAGGAAACAGTAGCAGCACGTGATGTCATCTTCTACGAAAACCTCACCCTCCGGTATTACCTTGCCAACTTGCAAGAAGGAAACCCCGATCGCTCCGATGGTTTTCTTGGCACCCGAGCCTTCGCCTCGGCAGACGACGAAGCTGACTGGGACGAGCAGAACGTGGAAGGAGCCTCGGAAGAAGCCGGATCCCTCCCCTACTGCTCCGTCGCCGTGCCAATGGACGACGAAAACCCACGCGAAAGCATCAACGCCGAAACCTATTACCATTTCGCTGACAACGGTTACGTTACACCTGCACAAGTCAACACCGACGAAGCAGAACGCGTAGGACCCAATTTCGGACTTGATCCAGAAGCGGGAGACGAAGCTGTTTATCCCGCGGACATGTCACTTCCCCGCTACACACAGAGTGGACTCCAGATACTCGGGCTCGTCACCGCAGTCCACGGCACGGCCATTCCTAAGGAGCCTGCCACAGTTCAGCAGGCTCTGGGGGGGGAGCATAAGGAAAAATGGCGCGAAGCCATGGACAGTGAATTAAAGGCACTAGAGGAGCGCAACACCTGGAAAATCGTCCCTATCAGTGTGGCGCGGAACAAAACGATTCTCACCGGAAAGTGGGTCTTCCGAGTGAAAACAAAAGCAGACGGCACCATCGACAAATTCAAAGCACGCTGGGTTGTACGTGGCTTCGACCAGGAACACGGACGCGACTTCACCGAGACATTCGCCCCGGTCAGCCGACACACCTCACTTCGAATCCTTCTCGCAATCGCCGCCATGAAGAAAAGGAAGCTGCGGCAAATCGACGTCGCGAATGCATTTCTCTACGCACCTGTTGACGCTGAGATCTTCATCGAGCTCCCGCACGGCTCCAACGGGGAACCCAACCAAGTCTGTCAACTGCTGAAGTCGCTCTACGGCATCAAACAAGCTCCGAGGCTGTGGCAACAGTACCTGCACGCAAGACTTATCCGCATAGGATTTCGCTAGCTACCTTATGACCAGGGAATGTACCGGCTGACAAAAGGCACCGACTACATCCTACTAATCGTCTACGTAGACGATCTGCTTTACATCGGGTCGACCGACGGCGTCACCACTTGGTTCGAAGGGGAGCTGCAGAAAGACCTCATGCTCACACTCTCGTCCACCGTCACACAATACCTCGGCCTCAACATCCAGGAAGAAGAAAATGCGATCTACCTCAGCGCCGCGAAGTACGCCGACACTATCGCCAAGCGCTTCGCACTCACACCGACCGTCATCTCCACACCATACCGCTACACGTCAGGAAATCACAAGGAAGGCTCCGCTCTACTCAAGCCCGCCGGCATACGCGACTACCAGAGGAAGCTGGGATGCCTCCTCTTCGCAGCTGTCACCTGCCGCCCGGACCTATCGTACTCTGCAAGTCAGCTCGCCACCTACCTCAAGAAACCTGAAGCGGAACATCTGGCGGAGCTCGATCGCGCTCTTCACTACCTCATCAGCACTCCGACAATCGGCCTGACCTACCATAAAAACACGACTACAGCACCTAAACTAATCGGCTATGTCGACGCCGATCACGCCGGCGACTCCGACAACGGGCGCTCCCGCACCGGCTACATCTACCGCTTCGAGCCTATCGGTCCTATCTCCTGGCAGTCGAGCAAGTAGGAATCAATCGCTCTCTCCTCAGCTGAAGCAGAATATATCGCACTCTGCTCAGCCACCAAGGAAGGACTGTACCTTCGCGAACTCCTGGAGGAAGCCAAGCTAGCCCAGTTACCGAACTTCACCCTGTTCTGCGACAACCAGTCGGCTATTCGCATAGCCAACAAGAACGGCTTCGCGAACAGGACGAAACACATCGCCCTGCGATATTTCTTCGTGAAGGACGAGATCGAGAAGGGGAGACTCGAGCTGTCATACTGCCCCACGTCCGAGATGGCAGCTGATTACTTGACCAAGAAGCTCGGAAAACAGAAGTTCGAGTACTGCATGCTGCTGACTGGACAGAGCCACGTCACCAGCAGCGACACTCCAGAAGCGAAGGGGAGTGTTGGAAACAACTAATTCTAAGCGCCTCTGTCGTGTCGAAACACCAAGGCACAAGTGAAGCACAACATATCGCAGCATCAGCGAGTCAACCCTTGGAGGTTGAGCAACTGCTGGAGGTTACGCGAAAGTCAAAGGTCAGCGACCTTTGACCTGACAAGTACAGCGCGACAGCAAGGACACACAACTGACTCGCTACAGAGCAGTTGCCTGAGTCGTCACTGTATCGAACCGCAACAGCAACAGTAAAGTAGTTATAACCATATCTCTTCGTATTCCTTGTACTCTTATATGATCCTGTATCTCTTTGCTTTAATCAATCAACTTTGCCCTCACATACTAGCGCAAGGTGGTTCACAACTCTTTATTAAAACGCTTCCGCTATTACATCAGTCCTACCCAGAGTTCACCCCTGCAAAGATCCTAAGGGCTTTTCTCAGCCCAACACATATTTGGTTAGAGGACTGCGAAGCAACTATGGTATTGCCGTGTGAACAATGTAGTTAGCACATAAGGGCGTGTCCCACGAGTTCGTTTACAGTTCAAGTTCAGTGTTGTAACCCTGTTTCCCGTATGTAACCCTTCCCTGCATGACATGCGTCTTCAATGACGCACCGGATGACACGCCTAGGACGTCAAGATGTTCGTACTATCCCACGTACAAGGTACGTGAGATCACTTCGTAGCGGGTCCTCCATTCCGTTACCCCAATCGGAGACTTCGCGCACATTCAGTCGCGCAAAGAAAAAACTAAATTTCGCAAGGGGCACAGTTGATTCGCACTGTGGCGGGTTACCGCTCGTGGCCCATGTTCGGATGACGATTTTTGTGTGGGTGGGGCTATGAGTCCGCGTGGGTCAATTTCGTTTGGCGCTGTGCTGACGCGCTGCGTGTTTTTCACGTCAGAGTGTACACTCTTTTGCTTTGTCGAAGTTACGTAAAAATTATGATTTTCTCCCCAAATGAACTCATGGGACACGCCCTAAGGCAGACTAACTTCCCAAAAACAGTCTGATCAGCATCATGTCTAGGGTTTCTGGTTTGATCAGCATCATGTATAGGGTTTCTGGATTGATCAGCATCATCCTAAGAAAAGGTGTACCAACAAAAGCACATAATGGACCAATTTGTCATCCAAGGCAACATAACCTGCCTGACGAACAGTAGCCACGATCTAATAGGCCACATTGGTGAATGTGATAGAAACGAAGGTCTGTCCCCACATAGTGACCCTCGCTAAACCCCTGAACCGCGTGAACACCTTCTTGCTGAAGTTCGTGAACGCAGTTGTTCGCCTTATGGTCACGCTGGTTCGCCCTCCCACATTAATCTTGAATCCGTCCAAATAAAGCGTCACTCGTCGGTCCCCGGCCTCCTGATTCACCATAAACACCGTAAGTTGCGCGACCTGAGGGTTGTAGAACGCGCTTATCCCATGCTGACAGCTCGAACTTACCCTAATCGGCTTGGACCCGGGCTTAGCAAGCAGCGTGAAGTGCTTGAAGAGCCAGAACCGCTTGTTCACCATCGGCATTTGCATTGGGCCGTTGTAAGGCGGACTGTACATCGGAAAGAGAATGAACGACCAGCGATCGTAGAAATCGTACGCCTGCCAGATGACGTACGCCGAAGCCTCCATGATATTGACGCTCTCGATAACATTTCGAGCCATGTAGAGTGAGAGGTCCCAGAAGCTTCCTACTTTGCTCAACGGTCCCGCTTCGCTGACCCAGACCTCCTTCCCAAGCGCCTTTCCGACGTCGCGAATACTGCCGAATTTTTGCTCGTAAGACGAAGCTGCGCTCCCGTCTTCGTACCTATTCACGTATGCGTGAACGTTTATCCTCGTTAATAGCTCGTGGTTGAGCAGTTGAGGAAGGTTCGCTGTATCTCCGTACCAGCTATCCACGCCAACCAGCTTCGTTTCAAGCCCCTTCGCTCTAAGCGAGTCTGAAGTGTATTTGATGACACGGCTCATTTCGGGTGGTTTAAAGGAGCAGCCTTCGTGTTCCTTCCCTGCCAGCCAGAAACCTTCTAACGCTTCGTTAAAAGGCTCGAGCGCATCAAACGTTACCCCCCATCGTGTCGCATACTCAGCAACGACGGTCGTCAGGTAGTCCGCAAAAGTGCGCTCGTACTCGCGCCGCAGATTCGTCCGCTTTTTCTTACGCGAGCCTGCCACGTCTCCTGTAAACGTCATCCACCACGGAGGGCTGTTCGAAAACGCCTCGAAGACATTCGCTCCTCTCGCCTTCGCTCCCAGCAGCACATTCCGCTGCCGCTGGTCCGCGCCCCAGTTATACGGCCCGTTCCTGGTTGGCTTGAAACCCGGCATGCCCCTCCAAAACGCATCCTGACTGGTGTAAAATTGCGGGCTGAATTTCTTGTTATGTCCCCCTCCAATATTGTATCGTACGACGTTCAGTCCGAGGCCATTCGTGGGTTCGAAAATCAGGTCGAGAAGAGCGTTCAGCTGCTGCTTCGGTAAGCCGCCAACGTAATTCGCGAACCAGGAGAGCGAGGTGCCCCACCCTCGCCACGTGGTCCCGATGAAAGTTGGCGAAATTGTCATATTGATCGCACCTGCGAATAAGCATGACAGAAGAAGTAGTGCGGGAAGTCGGCGACTGCCCACAGCGTGGAACCGAACCATTGACGGACGGACATGGGGCCCTATCATCAACCACCCAAAGCTTTTTTACTTGATGCAGGATAAAACTGATGTCCTTCCAATCACCAACGAGAACAGTAACGAAAACAGCGCATGGTCACCTGAAGTCGAGCAAGTCCCGAAGACTTCAATGGGTGGCTTTAAGTAGGGAGGTGGGGGGCGCCTGCTTATCGTGCTGCGTGCTGCCGCTGCCAGCGGTGCTCTTGCCCCATACGCGGCGAGGACGGTTAGCGCTAGGAGGATATGGAGGCATCCGCGGAGCAACGTTCTCCTCGTCATCGTGCTATCAGCTGGTGCTATCCGGAGGTATAGGCGGAGCAAACCTCAGCAAAGCAGTTTTCCGATTGAAGTTTCGATGCGGCTAAACAACTGTTTCTCAAAGAACATTCTGCCTACCAGGCGCGTGGACGAGTATCACCGCCTAATATAGGAGCTGCTCTATCCGTGTTCCTTCCTTCATGCGTCCTGTGTGCAATTCAAGCCCACGGAAAGCGGGCTGGCTGGACCCTTCATCTTCATGATACTCGTCTGTTGCGGCTCGAGCAAATAGTATGTTGCAGTGGGAGCGTGCATAGTAACAAGATATCGTGGGCCTAGCCCGTGCCGAGCTGATCAGAATTGAGCAAAGGGCCAGGCAGAAAAAATCCCAGAAATAACTACTAACCAGCCCACCTCCAGTTGAGCAACTCGTGCAAGTGGTGTGACATCGTCGTGTGGTTTTTGGTGGAGTTTTCGGTGGTTGCGTGGCCTGCCCAAGCGGAGGGAGGAAGGTGGGTTGGTCAGCCGTAAGGCGGCGTGAGTCGAAAGCGCGCGCTTCGATTCAATCAACACTAGTCTGAAAATTGTAGTCTGCAGATTTGCAAGTGAGACCAGTCCGTGTTCCCGGTTTATGATAAGTTCCGCCTTTCATGACAACACGAAGGTTTGTGACAGAATTTGATCGAACTGCGGGTCTTCAGGAGCCAGGTGCGAAATTGGGTTTAAAGGAGACCCGAAGTTGGCCGCACATGACTCAGAACGGGGTTTGGATGCGCTACGGGAGCCACCTCTAAAAGCTCTGCTGCTCTGTTTGTGCCATATCCGTGAAGGTGTAAGGAAATTTTCATTTCCTTACGCCGCATCCCTCCTTAGAGCGTACTTCACTATAGCACCACAGTCAGCACCGTTACCACTCGCAACCCTCGCTTCGACAATTCTCCCGCCACCTTCGCACGTCGCACCCCGACCCCATGGCTCGGCGGGTAACTCGCGCTCCAGGCCTCCGCCTCGACATTCCCCAACCATAGTCCCAACCTCAGTTCCAGGCCCGTCGCACGTCACCCGCAGTTCATTACCGTTACCACTGTGGCCTTCGCTATTTAGTTCTCGCTCAATCCTTCGCTCATTGTACTGTTTGCTTCGATAGTGCAATTCTCACTCGCTCGCTCATTGCAACCGTAACACTTGGTATTCAAAGCCTACGATCTCTTCTCGGACCGCGCCCACACCTTTGCTTCCCCACTATCTCAGTTTTTGGGGGGGGGTAGACTTCTCTCAGCGAAACAGCAGTGCCGCTCGTAGTGATCTCTCGTAAGCACGCACGGCCACGACAGAGGCTCTCGCTGAGCTTGCCCGACGCCCCCGCCATGGCTGAATTCACTCTCGCGACACTGACGTAGGAGCAACTCGGCCGTCTCGTGCGCCAAGTCGAAGAATCGGCGCTCGAAATTGCGTCACTCACGACGGAACGTGACTCCGCGCGTCAGCAATCCACGGTGAATACTCCAGCGCCACCACACGCACGTGCCACAATCGGAGGAGCCGGTCGTCATCTCATCAGGCACACCGACACAAAATGACAGCGTGAGACAGCGCTCAGGCTCAGCCAGTGATGGCGCCGCCCACTCGATGCCTGGCATGGAGAGGAACAGGGTTGCGCCAAGCCCGCGGGAGCCTCGTGAAGCCCGTCGGCACGTGGAATTCGCGGCGACAAGTGGCGACCACGCCATCATGGCACCAATGCCACTCAAGCTGCAGCGCCCGCCTTGCTTCGACCCAAGCCAGCGTGGAGGTCCGACGGTTAAATCGTGGGTCTTCACGATGAACGTCTTCTTCCATGCGAATTACGTCGAGTCGGACGCATCGAAGATCCAATACGCCGTCTCGCTGCTGAGGGGCCCCGCCATGGACTGGTGGCGAGTCATCGTGACGTCGCCACGCGCCTACGAGCCACCGTTGCAAGAGGAAGGGCCCACTGGTCCAGCTGTCACCTGGAGTTCATTATGCAAAACCGCCCAGTACAGCACGTGGGACACGTGGTGCGCAGGGCTTCGGGCACGCTTCGAGCCGATCGCGGCTTCTATTTCGGCGCGTCAGAGAATGCGTACTTGGCAGCAACTCGGGTTGGTTCAAGACTACACGAGCGGTTTTCTCGCATTATGCGAGCAAGTCGGCTACATGCACGAAGCGGAGCGGGTGGACCGCTACGTCGGAGGGCTGAAGCCAGATATCTCGCACGAAATCATGCTACGCGGACTGTCGAATTTCAACGAGATTCTCGCTCTCGCCGAGAAAATCGACATTTTGCGCCGTCCGAGATCGGGGTCCTACTACGGACATCGCCCTCGGGGACCGATCGAGCACGCCACCGTGCATGCTGTTGCGACAAATGCAGTTGCCGCACCGTTTACGGGGCGCTGCTTTGCTTGCAATAGGCCGGGCCATCGCAAGAGTGAGTGTCCAGAGGAGCTGAGGCGCTGCGGAGCAGAGCAGGGGAAGGAGTCTCCAAGGCAGGGAAACGCCAGCAGTCAGTAGGAATCGGGCCAACTACTGATGAGACTGCCTACTCGCCCAACCTCATCGACCCTCACCGAGTCACAGTATCGATTCATGCTATCGATCGGGCTCGGACGAATAAGGAGGGTACAGCGACGGTTTGCCCAGTACTGATCCACGGGAAAACACAGGGAGCAGCAGTGAAGATTTTTATCGACGGAGGAGCAAGTTACAGTTTAGTTGATACCGCGACCGCACGGAAACTGCAACTGACACTCAGCCGATGTTTACCGGAGGTAGATGCACGCTTAGTTGACGGCACACCGCTGGCCATACGGGAGAAGGTAGAGAGAGTAAAAGTCCGCTGTGGGGGGAATTTCGGGTTTACACAGGAAATGCTCGTGACGACATTGGATGGGCACGACATTTTACTGGGACGTGATTGAGTGCGACGGTATAACCCGCGAATTGACTGGACGACGGGTAGCTGCACTGTGCGAAGTAGCGGTAACTGGGTCAAGCTACCTCGCTGGCAGTCGTCCGAGGCTTCAATGGTCCACGTCAACGCCATCACAATGAAACTGGCCGTCGTCGCTGGAGCTGACGTGTATGCAGTGGACATCGCAGTAGTAGGAGAGAGCAGCCGAGCGATTTTCAGAAACTGCTCGCAGCAGTACCGCCCGAACTACAGGGACTGTTGAAACGGTACCCGAGGATTTTTCCCGATGACTTACCGGAGGGACTGCCACCTCAGCGAGCACACGACCACCGAATAGAATTAGAACCGGGGGCATAGCCAACAGTACAGCGCCAGTTCAGACTGACACAACCCGAGCTCGACAAACTGAGGAAGCGGTTAGATTACCTGTTAGAGAAAAAATTCATCCGACCGAGTTCGTCACCATTCGCCGCACCGATACTATTCACACCGAAAATTGACGGAGGATTCGCATGTGCATCGATACAGAGCACTGAACAGGGCAACAGTCAAGTTGCGATACCCTATTCCCCGCGCCGACGAGCTGATAGACCAACTACGAACAACACGGGTTTTTTCGAAAATAGATTTACGGGGAGGTTACCATCAGATTAGTGTCGAACCATCGGACTGCGCCAAGACGGCTTTTAGGACTAGGTACGGGTCATTCGAGTACACTGTGATGCCATTCGGGCTGACCAACGCACCGGCGACATTTCAGATGACCATGAACGAGGCATTTAGGCCACTTTTAGATAAATGTGTGATATTTTACCTCGACGACATCCTCGTCTACAGTCGCGACAAGCAGCAGCAGATCTGGAAGCAGTGTTCAAAATTCTAGACGAAAACCGGCTCCTTACAAAGGGCTCAAAGTGCGAGTTTTTCTAGGACAGCTGCTGCGGTGACTGTGAGGACGACAGTGGGGAAGGGGGTGGTACCTGACGTGCTACCGAGGGGAGAGAGGTAGAGTGGGACACACCTCACTGGGCAGACCAGGGGCGGCGGGTGTACCGGAGGAACTCGGGGCGAGTAAAAGGGGAGTGGAGGGAACCGAGAGACCTCGACGGGGGTACCGGGTGTAGTAGGAAACGGTTTTTGTCTCGCGTGGCGGCGTTGATGAACGTGATGACGTAGTTGTAGGATCCTTGTCCGCTTTCACATTTGTATAGTATGTTACTGTAAACCTTCTCCAGTGGTGCGTATGCAGGTGCGCTCGGGTTGTGATGAGAGACGAACGGCTGATGTGGTAAGTCGGCTTCAGGGCAGGTAAAACATGTTCCGCGGACTCGTTGAAGCTCTCTGCCGTCGTGTAGAAGTAATGAGTCCTTGTCGAGTACTCCTGCTCTTATCATGTTGTTTAACGTTGTGTTGCTCGGGTGTCCCATCCTTGCATGCCAGATTGATTCACTGGCGCGATGTCCGGGTGATTGTCTGTACAGGTCGGAGTTGGAGTAAAAACCTGCGGTGAAGTGGGCGCTTCTGTGGACTTTGCGTGGAGTCGGAGTCAGCTGTTGCGCATGAGTCGGTGGGGAGTCGTCGATGAAGATTGGTGATGTTGAAGGGCCCGTGATTGGTTTCGTAGTTGGTGTTGTCTCTGCTACTGCCGGTGTTGTCTCTGCTGCTGCCGGTGTTGTCCCTGCTGCTGTCGATGTTGTCTCTGTTGCTGCCGATGTTGTCTCTGCTGCTGCCGATGTTGTCTCTGCTGCTGCCGATGTTGTCTCTGCTGCTGCCGATGTTGTCTCTGCTGCTGCCGGTAATGTTTCTGCTGCTGCCGGTGTTGTTTGTCGAATTGTTGCTAACGCTCTTGTTCGCTCTGCTTCAGGTATCAGGATCCTCGAGGACTGAAGTCGAGGTCGAGGTCTGCGGGTGTGTCCAATAGGTGAAGTTGACGATGGCGTCGCTGTCGGCGGTGCCTTGATCTGGAACGAAGTCAAGGACGAAGACATTATTCTTCAGGACTGCTTTCCCGATGTAGAGTCCACCCTTCCCATGGTACAGCTTAAATCCCTGAGTGGTGCTGTCTGCTTCGAGATGAATTCCCTTCGCCATTAGTTAACTGACGCTGAGTAAGTTGTAGCCGAGTCCTTCTGCGATTAAAACCTTCGACATTTGTAGAAGAACGTTGGTCTCTCGAGATTGAAGTTGAACTACTTCTTGTTGTCGTGTGCGCAAGTTCTGGTTGTTGGCGACTGTGATTACGACCTCGCGGTGAAGCTGTTGTTCTCGTTGGACGAAACGACCAGAAGAGCACATGTGCTGTCCGCAGCAGCTATCCAAGAACCAAGTATCCTTTCCGGATGGCTCGCTTTGGGCGATGGCTGCGTACGTCGGATTCGGCTCTAATGACCCGCGGCGAGGAGTACTTTCATCGAGCAGTTCTTCTGGCGAGTAGGTCGGTGGTGATTCGGTGACGCATGAGTCGATTCTTGTCATGCAGCTCATGATGTTTCTTGTGCCTTGTGCAGGTTGTGTCATCGATGTCGTTGAAGACTGCACTTGATTGGTGGGATGCGGTTGTGTAGAAGCCACCTGATTGCTCGAAGGCCGAAGCTGGCGTTGTGGTGGTGTTGAGTGCTGCTGATTTGGGCAGTGAGTACGGGGGTGTCCTGATGTCCGGCAAAGATGGCAAGATGGTGGTACGTATTTTCGTCCATGATGCTCGTTGTGTTGATTGTTGTTGTTGTAGCGCCGCTGAGTGTGAAAGGCAAATTCCGGTACTAACACCTTTTTCTTGTGACGTTCTTCGTGCAGGTCCATGTCTTGCTGTTCGGCATGGATTTTGGGGTAGAGGACTGCTTCTGAGATCTTTCCGTGGGCTCAGAGAATAGCTCAAGTGGAGCGCGAATGAGGATCGAGGCCAGTGATGACGACAGTGACGAAGGCCTCTTCGGATATAGATCCTCCGCATCGAAGGAGTCTGTCGCGCTGACCACGACAACGGCTGATATATGCCATTCCCTATTCGTCCGGTTTCATTCCCATTGTTGTTAGTTGTGCCATGAGGCGACTCTGATTAACGCTGTCTGTTGCCTGATACAGGTTCTTCAGGTGGTTGTACGCGAGCTCGGCGGAGTTGCCGTATCCACGATAAGACCGGATGTTCTGCTGCTCGCTTGGCGTTATGTTTCGTAGGAGTATCGTATACGCCATCAGCGACTGATATGTGTGCTGCTGCTTGTTATACTCTGTTCCATGTGTTGGGTATGGCAGGGATCCGTCGAAGAATCAGAATCTGAGCGCCCTCCATCATCAGTTCGAACTCAAACGACCAGGTGTAGAAATCCTTGCCATCGAATGGCGTCAATGTTTGCAGTTTTAGAATGTGTGCAAACTGTGACTGTATCTGAAGTGTGTCTAATGTCTTCTCTTGTCCAGGTGGAGGCTGGTTGGGCATAAAGCCGATGGAGCCGCGTTGGGGTTCGTACATACCAAAGGTGGGTTGTTGCTGATTTCCGCGTGCACAGGATGATCCATCAAGACTCATGGGTGTGACGCCGTTGTTGTTGTCGCTGTTGTTTGATTGCGAAGGTGCTGCTTGCTGGTGTTGTTCGTAGAATGACATGGAGAAAGTCTTCTCCATCATGTTTGGGTCGAAGCCGGTTGCTTGGTTCGCAGGAGTTTCAGTAGACTCAGCATCTGGTCTTGTTGCCGTGCCTCCCTCTGTCTGTAGGCCAGAGGCTGGAGGTGGAGTGGGAGTAGTGCCGGGAGATCCGTTAGAGGAGCTTCTCTCTTTCTGTGTTGCCATGCCTTCTGTTGTTGTAGGAGTTTGAACGTAGTTGGATCTTGCCTTGTTGGCTCTCATACCATGTTGGGTTGAGAAAAGCCCTTAGGATGGTTTCAGGACTAAGACCCTGAATAGAGATGTAATTGCGGCACCGTTTTTAGTGAACTAATTGAACCACCTTGCACTGGTGTGTGAGAGCAAGATTGACTGATTATAGCAAAGAGGTACAAGATTTTATATGATTACAAGGAATACGAAAAGTTTGACTAACTGTAACTGCTGTTGCAGTTCGATACAACGACGACTCAGGTAACTGCTCAATATCGAGTTAGTTATGTGTCCTTGCTGTCGCGCTGCCTTCGGCGAGTGAAAGGTCGCTGACCTTTGACCTTCCCTTAACTATCAAGAACGGAATTGTGATGTTCACTAAGGTTGGTTGGGGTACATAAACCTAACCCTGACTGTTGTGCCCCATATGACACACATCACTACGACTATAACATCTGACACACCCCCATAGCCTAAGTGAGGGGTGTCAAGCAAAACCAACAACGTACGGTCACAAGACCAGTCACAAAGCAACAAAGCTCAGGGTAGATTACAATGTCACCACACACTCTGAGCACAAGCAAAAGAGCCAAAAGGCCAGTTCAAGAGTTCACAGAGGTATATATAAAGCAAACAAACAAAACAAGCAGAGAACTCAAGACTAAGCAAGGCGACAACCTGTGTCAACGAGACCTAACTGCACACAACACCTCTGGTGGTCACAAGGCGGAAGGGCCTTGGTGAAGATGTCTGCAGTGTTGGCCTCCGACTCCACAAAGTCGAAGCGAGCCTGCCCGCGCCTCTGCAACTCTCGCAGAAGAAAGTATTTGACGTTGATGTGCTTCACTCTGCTCTCCAGTCGCGGCTCTCGACAGAGAAGAATCGACGCCTTGTTGTAAGTGAACAAGGTCGGCGCAGAGCTCTACCGCTCACTAAGGTCAGTGAGCAAGAAGGTCAACCAACGCAACTCCTGTGCAGCCATGGCTCCAGCGTAGATCTCAGCCTCAGCGGTAGAGGTCGAGACCAAGGAGGAACGCGTGGACCTCCACGAAACATCTTCAGAGCCCAGGCTGAAGCAGTACCCCTGAGTAGACCTGTGAGTCTCAGCGTCGTCAGCGTAAGAAGAGTCACAGTGCCCAGTAAGCACGACAGACTGTCTCCCTCCAATAACCAGCCCCACGCCTGATGTCGTCGCTAGGTACTTCGCCACCCTCACAGCAGCTGTCCAGTGAACTGGACGGTGTCTCCCTAGCGCAATAAAGTGAGCAAGGATGGTGAGAGGGAAGGCGAGGTCCGGGCGAGTACAAGTCATCAGGCACATGAGGCAGCCCACAAGCTCTGCATAGGGACCACTATTCTCAAACGGCTCGTCAGGAAAGGGTCCAGTGAGTCTGTGGTCAACAGCAAGAGGTGTGCACTGTACTGTGGAGTGCTGAAGCTTCAACCGCTGAAGGACCTGCTGCACCATGTGTGACTGTGAGAGTGTAATGGTGCGAGCGGCTCTGTCCTTGGTAATCTCCAGGCCAAGGCAGTGGCGCAGCTCACCAAGGTCAGTGCACGTGTGTCTCTTCTGCAGTTCGCGCTTCACGTCACCCAAAGCAACCCTGTCAGCAGTGGCAAAACCCAGGTCGTCGACGTAGACCAGTACAAAGAACGGTGTGGAGCCATGACGAACAAACAACGACAGGTCAGCAGAAGACGGCTGGAAACCGAGGTCAGACAGGGTCGAACGAAGGGTGTCGTGCCACTGACGAGGAGCCTGACGGAGACCATAGACCGGTCGCCTCAGCCTCCACTGGGTCCCAGGAGGGAAAGTGCCAGTGAAGGCAGAGGGACGACGCAACCAGGCCTCCTCGTGTAGGCTACCCTAAAGGAAGGTAGTGGAGAAGTCGAGATAGTGTAGCTCGTAGTCTCTCTGTGCTGCTACGTGCAGTAACACCCGAAGAGTGGTCATCTTCGGGGTAGGCGCGAAGGCCTAAAAGAAGTCAACTCCCTCACGCTGACTGAAACCTCTGGCCACATAGCGCGCCCTGAAGACCGGAGGAGATCCCGGTGGCCGCTTCACCCTGAAGATCTACATGCCATCGACTACGTTCGCCCCAGGGGGGGGAACCTCATCAACGTAAGTGCCTGTGGATCTGTAGGAGGCCATCTCTGAGTCCATGGCAGCTGTGAGGATCTAGGATCGAGCTCAGAAAAGAGAATGTGAATTGAATGATCACCTGGGTACGACACGAGGCTATATATAGGCCCGACACAAGGCCCCGTAACCAGGTGTTACGCGAAGGTTCCGCGGGTCGCGAAGCGTCCCGAACAGATCCTTCCCGAATTCGGTAGAAGGCAATTTGGTGACAACCGAAAAGCCAGAATTCGGTGCACGCAACCTAGCTCGGTGCTATAACTATAATAAAATATAGGAAAGCACCTAGCCTAGGAAATCAAGCAATTCATGCATGCATATAATTTTCCTATGCTAGAAATAGCATAATAAAGTAAAGGCAAGCAAGCATAGCTGGCATAAGCCGTCGTACTCTCACACGTCCCCCCCTCAAAGCTGGGTGGCGTGAGATACAACCTGCTTGACAAGATAGTCCTTGAGAGCACGGCGTGCGTTGCCCATATCAGCTTCTGCAACCCAACTGTCCTCAGTGGGGTCGTATCCCTTCCAGCGTATCAGGAACTCGAGGGTCCTGCCGCCGCGGCGCCGATGAGAGAGGACGCGCTCAATCTCGTACTCGGTTTCGTCCTGCACAAGAACAGGTGGAGGTGGCGGTAGCTGCCGTCCCTGGAACTGTTGGTTGGGGTCCTTGTAGGGTTTCAGTAGCTGCACATGGAAAGCATTGTGAAGCTTCCACATATCTGGTAAGCGCAAGCGGAATGTAACTGGTGTCACCTGTGCCTCAACGAGAAAAGGACCACAGAAGTGAGGCCGGAGTTTGGATGGGAGGTGAGACAGGTTCAAGTTGCGCGTGTCAAGAAGCACCTGATCTCCGACTGCTACTGAGTGAGCACGTTGCTGACGATTGGCATACTGCTTCTGGGAGGTCTGCATCGTGGTGAGTCGTCGCTGAGTCTTCTCCCATAGCTGCTGCTTGGTGGTGACGAAGTCATGTGCGGCTTGGACGTGTGCTGGTGTGGTAGGCTGCTGTGGTGTGAGTGGTTCCCGTCCGTAACACAGGAAGAAAGGAGTTTTCCCTGTGGCCGCATGTGACGCGTTGTTGTAAGCGAACTCTAGGGTCGGTAACTGTGTGTCCCAGTGGCTGACGTCGTCCTTGCAAGCTGTGCGCAGTAACTGTTCAACCACTTGATTGAGTCGCTCTGTCTGTCCGTCAGTCTGTGGGTGGTATGCTGAGGACATCGCAAGTTTAGTCCCCAATAATCCCATGAGCTCCTTCCAAAACTTACTGGTGAATTTTGGGTCTCTGTCTGAGATGAGTGTAGCGGGGATGCCGTGGATGGTGATGATGCGGTCGAAGAAGAGGCGAGCAGTTGCTTCTGCTGTGGCGGTGGCGTTGGTCGGTAGGAAGTGCCCCATTTTGGAGAACTTATCGATGACTACGAGGATGGAATCATGTCCCCGTGAGGTCGAGGGAAGTCCTGTGATGAAGTCGAGACTAACGACCTGCCATGGCTGCTCCGGTACGGGTAGAGGCTGAAGTAACCCTGCTTTCTTCTGCTTGCTGCTCTTCATCCGCTGGCACGTGTCGCAGGAGGTGACGAACTGCTGCACATCTGCTGCCATCCGGGTGTGAATGTTTAAAAAGAAGAAGGAGGGGTTGCACTAGCAAGAATGAGGATACAAATAGCAAACCCTAGAAGGGTTGTACTCGCTATAGAGCACCCCACTACAGGCTAGAGCATAATATTCTGACACACCCCCATAGCCAAAGTGGGGTGTAATCAGCAGAGCAAGCAAAGCAGTACAAGCTCAGGGTGGATCACAATGTCACCACACATTCTGAGCACAAGTTCAAGAAGCAATAGTTTAAAGTTCACAATTATGAGCAAAGCTAGAGGCTATCGCAGAGGGCAAGTGAGGAGGAGGAGAGATTGTGGGGGAGAGAAGATGGGAGGCGACTGCTGACGCTGCAGACACACAGACGAGCTGCTGGCTCAGTGGCTACCGGAACAACGCTCCGGACTACTGGGGTAACTGGCCCCGCGGCTAAAAGTAGCGGCAGACGAGCAACGGACCCACGGGCGACTGGCGACTACCGGAGATTGTAGCCTCCGGACTGCTGCTGCTGCTGACGACAAGACTGCTGCCTCCACTCGACCTCCCCCAAACAGTACCACCCCTCCTGACACACACCCGCTGCTACACCGCTAGCTCCACTCCCCCTTCACCCCCCCTTAGCACCACTCCAACGGCTCCAACAAGTCCACCCCCCCTCAGCGGCAGCTGCAGCACAGGGAGACGGAGGAGGAGGAGGAGCAGGGAACGGCACACAGAAGTTTCACCCCCATACCCCTCACCCCCAAACCCTAATTCAGGAGAACGGGCTGTAGGAGGGGTGGGGCGCCAGCAGAAGCACGGGGGACAGCGGGGAGGGCAGGGGCAGCGAGGAAAGGGCCGCCCACGGGCCTGGCATAGCCTCCCGAACCGCGCGCAGGCGGCCCGAGCCGCGCGCGGGCCTGGCGCAGCCCGTACGGGCCGCGCGCGGGCCTGGCGCAGCCCGTACGGGCCGCGCGCGGGTCTGGCGCAGCCCGTACGGGCCGCGCGCGGGTCTGGCGCAGCCCGTACGGGCCGCGCGCAGGCCTGGCGCAGCCCGTACGGGCCGCGCGCCGGCTGTACGGGCCGCGCGCAGGCCACGACGGGCGACGGGGGGCGACGCGCGGGTCCCCGTCGCCCGTCGCAGCGCCTCCCGAGGGCGACGCGGCGAGTGACGGGGTAGAAGCCCGCCGCGCGCCTCGGGGCGCACAGCGGGCAGAGAACCGCCGCGCGCCACGGGGCGCACGGCGGGCAGAAAACCGCCGCGCGCCTCGGGGCGCACGGCGGGAAGAAAAACTGCCGCACGCCACGGGGCGTGCGGCACAGAAGGTAGTAGTGGAAGTTGCAGCGGAAGCAACGAGGTGGTGAGCCCACCCACAGGATCGATCCAAGGGGATCGACCTGCTCTGATAGCATGTGAATGTTTAAAAAGAAGGAGGGGTTGCACTAGCAAGAATGAGGATACAAATAGCAAACCCTAGAAGGGTTGTACTCGCTATAGAGCACCCCACTACAGGCTAGAGCATAATATTCTGACACCGGGGCCAGTAGTAATACTTCGCTATTCCCGCTAACGTCTTGTTGCTCCCGAAATGTCCCGCGTATGGTACGTCGTGGAACTCCTCCAATAGGATCTGCCGTAGCGGGGCGTAATTCGGTACCCAAATCTTTCCTGAACCCTTCCTTACCGCTAGGTCTTTCTCCCACTGTAACAGTTTCTGTTTCTCTGCCGTTGCTATCTCGCCGTCCACGGAGTACCCATGTTGGAATAGACCTTTGAGCAGAGGGTTCATCCCGTCGAGTTGGATGCCTGCTACATGACCTGGGCGGCTCAACGCGTCTGCTTTGTTGTGTAGCCCGGGCTTGTAGAGGATGTCGTAGTGGAAGTGGGTCTCCAAGAAATCCACCCACCGTACCTGTCGTCGTGAGAGCGTAGGCTGCGACTTCAGGTATTTGAGGCTGCAGTGGTCAGTATAGACTGTGGTCTTGGCTCCCTCGAGGTAACACCTCCACGCCTTGAAGGCTACGACTATAGCTAGGGCTTCCTTGTCGTGGATGGGGTAGTTTAGTTCTGCTCCGTGCAGTTTCTTACTGAGGTAGGCGATAGGCTGTAAACCGTTCCCGTGATCCTGCATCAGTACTGCTCCGACTGCCTGGTCACTAGCGTCTGCTTCAACTACGTAGTCCTTCTCGGGGTCTGGTAGGATGAGTACTGGGGCTGTGGTCAGTGCTGTCTGTAGCTGTTCCATGGCTTGCTGATGCGGAGTATCCCATTTGAAGGGCGTATCCTTTTTCAGTAGGTCAGTCAGTGGCGCTGCAATCTTAGCGTACTGTGGCACGAACCTGTTGTAGTAGTTGGCGAATCCTAGGAACTGCTGCAACTCCTTCACGTTCTCCGGAACTTTCCACTTCTTGACGGCTTCGATCTTCTGCGGGTCCACGTGTACGCCCTCGGTACTCACCATGTGCCCGAGAAACTGCACCTTCTTCAGGGCGAAGTCGCTCTTCGACAGCTTCACGTAGAACTTGTTTTTCCGCATGATCTCGAACACCTTCCGCAGATGCTCCACGTGCTCCTTCATGTTCTTGGAGTAGATGAGGATATCGTCCAGGTACACCACTACGCACTCGTCCAGCAGGGGCCGTAGAATATGGTTCATTTCCGCCTGGAACGTTGCTGGTGCGTTGCAGAGTCCGAACGGCATCACCAAGTATTCGTAGGAGCCGTATCGAGTACGGAACGCCGTCTTGTGGATCGAGTTGTCCGCCATCTTGATCTGCCAGTAACCCGACCGTAGGTCCAGCTTCGAGAAGACTGTTGCACCACGCAGTTGGTCCAGTAAGTCGTCGATGCGCGGTATGGGGTATTTGTTTTTAACTGTCTGTTTGTTCAGTGCGCGGTAGTCGATGCACATCCGTAAGCTGCCGTCTGGTTTTGGAGTGAAGAGAACTGGTGCACCGTAGGGAGAGGTGGATGGGCGGATCAGTTGTCTGTCCAGTAGATACTCTATCTGTTTCTTCATGTCTGTTAGTTCGGTCGGACTCAGTCGGTATGGTGCATGTGAGACGGGTTTCGCACCTAATTCCTCCACGATCTCATGCTCGTGGGTGCGTGCTGGAGGTACGCCTGCAGGTAGGTCGTCGGGTATTATATCTTTGTACTGCTCCAAGACCTCCTTCACTGCTGCAGGGAGCTCGGAACTCGGCTTCTCCTCCTCTGCTGCTGCCATGACCAGTGCTAGGTAACCCGTGTTACTCTCGTTCACTGTCTGTTCGAACCGTGCCAGTGTCATCTCAGGTACGTCCCCTGTATCCGTCCAGCTTCGTAGTGCTATCCGCTTCCCGTTGTTGTAGATGCACACCTTGCTGTTGATCCAATCGATCTCGGGGTTGAACCGCTTCAGAAAATCTCGCCCCAAGATAAAATCTAACCCTTTGATGTTGGTGACTGGTAGCTTCGGCTTCCACCTCAACGCACCTATATGCAGCTGCAATGATGCTTCGCCGTGGATAGGAAGTTTCGTACCGTCCACCATGGTTGCTGAAAACTGGGTCTCCTCCGCCTTCTCTCCAATTTTCTCCAATGCTCCGCGGTCACACACCGAGTGAGATGCACCGCTGTCCACCAGTGCCTGGAGGCGTCGTCCATTGCATAACACCTCGAGGAGTAGTGGTTTGTGCTGCGCTGAGTAGCCAAAGAGGGTCTCATTAATAGGATCATAGGGTACATCAAACTTAATACCTTCCCTTTTTCCTATACCCGACTCAGCACTTTCCAACTTCACCTGGGGGGTGGGAGGATTTTTCCGAGGCTTGTATATTTTCTCCTGAGCCTGGATGCCTCCTCTAAGCCTTGGCAGCTGTGTAGGCTTCACCTGTGGGCAACGGGGAGCCTTAACACTGTGCTGCGGGGAGAGAATATTAACTCCACGGAACGCACGACCTTTTTCTACGCTCCGTAGTACTTTGCCCAACTTCTCAGGTACCTGAATGATTTCTAAAGGCTTTTTCTTAGCCTCTAAACCTCCCCTGATTTTTTCAAAGGCTTGAAAACCACGAGAAGCAATATTCTTCGTTAGAGTATCTTTATAGGATACTTTTAACGAATTCTTACTTTCGTGGGTGTTCGGCTGGAGTTTCCCGGTCGGTGCATAGTCTTTTTTCGCGGAGCCTCCATTCGCCTCGGCGATTTCCCTTGATGCCGGCCGGTCGTGACGTTTTTGATTCGCGCCATCATTTTCTCCTTTTTTCGCCCGCTCCGAAGTCGCCACGTCGTCGCCTTTTTCTGCTTTTCGGATCTTTACGCGATCGCCAGGTCGATCCGCGGCTACTGGCGATTCCCGTTTTTTGACTTCGGGGGTGCTCCACTGTTTCCGTCCCGGAGTGCCGCACGTGCTTTCTTCATTTTGTAGCACGACAAAAACTGATGCCCTGCTGCGCCGCAAAATTCGCATTTTGTCGATTGCTGCTTCGCGTCGTATTTGTCGATATCCATCGGTTCGGTGAACGTGGGGGGTGCCGATCGCTCCGTGCCGAATGTACGGTTCGGCGTGAAGCGTCGTGTTTCAGGTTGACCTCGAGTCAGCGCGTCGTATCGCTCGGCAGCACGCACGATGTCTCTGTAGCTGTTGTAATTCGCCGCAATCACCTGCCGCCGAATCTCCATTTTTAACCCTTCGGTGTACGCCTGGATTTTTTCGCCTTCGGTCAGGTCGGTGATGCGGTTGAACAGTAACTCCATCTGCTGCGTGTACTGTGCTACACTACTGTATTTCTTGTGTCGGTGTATCTGCTGCCGCGCCATGTAGGTCGTATTAATTGGTTCGAAACGCTCGATTAAATCTGCCCGAAACTGCTGCCACGTTTTCTCCCCGCGGGCTACGTCGGTGTAGTAAATCCATTCGAGAGCCGGTCCACGTAACAGTGTCGCTGCGAGCCGAATCCTTGCTGCGTCGTGTTGCAGGGTCGAACAGCCAATGGCCTCGAAGTAAATTTCGAGGGTGGCCACAAATCGCCGGACGTCGGATCCCTTCGCGCTTGGATCGAACGCCTCAGGGAGCCTCGGTCGTGCTGCTTCGAGGTTCGGCGACAATGGTGCCATCGGTCCGTGAAATGTCGGTGTCGCCACTGCTGCTGGAGTTGTCGGTGCTGCAGTCGCTGCGGTTGCTGCTGCTGCGGTGGCGAACCCTGGTTGGCTTGTCAGAAAAGCCTCGAGTCGACGAAGCGTCGCCTGCGTCTGCTCCATGTCGGTGCGGAGGCTCGCAATGTCGCTCGTGGTCGCGTAGTTGTCGCCTTGACCTTCCATGCCTGACATCAACGCGTCCGAAAAACCGAATCGAGGGGGAGCGAAAAACACGGAACCGGTTTTACGTACCCGAAATCGATGTTTAACTGCGTCGCCCCCGCGGTTTTTTGAAGACTGGTTTGTAGCGGTCGAAAGAACTTCGCGTGTAAACGGGCTCTGATTACCAAGTGTGAGGATCTAGGATCAAGCTCAGAAAAGAGAATGTGAATTGAATGATCACCTGGGTACAACACGAGGCTATATATAGGCTCGACACAAGGCCCCGTAACCAGGTGTTACGCGAAGGTTCCGCGGGTCGCGAAGCGTCCCGAACAGATCCTTCCCGAATTCGGTAGAAGGCAATTCGGTGGCAACCGAAAAGCCAGAATTCGGCGCACGCAACCTAGCTCGGTGCTATAACTATAATAAAATATAGGAAAGCACCTAGCCTAGGAAATCAAGCAATTCATGCATGCATATTATTTTCCTATGCTAGAAATAGCATAATAAAGTAAAGGCAAGCAAGCATAGCTGGCATGAGCCGTCGTACTCTCACAGCAGCTCTCCACTGAGAGGCCCAAGGCCCTGACACTGCTCAAGCGTAAGTGCGAGGAGTAGGTATGTCAAGGGCGACGGGGTCTCCCTCAGGGGCGAACCACATGGCACAGAGACGAGGGGAAGCGGCTGCCAAGAACTCCCAGGGACAGCTCGACCAATACCAGCCCCCCGAACACGAGAACCTCCTGCAGACACGGGCTCAGCTCGAACTCCAACATCTCAAGAGGTAGCACCCCCAAGGTCCTTGACACGAGCACCTGCTCCCGCAGGGTCTGCAGTAGGCTGGGATGAGGAATGTGGGGAAGGAGACGGTACCTGAGGGGCGACCGACGGGGGGGGGGGGGGGGGGGGGGGGTAGCGTGTGACACACCTGACAGGGCTGGACTGGGGGGGGGGGGGGGGGGGCTGTATCGGAGGGGCAGGAGGGGGGGTGGGAGTCAGGAATGTCAAACATTATATGTTTATATTGTGTAGGCTATAGTGGGTTTAGCCTTAGGGGGTACAGCTTTGTTAGGGTTTCCTACTTGTATCCCCCTCCTACCTAGTTTCATTCATTCTCGTTCTATTCTAGATTCTAACATGGTATCACGAGCCTAGGTTGCTACCTAGGACCGCTTTCTACTATGGGCCCACTATTCCGCTAGAAGCGCCCTCGTGTGCCCTACCTTACGTGCGCCCTCGTGCGCCTTTCTCTGCTAGTGCGCCTTCGTGCGCCCTCGTGCGCCCTCGTGCGCCTTTCTCTGCTAGTGCGCCTTCGTGCGCCTTCGTGCGCCCTCGTGCGCCCTCGTGCGCCTTCGTGCGCCCTCGTGCGCCCTCGTGCGCCCTCGTGCGCCCTCGAGCGCCCTCGTGCGCCCTCGAGCCGCCCCTGCAGGTCCGTCAGGCCCCCGAGCCGCCTCTGCAGGCCCGTCAGGCCCGAGAGCCGCCCCTGCAGACTCGTCAGGCCCGCGCGCAGCCTCTGCCCGACCGCGCGCCGCCCCTGCAGGCTCTCGCCGCCCGCCGCGTCGCCCTGCCCGCGGCGTCGCCGCCTGCCCGCGGCGTCGTCACCTGCCCGCGACGTAGCCCCTGCCCGCGGCGTCGTCGCCTGCCCACGGCGTTGTCGCCTGCCTGCGGCGTCGTCGCCTGCCCGCGACGTAGCCCCTGCCCGCGACGTCGTCGCCTACCCGCGGCGTCGTCGCCTGCCCGCGGCGTCGTCGCCTGCCCGCGGCGTCGTCGCCTGCCCGCGGCGTCGTCACCTGCTCGCCGCGTCGCCCTGCCCGCGGCGTCGCCACCTGCTCGCGACGTCGCCCTGCTCGCGGCGTCGTCACCTGCTCGCCGCGTCGCCCTGCTCGCGGCGTCGTCACCTGCTCGCCGCGTCACCCTGCCCGCGGCGTCGTCACCTGCCCGCCGCGTCGCCCTGCCCGCGGCGTCGCCACCTGCCCGCCGCGTCGCCCTGCCCGCGGCGTCGCCACCTGCCCGCCGCGTCGCCCTGCTCGCCGCGTCGCCCTGACCTAATCCGCGCCTGGCCTCTGGAGCAGCCGACCCTGCAGCAGCCGCCCCTGGCCACTGGAGCAGCCGCCACTGCAGGAGCCGCCCCTCGCCCCTGGAGCAGCCGCCCCTGGCCCCTGGAGCAACCACCGCTGCAGCAGCCGCCCCTGGCCCCTGGAGCAGCCGCCACTGCAGCAGCCGCCCCTGGCACCTGGAGCAGCTGCCGTCGCGGCCCGGCCTCGCCCTGCAGCAGCTGCCGCGGAGCTCCCTGCTGCGGCCCGGCCCCGCCCTGCAGTTGTAGCGGCCCCGCTGTCGCCACCGTCTTGCGCATGCCGCGCCGACCACTGGTGAGCATTGCCCTGCCAGCACTGCTACCGCTGCTACTGCTGCTACTGCCTTTTCTACTCCCACTGCTACTGCTCCTGCTGTTACTGCTGTTACTGCCGCTACTGCTGCTACTGCTGCTCCTGGCGTGGCCAGATGCAGCTCCAGGGCCATGCGCGTGAGTCCCTCACGCCCCAGCAGCTTCGTGAGTGGTACGCTAGTTGGGGCTGTCGGGGTGGCCGTAGTGGTAGTCGCTCTGGAGTGGGTCGGTCGGGAGCTTCTGGTAGTGGACAGGTGCAGCTGCCGTGTCCTCTTTCGCCCCAGCAGCTTCGTGCGTGGTACGCTAGTTGGGGCTGTCGGGGTGGCCGTAGTGGTAGTCGCTCTGGAGTGGGTCGGTTGGGAGCTTCTGGTAGTGGACAGGTGCAGCTGCCGTGTCCTCTCTCGCCCCAGCAGCTTCGTAAGTGGTACGCCAGTTGAGGCTGTCGGGGTGGCCGTAGTGGCAGTCGCTCTGGAGTGCGTCGTTCGGGAGCTTCTGGTAGTGGACAGGTGCAGCTGCCGTGTCCTGTGAGTGAGGCTGCCGCTCTAGGTGCTAGTGCGTCTGTTGCCCTAGGTGCTGGTGAGGCTACCACTCCCGGTACTCGCGTGTCTGCTACCCCAGGTGCTGGTGAGGCTGCTGCTCTAGGTGCTCGTGAGTCTGCGCCCCCTGGTACTGAGTCGACTGAGGCACTGCACACCTTCACTCTGGACTCAGGTGCTTCTCGCTGTTTCTTTCGTGACCGCACTGCCCTTGAGCCGCTTGCTCGGCCAGTTGCTGTCTCCCTCGCTGACCCCTCTGGGGGTCCGGTCATTGCGACCTCCTCCACTGTCCTTCCTTGTCCTGCGGTCCCGTCGGGCACACTGTCAGGTCTCCACCTCCCCTCGTTCTCTACGAACTTGGTGGCGGGTTGTGCGCTCCAGGACGGGGGTGTTCACCAGTTCACCCCTGCCTACGAGCGCGTGACACACTGTACGTGTGCTCGGACGGGCCGTCACCTGGCTACCTTCACTCGGCAGCCGGGGTCGGACCTGTACACACTGACCACTGAGTCCCCTCAGGTAGCTGCGTCTGCGTCTGCGTCAGGTCAGCTGTCGGCCCCCTGCTCGTGTCGCTCTCTGGCGCACGAGACCGTCCTCTGGCACCACCGACTTGGTCACCCGTCCGTGCAGCGCCTTCGTGCCATGCACAAACGGTACCTTGTCTCTGGTCTTCCCAGGGTTCTCCCTCCCCTCCCACCCTCGCCTACTCCTCCCTGTCTTCCCTGTGTCGAGGGGCGGCAGCGCGCCGCTCCTCACTCCTCCTCGTTTCCCCCGACGACTGCTCCCTTGCAGACGCTCCACATGGACGTGTGGGGCCCAGCCCGCGTCCGTGGTCAGGGTCAGGAGAGGTACTTCCTGATAGTTGTTGACGACTACTCGCGCTACACCACGGTCTTCCCCTTGCGCACCAAGGGTGAGGTCCCTGATGTTTTGATCCCTTGGATCAGCGCTTCTCGTCTCCAGCTCAGCGAGCGTTTCCACTCGGACTTTCCTGTCCTGCGCTTGCACTCTGACAGAGGTGGTGAGTTCTCCTCCGACCTCTTGGCAGCCTACTGTGCGGAGCACGGCATCCGCCAGTCGTTCACGCTTCCGGCCTCTCCACAGCAGAATGGGGTTGCTGAGCGCCGCATTGGCTTGGTCATGGAGGTCGCTCGTACCTCCTTGATCCATGCGGCTGCCCCCCACTTTCTGTGGCCGTTTGCAGTCCGATACGCTGCGCATCAGCTCAACCTCTGGCCCCGTGTCTCCGTTCCGGAGACTTCGCCGACACTGCGTTGGACAGGAGAGGTTGGCGATGCGTCACGCTTTCGGGTCTGGGGATCTCGAGCCTTTGTTCGCGATACGTCCGCGGACAAGCTCTCCTCCCGCGCTGTTCCTTGTGTCTTCCTTGGCTTTGTCCCGGACGCGTCTGGTTGGCAGTTTTACCACCCCACCTCGCGCGGTGTCCTGCCTTCTCAGGACGTCACTTTCGAGGAGTCCGTCCCCTACTACCGCCTCTTCCCCTACCGCACTGCCCCGCTTCCCCCCCCGCCTCTCTTCCTCGCGCCAGGTGCTGCTGTGGTAGACCCCCTCCCCCCTCAGGGTGCCGCTCCCTCAGGTGTGTCCCAGGTAGACCCGGTTGAGCCTGTCGAGGTAGCTGTCGACTCTCGTCCTGCTAGGGGTGCTGAGCCTGAGGGTGCTGAGCCTGAGCGTGCGGAGCCTGGGGGTGCGGAGCCTGGGGGTGCGGAGCCTGGGGTTGCGGAGTCTGGGGGTGCGGAGCCTGGGGTTGCGGAGTCTGGGGGTGCTGAGCCTGGGGGTGCGGAGCCTGGGGGTGCTGAGCCTGCGGGTGCTGAGTCTGGGGGTGCTGAGTCTGGAGGTGCTGAGCCTGGGAGTGCTACACCTGGAGGAGCTCTCTCCTCACAGCAGCTGCGTGAGTGGTACTTACAGTACTGCAGCCTCAGGAGAGGTGCTTCTGGAGCCAGGAGTACTGCTGGAGCTGGTGCTAGTGCTTCCCCTCCTAGGCGGGAGCTGCCCTCTCCCCAGCGGCTCCGAGAGTGGTACGCACGGCGCTGCAGTCTTCGGAGTGGCGCTCCTAGTGTCGCGGACCCAGCTGCTGGAGGTTCTGCTGCTGGCGGTGCTTCTGGCGCTGCTGGAGGTACTGCTGGTGCTGGAGCTGCTGGTGCTGCTGACGCTACTGGAGGTGCTGCTGGTGCTGGTGGTACTGCTGGTGCTGCTGGAGCTGCTGGAGGTGCTGCTGGTGCTGGGGCTGCTGGAGCTGCTGGAGGTGCTGCTTCTTCTGGAGGTGCGGCTGGTGCTGCGGACCCGGGCGTTGGAGTTGCTGCTGGTGCTGCGGACCCTGGAGTCGGAGCTGTTGCTGGTGCTGCGGACCCTGGAGTTGGAGCTGCTGCTGGTGCTGAGGACCCTGGAGGTGGAGCTGCTGCTGGTGCTGAGGACCCTGGCGCTGGTGTCTCTGCTGGTTCTGGAGACGCTGCGCGGCCGCGGCCGTACTTCGTTCCGCTCCTTCAGCAGGTTCTTGGTCAGCCTCCTCCTCCTTGTCCTCCTCCCTCCTTAGAGTGTCCTCCGTCTGTCCAGTCGCAGTCACAGTTACCGTCTGACTCCCCTCTCCCTGGTCCTTCTCCTTACACTGGTCCGACTGGAGGTCTTACGGAGCGTCGTGAGTCTGAGTCTCGTCCTGCGTCGCCTGAGTCTCGTCGAGCATCGCCTGTTCGTGCTGCTCACACTGGTCGTCGTGTCCCGCGTCAGCGTCCTCCTGCTGTCCCAGGCACTCACCAGATGGCGCTTCATCCTTCCACTGCTCCCCAGCGTGTCCCTCTCCCGTCTCCTCCTGCGTCCTCTCTTCTTGCTCTTGCTGACCCTGAGTCTGACTCCCTTCGTGCTGCCAGTCCTACTGTCACGCGTCTCCTGGCTACTGTTGTCACTGACCCTTCCTTTGAGTCCACTGCTGCGTCTGCCTTAGTTGCCGAGCTTGTCGACTTTGCTGCCACTTGTCGTCTAGACTACGCCGCTAGCCTAGTTGCTGAGTCTGAGTCTGTCTGTCCTCCGTCCGTCGGGGGTGAGTGTGCTCTTGGCACGGACGTCCTTGAGGACAGGCAGGAGGAGTTTGAGTGCTTTGCCGCTGCTTTACCTCATCTCGTGTCCATGCTAGTTGCCCCTGAGGGAGACCCGGATGCACCAGGCATCCCGACTCCGCGCTCTTACGCAGAGGCGATAGAGGGTCCCTACTCCTCTCAGTGGCAGACAGCCATGGACGCAGAGATGGCTTCCTGGAAGTCCACAGGCACCTACGTCAACGAGGTTCCCCCACCTGGGGCGAACATCGTCAGTGGCATGTGGATTTTCAGGGTGAAGCGGCCGCCGGGTTCTCCGCCTGTCTTCAAGGCGCGTTACGTTGCACGAGGCTTCAGTCAGCGAGAGGGAGTTGACTTCTTCCAGACCTTCTCCCCGACCCCGAAGATGACCACTCTTCGGGTTCTGCTGCACGTCGCCGCTCAGCGTGACTACGAGCTCCACTCTCTTGACTTCAGCACTGCTTTCCTACAGGGCAGCCTGCACGAGGAGATCTGGCTGCGCCGCCCACCTGGCTTCACTGGGTCGTTCCCTCCTGGTACCCAGTGGAGCCTCCGGCGGCCAGTCTACGGTCTCCGACAGGCGCCACGTGAGTGGCACGACACACTGAGGACTACACTTGCGGCTCTTGGGTTCGCTCCTTCTACTGCTGACCCGTCGCTGTTTCTACGCACCGACACCTCGCTGCCGCCGTTCTACATCCTCGTGTACGTCGACGACTTGGTCTTTGCCACTGCTGACACTGCGGCACTCGCCCACGTGAAGTCGGAGCTGCAGAAGAGACACACGTGCACAGACCTGGGTGAACTGACAAGCTATCTTGGCTTGCGGATCACCCGGGACAGAGCACGGCGCACCATCACCTTGACTCAGTCACACATGGTGCAGCAGGTCCTTCAGCGCTTCCGCTTCACGTACTCCTCGCCTCAGCCCACTCCTCTGCCTACCGGTCACTCGCTCTCAGCTCTGCCTTCGGATGAGTCCGTAGAGCCGAGTGGCCCGTATCCAGAGCTTGTGGGCTGCCTCATGTACCTGATGACCTGCACTCGACCTGACCTTGCATACCCTCTTAGCATCCTTGCACGCTATGTCGCTCATGGCCGTCACCGGAAGGAGCACATGGATGCCGCTAAGAGGGTGTTGCGCTACTTGTGCAGTACGTCGGGCATGGGGCTAGTGCTTGGAGGACGAGACCGAGTTGTACTCACTGGGCACTCAGACGCGTCTTGGGCTGACGACCAGGCTACTCAGCGGTCGTCTCAGGGTTACACCTTCAGCCTTGGCTCTGGTTCAGTTTCTTGGCGTTCTACACGCTCGTCTTCTGTTCTCAGCTCCAGTTGTGAGGCTGAGATCTACGCCACAGCCATGGCTGCACAGGAGTTACGCTGGCTCACCTACCTGCTGACCGACTTGGGAGAGCGGCCTCGTTCTCCTCCAGTGCTGTACGTCGACAACAAGGCTGCCATTGCCTTGTGTGAGGAGCACAGACTGGAGCACAGAACGAAGCATATCGCTCTGCGCTACTTCCTTGCTCGAGAGCTGCAGCAGCGCGGTCAGCTTCGTCTGCGTTACGTGGCCACTCGGGCCAACACTGCTGATGTGTTCACCAAGGCGCTTCAGCCTTGCGACCATCAGCGCTTCTGTACTGTTCTAGGCCTCGTGCCTACTGGGCCTCACTTGCTTACTTCTTGACTCTGCTTGTACTTTGATCTCTGTATATATACCTGCTTGTTTACTCTTGCTAGGTTGTGATCACTGTATCTCTTGTTATACTATCAACCTGCATGTGAACTGGTCTTGTGACCACTTGCTTGTGCTCAGAATTTGTGTGGTTTCCTTGAGATCCACCCTGAGCTTGCTTTGCTTTGCTTTGACTGGTCTTGTGACCATCTGGTTGTCTCCCACTTAGCCTATGGGGGTGTGTCAAACATTATATGTTTATATTGTGTAGGCTATAGTGGGTTTAGCCTTAGGGGGTACAGCTTTGTTAGGGTTTCCTACTTGTATCCCCCTCCTACCTAGTTTCATTCATTCTCGTTCTATTCTAGATTCTAACAAGGAAGAGAGGGGGAGGAGGAACCGAAAGACCTTGACAGGGGTACCGGGTTTAGTAGGGGACGGACTCGACAAAACGAACGTCGCGGGAGTCAAAGAACCTGTGAAGGGGAGGGTGGTAAAAGGTGAGCCAGAGGAGTCCTTGGGGAAACCAAGGAAGACACAGGGAAGGGCGCGAGGGGAGAGCTTATCCGCGGAGGTGTCGCGAACAAGCGCCAAGAAGCCCAAGACACGAAAAAGCGACGTAGCACCAGGGGACCCGGTCCAAAGACTGGTCGGTGAAGCCTCTGGCCGAGAGACACGTGGCCAGAGGTTTAGCTGGTGAGCGGCGCTGCTCGCGACAAAATCCTGCGAGAATGCCGGAGCGAAACTCACCCCCACAGTCGGAGTGAAGACAGCTGACACGAAGACCACGAGTGTTCGCAGTGGTAAGTAACCACCGGATCAGCGTAAAAGTCACCTCAGACTTCTTCGCCAGGGGGAACACTGTGGTATAGCGAGAGTAGTCGTCAACGACCACCAGAAAGAAACTCTTTCGCTCAGGGCCAGGGCGAGGGGCGGGGCCCCGGACGTCCAAGTGGAGAGTCTCAAAGGGCTCGATGGCCGGACGAAGGGAGGAGGAATGAGGGGTGGCGCGCAACCGACCCTCGACACAGGGACCGCAAGGCGGTGCAAGCGAAGGCGGCAGCGACGGCAAGACTCGCGGGAGGCCTAAGACAAGACGCTGACTAGACATAGCGCGGAGGCGAGGAGTGGATGGGTGCCCCATCCGGTGGTGCTACAGAACGGTGGGGTGGGCAAGTGACCGGCAGGAGCAAGATGCAGCAACTGGACCAGACACGGGAACCTGACCAGACACAGCTACCTGGTGAGAAGCGGCAACCTGGTGAGAGGGGAGGACCTGACGGGGGGCAGTGACCGTGGTCGGGGGCAGTAGCTGCTGCTGCTGCTGCTGCTGCCGAGGCACAGTGTGAAGTGTGTAGAGACCAGAGCCTGGCTCAGCGGTAAAGGTGGCTAGAGGCGCGTACGTGTCCCTGTCAACACAAACCGCAGTCTCGCCAGAAGGCTCAATCCACACACCCACGTGCTGACTCACGAGCGGCCTCACGCCCACCAAGTTCCTCAAGAACGAGGGGACGTGGAAGCCGGTCAGAGAACCGGAGGGAACAGCCGGGCACAGAAGCGTAGTAGTTTAGCGAGTAGTGACTGGCCCCGAAGTGGGATCAGCCAGTGCCATAGAGACCGGCGCAGGAAGCGGAGTAAGCGTCATGTGGTCGTGGAAGAAACAGTGCGAAGCTCCGGAGTCCAAAGCGAAAGACATCGAAGTGTCCTCTGGAGCAGATCCTGGACTAGTGTCTACATAAGTACCTATGCTAGCCACAGGCACCTCAGCAACACCCGCACCTAAGCTAACAACAGTCGAGTAAATAGAGTCAGAAGCACTAGAATCAACAACAGCATACATAGCATGAGGGGTTCCTAAGAGATCAAGCATCTGAGAAGCCGACATGCCCCACAGAGCGGGGCCGTACGACTGAACAAGGGGAAGCCAGTCCGGGGCAGGGCCGTCAACGCCGTAGGCCGCACGAAGTGTGTCAGTGAGCTGAGCAAAGCACTGACCCGGTCGGTGGGTGCGGCCACAGGGAGGCCTTGGCGAGCACCTGTTTGAACGAGGTAGGTGCAGGGAGGGTGGACGGCGCCACGCGACAGCTGACGCGGTCCTGACCCCTACTCCGGAGCCTGCTGCTGCCGTCGCTGCTGCTGTGGCTGCTGCGCGAGAAGGGGCTGCTGCTGCGGCTCTAGCACCTGCAGCTGGCGGACCAGCAGGTGCCTAACGAACCCGAGCATCACCTCCACCAGCTGCAGTAGAGGAGCCACTAGCCGCTGCACGAGGCGCTCCTCCAGCCTCTGTACTGCCGCCACCGCCGCTCGCCACACCGCCTCCGCTGCCTTCGCCGCCTCCGCTCGCACCATGACCACCCCTCCTGCCACTCCTACCCCTAGACCGCGAAGAAGTCGTAACAGCAGCTGCGGTCACGTCAGTACTGGCAGTGGCGAGGGAGGCAGTAAAGGTGGGCAGCTGAGGGACAGTGCACCCGCGAAACAGTGGAGGGGGCACAGCACCAGAGGCGGAGGCGACTGAGCGGAGGTTGCTCTCGACGTCCTTGAGGGCAGACTCAAGGACCTCGATAGTGAGCTCGCTAGGGTGCTTCAGAAGAAGCGTGTCACGAACCGAGGCAAGACGGTCAGGGAGACTAGTGGCGATGAAATAAATCGTAATCGCCATAGGGGGAGGGAGCAGTGCAAGCTGCGCGTCAGTGCAAGCAGCGCGGTAGCTAGAATCAAGCGAGCGCAGGTGAGCGATCAAGTCAGCAGAGCGCTCAAACGAGGCGAGGTCAGGAAACAGGAACGGGAGGAAAAGTCGACCAAGAGAGACAGTGGTGGGAGTAGCGTAGCGGGCCTTGATCGCAGTCAGGAACTCACTAGCACTGGGAACCTGAGTGAAGTGGGCCTCCTCAGACTCAGGGAGGAGGATGCTAAGGGCGATGCAGGCCACAGCGTCACGCGACTTCCACGCTGTCAAGTCAGTACGCTGGCATGCATAATAGTCTCTGTCTTCAGTGCTAGCATCAGCGCCTAAGGGTGCAGGGGCGGCGGGCGCAGGAAGGTCACTGGAAGCGTGCGCCCACAAAGACTCGTCTGCCTGAACCTGACTCTCTAGGAGGCTGCGCACACACTGGAGCCAGACCGAGAACTCGAGTGGCCTACCCTCGGCGTCAAAGCGCAGGACCCTAGGGGTCGCCATAGCGGAAGCGAAGAGGTGGGAACTGCTCCTTCCGAAACCCTAAACGCGTAAAGAGCCTAAGGAGGGCGTGACAGGCAATGGTGAGGCTCAAGGCACTGCAGGACGCTAGGGTAGGGCGCCACGAGGCGCTACGCGGCAGGCAGAACGGGACACGCGTGGCTTGGCGCCGCGCGACAGGCAGAACGGGACGGGACAGACGCGACGTGACGGGACGACGGGACGGGACGAGCGCGACGCGACGGGACGGGACAGGACGACGGGACGGGACGCGACGCGACGCGACACGACAGGACGGGATGGGACGACGGGACGGGATGGGACGCGACGCGACGGGACGAGCGCTATAGGCGCTTCGGGCGCTACGGGCGCTACTGGCGTTACGGGCGCTGCGGGCGCTACGGGCGTCGGGCGCGGTAGGCTAGGCGCAACGGGAGTTAGGGAACAAGACGAAACGGCGTGACAGGTGCCAGGGGACGATACGGGCGTAACGAGCGCTAGGGTACGAGACGAATCGGCGTAACAGGCGCTAAGAGACGGTACGGGAGGAACGGGATCCCAGAGGATCCTAACCTAGGTGATACCATGTCAAGAACGGAATGGTGATGTTCACTAAGGCTGGTTGGGGTACATAAACCTAACCCTAACTATTGTACCCCATATGACACACATCACTAAGACTATAACATCTGACATTAACCTCCTGCTGTTACCTTTTTGTCAACCTCCTCAGTTGACTCGCCGTTGCTTCGCTGTAAATCGCCTCGTTTGTAGTTCAATGTTTGTTCCAACACAATAATGGCAAACAAAGAACCGGTACACATCATTTTTCAAAATCATCGTGACACTGATGGTTAAAAATCAACTCAACCGCTAATCAGAGTAACAAAAATCAGAACATATGCCTTGATTAGATGGGCATCTTTTGCTATTACCAGGCGTTGCATATTTAATATTACCTTCCAAATTAGTAGATACAAATACACATTAGTCCTAAACTGGATTCCACACCAACGCTCGACAAACAATAACCACAACTAATGTGCCACATTGGTGAATGTCACAGAAACAAAGGTCTGTCCCCACATTGTCACCCGAGCTATCCCCTTGAACCCCATGAACACCTTCTCCCTGAAATTTGTGAATGCAGTTGTTCTCACAACGACCACGCTGGTGCTCCCTCTCACATTAGTCTTGAATCCACCCAAATAAAGCGTCACTCGTTGGTCAGCAGCCTCCTGATTCACTATGAACACCGTAAGTTGCGCTACCTGTGGGTTGTAGAACGCACTTATCCCATGCTGACAGCTCGAATCTCTCTGTGAGGATCGTAGGATCGAGCTCAGAAAAGAGAATTGTAATTGAATGATCACATGGGTACAACACGAGGCTATATATAGGCTCGACACAAGGCCCTGTAACCAGGTGTTACGCGAAGGTTCCGCGGGTCGCGAGGCGTCCCGAACAGATCCTTCCCAAATTTGGTAGAAGGCAATTCGGTGGCAACCGAAAAGCCAGAATTCGGTGCACGCAACCTAGCTCGATGCTATAACTATAATAAAATATAGGAAAGCACCTAGCCTAGGAAAGCAAGCAATTCATGCATGCATATAATTATCCTATGCTGTTTCTAGCATAATAAAGTAAAGGCAAGCAAGCATAGCTGGCATAAGCCGTCGTACTCTCACACGTCCCCCCCTCAAGGCTGGGTGGCGTGAGATACACCCTGCTTGACAAGATAGTCCTTGAGAGCACGGCGTGCGTTGCCCATATCAGCTTCTGCAACCCAACTGTCCTCAGTGGGGTCGTATCCCTTCCAGCGGATCAGGAACTCGAGGGTCTTGCCGCCGCGGCGTCGATGAGAGAGAACGCGCTCCACTTCGTACTCGGGTTCATCCTGTATGAGAACAGGTGGTGGTGGCGGTAGCTGCCGTCCCTGGAACTGTTGGTTGGGGTCCTTGTAGGGCTTCAGAAGCTGAACATGGAAAGCATTGTGAAGCTTCCAAGTAGTAGGTAAGTGCAAGCGGAATGTAACTGGTGTCACCTGTGCCTCAACGAGAAAAGGACCACAGAAGCGAGGCCGGAGTTTGGATGGGAGGTGAGACAAGTTCAAGTTGCGTGTGTCAAGAAGCACCTGATCTCCGACTGCTACTGTGTGATCACGTCGCTGACGATCGGCACTCTGCTTATGGGAGTTCTGCATCGTGGTGAGACGTCGCTGAGTCTTCTCCCATAGCTGGTGCATGGTGGTGACGGAGTCATGTGCGGCTTGGACGTGTGCCGGTGTGGTTGGCTGCTGTGGTGTGAGTGGTTCCCGTCTGTAACACAGGAAGAAAGAAGTTTTCCCTGTGGCCGCATGCGATGCGTTGTTGTAAGCGCACTCTAGGGTCGGTAACTGTGTGTCCCAGTGGCTGACGTCGTCCTTGCAAGCTGTGCGCAGTAACTGTTCAACCACTTGATTGAGTCGCTCTGTCTGTCCGTCAGTCTGTGGGTGGTATGCTTAGGACATCGCAAGTTTGGTCCCCAATAATCCCATGAGCTCCTTCCAGAACTTACTCGTGAATTTGGGGTCTCTGTCTGAGATGAGTGTAGCGGGGATGCCGTGGATGGTGATGATGCGGTCGAAGAAGAGGCGAGCAGTTGCTTCAGCTGTAGCTGTGGCGTTGGTCGGTATGAAGTGACCCATTTTGGAGAACTTATCGATCACTACGAGGATGGAATCGTGCCCCTGTGAGGTCGAAGGCAGTCCTGTGATGAAGTCGAGGCTAATGACCTGCCATGGCTGCTCCGGTACAGGTAGAGGCTGAAGTAACCCTGCTTTTTTCTGCTTGCTGCTCTTCATCCGCTGGCACGTGTCGCAAGAGGTGACGAACTGCTGCACGTCTGCTGCCATCCCGGGCCAGTAGTAATATTTTGCTATCCCTGCTAACGTCTTGTTACTCCTGAAATGTCCCGCGTAAGGTACGGCGTGAAACTCCTCCAATAGGATCTGCCATAGCGGGGCGTAATTCGGTACCCAAATCTTTCCTGAACCCTTCCTTACAGCTGAGTCTTTCTCCCACTGTAACAACATCTTGGTCTGTGCTGTAGCGATTTCTGCGTCCACGGAGTACCCATGTTGGAATAGACCTTTGAGCAGAGGGTTCATCCCGTCGAGCTGGATGCCTGCTACATGTCCGGGGCGGCTCAACGCGTCTGCTTTGTTGTGTAGCCCGGGCTTGTAAATGATGTCGTAGTGGAAGTGTGTTTCCAGGAAGTCCACCCACCGCACCTGTCGTCGTGAGAGCGTCGGCTGCGACTTCAGGTACTTGAGACTGCAGTGGTCAGTATAGACTGTAGTCTTGGCTCCCTCTAGGTAACACCTCCACGACTTGAAGGCTACGACTATAGCTAAGGCTTCCTTGTCGTGGATGGGGTAATTCAGTTCTGCTCCGTGTAGCTTCTTACTGAGGTAGGCGATAGGCTGTAACCCCTTCCCGTGATCTTGCATCAGTACTGCTCCGACTGCCTGGTCACTAGCGTCTGCTTCCACCACGTAGTCCTTGTCTGGATCCGGTAGGATGAGTACCGGGGCTGTGGTAAGTGCTGTCTGTAGCTGTTCCATTGTTTGCTGATGAGGTGTATCCCATTTGAAGGGCGTATCCTTTTTCAGTAGGTCGGTCAGTGGTGCTGCAATCTTAGCGTACTGTGGCACGAACCTGTTGTAGTAGTTGGCGAAGCCTAGGAACTGCTGCAACTCCTTCACGTTCTCCGGTACTTTCCACTTCTTGACGGCTTCGATCTTCCGCGGGTCCACGTGTACGCCCTCGGCACTCACCATGTGCCCGAGAAATTGCACCTTCTTCAGGGCGAAGTCGCTCTTCGACAGCTTCACGTAGAATTTGTTTTTCCGCAGGATCTCGAACACCTTCCGCAGATGCTCCACGTGCTCCTTCATGTTCTTGGAGTAGATAAGGATATCGTCCAGGTACACTATTACGCACTCGTCCAGCAGGGGTCGAAGGATGTGATTCATCTCTGCCTGAAACGTTGCTGGTGCGTTGCAGAGTCCGAACGGCATCACCAAGTATTCGTAGGAGCCGTATCTGGTACGGAACGCCGTCTTGTGGACCGAGTTGTCTGCCATCTTGATCTGCCAGTAACCCGACCGTAGGTCCAGCTTCGAAAAGACTGTTGCACCACGCAGTTGGTCCAGTAGGTCGTCTATGCGCGGTATTGGATATTTGTTTTTAATTGTCTGTTTGTTCAGTGCGCGGTAGTCGATGCACATCCGTAGACTGCCGTCTGGTTTTGGAGTGAAGAGAACTGGTGCACCGTAGGGGGAGGTGGACGGGCGGATCAGTTGTCTGTCCAGTAGATATTCGATCTGTTTCTTCATGTCTGTCAGTTCGGTCGGACTCAGTCGTTATGGTGCACGTGAGATGGGTTTCGCACCTGGTTCCTCCACGATCTCGTGCTCGTGGGTGCGTGCAGGGGGTACGCCTGCAGGTAGGTCGTCGGGCATTATATCCTTGTACTGCTCCAAGACCTCCTTCACTGCTGCAGGTAGTTCTGCTTTCGGCTTCTCCTCCTCTGCTGCTGCCATAACCAGTGCTAGGTATCCCGTGTTATTCTCGTTTACCGTCTGTTAAAACCATGCTAGTGTCGTTTCAGGAACGTCCCCTGTATCTGTCCAGCTTTGTAGTGCTATCCGCTTCCCGTTGTTGTAGATGCACACCTTCCTGTTGACCCAGTCGATCTCGGGGTTGAACCGCTTCAAGAAATCTCGCCCCAAGATGAAATCTAACCCTTTGATGTTCGTGACTGGCAACGTCGGCTTCCACCTTAGCGCCCCTATGTGCAGCTGCAGTGATGCTTCGCCGTGGATGGGAAGTTTTGTACCGTCCACCATCGTTGCTGAGAACTTGGTCTCCTCGGAAGGTTCCCCAATTTTCTCCAACGTCCCGCGGTCACACACCGAGTGAGATGCACCGCTGTCCACCAGTGCCTGGAGGCGTCGTCCTTTGCATAACACCTCGAGGAGTAGCGGTGCCTGCTGCGCTGAGTAGCCAAAGAGGGTCTCATTGATAGGATCATAGGGTACATCAAACTGAATACCACCCCTATTTCCTATACCTGACTCAGCACTTTTCTCTTCGAACTTCACCTGGGGGGTAGGAGGATTTTTCCGAGGCTTGTACCACTTCTCAGGAGCCTGGAATTCTCCTCTAAGCCTTGGCAGCTGTGTAGGCTTCACCTGTGGGCAACGGGGAGCCTTAACACTGTGCTGCGGGGAGAGAATCTTAACTCCACGGAACGCACGACCCTTTTCTACGCTCCGTAGTACTTTGCCCAACTTCTCAGGTACCTGAATAATTTCTAAAGGCTTCTAAATCTCCCCTAATTTTTTCAAAGGCTTGAAAACCACGAGAATAAATATTTTTCGTTAGAGTATCTTTATAGGATACTTTTAAGGAATTCTTACTTTCGTGGGTGTTCGGCTGGAGTTTTTCGTGTCAGAGGTCCACTGGTGATACCCGATTAATCCTAGGGAAGGGATACATGCACGTTGGCCTGGGGGGTTATGGGCGCACTGACCCGCTACACAAACAAGCCCTTCTATCCCAGTGGTTAGTGGCTGGGATTCTGACATGGTATCAGAGCGAAGGTCTTGGGTTCGAATCCCAGTGTGTGCACTTCGGGCATCCCAGTGCGGGGGGGTGTCACAGGTCCACTGGTGATCCCCGATTGATCCTAGGGAAGGGTTACAGGCACGTTGGCCTGGGGGGTTATGGGCGCACTGACCCGCTACACAAACAAGCCCTTCTATCCCAGTGGTTAGTGGCTGGGATTCTGACATCCCGGTCGGTGCAGAGTCTTTTTTCGCGGAGCTTCCATTCGCCTCGGCGATTTCCCCTGATGCCGGCCGGTCGTGACGTTTTATTTTCGCGCCATCATTTTCTCCTTTTTTCACCTGCTCCGAAGTCGCCACGTCGTCGCCTTTTCCTGCTTTTCGGATATTTACGCGATCGCCAGGTCGATCCGCGGGTACTGGCGATTCCCGTTTTTTTACTTCGGGGGTGCTCCACTGTTACCGTCTCGGATTGCCGCACGTGCTTTCTTCATTTTGTAGCACGACAAAAACTGATGCCCTGCTGCGCCGCATAACTCGCATTTTGTCGGCTGCTGCTTCGCGTCGTATTTGTCGATATCCATCGGTTCGGCGAACGTGGGGGGTGCCGATCGCTCCGTGCCGAACGTACAGTTCGACGTGAAGCGTCGTGTTTCGGGTTGTCCTCGAGTCAGCGCATCGTATCGCTCGGCAGCACGCACGATGTCGCGACAGCTGTTGTAATTCGCCGCAATCACCTGCCGCCGAATCTCCAATTTTAACCCTTCTGTGTACGCCTGGATTTTTTCGCCTTCGGTCAGGTCGGTGATGCGGTTGAACAGTAGCTCCATCTGCTGCGTGTACTGTGCTACACTACTGTATTGCTTGTGTCGGTGTATCTGCTCCCGCGCCATGTAGGTCGTATTAATCGGTTCGAAACGCTCGATTAAATCTGCCTGAAACTGCTGCCACGTTTTCTTCCCGCGGGCTATGTCGGTGTAGTAAATCCATTCGAGTGCCGGTCCACGTAACAGTGTCGCTGCGAGCCGAATCCTTGCTGCGTCGTGTTGCGGGGTCGAACAGCCAATGGCCTCGAAGTAAATTTCGAGGGTTGCCACGAATTGTCAGAATGAGAGGAGTGATTGTACTAGCAAGATTGGGAGTACAAATAGGAAAACCCTAGAATGTTGTACCCCCTAAGGCTAAACCCACTGTAGCCTACAGAACAATAACATATACAATGTTTGACACACCCCCATAGGCTAAGTGGGGGAGAACAGGGGGTCACAAGACCAGTCAAGAAAGGCAAAGCAAGCTCAGGGTGGATCACAACGTCACCACACACTCTGAGCACAAGCAAGAGGCCACAAGGCTAGTTCACATGCAGAGGCATAGATGTAACACAAACATCACAGTGATCTATACCTACCAAAGCAAACATGCAGGTATATATATAGATCACAGTACAGGCAAAGTCTACAACAAGTGAGGAAAAGTGGGCACAAGCCCTAGCAAAGTGCAGAAACGCTGATGATCACCAGACTGAAGTGCCTTGGTGAATATATCAGCAGTGTTGGCCTGAGTGGCCACGTAACGTAGACGAAGCTGACCACGCTGCTGCAACTCTCGAGCCAGGAAGTAACGTAGAGCGATGTGCTTCGTTCTGTGCCCCAGTCTATGCTCCTCACACAAGGCAATGGCTTCCTTGTTGTCGACGTACAGCACTGGAGGAGAACGAGGCCGCTCTCCCAGGTCGGTCAGCAGGTAGGTGAGCCAGCGTAACTCCTGTGCAGCCATGGCTGTGGCGTAGATCTCAGCCTCACAACTGGAGCTGAGAACTGAAGACGAACGCGTAGAACGCCACGAAACTGAGCCAGAGCCAAGGCTGAAGGTGTAACCCTGTGACGACCGTTGAGTAGCCTGGTCGTCAACCCAAGAAGCGTCTGAGTGCCCAGTGAGAACAACTGAGCTCCTCCCTCCAAGCACGAGCCCCATGCCCGATGTACTGCACAAGTAGCGCAATAACCTCTTTGCAGCATCCCAGTGCACCTTTTGGTGCCTACCAGGAGCCACGTAGCGGGCCAGAAGGCCAAGAGGGTACACTAGGTCAGGACGAGTGCAAGTCATCAGGTACATGAGGCAGCCAACTAGCTCTGGGTAAGGACCACTCGGCTCTACGGACTCATCCAAAGGGAGAGCTGAGAGCGAGTGACCTGTAGCCAGAGGAGTGACCTGTGCCGAGGACCAGGTGAAGCCGAAGCGCTGAAGGACCTGCTGCACCATGTGTGACTGAGTCAGTGTGATGGTGCGGCGTGCTCTGTCCCGGGTGATCTGCAAGCCAAGGTAGCTGCGCAGTTCACCCAGGTCTGTGCACGTGTGTCTCTTCTGCAGCTCCGACTTCACGTGGGCGAGGGCCTCAGTGTCAGCAGTGGCAAAGACCAAGTCGTCGACGTACACGAGGATGTAGAACGGTGGCAGCGACGTGTCGGTGCGCAGAAACAGCGACGGGTCAGCAGTAGAAGGCGCGAACCCAAGAGCCGCAAGAGTAGTCCTCAGTGTGTCGTGCCACTCACGTGGCGCCTGGCGGAGACCGTAGACTAGCCGCCGGAGGCTCCACGGGTACCAGGAGGAAACGACCCAGTGAAGCCAGGAGGGCGGCGCAGCCAGATCTCCTCGTGCAGGCTGCCCTGCAAGAAAGCTGTGCTGAAGTCAAGAGAGTGAAGCTCGTAGTCACGCTGAGCGGCAACGTGCAATAGCAACCAAAGAGTGGTCATCTTCGGGGTGGGGGAGAAGGTCTAGAAGAAGTCTACTCCCTCTCGCTGACTGAAGCCTCGAGCAACGTAACGAGCCTTGAAGACAGGCGGAGAACCTGGCGGCCGCTTCACCCTGAAGATCCACATGCCATTGACGATGTTTGCCCCAGGAGGGGGAACCTCGTCGTCGTAAGTGCCAGTGGACTTCCAGGATGCCATCTCTGCGTCTATGGGTGACTGCCACTGAGAGGAGTACTCACCCGCGATCGCCTCAGCGTAAGAGCGCGGGGTCGGGATGTCTGGTGCATCCGGGTCTCCCTCAGGTGCAATCAGCATGGACACGAGATGAGGTACAGCAGCGGCAAAGCACTCAAACTCCTCCTGCCTTTCCTCAAGGACGTCCGTGCCTAGAGCACACTCACCCCCGACGGACGGAGGACAGAGAGACTCAGACTCAGCAACAAGACTCGCGGCGTAGTCTAGATGACAGCGAGCAGCAAAGTCGACAAGATCAGCAACTAGGGCAGACGCAGCAGCAGACTAAAAGGAAGGGTCAGTGACAGTTGTGGCCAGGAGACGCGTGACAGTAGGACTAGCAGCACGAAGAGAGTCAGACTCCGGGTCAGCAAGGGCAGGAAGAGAGGACGCAGGAGGAGAAGGCAGAGAGACTCGCTGTGGAGCAGTGGAAAGACGAAGCATCATCTGGTGGGTGCCTGGGACAGCAGGAGGACGCTGACGCGGGACACGACGACCAGTGCGAGCAGCACGAACTGGCGACGCAGAACGAGACTCAGGCGACACAGGACGAGACTCAGGCTCACGACGCTCCGTAAGACCTCCTGTCGGACCAGTGTAGGGAGAAGGACCAGGGAGGGGCGAGGCAGGCTGTAACTGTAACTGTGACTGGACAGGCTGAGGACATTCTAAGGAGGGAGCAGGACAAGGAGGAGGAGGCTGACCAAGAACCTTCTGAAGGAGCGGAACGAAGTACGGCCGCGGCCGTGAAGCGCCTCCAGAACCAGCAGAAACAACACCAACTCCTGTAGCACTACCTGCAGCTCCAGCAGCGCCAACTCCAGTACCCCCAGTAGTACCAGCTCCAGCCGCACCGTCGGCTCCAGCACCTGCAGGACCAACCCCAGGGTCAGCAGCTACAACAACCCCAGTAGGCCCAGCGTCCTCAACTCCACCGGCAACAGGGCCTCCAGCGGGCGGCACCTCAACACTAGGAGCTCCACTCCGGAGGCTGCAGCGCCGAGCGTACTGCTCCCGTAGCCGCTGAGGGGAGGGAGGCTCTGGCTGCAACACTGCACCCGCAGGGCCACCAGCCCCAGCTCCAGCAGAAACCCCAGCTCCAGTAGCCCCACGCCGGAGGCTGTAACTCTGGGAGTACCACTCACGCAGCTGCTGTGAAGAGGGAGCGCCACCAGGCGCAGCACGGTCAGTCTCAGAACTCCCAGCCTCAGCTCCTCTAGGCTCAGCACTCCCAGTCGCAGCACCCCCAGGCTCAGCACCCCCAGTCTTAGCACCCCCAGGCTCAGCTCCCGCAGTCTCCGCACCCCCAGGCTCAGCACCCCCAGTCTCCGCACCCCCAGGCTCAGCACCCCCAGTCTCAGTACCCCCAGACCCAGCACCACCAGGCTCAGCACGCTCAGCACCTCGCGCATGACCAGAGTCAACAACTACCTCGACAGGCTCGACCGGGTCTACCCGGGACACACCTGAGGGAGCAGCACCCTGGGGAGGGAGGGGGTCTACCGACGGGACACCTGGGGTGAGGAAAAGCGGCGGGGGGGGGAGCGGGGCAGTGCGGTAGGGGAAGAGACGGTAAAAGGGTACCGACTCGTCAAAAGTGACGTCCTGAGAGGGGAAGACACGACGCGAGGTGGGGTGGTAAAACCGCCAGCCAGGCGCGTCAGGGACAAAGCCAAGGAAGACACAGGGAACGGCACGGGAGGAGAGCTCGTCCGCGGGCGTATCGCGGACAAAGGCTCGACATCCCCAGACTCGGAACACCGACGCATCGCCAACCTCCCCCGTCCAACGCAGTGTGGGCGAGGTCTCCGAAGCAGAGACACGGGGCCAGAGGTTGAGCTGATGCGCGGCGTACTGCACTGCAAACGGCCACAGGAAATGGGGGGCAGCCGCATGGATCATGGAAGTACGAGCGACCTCCATGACTAGACCAATGTGGCGCTCAGCAACCCCATTCTGCTGTGGAGAGGCCGGAAGAGTGAACGTCTGGCGGATGCCGTGCTCCGCACAGTAGGCTGCCAAGAGGTCGGAGGAAAACTCACCACCCCTGTCAGAATGCAGACGCAGGACGGGAAAGTCCGACTGGAACCGCTTGCGGAGCTGGAGACGAGTAGCGCGGATTCAAGGGATCAAAACATCAGGGACCTCACCCTTGGTACGCAAGGGGAAGACCGTGGTGTAGCGCGTGTAGTCGTCGACGACCAGCAGGAAGTACCGCTCGTGGCCCTGTCCATGGACGCGGGCTGGGGCCCACACGTCCAGGTGGAGAGTCTGCAGGGGAGCCTCTGTGGGAGGGAACGAGGAGGAGTGAGGAGCGGCGCGCTGCCGCCCCTCGACACAGGGAAGACAGGGAGGAGCAGGCGAGGGTGGGAGGGGAGGGAGAACCCTGGGAATACCAGAGACAAGGTACCGGGAGTGCATGCCGCGAAGGCGCTGCACTGACGGGTGACCAAGGCGGTGGTGCTAGAGGACAGTCCTGTGCGACAGGAGAGCGACACGAGCAGGGGGCCGACAGCTGACCTGACGCAGACGCAGACGCAGCTACCTGAGGGGACTTAGTGGTCAGTGTGTACAAGTCCGACCCCGGCTGCCGAGTGAAGGTAGCCAGGTGACGACCCGTCTGGGCACACGTGCAGTGCGTCACACGCTCGTAGGCAGGGGTGAACTGGTGAACACCCGCGTCCTGGAGCGCGGAACCCGCCACCAAGTTCGTAGAGAACGAGGGGAGGTAAAGGCCCGACAGTGTGCCAGACAGGACAGCAGGACAGGGGAGGGCAGTGGTGGAGGTTGCAAGGACCGGACCCCCGGAGGGGTCAGCCAGGGAGACAGCAACCGGTCTAGGAAGCTGCTCTAGAGCAGTGCGGTCGCGAAAGAAACAGCGGGAAGCACCTGAGTCCAGTGTGAAGGTGTGCAGTGCCTCAGTAGACGCTGTACCAGCAGACGCAGATGCACTAGCGCCTAGAGCAGCAGCCTCACCAGGACCTAGGGGAGCATACGCACTAGCACCTAGAGCTGCAGCCTCACTGGTCCCAATACCCGGGTTGGGCGGTACACACAGGTAACAGTCACCCTCAACACTAATGGTCAATGCATATATAGCAGCAAGGATAGCATCATAATCAAGAGCAAAGATATCAATTCCCTTCTTAAGCAGATCAGCCCAGCAGGGCAGCTCAGAGGCGTCAGGAAACTGCTCGCGCCAGGCGTCGTCGAGGCGAAAGAAACAGCGCTGCGCCGTGTGAAACCTCCCACAGGTCTGGCCAATGCGGTCACCTGTGCGGATGACGTACGGGCAGGTACCTCCACCCCCAAACCCCCCACGCTGAGAGTACCACTCACGGAGCTGCTGGGGCGACTGGGTCTCGCTGGGACGCTGCTGCTGCTGCCTCTGGCCGCCGCCGAACCCGCCACGCTGCACCGCTCCACCGCGCCCGCCACCAGCTCCACCGCCGCCACCACTGCCACCACCACCCCCGCCACCTCCACCACCGCCGCCGCCACCACCCCCGGCTCCGCCACTGCCCCCCCCACCTCCAGCACCACTCCCACCACCGCCGCCACCGCCGCCGCCCCCTCCACCCCCTCCACCACCACCTCCCCCGCCGCCACCACCGCCACCCCGCCCCCCCTGCCCCTGCCGCCCTTGCGCCTCCCACTGGGAGCGAACGCAGCTCCGGCCCCCTCAGTACCGAGGAAGTCGACAGCAGCAGCAGATGCAATGGAGGGGAGAAGGGGGGAGGGGGAACATCCCTCAAAGAAGGGAGTGCGAGGGTCGCCACGAGAGGCACCTACAGCTACAATGCTCTTCTCAGCTACAAGGAGTTCCTTCTCGAGCAGGTCGACAGAGAGATCGGTGGGTGAGAGAGCGAGAAAGTGGTCCCTGACAGCGCGAAGAGAGTCAGGGAGGCGAGTGACGAGGTGGTAGAGTGTGAGGTACATCGGAGGAGGGTTCTTGGCTAGGAAATTGGGGGGGAGCGCGGCACGGTAGCGGAGATCACTAGTACGGAGGTGAGTGATGAGGTCAGCTTCAGTGGCAAAGGCAGACATCCGGGAAGAGATAGGGCAGCGAGAGACGGCCTATCGCAGCAGTAGCAGGGGAGGAGTAGCGGGCAACTACAGCATCATACAGCTCCTTAGCGGTCTTATGCTGGCCGAAGTGCTCGCGCTCATCTAACGGCAGGTGGCTGCGAACGGGCGGCTGCTGCAAGGGCGGCTGCTCCAGGGGCGGCTGCTGCAGGGGCGGCTGCTCCAGGGGCGGCTGCTGCAGTGGCGGCTGCTCCAGGGGCGGCTGCTGCAGGGGCGGCTGCTCCAGGGGCGGCTGCTGCAGGGGCGGCTGCTCCAGGGGCGGCTGCTGCAGGGGCGGCTGCTCCAGGGGCGGCTGCTGCAGGGGCGGCTGCTCCAGGGGCGGCTGCTGCAGGGGCGGCTGCTCCAGGGGCGGCTGCTGCAGGGGTGGCTGCTCCAGGGGCGGCTGCTGCAGTGGCGGCTGCTGCAGGGGCGGCTGCTTCAGAGGCGGCTGCTCCAGGGGCGGCTGTTGCAGTGGCGGCTGCTCCAGGGGCGGCTGCTGCAGGGGCGGCTGCTGCAGGGGCGGCTGCTGCAGGGGCGGGTGCTGCAGTGGCGGCTGCTCCAGGGGCGGCTGCTGCAGTGGCGGCTGTTCCAGGGTGCGGGTTAGGGCAGGGCGCCGCGGCGGGCAGGGGTGACGCCACGCGGGTCCCGCAGGGGCGTCGCGACGCACAGGAGCCGCGCCTCGCGGGTCCCGCAGGGGCGTCGCGACGAGGCGGGGGCGACGCGGCGGGGCCGCGACTGGCGACGGGGCGGGGCCGCGACTGGCGACGGGGCGAGGCCGCGACTGGCGACGGGGCGGGGCCGCGACTGGCGACAGGGCGGGGCCGCTACGGGCAGCGGGGCGGGGCCGCGAAGGGGCCGCGAAGGGAGCCGCGAGGGGGCCGCGAGGGGGCCGTGAAGGGGCCGTGAAGGGGCCGCGAAGAGGCCGTGAAGGGGCCGCGAAGGGGCCGCGAAGGGGCCGCGAAGGGGCCGTGAAGGGGCCGCGAAGGGGCCGCGAAGGGAGGCCGCGAAGGGGCCACGAGGGGCCTGAAGGGGCCGCGAAGGGCCGTGAGAGGGGCCGTGAGAGGCCGTGAGAGGGGCCGCTACGGGGCCGTAAGGGAGCGCGACGGGCCACTAAGGGCAGGGGACGCGACGGGAGGGTAGGCACACGGGGCGCGACTCGGGCAGGGGCGAAGCGCGCTCCGGGTAGGAAAAAAAATCGATATTCTGTGGGCCCTAGGAAACGCTCCCACTAGGGAACCTTCTCTATACCATGTGAAAGAACGGGGAATGGTGTGCACTAGGAAACAGGTGGGTACAATTAGGAAAACCTAAAAGTGTTGTACCCCATATTGTCTACCCCACTACAGCCTACACAGACTATAGCATATAAGTTTGACACGTGAAGTGCTTGAAGAGCCAGAACCGCTTGTTCACCTTGGGCATGTCCATTCGCCCTTTGTATGGCGGAGTATACATCGGAAAGGGAATGAACGACCAGCGATCGTAGAAATCGTACGCCTGCCAGATGACGTACGCAGAAGCCTCCATGATATTGACGCTCTCGATTACATTTCGAGCCATGTAGAGCAATAGGTCCGAGAAGCTTCCATTTTTGCTCAGCGGTCCTGCTTCGCTGACCCAGACCTCCTTCCCAAGCGCCTTTCCCGCGTCGCGAATACTGCCAAATTTCTGTTCGTAGTGCGCGTTTATCGTCATTAGTAGCTGGTGGTTGAGCAGTTGCGGAAGGTCCGCTGTATCTCCGTACCAGCTATCCACGCCAACTAGCTTCGTTTTGAGCCCCTTCAATGTAAGTGAGTCCGAAACATATTTGATGACACGACTCAATTCGGGTGCCTTAAAGCTGCGGTCTACATACCTCAAGCGGTAGGCAAAGGTTTATCACTTGAAAACAAGGTAACCCAGTCCCTCCAAGTATCCCTTTGCAGGGAAACGAAAGTGACGCAGAAGGGGGTGGGGGTGAGCAAACCAACAGCTGAAACAAGTTCTCCAGATTATAACTTTTTAAATGTAGACCGCAGCTTTAAAGGAGCAGCCTTCGTGATCCATGCCCGCCAGCCAGAAACCTTCCAACGCTTCGTTTAATGGCGCTAGCGAATCAAATGTTACCCCCCATCTTTTCGCAAACTCAGCAACCACGGTCGTCAGGTAGTGTGCGAAAGAAACCTCGTACTCTCGTCGCAAATTTGTCCGCTTTATCAGATGCGAGCCCGCCACGTCGCCTGTACACGTCATCCACCACGGCGGGCTGTTCAAAAACGGCTCGAAGACATTCGCTCCTCTCGCCTTCGCTCCCAGCAGCACATTCCGCTGCCGGACGTCCGCGCCCCAATTGTACGGTCCGTCCTTAGTCACCCGGCATGCCCCTCCAATACGCATCCTGACTGGTATAGAATTGCGGGCTGTATTTCTTATTACGCCCCCCTCCGATGTTGTACCGTACGATGTTCAGAGCGAGACCTTTTGAGGGATCAAAAATCAGGTCGAGAAGAGCGTTCAACTGTTGCTTCGGGAAGCCGCCGACGTAATTCGCGAACCAGACGAGCGACGTTCCCCACCCTCGCCACATGGTCCCGATGAAAATCGGCGAAATTGTCGTGATGATCGCACCTGCGAATACGCATGACAGAGGAAGTAGTGAGGCGAGTAGGCGACTGCCCACAGCTTGGAACCTGAACCATTGACGGACCGACATGGCATCGTACGAGCCACCGAGCAATTTAACTTGATGCAGATATAATCGGCGATGGCTTGTCCAACAAGAACCTTAACGAAAACTAGTATTTCGCACGAAGCATGGTTTCCAGCATTACTCGTCACCTGGATTCATGCAAGTCCCTAAGACTTCAATGGAGGGCTGTAAGTAAGGGGGTGGGGGACGCCTGCTTCCCGTGCCGCGTGCTGCCGCTTCCAACGGTGCTCTTGCCGCATACGCGGCAAGGATGGTTAACTCTAGGAGAATATGGAGGTATCCGCGGAGCAACGTTCTCCTCGTCATGATCGTGCTAGCAGCTGGCACTATGAAACCTTGAGAGACTGCTCGTCAACGCAGTATTTTTCCTATCGAAAGTTTCTATGCGGCTGGAAATCTGTTGCTCACAGAATCTTCTGCCTACCAGGTATCAGGACGAATTGTCGACCGCGACCCTCCCTTCATCCTTACTAAGTGCATGCTTTCTTATCTGTTGCGGCTCAAGAAACTAGTCTGTGCGTGCTGGGCTGTAGCAGTGTGAGCTCGAGCGTGCTTAGTGATAAGGTATCATGGGCCTAACCACTGCCAAGCAGCATTGAGCCAAGGGCCAGGCAGAAAAGAAAACCCATAAATAACTACTAACCAGCCCGCCTTCAATTGACCAACCAGCGCAAGCCATGTAGTGTTCGGTTAGGTTTCCGGAGGTCTTGCATGGCCTGCCCAAGCGGAGGAAGGAAGGTGGGTTGGTGAGGCGGTGTGAAGGCGGCGAACCTGCTCCATAAGGAGCTATAAATCAGGGGGCCAATTACGCCCCAATTAAGAAAACTTCCATCTAGGGGCACAAGGAGGCTGTAGATCGCACTTCGGTTTTAGGCGAAACCCCCTCGTAGGGCGCTGGCAGAACTCGCCGGCACTTGGGTTTGAACCTGGATTCGGAACCTCAGGGCGGGTCCAGTGCGTATGTTTACATGTACTATACAGTTCATCCGTCGTGGTCTGAGACGGTATCCAGAATTTCAAAGCGATTTTAAATGTTCACTGTTCTGCACCATGACGCAACATAACTAATCGCAACAAAAGGGAAAGTACATTCCAGCCCCTGAGTTTCAGAGTTCTCTCATATTTAGCCCCAGGTTTACTAAAAAAGTATGACTTTCTGGAATTTCTCTCACGCGAGGCCCAAAGTATGTTCAAAACTGGTCATGCGGGGCAAACTTTTCGATGTGTGTCCATTTTCGCGTCCGAATTTTTTCGACGAGGTAAAAAACATAAAACCCTTAGGGAACCAGGTCTCAGAATAGGAATGCAACGGAATAAATGAAACTAGGAAGTGTGGAAGTACAAATATGCAACCCTAACAACTGTACTCCCTATTGTGCTACTCACTGTAGCCTACAAGCATAGAATTACATTTGACACACCCCCATAGGCTAAGTGAGGGGCATCAAAGCAAGCAAGGTGAACAAACGGTCACAAGACCAGTCAAAGCAAGAAACAAGGCAAGCTCAGGGTGGATCTCAAGGACACCACACAAATTCCGAGCGCAAGCAAGTGGCCACAAGGCCAGTTCAAGAGTTCACTAGGATATAAATAGGAAGCACAACAAGTAGAGCAAACAACAAGACTACAGCAACCGAGGGCCTACCTCAACAAGCCCCAACTGCACACAGAACCTGTGGTGATCACCAAGCGCCAAGGCCTTGGTGAAGACGTCTGCAGTGTTGGCCTCTGAGGCCACAAAGTCCAGGCGTGCCTGGCCGCGTCGCTGCAGCTCTCGCAGAAGGAAGTACCTCACGTCAATATGCTTCACTCTGCTCTCCAGTCGAGGCTCTCGACACAGGAGGATCATGGCCTTGTTGTCAGCGTACAAGGTCGGTGCAGAGCGAGGCTGCTCACCAAGGTCGGCGAGCAAGAAGGTCAACCAGCGAAGCTCCTGTGCCGCCATGGCACCAGCGTAGATCTCTGCCTCTGCACTGGAAGTAGCCACAGACGACGACCGTGTAGACCTCCACAACACAGCACCAGCTCCCAGACTGAAGCAGTAACCCTGAGTCGAGCGCTGAGTCTCCACGTCGTCAGCGTAGGAAGAGTCGCAGTGACCAGTCAACGCCACTGGCTGAGTCCCTCCAAGCACAAGCCCCATGCCTGATGTAGTCGCCAAGTACTTCGCCACCCTCACAGCAGCTGTCCAGTGGACAGGGCGGTGTCTCCCAGTCGCAACAAAGCGAGAAAGGATGCTGAGGGGAAAGGCGAGGTCCGGTCGAGTACAAGTCATCAGGTACATGAGGCTGCCCACCAGCTCTGCGTAGGGTCCACTGGACTCGAAGGGCTCGTCAGGAAATGGGCCCGTGAGTCTGTGGTCAACAGCAAGAGGAGTGGGCTGTGTGGTGGAGAACTGGAAGTCGAACCGCCGAAGGACCTGCTGCACCATGTGTGACTGCGTCAGTGTGATGGTGCGAGCGGCTCTGTCCCGGGTGATCTGCAGGCCAAGGTAGCGCTGCAGCTCACCCAGGTCAGTGCACTTGTGTCTCTTCTGCAGTTCGGACTTCACCTGAGCCAGGGCTGCCCGGTCAGCTGTAGCAAACACCAAGTCGTCGACGTAGACAAGGATAAAGAAAGGAGTAGAACCCGCTCGAACAAACAGCGACGGGTCGGCGGAGGACGGGCTGAACCCAAGGTCACGAAGCGTGGAGCGAAGAGTGTCGTGCCACTCACGGGGCGACTGGCGGAGACCGTAGACTGGTCGCCTCAGGCTCCACTGGGTCCAAGGTGGGAAGGTGTCAGTGAAGCCAGGAGGACGGCGCAGCCAGATCTCCTCGTGCAGTCGGCCCTGGAGGAACGCAGTGGAGAAGTCGAGGGAGTGCAGCTCCTAGTCTCGCTGCGCTGCTATGTGGAGTAACACCCGAAGAGTAGTCATCTTCGGGGTCGGGGCGAAGGTCTGGAAGAAGTCAACTCCCTCACGCTGACTAAAGCCCCTAGCCACGTAGCGCGCCTTGAACACCGGCGGTGCTCCAGGCGGCCGCTTCACCTTGAAGAGCCACATGCCATCGACTACGTTCGCCCTGGGAGGGGGAACTGCGTCGACGTAGGTGCCTGTGGATCTCCAAGACGCCAACTCTGAGTCCATAGCCGCTTTCCACTGAGAGGCCCACGCCCCTGACACTGCCTCGCGGTAAGTGCGAGGAGTCGGTATGTCAAGGGCGTCGGGGTCTCCCTCAGGGGAGAGCAGTATGGCACACACAGAGGGAGAAGCGGCTGCCCAGTACTCCAGCTCAGACTCTCTGTCCTCTAGGACGTCACAGCCAAGGGCAAACCCACCCCCGACGGACAGAGGACGGTAGGGAGGAGCTGGCACCACCCGGGTGGCGTAGTCAAGGCGGCTGGCGGCAGCAAACTCAGCGACAGCGGCAGTAAGAGCCGAGGCAGACGACGGAGGGAAACGAGAGTCAGTGACAAGAGTGGCGAGGACACGTGCGGCAACAGGACGAACATTGTGGTAGTAGTCAGTTATAGGAGTGGGGAGGGCTGGGAGAGAGGACGGAGGAGGAGACGGGAGAACGGACACAGGAGAACAAGAACGACGACTGGACGAACAAAAGAGGGCAGTGTGGAGGTCAGTAACAGGGGACGAGTGACGAGCACGCGGAGGACAACGAGTGATCAAGTCGTGACGGACAGAGTGAGGAGGAGACCGAGGAGGAGGAGAAGACCAGACCGCCGGACGGTCGTCAGGAGGAGGCAACGGAGGAACAAACACAGGAGGAGACTGGGAGCGGACAGGAGGAGAGGAGGAAAGGCCAAGGGCCCGCAGGCCACTCACAGGTGGGAACAACTGCCGCTCCAGAGGAAGCTGCGGTGGCGGCTGCTGCTGCTGCTGCAGCGGTGACTGCGGCCGCTGCTGCTGCGGCTGCGGCTGCTGCTGCTGCGGCTGCGGCTGCTGCTGCTGCTGCTGCTGCTGCTGCTGCCGCTGCTGCTCCAGAAGGTCCAGCACCCACAGCTCCTGCCGCTCCCTCTCCAACCGCTCCTGCTCCTCACGCTCACGCCGACGGGCAGCCTGGAGACGCGTGTCATGGCGGTGGGGAGGCGGAGTGGACTCTGCAGAACCAGGGTCTCCAACGTCAGTCTCCTCAGACTCAGCACCCCCAGAACCAGCACCTCCAGTGCCAGGACCTCCAACTCCAGCACCCCCAGAACTAGCACCGCCAGTGCCAGCACCGCCAACTCCAGCACTCCCAGAACTAGCACCTCCAGTGCCAGCACCTCCAGCTCCAGCACCCCCAGAGCCAGCGCCACCTGCGCCAGCACCTCCAGCTCCAGCACCCCGCGACCGAGCACCCCCAGACCGAGCACCGCCAGCGGCTGCACCTCCAGCTCCAACACCAACCGAGTCCACAGTAACCTGTCGCGGAAGTGCCGAAGGCTGCTGAGGGGACTGTGAGGAGGACTGCGGGGAGGGAGACGCTACCTGACGCGCGACCGAGGGTAGAGGGGTAGCGTGAGACACACCAGACGGGGCAGGACCAGGGGGGGGCGGGGGTACCGGAGGAGCAGGAGCAGGAGGAGGAGAGGGTGCTAGGAACAGGGGGGGAGGGGGTACCGGGAGACCTCGACAGGGGTACCGGGTGTAGTAGGACACAGACTCGTCAAACCGGACGTCACGGGAGTCTAGGAACTGGTGGAGGGGCGGGTGGTAAAAGGACCAGTCGGCAGAGTCCACTGGGAAACCAAGGAAGACACAGGGGACGGCGCGTGCCGAGAGCTTGTCCGCGGAGGTGTCGCGAACAAGTGCAAGGCAGCCCCGGACTCGAAAGGCCGACCCAACACCAGGGGAACCAGTCCAAAGACTGGTCGGTGAAGCCTCGGGCCGCGAGACACGCGGCTGGAGGTTCAGCTGGTGTGCGGCGTAGCGAACCGCGTGAGGCCACAGAAAATGGGGCGCACGGGCATGGATCATGGACGTGCGGGCGATGTCCATGACCAAGCCTATGCGGCGCTCAGCAACCCCATTCTGCTGTGGGGACTCTGGCAGCGTCCAGGACTGGGTGATGCCCTGTTTGCCGCAGAATCCGCCGAGAATGCCGGAGCGAAACTCGCCCCCACGGTCGGAGTGAAGACAACTGACTCGACGACCACGAGTGCCCTCAGTGGCTAGAAGCCACCTGATCAGCGTAGCAGTCACCTCGGACTTCTTCGCAAGAGGGAACACGGTGGTGTACCTGGAGTAGTCGTCGACGACCACCAGAAAGTAACGCTCTCTCCCAGACCCCTGCGTCGGGGCAGGGCCCCAGACGTCCAAGTGGAGAGTCTCGAAGGGAGCGGTGGCCGGACGAAGGGAGGAGGAGTGGGGAGTGGCGCGTAAGCGACCGGCGACGCACGGAGAGCAAGGAGGGGCAAGCGAGAGAGGGAGTGACGGGAAGGTGCATGGGAGACCTGTGACAAGTCCCTGACTGAGCATGCCACGAAGGCGAGGGATCGACGGGTGGCCAAGGCGGTGGTGCCACAGGACGGTGCGGTGGGCAAGAGAGCAACAGGAGCAAGACGCAGCGACTGGACTGGACACAGCGACCGGACTGGACACGACTACCTGGCTAGACACAGCAACTGGACTGGGGACCTGGGCCGGAGGGGACGCAGCGACCTGAGGGGAGGACGCGACCGGGGAGCGCTCGGTGTGGAGAACGTAGAGACCGGAGCGGGGCTCCCTGGTGAAAGTGGCCAGAACAGCACCTGTGGTAGCGTCAGTACAGACTGCAGTCCGCCCACCCCCCACGAAGGTAACCGTGATCCCCCTGTCCTGGAGGTATCTAACACCCACCAAGTTCCGAGTGAACGAGGGGATGTGGAGGCCGCGCAGGACACTTGAGGGGACCACAGGGCACGGGAGGGTGGTGGAGCTACGCGCAACGGCTGGTCCAGAGGTAGGATCAGCCAGAGCCACCGACACAGGGGTGAGGAGTGGCGTAAGGGTCGTGTGGTCGCAGAAGAAGCACTGAGACGCGCCCGAGTCCAGCGTGAACGACAGAGAGGCCTCAGCCGGAGGGTCACCTGACCCAGTCGCTACACAAGCACCTAGAGCAGCAACACAAGCACCTAAGCTAGACAGGCACAAGGCTACACTAGCAGGACGCAAGCAGGCTAACCTACGAACACGCGAGCACACAGACCCATCAGCACTAAAGTCAGCATCAACATACAAAGCATGCTGACGCGCATCGTCCATGGACAGATCAAAAACATCAATCTTACGGGCTAACAGACGAGACCAGCGAGGCGTGACCGCCAGAGGGCCCCAACGAGCCCGGTAGAGGTCGTCGAGGCGGCGGAAGCACCGCGCGGCAGAGTGGTCGTCGCGACCACAGAGACAGGGGCTGCCCGGCCCGGTGAGGCACCAGTGGGTGCAGGGGCCAGCGTCACGGCGAGGGGGGCGAGGGGCCCAGCTGGAAGAGCTGCTGCTGCGGCCGGTGCTCCCAGGGCCTCCCGGACCCCACTGCGGCGGAGGACCCCAGTGCTACTACGGACCCCACTGCAGCGGGGGCCCCCACTGCTGGAACTGCTGCGGTGCCTGCTGCTGCTGCTGTCCCTGCTGCTGCTGCTGTCCCTGCTGTGGCTGGTGCTGCTGTGGCTGCTGCTGCTGGGGGACAACGCCCCCACCGGTCGGGCCACCACCTGGGGGTGGGCCTGTCTGTCCTGCACCTCCTCCAAGGCCCCCTCCCCCTGGCGCACCACCGCCGCCGCCTCCGCCGCCGCCTCCGCCACCACCGCCGCTCCCACCTCCACCGCCACCTCCACCGCCCCCACCTCCCCCCTTCCCGCCCTTCTTGCCACTCTTGCCCCGTTTCTGCCAGTCTGCGGCAGAAACGGCAGCGGTGTCCTCAGAGACCGACACAGCAGCAGAAGCGCGGGTAGAGGTGAAAGTGGGAAGCTGAGGGGCGGCACACCCCGCAAAGAGACGGGGGGCCACCGCATTAGTGGCGGAGGCAACGGTGAGGAGGCTGCTCTCGATGGTCCCGAGAGCAGTCTGAAGGAGGTCTATAGTGAGCTCAGTGGGGTGCTTCTGAAGAAGCGCGTCGCGGGCAGTGGCAAGGCGGTCAGGGAGGCGGGTGACTAACCAGTGCACAGTGAGCCACATGGGGGGGGGAGCAACAAGGAGCTGTGCGTCGGTACAGGCTGAACGAAAACCGGCGTCAAGCGAGCGGAGGTGAGTCACTAGGTCGGAAACAGTCGCAAACGAGCCTAGGTCGGGAAACACGAACGGCATGAGGAGGCGACTGAGGGAGGCGGAGGAGGGGGTGGAATAGCGAGCCACAATAGCATCCCAAACCCCCTTGGCTGTCTCCACCTGGTCAAAGTGAGCGGCCTCAGTCGGGGGGAGAAGCTCCGATAGCGTCAGGGCGACGGCCGCGTCACGAGAGAGCCACACGTCCCGAGCCAGGACCCGACGGTCGTAGTCCGCCTGGGCCGTAGGAGTGGGCTCCGGGGCGGTCGGCAGGGCGGCGGGGGACGGGGGTGCCGCGAGAGCACCCGACGCGTGGGCCCACAGAGTGGCGCCGTCCTGACGCTGGCTGGTGAGGAAACGTGTGGTCTGGCGCTGCCAGGTACCGAACTCGATCGGGCGTCCCTCAGCATCGAAACGGAGGCGACGGGCCTCCATAGCGGAGCCCATGCTAGAGGCGACTGGAGCACGGCGGAGGCGAAGCTAAGAACGAGGAGGAAAACTACGGAGGGCTAGGGACGCTAGCGGGGAAAACGAAGAGAGACAGTCGGCGAGAAAATAGTCGTGGGGCGGGGCTCTAACCGAACCTAGGTGGCGCTACCAGAGGGAAGAGCGGCTGCCAGCCGCTGAGCCGGGAGCCAAGTGCAGTAGGAATGGCGTGGGACCGGTGCACAGGTGAAGGAGAGAGAGATGCAGTAAGCGCACAGAGTGATGCGGTAAGCGCACGCAGGTGTGCGGTAAGTGCACGCAGGTGTGCGGTAAGGGCACGCAGGTGTGCGGGAAGCGCACACAGAGTGATGCGGTAATTGCACGCAGGTGTGCGGTAAGCGCACACAGGTGAGCGATAAGCGCACGCTGGTGTGCGGGAAGCGTGGACGGAGGAGGGCGCGCGACAGGCGGAGGGGAGGGCACGCGACGATCTAAGGAGGGCGCGCGACGGTTAAGGAGGGCGCGCGGCGATGAGGGAGGGCGCGCGGCAGTCTAAGGAGGGCGCACGACGGTTTTGGAGGGCGCGCAACGGTGGGGGAGGGCGCGCGGAGGTCTAAGGAGGGCGCGCGACAGGCTGGACAGCGCGGGAGGGCGCGGGCTAGGCGCGAGGAGGGCGCGGAGGGCGCGGAGGGCGCGGAGGGCGCGGAGGGCGCGGAGGGCGCGAGAGCACGGAGGGCGCGTAGGGCGTGGAGGCTAGTTAAAAAAAACGAACGAGGATCTAACCTACTCGTGATACCATCTCAGAATAGGAATGCAACGGAATAAATGAAACTAGGAAGTGTGGAAGTACAAATATGCAACCCTAACAACTGTACTCCCTATTGTGCTACTCACTGTAGCCAACAAGCATAGAATTACATTTGACACTAGGACACACTTTCGGGAGGGATCAACCCTAAACACGGGAACCCGCTAGGTGTTTAGGGTTGATCCGTCCCGCAAATGTGTCCTGGTTCCCGAGGGGTTTCATGCTTTTTGCACCCGTAAAAAAATCTTCAATGCGAAAATGGACACGTGTCGAAAAGTTTGTTCCGCAGGACCAGTTTTGAACATAATCTGGGCCTTGCGTGAGCAAACTTCTAGAAAGTCGTACTTTTTTAGTAAACCTGGGGCTAAATATGAGAGAAATCTGAAACTAAGTTGGGATATACTTTCACGTTACAAAACTGCCATACCGTCATCGCTCGGATATAAGATATACATGTCTTATCTCATACACACAAAAAAAATGCTTGGGTTATCTTGTATTTGGGAAGGTTTTGGGTGTCTTATAAGTCTTATAAATGGAAACTTTTTTTAATTACTTAGAAATATTTTCACACATCTAGAAAAGAGTTTCTCGTTATGAGAGTGGATGTTGCGAAGGTGCCACTTCGGCAACCATTGATCAGGAGGCCACGTCATGGTGAATACTTGCAGAGGCAAATTTGGTAGTACGTGAGTCAGCACGTGGCAGAATTCGCGTGTCGCAAGGTTAAAAATGTACACGGTATTTCAATTTTCGCTAGAATATATTGCAATTTCGATTATAAGACACATATGTCTTATCTCGTACACACAAACAGGTGTCTTATAATGAGGCTAGCCTGTTTATACGAGACACCCGGATAATAGACAACCCATTGTTGGAAACAATCGAGCTTAAGCGCCCCTGTCGTGTCGAAACACCAAGGCACAAGCGAAGCAAAGCATATCGAGGCACCAGCGAGTCAACCCTCGGAGGTTGAAGTAACTGCTGGAGGTTACGCGAAAGTCAAAGGTCAGCGACCTTTGACCTGACAAGTACAGCGCGACAGCAAGGACACACAACTGACTCGCTACAGAGATGTTGCCCGAGTCGTCACTGTATCGAACCGCAACAGCAACAGTAAAGTAGTTATAACCGTACCTCTTCATATCCCTTGTACTCATATATAATCCTGTATCTCTTTGCTTTAATTAATCGACTTTGCCCTCACATACTAGCGCAAGGTGGTTCACAATTCTTCACTAAACGCTTCCGCTATTACATCAGTCCTACCCAGAGTTCACCCCTGCAAAGATCCTAAGGGCTTTTTCAGCCCAACATGGAATGAGAGCTATCAGGGGGGATTCAACTATCAAAACACCTACAACATCAGAAGACATGGCTACTCAGAAGGAAAGGAGTTCCTCTATTGGTTCTCCCGGCACTACTCCTACTCCACCTCCTGCCTCTGGCCTACAGACAGAGGAGGGTACGGCAACAAGACCCAGGGCAACATCCAACGAGACTCCTGCGAATCAACCTGCAGGCTTCGACCAGAGCATGATGGAGAAGTTTTTCTCCTTCATGTCCTTCTACGAGCAACACCAGCAATCGGTACCTGCGCAGTCACACAACAGCAACAACAACAACGACGTGACTCCAATGAGTCTTGACGGTTCATCCTACGCACGAGGAAATCAACAACAGCAACCTACCTTTGCTCCGTACGAGCCCCAGCGCGGCTCCGTCAGCTTTATGCCACAACCGCAGCCTGCACCTGGACAGGAGAAACCACTGGACGCACTTCAAGTTCAGTCGTAGTTCGCGCACGTTTTAAAACTTCAGACGTCAAGGCCTTTCGACGGAAAGGACTTCTTCACCTGGTCGTTCGAGTTTGAGTTAATGATGGAAGGTGCGCAGATTCTTGGCTTCTTCGACGGATCCCTGCCATACCCAACAAACGGCACACAGTACGAGAAGCAGCAGTACACCTATCAGTCAATGATGGCGTATACGATTCTACTGAGGAACATCAACCCGAACCAGCAGCAGAATATACGGTCTTACCGGGGATACGGCAACTCCGCCGAACTCGCATACAACCACTTGAAGAACCTGTACCAAGCAACAGACAGCGTTAATCAGAGTCGGCTAATGGCGCAGTTGACAACAGTGGAAATGAAACCAGGCGAAAAGAGAATAGCGTATATCAGCCGCTGTCGCGAGTTGCGCGACAAACTCCTTCGATGCGGAGGGTCGATATCTGAAGACGCCTTCGTGACAGTCATCATCGGCGACCTCGGTTCTCAATGGCGCGCCACAAAGGCCATTCTCCGAGCTCATGGGAGAATCTCCGAAGCAGCACTCTGCGCAGAAATACATGCCGAGCAACAAGACATGGACCTGCAAGGGGAACGGCACAAGAAGAAAGCATCAGTACCCGAATTCGCGTTTCACACTCAGCGACGCTACAACAACAACAACAACCGACAACAACCAAAGCCCGTACCTCCGTTCTGCCATCTCTGCAAGACGTCAGGACACCCGCGCACACACTGCCTGAATCGACAACAGTCAACACCGCCACAACGGCAGCTTCGACCCTCAAGCAGTCAAGTCGCCTCCACGCAAGCGAACCCCACAAGTCAACTGCAGTCCTCAACGACACCGCCGTCAACACAACCTGCACAAGGAACAAGAAATATCGTCAGCTGCATGGCAAGGTTGTCAGACTCCTGCATCACCGAGTCACCGCCACACTACTCACCGGAAGAACAACTCGACAACACCACACCTCGCCGCGAGTCACTTCAACCGAATCCAACGTACGCAGCCATCGCCCAGAGCGAGCCATCCGGGAAAGACACCTGGTTCTTGGACAGTTGCTGCGGACAGCACATGTGCTCTTCAGGACGCTTCGTGCAGCAAGAGTACCAACTCCAACGCGAAGTAGTCATCACCGTCGCCAACAACCAGAACCTGCGCACACGACGACAAGGCGTGGTTCAACTTCAGTCAAGAGAGACAAACGTTATACTACAGATGTCAAAGGTATTAATCGCGGAGGGACTCGGCTACAACTTACTGAACGTCAGCCAGTTGATGGCAAAAGGCATTCACCTCGAAGCAGACAGCACCACCCAGGAGTTCAAGTTGCACCACGGGAGAGGAGGACTCTACATCGGCAAGGCAGTCTTGAAGAACAATGTCTTCGTTCTCGACTTCGTTCCAGACCTCGGCACCGCCGACAGCGACGGCATCGTCGACAGCGACGGCATCGTCACCTTCACATCTTGAACGCATCCACCAGACCTTGACCCAGACTTCAGCCCCGGCGGTTTCTGGTATTCACACACAATACCTGAAGCAGAAAGAACAAGAGCGTTAGCAACAATTCAACATTCGGCAGCAGCAGAGACAACATCGGCAGCAGCAGAGACAACATCGGCAGCAGCAGAAACAACATCGGCAGCAGCAGAAACAACATCGGCAGCAGCGGAGACAACAGCGGCAACATCAACACCAATCGCTGGTCCTTCAACGGCACCGATCTTCGTCGACGACACACCACCGACACCCGCGCAGCAACTGCACCCAGCACCACGAGAAGTTCATCGAAGCGCCAACTTCACCGCCAGCTTCTACTCCAACTCCGACATGTACCGACGTTCACCCGGACACCGCGCCAGCGAAGAAATCTGGCATGCACGAATGGGACACCCAAGCAACACAATGTTAAACAACACGATAAGAGCAGGAGTGCTCGACAAAGATTCGCTCCTACAACATGACGGGAGAGAACTCCAACGAGCAAAAGGGACATGCTTCACATGTCCTGAAGCCGACTTACCGCATCAACCGTTTGTCCCTCACCACAACCCGAGTGCACCAGCATACGCACTGCTTGAAAAGGTGTACAGCGACATCCTGTACAACCGCGTACCAGGACAAGGAGCTTACAACTACACCTTCACCTTCATCGACGCCGCCACCCGATACGTTTGGCACCTGAACCTTCCGAGTCGCGACATGGCTTTCGAAGCATTCGTCGCCTGGCTTCCAGCAGCAGAACGAGAGTCCGGAGTGAAACTAAAGAGTTTTCAGTCAGATGGAGGCGGAGAATACACCTCACAACGCTTCAAGGACTACCTGGCAGAGAAGGGAATCAAGAGGCTCATCTCCCTTCCTTACGCCCATCAACAGCAGGGTGTAGCAGAAAGGATGAACATGACCCTCCATAACACCATGCGCAAGCTGCTACGTGGCATGCGGCTACCCAACCACCAGTGGCCCGAAGCAATGGACCACGCCGTCATGCTGCACAACTTGCTCTCGTCATCATCGCTCCCGAACAACGCATCACCGCATCTGCTTTGGACAGGAAAATTGGGCAGCACAAAAATGTTACGAGTCTTCGGCTGCATGGTACAGTACCAACCCCCATCTGCATGAGCCGGCCGATTCTCCCAACGCGCACAGTGGGGACTACACCTGGGCATCGAAAAGAATTACAACGCATGGAAGATTTTCGACGTCCACACCAAGGAAACAGTGGCAGCACGTGATGTGATTTTCTACGAACGACTCACTCTCGACTCCTACCTAGCCAACGTGGAAGAACAACGCGACCTCACCAGTGGACTTCGTGGAGACCGAGCCTTCGCTTCCGCAGCGGACGAAGCTGACTTGGACGAGCAGAACGTGGACGCAGCCTCGGAGGAAGCCGGACCTCTCCCGTACTGCTCCGTCGATGTCCCAATGGATGACGAAAACCCTTGCGAAAGCGTCAACGCCGAAGTATTTTACCACTTCGCCGACAACGGTTACGTTACACCTGCAGAAGTCAACACCAACGAAGCAGAACGCATAGGGCCCAACTTCATACCCGACCCAGAAGCAGGTGACGAAGCAGCTTATCCCGCGGATACCACACTCCCCCGCTACACACAGAGTGGCCTCCAGATACTTGGCCTTGTCACCGCAGTCCACGGCACTGTGATTCCTAAGGAGCCTGCGACAGTTCAGCAGGCTCTGGGGGGGGAGCACAGGGAAAAGTGGCGCGAAGCCATGGACAGGGAATTGAAGGTACTAGAGGAGCGCAACACCTGGAAAGTTGTTCCTATCGGAGTGGCACGAAACAAAGACTATACTCACCGGGAAGTGGGTCTTCCGAGTGAAAACAAAAGCAGACGGCACCATCGACAAATTCAAAGCACGCTGGGTTGTACGTGGCTTTGACCAGGAACACGGACGCGACTTCACCAAGACATTCGCCCCGGTCAGCCGACACACCTCACTGCGAATCCTCCTCGCGATCGCCGCCATGAAGAAGAAGAAGTTGCGACAAATCGACGTAGCGAACGCATTTCTCTACGCTCCTGTCGACGCAGAAATCTTCGTCGAGTTAACGCACGGCTCCAACGGAGAATCTAACCAAGTATGTCTGCTGCTGAAGTCGCTCTACGGGATCAAGCAGGCTCCGAGACTGTGGCAACAATACCTGCACGCTCGCCTCATTCGCATCGGCTTCAAGCAACTACCGCACGATCAGGGCATGTACCGGCTTACGAAAGGCACCGACTACATCCTGCTAATCGTCTATGTAGACGATCTGCTCTACATCGGCTCGACTGACGGTGTCACAACCTGGTTCGAAGGGGAGCTGCAGCAAGACCTCACGCTCACGGTCTCATCTACCGTTACACAGTACCTCGGCCTCAACATCCGGGAAGAGGAAGACGCTATCTACCTCAGCGCAGCGAAATACGCCGATACCATCGCCAAGCGCTTCGCACTCACACCGACCGCCATCTCCACGCCATACCGCTACACGGCAGGAATCACAAGGAAGGCTCCGCTCTACTCAAGCCCGCCGGCATACGCGACTTGTCAGAATCCCAACCACTAGACCATTGGGATAAAAGGGCTTGTTAAGTAGCGGGTCAGTGCGCCCATAACCCCCCAGGCCAACATGCCTGTAACCCTTCCCTAGGATCGATCGGGGATCACCAGTGGACCTCTGACACCCCCCCGCACTGGGATGCCCGAAGTGCACACACTGGGATTCGAACCCGAGACCTTCGCTCTGATACCATGTCAGAATCCCAACCACTAGACTATCGGGATAAAAGGGCTTGTTAAGTAGCGGGTCAGTGCGCCCATAACCCCCCAGGCCAACATGCCTGTAACCCTTCCCTAGGATCAATCGGGGATCACCAGTGGGCCTCTGACACGACTACCAGAGGAAGCTGGGATGCCTCCTCTTCGCAGCTGTCACCTGCCGCCCGGACCTATCGTACTCTGCAAGCCAGCTCGCCACCTACCTCAAGAAACCCGAAGCGGAACATCTGGCGGAACTCGACCGCGCTCTTCACTACCTCGTTAGCACTCCGACGATCGGCCTAACTTATCATAAGAACGGAACGTCGACACCTAAACTAATCGGCTACGTCGACGCCGATAACGCTGAAGCAGAATATATCGCACTCTGCTCAGCCACCAAGGAAGGACTGTACCTTCGCGAACTCCTGGAGGAAGCCAAGCTAGCACAGTTACCAAACTTTACCCTGTTCTGCGACAACCAGTCGGCCATTCGTATAGCGAACAAGAGCGGCTTCGCGAACAGGACGAAACACATCGCCACGCGATACTTCTTCGTGAAGGACGAGATCGAGAAGGGGAGACTCGAACTGTCATACTGCCCCACATCCGAGATGGCAGCCGATTACTTGACCAAGAAGCTCGGAAAACAGAAGTTCGAGTATTGCATGCTGCTGACTGGACAGAGCCACGTCACCAACAGCGACACTCCAGAAGCGAAGGGGAGTGTTGGAAACAATCGAGCTTAAGCGCCCCTTTCGTGTCGAAACACCAAGGCACAAGCGAAGCAAAGCATATCGAGGCACCAGCGAGTCAACCCTCGGAGGTTGAAGTAACTGTTGGAGGTTACGCGAAAGTCAAAGGTCAGCGACCTTTGACCTGACAAGTACAGCGCGATAGCAAGGACACACAACTGACTCGCTACAGAGCAGTTGCCCGAGTCGTCACTGTATCGAACCGCAACAGCAACAGTAAAGTAGTTATAACCGTACCTCTTCATATCCCTTGTACTCATATATAATCCTGTATCTCTTTGCTTTAATTAATCGACTTTGCCCTCACATACTAGCGCAAGGTGGTTCACAATTCTTCACTAAACGCTTCCGCTATTACATCAGTCCTACCCAGAGTTCACCCCTGCAAAGATCCTAAGGGCTTTTTCAGCCCAACACTCATATCTACTATACAGCACTGTCTTATATCCGGGCGCATACGGTGATTGAAAACGTACGCGCTGAACACGCGGTCAGGGTGCGTCCCCTCCTCCTCGATCGATCCTGCTCAAGGTAGTTTTTTTCCTCGGTTGGAAACGATGGAACACTTCTTTATACAAAACGCGGGATTGTAGTGCGGTAGAGGACCTGATCAGGGTTGTCGCTAGCAGAAATTTCTTGTCTGTTTGTCTTATATTCAGATCGAGTTTTTAGAGTTCATCTGATTTTTCAGAAATTGGTTTTTGTTATTTCTGATTGACAAGGAGTAGTTTTTGAGTTTATATGATCAATCAGGTTCTTGTTTTGGTTTCATCTGATACTGAATCCAATTATGTCGGGGTGAATATGGGATTCGAGTTGTGAATGGGCGAATCCGATGCGTCAGGAGGCGAATCTGTTAGTGTCAGGGGGCGAATCTGTTGTGTCAGGGATGAAATTGTTCTCACAGGGCGAATCTGCTGTGTCAGGGTGACGACGAATCTGCTGTGACGGGCCGAATATGCTGTAAGGGGGTGATTCTGCTGTGACTGGTCAAGTCCAAATCAATTGCGTCGAGAAACCCATTCGATTGGTGAGACATGCATTTCGAAAATATCTGATACATCAGACACGGTAAAAAACAGACCTGTCTGATGCATCAGGCGCCCTCAAATCCTAGCGACGACCCTGGACCTGATCTTCTTCCATTTTGCACGACCGATCAAGGGAGGGGTACGTGCCCTCTGTCAAGAGTAGTAAACAGGAATGAACAGCAGAAGAGGGATGGCCCTAGCAGTAGATAGGATACATATAGCAAATCCTACAGGCTACATTGGGCTGTACTCACTATAGAGTACCCCACTGCTGACTAGACAATTATAGCATTCTGACACCCTTATCATTCAGAAGTGCCCATTCTACTGACTGGGCCACTTCAGGATGAAGAAAGTGGGATGGTGAAGGTTGTGTCATACAAAAAAAAGATAAGGACACAAAACACTAACAATTAAGAGTACCTTAAAAGCACTTCAATTAACTTCATGATTCCCATATGCAAAGTGGACATCATCAGGATACCTAAGCCTCATTTGTTCACCTGCTCCTACCGGTACACTCCATGCTAACCAGACCGTCATAACACCCAATTTGTTCTCCACACATGCCCAATGGATCCCCCACATTTTTAACCTGTACCCATTTTCTACCCAGCCAACAGCCGCAGCTGCAGCAATCATCAGCCACGGCAGCTGCCGCTACCGCTGCTGCTACTGCTCCTTGGACGCCTCCTTGGGTGCGTCCTTGGTGACCCTCTTGGGCTTGTCGGCAGGGATAATGGCCTCGAGCCTGTTCACTTTCATGCTCAGCATGCAGTAGCGGTACAGCACCCTGTCATCGTGCATGCACACATAATTACGGGCATGCAGGCAAGCGGACGCAGGCATGCAGGGAAACAGGAGGCCGGGCGTGCGCACACACACACAGACAGAAACAGGAGGCCGGACAGGCAGACAATTTTCAAATGTGTTCAGTGAGCATGTGGATGCAGGCATGCAGACGTGACGTGAATAACCAGGTATTTCCACGTATTGCCCTCAAAACAATCGTAGATGCAGACAGCAGCAGTGCAAGTATGGATGCACTGGGGAACAGTGAAACCAAGCAGGCGAATGTCTTCACGAAAAAATGGCCGCTGCACCAGCGACGCTGGAACAAATACAAGATAGGGAGAGCAGGGAGAGCAGGGAGCACAGGGGAGCACGGGGGAGCACGGGGGAGCACGGGGGAGCACATGGCTAGTACCAGTAGAGGTAAATGCCGAACAGCCCGAGGATAAAGTTGCGCTGACTCTTGATGACCTGGAGAGAGTAACGGTGAGTGCACAGCACACGGGAAGACAGTGGAAGGCAAGAAGCGCGAAAGGAGGATGAAGTTGAGGGGATGGAGAGAGAAAGGGTAGAACGGAATAAGCACCACGAAGGATGGTTGTGCGAAGGGTGTGGAGCGGAAAGCAGATATTGGACCCTGTCGAGTTGGTCTATCATCTGGACCCTGATTAGGCCCTGCATGCCTGAAGCTAGCACCAACAGAGCTCGGTTTTTTTGTTTTTTGAAGTCGCTGCAGCTTGATCGGCTGTGACCATGAGACATGTGCTGGTTGCGTAAATCACTCGGAGATAGAGCTATCAAGGCTCAGAGGTTTATTATGTTTGAAATCTATCGACCCCGGAACATGTAATGTTCCGAAAGAGCATGCTAGCACAGCTTCCGCCCATCACAGCTTCGGCGGGAACTTACCGACTTCTGGTATCTGTCGCGGTCCGCTGATGTGCAGGCTCCGCCGCGGCAGTCCATGCGGAACTCGTACTTCCAGTACACGTCTGGAACGGGCGCGAGACACGGCAGGGGAAGAAGCAGGGGATGAGGGAGTCGTTTTTTGAGTCGACTGAAAACTCAGGGAAGAGGAAGGGACTGAGCGTGCGGCAGTCCATGCGAAACTCGTACTTCCAATACACGTCTGGAACGGGCACGTTCAATGGCACCAGGAGAGGGGAGAGGGGGGGGGAGGGGGGGGTGGGGGGGTGGAGGGGGGAAAGATGAGTGGGGAAGCTAGCAGGAAAAAGAGGAGGCAAGAAGAGGAGGCCGAAAAGCCACCACATCGTGCATATCGTTCTAGAGATACAAATGTTCAGGAAGCAGTTGACAGCCCGTGGGCCACCTCGGGGAGGAAGTAGAGTTAATCAAGAACTTCCATGAAAGAGGGGGAAAAAAAGAACTATAAAAAAGAGAGCTCCCACCAAACGGGTTAACTAGTGATAATACTACTAATAACATCTGAGCAGGTGCAGAAAATCACTGACCCAGGAGAAAGAAGAGGCAAAACGGCACCACCGCCAGGAGCGGTTGCAGCGCCGCAAGAACCAGCGGAACGAAGCGAGAAATGAGCGGACGAGGGAGCGGCAAGCTGACGAGGAAGAGAAGCAAAGCCTCAAAGCCTGTGAGACTGGCCACGGCAACCCACATGAGACTCATGGCTGCCGGTGCTCAATGAACAAATTCGAGTTTAGGGTTGGTGTTGGTAATTGCTGATAAACGGCTCGGACACGAACAAGGCTCACGCCAATCGTACAAGACGCAGGGAAGAACAAGACGATAGAAGTCCAGTGCCTAAAACTGTGTGAGGAAGAGGTAGAGGGGGCGGATCTAGAGGAGAGGTGGATCTGAATCCGAGTTGTGGATGCGAAGCTTTGACTAGGAGTTGATGGCATCCAAGCAATGAATAAGATCTTGTCAAGGCGTGAACAGGCTTCGCGCGACTCACTTATTTCAGGTTGCTTCATTCAGTTCGAGTTTCGCAAATTGTACGCGGAAGCTTCATCTCTCTCTAAATCTATGAATAATATACGTGATAAAAACGCACAATTTTCTGAGACTAATTGAACCGAAACTGCTGCTCCTGGCTGAACGCGTCCTTCCTGAGCATGCACCCCGAACCAGTGGAGGGCGTGAAATGAGAACCACACCCAACCGTTTTTTATTCTACACAAATCGTTTTCACAGCCATAGGAGGCTAAACCGTGACACGCCCCCTTGCGAGTCGCGATGACTTTCGGAAGCTTCGATGTTGCGTGTGACGTGCGACGTAACTGCCAGCTGAGGGTGCCTCGCGAGGATCGCGAGTCAGTCATGCACCTCAGACGTCTCGCCAAACTTCGCTAACAACGACGCTGTGGACGGCACTCGTAACAGGATGGTTTGCTTGCAAATTCTGCGACGCATCCACGTCACATTCGCCACAAACAGCCTGTCGCAGCTGCGCATTGTGTGGGTGTCTCTTTGTCCGTCAGGTTTCCTCTCGGTAGAAGGGTTCTGAATACGGTGCTGTGGGAGAACTCCAGCTTGTAACCCGACCAGGCGCATTCCCAAAACCCTCCATCCATAGCAGAAGAAAATCCACAAATAGACCATTGCCCAAACCCGATTTGATTAATCATGGAGTCAAAACACAGATTAACACCGGCAGGAGCACTCATGCTGGAGTGCTCCCCCAAGCCCAGGCCCTTAATCTGTTCAACTATGCAGAGGCTTCAGCTGGTTTTGCCTCCTCTTCACCTTCCTTAGCAGCTGTAAGACAAAAGAGGTAAGTAAACGCAGGCATAAAATAACACACACGCATCAGCACCAATACTGGTACGGGCAGAACTCCCTCTCACCCCCAACAGCCAAGGATGACATGCACTGAACTAAAAAGCAGGGAACAAAAGCCTCATCGTCATTGCAGTCACAGCAAGCCAGCCAGCACCGATCGCATTTCTCCACAAGCAGCCCACCCTCCCCCTCCCCCTTACCCTTCTTCTTTGAAGAAGTCTTCTTCTTGGTCTTGTACGACATGGCAAGCCACACCTTGACGTCGGCATCTTGCAGCTCACTCGTGGGCTGCAGTGTTTGGAGCGTGGCCGATGTGATGCGGTCCGAGCCGTTGGGCATGAGCAGCACCGTGAACTTGATGTGCGCCACGATGTCGCCTGCAGGGGGAGAGGCCCGGTGAGAGAGGGGCGGAAACAGGGATTGCTAGTGCTTAGATGCGGTTCGAGCCGTTGGGCATGAGCAGCACTGTGAACTTGATGTGTGCTACGATATCACCTGGGAGGGGGAAAGGGGGAGAGGGAGGAGGGAAAGGGGGAGAAAAGAAGCAGAATGGGAGGAAGAGGAATGCGGGCAGGAAGGCGAGAGTGTGATGGATGGCAGAGGGAGCTAGGGCAAGGATAGACAGCTCCCCTAAAGCTTCTGTAGCCTCCTTACCATGTAGCCTTCCTTTTGCCTTACCATGACTAAAGCAACCAGCAATTGCCATTCTTACCAGTCAACCTCAACAGAGATTCTCCCCTAAAGCTGTATTCATACAACTTCCCATAATCCTTCAACAACATCAGCTACTCATGTACAGCTGACTACACCTACACCTACGCCAGCCCCACACCTACACTGACACCTACACTTTCACCGACACCACCCGTATGCACCAACCTTGCTTCTCGTGCAGAACAGGGTAGGGTTGCAGCAGGTCGTGGTTGACACACTCCACCAGCCCCAACCGCGCTGCCTTTGTCTCCAACGCCCTGCACCGCATGGCAGCAGAGCAGCGGCACAGAACAGGCACATGGTTTAACAGCAGGCAGCGTGGCGAGCAGAGGTCACTTGAGCGGAGGAAGAGCAACCGGCACATTCAAGCAGCACATGAAGCAATCAGGGAATATGTGCGGCCCACGGAAAAAGGATTGCAATGGTGCAATGCACGGATTTTGCAGGCAAGGACGGCTGATGGGGGGAGCGTGCTGAGCAGTACAGGCCATGACAGAGGCCACTCTCTAAGGTGAGAGCGAATTTTGACTCGAATAAAAACCCACAGAGGAATGAATGGGCATCATGGGGTGGGGGGGGAGGGGTAGGTAGGTCTCTAGGCGACCTTTGGATTCACTGAAAGCGCACTGACCACTGAAGGGAGAATCGAACTGTGGACTGGGAAATGCACCGGGCAGGGAAGGGCATGATGGAGAACTTCTGGCTGATCTCGCTGAAGATGGCGCGCGACGTGTTGACGGTGGGCAGGTGGGCAGGCTGCGGAGGAGGCCTTTCTTCCACCCCAAGTCGGCGGGCATGTTCGTTTCAAGACAACGAAAGCAGCCCAACGATCATGAGAACCCACGCACCGCGCCGTGAAGGGCATGATGGAGAACTTCTGGCTGATCTCGCTGAAGATGGCGCGCGACGCCTTGAGCTTGAGGCTGTACGCCTTGTCCACCGCGCGCTTGTACACCATCGTCTGCTTCTCGTCCACCAGCTTAGGCTGCACCGCACCACACCGCACCACAATGCACAGCACCGCGCAGCAGAGCAGAGAAGAGCCAGCAGAGCACGCAAGGAGGGGCATAGCAGCGCATACAATACGAGAGGAAAGCAGAGCAGAGGACAGGAGGGGACACAAAGACATGTGCAGTTGCATACACACGCGAGCGGGGGAGAAGGGAGCAAAATGCGAGGGATGAGTAAGTCAGGAACGGGTTTGGTGCAAGGTGGAATTGAAGGTGGTGGGTGGGGTGGTGAGGGGAAGAAGTAAGAAGTCAAGAAGAGTACCGGAGGAGAAGCGGGAAAGCCGGAAGCGGATTTGATAAAAACGATAAGAGGGGTGGGGGAACTTGAGTGAGCGTATGCGGGTGCGGTGCGGGTGCGGGTGAGGGTGCGGGTGCAGGTGCGCATCCCAAACCCCCCCGCGCGCGTGCATGCGTGCATTGGCGCCGGCCATTCCCCTCCCCCCGTCCTCACCTTGCCCTCGCCGGAGCTCATGACGATATCGACGGCGTACACCTCGTTGGCCTCGAACTCGAAGTCCTCGACGCGCATCTCGGGCGAGGAGACGGAGAGCACGACCTTGTTGGCGTCGATCACGAACTGCTTCATCTGGTGCGACAGCACGCCCTCCACCACGTGCACGCCGTACGCCTCCGCCACCTTCTGCAGCGCCTCCGCCACCTCCTTGTTCTGCGGGGGGCGGGGGCGGCGCAGGAGGGAAGGCGGGTGCCGGCGGGGGGGGGGGGGGGGTGGGGGGAGGCGGGAAAGAGGGGTTTGGAGGGGTGGAAAAGAGGGGGGAAAGGGAAGCGGGAACGGTTGGGATTGAGGGACAGGTAGGGACGGGGCCGGTGGGAAGGGACACAGGCATGCGGTGGACGCATTTGCCGAGCCGCCACTGGAGGGGCAAAGGGGGCCCAGACAGGGGTTTCAAGGAGGAAGAAGGAAACGTTAAGGGAAGCCAAGGAACGGATTGTTGATAGGCGTGGCAAGACTGACAACAGGGTGCGACAGGCGCGGCGGAAGGATAGCGTAAGAAAGGGCAAATGGTTGGAGAGGGGTGGGGGGGGGGGGGGGGTGCGGGGAGGGAGGAGGGAAGTGTAAGAGAGAGAGGCTACGGGAGAAGTGCAGACAGAGCATCGGGGGAGGAGAGTAGGATGGGGAGAACTAGGGGAACGAGAAGGGCGGAACTGGGGTACGAGCTCTGGGTTCCAGGGCCGAGAGGGCGAGAACGACGGGGCTCTCGCAACACTTGCATAATAGCGCGTACGAAAGAAACTGTCTGCCTGTGACGTACGTGCTTGCCCGGTCGGACGAGCCGCAAGGCAACCTCTGCGGCGGTGTTGGCGGCGGCGATGACGTCAGCAGCCTTGCCCGTGACGGGTGCGGCGGCGTCCTCCTGCACCACCACCGTGTGCGCCGCCGACGCGATGAACCCGTCGATGTGCGCCGCCAGGTCGCTGCGGGGGGGTGGGGGGGAGAGGGGGAAGACCGGGGGGGAGGGGAGGGGCGGGCAGAGGGGCGGCGGAGGGGGAACGGGAGATGGGAAAAAGAAAGGAATGCGGAAGGGAGATGAAGATTTGAGAAAGAGGAAGGAGAAAGCAGTAAGGGAAAAGCAAGAATGGGGGAGAGAGTTGCGGCATATGGGAGGGAAGGGAGTGCAGGGTAAGGGGGGCATGCATCAGCAAATCCGGACAATCGCTCTCAAGAGCCGTCAAATCGGACAGCCACTGCTCGATACTGAATGCGATGCAAGGAACACAGGAATCAGGGTCCGTAGTAATGCTGTATGTCCACATCCCTCGAGTGAAATGGTGTATGATGGAGAAAAGGAAGGAACGGGGTCCGATTCGAAGGATCGCGTACATTTTGACCACGTCGCCGTTAGCGAGAGCGGCCTCGTCGCCGGCAGCGGCGGAGTAATGGCAGACGATGTTGTTGACGGACACGCATGTGGGGAAGGCCACCCCGCGCTCTATCTTCTTCTTGGCGTTCTTGAACACGCCCTGAGATAACCTGCACCGGGTGGACAATGGACGGCCAGGTGCGGCGAATGGGATAGGATGAGAAGAACGAAGGAGTTGCGCAAGCAGGTGAAGGGGCCTAGGCAGGCGACGGTGCTCTGAAGGATGACGACCAAAAAATAGCCGAGGTGGAACGGGTGGTCAGAAAAGGCAGATTCGACAAAAGTTTCCCGCATTTAACAAACGAAAGACAAATGATGCAGGGAAAGACTTAGGAAGGGAGGGCGGAAAAACGAAACCCACTCGTTGATAGTCTTGTCTCCGAGCTCGCATAGTTCTAGCACCTTTGCTCCCGCCTTGGCCTGTGCAGCCACAGTCGCAAGTGCCTCTGACAGGGTGGTAACACGCACAATATAAGTAACGAGAAACAGAACCGCAGGTAGATGAGCATGTACGTTTGACGCGATGACCAGGCAGAACAAGACGAGCGACCAGCATGTACACACAACATTCCATGGAGACAATGGAACGATGATGAAGTGACGATGCGCCCCGACTGGATGCTTAAAATTTCCCAATGTGATAAAACGCATGAATATATGTCTGAATGAGGACAGCGAGATACGTCCCATGTTTTACAGCTCAGGACTGGAAATCTTAAAAAAAATTCCACAAGATTCCTTCCGACCGTACAATACTGTAAGCTCAGAGCCGCACATAATCCAGGCCAAGGCACCATGACGAAGAAATTCCACGAGGCGTGTGTACAGAAGCTCCGATAAGGAAAAAAGGAAAGTACGGACAGCTTGACGGCACAGAAAGGCACATAAACGGAAACGGCTGTACAGAAAGGCACTCACTGTTGGCAATCTCCGCAGCTGCCTTATACTTGGTGACGACATCGGCGGAAGTAAGGTCGAGCTCCTTGCGCTCTTCGGTCTCGATTTCGTCCACCATCTTCTCTCGTGGGGAATCCCTGGCTCTACGACTGCGAACCTCCCTCACACACTCCGAAATCTAGGGCGTTGAAAAAGCAGCGCTAGATGCAAATGAATGAGAGCACCTCGCAAGCAGCCGAATACGTGTTATGCGAAAGAAGATATCGCACTAGCAGCCTGAGAGCTAGCGCATGGAACTGACAAGCTACCAAGGATAAATGGTGGAGCTATGGGGCGAATGTCAAGAACGCATGGAATCTAAAAATAGGGGTTTTAGATCAGGCATCAGGCACACAATTCAGCCATGAGAGAATAGGAAGAGCGGCGGATTCGTCTTGATTGCGGGCGCGCGGAAAGGGGAATGCGCGGTGTTTCGGGCAAACCCGGGGAGTGCGGAGGAAGGTGAGCCGGGGATTCTTTGGGATGAGCAGGGCAGACAATCAGCTGAGGATGATGAATCCATCGGACACCACGAGGAGGTGACGTGGCGGATGCTGACTAAGCTGCTGCATGGGAAAGATCGAGGATATGGTCGCGCTGCCAGCATTCCTGGAGCTTGCAAAGATCGTATTGCTACCGTGTTTCATAAGCTTCTGTAGGACGCTTATATTAGCAAAAGATTGGCCCTTAGCTGGTGCATAGTGTTGCCAGCTGCATATGATTGATATACATGTAGTTTTACAGTTTAGCAAGATCTTTGCTGTGTTTCATAATACGCATAACAGTATTAAATTCATAAAATTAGATAAGTTTTTATAATCAGATATAAATACCATAAACAGTAGCTCTAATCCTGTATAGCTAGCCATTCTTATTATACTCTGAACATAAATTTCAAGGGAGAGTTCTCAAGCTGAGTCGCTAAATAGTAATAACATGATGTCCTCTTTCATCTCCACTTCAAGCAGGATATTGAAGTGAGTGCACAATCTGCACCTCTGCATCATCAGAATTAATCCTCAAACTGTTCCCTGGGTCGGGGTGATCGGTTTCCCGCCACCACTTTCTGTCACTCCCACACCCATGTCCACCACGCCACTCGCGACCGAACACAGTCAGTGTGCAGCCAAGCAGGCAACCCCCCTCTGCTACCTGCAGTCAGTTTGCTCCAAGATCTCCAGATTTCTGCATGGCGTTTGCTTTCTGAAGAAATTATTTCCGTGATCACCTTTTAGAGCTTTGGTGTCGTAGACTTTCCCGCAGGTCTGCGAATTGTGGTCGTTTGGACTGTACGATTTGCCGTGCTGGCTTCATCATATAGCAAGATTTCCGTGCCGTCCTCCACAGGTCGGTGAATGATTTTGTGATCCCATCATTATTTCTTCTTAATGCGAAGGCTCGCATGCATCAGAGTCCGCGTTGCTTCTGCAACGGCAGACAGATGTTGTGTCGGGATAGATATCGTTCGTAACGGTGCGGTAAATGCCTAGTTTCAGAACGTCTTGATATCTGCAAATAAATGCTTAAATTTTCTGCATTAATGCCTATTTATTGCTCGACCCTTGCTGATTAGGCATGTTGCGAACATGCGGACAGATGCGACGTTGCTCGGTCTAGCACATTTGGCCTGCGAATGCAACAAATTTCAATGGCCGTCGCACATGTCCCTCATGAGCCTCATGGATTCTGTCAGCTCTTGGCGCGCATGTCCTGATAGCTTTCTCCCTGAGCACCTGGTTTTTTGGCATCTTATAAAGGGGCCATTGTAGTAGAATCTGGTTACAAACCTGCTAAAGCTGTAGCCCTGTTAACGGCAGTGTGAAGCGTGCCTATTTCTGTCGGAAGTGCTCTCTTTACACTCGTGTCTCTCTCTCTTTCGCCTCCCTTCTTCCCAGCCAATGGAGGTGAAGCACGTGGAGGAGGTTCAGAAGCTCAGTGCGGTGATATCGGAGCTCGAGCTTATACTTCACTCTGCCGCCGCGAAGCCGCCTGATCCCCTCTTCTGCTTCGATCTGCTCAAGAATCTCCATGCCTCCATCGAGCATGAACCCGAGGTGAGAAAATGATGTCAGGGTGTGGTGTGCGTGTGTGTGCTTTCGCAGAGGCAACCTGAATTTTGACTCGAACTTTCCCCGTGTCTCTGTCTGAGCCGTAACTGAATAACGTAGACTATCACGACTTGCGCTGGGTTGGACGCGGTTTGTCGCCATCGTTACGAATGAAATTGAACACAAAATAACGTCAGCACCCTCTCGCTCGATCTACCCGCAAGAGGGATCCGACAGTCAGAACCAAAAGAGTCTTGGTGCTCTTTTCGCCATGAATTGGCCTGTGATGGCACATCATTACCTCACAGGCTGATACCTCACATCATTAACTCTTATGTTTTGTATATATTTGCTGCTTTATTTCCATCAATGGGTTTGAATGTAGACATTGACCAGAGTACAACATCTGCCATCTTTCCCCCCGTTGCGCTTCCCACCTCCCCACCCCTTCGTCCTTCCCCCCGAGCACAGGAGTCGCTGCAGCTCATGCAGCGGCGCAGCGAGGACACCCTGCAGGCGCTGCTGCTGCAGGGCGCGGGCCCCCCGAACCGGCGGCTGCTGGCGGGCGCGCTGGTGCGCGTGATAGAGCGCGGGGACTCCATCTCCGTGTACTCGCGCGTCAGCTGCCTGCAGGGCTGGTTCTTCGAGAAGGGAGAAAAGCGGGCGACCGCTGTTGTGGGTGAGTGTGGTAGAAAGAAGGGAGCGCGGGGAAGAGAGTGGTTGAGTGAGTGAGCTTGTGGAAGGGCGACGGAGAGGAGTAGTAACGGACGGGATAAAAATGGTTGAGAGGGAGTGTGTATGAATGGGGTGTAGTAAGGGTGGTGTTTGAATGACACTGCAAGTTCTGAGTACAGGGTAAGAACCATTTTGCCCGTATTCTCCCTTCTCTCCCTCTCATGCACGCTCCCATCCCTGCAATGATGACATTGTCTTCAATATCGCTCAGTCACTGATGATCTGTATTGTAATCGTGTCACACATGATGATCCACTGACCCGTGTGGTCCATCCATCCATCCATCCTGCCCACCTACTGCCTTCAACAAATGCATGACTTCCAAATCTCCCACGAGCAGGGGCGCTGGAAGCGTTGACAACCATCACACGTGCGTTCGGCACGCGGATTGCATCCAGCCTCACAGAGACCGTCAACGTTGTCAGCCGGCTGTTGCGCAATGCAGAGGTCTGTCTGTGCTTGCTTCCTCAAATGGCCCGTTCTCTCCCTCCGTTGGATTTCCCTTTCCTTTCTCTGCTGTCGATTTCCTTCTCCACATGGCCAGCCATCCATTGTGGTCCGCTGCTGCATTTTCATCCTCCGTGCCCTCAGTTTCTCTTCCATTCTGCAGGCTTTCCGGCTCCCCTTCCTTCAGTTCCACACTCATTCCCACCAACTCTCGCTCTCTTCCCTCCTTGCCACCGTCCTTTGCCGCGTCCCCCACTCCTTCCCCCCATCAGCCCAGCGTGCGGAACGCATCCCTGCAGCTGCTGCTGGCAGCAATCGAGGTGATGAAAGGCGCGGGCCCCACTTCCGCGTACACTGACGCAGTGCGCGCACTCTCCGGCTATGGCGTGAGAGATAGGTCCGCCCTGGTGCGCGAGACCACGGCACACTGCATCCAGGCGCTCGCGGTTACCGGCGGGCCGGGGCTGGCGGGAGGGGCGCTGGATTCCATGGCGCAGCTGTGTGTGAAGGTGGGTGTGAGGGACAATCGTGGGCCCCTTTTTGTGAGCAAGACCAGAGCATACCGCATCCAGGCAGGCACTTGCGGACGGGTATTGGGGGACCAGGGCTGGCGAGAGGTGCGCTGGATTCTATGGTGTAGCTGTGTGTGGGTGGGAGGACGGTGCTGGACGAGGAGAGAAGAGAGGGAGGAGAAAGGAAGCCGTGTGGCTGGATTGGAAACCTGAAGTGGGGGAATGAAACGAGGAGAATGGAAGCCGTGTGGCGTGGAAACATGCTTGTGCTTGTTTTGAGGAATTGGAGGATCATGGTATATAGATGGCTGTTTATTTGTTCAGTGTTAGGCTGCCCAGTTGTGGTGTGAGATATTGTAATAAACGTTTTGCTGGGTGTGTGCTGGGGCACGGGCGTGGGAATGTGCGCGGGCATGGGCATGGGCATGGGCATGGGCATGGGCATGGGCATGGGTATGGGCATGGGCATGGGCATGGGCATGGGCATGGGCATGGGCTTGGGCATGGGCTTGGGCATGGGCATGATCACGGCCATGGGCATGTGCATGTGCATGGCACACTAACAGGCGGTGGACGACCCAGCGCAGGCTGTGAGGGACGCTTTTGCTGCTGCACTGGGAGCGGTGGTGGCTCTCGGCCTCAACCCTTCCGCTCAGGTCAGCTTTGCTGGGTGTTTGTTCTTGCTGTGTGTGTGTGAGCGAGGGAATGATAGAGAGGTAGGTCAAAGGGGAAGGGTGAAGGAAGTGGGAGCAAGTGAGCGAATGCTGTTTCTGATGTGTGTTCTTCTGGTTTGCTCCCTTGAACCTCCTTGCTTGCTCATGTCGTTCTGTCATGTCCTGTTCTTGCAAGAGAGCGTATGCACGGCGCACTGCACACACTCATGCGTGCATGTGTTTCTTATTTTGTGTGCACTGCATGTACATATGTCACAATGTGTGTGTGTAATGCTTGCAGATTGTCCCCAGGGGCAAGTCGTCAGCAGCGCCCCCCAAGGCCATGGACAATGCCATTCAGAAGTACCTCACTACACCGTTTGTTCGAGGTGCGCCCCACTGCACTCAAGTCCACACCCTCTGCTGTCGGGTGAAGCATTGACATCTTCTTTTCTCCGCTTGAAGCATGTTATCATGGCTTCATGCGGAGCTGGCTGATAGAAGATTCTGTCTCCTGCTGCTTTGCATGGCTTCAGGCCTGCAGTTTGTTATTGTCTGAAAATCCATGTTTTGTGTGTGTGTGTGTGTGTGTGTGTGTGTGTGTGTGTGTGTGTGTTTTCTTCGCCTCTTTGTTCTCAACGAGCTTGAGTGTGCATGCACATGGGTGCACATGAGAGTGCTCTGCGAGTATGCATGCTTGTTTGCGCGCCTATCTGCCTGTGCTGTATGAGTGTGCAAATCCTCGTGTCTGCATGTGTGCATGTGTGCATGTACGTGTGTGCATGTCTGTGTGCATGTCTGTGTGCATGTCTGTGTGCATGTCTGTGTGCATGTGTGCAGCCCCAGCATCGCGCAGCAAGGAGATCCGATTGGCCATTGCTATGGCATGGGTGGCGCTGCTCCAGGTGAGACATCTCAAAAGTCATCTACTTACACACGTCCCAGTGGTATGCAGCACAGACAGACCTGGTGCCCTATGCCATGCATGCCCTTCTCGCAACCTATCACTCTAACTCTCCCCTCCCCCTCGATCTCTCCCCGCCCCCTCCCCCCCTTCCCTCCCTCCTCCCTCACCGTCCCCTCCCAGAGTCTGAGGGCGCAGTACGGGGTAGCGGACATGGACCTGGTGCCCTATGGCATGCAGGCCCTGGCGATGTAGGGCCTTTTCGCAGCCCATCCCTCTAACCCCCCTCCGCCGCTCCTCTCTCCCCCACCCCCCCCCCCATCAGAGTTTGAGGGCTCAGTATGGAGTAGCAGACATGGACCTGGTGCCCTATGGCATGCAGGCCCTGGCGCTTCTGCCCGCCTATGCTCGTTCCATTGACTCGCAGGCTCAGGTGCGAGCCGAGGGGGGACAGGGGAGGGGGAGAGGGAGATGGGAGGGATAGGGAGAGGGGAAGAGGAGGCGCGGCTTGTGTGGAATTGTGGCGTGCTGGATAGGGTTGGAGTGAGGTGGTGCGGTACGTGGTGGTGATAAGTGGTGTGACTGTGGTATGTGGTGGTGTGGATGGAATGAGGCGTTGCTGTCAGTGTGCAGGCGCGTGTGGGAAGGGGAAGCAGCCATAGATCGTCCAGTCATATACACGTGGCAATCAGCAGTTGCTAAGGAACTTGCACCGAGGATTAACAGATGGATGTATGTTGTTGCTATGGCGGGTTGTGTGCAGGCATGTGCTCTCTACATTCTTCAAGTGGGGCTTGTGGAGCAGATGGGGGAGGAAGCACAGCGGGAGTTCACTCGAACACTCACACACCAGGTGGGACTGCGGTGAGGAGGGGAGAGAGAAGGAGGAGAGAAGGTAGAGAATTGGAAAGAGGAGCGGAATGGGATAAGGATGAAAAGGGAAGGACTGGTATGAGTCGATCCAAAGGAGGCCATGCCATGCATGGGTGGTTGGTCGTTCCAGCCCGCCGCCTGTAACACGTGTCTAGGTTGTGAGGTGATGTGATTGATCTCAGCCAAGCCTTTCAGGGGTGTTCACTCCCTTGACCCTTCCTCAGCCCAGCATCCTCCGTTTGAATGCATGGTGGTGCTGCGCTGGTGCCTATTCTGGTGTTGGGTATGGTATCAGCAGATGAGGTCCTGTGTGGTGTGGTGTGGTGTGGTGCGGTGTTGTGTGGCCGTCACACCACATGCGTACCTGATCAACAATGCTGTGGCTCTCACGCACACCCTGTTTTCTATCCACTTTACTCATCACATTTCACAACACACAATATGCACTTTCCCGGACCCCAGCAGCCTTTCTCTTTCCCCTTCACACTCCCCCAATTCTCCTCCTCCCCCACTTCTCCTCCTCCCCCACCCCTTCCCCCTCCTCGCTCCCCTTCCCACCCCTCGCCCACAACCTCTGCCCACAAGCGCAGCTGACAGCCAGTGACATGGGTCCGCACATGCTCGTTGCTGCTCTGCGCACGCTCTCCCACCTCCTCAACACGCTTGGCGAGGTCTGTGCTTGTTGTGTGTGCACTCCCGTCCAACCAACTTCCAACCTGATCATCAGTAGTTGTAGAACCGAATCTGGTCAATCCTATCAGATGAGCCTTGAGAGTCGAAATGAGATTTGAGCCGTGCTTTTGATATTTTCAAAAGTACGAGTATCAAAGCAAAGGAAACGATTCGTGCTTATGCGTGCTCTCTTCCTCCATCCCTGATTTGTTTCCACTTGTGCACTCGTCGTCATTCATGACTCGCTCCTCCCTGTCCTTGCATTCGCGTGCCTCAAGTTGCATCACACTGCTGTGCGGTGCGGTGCGGTGCGGTGCGGTGCGGTGTTGTGCTGTGCAGGTCACGCAAGCAGCGAGAGAGGCACTGGACTACGGTCTGCTGGCAACTCTCTCCAACTCCTCTCCTGCTGTGCGTACTCCCCTGTGCGCCGCTCTGTGCTGTAGCTGGGCCGGGCTTCCATGCTAAATGACCTTTGGCTCTGTGAAGTCACGTCAGCACACATAGCTGATGCTGTGTTATGTTCCCCATGCTTCCGGTTTACAATGAAGTACAATGCGCTCCTGCTGCGTGCTGTGTGCTGCTGCGTGTGTGATTATGGGTCGTGCATGTGTGCTGTGCTCTGGTGCCTGCTTCCCTGCTGACGTTATCCCCTTGTTTATTCTGCACCCTTGCGTATGTGCCATGGGTATTGTTCCACTGGGTCTGGGCATGAGCCTGGCATGGGATTCGCTGCTTGATCGCTTTGTGATGGCATGGCACAACACGGTATGGCACAACAACTAACATGTCATGGCATGGCATGGCATTGCACTACACAACATGACACGCCATGGCACTACACAACACGGCATGGCACCACATGGCATGGAATGACATGACACATCACGGCATGGCATGGCATCAGGTGCGGGTGGAGGCAGCGCGCACCATCAAGGTGCTGGCGCAGGTGGACGCGTCCCGTGCCCACTCCTTTATCCTCTCCGGCTTCACTGCTCTCCGTGCGCTCAGGGAAACCATGAACACTGAGAAGGTGCGCCCTCCTCTGTCTGCTTATTTTTCATTTTTGAGGCACCTCAAAAGTCGTCCCGTGCCCACTCTTTCATCCTCTCTAGCTTCACTGCACTGTGTGCACTCAGCGAAACCATGAACACAGAGAAAGTGCGTGCACTTTCCTCCCTCTGCTCGTTCCTCATTGCCATTGGCTGGTCATGTAGATTGCCATGCCATGCCATGCCGCCAAGGTTAAAAAATACGGTCGTATTTTTGAAATTGCTCTACGATTTCTCACAGGAGCCTATTATAAGAAACTGTATAAAACGGTAACATTTCAAAAATACGACCGTAATTTTGATCCTTGCATGCCGCGCACGCCATACGTCACGCATAGTCTCACGATGTGCCCTGCGTTTCCTTCCGTATGGGCTCTCGGCATTGCAGTGCAATGCCCACTTTCCCTCACTTTGTTGCACCTGCAACCCACTACTTCGTGTGTGTGTGTGTGTGTCTCTGTGCATACCTGCAGGGCGAGCGTTTGAAGCTGACTCTAGACTCTCTGCATGGCCAAGCGCTCATGCTCTCCGCTCTGCTCGTCCTTGGGCCCAAGCTGCCCCTCGGTCTCCCTTCCAGGTGACCTAAAAGATTTCTTCTTGCCCCTTGCTACTTGCCTCCTGCCCCTTGCCTCTTGTCCCTTGCCTCTTACCCTTTGCCTCTTACCTCTTTCCCTTTGCCTCTTGCTTCTCGTCTCTCGCCTCTCGCCTCTTGCCTTTTTGGCCGTGGAACGCCACGTGTCTCCGCATTTTCGCTTTGAGTTGAGCGTGCCCAAGAATCTGAACTTCCTTATGATGCCATTGCCACCCATCAAACAGTTGCTGCTCTCTCCCTCCCCTTCCCTTTCCTAGTTCTTTTTAACTGGAAGGCATGCCATAACCCATTGTATCATCCCCTTGTTCCATCTCCCCCCACCACTCTCGCCCCCACCTCTCGTCCTCACTCTGTCTTCCCCACCCTTATCCCCCGCCGCCCTTCCCTCTCTCCCTGCAGCCTCTCACTCTCCATTCTCGACATGGCACAGCAGATGGTGCTGTCGCCAGGCCAGCTGCCAGCAGCAGCAGCAGCAGACCACGAGGCGGGCTGGATCCTCATTGCCTCGCTGCTGCTCTCCATGCCCAAGGAGGTGGGTGCCTTGATTCTTGCTCCTATCCTTTAGCTTGCCTCTTTCTCCTCTGAAGTAGTTTCTTACGTTCCCTCCTTCACTGGCCGTGCCCCATTGTCCTTTCTAATGCTCCATGCCAATCTTCATCAAACTAGCCAAAAACCGGCTCATCCCGAACCGAACTCAAAGCCAAATTCCCCTCTCCCCTTTTGCCCCAACCTCCTATCCTCTCTCTCGCGTCTTGTCACATGCGGTGGTGGCTGGCAGGAGGTGGCACGGAGGGAGGTGGAGTTTCTTGCTCTGTGGACCATGCCCTTTGGGGGCAGCTGCGCCGACCGAGTCAAGAGAATTGACGCTGCAAGCATGCCTGGAGAGCTCAAGTGCGTTCCCGCTTTCTCCACCCGCAATCTTTGTTCCACTTAGTCGCTCCTCTTGTCGTAAAGTCTTCTCTGCGCTTGCCACTCTTTTAGCCGTTTCCACCGATCTTTTGTTCATTGTCGACATCAGTGGATGTATAGTTGGTCGAGTCGACCTTTGCATGTGTTTGTTTCTCTTCCGCCCATATCCATCCATCTTTTTCATGTGCATGCGTCCACGCTTCAGCCATTTTCTCTCCACCAAGATTCCCACCTTTCCCTGTCCATAACATGATTCTTTCTTTCCCCCGTGACGTGTGTCAGCTGCTGGTCCGCACCGCATCCATGATGCGCTGCGCTGAGCGTTCAGCTTACAGCGACTGAGCCAATCTCTGAGCTGGTTAGACTTCTCAGTTTCGGTTACCACCCCCCCTTGTCCCCCCCCCCCCCCCCCCCCCCCTTCACATCTCACCCCACCCCTGTGACTTCTCAGCTGCTGGTCCGCAGCCATGGATGCTCTGAGGGCGTTCATTGTGAGCTATGTGGTGCCCAACCTTGCAACTCCCTCTGTGGCTGAGACCATCAACCCCATCATGGGCTACCTCTCAGGGTACGTAGTTGCTGCTGCTGGTGTAGGTGTTTCTGTATGAATTGAGTTTGGGTTACTGATGTGGAGTAGATTATTGCGTAAGGAGACTCATTGGTATGGGGGATACATCCTAAGGTTTGAATTGAGTTATTGTCTTATGGTTCCTGTCCCTCTTCCCTCATCTTCCTTTCCCTCATCCCCACCTCAGAGCACTCACATACATTGCATCGTCAACCCTGGGCGAGGCGTCGTCACCGGTGAAGCAGCACGCGGAGCTCTTCATAGTGCCCTTCCCTCCTTCGTTTCCGTTCTCTTTCTCCTCCCCCTCCTCTTTCCCCTTGCTTCCCCACCTCACAGAGCACTGACGTACATTGCGTCATCAACCCTGGGCGAGGCGTCGTCATCAGTGAAGCAGCACGCGGAGCTGTTCATAGTGCGCACGCTCAACACCTTCCACGCGTTGCCCGACCCTGCACTCTACCGCCACCTGCACCCCATGCTCATCGACATCTGCACCGCTCCCTTCCGGTACTTCCCTTGCTTGATTTGATCCCTTCCATGTCACTGTCCTTGAGCCGCTCTCCTGCTACTGTGCTCTGCCGTGGCCTTCTCCTCGTTCTCGCCACCCTACCAGTCCACCATTTAACCAGTACAACCGACCACCACCCCCTTCCAATTCCGTTGCTCCCTTCATTAGTTTACGACCTCCCTCTTTCCCCCCCTCTCAACCCCACTTCTCTCGCCCACTCTTCCCCCACCACCCTGGCGCCCTCAGAGAAACGGCATCATACCCGAGCAGCTCTCTCCTCCGCACTCTGCTAGAGCCCAGTGACTCCAATCTTGGCCCCTGGTTCCCGGGAAGGTCAGCTTCCCTCCATTACCTGTTCCGTCTCTTGTTCCTTCTCTCCCTCGCTCCAGCTTTCTAGCCTGTCAACGACATGTTTGCCCCTTGCAGTGTCTGGTGGATGCATGTACACAGCACTGTGTACACACACACATGCCTACATACGAACATGCATACAGAACCGCCAGTTCATATGCATGTGCATGTGTGCGTGCATGCGCGTGTGCCGCTGTGTGTGTGCATTTGTCCGTGTGTGTGTGTGAGCGTGTGCGAGCATGTGTGTGAGTGCGTGTGTGTGAATGTTTGCATGCATGTGTGTGTGTGCATGTGCATGTGCGTGTGCATGCATGTGCGTGTGCGTGTGCGTGAGTGTGTGCTATCACACAGGGATGTGCTGGAGGACGAGTTACGTGCGCTGGAGGGTGGCATGGATGGGGTCATTGCGTCTGTCTGGGAAGATGACACCTCCACCTTCCCACAGGTGCAACCCCCCCTTGTGCTTATATGATATTTCACATGCACACACCTACGCACTCTACACACCCCACACACCCTACACACCCCACACACTCCACACACCCCACACACCCCACACCCCACACACCCCACACCCCACACACCCCACACATCCTACACACCCGGCGCCTCCTTCTCTCTCCTGAAGCTAGCAGTGCAGCTACCACAGAACTCTTTCTCACCTTGGGTTCAACTTCGCTTCCCGTCCCCCCTTTTGCCCCCCGCCCGCTACTTAACGCCCTGCACAATTTCCCATGTTCAGCCTCTCATTAACCCCTCGCTTCCATGCCTGACGCCCCCTTCCCTTTCTCCATCTCTTCCCCATCATTCCCCGCATCGCCATGGCACCGCCACTGCAGTCCGTGCCTCTGGGAGTGGCTCTAGTCGACTCCATGCTACGCTGCTTCATCGCGCTCTTCCCCATCCAGGTGCCATCATACCATATGCTCAATACCCCATGCCCCATGCTGCATGCCCCATCCCCCATGTCCCATGTCACATGCCCCACGCCCCATGCCCACCCATGCCCCATGCCCCGTGTCCCATATGCAATGCTGCATACCCCATGGTCCATGCCCCATAAGCTAATTTTCTAACACTGTCAGCCGTTTCATATGCAATAGCCCTTGGGTTAACCCGCTGCAGACCTGCTGATGTATACAGGCACTCCAATTCCATGCATGCCTTTCCAATGATTGTAATCAAAACACCCTGTTTTTCGCCCATCCCCGTGCACAACGTGCTCGCAGGTTCCAATGTCCAAGGTAGCGCTGGTGGATACCTTGTCTGTGGCGGTGAAGGGCAACAAGCGCCAGGCTCTGCGCGTCTCTGCCACTGCCAATGCCTGCGTGGTGGTGGTTGGCACTCTCAAGGTGAGTTTCGCGCTCATGTCCGGTGGTTGTGTGTGTGTGTTGGGAGGGGGAAGGTGGGGGGGGGGGTGGGGGGGAAGGGCGTGCTTGCAGTGAAAGCTCACGAAGCATATACACACACAGACCTGCTCCTCTGTATGACCTGCTTTCACCCCACCCCAATATGCTACCCATTCCCGTCAATTCCTCCCCCCTCACTCAATCCCCCCCCGTTCCCCCCTCCCCCTCGTCCCCATCCTTTGTCATCCCACACGTAGGACCACGGTAACTTACTGTTGAGACGCTCTGCTCCCTCACTCCTCCCTCCCGCCCTCTCCCTCCTCCCCATCTCCCCGTTTTTGCCTCCCTGTTCTACCACACGGCTTGCATCAGGCCATGGTAGCACACAAGGCAAAGGAGGAGGATGCAGAGACCCTGCGTCGTATCCAGGCGCTGGTTCAGGTAGGCTGGCGCATCCACCCACTTGGAGGGTCCCTTACTACTCAGCACTTTCTTCCTGGGCAGTGCTCGGATAAGTGTCAAGTCAACCTCCTTGATGGGGGAACCCACTGCTTAGGCTGCTGCCCACATGTCCTTCCCTTACACCAGTCTGTTGTGCTTGTTTTGTTGCTGCCACAGCCGTTTAGCTGTGTACGAGTGTGCTGTCAAACCTTTTCCTCCCCCCCACCCCCCCCCCCCCCCCCCCCCCCCCCCCCTCTCCTCCTCTCATCCCTTCTCTCCACCTCTCTCCCCCTCTCATTCTATCTCATCCCACTCACCCCCTCTCGTCCCTCTCGCCCCTCTCTTCCCCTCTCTTTCTCTTTCTTCCCCCCTCTCCCCCTCTCGCCTACCCTTTCCTCTCTCTTCCCCCGTCTCTCCCCCTCTCCCCCCCGCTACAGAGCTTTGTGGCGAGTGACCCGTCCAACCCAGCGTTCAAGAGGGCGTCAGCAGAGGCCTTGGGCCTGCTGGCTCGCCTGGGAGACGATCTCTTTGCTGTGCGCCTGGTGAGACTTCTCATCCGAGACGTCTCAAGATGCCCCTGGGCTGTTGTTGGCTTGTGTATGTTTGGGCGCCTCAAAATTGGCTCGCTGGCTTGTCTGGGTGACAAGACAAAAGAACTCTTTGTTGCCCGCCTGGTGTGACTACACATCTGAGACGTTTGAAGAGGCCCTTGGTCTGTTTGCTTGCCTGGGAGATAGTCCCTTTACTGCCTCAGCTGCAATATATGAGCCAGGAAAAGGCCAGGCCATTGCGTCTTGTCTGTCTCTCTCACTGTGTGTCACCCCTGTCCATCCGCGTTCGTTCTATACATTCCCTTCTCACCTTCCTTCCTTTTCTCTCACCCCTCCCTCCCACTCCCCCCCTGTCCTTCTCTCCCTGGCTATGCGCCCTCTCAGATCCGTTCTCTACTGGCAGAGGGGGAAGCGGCCACTGACCCCTCCACCAGGGCAGCTGTCGCTCTCGCATTCGGATCAGTGCTCCGCAGGTCAGTTGCGTTGAATACCCTCCATGTCTCGTTTGATTTCTCGTACTCTCCCCGCTGCTCCCTCCTCCTCCCCCTCCTCCCTCCCTCCTCGCTGCTCACACCTCTCTCGCCTGTCTTTGTTCTTCCATTGCAGCCCCACAGAGGTTGGGAGTGAGCCATTTTTCACCTTTCACATGCCGTGTCCCGCTTATCTCCCCTCACCCTCTTTGATTGTCCCATTGATACCTTTCCCTGTGGTGCTACTCTCCTCCGTATGCCTCCCTCTTGCACTTCCCTAGTGTGGGCTGCATAGAGCTGTCGTCTCGTGTCTCTATTGGTGCAGTTCCTTATGCTGTGGCTCCTTATTGCCCCTTTTCCCCATCATCCCACTTCCCCTTCCCCAGTGAGGGTGGCATAGAGCTGTTGTCCTTTGTTTCCCCGGTTGTGCAGTTCCTTATGGCCATGGCACGTGCCATTGCCCATCACGCCCCCCTCTCCCGCTTCTTTCTTTCCGCTCTTCTCCAATATCCCTACCCCATTCTCAGTGTGGGTGGCATAGCGCTCTCATCCTTCATCTCCCCAGTGGTGCAGTTCCTAATGGCCATGGCACGTGCACCAGGAGAGCACCTGGGGCACATCTGGGCTCTGCACGCGCTCTGGCTTGCTGCCGACGCTGCTGGCCTCTCGTACACTCCCCATGTACAGGTGAGGTTTTCCCCGTGTTTATTCTCCCTCTTCCTACCACTTACTCCCTCTTTCTTGCTCTTCCTCCCTCCTCCTTCCCCTTCCTCCCCCTCTTTTCCTGTGCTGGGCCACGGATAATTTATGCGCCCTTGATAAGCCTTTCAAATGAAAACTCGATCAACTTTGTCACGTTGGCAAAATCTGCTACTAACGAATGTGCTTCGATTCACGTGAGACAGTGTGCCTTCCCCCATCCACCCAATAATTGCTCGTGTGCGCCACCCTCCTGTGTGCGCACCCCACATACTCATTCTCCCATCCCCACCATGTCCCCCCAGGCTACCCTGTCGCTGCTGTTGGACAATAACATTGCAGCAGGCGGGCCTACTCACACACATACACTGAGTGATCGCTTATGTGCTCCGTGCTCTCCTGTAAACCCATGTGTGCACCCCACATACTCATCCCCTCATCCCCACCATACCATGCCCCCCCAGGCCACCTTGTCGCTGCTGATGGACGTGCTGCTGTCAGACGACCACGTCGCAGCGGGCCTGCCTCCATGCGCCCAGCAATCGTTTCTGTATCCCCCCATACCCCCCATCCCTCCATCCCACCACCATGTCCCCCCAGGCCACCTTGTCGCTGCTGATGGACGTGCTGCTGTCAGACGACCACGTCGCAGCGGGCTTGCCTCAGAGCGTGGCTCGTCTGGTCAACGCCCTCGTGGCCGTCTTTGGCCCTGAGCTGCTCCCAGGCTCTACGGTCTTCTACCGCTGCAAGGTGAGTTCTGAAACGTCTCAAAACTCGATTTTGAGGCGTCTCAAAGCCTTCTTCAGAGAGCGTGGCTCGTCTGGTCAATGCCCTGGTAACCGTCTTTGGCCCTCCCGAGCTGCTTCCAGGCTCCACGGTTTTCTACCACTGCAAGGTACCAGGTTGCACTTTCCTGCTCTCACTGGCTCACTCACTGTTCACCAAGCTACCTTCCTCTTTTTCTCTAAGAATGCAATGCAACTCACCAACCAAATGGGGCCCTTCTCTTTCTCTCTCTTCCTCTCTCCTTCCGCCTCTTTCTCTCTCTTCTTCCCTTGCCTGCCGGTTCTGGAATGGAATGCGCTCCATGTGACAGTGTATTCTGGATGACATCAGCCAGAGAAACGACCCTGCTGCACAGCTAGAGTAAGCCACCCTGCTGCATTCGTTCTCTCCTTCTATCGCCGTGTCGTCCCCCCCACCACCCCTTTCCCCCCTCTTGCACTCCCCTCCTCCTCTCCCTCTCCCTCTTCCACTCCCATCCCCCTCTCTCTCCCTCCCATTCTTCCTCTTCTCTCCACCTTCAGAATTCCTGCTCTTTGTCCTAAATGTTGTCTCGAGGTTTAAAGAATATCCTGTCCTAACTCATGCATCCTTCCTCCTCCTAACTCACCGCCCCAACTCCCCTCTCCCCCCCCCCCTTCCCCCCTTGCCTGCCCTCCCATGCTCTCAGGTGTGTGCTGTACACACAGCAGCTGGTGCTGTTTGCGCCTCAGGCCATGCCTCTGCACCACCATGTTACCACCCTCCGCGCCACCCTCACCTCCCGCCAGGTGCCATCCCATCCCATGCCATCCCATGCCATCTCATGTCACGCCAGGCCATGGCATTCCATCCCATGCCAAGCCGTGCCATTTGTTCCTTTCCCATCTGAACTCCACTTGCCCTCCACCTTTCATTTTCCCCATGTTCCCTCGATGGCCACTGTCTGCTCACCTCCCTTTCCTCACCTCAGCGCTTTGCCTTTCTTCCCGTTGTTCTCGTGACTTAATTTTTTGTTCTACGTGCCCTTAAAAACCTTAAGGATAAATGCCTTAAGGCCATGCACAAGTCAGGGTAAATGAGTCAGGGTAAATGCCCCCTGCCTCACAAGATCTCCATAATTTCCATTTCTTTCGCCTTACACCTTGTTTTTCTGGCTTTCGACCCCTTGCAACCCTTTTTTAACCCATGCAGCCGAGTTTGCGGTTTGCTGCCATTTCCACTCTGCGTCACATGTGTGAGAGAGAGCCGGTAAGCACCTCCCTTGTTTGCGCTTCCTGTCAGCGTCTGGCTTTTCTTGTAGGATGGATTCTTCTCATACCTCGCAGTATCAAGTGTCAGTTAACTTTTCCTCCACTCCTGCACTCACTTTTACATTACATTCCTTTTAGCAGAAGTGAAAAACTGTAGTTTGATGTAACAAACAATGCTCATTTTTTCCCAATCTGTGTTGTGTTCCTCCAACCCTTCACCCCCACCCCACCCTCTCATGCTATACATGCTCGGTGATGTGGTTCTACGTGCTGCACCTGTGACCTCTGCTGCTGCTCTTGCTGTCAGGCGGCCATGGTATCAGAGCAGATAGAGGAGGACCTCTTTTCCATGCTTGACAACGAGACGGACCCCAGGTGTGTGTGCGCACATGCGTGCCGTGCATGCGTGCATGGGGCGGGTGTGCATTTGCGCATGGGGCAGGGTGGGGTCCAGGGCAGATATGCATGGGTGTAATGTCACCCCCCCCCCCCCCCCCCCCCCCCCCCCCCCCCCCTCCCTCCCCCTCCCCCTCCCCTCCCCCCCCCCCTTTTTTTTTCTTCTTTTGGGTTCCTTCGTTTCTGTCGTTTCCTCACACGCCCTTTGCTTTGTCTGCATCACTGGCCAGGGGCATATCCGGTGTGTGCATTGTCTTAAGGGCGACTCCTGCCTGGAGGCTGCATGATCTTTGAGGCGCCTAAAAAATGATTTTCCTTTGTTTCCATCCCCCTTCCCACCAAATGCCCATTCTTTGTCTGTCTGCATCACTGGCCAGGGTCATATCCGGTGTGTGCATGGCCTTGGAGCGACTGCTAGAGGCTGCATGCCCCACATACCCCAGTCGATGGCTTCGCCTCTGCAAGAACGTGGTATGTACGCTATACTAGTGCTACCTCTTCACGATTTCCTGTTGCAAAATCTCCTTTCCCTCTCTCCAACTTCCCTCAGCTTCGTCTGCTCTTCCCTCCTCTTCTTTCCAGAAGTTGTTTGTTGCCGCTGTAGATAGCTCCTCCTTAGACCTTTCTTCCTGTGTAGCCATGAATCATTGAGATTTTTTCTCGTGTGCATCTCCGGGTTCCGTATCAGCTGCCTCGTTTTTTCTCCCCCACCCTCTCCACTCTCCGCCCCCTTCCTCCACGCCCCTTTCCACCCCTCTCCTCTTCCCGCAAAACCGCGCTACCCACCCACCTGTGCCTCGTCCTTCCCACCCACCCCGGGCGTATCATTTTCTTTCAGGTGCTAGCAGCGTCTGCCACTAGGAGAGCAGGCGAGGCAAAGGAAGTCGCAGGGGAGGGGCGGAAGGGGGAAGCAGGGGAGGACGAGGAGGATGATGAGAGTATGGTGGCGGCAGGGGGGGATGGAGCGCGCACAGGGGGAGCAGCAGGAGCTGGGGCGGGGGCAGGGGAAGCGGGAGGGGGAGGAGGAGCGGGGAAAGGGGGCGGGGCGGTGATAGGTGGAGGGACACCGATTGGGGGCGTGGGAGGAGGGGGAGGAGGGGCAGTGAGGAGGGGAGTGGATCAGCTGCCAAGGTTCAGGACGAGAGTGTTTGCGGCAAAGTGAGTTCTTCATGGCGTGTTTTGCCCTCGCAGCTGGTGTGTCTTCTCCCTTAGGCTCCACGTCACCCGCCCAGGTGTCTCTCCCAGCTGCCCTACCTGGTGGGCTGGACCCTGTTCACTTCGATGCTTCTTCCCAGTCAACTCAAGAGTCCTCTATCCCACTCTTCTTCAGCGAAGCGAACAAGGCCGCCTGTCCCTCCTGCCACCCTCCCGTCGTCGTGACGCCCAGGTGCATCTCCCGGCTGCCCCACATGGTGGGTTTGAACCCTGCTCACCTTTATGTGGTCTCCAGAACTAACTTAAACACTCTTTTCCCTTTTGCCCTTGCGTCATCCCCTGCACCTGCTCCCTGCGTTTTGTCCCCTGCTGCGCCCAGGTGTCTATCCTGGCTGTCCTACGTGGTGGGCTCTGACCCTGCTCACTCTAAAGTGTTCTTCAAGACAAATCTAAACACTCTCTCTCCTTTCGCCCTTGCGTCGTCCCCTGCACCTGCTCCCTGTGTGTTTTTCGCCCTTGTGTCTTCCCCTGCCTTGCCCAGGTGCCTCTCCCGGCTGCCCTACATGGTGGGCTCCGACCCTGCTCACTTTGATGTGTTCTCCAAGACAAATCTAAACGCGTTCTCTCCTTTCGCCCTGCTGCACTTCCTCCCTGCGCTTTATCCCCTGCCTTGCCCAGGTGCCTCTCCCGGCTGCCCTACATGGTGGGCTCCGACCCTGCTCACTTTGATGTGTTCTCCAAGACAAATCTAAACGCGTTCTCTCCTTTCGCCCTGCTGCACTGCACTTCCTCCCTGCGCTTTATCCCCTGCCTTGCCCAGGTGCCTCTCCCGGCTGCCCTACATGGTGGGCTCCTACCCTGCTCACTCTAATGTGTTTTCCAAGACAAATCTAAACGCGTTCTCTCCTTTCGCCCTGCTGCACTTCCTCCCTGCGCTTTATCCCCTGCCGCGCCCAGGTGCCTCTCCCGGCTGCCCTACATGGTGGGCTCCGACCCTGCTCACTTTGACATCACTGTCGCAAAACATAAAGTGGACGCGAGGAGGCAGGCCGGCCGCGAGAGTGGAGGGGGCAGTGCACAGCAGGCGGACTGGCTCGTGCTGCATCTGGGTGACCTCGTGGCTGTGGCCTTCCAGGTGGGCTCTCTGGATGACATTGGCATGTATCTGAAGGAGGTGCTGTGAGGAATGTGTGTGTGTGGGAGAGCAGGGGCGGCAGGGGGGGCAGCAGCGCGGGCAGTGCACAGCAGGCGGACTGCCTCGTGCTGCATCTGGGTGACCTTGTGGCTGTGGCCTTCCAGGTGGGTTGTTGGGATGCGATGTGTCTGGAGGCGTCTTGAGGTGCGTGTAGGAGAGGAGAGAGAGCGGAGGCAGTGCACAGCAGGCGGACTGGCTCGTGCTGCATCTGGGTGACCTCGTGGCTGTGGCCTTCCAGGTGGGCTCTCAGAGGCTTTGTGAGGGTGGGCGCGTGTGTGAAGGGGCAGAGAGGGACAGTGGGGAAGAGTGGGTTCACGTGTTTAGGCATCTCAAAGCTCCGTCTCTCTTGCTTTTCCCTCTCACTTCTTTCCTGTATCTCCTCTCGTCCTCGGAGTGTTGTCCTTCCACCATATCCTACCCATCCTTATCCCTCTATATCTCCCTCACCGTCACCTCTTCCACCTCCGTTTCTCTCACCACCCTACTTCCTTCTTTAAGCTTAAGACGTCTCAAACCTCCACCCCCCACCCTCCGCCCCCCGCCCTCTGCCCGCCACCATGCCCTCCCGACGCCTCTCCCAGATGGCAACAGGAAGCATGGAAGGCGTTCGCCCCATGGGGGTGTCTCTCCTTGGGACCATACTGGACAAGGTGCGTGTGTTCCCCCATGAGCGGGATACTCTCTGCTCTGTTCCGCTCCATGCTCCCCCGCCCTGTTCCGCTCTGCCCTGCTCTGCTCCGCCCTGCCCCGCTCCATTCTGCTCTGCTCCGCTCTACGCTCCTTGCTCTTTGCTCTCTTCCCGCTGCTCCCCGCTCGCTTCAAATGCCTCTTCTTGAGTAGTCTAGGCGTGCTATCCATACTATTCAGCACCAGGCTCTTCTTCCTTCCTGCAGCTCTCCTCTCCTCATCTCCCCCTCTCCCATCTCATTCTCCCCCTCTTTCCCTCCCTCCCTGTCCGCTCTGCCCGTCGTCCTGGCTGATGCAGTTTGGTCACACAGAGGATCCAGACTTTGAGGGCCACATTCTGCTCGAGCAATACCAGGTACGTACATTATAGGTTCCCTTCTTTTGATTTGAAAATCCTCTGCCCGTATTGCTGTTGCTGGCTGATTATGTTCCATGACACAGAGGATGCTGACTTAGGGACGAAATCTGGTCGTGTAGTACCTCCAGTTAGGTTCTACTACCAGTTGTCTACTACGAAACCACACAAAACCACCCCCTTTCCTCTTCCGTCCCTGTACATCTGTGCGTCCCACTCCACCCCACCAGGCGCAGTATGTGTCCACGGTGCGCACAGCCATGGATGCTGCCAACAATCCGCTGCTGCTGCTGGCAGGTGCCAGGCTGGCAGATAAGGTGAGAGCTCCTGCCCACCATCCTCTTGCGCTATTCTGGTTTCTGTTTCTCAGAGAGTACTCGTGTGCTGTTTGCGTGCTGTGCTCTAGGCTTAGTGCATGCATGCATGTAGTGTTTGCATGTGGTTTGTGTGGTGCCCATGCCAGTAGCCATGCCCATGCCCATGCCTATGCCCATGCCGCTGCCCATGCCCATGCGCACCTTGTATGCTCCCTTCCCTGCATGTGTTCTCCATATGCTCCCTCAATATTCACCCGCTTCCCATTCCCCCCTGCCCCGTTTGTTCCCTCCCTGTATATCCCACCCTCTTTCCCCACATCCTCTCTCTGTGTCACATGACCAGGTTGTGAGCGGCAGGTTAAGAGGCTCAGACGAATCTGTGGTGCCACGTGTCATGACCCTGTTGGCCACGCCCCTCAGCAAGTGGGATGCCCTTGGCAACTGGTCCTATGCAGAATGGGTTGGCTTCAAGGTCAGCTCCCCTCCCCTTTCTCTTGTTCACGTTCTATCAACTCAAAATGCACGTTCAAGTTCAGCTTGTATCCATTGTTTTCGTACCAGCAGCAGTTTGCCACAGCCCACACTTATTCCTCCCCCTCTTCACTATCTCTTCAGTCATGTCCTCCGCTACCCCTCAGCATCATTTCATCCCTCTCAATCCTTCTATGCAAGTCCACCCTTCTGCACCCCCAACCCCCCCACCCCCCACCTACACACCTCCACAGGTGAAGGTCGAGCTAGTGGTGCGGCACGCCCGCCTCAAGTCCCTCACTCTCTCCACCTATGACGTCCACTCCTCCATGCCACACATCTCCATACAAACCTCCCCACGCCCCCTTGTGCCCTTATCCACCACTCCCCACCGCACCCCCACAGGTGAAGGTCGAGCTAGTGGTGCGGCATGCCCGCCTCAAATCCCTCACTCTCGCCTCCTACGACGCGCAACTCGCCGCCGCAGGCGCCCCTGCCACAGCAGCCACTCCCGAAGCCGGATACGACTCAGAGGACGAGCATTTCGAGTCCGACACACGTCTCGCCGCCCTCCGTAAAGTGCGAGCGGCGGTCGAGCAAACCCCCGACTTGCTCGTGTCCCACTGGGTTGCCCTTCTGCGTGACTACCTCGCCGCGTTCTCCCTCGAGCCAAACGTGCAGGCGGTATATCGGTCCTCGTACGCTGCTGAGATGTCTCCGTCCATGCTCCCGTTGATCAAACGGTACCTTCTCGCGTCGTCCCCGGTTGTTCTAGATGCTGTTACTTTAGGCGTCAAACCCAACCTGTCTGCGGCGAAGGAAGCAGCTGCGGCAGCGGCTGCTGCAGCCGCTGCAGCTGCGGCAGCAGATGCCGAGGCAGCCGCAGCGGCGGCGGCTGCGGCAGGTTCGGGGGTGACGATTCTCGCTCCTGTCTTCGCAGTAGGTCCTAGCTCGGCTGGGTCTAAAGGCCCTCCTAGTGCCACATTGTATGGGGGCATCGATCCGAAGCAGTTTCACCAGCTATGGGCTGCTTGCCTGTATGCCATCTGCCATCCCGCTGGAGATAAGACCAGTGGTGCTGGTTCTGGGGAAAACGGAGGGGCAGAGGGGTCAAGGAGAACATCGGAGGATGGGCAGCAGGGGCAGCAGGGGCAAGAGCAGCAGGAGCAGGGGGGCGAGGTGGTGATAGGGGATTTCTTGCAAGCGGATGCGTCGTGGGGCTGCAAGGGAGGCAGCAGCGGGGCGGTTGTTGGGGAGGGGAGGAGTGTGGCGCTGCGGGCGTTGGGGCGGTTGATGCAGCGGGAGTTCTTTGGGGGTGACTTCATCGAGGAAGAGGACTGCCTGGAGCTGTTGCAGGTGAGGATGAGTGGGTGGGCTCCAAGCTGACTTTTGAGTCGACTCAAACGTCACCGAGAGTTCTTTGGGGGTGACTTTATTGAGGAGGAGGATTGCCTGGAGCTGCTGCAGGTGAGGAAGGGGCCCCTATTTGCACAAGATACAACTACTTTCAAGTCTGATTGCCAAGCTTAAACATACGATAGAATGTAACTTCCCTCCGCCCCTCACACTTTTCCTCGGCGAAAATCTTCCCATCGCAATGCTCCGGCACTCCCGCTTGTTCCCGCCTGTCCCTGCTTGTGCTGCTTGACCGTGCGTGCATGTGTTGCTCAGGTCATTGCGTCAGTGATGGAGGATGGAGACTATGTGGAGAAAGACGCGTCCAGCGTCCTAGACGCATGCGTCCAGACGCTGGACGCTAGTTTAGGGCCCCCGAGACGCAGCAAAAGACGCAGGTCCGGGCAGCCAAAAAAAACCCCCCGGGCAGCAAAAAAAAAGTTATAGGGCAGAGGGAAGAGGGGGTAAGAGGGGGGGGGGGGGGGGGGGGGGGGGGGAACACACTGTCATAGCAAAATTTCTCCTCAACAACAAAATTTCAGCCACAACAATAGAACATGAAGGTGAGCCCCAAATTTCCATAATCACAATTAGTCCAAGGGTTGTTTAGCATGCATGCATACTACCACTAACTAACATGCATCACTCATCCTCCTCGCTCTCCATCCCCTTCTCCTCCTTCTCCAAATCCTCCTGCTCCTTGTACTCGTCGAAGGTGAGGTCATCCTCATCCACCTCCACCTCTCCATCCTCCTCAAGCTTGTACCCCTCGGGAAGGGGTCGGGGGGGAATGTTCCCCTCCACTATTCCCGCCTTCCTGACTTCCCCACTCGGCCCCGCACCCGCCGCACCCTTGTGGTGGTTGTGCACAATGTTCCAGTTGTGCGCAACGAACACAAGGTCGCGGACCTTCTCCGAACCCAACCTGTTCCTGCGCGCCGTGTGCACGCCATCCCACGTGGACCATCCGCGCTCGCATGGTGAAGCGGAGACGGGCTGTGAGAGCGCCCGGCACGCAAGGCCAGCCAGCTCCTGGTACTCCCAGCCGTTCACCTTCCACCACGTCACCATGTCCCCCTTCCCGGCCTTAATCTCCGCCCGCCCCTCTATTGCATCCTCAGACCCGAAGCACCCCTTCCCCTCAATGAACGCAAGCATCCCCTCCTGCAGCGCCTTCATCGTCCCCTTAGTGTCGCCGCCGCTCTTCCAATACTTGTCGACGAATGCCTTCGAGCGCTGGAGCCACGCCTTCATCACCCTGGTGCACTCGACGTCCTTGTGGTAGATCCCCTCCTCCTGGTTGGCCGGGTTCAAAATCCGGCCAACCACGTGAAGGGGGCAGGCCAAGTTCTCATCCCAACGCCGCCTCAGGTGCTCCTTCACCCCCTCCTTATCCGCCCTCTTGAGCCCACAATCATCCTTCTCCAACAGCTTCTGCAAGTCCTCCGTCAGCTGCAGCATGATGTCGTACATCTCACCCATCCTCCCCTTCGCCTCCCCATCAGTCCGCCTCATCACCTTGTAGGGCAGCTCCATCACCTTCACGAATGTCTCCGCCTTGTTCCACCACCCCACATCCAACACCGACGCCGCAAATGTCTTTCCAGTCTGCGTGCTACCTCCCTTCTCCTCCCAATCCTTGTGCGTCACCATCTGCGTCAGATGCTGACGGATCTTGAGCAGCCGCGACACAGCGATGAAGTTCGTCCCAAAGCGCGTGCCCGCCGGCGCAGCGCCTGCAGCGACTTCTCCTCGCCGTGCAGCTCGGGACACCGCAGGAAGGCGCGCGTCCACGTGTGGCTGCGCACGAAGGAGATGATGTCGTTCGCAACAGGGACGACCTCCTGCGCCCAGTCCATCCCGCCGATGTCCTCAATCAGCAGGTCGAGCACGTGAGTGGCGCAGGGAACGAACTCGAGATGCGGGTAGATCCCCTGCAGCTTCTTGCCGGCGGACACGTAGTTGCTGCCGCCGTCCGAGCAAAAAGCGACGACGTGCTGCGGCCCAATCTTCTCGATGATCGGCTGCAGGACGCTCACGATGAAAGCCCCACTCTTAGTCTCCGCCTTGCAGTCGACCGCCTCCTGGAACACCGCGCCGTTGTCGTTGATACAAATGATGTTCATCTGCGCGCGCCCGCTCTTGTCCCGCATCATGTCGCTGGCAATCGTCACGCCGGTCTCCGTCCAGGTTTTCGTAATGGGCTCCAACCCCTTTTCAATCCGCCTCTTGCACTCCTGCAGCCCGACGCCGCCGACGAAGTCACGCTTGGGAGAGACGTAGCTGCTTCCAGCGGCAGCAACGGCGCGCAGCATGTTGAGGAAGAACGGGTGCTCGCACTGACGTTCCGCCGTGCGCGTCCCCGCGATGTAGAGGCAAATTGCCTCGCCGGCCGCACGCGTCGCCGTCTTCCCCCCCTCACCATACCAATCCTCCATCCGCCCCTTCTTAGCCTTCAGTCCCGCACCGCCTACGCCGCTCACTGCGTTGAGTGCCGCATCGGTCGCCCTCTCTTTTTCCTTGCGCGCCGTAATCTTGCTCTCCTTCCCGTCGCGAATGGAGTCGGAAACGCGCTTCGGAACCTTCGCGCAAACAATTCCGCCATCGCGCCGCACGTTCTCGTCGTTCCATTCGGCGAGATGCTGGGTGCATCGGCTACTACTAAAGGCGAACTCTTTCCCGCACCAAAGACACTCGCACTGCTTCCCCCTCTTCTTCGGATCGTCGAAGGTCCAAAAATACCTATAAATATGGTGACTTGGGTTTTGCGGCTTTTTCTCAACGCCTTCCGTAGTGAAACGCTTGGGGGGAGTATCGCCGTCGGGAACGACGTCTTTCGATGCGCTAGAAGACGAGGGATTGCTAGAGCTAGCCATAACGGTGGTGCGCGGAAAGGAGCTAAAACCACTAGGGTTTTTGAAAGAGAATTGGGTTGTGAGAAAAGGGAGCACAAATGAGAGGTTTCATGAACTAAATGGGCTTTGTGGGGGTGGTGGACCACAAAGGTTGGGTTTCTTAGTTGTGGAGTGGTGGAGAGGGGTTGGATTTCCAAATCAATTTTGCAAAAAGGGGAGGGGGTTAGGGGTGAATTAGATGGCTGGTTTTGGGGGTCGAATTTGCTTGGGGGGTGTCGAATTTTGGCGAAATTGACATTCGCGACGAAATCGCGAATGTCAATTTCGCGATCGCGAAAAAAAATAATCTCGGTCTGCCCGAAAAATTTTCCAGGGTGCGTCCTGCGTCCGGACGCGCGTCCTGCGTCTTTGCGTCCGGACGCTGCGTCCGGACGCAGGACGCAGGGCTGCCCCAGCGTCTTTCTCCACATAGGATGGAGACATGGCGCTCAAGGCACAGGCACTGGACGTTTAAGGAGCCTAAAAACCGGTTTCTGCTTGCTCCTGCTTGTGCTGCTTGACCGTGTGTGTGTGTGTTGCTCAGGTCATTGCGTCAGTGATGGAGGATGGAGACATGGCGCTCAAGGCACAGGCACTGGACGTTCAAGGAGCCTAAAAACCGGTCTCTGCTTGCTCCTGCTTGTGCTGCTTGACCGTGCGTGTGTGTGTTGCTCAGGTCATTGCGTCAGTGATGGAGGATGGAGACATGGCGCTCAAGGCACAGGCACTGGACGTTTAAGGAGCCTAAAAACCGGTTTCTGCTTGCTCCTGCTTGTGCTGCTTGACCGTGCGTGTGTGTGTTGCTCAGGTCATTGCGTCAGTGATGGAGGATGGAGACATGGCGCTCAAGGCACAGGCACTGGACGTACTCACCAAGGTAGCATGCCTTTTTCAGCACCAAGGACGACTTTTGAGGCACCTCAAAACAAAAGATGCCTTATTGGTGGGCCTGAAATATCGAAAGTCTTGGGGTGCTTCAAATTTCAGGGCACAGGCACTGGATGTACTCACCAAGGAAGCTTCCGTTTTCAGTACCAAGGAAGGACGGACGGCTTCTATATGCCATCATAACATGCAGCCCTTTTCGTCCCCACCCTTGTTCCCCTTGTCGCTCACCCTCTGTGCTTCCCTCATTCGCGCTTTCGATTCCCACCTTGCGCCTTCCTCCCCTCTACCTTTCCGTTCTGCATTCACCATGCTCCCTCCCAGTTTCATCCTTAAACATCCATCTCCCCCCCGCCCCCTTTCTGCCTCTCCCCACCTCTTTTCCCCTCTTCCCCTTTTCCTCCCCAGTTCATGGCATGCGCACCAGACGCCCTGATCTCCAACTTGGACATTGTATCAGCTGCCCTGGCGGCATGCATGCACCTGCTGCACTCTGCCCTGCACTCTGCCACTGATAGCACCAGGTAAGAAAGAGTCCCTTAGAGGCCCGCCATTAGGGAGGGTTCACTTAGAGACCCTTACAGGCTTGAGCTGCTTCATCCAAACGCTTGGGTATTGCGCTGAGATGTATGGTAGTCGCGGACAGTGCCTGCCAGGTGTCACGGTCGGCCCTAGTTTCCCCTGACAGCAATAGGTGCAGCGCAGTGCAACTCGTGAGATGAACACCTTTGCATGGAGTGGAACCGCCCTGTCAGTCACACCATGCCTCTTCCACCTTGTCTTTCTTCTTCCACGTGGGTCTTCCTCCGCCTTGGATGCACTGTGCTTTGCTCATCTGCACTTGCTGTCTCTCGCAACACCTGCTTCTCTTGCACTCACTCACTCCCACACAGCCCTTTGAGGACTCACTTCATACTGCATGCCCCTACCTTTTGTCCCCTCCCTCCCCCCTTTCCCCCATCAGTGAATCCACTGCCTCGCTGGCAGCAGCAGAGGCATCTCTGCTCATCTCTGCCCTCAAGCTCGTCGCCTCCATCGCCCCCCGCCTCTCCTCCCAGGTAACAACCCCATCCCATTCGTCTTCGTCCCTCTTGTAGCACTCCTAGAATCACTTGCCCCGATTCTTACAAACAATCATTGCCGTCTGCCATGCTATCTGCAATGCCGTCTGCCATGCTATGTGCTACCTGCTTCTGTGCAGAGGCTCTATTTTTGCTGCTGCTTCTGTCAAGCAGAATCACCACCTACGTTTGCTGCATCTTGGCTTGTGATGTGGCTTGTACTCCTGTGTTCCTTCCACCACTCCCACGGCTTCAAAATGTTCTCCTGCACGGCACCCATGACTTGTAAGCCTCCTCAGGAGCTATTGTTAACAGATTCTCAATCACTGCATTCCTGCAACCCACCCCTTGCCCGCACCTGCAACCCACCCCTTGCCCGCACCTGCAACCCACCCCGCCAGGGCAAGGTGCTTCTGCTACCCAGCATCATGACCACGTGCCTGCGCCTGCTGCGCTCTGCTCCACTCTCTGATTCCTCCTCCTTCGACCAAGCTGACTCTCTTGCCTCGTCAGCAGCAGCAGCAGGAGCAGGGGTGGAGGAAGGGTGGGGTGCGGTTCTGGCAGAAGCCACGGTCACAGCCATTGCTGCAGCCCGCATTGGCTCCTGTGCTGACCCCAGTGAGCTTCCCACCTTGTGCCTGCCCGCCCTTGTGCCTTTCTTTTGCCTGCTCGTGTGCCTTCCATGCTTCCTTGTACTCATGTTGTTGACAGCTCTCTCTCTCAAACTCTCTTACTAGCTGTGTATCTTTAGCTCGTCCATCCGAACCGTCCCTGTTGCCAACTCAGCACTGTTCAGAATCCTCTGTAAGTACCCCTTTCATAGATGATTCATAAGAGCAACTCGTTGCACCAACTTGCCTCGCTCCCTTTTATCCAATCGTCGTACCCCCTCCTTTTCCTTGCTTTTCTCCACTTCCCCTCATCTCCTCCTCCCGCCCTGCTATTTCCCTTTCATGATCTCACCCACGACTCCCTCCCCCCCCTCCCCCCCCCCCGCTGTTTCTCGCCATGCCCCCTTCTCCTGCTCTTCCTTTTCCACGGCTTCCCCCCCTGTGGCATCTCTGGGGGAGGTGACATTGGGCGGGGCAGCGGGCTACAGTGATGGCTGCCCTTCTGAAATCTATCTAAGCTTTAGTAATTTACTTCGCTCTTGCTTCTTTCTTTCCCCTTCCAGCGGCATCCCTGGGAGAGGTGACTCTGTGGTCGGGGCAGCGGGCCACAGCCGTGGCAGCACTCCTGGAATCTATTTCCAGGGAGCCTAATTTGATATTCTCTCGCTCCTTTTTCCTCTTTCCCTTCCAGCGGCATCCCTGGGAGAGGTGACTCTGTGGTCGGGGCAGCGGGCCACAGTGGTGGCAGCACTGCTGGAGGGAGCTGCGCAAATCGTGGACCGCCACCTGTGCAGCCAGGATTCGTCAGGAGCCGATGCAGTGGGTGAAGCAAGCAGTGGTGACATGGAGGCGACTGGGAATGCTGGTACTGCTGGGGACAGCAAGAATGAGGAAGGCTGCGGTGGTGATGGGGATGGGGGGGATGGAGAGGAGGGAGGTGATGAGATTAAGGACCAGGAAGGAGGAGAAGATCAGAAGGTGCAGGTGGAGAGAGATGAGACGTTGAGGAGTGAGGAAGGTGAGGAGGCGAATGAAGGAAAGGGGGATGGTGGGAACGTCGAGGAAGGGGGTGAGGGTATGGTGACTGCAGCAGCTGGTGGTGACGGCAATGGTGGAAAAGAAGCAGCAGCAGCGCCAGCAGCAGCAGAAGAAAAAGCAGATCAGTCCAACAGCTTTCTCGACATGTCTTCCTCTCCACTCGACACCATCCCCAATGCTGATGTGGCCTTCTCAACCATGTCGCCGCCATCGTCCCCGTCAGCGCCACGTGGCGGCTTCTCAGAGCTGGAAGGCGCTCCAAGCGCCACGCGTGTGCTGCACGCGCTGTCGCTTCTGGCAGCGCTGCCGCCGCTGGTGTCGGGCGCGGGAGGGGATTACTTTGCGATCCAGCTGGAAGAGAGCGGCATGGCTCGATGCATGCACGCGTTTGAAACAGCTTTTGCGTCCAAGTCACGACAGGTGAGGCGGAGTGGTGGGGTAGGGACGAGGCTTGGGTGGTGAGAGGGGAGAGGGGAGAGGGTAGAAGGAATAGCCAATGGGGATGTTCGTCTGAACGTTTTGTCATCTGTTCCCGGTGTGTATCCCATCCGCCTCTCGATCTTGTCTCTGCTGATACATAGAGAGATGAAAGAACCTGCATCTCGTCCATGCCCTTCTCCTCATCTCATTGCCTTTCTGCATCTCGTCCATGCCCTTCTCATCTCATTGCCTTTCTGCATCTCGTCCATGCCCTTCTCCTCATCTCATTGCCTTTCTGCATCTCGTCCATGCCCTTCTCCTCATCTCATTGCCTTTCTGCATCTCGTCCATGCCCTTCTCCTCGTCTCATTGCCTTTCTCCTCGTTCCTCTCGTTTTGGCCCCTTCCTCTCCCCTCTCCTCCTCTCCTCCCACCCAACCCCCCCCCCCCCCCCTCCCTTTCTTCCCCTTCTCCTTCCCCTTCCCCTTCCCCTCCCCGTCCCTTCCCCTCCTATCCAGGTGCGCATGGCAGTGATAGGAGCCCTCAAGGTGCTGCTACAGGCGGGATTGCCCAAGGCTCTGGCAACAGCAGGCGCAGCAGGGGAGGGAGGAGCAGAGGGAGAGAGCGATGCTGCCGACAGCAGCAGCAACAGCAGCATGAGGAGACAGGCAACTGTGGTGTGGTGGCCCATGCAGCTCATGCTCGCCCTCACTCCTGCTGTGCTCTCAGTCATCCAGACCTCGTCCAAGGTGCGTGGTGCTTCCAATGGTCTCTGGTTCCTTGGTCCCATACATGATACACCCAAGGTCTATCCCCTACTGGGCGACTGTGGTGTGGTGGCCCATGCAGCTCATGCTCGCCCTCACTCCTGCCGTGCTCTCGGTCATCCAGACCTTGTCCAAGGTGGGCACGTCACTCTGTTTCAAATGCCCCTGGAAGATAGACTCCACCTGTGCTCTTTGTCATGTCGTGCCCGTACGGTCTATTGACCTTTCTCGTCTTCCGCTTGTCTTTCTCGCCTTTGCTGAACACGATTTTCTCTCCACCCTCTCCTCCTTCACCCCCCCCCTCCCCCCACCCACCTCCTTCCCCCCCATTTCTTGTCTCTCTCTCTCGTTCCTTCCCCCTCCCTTCTCCCCGCACTTCTTCCCCCCTTCTCCCTTCTCTGTATCATCCGCTGCAGCACCTTTCCATTCGTATGATTGTCTCACCCTCAAGCTTTGCGTGCTGTTTCCAACCCCTCTCCAATCCAGTTCATCCCTCCTGGTTTAACCCAATCTCTCCCGGTTTCCCCCAATCCATCCCTCTCTCTCCGTCCCTCCCTCCCGCGCCCTTCCACCAGGACCTACAAACCCCGCAGGCAGCCAACGAGGTGATGGAGGCGCTGAAGCTCTTCCTGCTGCTGCTCTCCACCATCCCGCCTCCCGACGCCAAGGAGAAACTGCCAGGGGCAGCGGGTGCAGCAGCGGCGGCAGCGGGTGGGGAGAGGCAGCAGGCGGTGCTGGAGCTGCTGCTAGTGACGGCGATCATGGCAGGATCTCTTGCGCAGCCGGCGGGAGGGGTAATACCGTGTGGGGGCGCGTGTGTGTTGCGGCGAGACGTGTGTGTGTGGGTGGGTGGGTGCGTTGTGGGCATGTGGATGCGTGCATGTGTGGTGCGGGCATGTGTTTCTGTGTAACGAAGGTTCGAGTCTCAAGGAGAGCGCACAGAGAGTTCACAGTGAGGGTTTTCAGTTTCCATGTGGGAATGTCATGGAAAAGGGCAAGTCAATTGCCAGGTGTGCCACATGTGTTCAGTTTCCTCCTGCCTCTTTCCCTCCCTCCCAAAATCCCTCCCTTCCCAACTCCCATCCCCCCATGCTCGTATGGACCAGGAGGGGCAGCAGCAGAGCCCAACGCAGGCAGCAGTGATAGGCATGGCAGTGAAGCTCATCACCCACCTCGCCACCGCCTTCCCCGCCAATCTGCAAGTTGCCACCGCCGCCCTCCCCCCCGCCACCAAGCTACAGCTCCAGGTACGTTGCTTCGGCTGCAGCTGCTTCATCGCTCTCCCACCCTCCCCTGCCCACCTCCTCGTCCTAGTTATTCCTTTCTCTCCCACATAGTCCGCATCCACCATCCCCTCCTTCCCACCCTGCCCCGCCCGTCCTTGCCATTCCCAATCCTTGCCGTCCACACAATCCGCTATTTTCTGTCTCCTATCTGTTGCCTTCCGCGTGTAGTGAGGTGTATTTTGAGGCGCCTCAAAATACACCCCATTCCCAAATCCTCCTTGCCGTCCACATGATCCACTATTTTCTGTCTTCCATCTGTTGCCTTCCTCCCCTGCCTTCCTCTCTGGCCCTCCTCTGCAGACCGTGATCAAGTCCTCCGTCCAGCAATCACAGCAACGCCGTGTCTCCTCCTCCTCCTCCCCTGCTGCTCCTCTCGCCCCTCCACCTCTCCCCACAGTCTCTTCCCCATCTCTTCCTCCCCCCTCCACCACCACCACCAGCACCGTCATTCCTCCTCCCATCCCTCTCCCCTCAAGCGCCCCATCTAAAGGCTTCCTCGCACCTCCCCCTCCCTCCTCCTCCTCTTCTCCCTCCACCTCGCCTTTCCAGCCCCCTCCTCTCACCCAGCTCTCCGCCTCCCGCCTCTCTGCCTCATCTGCAAGCTCAGACACTGCTGCAGCCACCACCACCACCACCACCACCACCTCTTCTGCTGCTGCTACTGCCGCTGCTGCTGCGGAGGCCACTGCTGGGAACATGGGAGGGTTTAGTGATGACGATGATGATGATGAGTGGGCTGAGTTTCAGTCTATTCGTTCCTCTACCACTTCCACCTCCACCAGTACAGCCCCCCCCAGTGCACGCCCCTCCGCCACTGACGATACCGCTGCTGCTGAAGCTGCTGCAACAGACGCTGCTGTTGATGGCGATTCGGCTGTGTCAGAAGCTAGCCGTTTGGCACAGGAGAATGGCTTGTCTGAAGCGGACAAAGCAGGGGCGGGAGGGGGAGAGGATGGGGTGGGTGTGGCACGGGAGAGTGGTGTGAGCAGTGCTGCTGCAGACTCACTAGATGAGGTAGGATTTCTGCTTGCTGCAGCATGCTTTGGTTGCCAGTTTTCGGCTCCTCTTGCACCAGTGCCCCGTTTCTTCTTTTGAGTCACTCAAATGCAGCATGGATTTCTTACCATTTTTCGGCTCCCCTTAAGTACCTTAAGTCCTTGTTTCTCGTGCTATCTCATGTCATGCCATGCCATTTCCTGGTCATTTGAGTACCTTAAGTCCTTGTTTCTCGTGCCATCTCGTGTCATGCCATGCCATTTCATGCTGTCCCTATTGTCGTGTCGTTGCCCTTGTCACGCCAAGTCATGTTGTCTCTCACGTCTTGTGCTTGAAGTGACACCACTCCCTCCTATCGTTAACTTTTCTCATCCCTCCATTTGCGCTCCCAACAGGACGATGATGATTTTGGAGACTTTACTGATTTCTCCTCCGCACCACCTTCAACCACTATCCAGCCAGAAGTAACAGCAGCAGCTGCTGCTGCTGCTGCTGCTGCTGCTGCTGCAACAGAGGCAGCAATCGGAGCAGCAGCAGAAGCACCAGTAGAAGCTGCAACGGCAGCAATGGCAGCAACAGCAGGTGCTGGTGATGGTGCTGAAGCAGCTGTAGATGACAGCGACTGGGGTGATTTCGAAGACTCCTTTGCTTCTGCTCCTGCTGCTCCCGCTCCTCCTGTTCCTGCTATCCAAACAGCAGCAGATCTGGAGGAAAGTACTAAACCGGTAGCAGAAGCACAGGAACCAGCAGATGCAGAAGCAGCAGCGGCTGCAGCTGACGTTGCGGGATTGTCAGAGGAAGATTTTGTGCAAGTTAGCCTTGAGGCGAGTGGAAGTGGTGAGGCGATGGCATTGGAAGGGAGCGGGGCAGATAGCACAGGTGAAGATGCATCAGCGGCCACAGCAGCAGGAGGAGTAACAGCAGCAGCTGCCGTTGCAGATTTGGTGGGTGGAGTGGAGGTGGTTACGAACGGTGTTGTGGTGGAAGCGTTTACTCAGGGAGCATCTGAAGCTGCTGCAGTTGCACCAGGAGGAGAGCTTGCAGACACATTTACTGCAGCGGCACCAGCAGTAGTTGCAGCGGTTGCAGATGCATCAACTGCTGTGGACGATGGTGACGACTGGGATGACTTTCAGGCCGTTGATCTGTCCTCCCAGGCAGCACCAGCGATCCCAGCAGCAGCAGCAGCAGCAACACCAGCAGAAGCAGTGGATGCTGATTCCTTTGACAATTTCCTGGTGTCTGCTCCTGCTCCTGCTGCTGCTGCTGTTGCTGTTGCTCCTGCACTTGCTGAGTCAGCACCATCACTTGCTGAGTCAACACCACCTTCTGCTGAGTCAGCAGGTCCCTTCGGCAGTAAATCTGCTGTTCCTGATTCTGGCCTTCTGGTCTTCGAGACGCTGACAGGAGCAGCAGGCTCGGATGCAGCTAAGAAAGGCGAGGACAACGATCCGTTTGCAGACTTTGCTGTGGCATCGCTTGTGCCTTCTGCTGCACCTGCTGCACCTGCGGCAGCTGCTGCAACAATTCCTGTTGCTTCTGAGGCCGCAGGTGATGGGAATGCTGTCTCAGATGGAGCAGAGGCAATCGTATCAGCTGCGAATGGCACACCTGCTGCTACTCTTGCCGCTGCTGGTTCTGACGCCGGTGCCACTGCTGGTCAGGTCGAGACTGCAACTGATGCTGCTGGCACTATTCGACCTAATGAGAGTGTGGATAGCTTCTATGACTGTGATCGTCTCGATGTGGAGGATGTGGAGGATGATGAGGACGAAGGGCCGAGGAAAGGTGGCTTTGTAGATGATGACGATGACTGGTATTAAATTTCCATTGTTTCGTAGCTCTGCTGAAAGACGTGTAGTCTAGGTATAAGCAACGTTTGCTGGAGATGCGATTCTGCATGTTGAAGCAGCTTATACAGTCTACATATGGGGCTTACCATTTCGGCTGATGTAGAAGAGACATTGCAAATGTTGATATTATTATGTGACAAAAACTATGCGTTCTTGGAATTCAAGAAGTCACATTGGCAAACTGGTTTCAGTACCAGTACACCTGCGAATTCAAAACTGATTGGTTGCAAAAACCTACCACAAATGCAATTCTCCAGCATATGGGGGACCACGAGTGCGGCACATGCCATGTGGCGCCGCTGCGAGCGCCCCTTCCCCCAACCTCTTCGTTTCCTTACGGCGCTCCGCCAATTACATTCTCCGCCTCCTTTCCTCGGCCGAACCCTCCGTCCCGTCCCCCCGCTTCGTGTTCCCCTTGCCCCCATTCCCCCTTCCCCCCTCCTCTCCTCATCACGTTTCCCACCCGGAATCTCTCCCATCCCCCACTGCTCACTCACTCCCTTCACCCCAGCTGCAGTCCGGGGCTGCCCTTGCTCCTCCGTCTCTTCCGCCGCAATCCACGCCTGGGAGTCCACTCCCTCCCATCACCCCGCCGCTTCCATTTTCGTCGGGGAAGGTTTGCCACGCGCGTCACCCCATCTCGCCCCTCCGCTCTCCCGATCCTCGCCGTTGGCAGATCGCGCGTCGCATTCTAGACCCGTCGTTAAACTCCCCACTCGAGCCACCATGGCGCGTTGGTCTCACATCCTCGCGCCCGCGTCCCGCCGCCGCGCGTCGCATCTCCTCGATCTTGCCGCGGCGCGCAGCCCCGCGCTGGCCACCCTCCTCGACACCTCCTGCGCCGCCTCGATCGCCCCGTTCCGCGTCGCGTCGCAGCGTCAATCCACGTCCGCTCCCGCCAACGCCGCTCCTGCCACTCCTCCTGCCTCTGCCGCTGCTGCTGCTGCTGCTGCTGCGACCTCCGCGCCTGCCGCTAACTACCTCTACCGCGAGATTTACAACCGGCAGCGGCAGCTCGTGCCGATCAACCACATGGTGCCTGACGTGGCAGTCGACGCGTGGGTCGCGCCGAACGCGATCCTGGCGGGCGGCGTCACGATCGACGACCGCGCGTCCGTCTGGTACGGCAGCGTGCTGCGCGCCGATCTGAACTACATCCGCATCGGCGCGTACAGCAACATTCAGGATCGCGTCGTCGTGCACGCCGCGTCGGCCTCCCCGACTGGTCTCTCCGCGGAAACCACGGTAGGGAGGTATGTGACCGTTGGGCAGAACTCCGTGCTGCGATCGTGCGAGATCGAAGACGAGGTGGTTATCGGGCAACGGTGCCTTGTCCTCGAAGGAGCTATCGTGGAAAAGAACGCCGTTCTCGCGGATTGCACGGTGGTGGGCCCCGGGCAGCTGATTCCCAGCGGGCAGCTCTGGGCGGGCAGCCCGGCGAAATTCGTGCGCGAGCTGACGGCGGATGAAGTGGCGGAGATTCCGAAGCTGGCGGAGTCGGCGCACTGGCTGGCGGAGCAGCATAAGTCGGAGTTCCTGCCGTATTCCACGGCGTATATCCAGGCTGAGAAGCTCAAGGCCGCGCTTAAAGCGTCCTCCGCTTAGAGCCTAATTCGCCGGAGTTTCTCAACCGTTGACTGGAGGTATGGAGCTAGCAGGGACAAGGGAAGGAGTAGGAAGGGAGGAGGGGGGGCGGAGGCGGGAGGACGGAGGAGGGAGAGAGGAGGGGGAGGAAGAGGAGGCAGGCAGAAGGAGAAGAGGAAGGTGCAGGAAGCAGGTAGGGGGGACAGGCTGGTTGTGTAAGAGGGCCACCCATTGCAACAATCTGTGTGCGCTGTTCCAGTGGAGGCAATTGGGGAAGGAAGGACAGGGGAAGGGGGGTGGGGTGGGATTGCTGAAGCTGTTCCGGTTGTGCTGTTGCGTTTGTTCCAGCCCCAGAGCAGTGAAGGTTGTGTTTAGGTGAAGGGGAGTGTAGAGGGTGCAAGTGTGAGGTGGAGGTGGGAGAGTTGAGGAGAGCTGGGGAGAGTAAAGCAGAGTTGGGATGTGGTGAGCAGGCAGGCATAGTCAGGCAGGACGGTCTAGAAAGAGTATGGGAAGTGTTCGGAGTCTAGAATCTGGAGCTCGGGGGGTGTTGAGAGTTGGGACTCGTGGCCGTAAGGTGTACCGTGTGGTACGTGGAGTCAGGCTGTCAGGCTGAAGGCTTTTCAGGTTGTCAGGTGATGCGCCAGGAGTTGTAACGTGTCAGAGTCAATGGACTGGTGAAGTGATGTGTGTTGATCAAACCTAGCAGGGATGGGGGGAGACGTGTTATTCTCTTCTTTTCCAGTGCTGCCTGCCGGGCTATGTTCTGTTCTGTCTGCCTATACTAGTACCTATTGATTTTCTGCGCGTCACATAGGGATTCGTTTGTAGGTAGACTGCCTTGTAGCCCTCTTCTTCGTCTGCTTGGCTTGGCTGTACTCGATACTTGGGTTGGGTCCCTGCCACGAAACCAACTTCTTTGGATGTCTTTTCTTCACCCTTCCATCCAACACCTCAACCACACGTGTCTACTAGTGTGGTGGATAAAACAAGTTCGAGTAAGTAACGCTAAACACTAAACACAGAACGGCACTGGTCTTCCCTAGTCCTCCTGGCCTGGGGCATCCTTAGCCATGGAAATGCATTCATGTCCCTATAATCTCGTCCCAAAAGTGTGCATCTCACATACAAGGGAATGGGGACTAGATAGACATACAGCAACGGTGCGGCAGTAACCCTCTCGAGCCTTAACTCATGTGACAATTTCACCGGAGAGGCTTCAAGCCCTGTGAAAGGACGTTGACAGCAGCAAGCAACATGCAGCAGCAAACGGCAAGCAGCAGCAAGCAGCAAGCAGCACACACACAACAGCATGCAGAGAGAGGCAAAGAGGTTAATGGGTAGGGTGGGGGGGGGGAAGAAATAGGGTAGATAGAGAAATTAAAAATCCATCACTCGCACTGCACCCAAATGCAACGAGCTGCATTGTAGTGACCTTTGAGTCGAATCAAAAGTCACTGCATGCAATGCACACCGCACTGCAGTGCCGCATATCCTGTGATGCAATCTCGGGATTTCCGCACCTTGGCAGCTCTCAGCTCATTGGCTCGTTGCAAGAGGCCCCGGTCAGATAGCAGCAGCTTCGACAGGGCGCCTGTCGAGATACTGCATTGTGTGTTGAAGGGAGGGGGGAGTGAGGGAAAAGGGGGGAAGGGTCAGCAGGGAGTTTGACTGTGATGTGAAGTGAGAAGTTTGGCTCTCAGCTCGTTGGCTCATGGCAAGAGGCCCCGGTCAGATAGCAGCATCTTTGACAGGGCGCCGGTGGAAATACTGCATTGTGTGTTGGAGGAAGGGGAAAACGATTGGGAAGGAGGGGGGGGCGAGAGGGAAGGGAACAGGGTGAAGCGGCTGGAGGGCGTTTGACTGTGTAAAGAGAGAGAAGTTTGGCATGGCTCAAGAGAGGATTGATTGAAACAGTTTAGGAGGGCGGCGGTGGAGATGCGGAGGTATTGGGAGGTTTGGGGGGGTGTGATGTGATGTGAGGGAGAAATGAGGAGTGTGTTTTGCAGTCAGAGAAAGTGTGAGAAATGTCGGCATGGAGTGGAGTGGAGTGGAGAGGAGTGGAGTGGTGTGGAGTGGAGTGGAGTGAGAGAGGTAATTCGAGGAAGTTCAGGGATGTACGCAGCAGCAGGGTGCTTGACGAGGGTGGTTGTCTTGTCTGTGGAGATGCTGTAGTGTAGTGGTGGGTTGGGTTGGGTTGGGTGCGGTGGTGGATAAGCGTGTGTGTCTCACAGGACAGGACGATGACTGGGACGAGAGATGAGACAGGGAAACGCAGGAAGCTACTGCAATGACGAAACAGTGCCGAGACAACGCCGAGACAACGCCGAGACAACGACGAGACAAGGACGAGACAACGCCGAGACAACGACGAGACAACGACGAGACAACGCCGAGACAACGCCAAGACAACGCCAAGACAATGCCGAGGCAGTATGGGAGGGGCAGGGCAATGACATGGTGGATTTGGGGCATGGGGAAGGAAGGGGTGCGGTGCGGACCCGAGGGTGGTGGCCGTAGCAGAGACATTCCCAGCATGGGCTGATAGCACGTCCAGAAGCTCACTGGCGCCCTGCATGCACACACGCAGGCAGACAGGCAGGCAGGCAGGCAGGCGGGCAGGCAGGCAGGCAGGCAGGTTTTGAGACGTCATTCCCAGCATGAGCTGACAGCACGTCCAGAAGCTCACTGGCGCCCAGTGTGCACGCAGGCAGGTGGTCAGACGGGTGGGCGGTCAGGTGGGTGGGTGTGCGGGGAGGCAGGCAGGCAGAGAGCAAAGAATCATAGTAGCATAGAGAGAGGAGGTTGCGGAAGGGGAGGATATTGATGGCCATGGGGGTTGTTGCTGCTGTGAGGGTTGAGGTGTGTAACAGCTGTGATGTGACCATGCATGGATGGGATGGGATCGGATCCTTGGCATTGTGCGGTGCAGAGCAATGCAGTGCAGTGCAGTTCAGTGCAGTGCAGTGCAGTGCAGTGCAGTGCAGTGCACTACTCAGGCGCTTTATGCATGCATCCTCATAAGTGGCATCCCATGCAGCGCAGCACCCACCTTGTGGAAGTCAGCATGGTTCGGCCCAATGCGATCCTTCACCTTCCTCACTGCTGCTGCCTTGCTCGCACTCCCACTCCCAATCGCACTCCCACTCCCACTCCCACTCCCACTCGCACTCCCACTCCCACCAGCACCACTGCCAGTGCCAGCATCACCACCACTGCTACTGGCAGCAGTGCTGTCCCCGCCAACAGGCACTCCTTCCGACAGGGTTGGGCTGGCAGCAGTGGCAGCGTCGCCATTGGAGGGCTGCTGCTGCTGCTGCTGCTGCTGCTGCTGTTTTTGGTGTTGCTTCAGCTTCGAAGGCTGGGAGGCAGAGCGAGGCAAGATGCGGAGGAGGCCCGGCGAGGGCTCGTAGGATGGCAGATGGATGGGCGTGCGCACTGCATGTATGCATATACACAAAAGTATGGATGCATGGAGGTATCGAGGAGAGGAGGCATGGATGCATAGAGTGAGCTCTCAAGAGCAGGCCCGCAAGCTAAGTCGCTGAAAGCGCACCTTCGGGCGAAAGTTTTTAGCGATGGATCGCTACTCCTTGGGCACTAAAACCCAAAACGGGTTAACAAATGCAAACATATGCGAGAGAATAAAATGTGCTGTTCGGAAAAGAAAAAGAAAGAAAGAAAGAAAGAAAGAAAGAAAGAAAGAAAGAAAGAAAGAAAGAAAGAAAGAAAAGAAACACACACACACACACACAAATTCACTGAACAACAACATGGCTAGTAGTGAGGAAGCAAGGCAGCGAGCACATGAAGGCATGAACGCGCCTGTGAGGGCAATGGCCTGGCGAAGGCGAACGAGGGCCGTGGCCTTGTTCATATGCTGTGATCGCTGCTCACAGGACTGGAGGGCCGGTGCAGTGAGAGAGAGAGAGGGAAAGGGTGGAGGGGGGGAATGAGCGAGAGAGGAAGGTTGGATGGAGAAATCAAGGGAGGGAGCGGGGAGGGGGGGGGAGACAAAAAGGCATTGAAATGAGGAGTGAGGGGAGGTGTGATGTGATGGGTATGGGTGGGGAAGGGACAGCAGCGGAGCGGTGGAGGTCTTCTGCAATTGTGAAAGAGAAAGCTTCATTGGCACCACCAGGTGCAGGATGACTTTTGAGACGTCTCAAAAGACTTTTGAGACGTCTCAGAAGAGAGCAGCGGTGGAGGTCTTCTTCAAAAGTGAAAGAGAAAGCTTCATTGAGGCTACAAATCACCAGGTGCAGGATGGTCGGAGAGGCTAGGGGCAGTAAGCAGTGAGCAGCGAGCAGGGAGCGGTGAAAGGGAAGTGGTGAAAGGGAAGTGGTGAAAGGGAAGTGGTGAAAGGGAAGTGGTGAAAGGGAAGTGGTGAAAGGGAAGTGGTGAAAGGGAAGTGGTGAAAGGGAAGTGGTGAAAGGGAAGTGGTGAAAGGGAAGTGGTGAAAGGGGAGTGGTGAGCACTGATTGTCAGTGCATATCACCTGAGCCACACAGCCTGTCGGCTTATGCCGGATGCGGACGGCAGACTCTGTCTTGTTGCGGTGCTGCCCCCCAGGGCCTGACGCCCTGTACGTGTCCACCTCACACTGCTGCAACAGGTGCGCGTCAGAGAGAGCAAGGAGCTCTGCCGCAGACATGGAACTCGCTCCCTCACTCCCTCTCTCACTCCCCCTCTCGCTCCCTCCCTCCCTCCCTCGCCCGCCCCACCCTTCATTCCCATTCTCCCTCCACCCCTCACTACCACTCTCCCTCCAGCCCCCAGCTTCAACACCCTCCCTTTGCTCTTCCACATTAGCAGGCCCCCTCCTCTTGCCCTTCTTCCTCCTCTCTCCTCCTCGTCCTCGCTCCTCTTCCCCCCTCTCCTCCTCAATCCCTTCCTCTACCCCCCCGTCCCATGCATCTCCAGTTTCATCTCTCATCCTCGCCAGCTCCTCCTGCCCCTCGTTGTCCCACCACGCATCCGCTGTACCCGATACAGCTCGACCCGTTTCCCGCTCCTGATCCGCTGCTACAGTGCCAGGAGTTCTACCTTCGCGCCGAGCGCACGCAGAAACAGAACGAGCAGAGGAGACGCTTCGACTGAACCAGTGGAGGGCAGAGACTGACGATAGCAGGGGAGTCTGTTTCTGAGTCACAGAAAGAGGACGAGCAGAGGAGACGCTTTGAGTAAACCAGAGGAGGGCAGAGACTGACGATAGCAGGGGAGGCGGCGGCAGGGAAGACGACCGCAGGGGAGACGAGTTGAGAGGAGTCGATGTTAGCGGGGATAACGCCATAGGAGCCGATTGAAGAGGAGATGATAGAAAAGGAGTATATGTCATGAGTAAGAGCCGTGCTCTTGGAAGTATTGGACGACCCCGATTCTGATTCTGATTCTGATTATGATTATGATTCTGATTCTGATTCCGATCTCGATCCCCGAATCGCGCGGTGGCAAACCCAGACCCGCCTCTGCTTACGATCCATCTACTGGGGCTGCTAGGAGCTGGCGAGAAGGAAGCATGATGCGCCAATGACAGAGAAACACGTGTCATGTAGCAACGACCGACGGGATTGCGAGCTAGCGACAGGGACTGGTGACCGTGGTCGTATAAGTGTCGTTCAGCGACGTTGCTGGTCGCACATCGAGTGGCGAAACGGGAATTTGCAGCAGCAGCTATAAAAGCCAACGGCTCTGACGACGACGCGAGGCGTGCAACTATCGGCGAGACATAGGCAGGGAGCAGCGTTCTGGAAGTCAACACAGCGCGCCGAGCCAAGCTGCACATGGTCCCACTGCCTGCTTCGGAAAGTCCGGTATGGAGACCAGCATTGTGCCAGATTTTGGTGAATTCGACATAAATAGAAAAAACAGTCATCCATGTGGTACAAGTTGATTATCAATCCAAGTCCAGCTAAAGGTTTCACCACCAACTAGATGTATGGTTATAATTAGTGCAACACTTTTTACAACTTTTAGACATCTAGGGGTTGAACAACTATTGGCGATCTTACACTATGCCCTTTATTGTCCCGCCATGTCAAACTCCCATACGAGAACCCTCTTCTCTTTTGCAAGACCTGAATATACACCTCATAAGAAACCGTCTCCCCTGGTGCAATGGCGAAGCTCCCCGGGTTAACATTTATCGAAACACCTGCTGGCGTTTCCACAACGGCGGTGTAGACCGTTGTTTCCGAATATACACTTGTGACATAACGTGTAACAGTAACGGATCCCGACAACCGAGTCACGGAAATCGACGGCCTGTTGAGATTATAAGCTGGTGTCGCCGTGAGCGTATCGGACGGCCATTCCAGCTTCGCCGCTGTTTGATTCTGCCCGGCGAGAAAATCCTTGAAATCTCCGAGCGAAATGTCGTACGTCAGGCCCGCATCCAGAAGCCTCGGCGGGTTCACCTGACCCGAGCCTATCTCCCACGGGGTCGCGTGTCCCCCCGTCGACCCCCTTATTTTCCCGCCTTTATTGTTCCGCGTGCTCGCGGTCGTCATAATCGCGGACATGATCTGCGCGGGGGTCCACGCGGGACGCCGCTGGATCAGCAGCGCGGCGATCCCCGCGATGTGTGGCGTCGCCATGGACGTCCCGGACATCTTCGCAAAGGCAGCGCGGCGGAAAATCAACCCTCTTTTTCCAGGAGCGGCGGACCAGAGCTTGACGCCGGGAGCGAGAATGTCGGGCTTTAAGATGTCGTTGGTGGGGTAGGGCGGCGAGGGTGCGTCGTCGGCAGGAGCTAGAGGTCCCGTGGAGGAGAAGTAAGGGACAGCAGGATCCATTTTGGTAATGGAGTGAATAGAAGCAATGAGCGCGGCAGTAGCTCTGGGATTGGGGTAAGGGAGAGCGTACGGAAGGGGGTAAGAGAGGGATAAGGGAAGGTATGAAAGAGGAAGAAGGGGGCAAGAGGGAGGTTAGTGAGCAGGGTGAGGAGACTGAGGGTGGTGGTGAGTGGAGAGGAAGGTGAGGGGATGGATGAGCTGATTGGCTGCGTTGGGGCTTTAACAAGAACAAACAAGTATTGGGGAGAGAACAGGAGAGCAAGGGGTGCAAAAGAAAGCACAAAGGGCGTTGCCACGGCATTGCCAGGAAAGGGAAGGGAAGGCACGGGAAGGAGGAAGAGTGAGCGACACACATGTAAGAGAAAGCGCCTCAGAAATACCTTGGGCCAGTTACTGACCTGGTCCTGGTTCCCCGTAGGAACGCGTGGAGCAGCGCTGCAGAGCGGGTGTCCAGCCGCAGAAGCGGCAACGAGTACGAGTCAACAAACACAGGCCTGCTTCGCCTGCTGGGACTAATGGAAATGCTTCTGCTAGTGCCGGAATCAACCAAAGCGGCAGCAGCAGTGGCACTATCGCCATCACCACCACCACCACCACCGCGGCCACCACCAATACCATCTCCGCCAGCAGCAGTAGCAGCAGCGTTGGCATCAGAGGTAACACCCTCACCAAGCCTGCCGAAAGCACCTGCAGTAGAAGCAGCAGGTGCGGTGCTGCTGGGTAGCAGCACCACAGCCTTAGCCTGGCAGGCAGCCAGCGCTGCCACCTGTTGGGCCTCAGAAATGGTTCCGCTGCTGCTACCGCTGGCGGTGCTGCTGCTTCTGCTGCTACCGCTGCTGCACACGACCACTTTGCCTTTCACGGCAGCACAATCCACCCACCCTGGGACACACTGTGCTGCTAGAGTCTTGGCTATGTCAGGGTGAAACGCAGCAGCCCTTGCGGCTGGCTGAGTAGACCTTGGCTGTGCTTCCGGTATTCTCGCAGTCTTTTCCAGCAGCTCCGCGCTTGCGGTGCTGCTGTTAGCTGCAGGGACATCTGAACCTGGAGCAGCACCAGAAGCAGCAGCAGCACCACCACCACCACCACCGCCGACAACCGCAGGAGTTGTTGCAGCTGCTGCAATTGCAGAAGTGGAAATGATGGCAGCAGTGCTACTGAGAACGATATCAGCTGCTTGGTTGCCATTGCAGGCAACATCACCATCATCATCAGAATCATCGCAGACACCGAGAAAGTCCAGCCCCGTCTGCTGTGATTTGTCCTGGGACTCCAACTTGAGCCCCGCGGATCGGAACCGGGCGATCTCTTTATTTTTTCTCCTTTTAATGGTGCTGGTGAATTGAAACATGGGATTGGAGGAGTGGAAGCGTGATGAGCAATAGACGAGGAATGCCAAACAAAAACGCACCAGAGACTGCAAGCAGAAAAAGAGCAATTGACTTGCTGCAAGAAAGTATGAAGGATAGAGAATATATATTCAGAGGCTTGAACGAAACAATTGGGAGGCATGAACTGACAACTGCTAGGCACAGACGTGAAATGAGCAATGTATAGTGCGATAGACAGGGCATAGCACGCATCGTGAGTGTCTGGCTTGATGGTGTGTTTTGGGTTAAGACGCCGTGGTGTTGTTTGGGAAAGCATGAGGTTGAGACAAGCAAGGCGGAGAGAGAAAGAGAGGATGAGAGAGGACGAGAGGAAGGGAAGGACTATTGGCAGCTGACCTGGCGCCAACAGTGATGTAGAAGGGCGAGAAGTTGTTGATCGTTCGGTACATCTCGTAGCCGCTTCCGGGGAAGCCCTCGTTGCCCGCTGCAAATGCCACCACCGTGCCCGCCTGCATGTGAGCAGAAGGCGAGAGCGAGGTGTGCGGGAAGGGAGAGAGGCCCGTCACAGGGTTAAGAGGTGCGAAAGAGGGGCCATGTGCAGTGATAGTGATAGAAAGATAAGCGCCACGAGCACCAGCGCAGCCCGGCGATAGAGAGACACACTGAGTGGACGTAGAGAAACGCGAGGTCAGTGAATAGGTCGCACTGGGATCCAGAGCGCCCAGCGACAGGCTGAGGCCGTTTCTTAGGTGCATAAGAAAAAGAGTGGCACAAACAGTAAATCATGAGCAGCAGAGCAGCAAGGATTCAGAAAGACTCACCACGTGGGCATAGATAAACATGAGGTGGGTGAAATAGGTCGCACTGGGATCCAGAGCGCCCAGCGACAGGCTGGGATATTTTTCGCACCAGTCACCAGAGCAGCAGCGACAGAGAGAGAGATTTGGAGAGTCAGAGATTTGGAGAGTCAGAGAGAGAGAGAGAGAGAGACTGACCGCGTGGGCATAGAGAAACGTGAGGTCCGTAAAGTAGGTCGCACTGGGATCCAGAGCGCCCAGCGACAGGCTGAGCACATCCACACCGTCCGCCACGGCCGCATCAACGGCCGCCTCGACGTCGGCAGAGGTGGCAAAGAGGGCGCCTGACTGCGCCTCCTGCCAGAAGACTTTGTACACGGCGAGGTGCGCCCCTGGCGCCATGCCACTGGCTGCTCCTGGGGAGGTGCGCAGGGGTGGGCGGACTATTACCCCGTGCCTGCCTGCTGCTGCACTGTTGGGTGGCGGGGGGCGAGGGACGGGGGAGAGAGAGGGACGGGGGAGAGAGAGGGATGGGGGAGAGAGAGGGACGGGGGAGAGAGAGGGATGGGGGAGAGAGAGGGACGGGGGGAGAGAGAGGGATGGGGGAGAGAGAGGGACGGGGGGAGAGAGAGGGATGGGGGAGAGAGAGGGACGGGGGAGAGAGAGGGACGGGGGAGAGAGACGGATGGGGGAGAGAGAGGGACGGGGGAGAGAGACGGATGGGGGAGAGAGAGGGACGGGGGAGAGAGGGACGGGGGAGAGAGAGGGACGGGGGAGAGAGAGGGACGGGGGGAGAGAGAGGGACGGGGGAGAGAGAGGGACGGGGGAGAGAGAGGGACGGGGGAGAGAGAGGGACGGGGGAGAGAGAGGGACGGGGGAGAGAGAGGGACGGGGGAGAGAGAGGGACGGGGGAGAGAGAGGGACGGGGGAGAGAGAGGGACGGGGGAGAGAGAGGGACGGGGGAGAGAGAGGGATGGGGGAGAGAGAGGGATGGGGGAGAGAGAGGGACGGGGGAGAGAGAGGGATGGGGGAGAGAGAGGGACGGGGGAGAGAGAGGGATGGGGGAGAGAGAGGGGCATTACCTGTGCTGCATTACCTGCCTTGCGCACCCCCCTTGTTTCCTTGCCCTGCATAGCATTGGCTTTGCCCAACCTACCAATTGTTTCTGTACCGTTTATTATATTAAATGATAACGATCGCTAGGGGGAGATGGATGGGGGAGGGGAATGGGGAGAGGGAGTGGAGGGGAAGGGGGAGAGGGCAGGGGAGAAGGATTGGGAGAGGAAGGAGAGGATGAGGGTGGTGCGGGATGTGGGAGTGAGGGAACAACGGCGGGTGCAAGGGAGCTGCTTGTAAGTGCATGCTTCCATTTCTTCCTAGGATTCTCCATACGAATTGAAGGAACGCCTAGTGCTGCTCGAGTCTAGAGAGGTGTTGTGTAAAGGAAATGCGTGGTGGTGACTTTTGGGTATTGTGTTGTGAGTCACATCGGAATGCCTAGGAGAGATGTTCGTGAGAGAAATGGGCATGCCATGCCATGTGGCCTTTGAAGGCCGTCTCGTGCTTGCAGCACTAAGAGAAACTCCTCTCGTCAACACCGACTCATACAATCATCAGCACACGGTCACCCAGACACTCACCCTACCATTTGCCCAACCACCCATCCATTTACCCACCCGCCCATCCACACACCCCGCCCACGCGCCCATGACTCACCCGGCACACCAGGTGCCGTGGCCGTTGGTGTCGCGGGGGGAGAGGTAGTCCCCCGAGGGGCTGATGGAGAATCCCGAGGCCGCAAAGCCCGCCAGGAAGAAGCGCGCTCCGATGAGCTTCGACGAGCACCCCTTGAAGTCGGACGTGCGCGCACACGTGCCCGACCAGTGGGGGGGGCGGTCTGCCGGTGAGGAGGAGCGCTGCAGGGTTGGATGGTTGGGAGGGAGGGAGGGAGACAGGGAGGGAGGGTGTGTGGATGGGTGATGAGCTGGGAAGAGCACCCCTTGAAGTCGGACGTGCGTGCACACCTACCGGATCAGTTGGGGGAGAGGGGGGGGGCGGTCTGCGGGAGAGGTGAAGCGCTGTTGAGGGAGTGGGAGGGTGGGGTGGGAGATGGGTGAGAGAAGGTTGGGAGGGAGGAAGATACGGGGGAAGGAAGGGCGAAGAGAGGGAGGGTGGAGATGGATGAGTAGCGCAGACCATAGCAACAGCTCCTGAGACACAGCTACGAGAGCAGAGCGCACGAGGTCAGGAGAAGGGGAGAGAGAGTGAGAGAAGGAGAGAGAAAGAGCGCGAAAGAGAGTGAGAAGAACACAGACTGGGACACAGGAACCATAATGACTTCAAAAAAAAAAAAACAACAACAATAACAACAACAACAATAGAGCACCAGCAGATGTCGTAGCAACATGAAAAGAACACAGGCACCTCGCCTCGCCACCAGCAACAACTCAACTCACATTCTTCCGGAACGAGGGGTGCTCGGGCCAGATCCCCGTGTCCACCACCCCAATCACCACGCCCGCGCCCGCCCTCTTCCGTCCCCCACCAGCCTTCCACAGCGACCCAGGCAGCTTCAGAAACCGCGGCGAGTCAGTCGTCAGCTGCTTGATCACCACACTGGGGCGAATATCCGCGACCATGGGGTGTCTTTTGAGTGTTTGGAGCTGTTCAGGGGAGAGGAGGGCGGAGAAGGCGTTGCTGGTGTAGGTGTAGCTGTGGAGGAGGTTGGGAGCGGGGAGGCGGATGTCCTGGGCTACCTGGCGCTGCTGCCGCGAGAGCATGGCGGCGAATGCGCGCACGTGTGAGGCACGGGTGTTGAGGCGCGCGCGCGGAAGAGGGGGAAAACGCGGGGGACGAGGGGGACGGGGACCGGGGCGCTGCTTCCAACGTGGCCAATCCATTTCCGCTGATTTCGTGGAGGTTAACGGCTTGTTTCCTGCTCCTGCTGCCGCTGCTGTTCCTGCTGCCGCTGCTGCTCCTGCTGCTGCTGCTCGTCCCGCCCCTCCATCTACTGCAGAAGAAGAAGCGGTAGGGGCAGTGGCAGGGTAGCCGGGAATACCGCCCGCGTAGGCGACGGTGGCAGGCGCGGAGCGCAGGCGAACTATGTACACCCGGCTTGGGACGACCGCGGCTGGTAGGAGGGGTTGGGATGGGAGAGAGGCAGGTGACGGAGGGGAGGGAAGGGGAGGGTAGGGGAGGAGAGGGGAGGGGAAATGCGTTGGGGGGACCGGGACAACGACGCGACGGTGGCAGGCGCGGAGCGGAGCGAAGGCGGACTATGTACACGTGGAGAGACACGGCCGCGGCTGGTAGGAATGGAGGCAGGTGAGCGCGGGTTGGTTGGTTGGTTGGTTGGTTGGTTGGTTGGTTGGTTGGTTGGTTGGTTGGTTGGTTGGTTGGTTGGTTGGTTGGTTGGTTGGTTGGTTGGTTGGTTGGTTGGTTGGTTGGTTGGTTGGTTGGTTGGTTTGTTGAGCCATACGAAGTTCTCGCTGAGCCAAATTGAACTGGTATGTCGTGTCGAAGGAGGAGAGGAGGAGGAAGGTATAGACGGAAGATGGAAGAGAGGGGAGGAGAGAGAGTGATGCCGTGGGAAGGGGAAGACACCCGAAGAGGGGGAGAAAAAGCGGGGAAAGGAAAGGGAGAGGGGAGGTGGAGGGAGATGCTAAGAGTGAGAATCAGAATACCTCGTTTTTTTCAAGTCCAAGCTCAGGATTAAGGCGTGGTAAGTTGCATAAATTTCTCGGATCCGTCCGTACCTTCCGTCAACTGATCTCGCAGCGCGAATTGCATGGAAGATAGCAGTATTAGAAGCACTGTCGCTCTGACATCATGCAGGCTGAACCGCGTCGCAGTAATCGATTCCATAGTACCGAGAATAGCCGCGGCGGCAACGAATCGTAACGAGGATAGAGGTCGGCAATGCGGCCTGTAGAGCAGTCGCTCCTGTAACGAGCATAAACGCTCCTAAGAGTTATGGATCCTTCATGGCAAGAATCGGTGCGATCCGGTTCTGCGTGTTTCAGCCAAATAGAGATGCATTCCGCTATTATGCCCTGGAAAACCCAACCCAACCTACCCTCGCAGAACAGCAGCCGCGCAACAACGGACATGCCATCGCCGGCTGGTGGCGTTGGTGTAGTGTGCTGCTTCTGTCTTCGGCGCGTAATGGACTTGTTGAGGTAAGGTAAGAAATTGTTTGCTATTCAGGTTGGGATGGTGTGGTGGTATAGTGGGTTAAGGTAAGGTGGAGCGGGGTAGGAGAGGGTTGGTGAGACAAGCTCACCCATACGCCCACCCCCAGCCTGTTCTTTCCATCCCACACGCCCTAGAGATTTTGTTCAGCGGTGGGTCGCCTCGATTTGTTTCAAATAAGTTCCCCTCTCCCCTCCTCTCCCGCACCCTCTTCCTCCCACAACAAACATTCCGAGAATCCTTCCCAAAAAGTGAAACTAGGTTCAAGGTAAACCAACTGCCAAGCTCCACGTTTCCGATCCGAGTTCCACTTCGGAATAAGAGTCAGTGCCACAGACAGACTACAGTAGGAGACAAGGGGCACCAGAATATCCGTGGTTTACAGTTGATCTGGTGCCGTGGTCGATAGGCAAATTCGAATCACAGCCCAATCTTGTTTCCAACTCAAACTGAGCCACCCAGCTTACCTATCTTTTTGAAATTCTCTGTCCGAGGGACCTGGTACAGAATCTTGAGCGGCGCACTCCAAGAACCGAAGCACCGGTGCTTATGGAGAACTGCTGTTATGAACTAGAAAGTGGACGGGGTTCGTTAAAAGAAACCCTGTCTGACTCTCCTCGAATTACTCTGTTAATCTTGAAATCAGGTGGGGCACGCCTGAACAGAGACCAAAAGGGTATCGGCAAGCCGCCACCGATGACCAGCTTCAAGTGAGGTTGCATCCAGCCCAGCCCAGCTGTTCTCTTGTACAGTACAGCATGACCGCTTGCTTTGTTTCTTGTACATCCTGTTCTAGATTATTTCACACCCCTTAATCCACATTGGGGTACTTACCCTACCCCTATCGGTTTCGTAGGGTAGTTACCAACGTCTAGGAAAACCGCGGAGGAGGGTCCCACGTACTTTCGCGAACTGTCGGGGTGCACCAAGAATATTAAAGAGAACCCAAACCTAACTAAACCCCAACCCCGAATTTTAAGTGCGAGTTTCTTTCTGAAGGCACCTGCCAGCTGTCTAGTCCAGCAATCTCTGGGTGTCCATCGCATCAAGTCTAATGGGTAGGGGGTGTGCAATTATCGAGAACTAGGTGTAGCACAGCGCAGGTTCAAGTCTAGGACGTGGGCCCAATCGACTTTGATCGGCTTAGATCTGATCGGGTCGGATTGGATCAAATTGCATGTGATCGTTTTTCTCGAGCCGCCCGATCAGAGTTGATTTTCCTTGAATATTCTGGTGGCCCATTACCTGATAGTTGCATCCCAACTTTGGCGAGATGGGCGAATCCAAGCATCGTGGTAATGTCGCTCTTATCGTACTGCACAGAGGGTCCATATTGTCAAACTCTTATGCTATAGTCTGTGTAGGCTATAGTGGGGTAGACAATATGGGGTACAACACTTCTAGGTTTTCCTACTTGTACCCACCTGCTTGTTAGTTCATTCATTCCTCATTTCTTCACATGGTATCAGAGCAGGTTCCCTAGTGGGAACGCTTCCTTGGGCCCACCACTGAAACCTTTTTTCTGACCGGAGCGACAGTCGCTCCTGCCCGAGGCGCGCCTTGTGGGCCGCCCTTCTGTCGAGCTCTCTTAGAGGCCCCTCTCACGGCCCCTCGCGCCACCCTTAGCGGCCCCGGCGCCACCCTTAGCGGCCCCGTCGCCGCCCCTAGCGGCCCCGTCGCCGCCCTTCCAGGCCCCTAGCGGCCCTGTCACCGCCCCTAGCGGCCCCGTTGCCGCCTCCCTCCCTACGCGGCCCCGTTGCCGCCCCTACGCGGCCCCGTCGCCGCCCCTAGCGGCCCCGTCGCCGCCCCTACGCGGCCTCGTCGCCGCCCCTAGCGGCCCCGTAGCTGCTCCCCTCCCTACGCGGCCCCGTCGCCGCCCCTACGCGGCCCCGTCGCCGCCCCTACGCGGCCCCGTCGCCGCCCCTAGCGGCCCCGTCGCCGCCTCCCTCCCTACGCGGCCCCGTCGCCGCCCCTACGCGGCCTCGTAGCCGCCCCTACGCGGCCCCGTCGCCGCCCCTAGCGGCCCCGTCGCCGCTCCCCGCCCCTAGCGGCCCCGTCGCTGCCCCTACCCGGCCCCGTCGCCGCCCCTAGCGAGCAGCCGAGCCGCCGAGCCGCCCAGCAGCTGAGCCGCCGAGTCGCCCAGCAGCCGAGCCGCCCCTGGAGCAGCCGCCACTGCAGCAGCCGCCCCTGGAGCAGCCGCCACTGCAGCAGCCGCCCCTGGAGCAGCCGCCACTGCAGCAGCCGCCCCTGGAGCAGCCGCCACTGCAGCAGCCGCCCCTGGAGCATCCGCCACTGCAGCAGCCGCCCCCGGAGCAGCCGCCACTGCAGCAGCCGCCCCCGGAGCAGCCGCCACTGCAGCAGCCGCCCCTGGAGCAGCCGCCTCTGGAGCAGTCGCCCCTACAACTGCCGCCCCTGGAGCAGCCACCCCTGCAGCTGCCGCGGAGCTCTCGCTCTACAGTGGTAGCGGCCTCGCCGTTGCCGCCGTCGTACGCCTGCCCTTCTCGCCACTGGTGAGCACTGCCCTGCCCGTACTGCTGTTACTGCTGCTCTTACTGCTGCTGCTCTTTCTACTGCTACTGCTGCTCCTGGCGTGGCCAGATGCAGCTCCAGCGTCGCCCGCGTGAGTCCCTCACCCCCCAACAGCTTCGTGCGTGGTACGCTAGTTGGGGTTGTCCGGGTGGCCGTAGTGGGAGTCGTCCTGGAGTGAGTAGTTCCACAGCTGCTTGTAGTGGCCAGGTGCAGCTGCAGCGTCGCCCGCGTGAGTCCCTCACCCCCCAACAGCTTCGTGAGTGGTACGCTAGTTGGGGTTGTCGGGGTGGCCGTAGTGGGAGTCGTCCTGGAGTGAGTAGTTCGGCAGCTGCTTGTAGTGGCCAGGTGCAGCTTCAGCGTCGTCCGCGAGCGGTCCTTTCGCCCCAGCAGCTTCGTGAGTGGTACGCTCAGCGTGACGGGTCACGGGGTACTGCTCGCTGTCCGTACGTCATTCGCACTGGTGCTCGGACTGGTCAGCCTTGCGGGACGTTGGGTCACGCAGAGTCCCGCTGCTTCGCCCGTCTGAGCGACGCCTGGCGTACGGAGTTTGGCGACGCGGCTGAGCTCCCCGACTGGGTGGAGCTGCTTCGGCTGCGGGTAGATATCTATACTCTTGACTATGATGCTATCCTCATTGCCATGTATGCATTGCCTACTAGTGATGAGGGTGACTGTTACCTGTGTGTTCCGCCTGACCCGGGCATTGAGGCTGCTGCTCTAGGTGCTGGTGAGGCTGCTGCTCTAGGTGCTAGTGCGTCTGCTGCCCCAGCTGCTGGTGAGTCTGCTCTCTCAGGTACCACGTCGGCTCAGGCCTTACACACCTTCACTCTTGACTCGGGTGCTTCCCGCTCCTTCTTTCGAGACCGCACCACGCTTACGCCGCTCAGTCGGCCGGTTGCGGTCTCCCTGGCGGACCCCTCTGGGGGTCCTGTCCTTGCTCGCTTCTCCACTGTCTTACCGTGTCCGGCAGCCCCCTCTGGCACCCTGTCAGGTCTCTACCTCCCCTCGTTCTCTACGAACTTGGTGAGTGGTGCTGATCTACAAGATCGGGGGGTTGACCAGTTCACTCCTGCGAGTCAGCGGGTGACCCACTGTACGTGTGCGCGGACGGGCCGCCACTTGGCCACGTTTACCCGTCGGCCGGGGTCGAGCCTGTACACCCTGACTACTGAGTCTCCTCCGGTTGCTGAGTCTGGTCAGGTAGCTGCGTCGAGTCAGGTGTTTGCTGCTGCGTCCAGGTCTGGTCCAGAGTCTGCTCCCTGCTCGTCTCGTCTCCTGTCTCACCAGACTCTCCTTTGGCACCACCGCCTTGGTCACCCCTCCATGCCTCGTCTTCGAGGCATGGCCTCCCGTGTCCTTGTCTCTGGTCTCCCCCGGTCTCTCCCTCCCCTACCTCCGGGGCCTGCCCCTACCTGCGTCCCCTGCGTCGAGGGGCGACAGCGCGCCGCCCCTCACTCCTCCGAGTTTCCTCCGACAGAGGCTCCGCTGCAGACTCTTCACATGGACGTGTGGGGCCCCGCCCGCGTCCGTGGCCAGGGTCACGAGCGTTACTTCCTGTTGGTGGTTGACGACTACTCGCGTTACACCACGGTCTTCCCCTTGCGCAGCAAGGGTGACGTCACTGAGGTGTTGATCGACTGGATCCGCGCAGCTCGTCTCCAGCTCAGAGAGAGTTTCGGATCGGACTTTCCTGTTCTGCGTCTGCACTCTGACAGAGGCGGGGAGTTTTCCTCTGCCCGTCTGGGAGCCTTCTGTCGTGCACAGGGCATCCGCCAGACCTTCACGCTTCCGGCCTCTCCACAGCAAAATGGGATTGCTGAGCGCCGCATTGGCATGGTCATGGACGTCGCTCGTACGTCCATGATCCATGCGGCTGCCCCCCATTTTCTGAGGCCGTTTGCGGTTCAGTACGCAGCGCATCAGCTCAACCTTCAGCCCCGGGTCTCCTTGCCAGAGACCTCCCCCACCTTGCGGTGGACGGGGAAGGTTGGCGATGCGTCTGCGTTTCGGGTCTGGGGATCTCGGGCGTTTGTCCGCGACTTGTCTGCGGACAAGCTGTCCCCCCGTGCTGTTCCCTGCGTCTTCCTTGGCTTCCCCCCTGACGCGCCTGGTTGGCAGTTTTACCACCCCACCTCGCGCCGTATTCTGTCCTCCCAGGACGTCACCTTCGACGAGTCGGTGCCTTACTACCGTCTCTTCCCCTACCGCACTGCGCCCCTCCCCCCGCCGCCGCTCTTCCTTGCGCCAGGTCCTCCCCCGGTAGACCCCCTCCCCCCTCAGGGTCCTGCCTTGTCAGGTGTGTCCCAGGTAGACGCAGTCGAGCCTGTCGAGGTAGCTGTTGACTCTGGTGCTGCTAGAGGTGCTGAGCCTGCGGGTGCCGGGTCTGGAGGTGTTGAGCCTGTGGGTGCGGAGCCTGGGGGTGCTGAGTCCAGGGGTGCGGAGCCTGGGGGTGCTGAGCCTGGGGGTGCTGAGTCTGGGGGTGCTGAGCCTGGGGGTGCTGAGCCTGGGGGTGCTGAGCCTGGGGGTGCGGAGCCTGGGGGTGCTGGGTCTGCTCGTGTGGCCTCTCGCGGTGCTTCGTCGAGGCGGGAGCCACTCTCTCCGCAGGAGCTGCGCGAGTGGTTTGCCCGGCGCTGGAGCCGTGCTGCTGGAGCTGGAGGTACTACTGTTGCTGCTGGTCCCGGTGGTACTCGTACTGGCGGTGCTGGAGCTGCTGGGACTGGGGGTGCTACTGGGGCTGCTGGAGTTGGTCCTGCTAGAGGTACAGCTGGAGCTGCTGGCGGTACTGGAGCTACCGGTCCTGCTGGGGTTGGTGCTGCTGGAGCTGCTGAAGCTGGAGCTGCTGGGGGTGTTGGCGCAGGTGGTTCTGCTGGCGCTGGTGCGTCTGAGGGTGCTGGAGATGGCGCTGTTGGAGCTGGAGGTGCTACTGGCGCTGGTGCTGCCGCTGGGAGTACTGGTGCTGTCCCTGCTGGGTCTGGAGGCGCTGCGCGGCCGCGGCCGTACTTCGTTCCGCTCCTTGAGCAGGTTCTTGGTCTCCCACCCTCTACTGGTCCTGCTCCTCCCTTAGAGTGTCCACAGCCTGTCCAGTCGCAGTCACAGTTACAGCCCGCCTCCCCCCTACCTGCTCCTTCTCCCTACACTGGTCCTACTGGAGGTCTTGCTGAGCGTCGTGAGCCTGCGTCTCGTCCTGCGTCGCCTGTTCGTGCTGCTCGCACTGGTCGTCGTGCTCCGCGTCCGCGTCCTCCTGCGGTCCCAGGCACACACCAGATGGCACTGCGTCCTTCCACTGCTCCTCTGCGTATCCCGTTGCCGTCTCCTCCAGAGTCCTCTCTTCCTGTTCTTGCTGACCCGGAGTCTGACTCTCTTCGCGCTGCCAGTCCTACTGTCACGCGTCTCCTGGCTACTGTTGTCACTGACCCTTCCTTTGAGTCCACTGCTGCGTCGGCCCTAGTTGCTGAGCTTGTCGACTTTGCTGCTCGCTGTCGTCTGGACTTCGCTACTAGTCTTGTTGCTGAGTCTGAGTCTGTCTGTCCTCCGTCCGTCGGGGGTGAGTGTGCTCTTAGCACGGACGTCCTTGAGGACAGGCAGGAGGAGTTCCAGTGTTTTGCTGCTGCTTTGCCTCATCTCGTGTCCACGCTGATTGCCCCTGAGGGAGACCCGGATGCACCAGACATCCCGACTCCTCGATCGTACGCTGAGGCGATCGAGGGTCCCTATTCCTCTCAGTGGCAGTCAGCCATGGACGCAGAGATGGCTTCCTGGAAGTCCACAGGCACCTACAACGACGAGGTTCCCCCACCTGGGGCGAACATCGTCAGTGGCATGTGGATTTTCAGGGTGAAGCGGCCGCCGGGTTCTCCGCCTGTCTTCAAGGCGCGTTACGTGGCTCGAGGCTTCAGTCAGCGGCAGGGAGTTGACTACTTTCAGACCTTCTCTCCCACCCCGAAGATGACCACTCTTCGGGTGCTGCTGCACATAGCCGCTCAGCGCGACTACGAGCTTCACTCTCTTGACTTCAGCACAGCTTTCCTGCAGGGCAGCCTGCACGAGGAGATCTGGCTGCGCCGCCCACCTGGCTTCACTGGGTCGTTTCCCCCTGGAACCCAGTGGAGCCTCCGGCGGCCAGTCTACGGTCTCCGCCAGGCGCCCCGTGAGTGGCACGACACACTGAGGACTACACTTGCGGCTCTTGGGTTTGCTCCTTCTACAGCCGACCCGTCGCTGTTTCTGCGCACCGACACCTCTTTGCCGCCGTTCTACATCCTCGTGTACGTCGACGACTTGGTCTTTGCCACTGCTGACACTGCTGGACTCGCCCACGTGAAGTCCGAGCTGCAGAAGAGACACACGTGCACAGACCTGGGTGAACTGCGCAGCTACTTTGGCTTGCAGATCACCCGGGACAGAGCACAGCGCACCATTACCCTGACTCAGTCACACATGGTGCAGCAGGTCCTTCAGCGCTTCGACTTCACGTACTCCTCGCCTCAGGCCACTCCTCTGTCTACTCGCCACTCGCTCTCAGCTCTGCCTTCGGATGAGTCTGTAGAGCCGAGTGGCCCGTACCCAGAGCTTGTTGGCTGCCTCATGTACCTGATGACCTGCACACGACCTGACCTTGCATACCCTCTTAGCATCTTGGCACGCTATGTTGCTCCTGGGAGACACCGACCAGAGCACATGGCTGCAGCGAAGAGGGTGTTGCGCTACTTGTGCAGTACGTCGGGCATGGGGCTAGTGCTTGGAGGGCGACGTCCAGTGGTCCTCACAGGTCACGCAGACGCTTATTGGGCTGACGACCAGGCTACGCAGCGGTCGTCACAGGGTTACACCTTCAGCCTTGGCTCCGGCTCTGTTTCGTGGCGGTCTACCCGCTCGTCTTCTGTTCTCGGCTCCAGCTGTGAGGCTGAGATCTACGCGGGGGCCATGGCTGCACAGGAGCTACGCTGGCTCACCTACCTGCTGACTGACCTAGGAGAGCCGCCTCGTTCTCCTCCAGTTCTGTACGTAGACAACAAGGCCATGCTGGCCTTGTGTCGGGAGCACAGACTGGAGCACAGAACGAAGCATATTGCTCTTCGCTACTTCCTTGCTCGTGAGCTGCAGCAGCGTGGTCAGCTGCGCCTTGCTTACGTGGCCTCTGAGGCCAACACTGCTGATATCTTTACCAAGGCACTTCCGCCTTGTGATCATCAGCGCTTCTGTACGATGCTAGGTCTTGTGCCTACTTGGCCTCACTTGCTCACCTCTTGACCTTGCTTGTACTGTGATCTTTCTATACCTGCACTTGCTTGTTTACCTTTATATATGATCTTGCATGTGAACTGGCCTTCTGGCCTTGCTCTTGTGCTCGGACTGTGTGGTGACGTTGTGATCCACCCTGAGCTTGCTTTGCTTTGCTTGACTTGTCTTGTGACCTCTTGTTCTCCCCCACTTTGCCTATGGGGGTGTGTCAAAATCTTATGCTATAGTCTGTGTAGGCTATAGTGGGGTAGACAATATGGGGTACAACACTTCTAGGTTTTCCTACTTGTACCCACCTGCTTGTTAGTTCATTCATTCCTCATTTCTTCACACATATGATGGCTATGGCATACAGTTCTCACCGGCCTGTATGTATGAGCGAGGATTTTCGAGACCTCAAGGCGAGGCGTGTTACATTTCGCTTACATCGCCCAAGGCTCCGATCACATGCAACCAAGAAATCGGGGCTGATTGTGTCTGATCGGGTCTGATCGAGCTGTTCGAGGCGGTTGATCGAGTTGGCACGATCAACAGATCGGGATCAGCTGATTGCCCCCAATTGCCTGAAATTGGCTTCCCGCCTTCCTCGAAGTTTTTGATCACCACTGATCGCGCCGATCAAAGTCGATTGGGCCCACGTCCTTAGTGAGAGTTTGTTTGTACCCAACCTAGGGTCTTCCTGAACTAGTTATTTTGTGCTACTTATATTTGAAACTAAACTCAAATTGTAAGTATCCTCACGCCTCACCTATTCATACATTGCATACATATTCAGAAATTACACTAATATATGCTTATTTCATTGCAATATCTACATCTAGTTAATTTTTATGTGCAGTTATCTTGGCTGGAATCCGTTGTTAATATATTATACTGTTTTGTTTCTAATAAATGAAAACAAACCTTTTGCAAACAAGAAAATGTTGAACGGCCTGAATTTAGCATATGGCTAATATACATATATATTTAATGCAGATAACGCTTAGTGCTGTACTCGGTTGTGATCTCGACAACCATTTGTCGAAATGCGGAAGTAGTGAGCCTTCGATAATGGGGTGCTCACTATTAGTACTCAACTTTGTTGGGGTGATACTTTCGTTTGGTTTAAAGGTTTTAACATAGTCGTAACACATTACCAACATGCGGCTAGAAGAAGATACAACCATAAGCCAGACTCCCCGTAGGGAGTACGTGTGAACACGTCATGTACCCGCTACACGAGCGGAGGCGTATCGCTACGCATATCTAGTTGACATGTGGCAGACGGGGCGAGTCTAGGCTTCAGGGTGGTCGGAAAGTATCGTAAAGGAGCCAAGTTGATCGTAGCTCAGGGAGAAGAACGTGGGAGGAAGGTTCGGGGAAGATGAAAAATCGGTGGAGTTTGGCTAATTTGACTCTATAGGCCACCCGTAGCTGCTTTTTCTTGGAACACTTGGAGAAATGCCAGAGGAAGATGTTGGAGAACACTTGGAGAAACGCCAGCATGGTGCCTGAGCAGGATGTAGGAGGACTGGTGCTTCTCTACCTTGACGACCTCATGCTGTGGTTGGCGCCCCTCCCTGGGCAAGGGGGAGTGAAGTGAAGGATTTTGCCCAGTGGTGTTCAGCCACCTCCAGCACGACCAAGGGGGAGTGTTGATTGTGTAGGTGGTTGTGGTATTTTGCTCTAGCTGGTTGTGGGCTAAGGGTTTGGGCAAAATGTGAATGTATGCCGGCTGGAATTGATCTCGCACCTAACAAGCACCAACAAACCTTTGCTATTCACTAAAACAAATTTGGTGTTGCTATTTTAGCACTTTGAGTTGTTGGGGATTGTTGTAGGGCAAGGGTTGGGTTGGTAGGGTTTGAACAACTCGTCACTTTTCAAATCTGAACTCTTGCTAAAGCTACTTGTCAGAATATTATGCTTGTCTAGCCTGCAGTGGGGTACTCTATAGCGAGTACAGCCCAAATTAGTGTTTCCTATATGTACTCAACTGCCTGCTAGTGCAAACCCCCTTTTCCTGTTCTAACTTTGTGCTACTGATTCTGTCATGCTATCAGAGCGGTTACGCTCCTGGCCTGTGGGCCCACCGTTAGCTTCCGCTGCTGTCCTGTCTGTCGCACGCCCCGTGGAGCGAGACGTTTTTTCTTCCCGCCACGCGCTTGGGGCGCATGGCGGTTTTCTGCCCACTGTGCGCCCCGAGGAGCGCGGCGGTTTCCTGCCCCGTCGACCAGCGAGTCGCCCCCCGTCGTCCGTCGAGGCACCCCCAAGGACCCGCGCGCCGCCCCCCCCCCCCCCCCCCCCCCCCCCCCCCCCTCCCGTCGCCTCGTCGCGGCGCCCTGGGGGCCCGCGCGTCGCTCCCTACCGTCGCCTCGTCGCGGCACCTTGGGGGCCCGCACGCCGCCCCCCTCTCGTCGCCTCGTCGCGGCGCCTTGGGGGCCCGCGCGTCGCCCCCTCCCGTCGCCTCGTCGCGGCGCCCTGGGGGCCCACGCGTCGCCCCCTCCCGTCGCCCTTCAAGGCGCCCTGGGGGCCCGCGCGCGGCTCCCCTCCCGTCACCCGCCGTGGCACCCTCGGGGGGCCCGCGCGCTGCCCCCACTGCAGCTCGCGAGCCGCCCCACCAGCACGCGAGCCGCCCCTGCAGCCCGCGCGTGCTGCCCTGTGGAGCCGCGCGCCACTCCCTGCCCTTGTGCAACTGCGCGGTGCCGATTCTGGGGGTGGCGGGTGTGTGAGCCGTTCCCTGATCCTCCTCCTACTCCATCTCCCACTGCTGCAGCTGCCGCTGAGGGGGGTGGGTGTGTGGGAGCTGAGGGAGTGGCGCTAGGGGGGTGTCGTGGGAGTGGAGCTAGGGGTGCAGCAAGGGGGTGTGTGAGAAGGGGGTGTGGGACTGTTAGGGGAGGTTGAAGGGGGGGGTGGTCGCCGTGAAGCCAGCAGCTCCAGTCGCCCGTGAGACCGTTGCACCAGCCGCCCGTGAGCCCGTCGCTTCAGTCGCCCGTGAGCCCGTTGCTCCAGTCGCCCGTGGGTCAGTTGCTCCTGCCGCTCGTCTAGCCGCGGAGCCAGCTACTCCAGTTGCCCGTGTGCCAGTTGCTCCAGTTGCCAGTGTGCCAGTTGCTCCAGTTGCCCGTGTGCCAGTTGCTCCAGCTGCGCCGTGTGCCAGCAAATTCAGCTGCCGCCCACCACCTTCTCTCCTCTCATTGTCACTCCTCCTCACTTGCCCTCTGTGAATGCCTCTAGCTTTGCTTGTTCTTGTGAACCTGCTCTATGAGTGCTTGCTGTGCTGATTATACCCCACTTTGACTGTGGGGGTGTGTCAGAATATTATGCTTGTCTAGCCTGCAGTGGGGTACTCTATAGCGAGGACAGCCCAAATTATGGTTTCCTATATGTACTCAACTGCCTGCTAGTGCAAACCCCCCTTTCCTGTTCTAACTTTGTGCTACTGATTCTGTCACTACTTTCGACCTAATCCATGGCTGCCAAGTAATTTTGCAGGATACCCGCGATAGCGATCGGCCTAGATCTTGGTTGAAGACGTGCGTTATCATTACGGAAAGTAGATATAAAGCCCTTTCCAACGCGTACCTGCTCATAGTTTAAGGTTACGTGAGCTGCACGCAATGTTCCGTCGAAGTCGGCGGACTTAATCTCTTGTACGCTCTCCAGATTCGCTCGCTTTCCATCAGTGGTATCAGAGCTGGTTAGGCCTGCGACATTCCCTCCTATTATCATATTTCAAATTGGCTTAAGAACCTCCAGATATAGGGTTGGTTATGGCCCAGAATATAGATGGCCCTCCTAGGTTCACCGGCTCGGATTTTTCGCTATGGCGGTTCCACTTTACGCTTCGGCTAGGTATTAAAGACCTAGAGGGCGTTTTGGAGGGATCGGAGCGAAGACCTAAAGCTGATGAAGGAAAGGCATCTACTGGAGTCTCTAGCCAAGTGGGAGAAGGGGCTGGGGGAGCCTCTAGCTCATCCATAACTGAAGGAAGTGGAGGTGGATCAGCAACACCGCGAACCGGGAGACAACGGCCTAGTGCGGAGGAGATTGTTAAGGCACAGAAAGCATGGGACCGCAAGGACAAGTAAGCGTTCCAGTACCTGTGTTGGGCATTGGAAGGCCAACTAGAGCTCCTAAAGATGCTAATTGACCTGAAGGGGAAGAAAGGAGCAGCTGCCCAAGCATGGAAGAGAGTTCAAGATCGACATTTGCAAAAAGGGCTCCTAAGCATACCCACCTGGAGGAAGCGGTTCTACACCATGGAACGCAATTATGGCGATGGGGAGACCACGATGCAGTATCTCCAGAGGGTGGATGAGTATGTGAGAGCCTTGGAGGAGTTGAACTACATTGTAGATGAGAAGGAGATCATCTACACCCTCCAAGGGCTGGATCAAGAAGCAAACGAGGCTGTACTACAATACCTTCACCTTGAGCAACAGAAATGGACCAAGGCCTGGATATGGGAGGTGTTGGTCTCTGATGAAGCTCGCAAGCGAGATGCTGGTAGAGGAGTTGAAGGGGGAATGGGGGCAGGTGATAGGTCTGCCTCCAAGAAGTACCAGCAGCGGCAAGGAAGTGGGGGGAAGAAGAAGGTGATAGACAAGTGTCTCGTCCCTGGATGCAACCGAAATCACTCGTGGAAGGAGTGTTGGAGTCGACCAGATGGGTGGAAGCCTCAAGAGTACCCAGGATAGGCTCCACCTGTGACTAGGCCTAAATGGGTGGGATGAAGAATGGAGCCTGGAACAAGAAGGGCAGCAAAGGAAAAGCGGCGGCAGCAGCGGCAAATGATGGTGGGAAGGGAAGGAGGACTCGTCGGATGACGGTTTCTCCTTCCTTACCCTGGAGAAGGAGACGGCGCTTGCTGGTCGTGTGTTGGCTGACCCCGATCACCTCGTTCTAGACTCAGGTGCCACTTGTGGAATGGTACCACGGCGTGACCTCGTCACCACCTATCACTCCCTCCCACCTAACTCAAGAAACGTGATCGTGGGGAGTGGAGATACACTGCAAGCAACTGGCATCGGCACCATCACCATTAAGGGGAAGGATGGGGAGTTGCTACATGTGAAGGGTGTGCTTCATGTTCCTGGATTGGCAGCCAACCTCCTTTCATGCTCTCAGCTTGCTAGGCAAGGATACGCATGCACCTTCACCATGGGAGGGTGCACGGTTCGCAAGGGTGGAGCTGTGGTGATGGAGGCCAAGTTAGAGAAGGGACTGTACCTTGTTCCAGTGTGTGTGCCTCAAGTGGAGAAGGCACATGGGGTTGAAGCTGAGGATGCAGCTTGCAGCACCCGTTGGAAGGACGTGGAGCAGGTGACGGCGGATTTGCTGCACTTACGCATGGGGCATGCGGGGAAACAACAACTTGTGGAGTGTGTGAAGAAGGGGGAGCTGAAGAGTGTGGAGATCGAGGAGGGTGGTGGGCAGCCAATCAAGTGCCCTGATTGCACGACCGAGAAGCTGCCAAGGACCTCCTTCCCTACCTCCACCACTAGAGCCTCCGCACCTCTTGAGTTGGTGCACACGGATGTGTGTGGCCCCATACAAACACCAAATAGGGAGAAGGGCAGCAAGTACTTCATCACATTCCTGGATGACTACAGCCGCCTCAGCTGGGTCACCTTGGTGAAAACCAAGGATGAGGTGGCAAAGGTGTTTAAGCGTTGGATACGCTATGCGGAGAGGGAAGCCGGGGCCAAGGTGAAGATACTAAGGTCTGATCGGGGTGGGGAGTACATGGGGAAGGACCTGGAGACCTTCCTTGAAGATAAGGGGATTACCCACCAACTTTCACTAGCCTACACGCCGCACCAAAATGGGGCAGCGGAGCGGCTTAACCGAGCCATGCTTGCTCATGCGCAGCTGGACCATACTTGGTGGGGGGCAGCAGTGCAGTATGCCAAATGGGTTAAGAACCGGATGGGCAGCAAGGGGCTAGGGGGCAAGAGCCCATACTTCATGTGGACCAGGAAGGTGCCTACTGTGTCCATGGCACGAGTGTGAGGGTGCATAGCGCAGTACAAAGTGCCCGACCAGCAACGGAGGAAGTTGGATCCTAAGGCACAATGGGGCATTTTTCTTGGGGTGTCGGAGAGGAGCAAAGCTTGGATATTGTGGAGTGTGGCAGATCAGCAGGTGGTGGAAAGCAGGGATGTGGTTTTCCACAAGGGGCTGAGCTACAAGGGGTGGAAGGAGCATGGTGCTAGTACAGTTGGGAGCTCCCTCTAGGATCCCTACACCTCTTCCATCTTTGAGGGGGCATGGGAGGACCCTGGAGAGGAGGTAGAGGAGCAGCAAGAGGAACAAAAGGCAGCTGCACCTCACCATGAGGAGTCACCAACTGCTGGTTCTACCCCTGACCATGCGTGAGGAGCTTGAGTCTCATAGGGTGAACGAGTCCTTTGAGCTGGTTGATCCAGCTTGTGTGCCACCTGGAATGGAGGTCTTGAGGTGTCAGTGGGTGTGGAAGTATAAGCACATGGCTGATGGGAGTATTGAAAGGCCTAAGTCCAGGTTGGTGGCCATGGGGAACACTCAGACACGAGGCGTTCACTATGACCAGGTATAAACCCCGGTAGGTAAACCAACCACCCTCAGAGGTTCCCTTGGGATGGCAGCATCCTCGGGGTTTCACATCGATCACATGGATGTGATCACTGCCTATCTTCATGGGGTCTTGAAGGAGGAGCTTTACATGAGGCAGCCACCTGGTTTTGATGATGGGTCCGGCAGAGTTTGCTGACTCAGGAAATCAATCTATGGGCTAAAGCAAGCTCCAAGACAGTGGTACCTCAAGTTTGATGAGACACTGATGGATTTTGGGTTTGAGAGGTCGGAGTGTGACCCCGCCTTGTACCACTTGGTGAGGCGTAAGGGCAGGCTGTCCCTCTACCTCTATGTGGATGACATTCTGCTCGTGTCTTCGAGCATGGTCTTGCTGGACGAGGTGAAGGTTTCTTGTCCTCTCATTTCCGCATGAAGGACTTGGGGGAGGCTAAGTACTATTTGGGGGTGCAGATTGAGCGTGATGAGAGTGGCATCTTGATTCATCAGGAGAGGTACATTCTCAACATGCTTGAGTCCTTTGGCCTTTCTGAGGCTAACCCTGTGCGTACCCCTCTCCCTACAGGGTTCGACGTGCATGCACATGCTGAGAAGCCCTTGCTGCGAGATGAGCTGGTCCAGCTCTATCAAAGCATTGTGGGGTCTCTCATGTATGCAAGCACGACCCCACAGCCCCAGATTGCTTATGCAGTATCACAGCTGTCCAAGGTGGTGTCTTGTCCCAAGGCATTTCACTTGCAGGCTGCTAAGAGAGTGCTAAGGTACCTAAACGGTTGTGTCATGTCAGGTATCTTCTGACCGGCACGCAGCAAGCCTCAGGTTGAGTTGGTGGGCTTTAGTGATGCTGATTATGCTGGAGATTCAGCTGATCGCAAGAGTCACACCGGCTATGTCTATTGCCTTAATGGTGCAGCCATCTCCTGGCAGAGCAAGAGGCAGCCGGTGGTTGCATTGTCCACCACTGAGAGTGAGTACATCAGTCTGTGTCAGTGCATTCAGGAGGGTGTGTGGCTGAAGCGTTTGTTTGGGGAGTTTGGACATGAGTTTGCTGGTGGTGTGCCTGTGTTTGTAGACAACCAGCCTGCCATTGCCCTTGCACAGAATGCATGCTTGCATGGCCGCACCAAGCACATGTAGGTTCGGTGACATTTCATCAGGGAGATGGTGGCGTGCGGCGAGGTGATCCTCCGGTGGTGCCCCACCAACCGTCAAGCAGCAGATATACTCACCAAACCCCTCCCTTTTGAGCGGCATGGTGTGTGCATGTCCTTAATGGGGATGCAGCCCCATGTCAGCATGGTGCCTGAGCAGGATGTGGGAGGACTGGTGCTTCTCTGCCTTGACGACCTCATGCTGTGGATGGCGCCCCTCCCTGGGCAAGGGGGAGTGAAGTGAAGGATTTTGCCCAGTGGTGTTCAGCCACCTCCAGCACGAGCAAGGGGGGGGTGTTGATTGTGCAGGTGGTTGTGGTATTTTGCTCTAGCTGGTTGTGGGCTAAGGGTTTGGGCAAAATGTGGTGGTTAGGCTTGTTGCGGGCTGGAATTGATCTCGCACCCAACAAGCACCAACAAACCTTTGCTATTCACTACAACACCTTTGGTGTTGCTATTTTAGCACTTTGGGTTGTTGAGAATTGTTGTAGGGCGAGGGTTGGGTTGGTAGGGTTTGAACAACTCGTCACTTTTCAGATCTGAACTCTTGCTAAAGCTACTTTCTTGATCTAATCCATGGCTGCCAAGTAATTTCGCCAGAATACCCCATCACACTTAAATCGCGGTAGCGATCGGCCTAGATCTTAGTTGAAGGCGTGCATTACTATTCTGGAAATAAGAGATAAAGCCCTTTCCAACGCGTACCTGCTCATAGTTTAAGGTTACGAGAGCTGCACGCAATGTTCCGTCGAAGTCGGCGGACTTAATCTCTTGTACGCTCTCCAGATTCGCTCGCTTTCCATCAGGAATAACCGAAAGGTTATCGTAACATTCTTGAAGGCTCTCCACCCACGCGTCACTGCATAACGAAGCAGCGTGTCTAGACCAATACCGCAATAGCTCATATAGAGCATGCGGAAGATCGAGAGTCACCCTAAGGTCAACAGTCGAAAGACAGTCAACGGTCGTGACCAGGGCCTATTTTATCAGGGTAAATCACCCTGATGCCCTGATGAACAGGGTGGTTTTTAGGTAGTAACACTGATGCGGTAGGGTAATTTTTTTGGGACCTTCATTTACCCTGATGTGCCAGGGTTTACGTTTAAGCTACACTGTCGCGTCAGGGTTGCCGAAGCTCTTAACGAGTTCTACCCTGAAGCGAGTTCCAGCCGACCCCCCGCCCCCCCCCCAACCTTCCCGTAACCCCCATTCCCCGAAACCTGGGAATCCCCTTTGCCAACTGTCGCAACTGTACAATTCGACACGACATTACGTGTGCTGGCACGATGATGATTGAGATTGTTATTCTGTGCAGTGTTAAAACTAACTGTCTCAAGGGCTTGAAAATTTGTTAGATTGATGACCCAGGGTAAAAACTTCTAGATCTGCAAAAACCCTGACAAATCAGGATTTTCAAAGAGGGATACTCTGATAATCAGGTTTTTGATGATGAGCAACACTGATCGTAAGGGTTGGCCAAAACAAAAAATTAGCCCTGGTCGTGACTCTTGACCGTTCAATAACCGCACTTGGTAGTTACGCGATGCTACATGGTAACTGTCAAGAAAAGCGATAGTTGTGGTAGCAATGTAACTCATTTAATAGGGGAATGTTCCCCTCAGAGCACATGGCTAGCTAGTTTGCTATTTATATCCTTGTCCTCCTATCTTACAGACATGTTGTTTTCTTTCAACTATTATAAACAAGGTCACTATCAAGACTTCTTTCTCTTCTCCTAACTCAGCAGACTTATCCTATCCGTTTCGATCCTTTGGTTATAACAACATGGTATGAGAGCTAGAGTGGACTAAAGGCCTGCCAAGTTCTCGTTCTTCCTAGAACAAACCCTTTATAAATCACCCATTACAACCACAAGTCTGCACCATTATGGCTCCTAAAGGCAAAACTACTGCAGACTCCCCGAGCCCACCACCAGCAACGACTAATGCGCCATCAGGGGTGACTTCCGTCAGCGCCGCTCTCATTGAGCAGCTAGTCGCTTGCATCAACACTCTTGAAAGCCATCAAGCCATGAGAATTGATGGCTTAAGCTATGCAAGAGGAGTTGCTGGACTTCCTCTCCCTGGAGAAGACCACCGCGTCAACTCCGAGGGGTCATTCACCTTTGACAACCGTCAAGCTTCAGCTCCTGCGCAAGACATTCAACAACGTGCACAGTCAGAAGCAATGGCGACAATGCAAACAAAAGTCGTTCTCACTTAAAAATTGAAGACATCAGTTCCATTCGACGGCAAAGACTTCTACACGTGGAGCTTCAAATTCAAGCTCCTCGCAACAATTGCGCAAATTTGGATGTACTACGATGGAAGCCTATTTTTTCGGACGGAAGGCACCATCCAAGAGAAGAACCAGTACTATCATGAGTCCCTTCTCGTGTACACCACTCTTCTCCGGAATCTCTTACAAATCTGAGTGGGCACCTGCGCACGCGTCTTGGGAGCACCTGCGCAATTCATACATGGTAACGGATCCGGTCACGAGTTGCCTGATCAGCCAACTGACATCAGTTAAAATGCAGCAAGGAGAAAAAGCGGGACTATATATCAACCGGTGCCGCAATCTGCGCGACCACATTAAGAAGTATGTCGGAACTGTCCTTGACAACATGTTTGTCTCGATGGTTCTCTCTGGCCTTGGACCCGATTGGCGCCAGAGCCAGTCGCTGCTCCGCGCTCGAGCAACCATTTCCGAGTCCGCTCTTTGCGCCACCCTTCTCTCGGAGTAGAAGGAGATCGATATGTACAATGAGAAGAACAACAAGCGGGAGAAGTTAGTGTTTTTCACTGGAGCGACTGAACGGGAGCAGCACAGAAAGAAGGAAACTTATTGAAAGTATTGCAAGAAACCCGGTCATACTATCGACCGGTGCTATAAACGAAAAGCAGCAGACGAGAGACACAACAACTCCTCCAGCCAGCAGCCCTCGGCACCCTCGGCATCTCCTGTTGCAACAGCGACTTGTCGCCTCCCTCCGTCGCGAGCACCTCGCAAAATCCTGCGCGCATTTCGTCCAAGGACAAAGGCGAGGGATCAATCATGAGCTGCATGGTGCGTCGTCGCGGAGGCATCCGATACTACCATGACACTCAATTCCCACCTATCGCGCCCATCGATTCCATCATTCCGAGCCTGGACAATGACCCCACACCCAGTCGCTAGATCAACCAACCCACTAACATCCCACCTGACTTCGAGTTGCCTCCAAGCACTCCGGAATCCCCTCCCAGCTTTCCCGCGAGAAGATACATCGATCTCTCGCCGCACTCCGGAGAATTCAACCGCATCGTCACTCCAAAGATCGCCGGGATTGCGCGTCGGAACCGCGAGCACTACAACACTTTGTATCTTGATGACTGTTGTGGACAACATATGGTGGGGTCACCAAAATTCATCAGCAACTCAAGACACATGCGGCGACTGTGCGAGATTACCGTCACCAACAACAATAGACTCAAGGCCTATGAGATTGGAGAGATTTACCTCGAGGCTGACCCACTTCACCATTCACATCGGAGGCGTGCTGGCTGTTCCCGACCTGCAATACGGCCTTCTCTCTTCAGAGCAACTCATGAGGTGTGGAGTCGACATTCGGAGCAACACCGAAGACAAAACTTCGAACTGTATTACAAAAATACCTACATCGACAAGGCTGCCGATCACGACGGAGTCTTCGTGTCGATTTTCTTAGCTCAAGGGAGCACCAGCGACTCTCATCAAACACTTCTACTTCGAACAACCCCCACAGAGCCACTGACTTGGTCACACCCCGAGGAAATGGATCCTTGAACGGCCCGCTTCAGATGGACTTCTTCGACTCCGCATCGCTCCGACCGCCTCAACTTCCACTCCTGGCGATACTGAACATGAAACCATGGATCAAGAAGAGGACACCGGAAAGTCAGCACCAGCAGAAACTGACACCAGAAGATGGGGAACTACTCGAGCGACCGGGGGAACTCCAGCCCCAGGTTCAGCCCGTGGGGAGTAGCTCAAACACCCGAAGAAGTAGCTGTGGGCGGTTGGGGTGCCATTCAAACACCAGAAGAGGGCACTGTCAGAAGTGAAATAGGTGGTGTCGAAACAACAAAAGAAGGGGCTGCCACCGGGGGTGGCTGGGGAACTTCAACAACCGAAGGAGGGAGCAACTGGGGACTGCCAAACCCCCCTTATCCCAAAGCTCCAGCGGACGTCGCGACAGTCGATCCCTACTGGGCAACACGTGGCACCAGCTGGGGCGGACCTCCTCTTCCAGAGCAGTATGCTCCTGACACACCAGAAAACGTACAAGAAGAGTCAGAAGAGATGACTTACGAATTCGGAGGAGCAGTGGAGTTACCCGAACCTACCGAGGAAGAGCCGCCGCCAGAGCAAGGCCCCCTGCTGATCGAGGTCACCGGCGACGAGTACAGTTACTATCGCGTTCCGATGGAAGGACTCCCTACCTACAAATGGCCGGAGGCAGCATCTTTTTGCAACTGCTCGTTACAGGCGATCTTATTCACGCTGGAGACACGGACGACATCTTCGGAATTCCCGATGTCGCCTTGAAGCAAAACTCCGCCTGAGCCTTCGCAGCCAATGTGGATAACGCCGCTGACAAGGGACCTGAAGACGGGCAGCGGGACGAAGCGGAAAGACACAAACATTACCAGAAAAGAGTCGGCTACCGAGCAGATCCAGAAATCTGGCACCAACGACTCGGACATCCCTCGCACATCACGCTCATAAACTCCCTCAAGGCCGGAGTCTTTGACGAAGACGCGCTGCTGCTCCCTCGAGGAGGTTCCCTCACAGCAGACTCAGCCGACCCGCCGTGCATCGTCTGCCCCACCACGTCGCTCGCCCATAAACCCTTCCCCGACTTATCTCCTGGCTACGAATGATATGAACCTCTCGAAAAAAGTCTATAGCGACTTCATGATTCTTACTCAAGAAGGGCTCGACGTGCGAGCAGTACACGCTAACATTCATCGACGCATGCACCTGCTACGTCTGGGCTATTAACACCGATTGCTGCTCTCTTGCCTTTGAATGCTTCATTGCGTGGATGAAGTGAGCAGAGCCTCAATCAGGCTTGAAGCTAAAAGCTTCCAGGCAAACAGAGGAGCAGAATTATTCCCAACTGAGTTGAAGCAGCTCTTCACCAAGAAAGGGATTGAGCACATGGTGTCCTTGCCATACGCCCACGAGTAGCAGGGGGTAGCAGAACGGACAAATAGGAGCATCGCCACGAGAATGAGGGCCCTAATGAAGCAGTCGGCCATCCCAACCAAGTATTGGCCATTTGCGATGAATCACGCTGTTCGGTTGCACAACTTGTTGTCCTCCCAAAGCCTAAAGAACAACAACTCGTCTTACAAAGCTTGGACCGGCAGAAAAGCTGACACGTGACTTCTTCGGGTGTTCAGCTGCATGGTATAGTACAAGCCACACACAGCAAGGACAGGAAAATTCGCTGATCGGGCACGTTGGGGCATTCATCTCGGGATCGGAAAAAAACTATAAGGTGTGGATCATGCTGACTCGACACACGAAGTGACAAAATCACGTGACTGCATCTTCTATGAGAAGCTGACTCTGCCACTGTTCAAGGAACATCGCGAAGCTGACAAGGCACCGAAACGGGTTTTTGAGGGGCACCGCAGCTTCGCCACGTCACTGGAGGAAACAGACCTGGCAGAGGATGCAGACGCAGCGGACAACACACCATCCGACCCATAGCCAAACATCCCCCTTACAAGCCCACTTCAAACTCCAACCTTCAAACCTGTTCATCAATTCGATCCTGATAATAGAACTCGTGAAACCCACAATTACAATAGCACAGCGCGCCGATCTCCGGATGCCGAGTTACCTCCATGCAACTCTTCGCAGGACACCATCCGCCCCGGTCATGACAACGACGACGATGTCGTCGAAGTTACCAGCTTCCACGACTACGATCGGCTCCACTACGAAAAGACCAACGAAACCGGTCTCCGCATCCTTGGGCTCGCAGTTGCTGTGCGCCACACCTCCCCCAAGGAGCCCACCACCGTTCACCAAGCAGTGAGAAGTGGAAGGCAGCTATGGCAGCAGAAGTTGCGGCGCTAAAGAGCCGCGGAACGTGGAAGCTGGTTCCACGATCATCAGCCAAGGAGAGAAAATTTCTCAGTGGCAAGTGGGTCTTCCGAATCAAAACACTCGTGGATGGTTCCATCGACAAGTACAAAGCGAGATGGGTGGTGCGCGGCTTCGAACAAACTCACATGGTGGATTACGATCTCACCTTCACACCAGTTGGAAGACACACCTTTGTGCGCATCCACATCTGCATCGCAGCTGTCAAACAGCGTCCGCTTCGTCAGATTGATGTCGGCAGTGCATTCGTGTACGCACCGGTCGACGCCACCTGTCAGAAACAAGAAGTGTTGAACTAAAAAGATGTTGGAGTACAAGTAGGAAACCCTAGAGAAGTGTAACCCCTAAAGGCTAACCCACTGTAGCCTACACAACAGAAACATATATAATGTTTGACACACCCCCATAGGCTAAGTGGGGGAGAACAAGGGGTCACAGGACCAGTCAAGAAAGACAAAGCAAGCTCAGGGTGGATCACAAGGCCAGTTCACATGCAGAGGCATATATGTAGCACAAAGATCACAGTGATCTATATCTAGCAAGCATGCAGGTATATATATATAGATCACAGTATAGGCAAAGTCTACAACAAGTGAGGAAAAGTGGGCACAAGCCCTAGCAAAGTGCAGAAACGCTGATGATCACCAGAATGAAGTGCCTTAGTGAATATATCAGCAGTGTTGGCCTGAGTGGCCACGTAACGCAGACGAAGCTGACCACGCTGCTGCAACTCTCGAGCCAGAAAGTAACGTAGAGCGATGTGCTTCGTCCTGTGCTCCGGTCTGTGCTCCTCACACAAGGCAATGGCAGCCTTGTTGTCGACGTACAGCACTGGAGGAGAACGAGGCCGCTCTCCCAGGTCGGTCAGCAGGTAGGTGAGCCAGCGTAACTCCTGTGCAGACATGGCTGTGGCGTAGATCTCAGCCTCACAACTGGAGCTGAGAACTGAAGACGAACGTGTAGAACGCCACGAAACTGAGCCAGAGCCAAGGCTGAAGGTGTAACCCTGTGACGACCGCTGAGTAGCCTGGTCGTCAACCCAAGAAGCGTCTGAGTGCCCAGTGAGAACAACTGAGCTCCCTCCTCCAAGCACGAGCCCCATGCCCGATGTACTGCACAAGTAGCGCAATACCATCTTTGCAGCATCCCAGTGCACCTTTCGGTGCCTGCCAGGAGCCACATAGCGGGCCAGAAGGCCAAGAGGGTATGCTAGGTCAGGACGAGTGCAAGCCATCAGGTACATGAGGCAGCCAACTAGCTCTGGGTAAGGACCACTCGGCTCTACGGACTCATCCGAAGGCAGAGCTGAGAGCGAGTGACCTGTAGCCAGAGGAGTGGCCTGTGCTGAGGACCAGGTGAAGCTGAAGCGCTGAAGGACCTGCTGCACCATGTGTGACTGAGTCAGTGTGATGGTGCGGCGTGCTCTGTCCCGGGTGATCTGCAAGCCAAGGTAGCTGCGCAGTTCACCCAGGTCTGTGCACGTGTGTCTCTTCTGCAGCTCCGACTTCACGTGGGCGAGAGCCTCAGTGTCAACAGTGGCAAAGACCAAGTCGTCGACGTACACGAGGATGTAGAACGGCGGCAGCGAAGTGTCGGTGCGCAGAAACAGTGACGGGTCAGCAGTAGAAGGCGCGAACCCAAGTGCCGCAAGAGTAGTCCTCAGTGTGTCGTGCCACTCACGTGGCGCCTGGCGGAGACCGTAGACCGGCCGCCGGAGGCTCCACTGGGTACCAGGAGGAAACGACCCAGTGAAGCCAGGAGGGCGGCGCAGCCAGATCTCCTCGTGCAGGCTGCCCTGCAAGAAAGCTGTGCTGAAGTCAAGAGAGTGAAGCTCGTAGTCACGCTGAGCAGCAACGTGCAGTAGCACCCGAAGAGTGGTCATCTTCGGGGTGGGGGAGAAGGTCTGAAAGAAGTCTACTCCCTCTCGCTGACTGAAGCCTCGAGCAACGTAACGAGCCTTGAAGACAGGTGGAGAACCTGGCGGCCGCTTCACCCTGAAGATCCACATGCCACTGACGATGTTCGCCCCAGGAGGGGGAACCTCGTCGACGTAAGTGCCAGTGGACTTCAAGGATGCCATCTCTGCGTCCATGGCTGACTGCCACTGAGAGGAGTACTCACCCGCGATCGCCTCAGCGTAAGAGCGCGGGGTCGGGATGTCTGGAGAATCCGGGTCTCCCTCAGGGGCAATCAGCATGGACACGAGATGAGGCGCAGCGGCTGCAAGACACTCAAGGTCCTCCTGTCTGTCCTCAAGGACGTCCGTGCCTAGAGCACACTCACCCCCGACGAACGGAGGACAGACAGACTCAGACTCAGCAACAAGACTCGCAGTGTAGTCTAGACGACAGCGCGCAGCAAAGTCGGCAAGCTCAGCAACTAGGGCAGACGCAGCAGCAGACTCAAAGGAAGGGTCAGTGACAGCAGTGGCCAGGAGACGCGTGACAGTAGGACTGGCAGCACGAAGAGAGTCGGACTCCGGGTCAGCAAGAACAGGAAGAGAGGACGCAGGAGGAGACGGCAGAGGGACACGCTGTGGAGCAGTGGAAGGATGCAGAGTCATATAGTGTGTGCCAGGGACAGGTGCGGACCACGGCGACCAGTGCGAGTAGCACGAACAGGTGACACAGGACGAGACACAGGCGACACAGGACGAGACTCAGGCTCACGACGCTCTGTAAGACCGCCTGTCGGACCAGTGTAGGGAGAAGGACCAGGAAGTGGCGAGGCAGGTGGTAGCTGTGACTGCGACTGGCCAGGCGGGGGACACTCTAAGGAGGGAGGAGGACTAGGAGGAGGCGGCTGACCAAGAACCTGCTGAAGGAGCGGAACGAAGTACGGCCGCGGCCGTGAAGTGCCCCCAGAAGCAGCAGAGACAGCACCAGAACCTCCAGCCGAACCAGCACCAGCAGCACCTCCGGCAGCTCCAGAACCTCCAGCAGCACCGGCAGCACCTCCAGCAGCTCCAGAACCTCCAGCAGCACCAGCAGCACCTCCAGCCACTCCAGTACCTCCAGCAGCACCAGCAGCACCTCCAGCCGCTCCAGTACCTCGAGCAGCACCAGCAGCAGCTCCAGCAGCTCCAGGACCTCCAGCAGCACCAGCAGCACCTCCAGCAGCACCAGCACCAGCAGCACCTCCAGCAGCACCAGGACCTCCAGTAGCAGCAGGGCCTCCAGCTGGCGGTACCTCAACACTAGGAGCTCCACTCCTGAGGCTGCAGCGCCGAGCGTACCACTCACGTAGCCGCTGAGGGGAGGGAGGCTCCGGCTGCGACACTGCACCCGCAGGGCCACCAGCCCCGACTCCAGCAGACCCCCCAGCTCCAGTAGCCCCACGACGGAGGCTGTAGCGCTGGGAGTACCACTCACGCAGCTGCTGTGAAGAGGGAGCGCCAACAGGCACAGTACGGTCAGTCTCAGAACCCCCAACCTCAGCTCCTCTAGGCTCAGTACCCCCAGTCGCAGCACCTCCAGGCCCAGCACCCGCAGTCTCCGCACCCCCAGACTCAGCACCCCCAGTCTCCACAACCCCAGGCTCAGCACCCCCAGTCTCAGTGCCCCCAGACCCAGCACCACCAGGCTCAGCACGCTCAGCACCTCGCGCAGGACCAGAGTCAACAGCTACCTCGACAGGCTCGACCGGGTCTACCTGGGAAACACCTGAGGGAGCAGCACCCTGGGGAGGGAGGGGGTCTACCGACGGGATACCTGGGGTGAGGAAGAGCGGCGGGGTGGGGAGCGGGGCAGTGCGGTAGGGGAAGAGACGGTAAAAGGGTACCGACTCGTCAAAGGTGACGTCCTGAGAGGCGAAGATACGGCACAAGGTGGGGTGGTAAAACTGCCAGCCATGCGCGTCAGGGACAAAGCCAAGGAAGACACAGGGAACGGCACGGGAGGAGAGCTTGTCCGCAGACGTATCGCGGACAAAGGCTCGACATCCCCAGACCCGGAACACCGACGCATCGCCAACCTCCCCCGTCCAACGCAGGGTAGGCGAGGTCTCCGGAACAGAGACACGGGGCCAGAGGTTGAGCTGATGCGCGGCGTACTGCACTGCAAACGGCCACAGGAAATGGGGGGCAGCCGCATGGATCATGGAGGTACGAGCAACCTCCATGACGAGACCAATGCGGCGCTCAGCAACCCCATTCTGCTGCGGAGAGGCCGGAAGAGTGAACGTCTGGCGGATGCCGTGCTCCGCACAGTAGGCTGCCAAGAGGTCAGAGGAAAACTCACCACCTCTGTCAGAGTGCAGACGTAGGACAGGAAAGTCCGACTGGAACCGCTCGCGGAGCTGGAGACGAGCAGCACGGATCCAGGGGATCAAGATATCAGGGACCTCACCCTTGGTACGCAAGGGGAAGACCGTGGTGTAGCGCGTGTAGTCGTCGACGACCAGCAGAAAGTACCGCTCGTGGCCCTGTCCCCGGACGCGGGCGGGGCCCCACACGTCCAGGTGGAGAGTCTGCAGGGGAGCCTCTGTGGGAGGGAACGAGGAAGAGTGAGGAGCGGCGCGCTGCCGCCCCTCGACACAGGGAAGACAGGGAGGAGCAGGCGAGGGTGGCAGGGGAGGGAGAACCCTGGGAAGACCAGAGACAAGGTACCTGGAGTGCATGCCGCGAAGGCGCTGCACTGACGGGTGACCAAGGCGGTGGTGCCAGAGGACAGTCCTGTGCGACAGGGAGCGACACGAGCAGGGGGTTGACAGCTGACCTGACGCAGACGCAGACGCAGCTACCTGAGGGGACTCAGTGGTCAGTGTGTACAAGTCCGACCCCGGCTGCCGAGTGAAGGTAGCCAGGTGACGACCCGTTTGGGCACACGTGTAGTGCGTCACACGCTCGTAGGCCGGGGTGAACTGGTGAACACCCGCGTCCTGGAGCGCGGAACCCGCCACCAAGTTCGTAGAGAACGAGGGGAGGTAGAGGCCCGACAGCGTGCCAGACGGGACAGCAGGACAAGGGAGGGCAGTGGTGGAGGTCGCAAGGACCGGACCCCCTGAGGGGTCAGCCAGGGGGACAGCAACCGGTCTAGGAAGCTTCTCTAGGGCAGTGCGGTCGCGAAAGAAACAGCGGGAAGCACCTGAGTCCAGTGTGAAGGTGTGTTGTGCCTCAGTAGGTGCGGTACCAGCAGACGCAGACGCACTAGCACCTAGGGCAGCAGCCTCACCAGGACCTAGAGCAGCAGACGCGCTAGCACCTAGAGCTGCAGCCTCACTGGTCCCAATACCCGGGTCGGGCGGTACACTCAGGTAACAGTCACCCTCAACACTAATAGTCAATGCATACATAGCAGCAAGGATAGCATCATAATCAAGAGCAAAGATATCAATCCCCTTCTTAAGCAGATCAGCCCAGCGGGGCAGCTCAGAGGCGTCAGGGAACTGCTCGCGCCAGGCGTCGTCGAGGCGAAAGAAACAGCGCTGCGCCGTGTGAAACCTCTCACAAGTCTGGCCAGTGCGGTCACCTGTGCGGATGACGTACGGGCAGGTACCTCCACCCCCAGACCCCCCACGCTGAGAGTACCACTCACGGAGCTGCTGGGGCGACGGGGGCTCGCTGGGACGATGCTGTTGCTGCCTCTGGCCGCCGCCGAACCCGCCACGCTGCACCGCACCACCGCGCCCTCCACCAGCTCCACCGCCGCCACCACTGCCACCACCACCACCTCCACCTCCACCACCGCCGCCTCCACCACCCCTGGCTCCGCCACTGCCCCCCCCACCACCAGCACCACTCCCACCACTGCCGCCACCGCCGCCGCCCCCTCCACCCCCTCCACCACCACCTCCCCCGCCGCCGCCTCCTCCACCCCGGCCCCCCTTGCCCCTGCCGCCCTTGCGCCTCCCACTGGGAGCGAACGCAGCTCCGACCCCCTCAGCACCAAGGTAGTCGACAGTAGCAGCAGATGCAATGGAGGGGAGAAGGGGGGAGGGGGAACATCCCTCAAAGAAGGGAGTGCGAGGGTCGCCACGAGAGGCACCTACAGCTACAATGCTCTTCTCAGCTGCTAGGAGTTCCTTCTCGAGCAGGTCGACAGTGAGGTCTGTGGGGGAGAGAGCGAGAAAGTGGTCCCTGACAGTGCGAAGAGAGTCAGGGAGGCGAGTGACCAGGTGGTAGAGGGTGAGGTACATCGGGGGGGGGGGGGTTCTTGGCTAGGAAATCGGGGGGGAGTGCGGCACGGTAGCGGAGATCACTAGTACGGAGGTGAGTGATGAGGTCAGCTACAATGGCAAAGGCAGACAGATCAGGGAAGAGGTAGGGCAGTGAGAGACGGCCTATCGCAGCAGTGGCAGGGGAGGAGTAGCGGGCAACTACAGCATCATACAGCTCCTTAGCGGTCTTATGCTGGCCGAAGTGCTCGCGCTCATCTAACGGCAGGTGGCTGCGAACGGCTAGGCGAGCATGGGCGTCACGAGTCTGCCACTGTGAGCAAGCAGTACTGTCAGCAGTAGCAGCAGGTGCGGGAGCAGCGCTGGACGTGTGGTCATAGAGGGAAACATCGTCCTTGGCAGTGATCTGGAGGTACAGGTGAAGGTCATCGAGCCAGACATCGAACTTAATCGGGCGGCCTTCGGCGTCAAAGGTGAGAACAATGGGACTGGCCATAGTGGCAGTAGCAGTAGTAGCAGTAGCAGTAGCAGTAGCAGCAGTAGCAGGAGCAGTAGCAGTAGTGACAGTAGCAGTAGTAGCACTAGCAGTAGGAGGAACAGGAGCACTAGTTGCTGCAGGTGGGGCGGCGCGGCTCGGTCAGGGCGGCGCGATTCGGGCGGCGCGACTCGGGCGGCGCGGCTCGGGCAGGGCGGCGCGGCGCGGCTCGGACTAGGCTACGCGGCACGGCGCGACGGTGGGCCTGTGCGTGGGCGGCTGTAGCGGGCGGTCCGCGGCTGTGCGTGGGCTGCAGTCGCGCGCGGGCGGCGGCGTACGAGGGCGACGCGGCGGCCTACGGGCGGGGCTGTGGGCCGCTAGCGGGCTACGCGCGGCCAGGAGGGCCGGTCGACGGGCGGCTAGTGGGCTGCTCGTGGCGGCGTGGGCGGCTAGCGGTCGGCGCGCGCGTAGAAACGGCCGCGCGCGGGCTTCTAGCGGGCGACGCGCGCTAAAAAAAAGGGCCGCGCGCGGCACTAGCGAGCTGCGCACGGGCAGCAGGAGAAGGAGAGGCGCACGAGGGCGCACTAGGAGAGAGGCGCTCGAGGGCGCTAAGTCGATACGGTGCTCGAGGGCGCTTCTAACGGTGGGCCCTTAGGTAAGTCCTAGGTCTAGAACCTAAGCTCTTAATACCATGTCAGAAACAAGAAGTGTTGAACTAGAAAGATGTTGGAGTACAAGTAGGAAACCCTAGAGAAGTGTACCCCCTAAAGGCTAACCCACTGTAGCCTACACAACAGAAACATATATAATGTTTGACAGCCACCATCTTCGTCGAACAACCGCACGCCTTCGAAGAGAGCGACGATGCCGTCTGCCTTCTCCATAAATCCCTCTATGGGATCAAACAAGCGCCTCATCTGCACACCGTCCTCACGGAGCTCGGGTTCACTCAACTGCCACATGACCTCGAGATGTACCGGAAGGAATCGCACGGCAAATTCATTCTCCTCATCGCCTACAACGACGACCTCCTCTACACTGGCGACGACACGGAGCTGCCCGATGGCTTTGAAGAAGAAATCAAAGGAAAGCTCGAGGTGACGATCAACCATAATGTCACGCAATTCATGGGTCTCAACATTACCCGGTCCGCCACCTCCATCCATCTCTCTGCCGCCAAGTACGCGGAAACGCTCGCGAAGAAATTCGCCATCGCACCTATCAACCTCACCACCCCCTTCCACCCTCTTCCTCCTAATCACGAACCTGATACCACGCCGCTCTCCATCGAAGACCATCGACTCTATCAGCAACAACTGGGATGCCTCATATTCGCCACCGTCACGTGTTGGCCGGACCTCTCCTACGTCGCAAGCCAGCTCGCACAGTACCTGAAGCGACCTAAAGGGGAGAATCTACTATATCAACGCCGAGCACTCCAACACTTCGTCTCTACTCCTGACGTTGGACTCACCTACGAAACTAACCTAACCGCTACCCTACAACTTCATGGCTACGTAGACGCAGATCACGTGGAAGACAGTGACAATAGACGCTCTTGCACAGGATTCATCTTTCAACTCCAACCTGCTGGCCTCATCTCTTGAAACTCCTAGAAATAGGAACTCATCGCACTTTTGTCAGCCGAAGCTGAGTTCATCGCTGCCAGTGTAGCTGTTTGCGAGGGACTGTACCTGATGGAGCTCCTGTAGGAAGTGAAAGTGACGATGAACGGAGACTTCATGCTACATTGCGACTATCAGAGCGCGATCAAGATCGCGAACAAGCCCGGCTTCGTGAACCGCACAAAACACATCGCACTCCGTTACTTTTTCGTCAAGGACGAAATCGACAAAGGCAGGGTCAAACTCAACTGGTGAGATAACAGCAGACATCTTGACTAAGAAGTTGCCAAGTCAACAGTTTTAGCATTGCACCGACCTCTGCGGGATCTCGAAGAAATCCCACGTGGCTCACCTTCAGGAATGGAGGGGAATGTTGGAATAACCGAAAGGTTATCGTAACATTCCCGAAGGCTCTCCACCCACATGTCACTCCATAACGAAGCAGCGTATCTGTACCAGTACCACAATAGCTCATATAGAGCATGTGGAAGATCGAGAGTCTCCCGAAGGTCAACAGTCGAAAGACAGTCAACAGTCTTGACCGCACTTGGTTGTTACGCGACGCTACATGGTAACTGTCAAGAGGAGCAATAGTCGTCGTTACTGTAGCAATGTAATTTAGTTAATAAGGGAATGTACCCCTCAAAGTAAATGGCTAGCTAGTTTGCTATTTATACCCTTGTACTCCTATCTTACAACCATCTTGTTTTCTTTCAACTATTATTAATACGATCACTATCAAGGCTTATTTGTCTTCTCCTAACTTAGCAGACTTATCCTATCCACTTCGACCCTTTGGTTATAACAACAGAAGATTTTGAAGGCGAGTAAAAAGTGGTGTAGTACTTGGTGAAGAGTATCGATGGTTTTGGCGGAGACTTGTTTATACTTGTAGCTGAAGCGGGCGTTCCAGATTGTTTTGGCAGCCGCGCCGACCAGCAAACTCCATGGAGCAACCTGCCCTGCTTCATATGAAAGCGGAAATAGCGACAGTTCATGAGTGTTGGAAATTCCCAGGTGAGCAAGAGCAGTGCGATGAAGCACCTCGGTGATGGGTTTCGCCACCCCACATTCGAAAAACATGTGAGGTAGCGTTTCAACCTTCCCTTCATTGCAGCCGGGGCAGCTTCCTTTATCTCGGCCAAAGGTGAATCTTGAGCCAGAAAGAAGTGCGAGCGCGTACAGACGAAAGAGCACATCCCGTTGCGAAGAAGGTTGCTCAGAGAGAAATACGTGGGTGTAGTCCGGTATTATGGGAGGGCTAGAGTTGGGAAGCATGTTGACCCATCTTTGTGGGTGTGTGAGGTCTTGCGGTGAGTAGAGGAGATTTTTTATATCCGCAAGTGAAGGACCGCCGTCTTTGAGGATAGGGAGACGCGCTGCCAAGCCATCTCCATAACAGAAGGTTGCCGCCCAGCCATTTGTCGTAGACATAGATCGGGACAGATTCTTGCACGGAGAGTCGTCGTCTCGCTGTTGCTTCCTCCGCTATTCGTCCTGTTGGCGCGACGTCGACAACATTTGCATAGAAGAAGTTGTCAAGCAGGATGACGCCTACCTCGAAAGCGAAATGGGGTGGAGCGTGCATGTCAGCGGCAAGCAGTACCCAATCTCCTGCTGTGAGGGAAACCAAGCTGTGGGAGGAGGCGAGAGCAGCCCAACATTCGAGGAGCATGGCGTCGTAAACTTCCTTGATGATCCTTCGACTGCACTGATATTTGCTAGGAGGGTACTTGGCCTTGATTTCAGCTTCCGTGAGACGGGGAGCGCACTGTGCATCGCGTATGATGAGATGTCCGATTCGGACTTCCTCCGAGAGGAGAAAAGTTTCCTCTCGCATCCGCCCTAAAGGCCGATCATCTGACTTGAGAAGGAACCTGTTGAAAGGGACTGGTTCTGCCAAAATGCACCAGAATTCGGGCCAGGGGGAGGAGAGAGTGAGGGGAAATTTCAAGAGACTGCACACTTCTTCGCGGAAACGGCCGGGGACAGAGGGGTGGATGGAAGAAGAGAAGTCAGAATGTAGGAGAAAACCGTGGAGCCCGAATGGATTGGGCTTGCATGTCCTAGCGACATACGCTCCAGGAAGTGGAGAGAAGCGGGGGAAGGCACGCTGCACATTGAGAGACATGACCTGGGTGGAGGGTTTAATGGCTCCAACTCCACCGTGCCCCAGCTTATTGTACAGAACTATGTGGGTGAGAAGACTTGTCATTCGTCCCTCCGAAAGGTATTTGGATGAGGATAAGAAGTTACCCACCACTGCATCCAACGTTTTGACTGTGATCTCAGGGGGGGTTCAAAACCGTGCAAGGAAAAAGAGCACAGAGTTCAGGTGCTCGGAAGCAAGCAGTTTGCAGCAGGAAACCGTGGCATAAAAAATAAGAGGAAGCTAGAGGACCGTTTGATTTTGGAAAGGGCGTGCTCCCACGTGTTACTTGTGAGGCCGTAGCATCCCACGAAGATGCCGAGAATTCTCTCGAACTCGGATCCAGATGAACTGGAATGTCTACTTCGTGAGTGACGTCTCCGGGGTTAAAATAAAAGGGGATTAGGGAGCATTTAGCCCTGTTTGGGTGTTCCCCAGAGACAGCAACGAACGAAAGAATGGTGCGGGAGGTGATTCGGAGTTCATCGTGTGAGTTTAAGAAAATCGTGACGTTATCGGCATTGCACGCCATCAGGCGACTCTAAGTGCGGGAGACTGGGAAGCCGGGGAGGAACTAGGAGGCGTAGCGGTGAAGTACCTCAACAATACAGAGAAATATAAGGGGGGCCAGGGGACAAACATGTCTCACACCGTAACAAACAGGGATGGGAGGGCCGCAGAGGTTGTTGATTGAAATCAGCGTGGAGGTGCATGTGCGGAGATAACTACTACAACGGGAGCTAGACTACGGGTTAGGCACGGGTGCTCGTGTGATCTCTGCGTTCGTTGGTCCTTAGTCGTTTTCCTAGTGCACACACTGCTTGCTAGTTCACAGGGCAAATTGGCAAGAGTTTCACTAGAGAAAGTTGACAACAATGGTAAAAAGAAGTTGGCATGGCAACACTACATCAGAGCTAGCATTCAGGTTGGTCAACTGCCAGCACAGCATGGTCGATTGCGTTCCAGCACGACTTGGTCGACCGCGCTCCAGCAGTGCAACGTCGATGGCGTGCCAACGCTGCAGGTCGATGGCGTGCCAGCGTAACTCCCGCAGTACAGCATCGCACCAACTTCGCAGGTGCTCGCAGATGATTGGCGTGCTGAGCCTTGTCACCTGCACAGCGCACACACCAAGTCAACCTGGCGCTGACGACTGCATCTGATCAGCCACGTCGACCTCAGGATACCACCACCGAGGTCGGACTCGCCAACTTTGCCTGGGCGACCGTCGCACTCCTCCGCGGATTCTCGTCACCCAGGTAACCTGGTCGACCGGGCATCCACATCGACCAGCTGCTCCCGTACGTGCCCGTCGACCTCCCAAGTCGACGACCACCTCCAGTTGACCTCACCAGGTCGACCACGCCCCTGGTCGACCAGCTCCAGGTCGACGTCACTCCTGGTCGACCAGCTCCACGTCGACTAGCGCAGTTGTCAGCGGACCACCCAAGTGGGCTACCCAAAGTCGGCGTCACCAAGTTGACGCCCTGATACTCGACGCCCAGCTGCACGGCGTCCTGAGTCGTGGTCGACGTCGGCCCCTCCTCCGTCGACCACCAGGTCGACATAACGCCTGGTCGACCAACCACCAAGTCGACCAGCAGGCCTGGTCGACCAACCGCCAGGTCGACCAGCAGTCCTGTCAGCCGACCACCCAAGTCGGCTGCCCCAAGTTGGCGTCACCAAGTCGACGCCCTCCGCAGGTCGACTTCCCAGGTCGACCTCCCTGAAGTCGGCGCCACCTTGAAGTCGGCGCCCGTGCAGTGGCCCCCGTGCAGGTCGACCTCCTTGTCAACCAGCTCGCCCACTGCTGCAGGTCGGCTGCTCCCCTCTCACCCGACCGCGAAGTCGGCTCCGCCCATGCGAGGACGGGGCCAACACACAACTCCCATTGACACTCCCCTGTCGCGTTCACGCTTGGGCCCCCAGCCCACACGTTAGTACTCCTCGGAGAATAGCTCGTCGACATGCACCCAACACACAGCACGTCGTCCACCACACCAGCCATGCAACAGGGCATGACGCCTACTACAGCACGTCGTCGTCGCCGTCGCCCACGTCGGCCAAGCGCACCTGGCCGATGGCGACGGAGCACCGGTTGAAGGCCGGATGGTGCAGCACCTTCGTCAGGAAGTCGGCCGGCTGCTCAGCGGTCAGGATGTACCTCAGCAAGAACTTCCCGCGCTTCACCATGTGCTGCAGCCAGGCATGTTGCCGATCCATGTGCTTGAGGTTGCCCGTCAACCCCATGCCCTCGGCGACTGTGATGGCCGACTTGTTGTCCACCCGAAGGACGGTCGGCTTCCCGGCATCCAGCTACCGGAACTCTGCAAGGAGGAAGCAAAGTCGGCGTCCCTCCTTGCCGGCTTCGGTGGCCGCCACGTACTCCGACTTGGTCGACGACAACGTCGCGCACTTGATGCGCTGGCTCGACCAGGAGACTGCGGCCCCTCCATAGACGAACACGTAGCCGCCCGTGCTTGTCCTGTTCTGCTTGTCACCGGCGTCGTCGGCGTCCACGTAGCCGACCAGCTCCAGCGACTCAGGTCCACCACCGAACTCCAGGGCGGTATCACGCGTGTTTGCGAGGTAGGCGAGACTGCGGTCGACCTCGCGCCAGTGCTTGACGCTCCTCACCGTGAGGCCGCTCCCCAGCTTGCTGCAGGCGAAGGCGATGTCCGGCCTCGTCGTCGTCGCCGCGAACTGCAGTGAGCCGACCTTCTGCCGGTACTCCTCCTCCTGTCGCCCCTGTGCCTCCTCGTCGTCGAAGGTGAGCTCGGCGTAGGCGGCGACCGAAACCGGCGTCTTCGGGGTGCGCCCAGTCTGCTCCTCGTCGATGAAGCGCCTACGCAGCTTGTCGGCGTAGCCCTGCTGGTGCAGCCACAGCTTCCTCGCCGACCTGTCACGGACGATCTCCAGCCTGAGGTACTTCCGCACCGGCGAGATCTCCCGCAACTCGAAGGCGGACGCCAGCAGCTCCTTCAGCTCCTTCAGCATCCCAGCGCTGCTGCTGGCGGCGAGCAGGTCGTCGACGTAGACCAACACCCAGCAGGCCACTCCATCGTCATCGACCTTGAAGTACAGAGCCTCATCGACCTGGCTCTTCTTCCACCCGGCGCCGACTAGCACGTCGTTGAGCGCCAAGTACCACAGCACCGATGACTGCTTCAGCCCGTACAGGCTCTTTAGCAACTTGCACACTCGGCCAGTTCCGTCGTTGAAGTAGTCCGGCTGGGACATGTAGAGCACCCGGTCGAGCTTGCTCTGCACGAAGGCGATCTTCATGTCGAGCTGCATCAGGTTGAGGTTGAGGACGGCGTCGATGCTGAGGAAGATCCTCAGCGTGACGTAGCTGCCCACCGGCGCGAACGTCTCGTCGTAGTCGGCGCCATACACCTGGGTGAAGCCTTTCACGACCAGCCTCGCCTTCTCGCGCTCGACGGTGTCGTCGACGTGGTACTTCGTCGTCAACACCCACCGGTTCTTCATGATGTTCACTCCCGGCGGGCGCTCGACCAGCTCCCAAGTGCCCATGTTGATGAGGCTGCGGATCTCCTGCTCCATGGCGGCCTTCACCGCCGGGCCCTTCCAGCTCGCCAACGCCTCCTTCACCGTCATCGTTGAGATGTCCCAACGGTGCTCGGGGTCGGCATGGATGTCGGGGTCGAGCTCCGGAAATTCCTCATCCTCCTCGGCGTCGTCATACGACAGGTCGTCATCGTCCATGTCGTACACCGTGGTGAAGGCAGCGGGGACGAAGAAGTCGGGCGGCCTCCGAAGTCGGCCTAACTTCCGGGGTTCAGGCCGAACCTCCACCACGTCGCTGTCGGTGGACTTCTCCCCTTCGTCACCGGCTTCGCTGCCCTCGTCGTCCTGCTGCACCTCGGTCGACTTCCTGGTCGACCTCTCCCCTCTAGTCGGCTCCTCTGCCAATTGCCTGGTTGCCGACTGCTCCGTGGTCGGCGTCACCGCAGCCTGCTCCCCTGTCGGCTGCTGCCCTACTGGTGTCTTCTTCGTCGGCTTTACCCAAGTCGGCTGCTCCTCCTCGACCTGCTCCTCCTCGACCTGCACTTTCACGTCGACTTGCCGCTCGACACGTCGGCCACCGACAATGCCCTTGGCAGGCGCCGAAGGCGACGTCCCATTACTCCCCTCATCGCCGGAGGCCGACATAGGAGTCACCCCGTGCAGGTCGGCCACAAGGGGAGGGGCAGGGGTCGTAGGGGGAGGGGAAGGAGGACGGACGACCTCGACGTCCTCACCAGCATGCTCACCGACCTCGGTGAGCAGAGGCAGCGTCGCCGTCGAGAAGTCAGACGGCGGGGTGGTCGGCGTCCGTCCTGACACCGGCCCGTGCTCCGACTTCCACACCTCCAGCGACATATCCTCGTAGAACACCACGTCCGACATGGTGACCACCCGGTTGTCAGCGATGTCGAGGAGCTCCCAGCCCGTGCTCTCCGCCGACACACCGAGGTGAAGGCCCCACTTGGCCTTCGGCTTCAGCTTTCTGCCACGCTGCTGCTCGGGGACCAAGAACTGTGCCATGCAGCCCCACACCCGTGCCAGCGACAGGTCGGGCTTCTGCCCGGTGACCAGCTGGTACGGTGTTGTCCCCGACGGCAGCGTCGACCTCTCAAGGCAGTTGTGGACCCAGACGGCCTGCCGCAGAGTGAGGTGCCACCAGTGGTGCTGCACGCCCATGTGCAGCAGCATCGTCCGCACCGTCTCCACCACCGTCCGCATCTCCCGCTCCGCCATGCTGTTCTGCTGAGGGGTGTGCGGGTAGGTCAGATTGTGGACGATCCCCTTGTCGTCCACGAAGTCGGTGAACGCCCGTCCGAGAAACTCCCCACCTCGGTCGGAGTGAAGCATCAGCACCGACTTCTTCACCTGCCGCTCCACCAACACCAGCCACTTCTGGAACTCGAGCAACACGTCTGACTTCTTGGCGACCGGCCTCACCCACACATAGCGGGTCGTACGGTCCTTCAGCAGCAAGAAGTGCAAGCTGCCGTCCTTCGCAGCCACACAGAACGGCCTGCACAGGTCGATGTGCACGACGGCCAGCACGTCGTCGGCGTCGGAGCCTTGGTCGGGGAAGGTGTGCCGTGCCAGCTTCCCGCTGACGCACGAGACACACGGTGAGTCGGCGCCCGACGCCGACTTGAGGTCCAACCCAGTGGCGACCTCGTGCTTCGCCGAGCTCCGTATGGTGTCCATGCCGACGTGCGCAAGCCTTGCATGCAACCTGTCCGGCCTCGCCTTCGTCGCCAAGACGATCGCCCGCAGGGCCACGACCTCCGTCGTGGGTGACGTCGACCTCGTTGAGTAGGGACGCAGGTCGGTGCAGAGGACACGCCCGGAGTACGTCGCCCGACCGAGCACTTCTCCCGTTGCTGAGACGAGCAGCATCCCGTCGCCGTCCTCCTGCATCTTCACGCCGTGCTCCTTCAGCCGGCCGGACGACAGCAGGTTTGCTCGCACACCCGGGACGTACAGCACATCGGGGATGAGTACCCGCTTCCCGGCCTCCCCTTGCAGGGCGACGGTGCCGCGGCCCTGGACGTCATGAAGCGCTCCATTGAAGCCGCGCACGTGCTTGATGGAGCCGCTCGGCTGCAAGTCGATGAAGACTTCCTTCGTCCCCATCAGGTGGTGGGAGCAGCCGCTGTCGAGCAGGACCATCGCCGGGTTTGCCTGCGCAGCTGCCGCCACTGCCTGGAAGTCCTGGCCGGCCTCCAGCGCCAGCGAGACGGTCGGCTCCACGACGCCGACCAGCGAGCACGACGCCGTCTTGTCGTCTCGCCCCTTGTCGCTAGCAGAGGAATCGGTGTCCTTCGCCGAGGTCGACTTCGTCGACTGCTTCTCCTTGCGCGGCCTGTTTCCTCCTCGTCGAGGACGACGACTGCCAGACCTCCCGCGGCCTCCCTTGGCGTCGTCGTCGTCGGAGTCACTGCGGTCGGGGCATTCGAAGGAGAGGTGGTCGGGGTCACCGCACAGCCAGCACTCCCGACGTCGACCTCCTCCTCTTCGACCGCTGTCCTTAGTCGACTTCTTCTTGTCGACTTCCTTGGTCGGCTTCCAGCCACTGCTACCACTGTCGCCAGACGGCCCGCGCTGCCTTGGTCGGCCACCTTGCTTCGCCGGGGCGACAAAGTTTGCCTGCGCCAAGAGCTCCTTGGACCGCTCTGCCTCCTGCATCGCCTCGTCTTGCAGGATGTCCTCGTTGAGCGTCGTCCTCGTGCTCAGCGCCATCAATAGCAGCTTCAGGAGGTTGTAGCTGCTCGAAAGTCCCTGCATGACGTGGGTGACGTACGACGTCGTCGAGTACTGCGCGCCGGCCATCCTGATGGTGGCGAGAATTCGCCGGGCTCGGTTGCAGTAGTCGGTCGCCGTCTCCTCGTCGCCCATACGCAGGTGCGTCAGCTGCCCTTCCAGCTGGGCGATGAACAGGTCGTCGATGACCTGGTACGTCGACTCGATGAAGTGCCACGCCCGGTGGTCGGCGTCGAGGTACTCTCGGCACCACTTCAAGGCGATCTGCACGCCCGGCGAGCAGCACCGCGAGATGACCGTGAAAGTCAACAGCTGCTCGGCGCGAAACTCCACCCGCAGGTCGGGGTGGTGCTCATCTGGCGTCGCCACTGTCCCTCAGGCGAAGCAGATCAGCCCGGCCATCTCCAACTGGGGCTCGATGGCTTCCTTCCATGTGAGTATGTCGGGTCGACCAACGAGCGGCGGGGTGACCAAGATCCTGTCCGGCGTAAACTTGAAGTAGCTGTAGCTCGGTACAATCCCGCCCGCTGTCACGTGGGTCGCCGACATCGGTGACAATCCGCTTCGTCGACCTCCGACGTCGCCCTGCGAGGAGCCTGCAACCGCCGACGACTGCATCCCTCACGCCTGAACGCCGCCAACTTCATCGGCGTGAATCACACCTCGCTGCCTCGACGTGCCTCCCGCACTGCTGCCGACTTGGCCACCTCCGACGTTGACGCCCACGTCGACGCCGCCTTCGTTGGTCACCGGTCGAGGAGAATCCGGTCGAGAAGGGGGATGCTCCGTCGCCCACATGGTGTGGAGTCCAGCCTCGACGACCGCCCAGGGTATCGCCCCGTACTCCTGGGCCTCATGGCGTCTCCTCGCATCCTCTAGCCGTCCCTCCAGGGTGTCCATCACCTCTGTATCACCTACGCACACGATAGGGACAGTACGGCTGCCGGCCCACGAGCAACTTAGGTAAGTGACCACTGCCAGGGCCTCAGATTCGTTTTTAGCTTGGCTGAGACGTCAGCCTTAGCAGGCTACGCTAGGCTGATCAATCAGAGTTGGTTCAAAAAAAAAATCTGAAATTTCAGACAAGTCACCTAAAAAAACGCTGACTAATCAGCCTCACTAAAAAACGCAGGCTGATCTATGTTTAAGCACTTTGTTCATTAAGTTTAGCAGGTGCTGTGCTGTGCTGCCCTGGTGGTTGGTGAATGGCGCATAAGGGATGTGATTGGTTAAACAACCAATCACATCAATTGAAGCATTCTGTCGGTGACAACGAAGCAACCGACTCGTCGGGGAAATTCGTTTTCCCGCCGCGTCGGCGCTGTACGTGGCAACTTTTGCGTGATTGACGGTGGATGTACCTGGACAGCCGAAAAACACGGCTCCGGCACGAATCTGTAATAGCGTGAGTTCAGCCTACACTCTCGTTACAAGTCTGATCAATCAGTGGACACTTGTAAAAAAACGCTGGAAAATCAGCCAATACTTAAAAAAAAAACCTGAAGAATCAGCCAACACAATTATATGTCTGGGAAATCAGCGTCCAGACCCTAAATCAGCCTTTTTTCGCTGACTTCTGAGGCCCTGACCACTGCGTCGACCTGACCGAAAGGTAATTTGTGTGCCGTCCACGCTCACCGCACCATGCGGAGATAACTACTACAACGGGAGCTAGACTACGGGCTAGGCACGTAAAAAAATGAAAGAAGCAAAATGAACGCAGAACGCGTTATAGATCCGGCGACTAGCGGTGTAGAAGGCAGACCTGAGGTGTTGCAAACGAGTACGAGCAGTAGCAGGGAAGCGTTCATTTTTGGTAAGGTGGACTTCATCGGAATGTATGTCGTGATACTTTCGCTGGGGTTAGGGCATTAGTAGTCAAAGCCCCATACCTGTATATGCAGGCGCAGTTTCCTTCTTAGGCCGCGGTTACGCGGCAAGCATCCCGTTGGCAACCTAGTCTGACAATTAAGGACCGTTGTTGCTAATGGGTGGCTCACGGACCTTTCAGGCCCTTCTCCTTATCCCGACTGATGACAATCAGCTCTATCCGCTCACGTCGGATGAGCTGCCACGTGTCCTCCTCCCAGTGGGAGGCCGCCCTCTTCTTTCCTACAACCTCGAGCTCCTCGAATCGTGCAACATTCAATCCGTTTTACTCGTCATCGTCGGTGCTGACTCAGCAGCCGCGTCCCGAATCTCCGGCTGGGTAGCTCAAAATTTTCACGAACGGCTGCCCGGCCTCGAGATTGCCGTCGTCTCCGAAGCCGTCGGATCTGCCGATGCGCTTCGGAGCATCTTCCACCGCATCGCCGACGTCCACGATCTCCTCGTTCTCTTCGCCGACGTCCTGACAGACGTCCCGTTAGGCTCCGTCGCCGCCGCTCATCGGCGGGAAGACGCCGCACTGACGATCGTCTTTAACGACCGAGATGGTTTAGCCGGCGGATCAGACGGCGCCGCCGGCGGTACGGGGAGCGGAGGGGACGCCAGGTCGGGGGACAAGGGGAAGAAAGGAGGAGCCAGCGGAGGCGGAAGCGGCGGGAAAAGCGGCGGGGGCGGTAAAGCCGGCGGGAAGAGCAGCGCTGTCAGTCCGGATTTAGTCGGATTGGACGCGTCAGGGAAGCACCTCTTAATCTTTCAACCAGGCTCTAACTCCGCTGGCAGCGCGCCACGTCAGACTGCGCTTCGTCGGGCCCTCCTAGAGACGGAGGGGCGCGTGGACTTGTGCACGGATTTAGTCGACTCTCGAGTTTACGCGTTTCGTCGAATCGCTCTCCAGAATTTCCTCGCGTCGCAGTCTGGCTTGTCCTGCCTGCGACGCGACGTCCTGCCGGCCTTCGTGCGCGATCTGCAGCCGCGCCGGCAGCTGCTCCTCGCGTCGCTCCTCCCGCCGTCTGCCGGCCTGCCTTTCGCCGCGGCAGCCGGCGCCGCCGCAGGGCTCGTGTCGCCTGCAGCCTCCGCCGCGGCCGCATCTGGCGGCGGGGTTAGCGGATCCAGGGACGTGCTAGGAACTGGCAGAGGGGGAAGCGTCGGAGGAGACGCTGAGGGACGCGGTGGCGGCGGCGGCGGCGGGGGGGGAGGTTCTTTCAGCAGCAGCAGTGGCGACGGTGGGAGTGGCATCAGCAACGGTGGTGGTGGCGCCGGTGGCAGCGGCATAGGAAGAGGAACAGCAGCAGCAGCAGGAGGAGGAGGAGGAGGATTAGGAGGAAGCGGAGGGATTATGCTTGCTAACAGTGGAAGCGTAGGGGATCTCGAACTCATTAGCAGCAGCGGAAGCGGCAGCGGCGGCAGCAGCATTGGCAGCAGCGGCAGTAGGGCGTTCGTGGCAAAGAAAGGAACGTTTTGGTTCTCGGTAGACAGCCTGCAATCTTACGTTGAGCTTAACCATGCCATGGCTTCCCGCCCAGGCATCCTCACTCCCTTTCCCGCCTCTGCCTCAGGCGCTGATTCCGCCGTTGCCTCCGCCGCTGCTGCTGCAGCAGGCGCAGGGGGGGGTGGCGCGGGGGGAGGGGGCGCTGCGGCCGGGAAAGCAGCTGCCGCAGTCCACGAGAGTGTGAGTCTTGCTGCTAAGGCGACGATAGGGCCGCATTGTATGGTGGGCGAGGGAACTTCGGTGGGGGAGAAGAGCAGCATCAAGCGGTCTATCATCGGGCGGCATTGCCGGATTGGAGCGCATGTGAAGCTGGTGAACTCCGTGATTATGGACCATGTGACTATAGGCGATGGGTGCCTGGTGCAGGGGTCGGTGGTGAGCAGCAATGTGCTTATGCAGGAGCGCACGAGCGTGGTTGACTGTTATGTGGGGCCGGGATTCGTGGTGGGTAAGGATTATAAGGAGAGTGAGCTGTCGAAGAAACCCAAGGCTCAGGCGGCTCAGAGTTAGCTGCACTGCACTGCGATGATTCCTGGGGCGTCTCAGAATTGAAACATGTGTGCCTCGGGGTTTGTGGTGGGTAAGGATTAGAAGGAGAGTGAGCTGTCGAAGAAACCCAAGGCTCAGGGTCAGAGTTAAGTGCGATGCGATGGGTCTTGGATCCTGAGGCGCAGCAGGCCTCTGGGAGAGGATTCGTTGTGTTGTGTGTGGCAATCTGGCAAAGGGTTATCAGGAGAGTGAGCAGTCTGAGATGAGAAGCCCCGAGCTCAGGGTTGGAGGTTGCTGTGGGAGTGGGTTTGTCAGGAGAGTGGTGCGTGTTGTTGTGATGGTACTGGCAGCAGTTTGCGGTAGTGGTGCTGGCTGCTGCTTTGTGTTGTTGGGGGAAGTCGTGGGATGGGACGGGACAGTTGTGGTATGGTACGGTATTTTTTGGGTAGGAACGAGCTTTATGAAGTGGTTATTCGGTTACTATATGCGGCCTGTAAGCAATGCCATTTCAGCTGACCAACTGCCGTGCCGTGTGGTAAGCCTTGATTCTGCACTGCATGCCTGCCTTCTTTCCTGATACCGTACATGTACCCTTGTCATGTCACATAACAACTGCGTTTGCACAGTGCGTGTTCAGCCGGTACCGTATGTTGTGACGGTGCCGTATTCCTGGTCTGCAGTAGGTCTGTGCCTCCCAAGTAAAATGCAAGAACAACATGCATCGAAACTGGTACGTACCAGGTGCATAACAAATAAAATCAAATGAAAAAATCAGCAGCAGCAGTTCGTGATGCAGCCACGAAACCATGGGAGCAGCAAAACAGAATCAGGAACAGAAACAAAAACTAGCAAGAGGCTATTATACACCTGCAAGCTCACAGCAATCGTGGATTCTGACACTCATGCTGTGAAACAGGCAGGACAATCTCCGGTGAATCCTGTGAAAATTATTACCCGGTGCTGTATGATCCTGCGAAGACAAAGTGGCTGTGATGTGAGTCAGGAAGAGTAGGTATGGAGCCTGCCTGAAGTAAACAGCAGGGGAGTCCTGACCGGACTGAAAGCCGGAGTTGTGGAGTATGGGAGTATGGGAGCCGCAGCAGAAAGCAATAGTGAAGCGCAGCAGCATCAGCAACGATTGAGCTGTCCCGTCCCGGACCTCCTTCATACGGTACCCCCTTCCCCTCCCTCGCACCCCCCACCTCTCCCCCCCTCCTCCCAGTTCCCTCCTTAGCAGCAAGCACTCGGCCCAACACACCCATACAGCACAGCTGTTGCTGTTTACACTTCATGGTTCAACAACACCCTCCTCCACTCCCTCAACCTCAAATCAGGGTTCAAATCTGCTGCTGCACGCCCCGACCAAACCACTTGCTTTGCTGATCGTAGCCATTCCGAATCGTCCAGCCGTCTCAAATCACTCTACAGCTCACCTCACCACCCCACCAGCCCGGCTCTACTTCTTAATCGGCTGCACGGCAAGCACCGACCGCACCACGTGCCCAGCCCCATCCTCCCAAAACAAGCTCCCGAACGAAAACTCCTGCGACGCCTTCGTCACAGTAAACTGCACGGTGAAATTCGCCGTCTTGCCTGCTCCCACCACCAGCACCAGCGGCTTAACCACCACCTTCACATTCGCCGGGGGGACCACCCGAGCAGTATACGTCGAGCTCACACCGGCAACGTTCCTCACGAAACGAATCACCGTAACCGTTTTCTGCAGGCGTGAGACGGAGATTGTCGGGCGGTTGAGGTTATACCCTGCGATCGCTTTCAACCCCTTGGGGGCCGCCTTACCCAGTCCCAGACTCTTCATCGAAACCTTCCCTCCCTGCCCGCTGAGAAAGGAAAGGTAATCCGTGTAGCTCGCGTCGAACGTCAACCCCGGGTCGAGCACCCCCGCAGGATTCACGTGCCCAGCGCCCATATCCCACGGGGTAGCCGGCTGGCCGATGCTATTGAGAATCGGGCCTCCCGCGGTGTTGCTTGTGCTGGCCGTGGTGAGAATGGCCGACATGACCTGCGCGGGAGACCACTCTGGGTGCGCCTGGACAATCAGCGCTGCGATCCCCGCCACGTGAGGCGTAGCCATGGATGTTCCCGAGAGGAGGGAAAACACCGGAATGGATTTGGTCGCCAGGCTGGCGCCGGCGGAAGCGGCCCAGAGGTTGGAGCCCGGGGCGATGATGTCTGGCTTGAGGATGTCGTTGGTGGGGTAGGGCTTGCGCGGCGTGGACGAGGGCTCCGCCACCGGACCCGTGGAGGAGAAGTAGGCCACTGCGGGCGCCGGCGCGGCTGTCACTGCCGGCTCCGCTGCCACTGCTAGTGTGGCTGTCGGGCTGGGTGGTGGGTCGGGTTGGGGAATCATAACAGAGAGTCGATGGGGGAGGGAGGGAGGGGAGGGGAGGGGAGGGGAGGGAAGAGTTGAGGCGTTAGAAAAACACAGAAAAAAAACTGCTGGTGGTGGTGGCTCGGTTTCTACAGTTCCCTCTCCCGGCACCCCCTCCCCCCCCATGCGCGCGCGCACGCGCACACACACACACACACACACACACCTGCACACACACACACACACACACACACACACACCTGCACACACACACACACACACACCTGCACACACACACACACACACACACACCTGCACACACACACACACACACACACACAACTGCACACACACACACACCTGCACACACACACACACACACACACACACACACACCTGCACACCTACTCCCCTTCTCTCCCCAATCCCACCTCCCTTCCCCCCTGGCACCCCGTACAACCCCCTCTCCTTCCCCTCCAGCCCTCTCGCCTGGGGTCGGCTTGAAGGTAATCCATGATGTCCCCAGCCTGCTCCAGAGACACGTGCAGAGTCGGAATGGTGGCCCCCTCCACCAGCTCCACCGTGGTCGTGGGGCTGCCCGCCACGTTCGCCAGCACCATCGTGAACCCCCTCTCCCCTACTCCCCCGCTGCACACACACTCTCTTTCCCCCAAGCCCCCCCAAACAGCGAGTATCAGGCTGCCTTTAGGCACTCCCTTCCCGCCACCGCCACCCTCCCCAATCCTCACCTGGGATCGCTGTCAAGGTAATCCATGATATCCCCCGCCTGCTCGAGCGAAACATGGAGAGTGGGGATGGTGGCCCCCTCCACCAGCTCCACCGTGGTCGTGGGGCTGCCCGCCACGTTCGCCAGCACCATGGCCTTGCCGCCCAGCGAGGCCACGACGGAGACCTTGGAGAGGATGGAGGTGACTCCGCGGTCGCACACGACTACTTTGTTGGCGACTTTGGCGGGGTCCAGCATTGTGTCGAAACACTGCTGCGCCTGTTGGGGGATCAGAAGTGGGGGGCGGGTGAGGGAGGGGCAGGTAGGGAGGGAGATGGGGCGTCAGAAGGGGTGGAGGGATGGAAGGGGTGGAGTTAGAGGATGGATGGTGGTGACGCTGTGGCGGGGGGGCAGGGGCAGGGGCAGGGGCAGGGGCAGGGGCAGGGGCAGGGGCAGGGGCAGGGGCAGGGGCAGGGGCAGGGGCAGGGGCAGGGGCAGGGGCAGGGGCAGGGGCAGGGGCAGGGGCAGGGGCAGGGGCAGGGGCAGGGGCAGGGGCAGGGGCAGGGGCAGGGGCAGGGGCAGGGGCAGGGGCAGGGGCAGGGGCAGGGGCAGGGGCAGGGGCAGGGGCACGGGCAGGGGCACGGGGCAGGGGCACGGGCAGGGGCACGGGCAGGGGCACGGGCAGGGGCACGGGCACGGGCAGGGGCAGGGGCACGGGCACGGGCACGGGCAGGGGCACGGGCACGGGCAGGGGCAGGGGCACGGGCACGGGCACGGGCAGGGGCACGGGCACGGGCAGGGGCAGGGGCACGGGCACGGGCACGGGCAGGGGCACGGGCACGGGCAGGGGCAGGGGCACGGGCACGGGCACGGGCAGGGGCACGGGCACGGGCAGGGGCACGGGCACGGGCAGGGGCACGGGCAGGGGCACGGGCAGGGGCACGGGCAGGGGCACGGGCACGGGCAGGGGCAGGGGCACGGGCACGGGCACGGGCAGGGGCACGGGCACGGGCAGGGGCAGGGGCACGGGCACGGGCACGGGCAGGGGCACGGGCACGGGCAGGGGCAGGGGCACGGGCAGGGGCACGGGCAGGGGCACGGGCACGGGCAGGGGCAGGGGCACGGGCACGGGCACGGGCAGGGGCACGGGCACGGGCAGGGGCAGGGGCACGGGCAGGGGCACGGGCAGGGGCACGGGCACGGGCAGGGGCAGGGGCACGGGCACGGGCACGGGCAGGGGCACGGGCACGGGCAGGGGCAGGGGCACGGGCACGGGCACGGGCAGGGGCACGGGCACGGGCAGGGGCAGGGGCACGGGCACGGGCACGGGCAGGGGCACGGGCACGGGCAGGGGCACGGGCACGGGCAGGGGCACGGGCAGGGGCACGGGCACGGGCAGGGGCACGGGCACGGGCAGGGGCACGGGCAGGGGCAGGGGCACGGGCACGGGCACGGGGCACGGGCACGGGCACGGGCAGGGGCACGGGCACGGGCAGGGCAGGGCAGGGGCACGGGCACGGGCACGGGCAGGGGCAGGGGCACGGGCAGGGGCAGGGGCACGGGCAGGGGCACGGGCAGGGGCACGGGCACGGGCAGGGGCACGGGCACGGGCAGGGGCACGGGCAGGGGCAGGGGCACGGGCACGGGCACGGGCAGGGGCACGGGCACGGGCACGGGCAGGGGCACGGGCACGGGCACGGGCACGGGCACGGGCAGGGGCACGGGCACGGGCACGGGCAGGGGCACGGGCACGGGCACGGGCACGGGCAGGGGCACGGGCACGGGCACGGGCAGGGGCACGGGCACGGGCACGGGCACGGGCACGGGCAGGGGCACGGGCACGGGCACGGGCAGGGGCACGGGCACGGGCAGGGGCACGGGCACGGGCAGGGGCAGGGGCACGGGCAGGGGCACGGGCAGGGGCACGGGCACGGGCAGGGGCAGGGGCACGGGCACGGGGCACGGGCAGGGGCACGGGCACGGGCACGGGCAGGGGCACGGGCACGGGCAGGGGCAGGGGCACGGGCACGGGCACGGGCAGGGGCACGGGCACGGGCAGGGGCAGGGGCACGGGCACGGGCACGGGCAGGGGCACGGGCACGGGCAGGGGCACGGGCACGGGCAGGGGCACGGGCAGGGCAGGGCACGGGCACGGGGCACGGGCACGGGCAGGGGCACGGGCAGGGGCAGGGGCACGGGCACGGGCACGGGCAGGGGCACGGGCACGGGCACGGGCAGGGGCACGGGCACGGGCAGGGGCAGGGGCACGGGCACGGGCACGGGCAGGGGCACGGGCACGGGCAGGGGCAGGGCACGGGCAGGGGCACGGGCAGGGGCAGGGGCACGGGCACGGGGCACGGGCACGGGCAGGGGCACGGGCACGGGCAGAAGGGCAGGGGCACGGGCACGGGGCACGGGCACGGGCACGGGCAGGGGCACGGGCACGGGCACGGGCAGGGGCACGGGCACGGGCACGGGCACGGGGCACGGGCACGGGCACGGGCACGGGCAGGGGCACGGGCACGGGCACGGGCAGGGGCACGGGCACGGGCACGGGCACGGGCAGGGGCACGGGCACGGGCACGGGCAGGGGCACGGGCACGGGCACGGGCACGGGCACGGGCACGGGCACGGGCACGGGCAGGGGCACGGGCACGGGCACGGGCACGGGCACGGGCAGGGGCACGGGCACGGGCACGGGCAGGGGCACGGGCACGGGCAGGGGCACGGGCACGGGCAGGGGCAGGGGCACGGGCAGGGGCACGGGCAGGGGCACGGGCACGGGCAGGGGCAGGGGCACGGGCACGGGCACGGGCAGGGGCACGGGCACGGGCAGGGGCAGGGGCACGGGCACGGGCACGGGCAGGGGCACGGGCACGGGCAGGGGCAGGGGCACGGGCACGGGCACGGGCAGGGGCACGGGCACGGGCAGGGGCACGGGCACGGGCAGGGGCACGGGCAGGGGCACGGGCACGGGCAGGGGCACGGGCAGGGGCAGGGGCACGGGCACGGGCACGGGCAGGGGCACGGGCACGGGCACGGGCAGGGGCACGGGCACGGGCAGGGGCAGGGGCACGGGCACGGGCACGGGCAGGGGCAGGGGCACGGGCAGGGGCAGGGGCACGGGCAGGGGCACGGGCAGGGGCACGGGCACGGGCAGGGGCACGGGCACGGGCAGGGGCACGGGCAGGGGCAGGGGCACGGGCACGGGCACGGGCAGGGGCACGGGCACGGGCACGGGCAGGGGCACGGGCACGGGCACGGGCACGGGCACGGGCAGGGGCACGGGCACGGGCACGGGCAGGGGCACGGGCACGGGCACGGGCACGGGCAGGGGCACGGGCACGGGCACGGGCAGGGGCACGGGCACGGGCACGGGCACGGGCACGGGCAGGGGCACGGGCACGGGCACGGGCACGGGCACGGGCACGGGCACGGGCACGGGCACGGGCACGGGCACGGGCACGGGCACGGGCACGGGCACGGGCACGGGCACGGGCACGGGCACATGAAGGCAATCCTGTTGGCGACTGTACCATGGTGCTGCATTGTTGCGTCTAAACACTCCACTGTCGCACATTCTGATCCCGCCACTCACTCACTCACGCCCCCCTTGCCCCTCACCTTGCCCACGTCTCCCCCATCCACCACAGCTTTTCCGCCTGAAGTGATCCCCAGCCCTGCTGCTGTCTCCGCCGTGCCCCCCACGCCCACGCCCTTGATCGCCACGCCGTTCCCCAGCAGCAGCTGCGTGCGGTACTGCCGGCCTATGGTGCTGATGGGGGGAGAGAAGTGGGGGGTTGAGAATGGGGCGGAGAAAGGATGTGACCGTATGAGTGGGGAAGAGTGCACATGCCTACCCCCATGCCCACCCCCATGCCCACCCCCACGCCCAGCCCCATGCCCACCCCCATGCCCACGCCCACGCCCTTGATCGCCACGCCGTTCCCCAGCAGCAGCTGCGTGCGGTACTGCCGGCCAATGGTGCTGTGGGGGTGGGGGGGAGACGGATGGGTAAGGTAGAGACGGGAGGGGGAGTGAGTAAGGTTGTGAGTGGGGAAGAGAGAACACGCCCACGCCCACGCCCTTGATCGCCGCTCCGTTCCCCAGCAGCAGCTCCGTTCCCCAGCAGCAGCTGCTTGCAGTACTGCCGGCCAATGGTGCTGTGGGGGAGGAGAAGTGGGGGGATGGTTTGGACACATGAAGTATATGTGTTGGTAGGTACACAGGACACTCCATGTATGCACTGTATGGTATGCATTATACAAGTACATGCATGCATTTTCTGGACGCACTCTATGCATGTATTGAGTGTATGCATGGAGTATGCATGCACTGCACTGTCCACGTGCATGGCGCCAACAGTGAGGAAGAAGGGGGATCCGTTGGTGAGAGAGCGTGGGAAGGGGGTGAAGCAGGAGGGGGATGAAACAGAAGGGGGGAGGAAGGGCAAGCAAGGCGGGGAAGAGGGGAGTGGGGAGAGGGGGAGAGGGGGAGAGGGGAGCGTACCTGGCGCCGACAGTGAGGTAGAAGGGCGAGACGTTGGTGAGCGAGCGGTAGTTGTAGTAGGTCGGGGGAGGGCCCTCGTTGCCCCCCGCCATCACCAGCACCACGTTCGCCTGGAGAAGGGCGCATAGAGGGCCGGAGAGAGAAGGGGAAGCAGGGAGGAGAAGGGGTAGAGAGAGGACGGAGGAGCGCGAGAGAGGGAGATAGGGAGTGAGGAAGAGGGGAGGAGGGGTGGAGGAGATGTAAGAGAGGAATGAAGAAGGAGAGAACGAGGAACAAAGAGATGAGTGGAGGAGGAGCGGAGAATAAGGGAGGAGGGGTGATAGAGCGAAGAGCGTGGGACACATGCAGTGTGAGCGACTTGTACAGACGGAGTCCGTCTAACGGACCAGGTTGACCTGAGTCACCCACACACACACCCCCCTCAGCGCACCAGGCGGCCATGTCATGCACCATGCACGCGGCACACCACACAATCTTCTCAACTGCACCCACACCACACACCCCACAGCGCACCCACCTGCACCACGGTTCCCCGACCATCCACCCACCCACCCACCCAGCCACCCACCCACCCATCCACCCACCCAACCACCCATCCACCCACCCACCCATGCACGCACCACACATCCCAGCCCTTCCACTCTGCACACACACACACAGACCCCTAAACACCCACTTGCCCCCCCCACCCAGCCGCACCACACCCACCTGCACCGCATTCAGCAGCGAGCCATCGCTGAAATAAGTCGCCTCCATGCCCAGATCACCAAACGACATGCTGAGCACATCCACACCGTCCGCCACAGCAGCATCAACGGCTGCCTCTATATCCACCGTCTCCCCCGCCGCGCTCCCATCCGCACTCTTCCAGAGAGCTTTGTAGATGGCGAGGCGCGCCCTGGGAGCCATGCCGCTGGCTGCTCCGAAGGTGGCGCCGGTGGGGCCCGTGACCATCACCCCGTTGTTGCCCGCTGCCGCTCTGGTGGTGGGAAAGGGGTATGTGGGGGGGAGGTGGGGAGACGGGTGGAGGGGATGGGCGGAAAGGAAGGAGGGGGAGTGGGGAAGTGACTTGTGTGATCTGATGCTATGACAACGATATTGTGGGGCTCAGGCAAATTCGACATCCCATCCGCGCTCATTTCAGAGAGCTTTGTAGATGGCGAGGCGCGCCCTGGGAGCCATGCCGCTGGCTGCTCCGAAGGTGGCGCCGGTGGGGCCCGTGACCATCACCCCGTTGTTGCCCGCTGCCGCTCTGGTGGGAGGCGAGGGGAAGGGAAGGGGCAGAGAAGGGAGGGATGAGGGGTGGGTAGGTTTGTTTTGGGATGCTTGTCTCATGAGAGTGGCACTTTCCTCAATTGGTGCTCAATTGTTGCCCTCTGCCACTCCCTCCCGCCCTCTTTCTCTCCCTTTCCCCCCCATCCCCCCTTCCCTTCCCCCCTCCCTCCCCCCTACCTCCCTCCCTCCCTCCCTCCCTCCCTCCCTCCCTCCCTCCCTCCCTCACTCCCTTTCAAGGACCTTACCCGGCGCACCAGGTGCCCTAGTCTTACCCGGCACACCAGGAGCCATGACCAGCGGCGTCGCGGGCGCTCCAGTACTCAACAGTGGAGTCCACGCCGCAGCAGGCGAAGAAGCGTGCGCCGATGATCTTGCGCCCGCACTGCCGGAAGTCCTTGGTCGCCTCGCACCGCCCCGCCCACCGCGTTGGGGGCGCGGCGTATGGTTGGGTGCCCTGAGGGGTGAGGAGAGGGGGAGGTGAGGGGGAGGTGAGGGGAGGGGTGGGGGGGAAGGGGAAGTGAGGGGAGAATGGAGGGAGGGTGGAGGAAGAAAGCGAGTGAGGGTGAGGGGGAGTGAGGGAGAGTGGAGGGAGAGTAGAGGGAAATGCGAGAGGAGGGAACAGGAGGGAGGATGGAGAGTGGGGACAAACAGTGGCGCATCCAACCACACTGAACCACACACTTGCGCCCAGCAGCACACTCCACTCCACCCCACCAGAATCACCACCGCCAACAAAGAACACACCCAACCACACCCCAAATCACCCCATCGCACCGCACCGCGCCCCACTCCACCGCATTCCACCGCACTGCACCTGCACAGCACTCACATTGTCGCTGAAGGAGGGGTGTTCGGGCCAGATCCCGCTGTCAATCACTCCAATAATCACGTCCTCCCCCGCGCTCTGCACGCCGCCATTCGCGGGCCACAGGGTTCCGGGGAGGTTGAGGAACGCGGGCGAGTGCGTTGTGGACGCTACTATGCGCCGACTCGCGCGCACTGCCGCCACTTGCGGGTGCCGCCGCAGCTGCTGCACCTGCGACAGCGTCAGCCGCGCCGCGAAGCCGTTGCTCACGTACTTGTAGCTGTGGGGGAAGGGGACGGGGAAGGGGACGGGGACGGGGACGGGGACGGGGACGGGAAGGGGAAGGAGGACGGGGAGGCGGAAAGGGAAGGGGCGGGGGAGGGGGAGGGGGAAGGAAACGGGGAAGAGGAGGAGTGGGGGAGGGGGAGGGGATGGGAAGGGGGAGAGGGGGGGGGAGGGGAAGGTGAGAGAAGGGAGTGCGAGTCGGAAGGGAGAGTAGCGGGATTTAGGAAGGAAAGTTGGAGTAAGCGGTAGGAAAAGACGGAGGGAGACTCATGAACGTGGGGCACAGACAGAGGAGGATAGCGGGAGAAAGGAAAGGAATGACTTTCTGTGAGCAGCCCAGAAGCTAAGCAGAGAAAGGGAAAGACTTCACCCCTCCACCGCGGACGATAGGGGTTGAAGTCTTTCACCGCGGGCCGCACCTGTAGAGTACTTTTGACATGGGCAGCTTGACGTCCTCGGCGACCTTTCTCTGAACCTGTCCGAGAAACTTGGCGAAGTCGCGCAGCGGCCCTCGCCGCATCTGCTGCCGCGCGCGGCGCGCGGCTCCGCGCATCCCCGCCGCGAAGCCCGAGAGCGCGTCGGAGACCCCCGCGGTGGCGGGATAGCCGGCGATTCCGCCGCGATACAGGGAGACGGGCGGCGCGGTGTTGAGGTAGACTTTATAGAGGTAAGTGGAGGACGACGATTGCGCGGATTGCGGCGGGGAGAAAGAGATAATATCGTCTGAAGTTGGGAGGGTGAACGTGCGCGGAGGGACGAGTGACGGGGAGGGAGGGAGGGAGGGAAGATGGAAGGAACGGGGAACGGGAGGAGGGAAGGAGGTGACGTAGAATTGAGAACAACGAAGGCTGCCAAGGAGGTGAGGCAAGGGGGAAAGAAGTTAAGGAGGCGAGAAGGTAGGTGACAAAGAGGAGGTGGAACTAAAGGGATGTGTGTTGTCTTGAGTGCTGGCTACGACATGAGAGCAAGGCGAAGGAGGGGGAACGCTGAACCGGAAGAGGGGAAGGGGATGTACGAAGGTTGAAGAGAGGGGCGGCAGGTAAGGGGAATGCAGGCGGGGAATGGGGACGGAAAATGCAAGCAGGGAGCGGCGGCGGAGTAATGCAAGAGGTAGGGGATGAGAAAGGGAGGGGGGGGGGGGGGGGGAGGGGAAGGGAAGGGGATGGGGACGGAAAATGCAAGTGGGGAGCGGCGGCGGGGTAATGCAAGGGGATGGGGATGAGAAAGGGAGAGGGGGGGGGAGAAAGAGGGGTAAGCGGGAAGGGAAGGGGGAAGGGGGGCGGTACCTTGTTGGGATACAACGGTGCGCAGCCGTACAAGCGAGCAGGCGAGGAGGAGCGGAAGGAGGAGGGGCAGCGAGGCAAGGAAAGGAGCCTGACGGCGAGAGCGGTGCGCGCCCGGCGGCGATGGAGGTGCCATGACGGGCGGTTCGAGGTCGAATTCTAAGAACCTATCGGGCTGGCCCAGGAAACGAATTTTACGGACGGATTTGACGGACGAATCCAGAGGAAGATGAGTGGAACCGCGCGGATGGAACAAAAGCGCCGACGCAACGCAATGCAGTCGATGGAAGGAGGCGATAAGGGAGCCGGAGCGTTAAGCAGCACGAATGGACGCAGCGGCTCGGGCTCGAGAGGAGGTGAATCGGCTGGGGATGCGGCGCGGGAATAGAGGGTGAGTAACGAATGGCGACGAAGGGCGTACGGCGGTGAAGTGTAAGACAAGGAGAAATGCAGAGGGAGGTTGACGAATTTCGTTCGCTATGCTTAGGGGAGTTCAACGAAACTTGCTTTCGCACTGACTGGTAACTAGGTGAGCGAGTGCGCTGACTGGCGGACGTCCATCAGAGTCGCTATCGCCGACAAGCATGGCTTCGAGGCATCGGAAAAGGGAGCAGCTAAGGGAATTTGTCCAGTTTAGGAAGGCAGCTAAGGGAACAGCTTTTCCTTGGATGGATGGCAGTTGTTGGATGTACGCGATGAGAAAGGTCCTGCCCTCCTTGATGTACACTAAAGCGCAGCGACCCGAATAGAGGGGATGTCTTGTTACGCTTGGATTGAACAACGACCAGGGGTGTGGTCGACGCCTTCCAGCCGCATTTGACGGAGGATTGGCGTGGGGTGGGAAGCGGGGTGAGGGGGAGTCGAGAGGAGTACCGCGCGCGGACGGGCGAGGAGGGATGGGATGGGAAACAGCAGTGTGGAGCTATGGACTGAAGCTGATGCCGTGCCATGCCATGCCCTGGCGGCGGCGGCGAAGCCCATGGCGAAGGCTGTGTCCTCCTGTGCACAGAACGCTGTCTGTAGAATCAGCGGGAAGAATCTTTCGTGACGTATGCAGAATGCTGCACATGCCACGTAGAGTCACGCGCTGTTCGGCTGTACCTCCTGCTTCTTTTCCATTTCCTCTCCCCTCTCCTCTCCTCTCCTCCCGCCACCCTCAGTCTAGACCAGACAGATATATAGCCATGTGGATTGCACCAAAAACAGATGTGTTGCCTGCGGTGCGGCCTCCAGCAGGTTGCAGCTGGCATGACAAACCATTTCATTCCCCTTCCCTACCGCCTGCCCTCCGTCCCCCAACCCACCCACCCCTCCTGCCATATTCCCCCCTCCCACATCCCCTCCCTCCCCGAACTCCCCCCACGCCCCCCACTCCCCACACTCCCCCCCAACCCGAGGATATTCGCCAAAAACGCAAATGAGCGCTCAACCGAACCCAACCCAACCGAACCCAAACCAAATTAGACGTACACGTGTTACACGTCCCCAGTTGAACCTGCTTTTCTTCCTGCGCCTCCGCCCTACAGTACCAGCCCCCTTTCCCCCGCCTACTCGTCCTGTCGCTTTCAGTATTGTCATTTTCTGCATTTCCTTTCCCCCTCTCAGCCACACTTCACTCTCTTCCCCCTCTCTGTTTCTGGTCAGCCCAGCCATTCTTTTTCAGCTGGGAAGAAATGGACGTTGCGGTGAGGTGTAGTCCTCCTATTACTCCCCACCCCAAAACGCTATCTTCACGGTTAAATAAATTATAAAAGTCGCGTACACCACGTGTTTTACAGTTCCGTACGGTAAGCGACTGTACACGTGTGTGTGTGTGGGGAGGGGACGAAAAGGCTGCTCTGCTCCAGCCAGTCCTGCGTTGAATTGATACCTTCACAGCCAGGCAGCGCCGCCGCCACCAACCTCCCAGCTGTCATGTCAGGTGAAATTTGCTAGCCTGGAGCCGACCCTCTGAGGCCTTGAGGCTCAGGTGGTTTGAAGGTGCTCAAATGTCACCTGAGTACACAGTATCACTTTTCTCATTATATCGCAATAACTACAAGCTTTTGAATAAATATATTGAATATTATAATACAAGCTTTGGGTACTACAAACTAGTCAAAGCAACACATCCTACTTTTTCTTCAGCACCATACGTGATTGCACAGCCAGCACAGAACGCACCTTGTGCCCTAACTCATCCTCCCATGTCAAGCTGCCAAAGGCAAACTTTGTGGAAGGCTTGACAATCAACACAGCCACTGTGAACGTCTTGGATTCTCCAGGGTTCACAGAGAACTGGCTTGGAGTAACGGTAACTTGTACCCCAGCAGGGAGTACCACCTTGGCTTTATACGTCGACGCACTTGTCGCAACATTGATCACCGTCCTTACGGCAACCCGTGTGCCGTTCACCCGAGAAAACACTAACCCCGGAAGGTTCAAATTGTATGCTGGAGTGGGAGTCACCACCTCCTTAGGCCACAACACCGAGGTCCTATACTTGCTTTGCCCGGCCAGAAAATTCATGTAGTCCTGCAGTCCCGCATTATACGTGAGCCCAGGATCAACCAGCCTCGCAGCACTCACTGTCCCCGCTCCCATTTCCCAGGGCGTTGCGACCACCCCCTTGTCTGTCGTGATCGGCTTCCCGGCGTCGTTATTCGGGTTCGCAGTCGTCTGTATCGCAGACATGACCTGCGCGGGCGTCCACGTGGGGAATTTCTGCACGAGCAGCGCAGCTACCCCCGCAACAAGCGGCGTGGCCATAGAGGTTCCCGAGAGGAGATCAAACGCTGGCTTCATTTTGTCATTGATATCACCGGCTACTGCCGACCAGAGCTCGACACCTGGACTGAGGATGTCCGGCTTTAGGATATCGTTGATGGGGCCTCCCGGGACGGAGTCAGCCATGGGGTCTAGCGGAGGGCCTGTAGAGGAGAAGGCTGCTACGGCGGGCGGGGAGATGGTAGACTTGCCGAATACACAGTCAGCTGCCATGGCTGCTGTAGGCCTGAGTGGGTGACACACAGCAGAAGAGCGCGGGAGCACAGGAGGAAAAAAGTGAGCCTGAAGCTGGTGGATCACAGCAGGGCGCACCTGCAGGGAACCCAAAGCGAGGGAATTCAAACAAGTATAAAGTTCTCTGATCCAAATCCAGACCTAGCTCTCCAGCCTCTTTCTCCCAGCTTCTTGTCCCACTCATGCGCAAAGCACTGAAACCACTGCCACACAGGCCAGCAACCATCATCACCACTTACTGCTTCGTCTTCTTGATATATGTCCGGATTACTGCACCCTGCGCAGCTGTCAGATGCACCGTGGGGATTGTGGCCTCTGACACTGACGAATAAACGTCCGAGCTCCCAGTAGGGTCATTCACAAAAATAACCCCCAGGCCGCCCGCCGCCGCCACCACGCGAGCCTTCTCGAACAAATACACTCCGCCTCGCAAGCACATCACAATCTTGCCAGCTACTTTAGCCGGGTCCAGGCAGCCTGGAAAGCACAGCTCTGCTTCGTCTAGGCTCGCCACGTCCCCAGGTGCAGACCGGCCGTCGATCAACGGGAGTCCCTTGGCGGTTACTGCATTACCGCCAAGGCCAGCGCCTAGAACCACCGCCTTGTTTCCGAGGGTAATCTGCGTCTGGTATTGCTGCGCCAGGTTGCCAGCCCCCACAGTGAGGTACCATGGTGAGTAATTATACAGAGTGCGGTACGCCGAGTAGCCGGGCGGGGGGCCTGCATTCCCAGCGGCGAAAATCGGCACGACGCCGACCTGATTCGCGCGGAGGTAGATCCGGTCGTCAAAGTAGCTTGTGCCTACATCACTGACATACGACATGCTGAGCACATCAACGCCATCCTCCACGGCTTGATTCACCGCTGCTTCGATGTCCGCTTGCTCTGCAATGAGCGAGCCGTCTTTTTGCGTCCAGAAGACCTTGTACACGGCGATTCGCGCGCGCGGCGCCATGCCTGAGACGGTGCCGAAGCGCTTGCCTGAGCTGGCCACGACGGGGACGTTGCTGTTGCCTGCCGATGCGCTGGAATCGGAAGAGGGGGGAAAGGCGACGGGGGAGAGGGGATCCACATGGGAGTATTAAAAGATGGATGGATTTAGGAATACACCAAGAAAGAAGGAAAGGAAGCAGTCAGCATGCTACGAGTGAGGAGCATACACATGAGCACGCCACGGTTGAGCGCGGTAATGGGCGCTACAGCGACCACGAACAGTGAGCACGGTAGAAGGGAAAGCAGTGGGTGGCCGTCACGTCATACGTACCCAGCACACCAGGAGCCATGGCCGTCCGCGTCGCGCGGCGAGCGGTAGTCGACCACGGTGTTGAGCTGGCGGTCGTTGTTGTCGAACGAGTCGATAAAGAAGCGCGCTCCGATCACCTTGCCGTTGCACGCGGGGAAGTCCGCCGACGCGTCGCACTTGCCCTGCCACGTGGCTGGTGGCGGGCCGTACGGGTTCGTGTCCTGAAGAGGTGGTTGAGAGGGGTTGGGGAGAAGGGCGGAGAACGGGAAGAAGAGGGGGTGGTGGGACGGGGTGAGGGGGAGAGGGCGGAGAGGGAATGTTGCATAGATTGTCCGGTGAAAGGAAAGCGACTGCATGGGTCAAGAAGTTAAGATGCTGCTGCATGTTGCTGGAAAACGGGGGGGTTCGGAAACATTTGTGGAACGGCAGAACGAGTGCCGATGATGACGATAACTGCGGTGACGTTTAGGTCAAAGCAGCAAGGAGGTGGGAGCGCTAGTGGCGGTTCGTCTGGACCAAAGCAGCCGGCTTGTCCGGCTTGCGATGCGAAGTAGTAGCCATGCTAGTCATGCCAGTAATGCTATACGCGCGAAACGTGCTCACATTAGCATCGCTGATCGACTGGTGCTCGGGCCGGTGTATCGCAGTCTTTCAACCCCCTTCCCCCCCCCCCACCACCCACGCAAACAAACACCACACTCTAACCACACCCCATCGCACCCCACTTCACTGCACTGCACTCACATTGTCGCTGAACGAGGGGTGCTCGGGCCAGATCCCACTGTCGATCACCCCGATTATCACGTCCTCTCCCGCGCTCTCCTCTCCACCGTTTGCCGCCCACAGCTCCAGCGGCAACTTTAATAGGCTGTCCTGTGAAGTCTTCGTCTTTCCGCTCCCCCCACCCCCGCCGCCCCTATCCGCGGGCTTCCCCGTAGGCGCGGGCGGCGGGGACTTTCCCATAGGCGAGAGTGTCCCCCCGGGCGTGGGCGTCCCCACAGGCAGGGGCTTCCCCCCAGGCGCGGGCTTCCCCGCCGCGGTTGCTATTCCCGCTGATTCTGTGCTTCCCTCTGCGGCGGGGCTGAACAAGCGGCGAGCTGGGGAGGACACCTGCCCCGCGGGGCGGACGGGGAGGCTCCGCCGCACTTCCGCCACGGCGGCGGTTTTCCGCAGCTGGTCGACTTGCGCGGCCGTTAGCACTGCAGCGAATCCGTTGCTCAAATACTTGTAGCTGTGCCGAGCGAGGGAGTCGGGGGATTGGGGGGGGAGAGGGTGTGGGAGAGAGATGAAATGAGATGTTTACGATAACGGGATCAGGGGGGACTGGGGGGAAGAGGGAACGAGGGCGTGGATTGGAGAGAGATAATCAACCAAATAAACATGTGGAGGGCGGCGGAAAGAACGGAGGAGTGTTGGGGTGGGACGGGAAAAGGGTGGGACGGATATTGGAGAAGCAAAGTTGACATCAACGACAGGAGTGGAGAATAAACGAGCAGAGGCAGCGCGAGGAGTCGGAAGCGGCGGGAGGTATCAGATCAGATTCCGCACTTCGACGCGCCAGCCGTCGCACTTCGACGCGACGGCGGGGGACGGATCAGATAACATAATACTTGCTTTAGAGAATTCTCGAAAGAGTTGTTAGATGCAACTATCGACTCCTAAACTCAAAGCAGCGGCCGCCGCCTCACCTGTACAGCATTTTGTTCGTCGGGATTCCCGCTTTCTTCGCGACGGCCGCCTGCGCTTCCCCCAGAAGCCGAGCAAAAGCCTGCACGTGCGGAAGGCGGAGGTTCGGGTTCCGCCGGCGGAACCACCGGCGCAGCGATTTGCGCATGTTGCGCAACCCTGACGCCGCCGCGGTGGCCTTCACGGCGGCGGCGGCGGCGGCGGTGGTGGCGGCGAAAGGAGGTATTGTCGCGGGGAAACCGGCGATTCCGCCGCGATACGCGGAGATTGGCGGAAGGTCGCGCAACCGCACGATGTACACAGCGGTGGGCTCCGCCGCTGGCGGAGGGGGAAGGAGAACGGGATGAGGGGGAGAGAGGGAAAGAATGCGACACGTTCGGGAGACAGGAACGACAACAAATTCTCGGAAGCGGAAAAAGAGATGCCGCGGAAAGGTGGAGGGAGCGGCCGAGTCGGTGTGCGAGTGAGGTGGCAACTGGATGACGGCGCTGATTACGCGAACAGCGTACAAAACCGTCTTCCCGGCGGCTTGATGAAATATCCATCTCCTCGTGATTGGCCTTCCTAGTATCACGCATGTCCTCCCGAAAGACGTACCTCCATACGAAACAGCGACGGTGACGATAGAGAGCCACGTGACGAGGGCACACCGCTGCGCCAGCCGCGCCGCGTAAATGGGGCACTTCATTGAATAAAGAGGCGCTGGCTTCAGGAAGAACCGCCAAACGTAGTACTAAGCTCTAACTTCAATGTCTATCTAAGATCTCAAACAAGGTATCAGAAGGAAGCGCTGCCGCGACGGCGCGACTCGCAGCGCCTGCCACTGGCAGCGGTCGAGATCGCGTGTCGCGCTCAAGTAGTTATCTAGAAGAATGCGAATATCGGACTGTCCTTTGCTGCCTTGCGACTGCTGTCACCTCTGCGAACGGTCCTTATTTTGTGGAGTCCGCCGCCGCTGATGACGTAGATTTCAAAACTAACGGTAGCGATGACTATGTTACTGGTACAGCCTTTTTAGCCAACGCGCTCAGGCGAGAAGGAATTCGTCCTGTATATTAAGCCGTGCCAATGCGGCGCGACTCGGTGTGGGAGTTGTAGGCTTGCTTGAACCGCATATAAGTTATTAATCGCAAATTTAGCCTTTATTGTGAGTGGCGCTGCGGAGAACGGACTGAACTCGCCGAATTTGGCTGGTCTTCGGAGTAGCGCTGCGACGTGCGCTTGGTAGTGGGAGCTTTATCAAACAGGTCCAGGGTGGATCTGGGAGCTGAGAGCCGGGACAAGGTAGGAAACTGGCGGGAAATGCGGCGGAGAGAAACGGGAGAAAGGGCGATACTGGGCAGGGCTAACTAATGTACAATACTGACAGCGGAAAAATAGATATGGTTGCTGCGTTTAGCTGGTGGAAGGAACGGTGGTGATTAAACGAGATTCGTCAGGTGACTCGAGAATTAATCTGGTTGAGAGGATGTTTTGTGTCCAGGAAGTAGCTGAAGGGCAGCCGCATGTGCAAGAAGGGAACACCGAGCGCATCGATTTCATGTGAAAGTCATGCGAGTATGGGATGGGATGGGATGGGATGGGATGGATGGATTACGGAGGTTGAACTATGCGCGGTGTGCAGATCGGTGCAGGGGGGTAAATCTGACCGAGGCGCGGTATGCCGATGTGAACAGAAGCGTTCTGTACGAAATCTTATTTCAAGGGGTGGCGGCGGGTGGGATTGTGGAGGAAAAGTTGAAAGGGAGGGAAGGGGAGGGGGGGGGAAGGTTTGATTGGCGTGGTCTGAAGTTCCCTTGCCCCTACCTCCCTCCCTCCCTCCCTCCCTTCTGCCTCCCTCCCTCCCCCTCCCTCCCTCATGATCAAAACACCGCAACAATGAGTCAAGGGTTTCCACAGTTCTGCAGATGGAAGCCTTTCGCACGAGTTGTCGGGAAAAAACACCCTTTTCGTGATTATGTACAGTGATTGTAAAAACGATTACGGGTTATGGTATGAGCAATGAGTTGCCGAACAAGGATTCTAAAATCGACTTTAGTCTCGGATGTAAATGTCCCCCTCTTGTTGGGACTGCCCGGTGTAAAGTCTTGGGACAATTGCCTGAAAGTCGTGGAGAGCTCTATGTGGCCAGGAATGAAGTTCACCAGCAGTTTCATGTCTCTCACTCAACCTCAGCTTCAGGTACGTGTTGACGTTTGCAGTCTCCGCTTGACATGCCAGCAAGCTTCGTTGGTATACACGAACTGGTTCGTAAACTACTGCCAAATCTCAGGGGAACGAAATTTGCAGCAGAGAGAGTACAAAAGCAGCAACCTTTGGTGTTGTGTGTGATTTCGCAATTGCTGGTTCAAAGTAACTTTAGCCAAGACTTGACTGTACGTCCATCAGACGATGTGAGCTGCTGAGGGCGTGGTGCTTTTGATTCAAAGTTCAGAAAACTGGTCGAACTTGAGCTGGTTACTGGCTTCGTGAATGTCGCAATAGCTTTCGCATGGAACCAGGTCTGCGTTCGAATATTGACCTGGTAAGTCATGTAACCACACAGTCAGTCGAACGCATGTATGCACTGCTATAGTGTAATAACATTCACCAAAAAAAAAAAAAAAAAAAAAAAAAAAAAAAAAAAAAAAAAAAAAAAAAAAAAAAAACGCATGTTCGAACTTGGATTCGAAGCGTGGTTTCGAACGTGGTCATTTCTGCGTATATTCAGCAGCTTCACGAACTTGACGAATCGTGACGACATCGACGATGAGTATTTCGACAACTACGCCAGAGCCGCGTAGACTACATCGGGTAACCTACATTTGTCTCGCGACTCGGAGAAGGTCGAATCTCGTTTTTCGAACCTCGATGGTCACCTTTTGACTTAGCAGAAATCGGCCCCGCGACTCGAATTTCACCAAATCAACTTCTCGACCTCACAATCGAACTTAAAAAAAGGGTGAAAATCGATTGAAAAAAAGCAAACTTAGGGACTTGTGCCAAAAGCACCGCGCTAGCTGTGTCAAGCTTGCTCTCTTGTACTGTAATAGACTGTCTTGTTGTACAAAGCTCAGCGGTTTTCACAGTCCGTCTTGCTTCTACAGTCTACACTACAGACTCCAACCAAGCCACCTCTGTGTTGGCCGACGGCAGACCTGAAGCGAACAAGGGATAGCTCGTGAGAAGCATCAACTGTCGGTAATTCTCTCATTGCCCTAAACATCCTCCATGATTCGTACAACCTTAGTAAACAAGATCAGGCATGATGAATATATCACAAAATAAAATTCTGAAGTGCCAGCGCTTTCTCCAACATGATAAAACCTCATTTTCTCTTCCATGTATTATAGATAGCATCAGATAATTTTTCTTATTGCCATAGTTTGATTAACTATATCAAACTAGTTTGATCATCATAATAAAGAAATTTTGATAACAAAGAACATACTTAATTTTTTCGATCCACCATTAAACTATTTTTTGTTGCATACAAAAAATTTTGAACCAAGTTTGATATCTCAAAAAACTTAAAGAAAGTCTTAAATTATCACCCAAATATGGTCGACTTTATAGCGTAGTCGACCGTTGACCTGACCGAAGGGGAAAAAAACTATCGCAATTAGCATGATATCCAAAAGAAGCATAAACACAAACATCATATGGCAAGATATTTAAGGTTCATGCCATGCATATATTTTCCGAATAGATTTTATTTTGCCCTATATATATTATATATTATGTAGTGTCGTCTATCCTTTGAGATATATAAATAAACTTGCTAGAATCAAAGTTTACTAGTACGGTTTGGGCATTGTGGTGTTCTCATGCCTCTTAGTCAACCATACATTTTGAAAAAATATTTGAAACAAGAATCAAACAAAAAATATATAAACTCTTATCAATCACAAAATATATCATCATGTGTATATAGTGCTATATAAGGAGAGGCAGCATTTCAAATTTTATACTTTTATGCTATATGGTACTTTATCTATACTAGTACCAAGATCAAAGTGATATGTAGGTTGATACCATTACTCAGATTTTGGAGTGTGATGATTTGTGGAAAAAGTATTCATGAAATTCCAGCTTGGAAAAATAATATTTTCCTATGTTTGGTTTGATTTGTGTATTTCCTTTTGCACATCACCCGCAGGCGCCAATGTACGATTCCTTGCCTACCCTGTAATGAAGGGATGGCCGGCCTATCGCAACCCAGCATTTCAATGTTCTTTCAAGATTCTCTCCTGAGGGGCAGCTTCAATGCACGCTGACGCGAAATGATGTGTGGTGGAGCGTGATGTAAAGAGATCCATGCTGCCAAACCTCCCCCGCTGAGTAAATAGAATCTTGGCCTTCTCCCCATTACTGTATCGAAATTTCAACGTGCACAGCACATCCCCCCTCTCTCGTCCCCCCCCCCCCTCCCCCCTACTCCACTCCCTCCCACCCGCCCCTACACTCCCCGTTGACGGCGCGCCGGCGTATGAGCTGGTTCCAGCTTCTGGACATAGGTGCCTGACATTGAGACCCCACCAACTCCCACATGCAACCACAAGGTTGACTCATTTCTTCCACTGAGGGCACCACAGGGGTGTGCAAACATTTTCCCGAACACATGGTGGACTTCAAAATACTCCAGCACTCTTCGCAAGCTTTCGCGAAAGACCATAGAAATGTAACACCTGGTCGATCAATCTTACCTCATGGGAACATCTGGGCGAGGTAACGTGAATTCGCGTAAACCAATCGAAATGGTGTTCACTACTGGCGGGGGTGACACCTAAGGGGGCTCCTCCCCCTTCATGTAGGCCGCGCTGCATTCCCGGAGAAGTTCGAACTTCCGTACACATGCTCTAAGGGCGTGTCCCATGAGTTCATTTGGGGGAAAATCGTAATTGTTACGTGGCTTTGACAAAGCAGCGAAGTGTACACACTGACGAAAAAAAAAACGCAGCGCGTCAGCACTGCGCCAAACGAAGTTGCACCATGCGGACTCATCACCCCGCCCATGCAAAATTCGTATCGCGAATCACATTCGACATGTTTCGCGAACGGTAACACGGGCCGGTTGCGAATGGACACTGCCAAAATTGGCCGTTCGTCTTTTCTGGGCGAATTCTGAGAGTGGGGATTAGGGTTACGCAGACCTCTTCGAGGTGGTGGTACGTACCTTGGAAGCTGTTTTTGAACGCTATTTATACGAACCTTTTGACGCATTCAGCGCGTCAATGTCGTGCGTCATTGAAGACACTTGTCTACAGTAGTCAAATATAAAGGGTTACAATGCCGAAAACAGGGTTACAGCGGGCAACATGAACTGTAAACGAACTCATGGGACACGCCCTAAGAGGGTGTTTCAGATGTCTGAGTCCACGTGGGTACGGCTCGGACCTGATGTATAACCCCTTAGGGTTTCCTATATGTATCCTGCTGCTTTCTAGTGAACCCCCTTCTTCTTCATTCTAAACTTCTCTACCTCCTAATCTTTTCATGATGGACCAGCTCAAGAACCAGCGCGTGAACCAGGGCGGACCGGGACCAGGATGTGGGGCTTGTAAACCCGTTATACCTTTCGAATGGCACTAAAGCGGTGCCATTTATTTGGCCCTCCAGACCAGTCCGCGCCTGGTCCGTAAACAGTGGGTGGGGAACATTTGTTTTGGCGAAATTTCTTGTTTTGTAAGTTTCGCGTGAGATTTTTGTGCAGACGAAGCAAATGGGTAACTCAATTTCAAATTCGTCGCTACTGCTGCATCTCGCAAATACTGTGCAGCCCGAAGCGCGACGCATCAGGCAGACCAGTCCGTGTCTGGTCCAACGCTGGTCCGCCAAGTGGGTCCGTCGGACCAGAACCCCGGACCAGGCGTATAGATTCTGGTCGCGGACCAGATCCAGCGGACCCTTCACATGAGACACGTCCTAACTTCTTATGAATTAAATTCGAACATTTTGTAGGTTGGAGCGCGCCCTTGCACAGGCTTCACAAGTCTCTGGCGTGATTGGGGCCCAGTTCGGCAGCCACGGAAGAGGACGGAAAAAAAAATTATGGCTTCTTCTATGAAGCTTCCAATCGCGTTATCGAGGGCTCTACGGTGCGGGTTGTAGGATATTTTTTTTTCGGAAATCGAGGCGCATGTGCTTTACAACAGCGACGCGAACACCATCAAAAATTGATCCCGCGACGTCTTCTGTTCTTATTCTCCCCCCCTTGGCGGAAAGCTTCCGCCCTAGTGAGACGGAAGAAGAAAGTGATTATTTGAAAACAGAATAATCAACCTTTCAATTCCACAAGAATCACTGTTCATCGGACGACATTGCACCCTGCAAAATAAATGGCTACTGCACCAAAAAACCCTACTCGGTGGCAAATGTGCATGGGATTTTTTTTTTGCGCGAATTTCCACTGTGTTACAGTCATCTGGGACATCCAAATATGAGGGCGAATGTGCCTGGACCTGCGGTGTTTTTTCCTATCTCCCCCCTCCAACCTACGCCAGCTCCCCGTCGTGCATGTTGTCCGCAATGCGGTCAAACCAGTGTCAAAATTCTTTGACCCTGGGTTGACGCGCGCCTCACATTCCTAACATTTTGCTTCTCCCTGGCTGCCGACGAACTTCTGCGGAAACATGCGAAGGTCGCCGGGATGGTTCTGCGAGGCCGACCTCGGAAGTGGTATCCCGAGGTCAACGTGGCTGGTGGGCGTAGTCGTTGGCGTGGAGTCGGCCTGGGCGTCTGCGCTGTGCACGTGACGAGGAAGAGTGCACCAACCAGCTACGCACACCTAGCAGGTGCACCGTTGTTATGCGCTGCAACGCTGCGTAGCCGACTTGCTGCAGCATTGGCACGCCGTGGACTTGCAACGTTGACAAGCCGCGACTTTGCTCTGCTGGAGCGCGGTCGACCAAGTCGTGCTGGCACGCGGTCGACCGTGCTGCACTGGAAGTCGACTGGCAGTTTTGCTAGGTCTGATGTAGTCTTGCATGCCAATGTTGTTGCTATCATTGTTGTCAACTTTCTTAGTAAAACTCTTGCCAAATTGCCTCGTGAACTAGCAAGCAGTGTGTGTACTAGGAAACGGCTAAGTGAACGAACGCAGAGATCACACGACCACCCGTGCCTAGCCCATAGTCTAGCTCCCGTTGTAGTAGTTATCTCCGCATGGTGCGGTGAGCGTGGAGGGCACACAACTTACCTTTCAGTCAGGTCGACGTAGTTGTCACTTACCTATTGTGTTCGTAGGCTGGCAGCTATGCGATAGTCACCATGGTAGGTGCCGTAGGTGACGCAGGGGTGGTGGACACCTTGGAGGCACGGCTAGAGGACTCGAGGAGACGCCATGAGGCGCGCGAGTACGGGAAGATCCCCTGGGCGGTCGTCGAGGCTAGCATCCGCGCCCTGTGGGCGACGGAGCACCCTTCTCGGCCTGCTTCTCCTCGACCGGTGAACAACGAGGGCGGCGTCGACGTGGGCGTCCACGCCGGTGGTGACCAAGTCGGCAGCAGTGCGGGAGGCACGTCAAGGCGGCGATGTGTGATTCACGCCGATGAAGTCGGCGGCGTCCAGGCACGAGGGATGCAGTCGTCGGCGGCTGCAGGCTCCTCACAGGGCGACGTCGAAGCGGACTGTCGCCGATGTCGGCGCCCCACGTGACAGCAGCGAGCTACGGCTACTTCAAGTTTATGCCGGACAGGATCTTGATCACCGCTCCGCTCGTGGGTCGACCGGACATTCTCACCTAGAAGGAAGCCATCAAGCCCCAGCTGGAGATGGCTAGGCTGATCGGCTTCGCCCGTGGCACCATGGCGGCGCCGAAGGGGATCTACCCCTACCTGCGTGCAGAGTTTTGCGCCGTGCGGCTGCTGACCTTCACGGTCATCTTGCGGTGCTGCTCGCCGGGTGTGCAGATCGCTTTGAAGTCGTGCAAGGAGTACCTCGATGCCGGCCACTGGGCGTGGCACTTCATCGAGTCGACATACCAGGTCACCGACGACTTGTTCATCGCCCAGCTTGAGGGGCAGCTGATGCATCCGCGTATGGGCGACCAGGAGACGGCGACGGACTACTGCAACTAAGCTCGGTGATTACTCGCCACCATAAGGATGGCCGGCGCGCAGTGGTTGACGGCGTCGTACGTCACGAACGTCATGCAGGGACTCCCGAGCAGCTACAACCTACTGAAGCGGCTGTCGATGGCGCCGAGCACGCGAGCAACGCTCAACAAGGAAACCTTGACCTCGTACATCCTGCAGGACGAGGCGATGCAGAAGGCTGAGCGATCCCAGGAGCTCCTGGCGCAGATGAACTACGTCGCCCCGGCGAAGCAAGGTGGTCGACCGGGACAGCGTGGGCATTCTGGCGGCGGTGGTAGCAGCGGGTGGAAGCCGGCGAAGGACGCCGACAAGCAGAAGTCGGCCTCGGGTAGCGGTCGAGGAGGGGGGAGTCGGCGTCGGGAGTGCTGGATCTGCCACAGCCTCGACCACCTCTCCTTCAAGTGCCCCGATCGCAGCGATACCGACGACGACGATGCCAAGGGAGGTCGCGGGAGGTCGGCCAGCCGTCGTCCACGTCGAGGAAACCGCCCGCGCAAGGAGAAGCAGTCGAACAAGTCGACCTCGGCGAAGGACGCTGACTCCTGTGCTGGCGGCAAAGGGCGAGACGACAAGGAGGCGTCGTGCTCGCTGGTTGGCGTCGTGGAGTCGACCGTCTCGCTGGCACTGGAGGCTGGCGACGATTTCCAGGCGATGGCGGCGGCCATGCAGGCGAACCCAGAGGTGGTCCTGCTCGACAGCGGCTGCTTGCACCACCTGATGGGGACGAAGGAGGTCTTCGTCGACCTGCAGCTGAGCGGCGACGTTAAGCATGTGCGAGGCTTCAATGGGGCGCTGCAAGACGTCCGGGGCCGTGGCACCGTCGCTCTGCAAGGTGCAGCTGGGAAGCGGGTGCTCATTCCCGACGTACTCTATGTGCCGGGCGTGCAGGCAAACCTGTTGTTATCCGGCCAGCTGAAGGAGAACATGGTGAAGCTGCAAGACGAAGACGACGGGATGCTGCTCGTCTCGGCGGCGGGAGAGGTGCTCCGTCGGGCGACGTACACTGGGCGTGTCCTCTGCACCGACCTGCGCCCCTGCTCGACCAAGCAGACGACGACCACCACGGAGGTGGTGGCCTTGCGGGCGATCGTTTCAGCGAGGAAGGCAACGCCTGACAAGCTACACGTGAGGCTTGCGCACATCGGCATGGACACCATACGGAGCTCGGCGAAGCACGAGGTCGCCACCGGGCTGGACCTCAAGCCGGCGTCGGGCGTCGGCTCGCCGTGTGTCTCGCGCGTCGGCATGAAGCTGGCGCGGCACACCTTCCTCGACCAGGGCTCCCATGCGGACGACGTGCTAGCTGTCGTGCACATCGACCTGTGCGGGCCTTTCCGGGTGGCTGCCAAGGACGGCAGCCCATACTTCTTGCTGCTGAAGGACCACAAGACCCGCTACGTGTGGGTGAGGCTGGTCGCAAGGAAGTCGGATGCCTTGCAGGAGTTCGTGCAGTGGCTGGTGGTGGCTGAGAAGTCGCTGTTGATGCTGTGCTCTCACCGGGGAGGGGAGTTCCTCGGGAAGCAGTTCACCGACTTCGTCAACGGAAAGGGGATCCTCCACGACCTAACCTGCCCGTACACCCCGTAGCAGAACGACATGGCGGAGCGGGAGATGAGGACGGTGGTGGAGTCAGTGCGAACGATGCTGCTGCACATGGGCGTGCAGCACCACTGGTGGCACCTTGCTCTGCAGCTAGCCGTCTAGGTCCGCAACTGCCTGGAGAGGTCAACTCTGCCACTGGGGACGACACCGTACCAGCTGCTCGCCGGGAAGAAGCCCGACCTGTCGATGGCACGGGTGTGGGGCTGCATGGCGCCGTTCTTGGTCCCTGAGCTGCAACGTGGTGGGAAGCTGAAGCCGAAGGCCAGGTGGGGCCTTCACCTTGGCGTGTCGGAGGAGAGCAAGGGCTGGGAGCTCCTCGACATCGCCGACAACAGGGTGGTCACCATGTCGGACGTGGTGTTCTACGAGAATGCATCGCTGGAGGTGTGGAAGTTGGCACATGTTAGAATCACTAGCTAGGGAACGAGGAAAGGTGATGATTAGGTGAAGATTGGGGTACAAGACTAGAGTGTCGAGACTATTTGTGTACCCCCTAAGGCTAGCCCCAATATAGCCTAGATACAATTATGCATATGTTTTGACACACCCCCATAGGCGAAATGGGGGATAGCCAGAGCAAGTAGTGGTCACAAGACCAGTCAGGAAGGGCAAAGCAAGCTCAGGGTGGATCTCGAGGAAACCACACAAATTCCGAGCACAAGCAAGTGGTCACAAGACCAGTTCACATGCAGTTTAATAATATAGCAAGGGGTACAGTGAGCACAACCTAGCAAGTGTAAGTATGCAGGTATATATATAGAGATCACAGTACAAACAGAGTCAAGAAGTAAGCAAGTGAGGCACAGTAGGCACAAGGCCTAGAACAGTACAGAAGCGCTGATGGTCACAAGGCTGAAGCGCCTTGGTGAACACATCAGCAGTGTTGGCCCGAGTGGCCACGTAACGCAGACGAAGCTGACCACGCTGCTGCAGCTCTCGAGCAAGGAAGTACCGTAGAGCGATATGCTTCGTTCTGTGCTCCAGTCTGTGCTCCTCACACAAGGCAATGGTAGCCTTGTTGTCGACGTACAGCACTGGAGGAGAACGAGGCCGCTCTCCCAAGTCGGTCAGCAGGTAGGTGAACCAGCGTAACTCCTGTGCAGCCATGGCTGTGGCGTAGATCTCAGCCTCACAACTGGAGCTGAGAACGGAAGACGAGCGTGTAGAACGCCAAGAAACAGAACCAGAGCCAAGGCTGAAGGTGTAACCCTGAGACGACCGCTGAGTAGCCTGGTCGTCAGCCCAAGAAGCGTCTGAGTGCCCAGTGAGTACAACTCGGTCTCGTCCTCCAAGCACTAGCCCCATGCCCGACGTACTGCACAAGTAACGCAACACCCTCTTAGCGGCATCCATGTGCTCCTTCCGGTGACGACCAGGAGCGACATAGCGTGCAAGGATGCTAAGAGGGTATGCAAGGTCAGGTCGAGTGCAGGTCATCAGGTACATGAGGCAGCCCACAAGCTCTGGATACGGGCCACTCGGCTCTACGGACTCATCCGAAGGCAGAGCTGAGAGCGAGTGACCGGGTAGGCAGAGGAGTGGGCTGAGGCGAGGAGTACGTGAAGCGGAAGCGCTGAAGGACCTGCTGCACCATGTGTGACTGAGTCAAGGTGATGGTGCGCCGTGCTCTGTCCCGGGTGATCCGCAAGCCAAGATAGCTTGTCAGTTCACCCAGGTCTGTGCACGTGTGTCTCTTCTGCAGCTCCGACTTCACGTGGGCGAGTGCCGTAGTGTCAGCAGTGGCAAAGACCAAGTCGTCGACGTACACGAGGATGTAGAACGGCGGCAGTGAAGTGTCGGTGCGTAGAAACAGCGACGGGTCAGCAGTAGAAGGAGCGAACCCAAGAGCCGCAAGTGTAGTCCTCAGTGTGTCGTGCCACTCACGCGGCGCCTGGCGGAGACCGTAGACTGGCCGTCGGAGGCTCCACTGGGTACCATGAGGGAACGACCCAGTGAAGCCAGGTGGGCGGCGCAGCCAGATCTCCTCGTGCAGGCTGCCCTGCAAGAAAGCTGTGCTGAAGTCAAGACAGTGGAGCTCGTAGTCACGCTGAGCGGCGACGTGCAGCAGAACCCGAAGAGTGGTCATCTTCGGGGTCGGGGAGAAGGTCTGGAAGAAGTCAACTCCCTCTCGCTGACTGAAGCCTCGTGCAACGTAACGCGCCTTGAAGACAGGCGGAGAACCCGGCGGCCGCTTCACCCTGAAAATCCACATGCCACTGACGATGTTCGCCCCAGGTGGGGGAACCTCGTCGACGTAGGTGCCTGTGGACTTCCAAGAAGCCATCTCTGCGTCCATGGCTGTCTGCCACTGAGAGGAGTACTCACCCGCGATCGCCTCAGCGTAAGAGCGCGGGGTCGGGATGTCTGGAGCATCCGGGTCTCCCTCAGGGGCAACCAGCATGGACACGAGATGAGGTAACGCAGCGGCAAAGCACTCAAACTCCTCCTGCCTGTCCTCAAGGACGTCCGTGCCAAGAGCACACTCACCCCCGACGGACGAAGGACAGACAGACTCAGACTCAGACTCAGCGACAAGGCTAGCGGCGTAGTCTAGACGACAAGCGGCAGCAAAGTCAACTAACTCAGCGACTAGAGCAGGCGCAGCAGAGGACTCAAAGGAAGGGTCAGTGACAACTGTGGCGAGGAGACGCGTGACAGTAGGACTGGCAGCACGAAGGGAGTCAGACTCCGGGTCAGCAAGAGCAGGAAGAGAAGACGCAGGAGGAGACGGCAGAGGGACACGCTGAGGAGCAGTGGAAGGACGAAGTGCCATCTGGTGAGTGCCTGGGACAGCAGGAGGACGCTGACGCGGAACACGACGACCAGTGTGAGCAGCACGAACAGGTGACGCACGACGAGACTCTGGCGACGCAGGACGAGACTCAGGCTCACGACGCTCTGTAAGACCTCCAGTCGGACCAGTGTAAGGAGAAGGACCAGGGAGTGGCGAGGCAGGCGGTAACTGTGACTGCGACTGGACAGGCGGAGGACACTCTAAGGAGGGAGCAGGACTAGGGGGAGGCGGCTGACCAAGAACCTGCTGAAGGAGCGGAACGAAGTACGGCCGCGGCCGCGCAGCGCCTCCAGAACCAGCAGAGGCACCACCAGTACCCTCAGCTCCAGGGTCTCCAGCTACACCAGCAGCACCAGCTCCCGGGTCCGCAGCACCAGCAGCAGCTCCAACTCCAGGGTCCTCAGCTCCAGCAGCAGCTCCAACTCCAGGGTCGGCAGCACCAGCAGCAGCTCCAACTCCAGGGTCCGCAGCACCAGCAGCAGCTCCAACACCCGGGTCCGCAGCACCAGCAGCAGCTCAACCACCCGGGTCCTCAGCACCAGCAGCAGCTCCAGTAGTAGGAGTACCTCTAGCAGCTCCAGCAGCACCAGCAGTACCACCAGTACCAGCAGTACCTCCAGCAGCGTCAGTAGCACCAGCACCAGCAGCACCTCCAGGAGCACCAGCAGCACCGCCAGCAGCAGTAGCACCTCCAGCACCAGGGTCCGCGACACTAGGAGCGCCACTCCGGAGACTGCAGCGCCGCGCGTACCACTCTCGGAGCCGCTGGGGAGAGGGCAGCTCCTGCCTAGGAGGGGAAGCACTAGCACCAGCTCTAGCAACACTCCTAGCTCCAGAGGCACCTCTCCTGAGGCTGCAGTACTGTAAGTACCACTCACGCAGCTGCTGTGAGGAGAGAGCTCCTCCAGGTGTAGTACTCCCAGGCTCAGCACCTCCAGACTCAGCACCCCCAGACTCAGCACCCCCAGACGCAGCACCCCCAGACTCCGCAACCCCAGGCTCCGCACCCCCAGGCTCCGCACCCCCAGGCTCCGCACGCTCAGGCTCAGCACCCCTAGCAGGACGAGAGTCGACAGCTACCTCGACAGGCTCAACCGGGTCTACCTGGGACACACCTGAGGGAGCGGCACCCTGAGGGGGGAGGGGGTCTACCATAGCAGCACCTGGGGCGAGGAAGAGAGGCGGGGGGGGGAGCGGGGCAGTGCGGTAGGGGAAGAGGCGGTAGTAGGGCACGGACTCGTCAAAAGTGACGTCCTGTGAGGGCAGGACACGGCGCGAGGTGGCGTGGTAAAACTGCCAACCAGACGCGTCCGGGACAAAGCCAAGGAAGACACAAGGAACAGCGCGGGAGGAGAGCTTGTCCGCGGACGTATCGCGAACAAAAGCTCAAGATCCCCAGACCCGAAAACGCGACGCATCGCCAACCTCTCCCGTCCAACGCAGTGTCGGGGAAGTCTCCGGCAAGGAGACACGGGGCCAGAGGTTGAGCTGATGCGCAGCGTATCGGACCGCAAACGGCCACAGAAAGTGGGGGGCAGCCGCATGGATCAAGGAGGTACGAGCGACCTCCATGACCAAGCCAATGCGGCGCTCAGCAACCCCATTCTGCTGTGGAGAGGCCGGAAGCGTGAACGACTGGCGGATGCCGTGCTCCGCACAGTAGGCTGCCAAGAGGTCGGAGGAGAACTCACCACCTCTGTCAGAGTGCAAGCGCAGGACAGGAAAGTCCGAGTGGAAACGCTCGCTGAGCTGGAGACGAGAAGCGCGGATCCAAGGGATCAAAACATCAGGGACCTCACCCTTGGTGCGCAAGGGGAAGACCGTGGTGTAGCGCGAGTAGTCGTCAACAACTATCAGGAAGTACCTTTCCTGACCCTGACCACGGACGCGGGCTGGGCCCCACACGTCCATGTGGAGCGTCTGCAAGGGAGCAGTCGTCGGGGGAAACGAGGAGGAGTGAGGAGCGGCTCGCTGCCGCCCCTCGACACAGGGAAGACAGGGAGGAGCAGGCGAGGGTGGGAGGGGAGGGAGAACCCTGGGAAGACCAGAGACAAGGTACCGTTTATGCATGGCACGAAGGCGCTGCACAGACGGGTGACCAAGTCGGTGGTGCCAGAGGACGGTCTCGTGCGCCAGAGAGCGACACGAGCAGGGGGCCGACAGCTGACCTGACGCAGACGCAGACGCAGCTACCTGAGGGGACTCAGTGGTCAGTGTGTACAGGTCCGACCCCGGCTGCCGAGTGAAGGTAGCCAGGTGACGGCCCGTCCGAGCACACGTGCAGTGTGTCACGCGCTCGTAGGCAGGGGTGAACTGGTGAACACCCCCGTCCTGGAGCGCACAACCCGCCACCAAGTTCGTAGAGAACGAGGGGAGGTGGAGACCTGACAGTGTGCCCGACGGGACCGCAGGACAAGGAAGGACAGTGGAGGAGGTCGCAATGACCGGACCCCCAGAGGGGTCAGCGAGGGAGACAGCAACTGGCCGAGCAAGCGGCTCAAGGGCAGTGCGGTCACGAAAGAAACAGCGAGAAGCACCTGAGTCCAGTGTGAAGGTGTGTAGTGCCTCAGTCGACTCAGTACCAGGGGGCGCAGACTCACTAGCACCTAGAGCAGCAGCCTCACCAGCACCTAGAGCGGTAGCCTCACTGGTCCGAATGCCCGGGTCGGGCGGAACACGCAGGTACTGAGCACTCTCTCCACTAGTAGACATCACATACATGGCAGTGAGAATAGCATCAAAGTCTAGAACATAGATATCAATGTTCCTTTTCATCAGATCAGCCCAGCGGGGCAGCTCAGTGGCATCAGGGAACTGAGTACGCCAAGCGTCGTCGAGGCGAGAGAAGCAGCGCTGCGTGGTGTGCGCCCTCCCACACGTCTGACCAGTGCGGTCACCAGTGCGGATGACGTACGTGCAGCTAAGGCCACCCCCCCCCCCGTGCTGAGAGTACCACTCACGGAGCTCCTGGGGCGACAGAGTGCGCTGCTGGCTCTGGCCACTGCCAGCGCCTCCACGACCACCACCGCCGCCGCCACCTCCTCGACCACCCCCTCCCCTGCCGCCGCCACGACCACCGCCGCCCCCACCACCGCCCCCGCCCCTGCCACCTCCCCCGCCGCTGCCGCCACCACCCCCACCGCTGCCACTAGTCCCTCCAGCCCCACCACCACCCCCACCGCCTCCACCGCCCCCACCACCGCCTCCCCCGCCGTCACCTCCGCCTCCCTTGCCCCCTTTGCCCTTGCCGCTGCGGCGCCAGCTCGAAGTGGACGCAGTCCCGACCTTCTCAGCACCAAGGAGGTCGGCAGCAGAAGCAGAGGCTACAGAGGGAAGAAGGGGGGAAGGGGAACACCCCTCAAAGAAAGGGGTGCGGGGGTCGCCACGAGAGGCACCTACAGCGACTATGCTAGCCTCAGCTGCAAGGAGTTCCTTCTCGAGGAGGGCAATGGTGAGCTCAGTGGGGCAGCGAGATAGGAAGTGATCCCTGACTGCACGCAGAGTGTCAGGGAGGCGGGTGACTAGGTGGTAGAGAGTGAGCCAGAGCGGGGGGGGGTTCGTGGCAAGAAACTCATCGGGCATAGCGGCACGGAAGCGGGCCTCACTAGTACGGAGGTGCGTGATGAGGTCAGCGACTGTGTGGAAAGAGGCCAGGTCGGGGAACAGGTAGGGGAGTGAGAGACGGCCTAGCGCGGCAGAGGCAGGTGAGGAGTAGCGGGCAACGACAGCGGTGTACAGTGCCTGTGCAGTCTTGTGCTGGCCAAAGTGCTCGCGCTCATCTATCGGCAGGGAGTTGCGAATAGCAAAGCGAGCGTGGGCGTCACGAGTCTGCCACTGTGAGCGGGCAGTGCTGTCAGCAGTAGCAGCAGGGGCAGTGGCATGGCCTAAGGCGTGATCGTACAGTGAGATGTCTTCCTTGGCAGTGAGTTGTAGGAATAGGTGCAGGTCATCGAGCCAGGTGTCTAAATTCACTGGGCGGCCCTCAGCATCGAAAGCTAGCACAGGGGGGCTAGCCATAGCGACAGTAGGAGCAGTAGTAATAGTAGTAGCAGAAACAGCAGTAGTGACAGTAGCAGTGACAGAATCAGGGGCGCGGCTCGGTAGGGCGGCGCGGCTCGGGCCGGGTGACGCGGTTCGGTGGGGCGGCTCGGCTCGGCTAGGCAGCGGCTACTCGAGGTGGGGCACGTGAGGGCGTGCAGGGCAGAGTGGGGCGGTCCGCACGGGGCACGAGGTGGCGAGCTAGCTAGGGCGGGGCCTGGTCGCACGAGGCCAGCAAGGGCGGGCTAGTGGGGCGGGGCCGGTACGCTAGGGGCACGCGAGGGCGTGCAAAGCGGCTGCTCTGGGTCCAGGGGCGGCTGCACCAGGGGCGGCTGCTTCAGGGGCCAGGGGCGGCTGCTCTAGGGTCCAGGGGCGGCTGCATCAGGGGCGGCTGCTTCAGGGGCTGTAGCAGCAGTAGCTTCAGTCAGGAGCAGCTACAGTAAGCGCTGGAGTAGGAGCTGCAGCAGTAGCACTAGCTGTAGCAAGTGTAGTAGTAGGAGCTGCAGCAGTAGCACTAGCTGTAGCAAGTGTAGTAGTAGGAGCTGCAGCAGTAGCACTAGCTGTAGCAAGTGTAGTAGTAGGAGCTGCAGCAGTAGCACTAGCTGTAGCAAGTGTAGTAGTAGGAGCTGCAGCAGTAGCACTAGCTGTAGCTGGAGTAGTTTCAGACAATAGTAGCTGTAGCAAGTGCCGTAGTAGCAGTGGCAGCAGTAGCACTAGTTGTAGCAGCACTAGCTTCAGTAGCAGCAGCAGTGAGTAACAGCAACACGGGCCGCGTGCGGGCCAGTCGCGGGCTGTAAGGGCTGCGTGCGGGCCTGGCGCGGGCTTTACGCGCTGGGTGCGAGCCTGACGTGAGCTGTACGGGCTGCGCGACGGCCTGGCGCGGGCTGTACGTGCTGCGCGACGGCCTGGTGCGGGCTGTACGGGCTTCGCGACGGGTCTACACGGGCTGTACAGGCTTCGCGACGGTCCTACGCGGGCTGTACGGGCTTCGCGACGGGCCTACGTGGGCTGTACGGGCTTCGCGACGGGCCTACGCATTCAGGGGGGGGGTCGCACGTGACTAGGAGGAAAAAAAAAACCGCGCCTAGGGAACCGTCTCGCCTAGAGCACGGTTTCGAATGTCGCATTTCTCCTAGGGGCGCGACTCGGGCAGTAGATCGAAATAGTAGTGGTGGGCCCTTTTAAAAAAAATCGGTCCTAAGGAGCATTGTGCTCTTAATACCATGTTAGAATCACTAGCTAGGGAACGAGGAAAGGTGATGATTAGGTGAAGATTGGGGTACAAGACTAGAGTGTCGAGACTATTTGTGTACCCCCTAAGGCTAGCCCCAATATAGCCTAGATACAATTATGTGTTACAACTCTGACTTAACTGGTAACCAGGTTTAACTAGGGGCCTAGGCTTAGTAGCCTAGGCCAAGCGGGTGTCGAGGAGTTTGTGCCAAGGAGAAATGTCGAGAATGTGTGTCTTCACTATAGGTTTGCAAGAACATATAGCAAAGAAACAAAGAGGTGCACCACCACAACAAAGAAACATAACTACACTAAAGCTAAAGCTACAGGCAGTTATAAACATATATAAATATATATCGCGACACACCCCCTTAACTGCCTGCAGCACATAGCTAGAGCAAGTCACACCCCCTGAAGGGGCAGGTGCGGTGGGAGACGGCAGAGGGGTACGTGAGGAGGAGGAGGCAAGAGGAAGAGAGGAGAGGAGAATAGATAAGAACACAGGAGGAGGTGAGTGGGGGATGAGGAGAGGAGGTGGGGGGTGGCCGCAGCGTCCCCTCTTACTAACCCCCTTTTACGAAAGGGGGGGTTGAGTGGGGGATGAGGAGAAGAGGTGGGGGGGTGGCCGCAGCGTCCCCTCTTACTAACCCCCACATCCCCACCCCCAACCAACCACCCGCCCTCAACCTCACCCCCCATTTCAGTCGCCCCCTGGAACCGCACTCCCTCCACCCCTGTCTTCCTCCATACCTCTCCCACCCCACGATGGTCCCTGTACAGTCTTTCACAGGTGGGCTGCTGGGCACAGGTGGGGCTGCTGGTCACAGGTGGGGCTGCTGGTCACAGGTGGGGCTGCTGGTCACAGGTGGGGCTGCTGGTCACAGGTGGGGCTGCTGGTCACAGGTGGGGCTGCTGGTCACAGGTAGGGCTGCTGGTCACAGGTGGGGCTGCTGGTCACAGGTGGGGCTGCTGGTCACAGGTGGGGCTGCTGGTCACAGGTGGGGCTGCTGGTCATAGGTGGGGCTGCTGGTCACAGGTGGGGCTGCTGGTCACAGGTGGGGCTGCTGGTCACAGGTGGGGTTGCTGGTGCTGGTGCTGGCGGCTGGCGCTGGTGCTGGTTCCTGGTGCTGGCAGCTGGCACTGGGGCTGGTTCCTGATGCTGGCGGCTGGCGCTGGGGCTGGTTCCTGGTGCTGGCGGCTGGCGCTGGTGCTGGTTCCTGGTGCTGGCGGCTGGCACTGGGGCTGGTTCCTGGTGCTGGCGGCCGGCGCTGGGGCTGGTTCCTGGTGCTGGCGACTGGCGCTGGGGCTGGTTCCTGGTGCTGGCGGCTGGCGCTGGGGCTGGTTCCTGGTGTTGGCGGCTGGCGCTGGGGCTGGTTCCTGGTGCTGGCGGCTGGCGCTGGGGCTGGTTCCTGGTGCTGGTGGCTGGCGCTGGGGCTGGTTCCTGGTGCTGGCGGCTGGCGCTGGTGCTGGTTCCTGGTGCTGGCGGCTGGCGCTGGTGCTGTTCCGCCACCTCTCCCTTCCCCTCCTCTCTCTCCTTTCCACAGCATCCCACCGCCACTCCCTTCCCCTCCTCCCTCTCCTCCCCATGGCGACCGCCGCTGCACACGCAAACAGTCGCGACGGGGGGGGGGGGGGTGACGGGCAGGGGGCGGGGGGAATGCGACGGGCAGAGCGGGCGAATGAGCGGCTGGGGCGATCGCCAGTGCTCTGGCGATCGTCGCTGGTGTTCCCCCGTCACTCCTATCCCCTCTTCCCTCTCGCCCCCACAGAGTTCCGCCGCCACTCCCATCCCTTCTTCCCTCTCCCCCCCACAGCGACCGCCGGTGCGACGGGCGAGGTGCAAGGTGGCGCTGGCTGCAGTCGATGGCGCAAACGCGATCGCGGGCCGCTGGCGACTTCGCTGGCGACTTCGCTGGCGGGTCGCTGGCGGCGGGTCCGCTGGCGTTCGCCATAGCGTCCGCCGCGCCCGTCGCGCTGAGAGCCGCGACGAGGCAGGCGACGGGGGGCAGCGCGAGCAGCAGGGAAAAAAAAAAGATATGCAAGGTGCGGATTTCGCGCCACTAACTGTAGCAGTCGCGAAATGTGGTGGGCCCATAAACGAAATAGGTCCTAGGACGGACCACTCTGTTACCATGTCACGAGACGAACTTAGCTAGGAACGGGTTTAACTAGGGGCCTAGGCTTAGTAGCCTAGGCCAAGCGGGTGTCGAGGAGTTTGTGCCAAGGAGAAATGTCGAGAATGTGTGTCTTCACTATAGGTTTGCAAGAACATATAGCAAAGAAACAAAGAGGTGCACCACCACAACAAAGAAACATAACTACACTAAAGCTAAAGCTACAGGCAGTTATAAACATATATAAATATATATCGCGACACACCCCCTTAACTGCCTGCAGCACATAGCTAGAGCAAGTCACACCCCCTGAAGGGGCAGGTGCGGTGGGAGACGGCAGAGGGGTACGTGAGGAGGAGGAGGCAAGAGGAAAAGAGGAGAGGAGAATAGATAAGAACACAGGAGGAGGTGAGTGGGGGATGAGGAGAGGAGGTGGGGGGTGGCCGCAGCGTCCCCTCTTACTAACCCCCTTTTACGAAAGGGGGGGTTGAGTGGGGGATGAGGAGAAGAGGTGGGGGGGGTGGCCGCAGCGTCCCCTCTTACTAACCCCCACATCCCCACCCCCAACCAACCAAAAAGTGATAAATAAATTTTTTTTTTTTTTTTTTTTTTTACGATAAGAATGAATTGATAGAAAATGTGAAGTACAACCCTAGATATAGCAAACCCTAATCATGCAAGTAAGTAGAAACGTAACACCTAGACTAACCTAAACAACACATATAAAATATATGTTGACACACCCCCATAGTCTAGGTGACGGAAGTCCTGTAGAAACAACAAGAGCAAGCAACGGTCACAAGACCAGTCTACAAGAACAAGACAAATCTCAGGGTGGAGCTCAAAGTCACCACACACTCCGAGAGCAAGCAAGGGGGTGGGAACGTGACGGGCTGACGACGAGGGAAACGCGACGTATTGGCGATGGGAGAATCGCGTCGGGCTGGCGACGGGGGAAAACGCGACGAGCTGGCGACGGGCTGCCGACGGGGGAAAACGCGACCGGCTGGCGACGGGCAGGCGACGAGGGAAAAAAAAAACGACGGGCTGGCGACGAGGGAAACGCGGCCATTTCGCCGCCGCGCCCGTCGCAGCGAGCGCCGTACCGCGAATGGGTGGGCCCATTAACTTAGGTCAGGAACTTTATGGCTCTGATACCATGTTACAACTCTGACTTAACTGGTAACCAGGTTTAACTAGGGGCCTAGGCTTAGTAGCCTAGGCCAAGCGGGTGTCGAGGAGTTTGTGCCAAGGAGAAATGTCGAGAATGTGTGTCTTCACTATAGGTTTGCAAGAACATATAGCAAAGAAACAAAGAGGTGCACCACCACAACAAAGAAACATAACTACACTAAAGCTAAAGCTACAGGCAGTTATAAACATATATAAATATATATCGCGACATTATGCATATGTTTTGACAGCACACGGGCCGGCGTCAGGCGGACGCTGACCACCCCGCCGACGGACACCTCGTCGACGATGCTCCCTCTGCTCGCCGAGGTCGGTTAGCCTGCTGCTGAGGACGTCGAGGATGTCCCCTCTCCCTCCCCCTCCCGTGCCCCTTCTGCCCCTCCCCTTGTGGCCGACCTGCACGAGCTGGCTTCGGTGTCGGCCCCCGGCAATGAGGGGAGCAGTGGGGCGTCACCTGTGGCGCCGGCCAAGAGCATCGCCAGTGGCCGACGTGACTTCCCGCAAGGCAACGTGGGAGTGACGTCGACGCCGACAGGGGAGGTGCAGGCTGAGGAAGTGCAGCCGACAGTGGTGAAGTCGGCAAAGGGGGCTGCGGCAAGGCAACAACTGACAGGGGAGCAGGCAGCTGCGAAGCTGACCACGTAGCAGTCGGCAATCGGGCAGTCGGCAGGGGAGCTGACTGCAGGGGAGAAGTCGGCCGGAACGCCAACCGTGGCAGAGCAGGACGCTGGGGGCAGCGAGGACAGTGACAATGGAGGGGACGCCCCGGAGTCCACTGACAGCGACGTGGTGGAAGTCCAGGGTGGACCATGACGTACTGGCTGACTTCGGAGGCCACCTGGCTTTTTAATCCCGCTGCCTTCACCACGGTGTACGATGAGGATGACGACGACCTGACGTACGACGACAACAAGGACGATAATGAGCTGCCGGAGCTCGACTCGACATGCACGCCGGCCCCGAGCACCGCTGGGACATCTCTACGATGTCGGTGAAGGAGGCACTGGCAAGCTGGAAGGGCCCGGCGGTGAAGGCCGCCATGGAGGAGGACACCCGTAGCCTCATCAATATGGGGACGTGGGAGCTGGTCGAACGTCCGCCGGGAGTGAACATCGTGAAGAACCGGTGGGTGTTGACGACGAAGTACCACATCGACGACACCGTTGAGCGTGAGAAGTCAAGGCTGGTCGTGAAGGGCTTCATCCAGGTGTACGGCGCCGACTACGACGAGGCGTACGCGCCGCTGAGCAGCTACGTCACGCTGAGGATCTTCCTCAGCATTGTCGCCGTCTTCAACCTCAACCTGATGCAGCCCGACATGGAAGAACGCCTTCCTGCAGAGCAAGCTCGACCGGGTGCTGTACATGTACCAGCCGTACTACTTCAACGATGGGACCGGCCGGGTGTGTAAGCTGCTGAAGAGCCTCTACGGGCTGCAGCAGTCGCCACTGCTGTGGTACAAGGCGCTCAACGATATGCTAGTCGGCGCTGGGTGGAACAAGAGCCAGGTCGACGAGGCTCTCTACTTCAAGGTCGGCGATGACGGAGTGGCCTGCTGGGTGCTGGTCTACGTCGACGACCTGCTCGCCGCCAGCAGTAGTGCCGAGATGCTGAAGGAGCTGCTAGAGTCCGCCTTCGAGCTACGCAAGATCTTGTCGGTGCAGAAGTACCTCGGGTTGGAGATCGTGCGTCACAGGCCGGCGAGGAAGGTGTGGCTGCACCAGCAGGGCTACGCCGACAAGCTGCGTAGGCGCTTCATTGACGAAGAACAGACCGTGTGCACCCTGAAGACGCCGGTCTTGGTCGACGCCTACGCCGAGCTTACCTTTGACGACGAGGAGGCACAGAAGCGACAAGAGGAGGAGTGCCGGCAGAAGGTCGGCTCGCTGCAGTTCGCGGCAACGACGACGAGGCCGGATGTTGTATTCGCCTGCAGCAAGCTGGGGAGGGGCCTCACGGTGAGGAGCGACCAGCACTGGCGCGAGGTCGACCGCTGCCTCGCCTACCTCGCCAACACGCGTGACACTGCCCTAGAGTTCGGCGGTAGACCTGAGACGCTGGAGTTGGTCGGCTACGTGGACGCCGACGACGCCGGCAACAAGCAGAACTGGACGAGCACGAAAGGCTACGTGTTCGTCTACGGAGGGGCCGCAGTCTCCTGGTCGAGCAAGCGCATCAATTGCGCGACGCTGTCGTCGACCGAGTCGGAGTACGTGGCCACCGAAGCCGGCAAGGAGGGACGTCACCTTCGCTTCCTCCTTGCTAAGTTCCGGCAGCTGGATGCCAGGAAGTGGACCGTCCTTCGGGTGGACAACAAGTCGGCTATCACGGTCGCCGAGGGCATGGGGTTGACGAGCAACCTCAAGCACATAGAGCAGCGACAGGCCTGGCTGCAGCACATGGTGAAGCACGGAAATTTCTTGCTACAGTACATCCCGACCGCTGAGCAGCCAGCCAACTTCCTAACAAAGGCACTGCACTATCTGGCATTCAACTAGTGCTCCGTTGCAATCGGCCGAGTGCGCCTGGCCGACGTGGGTGACGGCGACAACGACGTGCAGCAGTAGGTGCCATGTCCTCTTGCATGGCTGGTACGGTGACCGGCGTGCTGTGTGATGGGTGCATGCCGACGGGCTATTCTCCGAGTGGTGCTGCCGTGTGGGCTGGGGGCCCAAGCGTGAACGTGGCAGGGGAGTGTCAACGGGAGTTGTGTTAGGCCCCGTCCTCGCTTGTGCGGAGCCGACCTTGTGGTCGGGTGTACAGGGGAGTGCACTCGACTTGGGAAGTTGACCTAGGGTGGGCGTCGACTTGGTGACGCCGACTTGGGGTAGCCGACTTGGGTGGCCAGCTGACAAGATTGTTGTTCGACCTGGTGTTGGTCAACCAGGGGTGTTGTCGACCTGGTGGTCGACTAGGCATGGTGGTCGACGAAGGTGGGGCCGACGTCAACCTCGGCAGGGGAGACTGGAGACGTCGAGCTGGAGGGCGTTAAGGAGTAGGACGCCGAGCAGCTGGATGTCGAGTAGTAAGGCACCGGGGTAGAGGGTGCCGACCTTGGGTGGCCGACGACTTGGCAGAGTCGGCGGCCTAGTCGCGAAGTGGTCGACGAGGGGACGCCGACCAGGGAGGACGCCGACTTGTCGACATCACCCTGGTTCCCGGTCGACTGTGTAACCCGGGCGACGGACTTCTCCGGGAGCATGCGAAGGTTGCCGGGATGGTTCTGCGAGGCCGACCTCGGAAGTGGTATCCCTAGGTCAATGTGGCTGGTGGGTGTAGTCGTTGGCGTAGAGTCGGCCTGGGCGTCGGCGCTGTGCACGTGACGAGGAAGAGTGCACCAACCAGCCATGCGCACCTGCGAAGCAAGTGCACCGTTGTTCTGCGGGTGCAACGATGTGCAGTCGACTTGCTGCAGCGTTGGCACGCCGTGGACTTGCAACATTGGCAAGCTGCGACTTTGCTCTGCTGGAGCGCGGTCGACCAAGTCGTGCTGGCACGCGGTCGACCGTGCTGCACTGGAAGTCGACCAGCAGCTTTGCTAGGTCTGGTGTAGTCTTGCATGCCAATGTTGTTGCTATCATTGTTGTCAACTTTCTTAGTGAAACGCAAGTGCTGCGGTCGACGGCGGCAGCAGGCAGCTCGAACGGCAACAACGATGGTCGACGTCATTCTCCTCAACGGAGTGGAGTCAGGCCGATTTCGGCGACTCGTGTGTCGGCTGGTCGAGACGGAGGCATCGCGCCGGCGTACGGCTACTTTAAATTCTCGCTATACAATATCGTTGTGTCAAAGCTGCTCGAAGGTCAAAACGACCTCATCACATGGATCGAATCCATCGAGCCTCAGCTAGAGATCGCCGGATTGAAGAAGTTCGTCGACGAAAATGTTTTGGCGCCGGACGAGGAGGATGTCGAGCTTTGGTCGGAATTTCGCGCGGCTCACCTTCTGGCCTTTATGGTCATTTCCAGGTGTTGCTTTCCTTTGGTGCAAGTCTCATTGAAGTCATGCAGACTTCGAGTGGATGCTGGCTACCAAGCGTGGCAGTACATCATGCGCACCTACAAAGCGACCGACGGAATTGACTGGAGAAGAAATTGACCAACATTCGTATGGGGGAGCAGGAATCGGCGACCGCGTACTGCAATCGAGCACGGCGAGTTTTGGTCGATCTGCGGATGGCGGGCATCGACTACTTGGTGGCGTCGTATGTCACCCATCGCATCAGTGGCCTCTCCTCGGGCTACAATCTAATGCGCCGGATGCTGACAGTTCCCGGCACGCGCGAGACAAAGAATGAGGACTCGCTTTTGAGCCACATCATCCAGGACGAATTCATGCAGGGGTCTGAGTGGTCTACAGAGCTCCTTCCGCAGGCCAACTACGTTGCTCCGACAAAGCAGGGACGTCAGACGGGGCAGCGTGGGAAGTCGGGCGGAGACGGAGGCGGTGGCGGAAAGTCGTTGAACACGAAGTCGTCAGAAAGCGCCGACCGCGGGAAGTCGACGAAAGGCAATGATCGCGCTAGCAGTGGTTCGCATCGAGGAGGACGCTGCTGCTACATTTGTAGAGGCCCTGACCATCTCTCGTACGAGTGCCGTGACTGCGATGAGTCCGACGACGATCAGAGAGGAAGTCGCGGAAAGTCTAACAACGACCGTCGTCGTCGAGACAGCCAGCCGCGCAAGGAGAAGCCAGCGTCGTCGAAAACACCGTCAAAATTAGAGGGAGATACCTCGAGCGGCAAGGAAGCCTCGTGTTCGATGGTTGGAGTGGTTGAGCCAACTATTTTGCTAGCGCCAGAGGCTGGAGAAGACTTCCAGGCGGTCGATGCAGCCATGCAGGCGAATCCGACCGTGGTGCTCCTCGACAGCGGCTGCTCTCATCATCTGATGGGAACGCGAGAGGCCTTCGTCGACATGAAGCCAGGAGGCGAAATCCGTCACGTACGTGGATTCAACGGGGCACTTTAGAACGTCGAAGGTCGTGGAACAGTTGCTCTGTAAGGGGAGACGAGAAAGTATATTCTCATCCCCGACGTGTTTGAAAGGCTCGTCTTTGACGCCGTTTTACTCCCATCGACGAGCTCCTTCTAGACAGGGACTTTGATCAAGCAGAGGGTGTCAAAATCATATGCTATAGTCCGTGTAGGCTGTAGTGGGGTAGACAATATGGGGTACAAAACTATTAGGTTTTCCTACTTGTACCCACCTGCTTGCTAGTTCATTCATTCCTCATTTCTTCACATGGTATAGAGCAGGTTCCCTAGTGGGAACGCTTCTCAGGGCCCACCACTGATTTTTTTTTCCTGACCGGAGCGCGAGTCGCCCCTGCCCGAGGCGCGCCCCGTTGGCCGCCCTCACGTCGCCTCTCACGGCCCCCTCGCGCCACCCTTAGCGGCCCCGTCGCCACCCCTTACGGCCCCGTCGCCGTCCTTAGCGGCCCCGTCGCCACCCCTTACGGCCCCGTCGCCGTCCTTTGCGGCCCCGTCGCCGCCCCCTCTAGGCCCCTCGCGGCCCCTTCGCAGCCCCGTCGCCGCCCCAAGCGGCCCCGTCGCAGCCCTTCGAGGCCCCTCTCGGCCCCTTTGCGGCCCCGTCGCTGCCCCTAGCGGCCCCGTCGCCGCCCTTATCGGCCCCGTCGCCGCTCCTAGCGGCCCCGTCGCCGCCCCTATCGGCCCCGTCGCCGCCCCTAGCGGCCCCGTCGCCGCCCTTCACGGCCCCCCCCTTCAGCTGCCAAGCGGCCGAACCACCGAGCCGCCGAGCCGCCCAGCCGCTGAGCCGCCCAGCAGCCGCGCCGCCCAGCAGCCGAGCCGCCCAGCAGCCGAGCCGCCCAGCAGCCGAGCCGCCCAGCAGCCGAGCCGCCCAGCAGCCGAGCCGCCCAACAGCCGAGCCGCCCAGCAGCCGAGCCGACCAGCAGCCGAGCCGCCCAACAGCCGAGCCGCCCAGCAGCCGAGCCGCCCAGCAGCCGAGCCGCCCAGCTGCCGAGCCGCCGAGCCGCCGTCGAGCCGCTACTGTTCCTACCGGCGCGCACCGGCCCTTCCCGCCCGGACTGGTGAGAGCACTCCCTGTTAGACCACTGCTGTCATGGCTACCCCCAGTGTCCTTACCTTTGATGCTGAGGGTCGTGCTGTTGACTTTGAGGTCTGGTTCAATGACCTCCAGCTCTTCCTACAGTGCGATAGGGCAGACGGACTCTCCCTGTTTGATCTCACCTCTGGTGCCTCTCCTGCCCCGCCTGCTACTGCTGACAGCACTGTTCGCTCACAGTGGGCCACACGCGATGCTGCTGCCCGTCTTGCTGTGCGTCGCCACTTACCGACCGCTGAGCGTGCGCACTTTAGTCAGTACAAGAGTGCTAAGACCTTCTACGACGCTGTAGTTGCACGCTACTCTTCCCCTGCCACTGCTGCTCTTAGCCGCCTCATGCTGCCGTACCTGTTCCCTGACCTTGCTGCCTTTCCAACAGTCGCTGACCTCATTACGCACCTTCGCACTAGTGACACTCGCTACCGCGCTGCGCTTCCTGCTGAGTTCTGTGCCAAGAACCCTCCCCCCATGTACATCACCCTCTACTACATAGTCACCCGACTCCCTGACTCCCTTCGCTTAGTCAGGGACCACTTCCTCTCAGTAAACCGTTGACCTCCTCGAGGAGCGCCTCCTAGCAGCAGAGAAGAGCATAGTCGCTGTAGGAGCCTCTCGTGGTGACCCTCGTACCCCCGTCTTTGAGGGGTGTTCCCCCTCCCCCCTCTTGCCCTCTGTTGCTTCTGCTACTGCGGCCGACCTCGTTGGTTTCGAGTCGGTCGGCGCTGCGTCTGCCCCTAGCGGGAGACGCCGCACAGGCAAGGGCAAGGGGGGCAAGGGCGCTGGAGGGGCTGGCGGGGGCGGTGGAGGTGGCGGTGGAGGCAGTGGAGGGGGTGGGGGTGGTGGTGGGAGTGGTGGCGGGGGTGGAGGTGTCGGTGGCAGCAGTGGAGGCGGAGGAGGCGGCGGCGGTGGCGGTGGGAGCGGAGGCGGCGGAGGCGGCGGCGGCGGCGGCGGTGGAACTGGTCGCGGCTCTGCACAGAGGAGTGTCTCCGGTGGTGGTCAGCGCCAGCAGCAGCAGCGCACTCGTGAGACCCCGTCCCCCCAGCAGCTTCGTGAGTGGTACGCTGCGCGTCAGCGAGGTGGGGGTACTGGTCCCTGTACCTACGTCCTCCGTACCGGCGACCGCACTGGTGAGCAGTGCGGGGGCTCGCACTCCACCCAGCGCTGCTTCGGCCGCCTGACGGACGCTTGGCGTCACCACTTCCCTGACGCCACTGAGATCCCTCGCTGGGGAGAGCTGTCTAGGGCGGGGGTTGCTATCTTTGATCTTGACTATGATGCTATTCTTGCTGCCATGTATGCTGTGTCTGCTAGTGATGAGGGTGACTGTTACCTGTGTGTTCCGCCTGACCCGGGCATTGAGGCTGCTGCTCTAGGTGCTGGTGAGGCTGCTGCTCTAGGTGCTAGTGCGTCTGCTGCCCCAGGTGCTGGTGGGTCTGCTCTCTCAGGTACCACGTCGGCTCAAGCCTTACACACCTTCACCCTTGACTCGGGTGCTTCCCGCTCCTTCTTTCGAGACCACACCACGCCTACGCCGCTTAGTCGGCCGGTTGCGGTCTCCCTGGCGGACCCCTCTGGGGGTCCTGTCCTTGCTCGCTTCTCCACTGTCTTACCGTGTCCGGCAGCCCCCTCTGGCACCCTGTCAGGTCTCTACCTCCCCTCGTTCTCTACGAACTTGGTGAGTGGTGCTGACCTACAGGATGGGGGGGTTGACCAATTCACTCCTGCGAGTCAGCGGGTGACCCACTGCACGTGTGCTCGGATGGGCCGACACTTGGCCACGTTTACCCGTCGGCCGGGGTCGAGCCAGTACACACTGACTACTGAGTCTGCTCCGGTTGCTGCGTCTGGTCAGGTAGCTGCGTCGAGTCAGGTGTTTGCTGCAGCGTCCAGGTCTGGTCCTGAGTCTGCTCCCTGCTCGTGTCGTCTCCTGTCCCACCAGACTCTCCTTTGGCACCACCGCCTTGGTCACCCCTCCCTGCCTCGTCTCCGAGGCATGGCCTCCCGTGTCCTTGTCTCTGGTCTCCCCCGGTCCCTCCCTCCCCTCCCTCCGGGGCCTGCCCCTACCTGCGTTCCCTGCGTCGAGGGGCGGCAGCGCGCCGCCCCTCACTCCTCCGAGTTTCCTCCGACAGAGGCTCCCCTGCAGACTCTTCACATGGACGTGTGGGGCCCCGCCCGCGTCCGTGGCCAGGGTCACGAGCGTTACTTCCTGTTGGTGGTTGACGACTACTCGCGTTACACCACGGTGGTCCCCTTGCGCAGCAAGGGTGACGTCACTGAGGTGTTGATCGACTGGATCCGCGCGGCTCGTCTCCAGCTCAGAGAGAGTTTCGGCTCGGACTTTCCAGTTCTGCGTCTGCACTCTGACAGAGGCGGGGAGTTTTCCTCTGCCCGTCTGGGAGCCTTCTGTCGTGCACAGGGCATCCGCCAGACCTTCACGCTTCCGGCCTCTCCACAGCAAAATGGGATTGCTGAGCGCCGCATTGGCATGGTCATGGACTCGCTCGTACGTCCATGATCCATGCGGCTGCTCCCCATTTTCTGTGGCCGTTTGCGGTTCAGTACGCAGCGCATCAGCTCAACCTTCAGCCCCGGGTCTCCTTGCCAGAGACCTCCCCCACCTTGCGGTGGACGGGGAAGGTTGGCGATGCGTCTGCGTTTCGGGTCTGGGGATCTCGGGCGTTTGTCCGCGACTTGTCTGCGGACAAGCTGTCCCCCCGTGCTGTTCCCTGCGTCTTCCTTGGCTTCCCCCCTGACGCGCCTGGTTGGCAGTTTTACCACCCCACCTTGCGCCGTGTTCTGTCCTCCCAGGACGTCACCTTTGACGAGTCGGTGCCTTACTACCGTCTCTTCCCCTACCGCACTGCGCCCCTCCCCCCGCCGCCGCTCTTCCTAGCGCCAGGTCCTCCCCCGGTAGACCCTCTCCCCCCTCAGGGTCCTGCCCCGTCAGGTGTGTCCCAGGTAGACGCAGTCGAGCCTGTCGAGGTAGCTGTTGACTCTGGTGCTGCTAGGGGCGCTGAGCCTGCGGGTGCCGGGTCTGGGGGTACTGAGCCTGGGGGTGCGGAGCGTGGGGGTGCTGAGTCTAGGGGTGCTGAGCCTGGGGGTGCTGAGTCTGGGGGTGCTGAGCCTGGGGGTTTGGAGCCTAGGGGTGCGGAGCCTGGGGGTGCTGGGTCTGCTCGTGTGGCCTCTGGCGGTGCTTCGTCGAGGCGGGAGCTACTCTCTCCGCAGGAGTTGCGCGAGTGGTTTGCCCGGCGCTGGAGCCGTGCTGCTGGAGCTGGAGGTACTACTGTTGCTGCTGGTCCTGGGGGTGCTCGTACTGGCGGTACTGGAGCTGCTGGGACTGGGGGTGCTGCTGGGGCTGCTGGCGTTAGTCCTGCTGGAGGTACTACTGGAGCTGCTGGCGGTGCTGGAGCTGACGGTCCTGCTGGAGTTGGTGCTGCTGGAGCTGCTGGAGCTGCTGGAGCTGGAGCTGCTGGGGGTGTTGGCGCTGGTGGTTCTGCTGGCGCTGGTGATTCTGAGGGTGCTGGAGTTGGCGCTGTTGGAGCTGGAGGTGCTGCTGGCGCTGGTGCTGCCGCTGGGGGTACTGGTGCTGTCCCTGCTGGTTCTGGAGGCGCTGCGCGGCCGAGGCCGTACTTCGTTCCGCTCCTTGAGCAGGTTCTTGGTCTCCCGCCCTCTACTGGTCCTGCTCCTCCCTTAGAGTGTCCACAGCCTGTCCAGTCGCGGTCACAGTTACAGCCCGCCTCCCCCCTACCTGCTCCTTCTCCCTACACTGGTCCTACTGGAGGTCTTGCTGAGCGTCGTGAGCCTGCGTCTCGTCCTGCGTCGCCTGTTCGTGCTGCTCGCACTAGTGGTCGTGCTCCGCGTCCGCGTCCTCCTGCGGTCCCAGGCACACACCAGATGGCACTGCGCCCTTCCACTGCTCCTCTGCGTGTCCCGTTGCCGTCTCCTCCAGAGTCCTCTCTTCCTGTTCTTGCTGACCCGGAGTCTGACTCTCTTCGTGCTGCCAGTCCTACTGTCACGCGTCTTCTGGCCACTGTTGTCACTGACCCTTCCTTTGAGTCCACTGCTGCGTCTGCCTTAGTTGCTGGGCTTGTCGACTTTGCTGCTCGCTGTCGTTTAGACTACGCCGCTAGTCTCGTTGCTGAGTCTGAGTCTGTCTGTCCTCCGTCCGTCGGGGGTGAGTGTGCTCTTAGCACGGACGTCCTTGAGGACAGGCAGGAGGAGTTCCAGTGTTTTGCTGCTGCTTTGCCTCATCTCGTGTCCACGCTGATTGCCCCTGAGGGAGACCCGGATGCACCAGACATCCCGACTCCTCGATCGTACGCTGAGGCGATCGAGGGTCCCTACTCCTCACAGTGGCAGTCAGCCATGGACGCAGAGATGGCTTCCTGGAAGTCCACAGGCACCTACGTCGACGAGGTTCCCCCTCCTGGGGCGAACATCGTCAGTGGCATGTGGATTTTCAGGGTGAAGCGGCCGCCGGGTTCTCCGCCTGTCTTCAAGGCGCGTTACGTGGCTCGAGGCTTCAGTCAGCGGCAGGGAGTTGACTACTTTCAGACCTTCTCTCCCACCCCGAAGATGACCACTCTTCGGGTGCTGCTGCACAAGCGCGACTACGAGCTTCACTCTCTTGACTTCAGCACAGCTTTCCTGCAGGGCAGCCTGCACGAGGAGATCTGGCTGCGCCGCCCACCTGGCTTCACTGGGTCGTTTCCTCCTGGTACCCAGTGGAGCCTCCGGCGGCCAGTCTACGGTCTCCGCCAGGCGCCCCGTGAGTGGCACGACACACTGAGGACTACACTTGCGGCTCTTGGGTTTGCTCCGTCTACTGCCGACCCGTCGCTGTTTCTGCGCACCGACACCTCTTTGCCGCCGTTCTACATCCTCGTGTACGTCGACGACTTGGTCTTTGCCACTGCTGACACTGCTGGACTTGCCCACGTGAAGTCCGAGCTGCAGAAGAGACACACGTGCACAGACCTGGGTGAACTGCGCAGCTACCTTGGCTTGCAGATCACCTGGGACAGAGCACAGCGCACCATTACCCTGACTCAGTCACACATGGTGCAGCAGGTCCTTCAGCGCTTCGACTTCACGTACTCCTCGCCTCAGGCCACTCCTCTGTCTACTCGCCACTCGCTCTCAGCTCTGCCTTCGGATGAGTCCGTAGAGCCGAGTGGCCCGTACCCAGAGCTTGTTGGCTGCCTCATGTACCTGATGACCTGCACACGACCTGACCTAGCATACCCTCTTAGCATCTTGGCACGCTATGTTGCTCCTGGGAGACACCGACCAGAGCACATGGCTGCAGCGAAGAGGGTGTTGCGCTACTTGTGCAGTACGTCGGGCATGTGGCTAGTGCTTGGAGGGCGACGTCCAGTGGTCCTCACAGGTCACGCAGACGCTTCTTGGGCTGACGACCAGGCTACGCAGCGGTCGTCACAGGGTTACACCTTCAGCCTTGGCTCCGGCTCTGTTTCGTGGCGGTCTACCCGCTCGTCTTCTGTTCTCGGCTCCAGCTGTGAGGCTGAGATCTACGCGGGGGCCATGGCTGCACAGGAGCTACGCTGGCTCACCTACCTGCTGACTGACCTAGGAGAGCCGCCTCGTTCTCCTCCAGTTCTGTACGTAGACAACAAGGCCATGCTGGCCTTGTGTCGGGAGCACGGACTGGAGCACAGAACGAAGCACATTGCTTTTCGCTACTTCCTTGCTCGTGAGCTGCAGCAGCGTGGTCAGCTGCGCCTTGCTTACGTGGCCTCTGAGGCCAACACTGCTGATATCTTTACCAAGGCACTTCCGCCTTGTGATCATCAGCGCTTCTGTACGATGCTAGGTCTTGTGCCTACTTGGCCTCACTTGCTCACTTCTTGACCTTGCTTGTACTGTGATCTTTCTATACCTGCACTTGCTTGTTTACCTTTATATATGATCTTGCATGTGAACTGGCCTTGTGGCCTTGCTCTTGTGCTCGGACTGTGTGGTGACGTTGTGATCCACCCTGAGCTTGCTTTGCTTTGCTTGACTGGTCTTGTGACCTCTTGTTCTCCCCCACTTTGCCTATGGGGGTGTGTCAAACTCATATGCTATAGTCTGTGTAGGCTGTAGTGGGGTAGACAATATGGGGTACAACACTTTTAGGTTTTCCTACTTGTACCCACCTGCTTGCTAGTTCATTCATTCCTCGTTCTTTCACACGGTGCGCAACGAAGGTGGTGTCGACGATGAGGTCGACGGTCGTGCACGAGTCAGCGAGAGTGAAGGCACGAGGCAGAGAGGGGTGATCATGGTCGACGGTGGTGTCGACGGGATTCAGGCGCGAGTGCAGCGGTCGATGGCGGCTGCAGGCAGCTCACGTGTCGACGTCGATGGACAACATCGCTCTCCTCTACGAAGCGTGGAGGACTCTCGGTGACGACGCACGTGACGGCGGGCGGGATTGCACCGGCGTATGGCTACTTCAAGTTCTCGCCGGACCGGATCACCGTCGCACCGCTGCAAGGTCGACGTGACCTCATCACCTGGAGGGAGTCGATAGAACCTCAGCTGGAGGTCGTCGGGCTGAAGGGCTTTGCCGACGGCACAGTGCCAATTCCACTCGTGGACGATGTCTAGCTGCGCAGGGAGTTTCGTGCGGCTCACTTGCTCACCTTCATGGTCATCTTGAGGTGCTGCTCGCCGGTGGTGCAGCTGGCGCTCAGGAGCTGTTGAGAGCGACTGGATGTTGGTCACCAGGCATGGCACTTCATCCTGTCGACGTATCAGGTCAGGGACAACTTGTACATCGGACAGCTAGAGGAGAAGATGTCACACATTCCGATGGGCGAGCAGGATTCGGCGACGGACTACTGCAATCGTGCTCGACGGATCCTGACCGATTTGCGAATGGCGGGCGCCAAATACTCGATGGCGTCCTACATCACCCACATCGTCAAGGGCCTTCCGCGCAGCTACAACCTTATGAAGAGGATGATGATGGTGCCCGGCACGCGTGAGTCCCTCGACGAGGACTCCATCACCAGCTACATCCTTCAAGACGAGGCGATGCAGGAGGCCGAACAGCCCACGGAGCTCCTTCCACAGGCAAACGCTGCACCGGCCACCTTTCCTACGAGTGCCCCGACCGCGACGACAACGATGAGGACGACATCAAGAGAGGCCGTGGCCGGTCGACCAGCCGTCGCCCCCGTCCAGATGCAAAGCCGTGCAAGGAGAAGAAGACATCGAAGAAGACGTCGTCGATGAAGGACGTCGACACCTCCAGCGGCAAGGGCCAAGGCGACGGGGAGGCGTCATGCTCGATGGTCGGCATGGTGGAGCCGACAATCTTGCTGGCACCGGAGGCTGGCGAGGACTTCCAGGTGGTGGGGCCAGCTGTGCAGGCCAACCCAATGGCCGTGCTGCTCGACAGCGGGTGCTCCCACCACCTAATGGGGACGAAGTCGACGAGCCTGCTGATGAGGATGTTGTGGAGGTTCTTCCACCTCCTCTTGTTCTTGCTCCTCCCTCCCCCGTTGCAGATCGGCCTGCGTTGACACCTATGTCGGCCACCGGCGATGAGGGGAGCCTTGAGGCGTCACCTGTGGTGCCGGCCAGTGGCATCGCCGGCGGTCGACAAGGGGCCAAGCTCGTCGAGCAGGACCAGAAGCCGTCGACAACAGGGGAACACCAGACAGGGGAGCCGGTCGAACAGGAGGCAACATCAGGGGTGCGGTCGACAGTGGAGCAGCAGCCGGGGCGGTCGATAGGGGAGCTGTCGAAGTCAGCAGTAGGCGAGCAGCCGGTCGAAGGGTTAAAGCAGATGGTCGACGACAATGATGTCGACGAGGCAGGGGAGCAGTCGGCGGGTGAGGAGTCCACCGACAGCGACATGGTGGAAGTGCCGATCACGAAGCCTGAGCTTCCATGCCTGCCTACCGCCAGCTGCCTTCACCACGGTGTACGACGAGGTCGACGACGACCTGTTGTACGACGACGCCGATGAGGATGAAGAACTGCCGGAGCTCGACCCCGACGTGCATGCGGACCACAAACATCGTTGGGACATTGCCACGATGACGGTGAAGGAGGTGTCAAACATTATATATGTTATTGTTGTGTAGGCTATAGCGGGTTAGCCTTTACGGGGTACATCATTCTAGGGTTTGCTACTTGTATCACCCAATGTTCATAGTTCAATCACTTGTTGATTCTGACATGGTATTAAGAGCGTAGGTCCTAGCCCTAGGACCGCTTACCTAAGGGCCCATCGTTCCGCTAGTTGCGCCCTCGTGCGCCTTCTCCTAATCGCGCCCTCGTGCGCCTCACGCCTAGTGCGCCCTCGAGCGCCTCGCTTTTTCGGCCGCGTCGCCCGCTAGTCGCTAGCCGCCCGCGCGCGGCCCCTTTTCTGAGCGCGCGCCGACCCCTAGCCGCCCGTGCGACCGGCGCCGCTCACGAGCAGCCCCTAGCCGCCCGTCGACCGCCGCCTAGAGCGTCGCAGCCACGCCCGTAGGCCGCCACGACGCCCTCTCTAGGCCGCCGCCCGCGCGCTCGTCAGGCCCACGCGCAGCCAAGGCCCGCCCGCTACAGCCGCCCACGCGCACGCCCCCAGTCGCGCACCGCCGCGTAGCCCAGCCCGAGCCGAGCCGCACCGCCCGAACCGAGCCGCGCCGCCCGAACCGAGCCGCGCCGCCCGAACTCGTCGCGCCGCCCCCGGAGAACCGCGCGTCCCCCCCGTCGATCGTCGCGCCGCTCCCGTGGACCCGCGCGTCGCCCTGCGGCCCCCCTCCCCGCACACCTGAGTTCGCTTACCGCACACCCGAGTTCGCTTCCCGCACACTTGTGCACGCTTCCCGCACACCTGAGCTCGCTTACCGCTCGAACCGAGCCGCGCCGCCCTACTGTGCCCCACCTGCAGCGACTCCTGTTCCTGTTCCTACCGTACTACTGCTTCAACTACTACTGCTACTACTGCTACTGTTCCTACTGCCACTATGGCCACTCCCTCTATTCTCACCTTTGACGCTGAGGGCCGCCCGATTAAGTTTGAGGTTTGGTTAGATGACCTCCACCTGTTCCTCCAGATCACTGCCAAGGACGATGTCTCCCTGTATGACCACACGTCAGGCACTGCTCCCGCACCTCCCGCTACTGCTGACAGTACTGCTCGCTCCCAGTGGCAGACCCGTGATGCTCACGCTCGCCTAGCCGTTCGCAGCCACCTGCCGTTAGATGAGCGCGAGCACTTCGGCCAGCATAAGACCGCTAAGGAGCTGTACGACGCAGTAGTCGCGTGCTACTCCTCCCCTGCCACTGCTGCTATAGGCCGTCTCTCACTGCCCTACCTCTTCCCCGACCTGTCCGCCTTTGCCACTGTAGCTGACCTCATCACCCACCTCCGTACCAGTGACCTCCGCTACCGTGCCGCACTCCCCCCCGATTTCCTCGCCAAGAACCCCCCCCCCCCGATGTACCTCACACTGTACCACCTTGTCACCCGCCTCCCTGACTCCCTTCGCACTGTCAGGGACCAGTTTCTCGCCCTTTCCCCCACTGACCTCACTGTCGACCTCCTCGAGAAGGAACTCCTAGCAGCTGAGAAGAGCATTATAGCTGTAGGTGCCTCTCGTGGTGACCCCCGCACCCCCTTCTTTGAGGGGTGCTCCCCCTCCCCCCTCCTCCCCTCCATTGCATCTGCTGCTGCTGTCGACTACCTCGGAGCTGAGGGGGTCGAGGCCGCGTCTGCTCCTAGTGGGAGGCGCAAGGGCGGCAGGGGCAAGGGGGGCAAGGGTGGTGGAGGTGGAGGTGGGGGCGGCGGCGGTGGAGGGGGTGGGGTGGGCGGGGGTGGTGGCGGAGGTGGGAGTGGCGCGGGTGGTGGGGGGGTCGGTGGCGGCACAAGGGGTGGTGGCGGCGGCGGTGGTGGAGGTGGTGGGGGTGGTGGTGGCAGTGGTGGCGGCGGTGGAGCGGGTGGCGGGCGCGGTGGAGCGGTACAGCGTGGGGGGTTCGGCGGTGGCCAGAGGCAGCAGCAGCAGCGTCCCGATGAGACTCCCTCGCCCCAGCAGCTCCGTGAGTGGTACTCTCAGCGTGGGGGGTCTGGGGGTGGGGGTACCTGCCCGTACGTCATCCGCACAGGTGACCGCACTGGCCAGACCTGTGGGAGGTTTCACATGGCACAGCGCTGTTTCTTTCGCCTCGACGACGCCTGGCGCGAGCAGTTTCCCGACGCCTCTGAGCTGCCCCGCTGGGCTGATCTGCTTAAGAAGGGAATTGATATCTTTGCTCTTGACTATGATGCTATCCTTGCTGCTATGTATGCATTGACTGCTAGTGTTGAGGGTGACTGTTACCTGAGTGTACCGCCCGACCCGGGTATTGGGACCAGTGAGGCTGCAGCTCTAGGTGCTAGCGCGTCTGCTCCTCCAGGTCCTGGTGAGGTTGCTGCCCTAGGTGCTAGTGTGTCTGCGTCTGCTGGTACCGCACGACACACTGAGGCACTACACACCTTCACACAGGACTCAGGTGCTTCCTGCTGTTTCTTTCACGACCGCACTGCCCTCGAGCAACTTCCTAGACTGATTGCTGTCTCCCTGGCTGACCCCTCAGGGGGTCCGGTCCTTGCGACCTCCACCACTGCCCTCCCTTGTCCCGTCTGGCACGCTTTCGGGCCTCTACCTCCCCTCGTTCTCTACGAACTTGGTGGCGGGGTCCGCGCTCCAGGACGCGGGTGTTCACCAATTCACCCCGGCCTACGAGCGTGTGACGCACTACACGTGTGCCCGGACGGGTCGTCACCTGGCTACCTTCACTCGGCAGCCGGGGTCGGACTTGTACACACTGACCACTGAGTCCCCTCAGGTAGCTGCGTCTGCGTCAGGTCAGCTGTCGGCCCCCTGCTCGTGTCGCTCCCTGTCGCACAGGACTGTCCTCTGGCACCATCGCCTTGGTCACCCGTCAGTGCAGCGCCTTCGTGGCATGCACTCCAGGTACCTTGTCTCTGGTCTTCCCAGAGTTCTCCCTCCCCTGCCACCCTCGCCTGCTCCTCCCTGTCTTCCCTGTGTCGAGGGGCGGCAGCGCGCCGCTCCTCACTCCTCCTCGTTCCCTCCCACAGAGGCTCCCCTGCAGACTCTCCACCTGGACGTGTGGGGCCCCGCCCGCGTCCGGGGACAGGGCCACGAGCGGTACTTTCTGCTGGTCGTCGACGACTACACGCGCTACACCACGGTCTTCCCCTTGCGTACCAAGGGTGAGGTCCCTGATGTCTTGATCCCCTAGATCCGCGCTGCTCGTCTCCAGCTCCGCCAGCGGTTCCAGTCGGACTTTCCTGTCCTACGTCTGCACTCTGACAGAGGTGGCGAGTTTTCCTCTGACCTCTTGGCAGCCTACTGTGCGGAGCACGGCATCCGCCAGACGTTCACTCTCCCGGCCTCTCCGCAGCAGAATGGGGTTGCTGAGCACCACATTGGTCTTGTCATGGAGGTCGCTCGTACCTCCATGATCCATGCGGCTGCCCCCCATTTCCTGTGGCCGTTTGCAGTGCAGTACGCCGCGCATCAGCTCAACCTCTGGCCCCGTGTCTCCGTTCCGGAGACCTCGCCCACCCTGCGTTGGACGGGGGAGGTTGGTGATGCGTCGGTGTTCCGAGTCTGGGGATGTCGAGCTTTTGTCCGCGATACGTCCGCGGACAAGCTCTCCTCCCGTGCCGTTCCCTGTGTCTTCTTTGGCTTTGTCCCTGACGCGCCTGGCTGGCAGTTTTACCACCCCACCTCGCGTCGTGTCTTCGCCTCTCAGGACGTCACCTTTGACGAGTCGGTACCCTTTTACCGTCTCTTCCCCTACCGCACTGCCCCGCTCCCCCCCCCCGCCACTCTTCCTCACCCCAGGTGTCCCGTCGGTAGACCCCCTCCCTCCACAGGGTGCTGCTCCCTCAGGTGTTTCCCAGGTAGACCCGGTCGAGCCTGTCGAGGTAGCTGTTGACTCTGGTCCTGCGCGAGGTACTGAGCGTGCTGAGCCTGGTGGTGCTGGGTCTGGGGGCACGGAGACTGGGGGTGCTGAGCCTGGGGGTGCGGAGACTTTGGGTGCTGAGCCTGGGGGTGCTGAGACTTGGGATGCTGAGACTGGGGGTGCTGAGCCTGGTGGCGCTCCCTCTTCTCAGCGACTACGTGAGTGGTACGCTCGGCGCTGCAGCCTCACGAGTGGAGCTCCTGGTGTTGAGGTACCGCCAGCAGGAGGCCCTGGAGCTGCTGGAGGTGCTGCTGGTGCTGGTTCAGCTGGTGGTTCTGGTGCTGCTAGAGGTACTGCTGGTGCTCCTGGAGGTCCTGGACCTGCTGGAGGTGCTGCTGGTGCTCCTGGAGGTCCTGGAGCGGCTGGAGGTGCTGCTGGTGCTGCTGGCGGTTCTGGAGCTGCTGGAGGTGCTGCCGGTGCTGCTGGAGGCTCTGGAGCTGCCGGAGGTGCTGCTGGTGCTGGTTCAGCTGGTGGTCCTGGTGCTGTCTCTGCTGCTTCTGGGGGCACTTCACGGCCGCGGCCGTACTTCGTTCCGCTCCTTCAGCAGGTTCTTGGTCAGCCGCCTCCCCCTAGTCCTCCTCCCTCCTTCGAGTGTCCTCCGCCTGTCCAGTCGCAGTCCCAGCTCCCGCCTGCCTCGCCACTTCCTGGTCCTTCTCCCTACACTGGTCCGACAGGCGGTCTTACAGAGCGTCGTGAGCCTGAGTCTCGTCCTGTGTCGCCTGTGTCTCGTCCTGTGTCACCTGTTCGTGCTGCTCACACTGGTCGCCGTGGTCAGCGTGAGCGTCCTCCACCTGTGCTTGGCACACACTTATGACTCTGCGTCCTTCCACTGCTCCACAGCGTGTCCCTCTGCTGTCTCCTCCTGTGTCCTCTCTTCCTGTCCTTGCTGACCCGGAGTCTGACTCTCTACGTGCTGCCAGTCCTACTGTCACGCGTCTCCTGGCCACTGCTGTCACTGACCCTTCCTTTGAGTCTGCTGCTGCGTCTGCCCTAGTTGCTGAGCTTGTCGACTTTGCTGCTCACTGTCGTCTAGACTACGCTGCCAGTCTTGTTGCTGAGTCTGAGTCTGTCTGTCCTCCGTCCATCGGGAGTGAGTGTGCTCTAGGCACGGACGTCCTTGAGGACAGACAGGAGGACCTTGAGTGTCTTGCAGCCGCTGCGCCTCATCTCGTGTCCATGCTGATTGCCCCTGAGGGAGACCCGGATGCTCCAGACATCCCGACCCCGCGCTCTTACGCTGAGGCGATCGCGGGTGAGTACTCCTCTCAGTGGCAGACAGCTATGGACGCAGAGATGGCATCCTGGAAGTCCACTGGCACTTACGTCGACGAGGTTCCCCCTCCTGGGGCAAACATCGTCAGTGGCATGTGGATTTTCAGGGTGAAGCGGCCGCCGGGTTCTCCGCCTGTCTTCAAGGCTCGTTACGTCGCTCGAGGCTTCAGTCAGCGAGAGGGAGTAGACTTCTTTCAGACCTTCTCCCCCACCCCGAAGATGACCACTCTTCGGGTGCTACTGCACGTTGCTGCTCAGCGTGACTATGAGCTTCACTCTCTTGACTTCAGCACAGTTTTCTTGCAGGGCAGCCTGCACGAGGAGATCTGGCTGCGCCGCCCTCCTGGCTTCACTGGGTCGTTTCCTCCTGGTACCCAGTGGAGCCTCCGGCGGCCGGTCTACGGTCTCCGCCAGGCGCCACGTGAGTGGCACGACACACTGAGGACTACTCTTGCGGCACTTGGGTTCGCGCCTTCTACTGCTGACCCGTCACTGTTTCTGCGCACCGACACTTCGCTGCCGCCGTTCTACATCCTCGTGTACGTCGACGACTTGGTCTTTGCCACTGCTGACACTGAGGCTCTCGCCCATGTGAAGTCGGAGCTGCAGAAGAGACACACGTGCACAGACCTGGGTGAACTGCGCAGCTACCTTGGCTTGCAGATCACCCGGGACAGAGCACGCCACACCATCACACTGACTCAGTCACACATGGTGCAGCAGGTCCTTCAGCGCTTCGGCTTCACCTGGTCCTCAGCACAGGCCACTCCTCTGGCTATAGGTCACTCGCTCTCAGCTCTGCCTTCGGATGAGTCCGTAGAGCCGAGTGGTCCTTACCCAGAGCTAGTTGGTTGCCTCATGTACCTGATGACTTGCACTCGTCCTGACCTAGCGTACCCTCTTGGCCTTCTGGCCCGCTACGTGGCTCCTGGCAGGCACCGAAAGGTGCACTGGGATGCTGCAAAGAGGGTATTGCGCTACTTGTGCAGTACATCGGGCATGGGGCTCGTGCTTGGAGGAGTTAGCTCAGTTGTTCTCACTGGCACTCAGACGCTTCTTGGGTTGACGACCAGGCTACTCAGCGGTCGTCACAGGGTTACACCTTCAGCCTTGGCTCTGGCTCAGTTTCGTGGCGTTCTACGCGTTCGTCTTCAGTTCTCAGCTCCAGTTGTGAGGCTGAGATCTACGCCACAGCCATGTCTGCACAGGAGTTACGCTGGCTCACCTACCTGCTGACCGACCTGGGAGAGCGGCCTCGTTCTCCTCCAGTGCTGTACGTCGACAACAAGGCTGCCATTGCCTTGTGTGAGGAGCACAGACTGGAGCACAGAACGAAGCACATCGCTCTACGTTACTTTCTGGCTCGAGAGCTGCAGCAGCGCGGTCAGCTTCGTCTGCGTTACGTGGCCACTCAGGCCAACACTGCTGATATATTCACCAAGGCACTTCAGCCTGGTGATCATCAGCGCTTCTGTACCTTGTTAGGGCTTGTGCCCACTTTGCCTCACTTGCTGTAGACCTTGCCTGTACTGTGATCTATATACTTATACCTGCATGCTTGTACTGCTAGGTAGAGATCACTATGATGTTTGTGATGCATATTTGCCTCTGCATATGAACTGGCCTTGTGGCTCTTTGCTTGTGCTCAGTGTGTGTGGTGACTTTGTGATCCACCCTGAGCTTGCATTCTCTTTCTTGACTGGTCTTGTGACCCCTTGCTCTACCCCACTTAGCCTATGGGGGTGTGTCAAACATTATATATGTTATTGTTGTGTAGGCTATAGCGGGTTAGCCTTTACGGGGTACATCATTCTAGGGTTTGCTACTTGTATCACCCAATGTTCATAGTTCAATCACTTGTTGATTCTGACAGGAGGCGCTGGCGAGCTGGAAGGGCGAGGCGATGAAGGCCACCATGGAAGAAGAGATCCGCAGCCTCATCGGCATGGGCACTTGGGAGCTGGTCGAACGCCCACGCGGGGTGAACATTATGAAGAACCGGTGGGTGCTGACGACCAAGTACCGCATCGACGACACCATCGAGCGCGATTAGGCGAGGCTAGTCGTGAAGGGATTCACGCAGGTGTACGGCGCCGACTACGACGAGACATACTCGCCGGTAAGCAGCTACGTCACAATGAGGTTCTTCCTCAGCATCATCGCCGTCCTCGACCTCAACCTGATGCAGCTCGACATGAAGAACGCTTTCCTGCAGAGCAAGCTCGACAGGGTGCTCTACATGTACCAGCCGGGACTACTTCGACGATGGGACCGGCCGGGTGTGTAAGCTACCGAAGAGCCTCTACGGGCTGAAGCAGTCGTCGCGGTTATGTTACAGGGCTCTCAACAGTGTGCTGCTGGGCGCTGGCTGGAAGAAGAGCCAGGTCGACGAGGTGCTCTACTTCAAAGCCGGCGACGACGGAGTGACCTGCTGGGTGCTGGTCTACGTCGACGACCTGCTCGCTGCCAGCAGCAGCACCGTGATGCTGAAGGAGCTAAAGGAGCTACTGGAGGCCGCCTTCGAGCTGCGTGAGATCTCGTTGATGGTGAAGTACCTTGGGCGGGAGATCGTGCGCGACAGGCCAGCAAGGAAGCTGTGGCTGCACCAGCAGAACTATGCCGACAAGTTGCGTAGGTGCTTCATCGACGAGGAGCAGGGCGGTCGGATCCCAAAGACGCCGGTCTCGGTCGACGCCTACGCCGAGCTGATATTCGATGACAAGGAGGCACAGGAGCGCGAGGAGGAGGAGGAGTACCGGCAGAAGGTTGGCTCGCTGCAGTTCACGGCGACAACGACGAGGCCGGACATAGCCTTCGCCTGCAGCAAGCTAGGGAGCGGCCTCACGGTGAGGAGCGACCAGCATTGGCGCGAGGACGACCGCTGCCTCGCCTATCTCGCCGACTTGCCGGGATTTCGCAAAGCCGGGAGTTGGAATCGCACGAATTGCATACATTTCGCGGAATTTCAATAGCATCTCAATTACGTAAACACCACTTCGCGAGGTTAGTTGCCATGTGGGTTGTGAATGTCGCATGTGTTTTTGGACAACAGATGCTTTTCTTTACTGGTGTCGTGCAGAAGTCCAGTACATAGTTTTGGAACATCCAAAACAAAACTCAAGCGTGATCGTTACAACGACGTCGACGCATCGTTTTGCCAATAGATCCGCCCAATCGATTGTGCCGCTCAATTGTCACGCACGATCCTGCGATATTTGCACATTTACCGCGTCCTTGGGGGGGTCCAAAGAGTACGTCCGAATGTGGTTGACAAAGGTTTAGACTTGATCCAGGGTGGTCGGTCTAAAACAAAAGATGGTTGTGTGAGAAATGAGAACGAGAATGAATGAACTATGAAATGAAGTGAGTACAAATATGAAACCCTAATTGGTTGTACCCCCTATGGGATACCCCACTATAGCCTACACAACAGCATAAGCTACAATGTTCTGACACACCCCCATAGGCAAAGTGGGGAGAACAAGGGGTCACAAGACCAGTCAAGCAAAGCAAAGCAAAGCAAGCTCAGGGTGGATCACAAAGTCACCACACAGTCCGAGCACAGGGTCAAGGCCACACGGCCAGTTCACATGCAAGAGTACACACATATATATAAAGCTAGACAAGCAAGAGCAGGTATATATATATGTGAGAGTACAAGCAAGGTCAAGAGGAGAGCAAGTGAGGCAAGACGGGCACAGGACCCAGCTGAGTGCAGAAGCGCTGATGATCACAAGGCGGAAGTGCCTTGGTGAAGACATCAGCAGTGTTGGCCTCAGAGGCCACGTACGCAAGCCGCAACTGTCCACGTTGCTGTAGCTCACGAGCAAGGAAGTAGCGGAGAGCAATGTGCTTTGTTCTGTGCTCCAGTCGCTGCTCTCGACACAAGGCCAGCATGGCCTTGTTGTCTACGTACAGGACTGGAGGAGAACGAGGCGGCTCTCCAAGGTCGGTCAGCAGGTAGGTGAGCCAGCGAAGCTCCTGTGCAGCCATGGCCCCGGCGTAGATCTCAGCCTCACAACTCGAGCCAAGAACAGAAGACGAGCGAGTAGCCCGCCACGAAACAGAGCCGGAACCAAGGCTGAAGGTGTAACCCTGTGACGACCGCTGCGTAGCCTGGTCGTCAGCCCAAGAAGCGTCCGCGTGCCCAGTGAGGACCACTGGACTCCGCCCTCCAAGCACTAGCCCCATGCCCGACGTACTGCACAAGTAGCGCAACACCCTCTTCGCTGCAGCCATGTGCTCTGGTCTGTGTCTCCCAGGAGCAACATAGCGTGCAAGAATGCTAAGAGGGTATGCAAGGTCAGGTCGTGTGCAGGTCATCAGGTACATGAGGCAGCAAACAAGCTCTGGGTACGGGCCACTCGACTCTACGGACTCATCCGAAGGCAGAGCTGAGAGCGAGTGGCGAGTAGACAGAGGAGTGGCCTGAGGCGAGGAGTACGTGAAGCCGAAGCGCTGAAGGACCTGCTGCACCATGTGTGACTGAGTCAGGGTAATGGTGCGGCGTGCTCTGTCCCGAGTGATCTGCAAGCCAAGGTAGCTGCGCAGTTCACCCAGGTCTGTGCACGTGTGTCTCTTCTGCAGCTCGGACTTCACGTAGGCGAGTCCAGCAGTGTCAGCTGTGGCAAAGACCAAGTCGTCGACGTACACGAGGATGTAGAACGGCGGCAGAGAGGTGTCGGTGCGTAGAAACAGCGACGAGTCGGCAGTAGAAGGAGCAAACCCAAGAGCCGCAAGCGTAGTCCTCAGTGTGTCGTGCCACTCACGTGGCGCCTGGCGGAGACCGTAGACTGGACGCCGGAGACTCCACTGGTTACCAGGAGGGAAAGACCCAGTGAAGCCAGGTGGGCGACGCAACCAGATCTCCTCGTGCAGGCTGCCCTGCAAGAAAGCTGTGCTGAAGTCAAGAGAGTGCAGCTCGTAGTCACGGTGAGCAGCAACGTGCAGCAGTACCCGAAGAGTGGTCATCTTCGGGGTGGGGGAGAAGGTCTGAAAGTAGTCAACTCCCTGCCGCTGACTGAAGCCACGAGCCACGTAACGCGCCTTGAAGACAGGCGGAGAACCCGGCGGCCGCTTCACCCTGAAGATCCACATGCCACTGACGATGTTCGCCCCAGGAGGGGGGACAGCGTCAACGTAGGTGCCTGTGGACTTCCAGGAAGCCATCTCTGCATCCATAGCTGCCTGCCACTGAGAGGAGTAGGGACCCTCTATCGCCTCCGCGTAAGAGCGCGGAGTCGGGATGTCAAGTGCATCCGGGTCTCCCTCAGGGGTAAGCAGTACGGACACGAGATGAGGTGAGGCAGCTGCCAGACACTGGAACTCCTCCTGCCTGTCCTCAAGGACGTCCGTGCCAAGGGCACACTCACCCCCGACGGACGGAGGACAAACAGACTCAGACTCAGCGACAAGACTAGCAGCGTAGTCTAAGCGACAGCGAGCAGCAAAGTCGACGAGCTCAGTAACGAGAGCAGACGCAGCAGTAGACTCGAAAGAAGGGTCAGTGACAACAGTAGCAAGGAGACGCGTGACAGTAGGACTGGCAGCACGAAGAGAGTCCGACTCCGGGTCGGCAAGAGCAGGAAGAGAGGACTCAGGAGGAGAAGGCAAAGGGGCACGCAGAGGAGCAGTGGACGGACGCAGAGACATCCGGTGCGTGCCAGGGACAGGAGGAGGACGCTGACGCGAACCGCGACCACTAGTGCGAGCAGCACGGACAGGCGACGCAGGGCGAGACGCAGGCTCACGACGCTCAGCCAGACCTCCAGTAGGACCAGTGTAGGGAGAAGGAGCAGGCAAAGGGGAGGTAGGCTGCAACTGTAGCTGGGACGAGACAGGCTGTGGACACTCTAAGGGAGGAGGAGGACCAGTAGAAGGTGGAAGACCAAGAACCTGCTGCAGGAGTGGAACGAAGTACGGTCGAGGCCGCGCGGCGACGCTAGAAGCAGCAGGGACAGCACCAGAACCCTCAGCAGGAGCACCCGCTCCAGCAGCACCACCAGTAGCTCCAGAACCTCCAGCAGCACCAGGAGCACCCCCAGTAGGACTGCCAGCGGTAGTCTCAGCGCCAACACCCTCAGCAGCACCAGCTCCAGTGCACCCAGGACGAGCACCTCCGGGACCCGCGACCGCAGCACCCTCAGCAGCCGAAGGACCTCCAGCACCAGCAGCACGCCTCCAGCGCCGGGCAAACCACTCACGCAGCTCCTGTGGCGAAAGTGGCTCCCGGCGAGACGAAGCACTCGGAGAACCTCCAGGCGGAGCACCTCCAGGCTCAGCACCCCCAGGCGTAGCACCCCTAGGCTCAGCACCCCCAGACGTAGCACCCCTAGGCTCAGCACCCCCAGGCTCAGCACCCCTAGGCTCAGCACCCCCAGGCTCAGCACCCCCAGGCTCAGCACCCCCAGGCTCAGCACCCCTAGGCTCAGCACCCCCAGGCTCAGCACCCCTAGGCTCAGCACCCCCAGGTACAGCACCCCCAGCCTCAGCACCCTCAGCAGCACCAGAGTCACCAGTGACCTCGACAGGCTCGACTGCGTCTACCTGGGACACACCTGAAGGGGCAGGACCCTGAGGGGGGAGGGGGTCTACCTGGGGGGGACCTGGTACCAGGAAGAGTGGGGGTGGGGGGAGGGACGGAGTGCGGTAGGGGAAGAGGCGGTAGTAGGGGACCGACTCGTCAAACGTGACGTCCTGGGAGGACAGAACACGGCGAGAGGTGGGGTGGTAAAACTGCCACCCTGGCGCGTCAGGGGGGAACCCCAGGAAGACGCAAGGAGCAGCACGAGGGGATAGTTTGTCCGCAGACAGGTCGCGGACAAACGCCCGAGATCCCCAGACCCGGAACGCCGACGCATCGCCAACCTTCCCCGTCCACAGCAAGGCTGGGGAGGTCTCTGGCCTGGAGACCCTGGGGTGGAGGTTGATCTGATGCGCCGCGTACCTCACCGCAAACGGCCACAGAAAATGGGGGGCAGCCGCATGCATCATAGACGTACGAGCGACGTCCATGACCATGCCAATGCGGCGCTCAGCAATCCCATTTTGCTGCGGTGAGTCCGGAAGCGTGAAGGTCTGACGGATGCCCCGTGCACGACAGTAGGCACGCAGAAGGCCAGAGGAGAACTCTCCGCCTCTGTCCGAGTGCAGACGCAGAACAGGAAAGTCCGAGCCGAAGCTCTGCCTGAGCTGGAGACGAGCTGCGCGGATCCAGTCGATCAGCACCTCAGTGACATCACCCTTGCTGCGCAAGGGGAAGACTGCGGTGTAACGCGAGTAGTCGTCAACAACGAGCAGGAAGTAGCGCTCGTGACCCTGTCCACGGACGCGGGCTGGGCCCCACACGTCCATGTGAAGTGTCTGCAACGGGGCCTCTGTCGAAGGAAACTGGGAGGAGTGAGGGGCAGCACGCTGGCGCCCCTCGACACAGGGGACACAGGCAGGGCCAGGGCCCTGAGGAAGGGGAGGGAGGGACCGGGGGAGACCGGACACAAGAAGACGGGAGGCCATACCTCTGAGCCGAAGCAGAGAGGGGTGGCCAAGGCGGTGGTGCCAGAGGAGAGTCTCGTGAGACAGGAGACGACACGAACAGGGGGCAGACTCAGGACCAGACCTGGACGCCGCAGCAAACACCTGACCCGACGTAACTACCCTACCAGACTCAGCAACTGGAGGAGACGCAGTGGTCAGAGTGTACAGGCTCGACCCCGGCTGACGGGTGAACGTAGCCAGGTGTCGGCCTGTGCCAGCCTCTGTACAGTGGGTCACTCGCTGACGTGCAGGAGTGAACTGGTGGACACCCGCATCCTGTAGGTCAGCACCACTCACCAGGTTCGTCGAGAACGAGGGGAGGTAGAGACCAGACAGGGTGCCAGAGGGAGCCGCCGGACACGGGAGGACTGTGGAGAAATGAGACAGGACCGGACCCCCAGAGGGGTCAGCGAGAGACACCGCAACCGGCCGACTAAGCGGCGTGAGTGTGGTGCGGTCCCGAAAGAAGGAGCGAGACGCCCCAGAGTCAAGAGTGAAGGTGAGGGAGGCCGAAGCCGACGCGGTACCTGAGAGAGCAGACTCACCAGTACCTGAGGACGCAGACACACCAGCACCTAGAGCAGCAGCGTCGTAAGCACCTAGGGCAGCAGCCTCACCAGTACCTAGAGCAGCAGTCTCAATGCCCGGATCGGGCTGGAAACACCGGTAACAGTCACCCTCATCACTAATAGACACAGCATACATGGCAGAGAGAATAGCATCAAAGTCCAGATCAAAGATGGCAACCCCCGCCCTAGACAGCTCGTCCCAGCGAGGGATCTCGGAGGCCTCCGGGAACTGGTGACGCCATGCGTCCGTCAGGCGGCCAAAGCAGCGCGGAGTGGGGTGCGCACCCCCACACTGCTCACCCGCACGGTCGCCGGTGCGCAGGACGTAGGTACACGGACCAAAACCCCCACCCCGCTGGCGTGCAGTGTACCACTCACGGAGCTGCTGAGGGGACAGGGTCGCACGACCACGCTGCTGCTGCTGGCGCGAGCCACCACCGGAGCCACTCCTCTGCAAAGACCCGCGACCAGCTCCACCGCCACCCCCACCGCCTCCACCGCCTCCGCTGCCTCCACTGCCGCCGCCGTCTCCACCGCCTCCTCCACCGCCGCCTCCTCCGCCACCTCCGCTACCACCGCCACCGCCGCCGCGGCCTCCGCCTCCACTGCCGCCACCGAACCCCCCACCCCCACCTCCACCTCCACCGCTACCCCCACTCCCCCCACTGCCTCCACCTCCACCTCCACCGCCCGCTCCTCCAGCTCCCTTGCCCCCCTTGCCCTTGCCAGGGCGGCGTCTCCCGCTAGGGGCAGACGCCGCACCGACCGACTCAAGACCAAGGAGGTCGGCCGAAGCAGCAGAGGCAACAGAGGGCAGCAGGGGGGAGGGAGAACACCCCTCAAAGATGGGGGTGCGCGGGTCACCTCGAGAGGCTCCTACAGCGACTATGCTCTTTTCTATCGCGAGGAGGGCCTTCTCGAGGAGGTCTACAGTGAGTGTGGTGGGACAGACTGAGAGAAAGTGGTCCCTGACTACTCGAAGGGAGTCAGGGAGGCGAGTGACTAGGAAGTACAGAGTGATGTACATGGGGGGGGGGTTCGCGGTGCAGAAGTCAGCAGGAAGTGCAGCGCGGTAGCGAGTGTCACTAGTGCGGAGGTGCGTAATGAGGTCAGCAACGGTGGGAAAAGAAGCAAGGTCAGGGAAGAGGTACGGCAGCATGAGACGGCTCAGTGCAGCAGTGGAAGGGGAGGAGTAGCGCGCGACTACAGCGGCGTACAAGGTCTGAGCACTCTTGTACTGACTAAAGTGCGCACGCTCGGAGGTAGGGAGGTGGCGACGCACAGCAAGACGTGCAGCAGCATCGCGCGTGGCCCACTGGGAGCGAACAGTGGCGTCAGCATCAGCAGCAGGGGCAGGGGAAGCGCCAGAGGTGAGGTCAAAGAGAGAGAGGCCGTCCGCCCTATCGCACTGTAAGAACAGCTGTAGGTCATCTACCCAGACCTCAAAGTCAATGGCCCGACCCTCAGCGTCAAAAGTGAGGACACTAGGGGTAGCCATGACAGCAGTAGACCAGCAGTGCAAGGAGTAGGGGAAGAGCACGCAGTGACAGAGGGTCTGTGCTCACCGGACAGGGCTGCTCGGGCGGCTCGGCTGCAGGGCGGCTCGGCCGCTGGGCGGCTCGGCGGCTGGGCGGCTCGGCGGCTGGGCGGCTCGGCAGCTGGGCGGCTCGGCGGCTGGGCGGTCGGCTGCACGGCGGCTCGACTGGTGGGCGGCCGGGCGGCTCGGCTGCAGCGCGGCTCGGCGGCGGGGCGGCTCGGCTGCTCTGCTGCTGGGCGGCTCGGCTGCGCTGCTGTTGGGCGGCTCGGCTGGGCCGCTGACGTAGGGCGGCGGGGCCGCTGTAGAGGAGTGGCGGGGCCGCTGTAGAAGGACGGCGGGGCCGCTGGGTAGTGAGGCGGCGGGGCCGCGAAGACGGGCGGCGGGGCCGCTGCAGAGAAGCGGCGGGGCCGCAGTGAAGGGCGGCGGGGCCGCAACGAGAGAGGCGGCGGGGCCGCAGCGAGAGAAGCGGCGGGGCCGCGAAGTCGGGCGGCGGGGCCGCTGAGTAGGGCGGCGGGGCCGCAGTGAGAGGCGGCGGGGCCGCAGCGAGAGAGGCGGCGGGGCCGCGAAGACGGGCGGCGGGGCCGCTGAGACGGGTGGCGGGGCCGCAGTGAGTGGCGGCGGGGCCGCAGCGAGAGATGGCGGCGGGGCCGCGAAGACGGGCGGCGGGGCCGCAACGAGAGAGGCGGCGGGGCCGCAGAAAAGGGGCGGCGACGGGCCGTAGGCGGCGCGAAGCCGCAGGTAAGGGCGGCGACGGGCCGGGGCGGCTCGAAGCCGCAGGTAGAGGCGGCGCGAAGCCGCGGGAAGGGCGGCGACGGGCCTGGGCGGCGCGAAGCCGCAGGTAGGGGCGCCGCGAAGCCGCCGGTGAGGGCGGCGCAAAGCCGCGGGTAAGGGCGGCGACGGGCCGGGAAAAGGGCGGCGCGCCGCAGCCGCTAGGGCGGCTCGACGCGACCGTAAGGGCGGCGCGACGGGCCGCTAGGTGCGACTCGACGGGCCGCTAAAAAAAAAGGCAGGCGCGACTCGAGGCGCGCTTCGGTGGGCCCAAGGAACAGTCCCTAGGAGGGGACCTGCTCTGATTCCATGTGAGAAATGAGAACGAGAATGAATGAACTATGAAATGAAGTGAGTACAAATATGAAACCCTAATTGGTTGTACCCCCTATGGGATACCCCACTATAGCCTACACAACAGCATAAGCTACAATGTTCTGACAGGTTGAGTAGGTTTTCTGCGAATATGTGCATTGTTGGACCCGCCCTTAGGACGTGTTGCAAGTAACTGATCGATCCCCACTCTAAACTGATCCCCCCCGAATCGCCCTACAGTAGCGTCAGGTTACTACGCTAAATTTCAATCACAGTGCACGACTATGATAGCTGGAGAGAGCCCGGTTGATCGCCTCGGTAGTGACGACCGATAATGAGATTGATTAGTCAAGAGTTTGCACTAAAATGTGAATTGCACACCTCGCACAACATATCTCGCGAAGCGGAAAAAAATTCGCAATTGCGACAAATTTGGCACGCATGTACTTTGCATCGTCACCAGCGGTTCGAGAAAGAAATTGCGTGCACTATGCATTGTCACTTGCGGTGCGTGAAAGAAATTGCGTGTACTTTGCATCGTCATATGCAGTGAGAGAAAGAAATTTCCTCTCGACAACGTTTTCACAAGGTGTAAGGAAATTTCCTTTTCCTTTCTTCGCGTCCCTTCTCAGCGTGTACACCACTGTTCCCGCCAACAACTCCCAACAGTGCACCGTTACCATTTGCGACACTCGCTTCGAATACTGTTCCCGCCACTGTTCACGACGCGACCCAACCTCACGGTTCGGTTGGTAACCCGCGCTCCGGACCTCGGCCTCGACAATTCCATGTCAACGGGAGTTGTGTATTGGCCCCGTTCTCGCTTGGGCGGAGCCGACTTCGTGGTCGGGTGTAAGGGGAACAGCCGACCTGCAGCAGTGGGCGAGCTGGTTGGCAGGGAGGTCGACCTGCACGGAGACCACTGTACGGGCGCCGACTTCAGGGTGGCGCCGACTTCAGGGAGGTCTGTCAGAATTATATTCTTGTACCTGCATGTAGTTCTAGCTGTAGTGTAGATATTAACTTTATAGGTGGTGCACCTCTTTGTTTGCTATATGTACCCTAGTGCTATAGTGAACATTCATTCTCCTCTCATCTCTCGACTCTCCCTCCTTGGCACAAACTAGCTCGACCCCCCTTGGCCTAGGCTACTAAGCCGAGGCCCACTTACCTACCTACTCCTACTATTTTGACATGGTATCAGAGCCTGTTAAGTCCTGGCCTGTGGGCCAGCCTCTCGCTTCCGCTGCTGTTTTTCCGATCGCGCGCCTCGGGCGCGTGGCGATTTTCGTTCTGTCCCGCGCCCGGGTGGCGCGTGACGTTTTTTCTGCCCGTCGCGGACCCGCCCCTGGCGCCCGCGACGGCGCCCTGAGCCGCCGCGGACCCGCCCCTGGTGCCCGCAACGGTGCCCTGAGCCGCCGCGGACCCGCCCCTGGCGCCCGCGACGGTGCCCTGAGCCGCCGCGGACCCGCCCCTGGCGCCCGCGACGGTGCCCTGAGCCGCCGCGGACCCGCCCCTGGCGCCCGCGACGGTGCCCTGAGCCGCCGCGGACCCGCCCCTGGCGCCCGCGACGGTGCCCTGAGCCGCCGCGGACCCGCCCCTGGCGCCCGCGACGGTGCCCTGCACCGCCGCGGACCCGCCCCTGGCGCCCGTGACGGTGCCCTGCGCCGCTGCGGAACCGCCCCTGGCGCCCGCGACGGTGCCCTTAGCCGCTGCGGACCCGCCCCTGGCGCCCGCGACGGCGCCTCTACCTCACCCCGCGCCTGCACTCGCTGCAGCCGCCCCTGCCCTACAGCGCGCCGACCCTCTGTAGCCGCTCTGCGGCTTTATCCCCCCCCCCCCCCCTCCTTCGTCTCCCTGCAGCCGTGGGGGGGAGGGTCTGGGGGTGGCGGGTGTGGGGGTGATGGGTGGTGTGTTTCCCTTCCCCTCCTCCTCCTTTCGTTCCCACTGCTGCAGCTGCCGTTGGGGGGGAGGGTGTGAGGGTGTGGGGGAGCCAGGGGAGTGGCACTGGGGTGGCGGGTGTGAGACCAACCAGCCGCCGTCCCTCTGAGGTGGGGGGGGGGGGGGGGGGGGGGAGGAGAGTAAAGGGGTGGCAGGAGTGCTTGCCCCTTTGCTGCTGTACCTACTCTGTTACCTTGCCTGCTGATGCTGTTTTCTCTGTCTGTGGTGTACCCCTGCAGGTTGTGTTCTGCACTTAGCTATTCCTGCATGCACTTACGGGGGGATGTCAGAATTATATTCTTGTACCTACATGTAGTTCTAGCTGTAGTGTAGATATTAACTTTATAGGTGGTGCACCTCTTTGTTTGCTACATGTGCCCTAGTGCTATAATGAACATTCATTCTCCTCTCATCTCTCGACTCTCCCTCCTTGGCACAAACTAGCTCGACCCCCCTTGGCCTAGGCTACTAAGCCTAGGCCCACTTAAACCTAACTACCTACCTACTCCTACTATTTTGACAAGGTCGACCTGCGGAGGGCGTCAACTTGGTGACTCCAACTTGGGGGCAGCCAACTTGGGTGGTCGGCTGACAACTGCGCTGGTCGACGTGGAGCTTGTCGACCAGGCGTGACGTCGACCTAGAGGTGGTCGACCAAGGGTGTGGTCGACCCGGTGAGGCCGACTGACTTGGGAGGTCGACGGGCACGTACGGGAGCAGCTGGTCGACGTGGTTGCCCGATCGACCAGGTTACCTGGGTGATGAGGTCCTGCGGAAGATTGCGAAGGTCGCCCAGGCGAAGTTGGCGAGTCCGACCTCGGTGGTGGTATCCCGAGGTCGACGTGGCTGATCAGATGCAGTCCTTAGCACCAAGTTGACATGGTGTGTGCGCTGTGCAGGTGGCAAGGCTCCGCACGCCAATCATCTGCGAGCACCTGCGAAGCTGGTGCGATGCTGTTCTGCGGGAGCAATGCTGGCACGCCGTCAACCTGCGATGTTGGCACGCCGTCGACTTTGCACTGCTGGAGTGCGGTCGACCAAGTCGTGCTGGAACGCAGTCGACCATGCTGCGTTGGCAGTCGACCAACCTGAATGCTAGCTCTGATGCAGTCTTGCTATGCCAAATTCATTGTACCATTGTTGTCAACTTTCTCTAGTGAAACTCTTGCCAATTCTCCTTGTAAACTAGCAAGCTGTGTGAGCACTAGGAAAACGACTAAGGACCAACAAACGCAGAGATCACACGAGCACCCGTGGCTAGCCCGTAGTCTAGCTCCCATTGTAGTTGTTATCTCCGCATGGTGCGGTGAGCGTGGACGGCACACGACTTACCTTTCAGTCAGGTCGACGTAGAGGTCACATACCTAAGTTGCTCGTAGGCCAGCAGCCGTACAGGTCCCTAACGTGCGCGTAGGTGACGCAAAGGTGATGGACACCCTGGAGGGACGGCTGGAGGATGCGAGGAGACGCCATGAGGCCTAGGAGTACGGGGTGATACCCTAGGCGGTCGTCGAGGCTGGACTCCGTACCATGTGGGCGACGGAGCACCCCCCTTCTCGACCGGCTTCTCCTCGACCGGTGACCAACGAAGGCGACGTCGACGTGGGCGTCAACGCCAGAGGTGGCCAAGTTGGCAGCAGTGCGGGAGGCACGTCGAGGCAGCGTGGTGTGATACACGCCGATGAAGTCGGCGGCGTTCAGGCGCGAGGGGTGCAGTCGTCGGCGGCTGCAGGCTCCTCGCAGGGCGACGTCGGAGGTCGACGAAGCGGATTGTCGCCGATGTCGGCGACCCAGGTGACGACGGGCGGGATTGTACCGAGCTACGGCTACTTCAAGTTTACGCCGGACAGGATCTTGGTCACCCCGCCGCTCGTTGGTCGACCAGACATTCTCACCTGGAAGGAGGCTATCGAGCCTCAGCTGGAGATGGCCGGGCTGATCGGCTTTGCCCGAGGGACCGTGGCGACGCCGGGGGAGCACCACCCCGACTTGCGTGCGGAATTTCGTGCCGTGCAGCTGTTGACCTTCACGGTCATCTCACGGTGCTGCTCACCGGGCGTGCAGATCGCCTTGAAGTGGTGCTGAGAGTACCTCGACGCCGGCCACCAGGCGTGGCGCTTCATCGAGTCGACCTACCAAGTCACCGACGACTTGTTCATCGCCCAGCTGGAAGGGCAGCTGGCGCACTTGCGTATGGGCGACGAGGAGACGGCGACCGACTACTGCAACCGAGCCCGACGAATTCTCCCCACCATCAGGATGGCCGGCGCGCAGTACTCGACGGCGTTGTTGTCAAACTATAATTCTATAGTTTGTGTAGTTCTAGTCTAGGTGTTCTCCCTTATGTTATTTTCTACTTGCACTAGGGCTAGGTTTTGCATATATCTTGTTTGTACTTTCTGTTTTAGTCAATTTTACATTGTGACATGGTATAGAGCTAGGTTAACCCTAGCGAGATTTTCCCCTTAGGAAAAATCACTCGACTATCATGGGCCCACCTAGTCACGCCCCGTCCTAGACCGCCCGTAGCGCGCTTACCTTAGCCCCGTCGCCTGTAGACCCCCCCCCCCCCCCCCCCCCCCCCCCCCGTCGCCAGTCGCCCGTCGCCCGTTTCCCCCCGTCGATCGCGGCCGTTTCCTTTTTTTTTTTCCCGTCGCCCGTCACCCGTCGCGGCTGTTCGTTAGCGGGCCCCGCGGCCCTTCGTTAGCGGGCCCCACGGCCCTTCGTTAGCGGGCCCCGCGGCCCTTCGTTCGTGGGCCCCGAGGCTCCTTCGCTAGCGGGCCCCGCGGCCCCGTAGTTAGTCGCACGCGCGCATAGCAGCAGCCGCGCGCACGAGCGACCCGTCGCCCCACCTGTTTCCCACCGTCATAACCGCTGCCCCACCCGTTCCAGTCACCTCACCTGGAATCAGCCGCCCCACCCAGTACTCTCCACCCCACAGAACCGCACAGATCTGCACAGAAAAACACAGAACCGCACTGAACTGCACAGAACCGCACAGAACCGCACCCGCTGCCCCACCCGTTCCAGCCAGAGCTGCTGCCCCACCTGTTCCAATCACCTCACCCAGAATCAGCTGCCCCACCCGGTACTCTCCACCCCGCATAACTGCACAGAACCGCACAGAACCGCGCAGAACCGCACTGAATTGAACAGAACCGCACCGAACCGCACCCGCTGTCCCACCTGTACCAGTCAGAGCTGCCCCCCCATGACCTAAATCCTCCGCCTCAAGAGCTGAAACCCGCCACTAGCTGCACCAGTAGCAGCAGTTTAGGCTGCCCCCAGCAAAACCAGAAGCAGCATAGGCTGCCCCAGCGCTCGAGCAGCAGCTTAGGCTACCGCCAGCGCACCATCAGCAGCTTAGGCTGCCCCCAGTGCACCAGCAGCAGCTTAGGCTGCCCCCAGCAGAACCAGCAGCAGCTTAGGCTGCCCCCAGCAGAACCAGCAGCAGCATAGGCTCACATGGCGTGTACTAGAGTTCTACAGCAGCAGGGCCAGCCCCAGCACTCCCGGCAGTGGGGACCTGCGGGTCCAAAGGGTCCCCCAGCAGTGGCTCAGCTAGCAGTGGGCGAGACGTCGGCCCCTGCGGGTACCGGGCCTTGACAGGCCTTGGTGCTGGCACCACCTGTTGGAGTCTTGACCACTCTGCGTCCAGCTGCTACCGTCGACTCGACGACCTCCACCGTGAGCGTTTTGGTCCTCACGCTATTACACCGCACTGGCCCTCGCGACTTCGCCAGCGCACTGCTGCACCAGTTGAGTCTCACCTACCTGGTCTAGGACCGTTCCCGACTGCACGAGTAGAGACATGTGTTTCCAGTCTTGGTGCGTGTGTTGTTTCCCGTCCAGGCGCCTCTGAGGGTCTTTGTGTAGGAGCTGCAGCTACCACTAGTCTGCCAGCCTTTGTAGCTGGCTCGGGTGCGACCTCACAGACTGCACAGCTTTCCTTCACCCTAGATTCTGGAGCGTCCAGCTGTTTCTTTCGCGACTGTACTGACCTCACACCACTGCACTCTCCAGTCACTGTCGCCTTGGCTGAACCCTCTGTGGGACCTGTAGTTGCCCACAGCACCACCACTCTCCCGTGTCCGGCGGCTCCCTCTGGGTTCCTCACAGGTTACTACACCCCCTCGTTCTCCAGGAACCTGGTGGGTGTCAGTCACCTCCACGACTTAGGTGTAGTCACTACTTTCCCAGTCGACGAGCCTGTTGCCTCCTGCACAGTCAGTACCACTGGGGCCCCTCTGGCCACTTTTCACAGGGAGCCGGGCTCTGGTCTGTACTCACTACACACTAGGTCCCACCACACTTGGTCAGGTCAGGTCAGGTCAGGTCAGGTAGCTGCTGTGTCGTGTGACTGTCGGTCCCTCACCCACCCGTCGGTCCTCTGGCACCACCATCTAGGTCACCCGTCGTTTCCGCGTCTCAGTAGGATGGCACGTTACCGTCTGGTCTCAGGTCTCCCAGAGTCGCTTGCACCGCTTCCCCGCTCGCCTGCGCCGCTGTGCACTCCTTGCGTCGAGGGTCGGCAGCATGCTGCCCCTCACTCCTCCTCGTTCCCCCCCACCACGGCTCCCTTCCAGACCCTGCACTTGGACGTCTGGGGCCCCTCTCCAGTCCTTGGGCCACGTCAGGAGCGCTACTTCCTGATTGTGGTGGACGACTACTCCCGCTACACCACGGTTTTCCCCTTGCGACGGAAGGCCGACGTGCCTACCGTCCTCGAGCCGTGGCTACTAGCGTGGGGTGGTGCCCAGGGCCTGTGTGGGCTTCGCCTACACTCGGATCGTGGTGGTGAGTTTTCTTCCACTTGCCTGGAGACGTTCTGTCAGGGTCGGGGGATCATCCAGTCTTACACGCTACCAGCCTCACCGCAGCAGAACGGGGTAGCCGAGCGACGCATCGGCCTGGTCATGGAGGTTGCCCGGACCTTCATGTGCCATGCTGGTGCCCCCCAGTTCTTGTGGCCTCAGGCAGTCCGCTACGCCGCGCACCAGCTGAACCTGTGGACCAGTGACGCACGGCCACGGGTGACGCCGGTCTCCCTTTGGACAGGTTCTCCGGGCGTAGCAGCTGACTTCCGTGTCTGGGGTTCTCTGGCTTACGTTCGCGCCCCTGGCGCGAACAAGTTGTCTCCGCGCACTCTTGCCTGCGTCTTTCTTGGATTCCCGTTGGACGCCTCTGGCTGGGTGTTCTACGACCCGGTCACCTACCAGTTCTTCGCTTCTCAGGACGTCACGTTCGACGAGTCTGTCTGTTACTACAGGAGTCGCCCCCGCTGAGGTACTGAGGCCTTTTCCCCCCCGCTGTTCCTCACCCTTGAGCCCCCACCGGTCGCCCTGGTAGCCCCCCCCCCCTCGCGTCCTGCCCCGTCAGGTGTGTCGCACGTCACTCCGCAGTCTTCCCCCCCGCAGCGTCCAGTCCCTGTCGTGTCTGGGGGTGCGGGAGGTGCACTTGCGGAGGGTGAGGGCACTGGGGCTGCAGGAGCTGGTGGTGTCGGCTCTGGGGGTGCAGGGGTTGTGGGCGTGGAGGTCACTCCTGTGGAGGACACGGCAGCCTCGACTCGGCGGCCTCGCCCCGCCTCACCCCCTGGCTTCCCGTCCGTCCCGCAGTTTCCTCCTCGTTCTTCTCTGCGGCCGGTTGCTGCGGAGCCTGGGGGTGTTCCTGTGGGAGGTACTGGAGGCCCCGGAGGTGTCGGTGGTGGAGGTGCTGGTTCGGGGGGTGCTGGAGCTGGAGGCACTAGCACTGTGGCGCCTACACCGCGCACTGTACGTTTCCTGACCCGTGAGCAGCGTCTCCTCAGGTTGGAGAGGGAGGAGCGTGAGCGGTTTGAGAGGGCACAGCAGCAGGAGCAGCAGCAGCACCACCACCAGCAGCAGCAGCAGCAGCCGCAGCAGCAGCAGGAGAGAGTAGAGGAGGAGTCACAGCTGCAGCAGGAGAGGGTAGAGGAGGAGTCACGACCGCACCAGGAGAGGGTAGAGCGGGAGTCCCGCCCGCAGCAGCAGGTGCAGTTACAGACACAGCAGGAGAGAGTTGAGGACCAGTCACGGCCGCACCAGGAAAGGGTAGAGCAGCAGTCCCACCCGCAGCAGCAGGTGCAATTACAGACCCAGCAGGAGAGAGTAGAGGAGGAGTCACGGCCGCAGCAGGAGAGGGTAGCACAGGAGTCCCGGTCGCAGCAGCGGGTGCAGCTGCAGACGCAGCAGGAGAGGGCAGACGCGGAGCCACAGGAGCAGCAGCAGGGGCCGGTACCGTCGCAGCAGTCGCCAGAGGAGGCGGAGCAGCAGCGACTGCGACTACGCGACCTCCCCGACCCAGCACCTGCACGCTTTGTTCGTGGTCCCCTACCGTCCCCTCCTGTTCCCCCTGTTGAGTCCCTGTGCTCGTCCCAGTGGACTCGTCATTCTCCCCTCAGTCGTGCTGTGTCCCCAGAGCATTGTCGGTCCCGTTACCGTGCAGACGGTCCGTTCCACCTTGTTCTTCGCTCTCATGTTCCACCTCTTCTTGTCCTTCCACAGCCTCCTGAGTCGTCCCTAACTGTGCTTCATGACCCGTTGTCCGACTACCTTCGTGCCTCCCGTCCTGTCGTCTCCCGTGTTTTGTCCGCGTTGGTCACTCACCCGATTGCACCCCTGTCGTCTGTCTCAGCACTTGTTACCACTGTCGCTGGCTTTGCCTCTTCCCACCGCCTTGACCACGCCGCTCACTTGGTGAGTGGCCCTGCTCGTTCTCCGTCCTCTGGGGGTGCTCCTGTCTTTCCCTTGGAGGTCCTAGAGGACAGACAGTTTGAGCTTGGTTTCCTTGCGGCTGCTGTTCCTCATCTCTGCGCCATGCTGCTTACCCCTGAGGGGGATCCAGACGCTCTTGACATCCCGATCCCTCGCAATCATGCTGTGGCGGTCTCGGGACCCTGGGCCTCGTACTGGATAGCAGCTGAGGAGGCAGAGATGGCATCTTATAGGTCCACAGGCACTTGGGACGCAGTCCCACCACCTGGGACGAACGTCGTCAGTGGCCGATGGCTCTACAAGGTGAAGCGGCCGCCTGGATCACCACCAGTGTTCAAGGCGCGCTATGTGGCGAGAGGCTTTAGTCAGCGAGAGGGGGTGGACTTCTTCCAGACCTTTGCGCCCACCCCGAAGATGAGTACTCTTCGGGTGCTGCTGCATATTGCAGCCCAGCGCGACTACGAGTTGCACTCCTTGGACTTTTCCACCGCGTTTCTTCAGGGGAGCCTGCACGAGCAGATCTGGCTGCGTTGCCCGCCTGGCTTCTCTGGCTCTTTCCCACCTGGGACCCAGTGGCAGCTGCGTCGACCAGTCTACGGCCTGCGTCAGGCTCCATGTGAGTGGCACGACCCACTTCGCTCGACCCTTGCAGCGCTTGACTTGTTTCCGTCGTCTGCCGACCCGTCACTGTTCGTCCGCCGTGGCTCGACCCCGTTCTTTGTCCTGGTCTACGTCGACGACCTAGTGTTCGCCACTCCCGACCGACGCGCGCTGGCCTCCGTGAAGGAGGAACTGCAGAGGAGACACACTTGCACTGACCTTGGTGAGCTGCAGCACTACCTTGGCCTGCAGATCACCAGGGACAGGGCAGCTTGCACCATTACGCTGATGCAGTCGCATATGGTCGAGCAGATCCTCACGCGGTTTCGCTTCCCGTTCTCCAAGGTACAGCTCACCCCTCTTGCTGTGGATCATGGGCTCACGGCTCCACCTTCGGACGAGTCATTTGAGTCCAGTGGTCCATATCCTGAGCTGGTGGGTTGTCTCATTTACCTGATGACCTGTACTCGCCCAGACCTAGCTTACCCTCTTAGCGTCCTTGCGCGCTTTGTTGTGCCTGGGAGACACCGACCGTCCCACTGGTCCGCTGCTAAGAGGGTGGCGAAGTATGTGGCGAGTACATCAGGCTTGGGACTTGTCCTTGGAGGGAAGCAGCCAGTTACACTCACAGGTTACTCAGACTCGTCGTGGGCCGACGACGCGGAGACGCGTCGGTCTACACAGGGGTACTCCTTTAGCCTCGGGACAGGTGCTGTCTCGTGGCGGTCGACTCGGGCGTCGTCCGTCGCCAGTTCCAGCTGTGAGGCAGAGGTGTACGCTGCGGCCATGGCCGCTCAGGAGCTTTGCTGGCTGTCTTTCCTTCTCACCGACCTTGGTGAGCGGCCTCGCTCTCCCCCAGTCTTGTTCGCCGACAACAGGTCTGCTGTCCTGTTGTGTGAGGAGCCCCGACTGGTTGGGAAGGCGAAGCACATCCAGCTTCGTTACTTCCTTCTGCGTGAGTTGCAGCAGCGTGGCCAGGCGCTCGTTCGACGTGTTGTCTCTGAGGCCAACACGGCAGATATCTTCACCAAGGCGTTGCCGCCTTGTGACCACCAGCGTTTCTGCACCCAGCTTGGCCTTGTGCCTGCCCGTCCACACTTGCTTACGTAGAGATGCCTTGTCCTGCATGTCTTGTACTCTTGCATCTCTTTATATTTGCTATATACGTGCATGTGGACTAGCCTTGTGGCCCCTTGTTTGCTCTCGGAGTGTGTGGTGCCTTTGAGCTCCACCCTGAGATTTGTCTTGTTCTTGTGGACTGGTCTTGTGATCGTTGCCTGCTCTTGTTGTTTCTACAGGACTACCCTCACCTAGACTATGGGGGTGTGTGAAACTATAATTCTATAGTTTGTGTAGTTCTAGTCTAGGTGTTCTCCCTTATGTTATTTTCTACTTGCACTAGGGCCATGTTTTGCATATATCTTGTTTGTACTTTCTGTTTTAGTCAATTTAACATTGTGACAGTCGTACGTCACCTACTTCATGCAGGGACTCTCGAGCAGCTACAACCTTCTGAAGCGGCTGCCAATGGCGCCGAGAACGAGGACGACGCTCAACGAGGACAACTTGACCTCGTACATCCTGCAGGACGAGGCAATGCAGGAAGCAGAGCGGTCCCATGTGCTCTTGGCGCAGGCGAACTTCGTCGTCCCGGCGAAGCAAGGAGGTCGACCGGGGCAGCGCGGACAGTCTGGCGGCGGTGGTAGCAGTGGCTGGAAGCCGGTCAAGGAAGTCGACAAGAAGAAGTCGACGAAGGACAGTGGTCGAGGAGGAGGAGGTCAACGTCGGGAGTGCTGGCTGTGCGACGACCCCGACCACCTCTCCTTCGAGTGCCCCGACCGCAGTGACTCCGACGACGACGATGCCAAGGGAGGCCGCGGGAGGTCTGGCAGTCGTCGTCCTCGTCGAGGAGGAAACAAGCCGCGCAAGGAGAAGCAGTCGACGACGTCGACCTCGGCGAAGGACGCCGACTCCTCATCTGGCGGCAAGGGGCGGGATGACAAGACGGCTTCGTGCTTGATGGTCGGCGCCGTGGAGCTGACCAACTCGCTGGCACCTGAAGCCGGAGAGGACTTCCAGGTGGTGGCGGCAGCTGTGCAGGCGAACCCGGCAGTGGTCCTGCTTAACAGCGGCTGCTCTCACCACCTGATGGGGACGAAGGAAGTCTTCGTCGACCTGCAGCCGAGCGGCCCCATCAAGCACGTGCGCGGCTTCAATGGGGCGCTCCAGGACGTCCAGGGCCGCGACACCGTCGCCCTGCAAGGGGAGGCCGGAAAGCAAGTGCTCATCCCCAACGTGCTGTACGTCCCGGATGTGCGGACAAACCTGCTGTCGTCCGGCCAGCTGAAGGAGCACGGCGTGAAGCTGCAGGAAGAAGGCGACGGGATGCTGCTCGTCTCGGCAGCGGGAGAGGTGCTCGGTCGGGCGACGTACTCCGGGCGTGTCCTCTGCACCGACCTGCGTCCCTGCTCAACGAGGTCGACGTCGCCCACGACGGAGGTTGTGGCCCTGCGGGCGATCGTCTCGAAGACGAAGTCAACGCCGGATAGGGTGCATGCTAGGCTTGCGCACGTCGGCATGGACACCATACAGAGCTCGGCGAAGAATGAGGTCGCCATTGGGCTGGACCTCAAGTCGACAACGGGGGCCTACTCACCGTGTGTCTCATGCGTCGGCGGGAAGCTGGCATGGCACACCTTCCCCGACCAAGGTTCCGACGCCGACGACGTGCTGGCCGTCGTGCACATCGACCTGTGCGGGCCGTTCCGCGTGGCTGCCAAGGACGGCAGCTTGTACTTCCTGCTGCTGAAGGACCGCAAGACCCGCTTCGTGTGGGTGAAGCCGGTCGCCAAGAAGTCGGATGTGCTGCTGGAGTTCCAGAATTGGATGGTGTTGGTGGAGAGGCAGACGAAGAAGTCGGTGTTGATGCTTCGCTCCGACCGAGGAGGGGAGTTCCTCGAGAAGAAGTTCACCGACTTCGTGGACGGACAGGGGATCGTCCACAACCTGACCTGCCCGTACACCCCGCAATAGAACGGCATGGCGGAGAGGGAGATGAGGACGGTGGTAGAGTCGGTGCAGACGATGCTGCTGCACATGGGCGTGCAGCACCACTGGTGGCACCTCGCTCTGCGGCAGGCCGTCTGGGTCCGCAACTGCCTTGAGCGGTCGACGCTGCCGCCGGGGACGACGCCGTACCAGCTGCTAACCGGCCAGAAGCCCGACTTGTCGATGGCGCGGATGTGGGGCTGCATGGCGCAGTTCCTCGTCCCCGAGCAGCAGCGTGGTGGGAAGCTGAAGCCGAAGGCCAGGTGGGGCCTTCACCTCGGCGTGTCGACGTCGAGCAAGGGCTGGGAGCTCCTCGACATCGACGCCAACCGGGTGGTCACCAAGTCGGACGTGGTGTTCTACGAGGATTTGTCGCTGGAGGTGTGGAAGTCGGAGCACGGGCCGGTGTCAGGTCGGGCGCCGACCACCCCACCGACCGATACCTCACCGGCGACGCTGCCCCTACTCACCGAGGTCGGTGAGCTTGCTGTTGAGGACGTCGAGGACGTCCGCCCTCCTTCCCCTCCCTCTACGACTCGTGCCCCTCCGCTCCTGGCCGACCTCCGCGGGCTGACCTCGGTGTCGGCCTTCGTCGATGAGGGGAGCAGTGGGCCGTCGCCTTCGGCGCCAACCAAGGGCATCGCCGGTGGCCGACATGACGAGCGGCAAGTTGACGTGGGATTGAAGCCGACGTCGACAGGGAAGGAGCAGGTCGAGGAACAGCAGCCGACAGGGGAGCAGGCAGCGGTGACGCCGACCACGGAGCAGTCGGCAACCAGGAAGTTGGCAGAGGAGCCGACTACAGGGGAGAGGTCGACCAGGAAGTCGACCGAGGTGCAGCAGGGGGACGAGGGCAGCGAAGCCAGTGACGAAGGGGAGAAGTCCACCGATAGCGACGTGGTGGAGGTTTGGCCTGAACCCCGGAAGTCAAGCCGACTTCGGAGGCCGCCCGACTTCTTCGTCCCCGCTGCCTTCACCACGGTGTATGACGTGGAGGATGACGACGACCTGCTGTACGTCGAGCGCGAGAAGGCGAGGCTGGTCGTGAAGGGCTTTACGCAGGTCTACGGCGCTGACTACGACGAGACGTTCGCGCCGGTGGGCAGCTACGTCACGCTGAGGATCTTCCTCAGCATCGTCGCTGTCCTCAACCTCAACCTGATGCAGCTCGACATGAAGAACGCCTTCCTGCAGAGCAAGCTCGACCGGGTGCTCTACATGTCCCAGCCGGACTACTTCAACGACGGAACCGGCCGGGTGTGCAAGCTGCTGAAGAGCCTGTACGGCCTGAAGCAGTCGCCGCTGCTGTGGTACTTGGCGCTCAACGACGTGCTGGTCGGCGTCAGGTGGAAGAAGAGCCAGGTCGACGAGGCTCTGTACTTCAAGGTCGGTGACGACGGAGTGGCCTGCTGGGTGTTGGTCTACGTCGACGACCTGCTCGCCGCCAGCAGCAGCGCTGGGATGCTGAAGGAGCTGAAGGAGCTGCTGGCGTCCGCCTTCGAGTTGCGGGAGATCTCGCCGGTGCGGAAGTACCTCAGGCTGGAGATCGTCCGCGACAGGTCGGCGAGGAAGCTGTGGCTGCACCAGCAGGGCTATGCCGACAAGCTGCGTAGGCGCTTCATCGACGAGGAGCAGACTGGGCGCACCCCGAAGACGCCGGTTTCGGTCGACGCCTACGCCGAGCTCACCTTCGATGACGAGGAGGCACAGGGGCGACAGGAGGAGGAGTACCGGCAGAAGGTCGGCTCGCTACAGTTCGCGGCGACGACGACGAGGCCGGACATCGCCTTCGCCTGCAGCAAGCTGGGGAGCGGCCTCACGGTGAGGAGCGTCAAGCACTGGCGCGAGGTCGACCGCAGCCTCGCCTACCTCGCAAACACGCGTGACACCGCCCTGGAGTTCGGCGGTGGACCTGAGTCGCTGGAGCTGGTCGGCTACGTGGACGCCGATGACGCCGGTGACAAGCAGAACAGGACGAGCACGGGCGGCTACGTGTTCGTCTATGGAGGGGCCGCTGTCTCCTGGTCGAGCCAGCGCATCAAGTGCGCGACGTTGTCGTCGACCGAGTCGGAGTACGTGGCGGCCACCGAAGCCGGCAAGGAGGGACGCCGACTTTGCTTCCTCCTTGCAGAGTTCCGGTAGCTGGATGCCGGGAAGCCGACCGTCCTTCGGGTGGACAACAAGTTGGCCATCACAGTCGCCGAGGGCATGGGGTTGACGGGCAACCTCAAGCACATGGAGCGGCGACAGGTCTGGCTGCAGCACATGGTGAGGCACGGGAAGTTCTCGCTGAGGTACATCCTGACCACCGAGCAGCCGGCCGACTTTCTGACGAAGGCGCAGCACTATCCGGCCTTCAACCGGTGCTCCGTCGCCATCGACCAGGTGCGCTTGGCCGACGTGGGTGACGAAGTTGACGAAGTGCAGCAGTAGGTGCCATGCCCTCTTGCATGGCTGGTGCGGTGGACGACGTGCTGTGTGTTGAGTGCACGTCGACGAGCTATTCTCCGAGGCGTACTGTCGTGTGGGCTGGGGGCCCAAGCGTGAACGCGGCAGGGGAGTGTCAACGGGAGTTGTGTATTGGCCCCGTTCTCGCTTGGGCGGAGCCAACTTCGTGGTCGGGTGTAAGGGGAACAGCCGACCTGCAGCAGTGGGCGAGCTGGTTGTCGGGGAGGTCGACCTGCACGGAGACCACTGTACGGGCGCCGACTTCAGGGTGGCGCCGACTTCAGGGAGGTCGACCTGGGAGGTCGACCTGCGGAGGGCGTCAACTTGGTGACACCAACTTGGGGGCAGCCAACTTGGGTGGTCGGCTGACAACTGCGCTGGTTGACGTGGAGCTTGTCGACCTGGCGTGACGTCGACCTAGAGGTGGTCGACCAAGGGTGTGGTCGACCCGGTGAGGCCGACTGGAGGTGGCCGTCGACTTGGGAGGTCGACGGGCACGTACGGGAGCAGCTGGTCGACGTGGTTGCCCGGTCGACCAGGTTACCTGGGTGACGAGGTCCTGCGGAAGAGTGCGAAGGTCGCCCAGGCGAAGTTGGCAAGTCCGACCTTGGTGGTGGTATCCCGAGGTCGACGTGGCTGATCAGATGCAGTCCTTAGCGCCAAGTTGACATGGTGTGTGCGCTGTGCAGGTGGCAAGGCTCCGCACGCCAATCATCTGCGAGCACCTGCGAAGCGGTGCGATGCGTTCTGCGGGAGCAATGCTAGCACGCCGTCAACCTGCGACGTTGGCACGCCGTCGACTTTGCACTGCTGGAGTGCGGTTGACCAAGTCGTGCTGGAACGCGGTCGACCATGCTGCGCTGGCAGTCGACCGACCTGAATGCTAGCTCTGATGCAGTCTTGCTATGCCAACTTCATTGTACCATTGTTGTCAACTTTCTCTAGTGAAACTCTTGCCAATTCTCCTTGTGAACTAGCAAGCTGTGTGAGCACTAGGAAAACGACTAAGGACCAACGAACGCAGAGATCACACGAGCACCCGTGCCTAGCCCGTAGTCCAGCTCCCGTTGTAGTAGTTATTGAGAAACTTAGAACGAGAATGGATTGACTAAGGAATGAAAGTGATACAAATGTGAAACCCTAGAATTGTGTACCCCTTAGTATCTAACCCGCTACAGCCTACACAGGCTAGATCATATAAGTTTGACACACCCCCATAGGCAAAGTGGGGGAGAACAAGGGGTCACAAGACCAGTCAAACAAAGCAAGGCAAAGCAAGCTCAGGGTGGATCACAACGACAACACACATTCTGAGCACAAGTTCAAGGCCACAAGGCCAGTTCACATGCATGAGTACACACATATATATAACACTAAACAAGCAAGAGCAGGTATATATATATGTAACAGTACAAGCAAGGTCAAGAAGTGAGCAAGTGAGGCAAGGTACGTACAAGACCTAACAGAGTACAAAAGCGCTGATGGTCACAAGGCGCAAGTGCCTTGGTGAAGATATCAGCAGTGTTGGCCTCAGAGGCCATGTAAGCAAGGCGCAGCTGACCTCGCTGCTGCAGCTCACGAGCAAGGAAGCAGCGAAGAGCGATGTGCTTCGTTCTGTGCTCCAGTCTGTGCTCCCGACACAAGGCCAGCATAGCCTTGTTGTCTACGTACAGAACTGGAGGAGAACGAGGCGGCTCTCCTAGGTCAGTCAGCAGGTAGGTGAGCCAGCGTAGCTCCTGTGCAGCCATGGCTCCTGCGTAGATCTCAGCCTCACAACTGGAGCCGAGAACAGAAGACGAGCGGGTAGACCGCCACGAAACAGAGCCGGAACCAAGGCTGAAGGTGTGACCCTGTGACGACCGCTGCGTAGCCTGGTCGTCAGCCCAAGAAGCGTCTGCGTGACCAGTGAGAACCACTGGACTCCGCCCTCCAAGCACAAGCCCCATGCCCGACGTACTGCACAAGTAGCGCAACACCCTCTTCGCTGCAGCCATGTGCTTTGGTCTGTGTCTCCCAGGAGCAACATAGCGTGCCAGAATGCTAAGAGGGTATGCAAGGTCAGGTCGAGTGCAGGTCATCAGGTACATGAGGCAGCCAACAAGCTCTGGGTACGGGCCACTCGACTCTACGGACTCATCCGAAGGCAGAGCTGAGAGCGAGTGGCGAGTAGACAGAGGAGTGGCCTGAGGCGAGGAGTACGTGAAGCCGAAGCGGTGAAGGACCTGCTGCACCATGTGTGACTGAGTCAGGGTAATGGTGCGCTGTGCTCTGTCCCGGGTGATCTGCAAGCCAAGGTAGCTGCGCAGTTCACCCAGGTCTGTGCACGTGTGTCTCTTCTGCAGCTCGGACTTCACGTGGGCGAGTCCAGCAGTGTCAGCTGTGGCAAAGACCAAGTCGTCGACGTACACGAGGATGTAGAACGGCGGCAAAGAAGTGTCGGTGCGCAGAAACAGCGAACCCAAGAGCCGCAAGTGTAGTCCTCAGTGTGTCGTGCCACTCACGAGGTGCATGGAAGGAGACTGTAGACTGGCCGCCGGAGGCTCCACTGGGTACCAGGAGGAAAAGACCCAGTGAAGCCAGGTGGGCGGCACAGCCAGATCTCCTCGTGCAGGCTGCCCTGCAAGAAAGCAGTGCTGAAGTCAAGAGAGTGAAGCTCGTAGTCACGGTGAGCAGCTATGTGCAGCAGTACCCGAAGAGTGGTCATCTTCGGGGTGGGAGAGAAGGTCTGAAAGTAGTCAACTCCCTGCCGCTGACTGAAGCCACGAGCCACGTAGCGCGCCTTGAAGACAGGCGGAGAACCCGGCGGCCGCTTCACCCTGAAAATCCACATGCCACTGACGATGTTCGCCCCAGGAGGGGGAACCTCGTCGACGTAGGTGCCTGTGGACTTCCAGGAAGCCATCTCTGCATCCATGGCTGCCTGCCACTGAGAGGAGTAGGGACCCTCTATCGCCTCCGCGTAAGAGCGCGGAGTCGGGATGTCTGGTGCATCCGGGTCTCCCTCAGGGGCAAGCAGCATGGACACGAGATGAGGTGAAGCAGCAGCAAAGCACTGGAACTCCTCCTGCCTGTCCTCAAGGACGTCCATGCCAAGGGCACACTCACCCCCGACGGACGGAGGACAGACAGACTCAGACTCAGCGACAAGACTAGCAGCGTAGTCTAGGCGACAGCGAGCAGCGAAGTCGACAAGCTCAGAAACTAAGGCAGACGCAGCAGCGGACTCAAAGGAAGGGTCAGTGACGACAGTAGCAAGGAGACGTGTGACAGTAGGACTGGCAGCACGAAGGGAGTCCGACTCCGGGTCAGCAAGAACAGGAAGAGAGGACTCAGGAGGAGAAGGCAAAGGGGCACGCAGCGGAGCAGTGGAGGGACGCAGAGACATCCGGTGCGTGCCGGGGACAGGGGGAGGACGCTGACGCGAACCACGACTACTAGTGCGAGCAGCACGGACAGGCGACGCAGGACGAGACGCAGGCTCACGACGCTCAGCAAGACCTCCAGTAGGACCAGTGTAGGGAGAAGGAGCAGGCAGAGGAGAGGTAGGCTGTAACTGTGACTCGGACTGGACAGGCGGTGGACACTCTAAGGGAGGAGCCGGACTAGCAGAGGGCGGAAGACCAAGAACCTGCTCAAGGAGCGGAACGAAGTACGGCCGCGGCCGCTCAGCACCACCAGCACCAGAAGGGACAGCACCAGCACCCCGAACGACAGCACCAGCGCCAGCAGCACCCCCAGCTCCAGCAGCGCCAACTCCAGTACCCTCAGAGGCACCAGCACCAGAGGCACCCTCAGCGCCAACACCCCCAGCAGCTCCAGCTCCAGCCGGACCACCAGAAGACGCAGCGGGTCCAGCTCCAGCACCCTCAGTAGCACCGACGCCCGCAGCACCACCAGCTCCAGTACGAGAAGCACCCGCAGGCCCAGCAGCTCCAGTACTCCCAGTACGAGCACCTCCGGGACCCGCGGCACCAGCACCCTCAGCAGCAGCAGAACCTCCAGCACCCGCAGCACCTCCAGCTCCAGCAGCTCGCCTCCAGCGCCGGGCAAACCACTCACGCAGCTCCTGTGGAGAGAGTAGCTCCCGCCGGGACGAAGCACCCGAAGAACCTCCAGGCCCAGCACCGCCAGACGCCACACGAGCAGGTCCAGTACCCTCAGACTCCGCACCCCCAGACGCAGCACCCCCAGGCTCAGCACCCCCAGACGCAGTACCCCCAGGCGTAGCACCCCCAGGCGCAGCACCCCCAGAGTCATCACCCCCAGGCTCAGCACCCCCAGAGTCAGCACCCCCAGACCCAGCACCCGCAGGCTCAGCACCCCTAGCAGCACCAGAGTCAACAGCTACCTCGACAGGGTCGATTGCGTCTACCTGAGACACACCTGAGGGGGCAGGACCCTGAGGGGGGAGGGGGTCTACCGGAGGGGGACCTGGCGTAAGGAAGAGCGGCGGGGGGGGGAGGGACGCAGTGCGGTAGGGGAAGAGACGGTAGTAGGGAACCGACTCGTCAAACGTGACGTCCTGGGAGGACAGAACACGGCGCGAGGTGGGGTGGTAGAACTGCCAGCCCGGCGCGTCAGGGGGGAAGCCAAGGAAGACGCAGGGAACAGCACGAGGGGACAGCTTGTCCGCAGACAAGTCGCGGACAAACGCCCGAGATCCCCAGACACGGAACGCAGACGCATCGCCAACCTTCCCCGTCCACAGCAAAGCAGGGGAGGTCTCCGGCATGGAGACCCGGGGCTGAAGGTTGATCTGATGCGCCGCGTACCGAACCGCAAACGGCCACAGAAAATGGGGGGCAGCCGCATGGACCATGGACGTACGAGCGACGTCCATGACCATGCCAATGCGGCGCTCATCAATCCCATTTTGCTGCGGAGAGTCCGGAAGCGTGAAGGTCTGGCGGATGCCTCGTGCACGACAGAAGGCTCGCAGAAGGTCAGAGGAGAACTCTCCGCCTCTGTCAGAGTGCAGACGCAGAACAGGAAAGTCCGAGCCGAAACTCTCTCTGAGCTGGAGACGAGCTGCGCGGATCCAGGCGATCAACACCTCAGTGACCTCACCCTTGCTGCGCAACGGGAAGACTGCGGTGTAACGCGACTAGTCGTCAACCACCAGCAGGAAGTAACGCTCGTGACCCTGTCCACGGACGCGGGCTGGGCCCCACACGTCCATGTGAAGCGTCTGCAGCGGAGCCTCTGTCGGAGGAAACTCGGAGGAGTGAGGAGCAGCGCGCTGCCGCCCCTCGACGCAGGAAACGCAGGTGGGGGCAGGCCCCGGAGGAAGGGGAGGGAGGGATCGGGGGAGACCAGAGACAAGGACACGGGAGGCCATGCCTCGAAGACGAGGCAGGGAGGGGTGACCAAGGCGGTGGTGCCAAAGGAGAGTCTGGTGAGACAGGAGACGACACGAGCAGGGGGCAGACTCAGGACCAGACCTGGACGCCGCAGCAAACACCTGACCTGACGCGGCTACCTGAGCAGACTCAGCGACCAGAGGAGACTCAGTAGTCAGTGTGTACAGGCTCGACCCCGGCTGACGGGTAAACGTGGCCAAGTGACGGCCCGTCCGAGCACAGGTACAGTGGGTCACTCGCTGACTCGCAGGAGTGAACTGGTGAACCCCTCCATCCTGGAGGTCAGCACCACTCACCAAGTTCGTAGAGAACGAGGGGAGGTAAAGACCCGACAGGGTGCCAGAAGGGGCCGCCGGACACGGTAGAACAGTGGAGAAGTGGGCAAGGACAGGACCCCCAGAGGGGTCTGCCAGGGAGACTGCCACTGGCCGACTAAGCGGCGTAAGCGTGGTGCGGTCTCGAAAGAAGGAGCGGGAAGCACCCGAGTCAAGGGTGAAGGTGTGGGTGGCCGGAGCCGACGCGGTACCTGAGAGCGCAGACTCACCAGCACCTGGGGCAGCAGGCTCACTGGCACCTAGAGCAGCAGCCTCACCAGCACCTAGAGCAGCAGCCTCAATGCCCGGGTCAGGCGGAAAACACCGGTAACAGTCACCCTCATCACTAATAGTCACAGCATACATTGCAGCAAGAATAGCATCATAATCAAGATCAAAGATCGCAACACCCGCCCTAAACAGCTCGCCCCAGCGAGGGATCTCAGTAGCGTCGGGGAACTGATGACGCCAAGCGTCCGTCAGGCGGCCGAAGCAGCGCTGGGTGGAGTGCAGACCCCCACACTGCTCACCCGTGCGGTCGCCTGTACGTAGAACGTAGGTACAGGGGCCAGCACCCCCACCCCGCTGACGAGCAGTGTACCACTCACGAAGCTGCTGGGGGGAAGGGGTCTCACGAGTGCGCTGCTGCTGCTGCTGCTGGCGCTGACCACCACCGGAGCCGACCCTCTGCGAAGAGCCACCCCGACCAGCTCCACCTCCGCCGCCGCTACCTCCACCACCGCCTCCACCTCCACCACCTCCGCTCGCACCGCCACCACCGCCGCCTCCTCCGCCTCCACTGCCGCCACTAGTGCCCCCACTCCCGCCACCACTCCCACCGCCACCCCCACCCCCTCCGCCGCCTCCACCGCCGCCTCCACCGCCCCCGCCAGCTCCTCCAGCGCCCTTGCCCCCCTTGCCCTTGCCTGAGCGGCGTCTCCCGCTAGGGGCAGACGCCGCGCCGACCGACTCAAGACCAACGAGGTCGGCCGCAGCAGCAGAGGCAACAGAGGGCAAGAGGGGGGAGGGGGAGCACCCCTCAAAGACAGGGGTACGAGGGTCACCACGAGAGGCTCCTACAGCGACTATACTCTTTTCTGCTGCTAGGAGGCGCTCCTCGAGGAGGTCAACGGTGAGGGTGGTGGGGCAAACAGAGAGGAAGTGGTCCCTGACCGAGCGAAGGGTGTCAGGGAGCCGGGTGACTATGTAGTAGAGGGTGATGTACATAGGGGGGGGGTTCTTGGCGCAGAACTCAGCAGGAAGCGCAGCGCGGTAGCGAATGTCACTAGTGCGAAGGTGCGTAGTGAGGTCAGCGACTGTGAGAAAAGCGGCGAGGTCAGGGAAGAGGTACGGCAGTATGAGGCGGCTAAGGGCAGCAGTGGCAGGGGAAGAGTAGCGTGCAACGACAGCGTCGTACAAGGTCTTAGCACTCTTGTACTGACTAAAATGCGCGCGCTCAGCGGTCGTAAGTGGCGGCGCACAGCAAGGCGGGCAGCAGCATCGCGCGTGGCCCACTGTGAGCGAACAGTGGCGTCAGCATCAGCAGCAGGGGCAGGAGAGGCACCAGAAGTGAGGTCAAACAGGGAGAGACCGTCTGCCCTATCGCAGATCATCTACCCAGACTTCAAAGTCAACAGCCCGACCCTCAGCGTCAAAGGTGAGAACACTGGGGGTGGCCATGACTGCAGTAGACAGGCAGTGAGCACAGCGGGGTAGGGCAGTGCAGTGGCAGAGGCGTTGCGCTTACCAGGCAAGTGAGGCGGTCCGGGGCAGGCCGGCAGGGACAGGGCCGCTACTGCAGTGACGTCGGCGTCTCGGTTGCGGCGGCCCGGCGGCTCGGCCGCAGTGCGGCTCGGCGGCTCGGCGGCCCGGCGGCTCGGCCGCAGTGCGGCTCGGCGGCTCGGCGGCAAAGGCGGCTCGGCGGCTCGGCGGCTCGGCGGCTCGGCGGCTTGGCGGCAAAGGCGGCTCGGCGGCTCGGCGGCAAAGGCGGCTCGGCGGCTCAGCGGCTCGGCAGCGAAGGCGGCTCGGCGGGGCCGTGAAGGGCGGCGACGAGGCCGCCGAAAGGGGCGGCGACGAGGCCGAGTAGGGGCGGCGACGGGGCCGCGGAAAGGGGCGGCAACGGGGCCACGGAAAGGGGCGGCGACGGGACCGCTGAAGGGCGGCGACGGGGCCGCTGAAGGGCGGCGACGAAGCCGCTAAGGGGCGGCGACGGGGCCGCTGAAAGGGCGGCGACGGGGCCGCTGAAGGGCGGCGACGAAGCCGCTAAGAGGCGGCGACGGGGCCGCTGAAAGGGCGGCGACGGGGCCGCTGAGAGGGCGGCGACGGGGCCGCTGAAAGGGCGGCGACGGGGCCGCTGAAAGAGGGAGGCGGCGACGGGGCCGCGGAAGGACGGCGACGAGGCCGGCAGAGGCGGCGACGGGGCCGCTAAGGGCGGCGCGACGGGCCGCTAAGGAGGGCGCGACGGGGCCGCTAAGGAGTGCGCAACGGGGCCGCTAAGGAGGGCGCGACGGGGCCGCTAAGGAGGGCGCGACGGGCCGCTAAGGGCAGAACACTAGGCGCGCCTCGGGCAGGGGACAACGCGCGCCCCGGGCAGGAAAAAAAAGTTCGATCTTGGTGGGCCCTAGGACAGTTCCCACTAGGGAACCTGCTCGATACCATGAGAAACTTAGAACGAGAATGGATTGACTAAGGAATGAAAGTGATACAAATGTGAAACCCTAGAATTGTGTACCCCTTAGTATCTAACCCGCTACAGCCTACACAGGCTAGATCATATAAGTTTGACAGTTATCTCCGCATTCCGAGCCTCGGCGCTAGGTGCGTAGCGCACCCCATTTTCACACATTACCGTAACCACTTTAGCTTCGCTATATATTCTTGCGCTCATGCCTTCGCTCGATGTACTGTTTTGCTTCGATAGTTTAATTCTCGCTCGCTCGCTCAATTGCACTCGTAACACTTGGTATTTAGAGCCTACGATCTCTTCTCGGACCGCATCCACACCTTCGCTTCCCCATTATCTCAATTTTTTGAGGGGGTAGACGTCTCTCAGTGTCCAGGCACCGCTGCTCGAACTGCTCTCTCGAAAGCACGCACGGCCACGACTGAGGCTCTCGCTGAGCTTGCCTGACACCCCCGCCATGGCCGAATTCAATCTCGCGACGTTGACGCAGGAGCAGCTTGACAGGCTCGGTTGCCAACTCGAAGATTCGGCACTTGAAATCGCGACACTCACGGCGGAACGCAACTCCGCCTGCCAGCAATCAACTGCGAATGCACCGGCACCAACATTGACATCTGCAAATGCACCTGCGCAATCGAATGAGCCGATTGTCATCTCATCCGACACACCGTCACATCACGACAGCATGGGGCAGCGCTCAAGCGCAGCCAGTGATGGCGCCGCCCAATCAATGCCTGGCATGGAGAGGAACAGGGCTGCACCAAACACGAGTGGGCCTCGTGAAGCCTGTCGTCACGTCGAATTTGCAGCAACAAGCGGCAATGACGGCATCATCGGACCGATGCCGCTCAAACCGCAGCGCCCGCCCTGCTTCGATCCTAGCCAACGTGGAGGTCTGACAGTTCAATCGTGGGTCTTCACGATGAAAGTCTTCTTCAACGAGAATTACGTTGAGTCGGACACAACGAAGATACGATACGCTGTTTCGCTGCTGCAAGGCCCCGCCATGGACTGGTGGCGAGTCATTGTGACGTTGCCACGTGCCTACGAGCCGCCATTGCAAGAGGAAGGGCCCACGGGTCCAGCCGTCACCTGGAGTTCGTTCTGTGAAACCGCCAAGTAGAGCATGTGGGATGCGTGGTGCGCGGGGCTTCGGGCGCGCTCCGAGCCAATCGCGGCTTCAATTTTGGCACGTCAGAGACTGCGCACTTGGCGGTAGCTCGGGTAAGTTCAAGACTACACCAGCGGTTTTCTCGCTCTATGCGAGCAAGTCCGCTATATGCACGAGGCGGAGCGGGTGGACTGTTACGCCGGCGGACAGAAGCCGGACATCTCGCACGAGATCATGCTCCACGGGCTATCTAATTTCAATGAAATCCTCGCGCTCGCGGAGAAATTCGACGTTTTGCACCGTCCGAGACTGGGGTCCTACAACGGACATCTTCCATGGGGACCGACCGAGCACGCCACCATACACACTGTTGTGGCAAACTCAGCTGCTGCGCCATTTAAGGGGTGCTGCTTTTCTTACAACAGGCTGGGCCATAGCAAGTGCGAGTGCCCAGAGGAGCTGAGACGACGTGCAGCGGAGCAGGGGAGGGAGTCTGGAAGGCAGGGAATCGCCAACAGTAAGTAGAGATCGGGCCTACTATTGACGAGACTCACTGCTCGCCCGACCCCACTGACCCTCACCGAGTCATAGTACCAGTTCACGCCATCGATCGGGCTTGGATGAGTAAGGAGGGTACAGCGACGGATTGCCCAATACCGATTTACGGGAAAATACAAGGGACATCGGTAAAGATTTTTATACACGGAGGAGCAAGTCACAGTTTAGTTAATACTGCAGCTGCACGGAAGCTGCAACTGACGCTTAGCCGCTGTTTACTAGAAATCGATGCACGTTTAGTTGACGGCACGCTACTGGCCATACGAGAGAAAGTGGAGAGGGTGAAAGTTCGCTGCGGGGGAAACTTCGGGTTTACACAAGAAATGTTCGCGACGACACTGGATCGGCACGACAATGCGGAGAGTCACTCTACAATAGTCGTGAGCTAGACTACAGAGTGTTGGCACGAACTCTAGGAGTGATCGTGGCTTTGCCTAGTCCCTTAGCACTTGCGCATTCACAAGAGAAATCGACCAGAGTTTCCACTAGCAAAGTTTGCATTCCAGAATGATAGACACAACAAAGGCAAGAATGACTACATCAGGCACCTAGCAACTTTGCAGCTAGCCTAGTCGACCGCCAACACAGCATGGTCGACCATCTGTCAGCGTTGCGTAGAGGAGCCACGCCAGCACTGCAGAAGTGCGGCGTGCCAACACAGCAGGTCGACGACGTGCCAACGCTGCAGCAGAGCAACTGTCTAGCGTTGCATCCGCAGCAGTACGCACGTATGCAGGTGCGCGCAGACGATTGGCCCGACTTGCACTGCTGTGCATCCATCAGCCCTGGTCTGCGCCTGACGAGCCACATCAACTTTGGGATACCAGCCCGAAGTTGCCTTCGTCACCGCGACCCCGACGACGTTCGTGTGCCTCTGCAGAACTCGCCGAGCAGGTTACCCGGTCGACCTGGTCGACCTGGTCGACCACCTAGTGCTCTGGTCGACACCTCCCTCGTCGACCACAGCTCTCGTCGAGGAACACCCTGGTCGACGGACGGGTCCGTCGACCAGCACAGTCAGCTGCTGTCGTCGAGCTCCCCTCGTCGACTGCCGCTCACATGTCCTATGCAGGTTGACGGACTGCTCCGTCGACCTCTCCGTCGAACTACTCCGGGTCGACGGCCCACCTGTCGACCAGCTTGGTTAGCTTCAGCCGTCGAGCACCCCTGGTCGACGGCTCCAGCCCCGCGTCAGTCCTGTGCAGGTTGGCAAGCACCTTATCGACCTGCCATGCAGAAGAAGGCCGCCGAGCTCCCTGGTCGACGGCAACACCGCATCGATCCCCTATAGCTCGACGAAGCCCGTCGAGCAGCTCTCTCACTGCGTACGGTCGGCTGCTTCTCCCGTGCATCCGACCAGGACGTCGGCGCCGCCCAAGCAAGGGCGGGGCCAACACTCCATTCCCGTTAACACTCCCCTGCCGCGCTCACGCTTGGGCTTCCCAGCCCCCACGGCAATATTCCACGGAAAAAACTCGTCCTGGGCGTGCACCCCACATACGGCACGCCGTCAGCGTACCAGCCGTGCAGAAGGGCGCGGCACCTAGTGCGGCACCTCATAATCCTCGTCGCCGACGTTGGCCAGGCGCACTTGGCCAATTGCGACGGAGCACCAGTTGAAGGCCGGAAAGTGCAGTGCCTTTGTCAAAAAGTCGGTCGGCTGCTCGGTGGTCGGGCCAGCACGAACTTCCCGCGCCTCACCATGTGCTGCAGCCAGGCATAGCGTCGCTCCATGTGCTTGAGGTTGCCCGTCAGCCCCAACCCGTCAGCGACCGTGATAGCCGACTCGTTGTCCACCCGAAGGACAGTCGGCTTCCCAACGTCGAGCTGCTGGAACTCCGCAAGGAGGAAGCGGAGTCGGCGTCCCTCTTTGCCAGTGTCCGTCGCCGCAACGTACTCCGACTCGGTCGACGACAATGTCGTGCACTTGATGCGCGAGCTCGACCAGGAGACAGCGACCCCTCCGTAGACGTAGACGTAGCCGCCCGTGTTCGTCCAGTTCTGCTTGTCGCCCGCGTCATCGACGTCCACGTAGCCGATTAGCTCCAGCGACTCTGGTCCACCGCCGAACTCCAGGGTGGTGTCATGGGTGTCGGGGAGGTAGGCGAGGCTGCGGTCGACCTCGCGCCAGTGCTGGTGGCTCCTCACCGTGAGGCCGCTCCCTAGCTTGCTGCAGGCGAAGGCGATGTCCGGCCTCGTCGTTGTCGCCGCGAACTGCAGCGAGCCAACCTTCTGCCGGTACTCCTCCTCCTCCTCCTCCTTGCGCTCCTGTGCCTCCTCGTCGTCGAATATCAGCTCGACGTAGGCGTCGACCGAGACCGGAGTCTTTGGGATCCGACCGCCCTGCTCCTCGTCGATGAAGCGCCTACGCAGCTTGTCGGTGTAGTTCTGCTGGTGCAGCCAAAGCTTCCTTGCTGGCTTGTCGCGCACAATCTCCAGCCCGAGGTACTTCACAACCGGCGAGATTTTGCACGGCTTGAAGGCAGCCTCCAGCAGCTCCTTTAGCTCTTCAGCATCGCGGTGCTGCTGCTTGCGGCAAGCAGGTTGTCGACGTAGACCAGCACCCAGCAAGTCACTCCATCGTCACCGACCTTGAAGTAGAGCACCGTATCGACCTGGCTCTTCTTCCAGCCAGCGCCCAGCAGCACGCTATTGAGAGCCCTGTACCACAGCACCGGCGACTACTTCAGCCGGTAGAGGCTCTTCAGTAGCTTGCACACCCGGCCGGTCCCATCGTCGAAGTAGTCCGGCTGGTACATGTACAGTACCCGGCCGAGCTTACTCTATAGGAAAGCATCTTCATGTCGAGCTGCATCAGGTCGAGATCGAGGACGGTGACGATGCTGAGGAAGAACCTCAGCGTGACGCATCTGCTCACCGGCGAGTACGTCTCGTCGTAGTCAGCCCCGTACACCTGCGTGAACCCCTTCACGACCAGCCTCGCCTTCTCGCGCTCGACGATGTCGTCGATGCGGTACTTGGTCGTCAGTACCCACCGGTTCTTCATGATGTTCACCCCGCATGGGCGTTCGGCCAGCTCCCAGGTGCCCATGCTGATGAGGGCTGCGGATCTCCTCGTCCGTGGCGGCTTTCACCGCCTCGCCCTTCCAGCTCGCCAGCGCCTCCTTCACCGTCATCGTCGCAATGTCCCAGCGGTGCTCGAGGTCGGCGTGCACATCGGGGTCAAGCTCGGGCAGGTCAACATCCGCCTCAACATCATTGAGCAGTGTGGTGAAGGCAGCTGGTGGCAGACATGTGTGGTAGCTCAGCCACTGTGGTGGCCTCCGAGTTCGACCTGAGCGTCACAGCTCAGGTTCTGAGCGTTGCTGCTCAGTCGTCTCGATCTGCACCTCCACCACGTTGCTGTCAGTGGATTCCTCTCCTGCCGACAGCTCCCCTTCCCCGTCGATGTCCTCGTCGTCGACCATCTACTTCAGCAGCTCCCCTGTCAACTGCCCGGTCTGCTGCTCCCCTGTCGACTGGATATTTGTTGTTGCCTCCTTCTGTACCAGCTCCCCAGTCTACTTCTTCCTTGTCGACAGCTTCACATCCTTGTTGACGAGCTTGGCGTCTTGTCAACCACTGGCGAAGCCACTGGCCGGCGCCTCAGGCGACACCTTAAGGCTCCCCTCATCGCCGGTGGCCGACACTGGTGTCGACGCAGGCCGATCTGCGACGGGGGTGGGAGGAGCAAGAGCAAAGGGCGGAGGGAGGACTTAGCATTAGCGGAAACGTCCTCATTAGCAGGCTCGTCGACCTCGGCGAGCAGCTGGAACGTCGCCGTCCATGTATCCATTAGCGGGTGTGCCTGCGTCCGCCCCGACGCCGGCCCATACTTCGCCTTTCATCCTAAACCCTAAACCCTAAACCCTATCCTAAACCTTAAACCCTAAATCCTAAACCCTAAACACTAAACCCTAAACCCTGAACCCAGGGTGAGGTCGGGCTTCTTCCCAGTCACCAGCTGGTACGGCGTTGTCCCCGGTGGCGTCGTCAACCGCAGTTGTGCACCCAGACGGCCTGTCGTAGGGCGAGGTGCCGCCAGTGATGCTGCACGCCCATGTGCAGCAGCATCGTCTGCACGGACTCGACGACCATGCGCATCTCCCGCTCATCCATGCCGTTTTGCTGTGGAGTGTAAGGGCACGTCAGGTCGTGGACGATGCCTAAGGCGGTGAACTCCTTCCCGAGGAACTCCCCTCCCCGGTCTGAGCGAAGCATCAGCACCGACTGCTTTGTCTGTCGCTCTACCAGCACCAGCCAATGCAGAAACTCCTGAAGCACGTCGCTCTTCTTAGTGACCGACACCACCTGCACGAAACGAGTGTGGCGATCCTTCAGTAGCAAGAAGTACAAGCTGCCATCCTTGGCAGCCATCCGGAATGGCCCGCACAAGTCAATGTGCACAACGGCCAGCGCCCCCTCGGCATCCGAGCCCTTGTCGGGGAAAGTGTGCCGCGCTAGCTTCCCTTCAACGCACGAGACACACGGTAGATCAGCTCCGGTCGACAGCTTTATGTCGAGACCGGTTTCAACTTCATGCTTCGCTGAGCTCTTGATCGTGTCGACGCCAACGTGTGCGAGCCTCGTGTGCCATTGGTCAGGGGTCGACTTCGTCGCAGAAGCAATCGTCCGCAAAGCCACCACCTCGGTCAATGTCAACCGCGTTGAGCAGGGGCGAAGGTCGGTGCAGAGGACACGTCCAGTGTAGCGTGCTCGACCAAGCACCTCGCTGGCACTTGCCACGAGTAATTGCCCGTCGCCGTCGTCCTACAGCTTCACACCGCTCTCCTTCATCTGGCCAGCAGACAGCAGATTCGCCTGCACTCCCGGAACATAGAGCACGTCGGGGATGAGGACCCGCTTCCCGGCCTCCCCTTGCAGAGCGACGTTGCTACGGCGCTCGACGACCTGCAGTGCTCCGTTGAAGCCGCGCACATGCTTCACGTTGTCGCTCAGCGCCATGTCGACGGAGACCTCCTTCGTCCCCATGAGGTGGTGCGACCAGCCGCTATCGAGCAACACCACCATCGGGTTTGCCTGCACAGCTGCCGCCACCGCTTGAAAGTCCTCGTCAGCCTCCGGCACCAGAGAGACTATCAACTCCACCATGCCGACCATCGAGCACGACTCCTCCCCGTCGCCTCTGCCTTTGCCGCTGGAGTTATCGGCGTCCTTCGTCGACGACGTCGTCTTCAATGTCTGCTTCTCCTTGCGCTGCTTCTCATTTCGACGGGGGCGATGACTGGTCGACCGGCCGCGGCCTCCCTTGCTGTCATCCTCATCGCTGTCGTCCCAGTCGGGGCACTCGTAGGAGAAATGGTCGGGGTCGTGGTAGATCCAACACCCCTTCCGTCGACCACCACCTCCACGGCCTTTGTCCCGCGTTGACCGCTTCTCGTCGACGTCCTTCGTCGACCGCCCACCTCCGCTACCACCTCTGCCCAGCTTCCTACGCTTTCCCTGATGTTGATTCAACTTCGCCGGGGCAGTGTAGTTCGCCTGCGGAAGGAGCTATGCGGGTTGCTCTGCCTCTTGCATAGCCTCGTCCTTGATGACGTAACTGGTGAGGAAGTCCTCGTTGAAAGATTCATGTGTGCCGGGCACCATCATCATCCTCTTCGTTAGGTTGTAGCTGTGCGGCAGGCCCTTGACGACGTGGGTAATGTAGGATGCCGTCGAGTATTCGACGCCCGCCATTGGCATCTCGGCCAGGATCCGTCGAGCACGGTTGCAGTGGTCCGTCGCCGACTCTTGCTTGCCCATCCGAATGTGTGTCATCGGCTCCTCCAGTTGCCCGATGTATAGGTCGCTCGTCCTCAGGCTGAACTGGCACGGTGCCGTCGGCAAAGCCCTTCAGCCCAGCGACCTCCAACTGAGGTTCCATCGACTCCCTCCAGATGATGAGGTCTCGTCGACCTTGCAGCGGTGTGGCGGTGATGTTGTCCGGCGTGAACTTGAAGTGACCGTACGTGCGCGATCCCGCCCGCCGTCACGTGCGTCGTCGACGTGGGCCTCCCACTGCTTCGTTGAGGTGAGCGACATCGACCACCGACGTCGACACGTGAGCTGCTTGCAGTTGCCGTCGACTGCTGCACTCGCGCCTGACTCCCGTCAATGCCACCGTCGACCTTGATCACCCCTCTCTTCTTCGTGCCTTCGCTGCCTCTGATTCGTGCACCGTTGTCGAACTCCTCATCGATGCCACCTTCGTTTCGCACGGGTCGAGAAGATGCAGGATGGGAAGGGTGCTCCGCCATCGTCGATGGGAAGGGTGCTCCGTCGCCCTGGGCGCGCGACGGATTCCTGCACGTCACGCGCCCCGGGCGCGCGACAATTTCTGCTCGCCGCGCGCCCTATCGCACGCCTTGGGCGCGTGTCGGTTTCCTGCCCGACGCGCGCCCTGAGCGTGCGGCAGTTTTCAGCCTGCGCACTGCCCCTGCAGCCCGCGAGCCGCCTCTGCAGCCCCGAGCCGCCCCTGCAGCCCGCGCGCCTGCCCCTTGCAGCCCGAGCACTGCCCCTGCAGCCCGCGAGCCGCCCCTGCAGCCTGCGCGCTGCCCCTGCAGCCCGCGAGCCGCCTCTGCAGCCCGCGCGCCTGCCCCTACAGCCGCGAGGCAGCTCCTACCCCACCCCCCTACCCCTCCCTTCTCCTTCATCTCCCTGCTGCACGTGCAGCCATGGGGGGGAGGGTATGGGGGTAGCGGGCGTGAGTGATCAGTTGCTGCTCCTCCTCCTCTCTCTCCCACTGCTGCAGGGGGGGAGGGTGTGGGGGAGACGAGGGGAGTGGCGCTCGGGATGCCGAGGGGGGACAAAGGGGGTTTGGGACAATGCGAGGAAGTTGAAGGCGGGTGGCCGCCGTGAAGTCCGCAGCTCCAGTCGCCCGAGAGATCGTTGCGCCAGTGGCCCGTAAGTCGATTGCTCTTGCGAGCGAGCAGAGCCAGTTACTCCAGTTGCCCGTATGCCACTTGCTCCAGCTGACCGTGGGTCAGTTGCTCTTACCGGCGAGCAAAGCAAGTTACTCCAGTTTGCCCCGTGTGCCAGCAGCTTCCGGAGCCGCCCACGAGTGACCGGTAGCCATAGGAGTCGACTGTGGCGGGGACAAAGTGAAGCCGAAGCGCTGAAGGACCTGCTGCACCATGTGTGACTGAGTCAGTGTGATGGTGCGCCGTGCTCTGTCCCCGGTGATCTGCAAGCCAAGGTAGTTGCGCAGCTCACCCAGGTCTGTGCACGTGTGTCTCTTCTGCAACTCCGACTTCACAAGGGCGAGTGCCTCGGTGTCAGCAGTAGCAAAGACCAAGTCATTGACGTACACGAGGATGTAGAACGGCGGCAGCGAATTGTCGGTGCGCCAAAACAGCGATGGGTCAGCTGTCGAAGGAGCAAACCCAAGAGCCGCAAGTGTCGTCCTCAGTGTGTCGTGCCACTCACGAGGTGCCTGGCGGAGACCGTAGACTGGCCGCTGGAGGCTCCACTGGGTACCTGCAGGAAACGACCCAGAGAAGCCAGGTGGGTGGCGCAGCCAGATCTCCTCGTGCAGGCTGCCCTGCAAGAAAGCAGTGCTGAAGTCAAGAGAGTGAAGCTCGTAGTCACACTGACCAGCAACGTGCAGCAGCACCCGAAGAGTGGTCATCTTTGGGGTAGGGGAGAAGGTTTGGAAGAAGTCAACTCCCTGTCGCGGAGTAAAGCATCGTGCGACGTAACGAGCCTTGAAGACAGGCGGAGAACCCGGCGGCCGCTTCACCCTGAAAATTCACATGCCATCGACTATGTTCACCCCAGGAGGGGGAACTGCGCTGACGTAAGTGCCTGTGGACTTCCAGGATGCCATCTCGGCGTCCATGGCTGTCTGCCACTGAGAGAAATAGGGACCCGTAATCGCCTCTGCGTAAGAGCGCGGGGTCGGGATGTCTGGTACATCCGGGTCTCCCTCAGGTGCAAGCAGCATGGCCACGAGATGAGGTACAGTAGCCGCAAGACACTCAAAATCCTCCTGCCTGTCCTCAAGGACGTCCGTGCCAAGAGCACACTCACCCCCGACGGACGGAGGACAGATAGAGTCAGACTTAGCAACAAGACTAGCGGCGTAGTCGAGACGACAAGCAGCAGCAAAGCCAACAAGCTCAAAGACTAAGGCAGACGTAGCAGCAGACTCAAACGAAGGGTCAGTGACAACAGTGGCTAAGAGACGCGTAACAATAGGACTCGCAGCACGAACTAGGTCAGACTCAGGGTCCGGAACGTGCGGAAGAGAGGACACAGGGGGAGACGGCAGAGGGATACGCTGTGGAACAGAGGAAGGACGAAGTGCCATAGTGTGCGTGCCGGGGAAAGGAGGAGGACGCTCACGAGGAACACGACGACCAGTGCGACCAGCGCGAACAGGCGAGGCAGGACGAGACGCAGGCTCACGACGCTCTGTAAGCGAGTCTGTCTGCTCAGTGTAAGGAGAAGGAGCAGGCAGTGGAGAGCCTGACTGTAACGGGAGGCCAGTAGAAGACGGGAGGCTAAGAACATGGCAAAGCACGGAGTCAGGCGGTGGCAGAGACGACGGTGACGGCGGAGCGAAGAACAGTCGCGGTTGTGCAGTACCACCAGCACCAGCACCTCCAGTACGAGTACCAGCAGCTCCAGCGCCTCCAGCAGCATCAGAACCTCTAGCTCTAGCGCCTCTAGCTCAAGCGCCTCCAGCTCCAGTACCTCCAGCTCCAGGGTCACCAGCTCCAGCGCCTCCAGCGCCAGCGCCTTCAGCTCCAAAGCCCGCAGCACCACCAGCTCCGGCAGCTCCAGCACCTCCAGGATGAGCACCAGCAGCACCAGCTCCTCCAGCAGCTCCAGAACCTCCAGATCCAGAGCCTCCAGCAGCAGCACCCCCAGAACCGGCACCTCCAGCTCTAGGGTCTCCTACTCCAAGGTCGACAGGACCAGCTCCAGTGCCTCCAGCTCCAGTGCCTCCAGCAGCAGCACCCCCAGAACCGGCATCTCCAGCTCCAGGGTCTCCGACTCCAGGGTTGACAGCACCAGCTCCAGGGCCTCCAGCTCCAGTGCCCCCAGCAGCAGCACCCCCAGAACCGGCACCTCCAGCTTCAGGGTCTCCAACTCCAGGGTCGACAGCACCAGCTCCAGGTCCCCCAGCTCCAGTGCCTCCAGCAGCACCACCCCCAGAACCGGCACCTCCAGCTCCAGGGTCTCCAGCTCCAGCGTTTCCAGCTCCAGTGCCTCCAGCTCTGGCACCTCCAGCAGCAGTGCCTCCAGCTCCAGCAGCGCGACTCCGAAGGCGGGTGCGCGAAGCAAGCCACTCGCGCAGCTAATGCGGCGAGAGAGGTGACCGCTGCGACGCGGCACCAGGAGGACCTCCAGCAGACTCAGCACCAAGCCTGTCGATTGACGGGCATATGCCCTTAATGCCCTTAAATTCTAGGCTACTTTCGCTCAAGCGCGACTGCATAAAGTGTTAGGATCGCCCTGCACCCGTGCCACTAAGTGCTTTGTTCGACCCTTCCCCGGATGCGTTAAGTGCTCCAACCACGCCTTCCCCACCCACAAAGTTTTAATTTCCGGTTCTAGGACCCTCCCCCCCCCTTTCTCCTTAGGTTGCACGAGAGCGCGCCAAGGGGATTTTTCCCTTCGTGTTTTCTAGCAAATCCCGTGTTTGTGATATCTCTAAGTCAGCTTTTGAGCAGCCGAACTTTCCCTTAGCTAAGATAGTGTAAGTGCAAGCCCGGATATCAAGTTTTCACTTTGGCCTGCGCCCGTGACTGTTAAGGGCGCCAAAACACTCAGCTACGGCCAATACAAGGTCAGATAGGGAGGAGCTGGGGACTCCAAGTATGGGCCCCAGGAACATCGACAGGCCTGCTCAGCACCCCTAGGCTCAGCACCAACAGACTCAGTACCCCCTGGGCCAGCACCTCGACGGCCAGCACCTCCAGCTCTAAGGTCTCGAACTCCAACGCGGGGGTCTCCAGCTCCAGTGCCTCCAGCACCACGGACCCCAGCAGCTCGAGTACCTCCGGTACGAGCACCTTCAGGACCCTCAGCGCCAGCACCCCCAGCGCCTCCACGACGAGCAGCTCCAGCAGCTCCAACCGCAGCACCTCGAGCAGCAGTACCTCCAGCACCAGCAGCACGACTCCTCAGGCGGGTACGCCACGCCAGCCACTCTCGTAGGTGGTGTGGTGAGAGAGGCCCCCGTCGTGAAGAGAGACTCCCAGGCTCAGCACCCTCCGGCTCAGCACCCCCAGGCTCCGCACACTTAGGCTCAGTATCCCCAGGCTCCGCACTCGCAGGCTCAGCACCCCCAGGCTCCGCACCCCCCAGCACCTCACGCACAATATCAGCACCCCCAGACGCAGCACCTGAGTCTCTAGTGACCTCTACAGGCTCAGCCAAGGGGAGCGGGTCTACCTAAGACACACCTGAAGGAGCAGGACCCTGAGGGGGGAGGGGGTCTACTGGAGGGGGACCTGGAGCGAGGAAAAGCGGCGAGGGAGGGAGAGGGGCAGTGCGGTAGGGGAAGAGACGGTAGAAAGGAACCGACTCGTCAAAGGTGGCGTCCTGAGAGGGCAGGACACGGCGCGAGGTGGGGTGGTAAAACTGCCAGCCAGGCGCGTCAGGGACAAAGCCAAGGAAGACACAGGGAATGGTGTGGGAGGAGAGCTTGTCCGCGGACGCATCACGGACAAGGGCACGAGCACCCCAGGCCCGGAAACGCGACGCATCGCCAACCTCCCCCGTCCAACGCAGTGTGGGCGAGGTCTCCGGCAAGGAGACACAGGGCCAGAGGTTGAGCTGCTGCGCGGCGTACCGGACCGCAAACGGCCACAGAAAATGGGGAGCCGCCGCATGGATCAAGGAGGTACGAGCGATCTCCATGACTAAGCCAATGTGGCGCTCAGCAACCCCATTCTGCTCGATGCTTTCCCCCTGACAAAAGGCCCGCAAGAGGTCGGAGGTGAACTCACCACCTCTGTCAGAGTGCAGACGCATGACAGGAAGGTCCTGGCGGAACCTGCGGCGGAGCTGGAGACGAACCGCTCGGATCCAAGGGATCAAGACAGCAGGGACCTCACCCTTGGTGCGCAAGGGAAAGACCGTGGTGTAACGCGAGTAGTCATCGACAACCAGCAGAAAGTACCGCTCACCGGCCTATCCACGAACGCGGGCCGGACCCCACACGTCCAGGTGGAGGGTCTGCAAAGGAGCCTCTGTCGGGGGAAACGAGGAGGAGTGAGGAGCGGCGCGCTGCCGCCCCTCGACGCAAGGAAGGCAGGGCGGCGCAGGGGAGGCAGGGAGGGAAGGGAGAGACCTGGGAAGACCAGACACAAGGAGGCGACGGTGCATGCCACGTAGACGCGGCAAGGAGGGGTGACCTAGACGGTGGTGCCAGAGAAGAGTCTGGTGCGACAGGGAGCGACACTCACAAGGGGTGGCTACCTGACCTTACGCAGACACCTGACCAGTAGCAGCTACCTGAGGAGGCGCAGTCGTCAGTGTGTAAAGACTCGACCCTGGCCGACGGGTAAACGTGGCCAGGTGGCGGCCGGTCCGGGAGCACGTACAGATCGCCACACGCTGTGCTCCAGTGGTAAAGGTGTCAACCTACTGGTCCTGAAGAACTGTGTTGCTCACCAAGTTCGTAGAGAACGAGGGGAGGTGGAGGCATGTCAATGAGCCAGACGGAACCGCCAGGCACGGGAGCACAGTGGTGGACCGTGCCAGAACTGGGCCCCCTGAGGGGTCAGCCAGAGACACTGCAACAGGTGCAGGAAGTGGCGTGAGTGCGGTACTGTCGCGAAAGAAACAGCGGGAAGTACCGGAGTCAAGCGTGAAGGTGTGCAAGGCCTCAGTAGGCGCAGTACCTGAGACAGCAGACTCTCTAGCACCTAAGGCAGCAGCCTCACTAGCACCTAGAGCAGGAACCTCTATACCGGGGTCGTGCTGCACACACAGGTAACACTCACCCTCAGCACCACCAGGCAAAGCATACATGGCAGTAAGGATGGCGTCATAGTCTAAAGCAAAGACATCAACGCCCGACCTAAGCAGCTCAAGCCAGTGGGGGATCTCAGCCTCGTCTCCAAACTCTGCGTGCAAGGCGTCACTCAAATAGGACAAGCAGCGGGACTGTGCGTAACCAGCTGTCCCACAGGTCTGACCAGCTCGACAACCTGTGCGAATGACGTACGGGCAGTGACGAGGACTCGGAGACGTCCCACGCTGGTAAAGCCACTCACGAAGCCGCCGGGGCGTAAGGGTCGAACGTCGCTGTAGCTGCATCTGGCCACCACCAGAAACTCCGCACCGAACAGCGCCACAGTGACTGCTACTACGGTCGCCACCACTCCCACTGCTGCCACCACCGCCGGCACCACCCCCACTGCTGCTGCGGAGTGAAGTCATGGCGGGCAAGCTAGGAGGAGCGTGGCATCTAGGGCAGGACGGAGTGAAGGCAGTAGCACGAGTTGCAGCAGCAGCAGTAAGAGCAGCAGAGTGGCTCGGCGAGGCTAGGCTGTAGCACCTCCAATACTCCTAGCAGTACCTCCACCAGCAACAGCAGCAGCAGCAGCAGCAGGGTGGATCGGGTTGGGCAGGGCGGCTCGTGCTGGGCGGCGGGGCAGCAGGGCGCGACGCGCGGGCTACAGCAGGGCGCGACGCGCGGGCAGCAGGGCGCGGCGCGCGGGCTGCAGGAGGGCGCGACGCGCGGGCTGTAGCAGGGCGCGATACGCGGGCTGCAGCAGGGCGCGACGTGCGGTGCAGCAAAGCGCGACGCGCGGGCTGCAGCAGGGCGCGATGGCGGGCTGCAGGTCGCGACGCTCGGGGCAGACGTAGGGCGCGACGCGCAAGGCAGCAGGGCGCGACGCGCAAGGCAGCAGGGCGCGACGCGCAAGGCAACAAGGCGCGACGTGCTTGCTGCAGCAGGGCGTGCGCAGGGCATCGCGACGCAAGGCACGGCAGGGCGTGCGCGGGGCAGCGCGACGCAAGGCAGGGCAAGGCGTGCGCGGGGGAGCGCGACGCAAGGCAGCGCAGGGCGTGCGCGGGGCAGCGCTACGCAAGGCAGGGTGCGCACTATAGGCGCAGCGCAGGGCAAGGCGTGGGGTAACGCGTTAACCGCAGTCGGTCACTAGGTAATGGTGGGCCCGAAAATAAAGCGGTCCTACGGACCTACTGCTCTGAAACCATGTCAGAAACTAACGAGCATGAATGGCTGCATTGAATGAATCGTTGGTACAAGTGCTAACCCTAACATTGGGTTGTACCCCATATGGGCTACCCCACTATAGCCTACATAGAACTAGCACATATATAGTTTGACACGGGTTAGCGGATGGGAGGGGTGGAAGGTGTTTGACGATGGTGGGAAAATCGGTCGAGGGAGAGGCCTCACCATTCTCGCTGTCGTCGTCGCTGTCATCTTCGGGTGCGTTGGGGGACGCCGCAGTTGCAAGGATAGCATCCCAATCCGCTAACCAACTGGGATAAAAGGGCATGTTTCCTTGGTGGGTCAACGCATCCATACCCCCCCAGGACGGCACCCTGTAGCCCTTGGGGAGACCACTTCGGGCCATTCCATTGTCCACTTCTAACACTCCCCTCACTGGGAGGGCCCACCACTAGGGCACAGAATGTCGCCAGCAGCAGGAATCAAACCCCGGTCCTCCACGCTCACCGCGCCATGTCCAGTCCGCTAACCAACTAGGCTAAAAGGGCATGTTTCCTTGGTGGGTCAGCGCACCCATACCCCCCCAAGACGGCACCTGTAGCCCTTGGGGAGACCACTTCGGGCCATTCCAGTGTCCACTTCTAACAGCAGTTGCTGGGTTGAAGGCAGTGTCGGCGTGACGCGGCAGCATAGCGGCGCGCGAAGGAGGGGAAGACTCGCATTTTTTTTTTTTTCGGGATTTGCAGATACATTTGTATCGTTTCCGGAAATCGAACGGGTAACACTCGGTTGCTGCTGGTGTAACAGCGCAGAAGCGCTGTTACCTGCTCCGGCGAAAGACCTGGGGGTTCTCCTCCTCCGAGCAAAACTTTGACAGCAGTGGTGGGGGGGGTTTTTTATCAGAGTAAATTACTCTGTTTCTCTGAAAATCAGAGTGGTTTTTAGGGGGTCACTCTGACGTGTCTGGGTAAGTTTTTTGGAGGATAAGTTTTCTCTGATTTGTCAGGGTTCTGATTTTAGCTACTCTGAGAGACCAGTGTATATTTGTGGCGGATGTACTTTTCTCTGTACAGGGTATAGGCATTTCGACCGACCCTCCCTCCCCCCCCCCCGCGCCCCCCAATTGGTGGGTTAAGCAGAATATATAATGTCCGTAAGCTATCTTAACGATGACCGCGTAGCACAACGCTTACCGTAGTTTTTTGGTAGGAGTGCAGAAGGCCTGGGTTCAATACTTGAGAGGGCACTCAGAGTTGGAAAAATAGGTACACTGGGTGCCCAGAGTAATTTTTTCAGAAGTGAAGTTTTCTCTGACAAATCAGAGTAACGCTCATAATGAACCCTGAATTTCAGAGTTCCCTAGAAAACAGCTCTGGAAATCCGAGTAGTGAAAATCCAAAAAAAAGCCCTGGGTGGGGGTCTTCCGTTTAGGCTGACGTTCGGATTCTCTCGCTTTTTTTCCGGACTCGGAAATAGGACGGGCGTTCCCGTTCGTAGCCTCGTCGCGGTTGTCGTTGGACGGAGTCATTGTCGCTAAGTTGTGGTTGAAAATGTTCGTTAGAAGCATTGAAGGAAAACTGAACCGAGGAAGGGAGCGAATCCTTGCCAGCTTGACGAGCAAAAATCTGAACTTGAAAGTTCGAAAATGAAAACGTGGGTGAGGCCAAATGGCCGAAACCCCTTCTTTAATAGTCGGGGAAGGGCGAATAGCGCTTCGACGACACCTTCTGATGCTGCGTACAAGCTGCTTCATTTTCAAATAAGGTAAATTTAGAAAGTGTAACACTTACGAAAACATACATATAGTGAGACATCCTAAAAGGTCAGCCTGCATAAATTGTATCAGAGCGAGGTTTCAATCCTCGGACCTGTGGGTTATGGGCCCACCACGCTTCCGCTGCGCCACTCTGATATGGCAGGTAAAAATCATTATTTTAAATAAAACTATTATTGTCAATCACTGCTTGTTGACAGATCAAGTCAACGCAAAACCTTCTGAGTCAATTCGTCAACAAGGACCCTAAGTTCATACAGGTCAACAGTCAGTAAATGTGTGCATTGTTATCTCAGTGCTACTGGCTGTACAGCAAGTATTGATCGCACCACATGCCCTCTCTCATCCATCCATACCACACTACCATATGAAAACGCTCCCGTCAGGGACGGCTTGAGCACCGTCAGGTTCACGCCATATGTCACCATTTGCCCAGGCTTTATCGTGAACTTACTCGGCTTCACGACAACCTTCACATTACCCGGAAACATTGCTATTTTCGCCTCATAAGTGCTCGTTGACTTGGATACGCTCGTGACTGAACGTTTCACCAGCACGGAGCCTCTCAGCCGTCCGATGGAAATTGATGGACGGTTGAGCCTGTATGCTTTTTTGGGCTTGAGTTTCCACTTGGGCCAAAGCTTCTTTGCTCGCGTCATGCTTTGCCCTGCAAGGAAGTTCAGGTAACTGTATATCCCTGCGTTGAATGTCAGTCCTGGGTCAAGAATGGATGGAGGGTAGATATGGCCTTGGCCCATGTCCCAAGGCGTGGCAATTTTGCCCGAAGATGTTCGAATGGGAAGGTAGACCAGGGAGGAGTTGGTGGTGGTGCTTGAGGTTGTGGCTTTGTGTCTGCTGCTTCTCCTAAGGCTTCTGCTGCTGATGCTGCTGCTGCTGCTGCTGCTGCTGCTGCTGCTGCTGCTGCTGCTGCTGCTGCTGCTGCTGCTGCTGCTGCTGCTGACAATCCCTCTATTATATCTGCTAGTTTCAGAATTTCTTCTGCCACTCCCAGAGTCAGCTGCTAGTGAAAGCCTCAAACTATCCTCTCCTTGCACTCCCAACCCTCCCCCTCCTGCCTTGCCCTTTTCCAGCCTCTCCGCCCTTACTATCTGCCTATTCCTCTCCAGACTCCGTACAGGCCTTCCCGTCACAGGCCTCCCTGCTATAGGCCTCCTCGTTACAGGCCTCCCCGGTACAGGCCTGGAGACTCTAGGCACTTGATGCAGCGGCGGCAGTCCCCAGCTTGGAACCCCGTCCATCACACGCCTAGCAGGAGGAGGATTCACACGCGCTCCTCCCGGCCCTCTGGGCTGACGTGGCCGAAGCTGTGGCTGCTGCGGGTGCTGCAAGTGCAGCGGGTCCCGTGGTTGCAACGCAGTGGGGTTCCTTGGCTTGACCCGGGCCATGGATCCTGCGGGTTGGGCGTATGAGCTTCTGGCGGTGGTGAGAATGGCAGACATGACCTGAGCGGGCGTCCACCCGGGGTGCGCCTGAACGACCATCGCTGCGATGCCAGCCACGTGGGGGGTAGCCATGGACGTCCCGGAGAGGAGGGCGAAAAATGGTCGCGTGCGTGTGATTGCTGTTGGTCTCGACCGTGAATCGTCTGAGAGTAAGCCGTTGCTGGTGCGGGATATGCCAAAGCTGTTGTTGTTGTTGTTGTTGTTGTTGTTGTTGTTGTTGTTGTTGTTGTTGTTGTTGTTGTTGTTGTTGTTGTTGTTGTTGTTGTTGTTGTTGTTGTTGTTGTTGTTGTTGTTGTTGTTGTTGTTGTTGTTGTTGTTGTTGTTGTTGTTGTTGTTGTTGTTGTTGTTGTTGTTGTTGTTGTTGTTGCTGCTGCTGCTAATGCCTTTGCTGCTGCTGCTGCTGCTGCTGCTGCTGCTGCTGCTGCTGCTGCTGCTGCTGCTGCTGCTGCTGCTGCTGCTGCTGCTGCTGTTGTTGTTGTTGTTGTTGTTGAACTCCCTGCTTCCCCTCCACGCGTCACCATCAGCAGCTCTGCTCCGCACCTCCTCCCGCCTCGGCCTAACAACAGCCATCGGCGAAATGGGGCTACGCCTCTGCCCAGTCCACGCAGCCCAAATGTCCACCCCAGGCGCAACCACATCGGGCTTTAAGATATCATTCGTGGGGTAGGGCGCGGTCGCGCCAAACCTCGGGTTCACCGTGGGGCCAGTGGAGGAGAACGACGCAATCATGGGCGGCGCGGCGTTTTCCAAAATGTGGCACCGGGCCATGATGGTCGCAGTAGGTTTGGGCGTGTTCTGGATGTAGGCTCGGATGATCCGAGCCTGCGCGAGATTGACGTGGATGAACGGGATGGGCGCGCCGGCCGTGGCAGAGAGGGTGTTGAGGTCGATTAAGCCTCCGTCTTCGTTTGCAAGGATCATGGCTACTCCTCCGGCTGCTGCCACTGAGCGCAGCTTGTCTTGGACTCCCACCATGCCCCGCGTGCAGAGGACTATGGCTCCCCGTGCTCGTGCAGGGGAGAGCGATTCGGGTAGGCAGTGGGTGGCCTGGTGTTTGGGGGGGAAAGGGATGGGATGGAATGGTTTGGGATGGGATGAGATGGGAGTAGCAGGTTCAGCTGCAGCATAAGCATGAGGATTAGCATGATTGAGCAGAAGCAGAGAAGGCAGGAGACAACCACGAAGCACCCCTTGACAATCCAGGAACTCTCAATATCCATCCCAGGTACCCAGTATTTCCTAACCACCAGCGCTATCCGGCACCCAATGTAGATGCTAGCAACCAGCTAATGTGCTAGCGCGACTCATCCTTACCAGTCAGCAACTGCTTACCCCCTCTCTCCCCCCACACGCGCACCACTTCCCCGCCACCACTGCAGTCTGCAGCAGCTCACCCTGTCCAGAGAGCTGTCGGGTCGGGCAGCGTCGGCAGCAGAGAGCAGCGGCAGGTGGCGCATTTTGACACACTTCAGAAATTCCCCTCCCCGCATTACTCGATGTACCTCCACCACTGCAGGAACTCACACTCTGTTCGAACCGCTTGTCCCCCCACCCACCCACCCACCATAACCCCAACGCTACAGCAGCTCACCCTTTCCCAGTAAGCAACCAGTCATCCCCCCCACACCCACCCCGCACCCCAATCGCTGCAGCAACGCACCCCTGCCAGTGACCTTTCGGGTCGGGCAGCGTCGGCAGCAAAGAACAGCGGCAGGCTGATTTCCCCAACCACCCACCGCACCCCCACCACATGCAGAAGTGACTTCAGTGTCGACTCAAACGCCAGCACCAGCAGCAACTCACCCCTTCCAGAGAGCTTTCGGGGCCGGCAGCGTCAGCAGCAGAGAGCAGCGGCAGGCGGCGCGTGGCATAGGTGCCCGAGCCCACTCCAGAGGCGTACACCACCCTGCCACTGCCCAGTCTCAGCTCCGTGAGGAACCGGCGGCCTATGGAGCTGTGGGTAGGATGGATAATGGATGGGTAAGTGGGAGGGGTTATGGGAGAGGGGAGGCAGGTGTATGAGCCCACTCCAGAGGCGAACACCACCCACTGAGCCCACCGCCCAGCCTCAGCTCCGTGAGGAAACGCTGTCCTATGGAGCTGGCAGAAGGAGCATGGAAGAGGAGAGGAGGGTAGAGCAGAGGAGAGAGGCGTGTGATGAAGAGAGCCCACTCTCCAGAGGCGTGCACTACCCACTGAGCCCACTGAGCCCACTGCCCAGCCTCAGCTCCATGAGGAAACGCCGTCCTATGGAGCTGTGGGTAGCAGGGTGGGTGGGTGGATGAGGGGGGGATTCCCAGTAATGAGGGGGTGTGTGGGTGGGTGTGGAGGAGAGGGTGATTGGAGCTGCTCGGAGCGGGGATTGATAGGGGAGGGAGAGAGAGAAGAGCATTGGAGAGGAGGGAAGAGCAGAGAAGGGGCATCACCGAGCAAGCCGGCACACCAAAAGACTCATTATGATGTGTCAAACCACACCAGCATGAAAACCACCCAATCACACAATCGCTTCAATATCACCCAATTACATCTCAGCCCATCCACCTACCTCGCCCCCACAGTCAGGTAACACGGCGAGAAGTTACTAATCGTGCGGTAGATCCCAAACCGGTTCCACAACCCCAGGTTCGGCGCCGGGCCTTGATTCCCGGCCGCCGTAACCACCACCATGCCCGCCTGATTCGCCAGCAGATACAGCAAATCATCAAAGTAATGCTGATCCGGACCCAAACCACCCAGCGACAGTGACAGCACGTCAACCCCGTCTTTAATAGCCCGGTCTATGGCGTAATGCACGTCTGCCAGCTCGCCGTAGCCGGCGAGAGTGGCGTTGGTCCAGAGGACTTTGTAGACTGCGAGATGCGCGCCGGGTGCCATGCCACTCGCGATACCGAGCGAGCGCACGGGGGGGCGCTCGGATGTGAGTACGGGCGTGCCGCCCGTGCCTGCTGCTGTGCTGGTGAGGGTGGGGCAGGGTGGGGTGGAGTGGGGTGGGGTGGGTGGGATAGGGTGGCATAGGGTGAGATGGGGTAACACGGGGATGGAGTGACATGGGGATGGGGTGACATGGGGATGGGGTGACATGGGGATGGGGTGACATGGGGATGGGGTGACATGGGGATGGGGTGACATGGGGTGAGATGGGAATGGGTGACATGGGGATGGGATGACATGGGATGACATGGGGATGGGGTGACATGGGATGCCATGGGGATGGGATGACATGGTATGACATGGGGATGGGGTGACATGGGATGCCATGGGGATGGGATGACATGGGATGCCATGGGATGACATGGGATGACATGGAGATGGGGTGACATGGGATGCCATGGGGATGGGGTGACATGTGATGCCATGGGATGACATGGGGATGGGGTGACATGGGATGACATGGGGATGGGGTGACATGGGGATGGGGTGACATGGGGATGGGGTGACATGGGGATGGGGTGACATGGGATGGGATGGAAACGTAGGGGGAAGAAGTGGAGAAGAAGATCAGGCTAGGTGGTGCCAGTGCCTCGGAGTAAGGGGAGAGAGAGGAGGGAGGGAAAGGAAGGGGAAGGAGTGGCGATGTTAACTTGCAGTGTCCCTTGTCTCACGGACACCACTAGAAGTGCCATGGGTGTTACTTTTGAGAATTCTCAATATATCATGGGAGAATGTTCATCCGTTGCTCTCTCTGGTCGTGCCTTGCACACCCCCCTTACCCTGCACACCACGTGCCATGGCCGTCCGCGTCGCGCGGCGAGCGGAAGTCGTATTGCGTGTCCACCACGCCGCCCTGCGCCTCGTACGCGTGCGAGAAGAAGCGCGCGCCCACCAGCTTGCACGTGCACCGTGACGCGGGGAAGTCGCGCGTGCGCACGCATTTGCCCGCCCACCGGCGCGGCGGGCGCGGGTACACGTGCGAGGACTGGAGCGGATGGGGAATTTATGTTGGGTGGACGGGGGAAGGCGGATTGGGGGTGGAGACGTGTCTGGGTACGTGCGTGGGTGGATGGGTGCTTGCAAGTGCGACTGCATCCGTGGGAAGGGGAGGAGTAGAGAGGATTCTTATGCGCCAGTGGCCTAAACGCGCATTCTTCTGCCCGAGAAGCAAGGAGAAGAAACAGGAAATAATGAACACCCTCCAATTAAGCCAATGGATCTTGAGACATTTCCAGCAAGCAGCAGCGTAGGAGAAAGTTTAGCTCAGGGGAAAACAGTTGTTCAGTGGAGTCAACGGAGTACTCTGTGGTAATAATAATAATGAAATTATCTTACGTTAGCTACTCGGAACGAAGGGTGCTCGGGCCATATTCCAGTGTCCACCACGCCGATCACGACTCCTTCACCTGCCCGGCTCCCCCCGCCGCTAGATTTCCACATGGATCCGGGCAGCTGCAAAAATCTCGGTGTGTAGGTGGTAGCGGACCGGACGCCATAACTCCTGGTGACGTCAGCGACCATGGCGTGGCGCTTTAATCTCCTAACGTCCGCTTGCGTGAGGCGCGCTGCGAAGCCATTGGCTGCAAAGTTGTAACTGGACGAGGTGGGAGGGGGTGTGGGAAGACCATGGGTAGATTAGTACCAGTGCAAACCTTGGGAACTTCTTGTCTAATCACATCCGCCATCTTCCATCCAGCCATCCCTGTCCCTTGACCCAGCCACCCCACCAGCTAAGCCCGCCTGTACGGTGTGCTGGTGTGCGGTTTGAAGAGAAGCAATTCACGTACGCAGCATCCATTAGGCCAACACGCCACCTGCTGTGTGCTGCTGTGTGCCGCTGTGTGAGCAGTCAACTCAAAACGGACACGTCAACTCATGAACACCCTGGTCACCGACCGCACCAGTTGCTACTGCTGTTGGTGAATACGTCAACTCATTCACAGCGAGACTCCCTGCTCTCTGCTCCCTGCTGCTTACTGGCAGGTGTCAAGGACCCATAAACACACAACCTCCAGCTCACCCACGCACAGGCCCCACACGCTCCCCACTTTGGCAACAGCTTGCCTCGCTCACACGTGCCCTTGCCACACTGCCTGCTGCTGCGACTGTCGCTTGAATCCACTCAGAATCTCATTCATTCACGCATCCAACCATAGTTTCTGTACAAAAGTCCACGGGTCCCACCAGGGAGACAGCCCCGCACGCACCTGTAGAGCATGTTGCGCTCGCTCACGCGGGTCTCCGCCACCACCTGCTGCTGCTGCTGCCACTTTTGCTTTGATCCGATCCCAATGTCACTCATCACCCAAGCACCCATGCACCCATGCACGCATGCACGCATGCACCCATCCACCCCATGCACCCATCCACCCCATGCACCCATCCACCCCATGCACCCATCCACCCCATGCACCCATCCACCCCATGCACCCACGCACTCGCAACTACAACGGTCAGCAGCGCGCACCTGTACAGCATGTTGCGCTCGCTCAAGCGGGTCTCCGCCACCACCTGCTGCTGCTGCCGCACCAGCATGCGCGCAAACGCCTTCACGTGCGCCGCCTGCACGTTCACGCGCACTCCGCGCGTCGCCGGCACGGGTCCCCGCGGAACCTCCTTCCCCCCCGCGCCGCCGCTGCCAGTCCGTGGTTTGACGCTAACGCGGATACCCGCCATATCTGGAACATCCGACTCGGTATTGTTATTATCATCTCCGTAATTATCTTCGTCGTCCTCGTTATAGTCATCATCGTCCAACTCGTCATTCTCTTCCGCGTCAGCTGCGGTCGTCATCCCGTGAGGTCTAACTCGTTTTCCATTCCCCCTTGCCGCGGCTACCGCTGCTGCTTCCGCGACAACCACAGGGGAGGCGGTCGCGGGGAAACCGGGGATTCCGCCGACGTATGCGGGGATGGCGGGCGCGGAGCGCAGGCGGACTATGTAGACGGCGGGATGGCCGCCTGATATAAGGAAGGGACGTAAGGGTGGGGGAAGGGGGGGTTGGGGGTGGTTGAGGAAAGGGGAGATGAAGGACGGGAGGAAGGGCACGAAGGTCGGGGGACTGGCTCTAGGAAGGGAAAGGGAGGGGAGAGAGGGGCGCAGGTTGTGGGAAGTAATAGATGGCGGGAAGGTGAAGAAATCACAGGCGCAAAATGGAGAGAAGAAGAAATTGCAAGAGGGAGAGCAGCAGAAGCGGACATGCCTGGAACGTCCCGAGAGTCGACGGTAAGAGGCAAGAGATGCAGCAAGAGGAGAGCACAGCGAAGCAACCACGCGCTGCCATGCCGACAGTATAGCCCCCTGCTCTTTCCTCCCCGCTGTCCCGGCCCTCGCTCCCACCCGCTGCCGTGCCACTGCCGCTGCCTCTGCTCCTCTCGCCGCACTCGCCGCACTCGCCGCACCCGCCGCACCCGCCGCTCCCGTCGCTCCTGCTGGAAAACGCATTTCTGTTCCTCGTCGCGCTGTCTCCATCTCGCCCTTCCGTTTCGCGTTTCTCTACAACTCGCCTTATGCCTCCCCCTCAGGTTTGCCCGTCGTCTCCCTCTCTGCTTCCCTCTCTGCCTCCTGCCGCGCAGCTCTTCGTTTTGCCACTCTATCGTGTGCTGCGCGTCGCGCTGCCATAGACGCGAGAAGCACGGCTCCGTGAGTTCCGTCCGCCGCTGCTCCCTCGTCTCTTTCGGTTTCTCTACGCAGCGCCATCGCTGATTGTGTATCATGCAACGCTGCTTCGGCTCTACCGGCGAAGGCTGACGGTTACACGGAAATGTTACCTTTACCATGGCTTTAACCATGGTTATTGGAGGAAGTAGTAGGCTATAAAAGTCGCATTGTAAAGCTAAGGTGTCTGTGAGATAGTACCGTTGCCATCTACTCGCTCCTGGTAATCATTGCTGGTTCTGCATGATAACAAGTGGTGGCAGAACTACTCAGAGAAACACTCGGGTGGCTGACTTTTACTCCTATGTTGGTACTCTGTGGTTTTCTGCTGGCGTGACTAGAGAATGACGCTTCGTCGCGCATTTCCTATATTCGCATTAAGAGCATTTGTTAGACTTTCTAAATACGGCGTCCGCCACCAAATCACGTACTTACCACCTCCATCTCTCCATCAGTACTTGGGAGCTCGGTTCTTTGCTGCTCGAAATACTTGTTCGTTCCTCCATTATTGGAACAACCATCCTCTCCCAAGCTTCGAGTTTTGTTGCTCTGTAAGAAACGGCGAAGAATTTCATGGTATGTCCCCTCCACTCAATTCCAGAATGCGGTTATGCGCGGCGCGAACCGAACCAACCAGGGCAGGTGCACAATGGGCGACCTGATTTTCCCAAACCTTTCTGTTAGTGGTTCTCAAGGGCAGTCTATAAAATTCTCGTTGTGGGGGTGGCTGCCCCATGCAGCCGCAACACGTCGTTGGGTTCGGTGGGGGCTCGGGAGATTAGGCACGTCAGCAGCGCCTCTTGAACTTGTGAGGCAAGGAAAACTTGTAGCGACGTGAGCGAGGTTCGTCGTGAGGTAGTTTTTGCAATGCAAACCAACTTTTCTCGACCAAAGCATCGTGCAGGTATGGTAACCAGAAAAGGTTTCCACGTCCAAAGCACTGAGCTAAGGGCGAGAGGATGCGGTGCGTCGGTGTACAGCAAAATATAGTGCTCTCAAAGCATTCTTCCTCCTTACAGTGTATAATACAACAGCCCTCTAAAAAACAAAGCAACCATAAGAAATTGTCCACTATCGTGACGCCGAATCCCCAATCTTTTTCAATTCCAGTATGCTCTCGAGCATCAACTTCCTCTCACCAAGGCTCTTCACGCTTAAATCGTCCCGTAACTCGGACGTTGTCAGGTTGAGCAGAACCTGTGGAAAATCAAGCAGCAAAACAGCTCGTTATTTGGAAGCATGAAAACACCAAAACGTAAATGAAAGAGATCAGTGCGGTGAAAGCACTCACCCCACCACAGACGCGTTGTTCCTTGAAAGTGTCTGCATATGCACCAAAGCCTTGCAGCTCAAGCCAGGAAGCCACCTGATCTACTGACCAAGAAGATGGATCTCCTGTCAAACACAACCACAAGCACAAGCACGATACAACAAGCAAAAAAGCCACAAATGAACAAGGGAGTCCTTGTCGATAACTCACACAGTTCCAGCAGTCGAAGTGATCTCCCGACAAAATGCAATCATCTTATGTTAAGAATAGCAAGCACTCACCCATCTTCCGCACACTCTTCTCAATCAGCTTCTCGTCAAACTTCTTCATCCGCTTCCGCTCCTCTTCCTCCAGCCATACCCCTGTCCCACTGCCACTCCCCTTCTTACTACCACCACGCTTGTTATCGCTACTCATGAAAAAGCTTTCCGTTTCACCTCCTGCATCCCTTCGTTCCCTGACCCTCCTCCCATCAGCCCTATCCTCCTCGTCCTCACTGCACTCAATGTAGTCTACCCACTTCTTCCATTCATTATCCTCACTTGAGGCGCCATTGAACCACCTCCTCACGCCAAGCTTATTCAGCGCCTTCTTCATCTTCTCCCGCTCCTTGGGGCTCAAGTCAAGGTAATCCATCATCTCGCTTTCAAAATCACTGCTGCGCTTCCCTCTCTTCCCCCGCCTTCCACCGCGACCGGCTTTATCACTGCTGCGGGAACTGGATCCGCGATTGAGCAGCCCAAACGACCATGCCGCTCCTAATATAGTCGCGATGAGGGCGAAAGCTGCCCCTGCGGTCCCGACCGCGGCTGCTATTCCGAGCTGTATCGCGGGGATGAAGAGCGGGAGCGAGAACAGCAAAACGAAGAATGCGATGGGGAGGATAACGGAAACCGCGACCATGGCGAAGGTAATCGCGACGACCGCTTTCAGTGCGGCTCCGACCACGAACACAGCGGCAAACGCGGCGACGATTGCGGCGACCACGGGACTGAAGATCCCGAGAAACGCGCGGGGCTGGCGAAGGGACACCGAGCTCGCTCCGCGGCCCGACCACACGTTGGGAGAAAAATCAGTTTGCTGATCGTACGCGCGTTTGCGGAACTGCATGGACTGATCGCTTGCGGTAAACGCGGACGTGAGTGCAGGCGCGGCCCGGGGTGACAGCAACGAGGGGATTGATTCTCGCGACGGGTAGCGCCGCGGCGGGTGGCTGTGGATTCTCGTGAAGAGATTGGCTGCTCTATGGGCTGCGTTAGTAGCGCTGCTGCTGCTCCAAGGTGACGACGCGCCCGACGCGGACGATGCGGCGAAGGATGCGGACTCCGTTGTCGAGAAGTAACGACTGGTTGGACTCCCGACGACCGCGCCGTGCGTAAGAGCCCGAGTCTGTGCCGCCGTTCCCACCGCGCCGCTGCAGGGATGATAACTTGTGGTTGCATCATTGGTCGAAAGGAACGAGGAGGTTGATGCGCGGCACGGCCTCGCGACGGGAGACGAGTGGCTCGCGCTCGTAGTACTGATCTGGAATCGGTATCGTTGACTGCGGAAATTCAACGCCGGCTTAGCTGGAACAGATTGCACAACAGCCTGGTGCGCTACGAGCATTGCGCCTGCGAACACGCCCATCGACGCGTCCCACTTTACTGTCCAAAACACCGTGGTGGTAGTAGTGGTTGCAGAATCTCACGGTATGGAAGACGCTAGCGCTTCTACTACTCGTCGGCAATACCCAGGATGAGGTGAGGGCACACAAGTGCTACTACTTCTACTCGCGCTAATGCGGGCGATGAAAAGTAACGGCCGCCGTCACGTCCGCGGCGCCACGCAACGGTGGCTGACCTGGAATTACGCTAGTGCTGACGACGACCTCAAGTCGGGATAATCCAGTATAAGCTTACGGGGAGCCTAAGGAACAAGGCGGGGGGGAACCAGCGAGACCACAACGCACAACGACGAGAGCAGGCTTGCCTGGTTAGGGGGCTTCTCATAAGCGACCGGCGGAGGAGAATAGGCGATAAGAAGAATACGATGATGATGTCATACCACGCACGCGGCCCGTGCCTGCTGGCCTGAGGCAGGGCGTATCTATGGCATCGCTTTGGTGTCATAAACAGTGTACTGGTCGGATCGGGTCGGGTCTGGTGGGTTGTAAAGCGGCGAAAGGGCAGGATGGCGTGCAGCACAAGCAACAGAGGTAAGGAGCCGTACGCGGTACACGCTGCTCGCGAATGTGCAGCTCAGTCTTTCCCTGCTTACATATACGTCCTTAAATCCGGACTTGCCTTATTTTCTTGATATTTCTTGTCTCACTCCACCCTGATTTCAATAATGCTGATTCTCTAGACTTTTTCCTTAATAACAATACAAGGTTTTATATCAATCTCAAGGGTTAAACACCAGTATGGAATAAACCCTGATCATGTCCATACTAACTTTTGTTCCTTCTGCTCAAATCTGACTAATTATACACTGGTTTGGTCTGTAGGCGAAAACCAGTGGGGCACTTGTGGGTCTAAATACCGTACTCATGGCACTCATGCACGAGTCACAACTTGCTTGCTGCCCTGACTTGCTGCTGCTGATGCTCGAAGCTGTGCGATCAGCCTTCTAGCGGCTGGGGAGGGGAGCATGCCAGTGGAGGCATGTGGGTGGGATGTGGAACAGGAGGAAGGTGAGAGTGGGGACGAGGAGGTGAGGGAGGAGTGGGACCAGTTGCGACGAGGAGGGGGATGGGGCTTCAGATGGTGAGACGGATTAGTGGAGGGTGATAGGGAGAGAGAGGAGGATGAGGAAGACGAAGAGGATGGGGAGGAGTCAAACGAAGCCGAAAGGCTGGAGTAGGAGTCACGGGATGTGTTTTGCTGCTGTTGCTGCTGCTCCCTCGTGCTGCAGGGAATAGCATCGCCACACCATTGGCCAGAATAGATAGCATTCGAGTATCTCCCATCACTGTCACTGCAGCACTTGTCAGCATCAGCAAGCAGGTCAATGACCCTTCTAACCTGCACAATACTGCTGAACGATACGCGCCGAACAAGCTTTCGAGTGGCAGCGTAATCCGGGCTCTCCCGTTTTGGATTGAAGCACGAGCGTCTCGGACTCAGGCCCGTCCGACCCTGATCTTCTGATTCGGAGGAGCTCAGCTGGTCTGCAATGGACTCAAAGCTGCCTCTAGGGTTGATTCTAAGGCTGTTGACGGGGCTTATGCCGGGGCTATTGGACAGGTTCAGGCGCAGGACAGGAGCGGAGTATCTACGGACGAGCTCACGCTCGGGAACCACAGTGGCTGATTGTGAATGCTGGATATGGGAAAAGTGGGCGGATGGGAAGCCATTGAAGTGAATACGGTTGGAGGAGGAAGGGGATTCTTTTGCAGAAGCAGAAACAGAACAGGTTGACAGGAACGCAGGAGCCACAGCAGAAACCGGAGAGGAGGGAAGGGAGGGGGTGAAAGGAGGAGAGGTGTGAGTGGAGGGAGCAGCGGAATGAGGCAAATTGGGGGGCGGGGTGAGCTGCCAGAGAGGCAGAGAAGTGCTGCGAGGGAAGCTGCGGGAGGCAAGCGATGGGTGGGAGGGGCGAGGAGGAATGGGGCACCCCGCGTTGGGCGGCATGACGCGCAGGTGACGATGATGATGGCGTCGCTGCCTGCGCTGCTTCTGCTGCTCATCCTGGCGATGCTGCAACGCTCGCGCAACGCTTATCGATGCGCCAGATGCTGATGCTGTTGCTGCTCCTGCTGCTCCTGCTGCTGCTGCTGCTGCTTCTCTTGCTGCTGTTGCTGCTCCTGCTGCTGCTGCTCCTGCTGATGCTGCTGCTGCTGCTTCTCTTGCTGTTGTTGCTGCTGCTGGAGCTCTTCTTGTGATCTGCCGTAGCGCTACCTTCACCTGAGCCGCCTCGCAAGCTGGAAGACAGGTGACATCATGATAGCCTTGGGAGAAGCAGCCGGCCATGATGTTGCAAGGCACGGGGCGCGCCACGGGAGGGCCTCGCGAGATGTGCATGTGAGTGGAATCGGCGCCATGGCGGTTGTTGCTGTCACAACGGTTGTAGCCCCTCGCAGTCCTTGTCGTTTGAGGCCGCGCCTCAACGGTCCTCGTTGTCGTCACACTCTGCATCTGCATAGTAGGAGCCTTGAGGTGGGCTGCCGCCGTCTTGTCGTCAGCAGTAGCAGCACGGGTCTGCTGCTCGGCCGCGCTGAGAACAACCGCCGGATTCATAACACGCCCATGACGCGGCGCCATTGTAGCAGTAGCAGCAGCAGTAGTAGCAGTTGTACGGAGTACGCCGTTAGAGGGACTGCCGAGGCAGTTCGGAGCCGCACGAGGCTTCTAAGACTTTGAGCCACAGTCACCTAGGAGGAGATCTCCGAGTCGTTAGTGACTGAGTGGTGGCTCGCTAGTGACTGAGTCGGAGGTCCCGTCGTGAAGCGGTTTAAGAGTCGGAGTTGGGCTGGGGGAAGGCGGCCGATACTCCAATTCCGAGTCTCGGCGAACGTTTTCCGTGAGAAGAATGTCTCCTCCTCGTGCAGAATAAATGGATATGCTGCCGCTGTTATCATTCTCGCTCGCCATCTTATTTCCGCTGAACCAAGCGATCCGGCCGCAAGCAAATCGCGGGTGTGGGGACGGGGTAGCAAAAGCCAAAAGCCAACAAGCCAAGAAGCCAAAAAGCCAAAAGCGCCAGTGGGGCGTCGTCATCAGGACGGAATTGTGCAAGGAAGCTGCGTGCGCCGCGTCGTGTGGACTCTTACGTGGCGCAATGTGCGCCTCAAAACAAAGTTCGAACGAGGATTGCATCGTGTAAGCCATGGTGTTTGTAGTACTACTCAAGGTCAACGGAATACTGTACAGTGTTGGGCCTTTTGTACCTAAAGGTCCTACGCGAAGAAACCGAGGGCTTTCCAAGAGATCCGTCGCGACTCGAGGTTCGTGATACAGTAATCGAAACGAGTGGCGACTCACGTCACGACGAGCCTGTCCAACAGGCGGCCTCTCACGAGTCTCAAGTGAAACATGGTGCGGCAGTCATGTGACTGCCCCAGTCGAGCCTGTTTTAGTCGTTGGTGCGCGGCTCTGGTCGGCGCGAACGCGGCAATCGCGGTGTCTTATCGTCGAGCTGGTGAGACGCCGTCTCAGCCTGTCATCCACCATTGGCGCCAAACCTGCTCCGGCCGAGCCGCGGGCAGAAACAACTGGATGCCACAAAATCGATGTGATGTCGCTTTTCAGCTGCTACGGTACTATCAATATCATTCGTCCTCCATCGTTTTCTACCAATCCATGAAACCGCGCTGTGACTCGTTCAACGATCATGCTAGCAGGCAGTTCCGGTTTGATAGCTGGGTGGGGAAGCAAAGATTCTATGTCTGACTGGAGGGTGGCCAGAATTGGCACGAGTGTTCAGAGCATGTGCATGTCCATCAAACTCACCACCACTACCACCACCACATCGAGATTTCAATCTTCACCACCACCTTTGCTGACTCGGATTGGAATGGAGCAGTTCGAAACAAGCCATGCCGACACGGGGATGAGTTCTGGTTTGGAGGAGTGCAGTGCGGCACAATTACAGGCAATGCCCAACAGGCCACCACTCAATCCCATTCTGAAGTCCCCACTCGTATGCAAATTACTGTACCGACCATGTTGTTTTAGCCTAAGATCCTAATAAACAAGAATCTATTCGTGCAATGGAACAAACAAGCTAGGAGTCAAAAGAATCTGGTACACTAATCTCAATCTGCCACAACGAGCAAGTGCCTGAAATCCCGTCCGTCCTGCAATCTCCGTTTCACACAACGAGCAAGTGCCTGTACAAGTTGATCACATCTTCTCAATTCATTTCTTCAGGACTTCAACTTCAGATTATGCATCAGGGTGCACTGAACAAAAATTACAATAATGCTCTCAGGGTGCTACAAAGATGCTACATGTACGGTTGTACAGTGCTTATCTTCGTATACCATTCAGTGCTGCCTTACCCTGGCGATCTACCCCAAGCAATGAAGGGATCTGCATGTTAATTTACATGTATAAGTATTACCGTACATCAGCTTTATTCAACACAACACTGCTATATATTCAGACAATCCAGACATACGGTTATGCAAACACAGTGTTTGTACGCTTACGAGACACTCATCATGGCACTCATGAGGCAGTCACAACATGTTCGCTGGTTTGCCTTGCTGGTAACGGTGCTGCTGCTGATGCAGCTGCTGATGCACGAAGCCGTGCGATCAGCCTTCTAGTGGCTGGGGAGGGGAGCATGTTAGTGGAGGCATGAGGGAGGGATGTGGAACAGGAGGAAGGTGAGGGTGGGCACAAGGAGGTGAGGGAGGAGTGAGAACAGTTGCGAGGTGGAGGAGGGTGGGGCTTCAGACAGGGAGACGAAGTGGAGGCTGATGGGGAGAGAGAGGAGGATGAGGAAGACGTGGAGGAGAGGAGTTGCGAAGGGGATGGGGAGGAGTTGAACGAAGCCAAAAGGCTGGGGCAGGAGTCATAAGATGTGTTTTGCTGCTGTTGCTGCTGCTCCCTCGTGCTGCAGGGAATAGCATTGCCACACCATTCGCCACAATAGATAGCATTCGAGTATCTCCCATCACTGTCACTGCAGTACTTGTCAGCATCAGCATGCAAGTCGATGACCCGCCTCACCTGCACAATGCTGCTGAATGACACGCGCCGAACAAGCTTCCGGCTTGCAGCACAATTCGGGCTCTCCCCTGCTAGTTTCGGACTGAGGCACGAGTGTTTCGGACTCAGGCTCGGCCGAAACGGACCTTCTGATTCGGATGAGCTCAGCTGGTCTGCAATGGACTCAAATCTGCTTGTACGGTTGGCTTTAGGGCTGCTGATCGAGCTGGTGCTGTGGCTATTGGACAGGTTCGGGCGCAGGACAGGTGCGGAGTATCTGCGGACGAGCCCAGGCCTGGAAGCCACAGTAGCTGACTTTGAATGCTGATTGTGAATAGGGTTGGCGGAGGAAGAGGATTCTTTTGCAGAAGCAGAAAGAGAAGAGGGAGGCGAGGACGCAGGAGCCGCAGCGGAGACGGGAGAGGAGGGAAATGAGGGAGTGAAAGGAGGGGAATGAGTGGCAGGAGCTAGCTTCCAGAGGGGTAGGGAAGTGCTGCGAGGGAAGCTGTGGGAGGCAGGCGATGAGTGGGCGGGGCGAGGGGGTACGGGGCACCCGCGCCTGGCGTTGGGCGGCATGATGCGCAGATGGTGATGATGAGGACGGCGCTGCCTGCACCGCTCGTCATGCTGCTGATGCTGCGTCTGCCGCGCGGCGCCTAGGCTTGTTGCTGTTGCTGCTCGTGCTGCTGATGCTTCTCCTGCTGCTGTTGCTGCTGCTGCTGCTCTTGAGATACGCAGCGGCGCTGCCTTCACCTGAACCGCCTCGCAAGGAGGGGGCGAGGTGGCATAATCTTGGCAGCAACCGGTTATGATTCCAGCCAGGGGACGCGCCACGGAAGATCCTCGCGTGATGTGCATGGCGTGAGCGTCGCAAGGCGGAGGCCCCCGCGGCGCCGCGGAAAGGCTGCCATGGCGGCTGTGGTAGTAGCCCCTGGTAGTAGTACTAGTATTGGTTGTAGTACAACTAGTAATCGTCCTCGTAGTAGTCCTCGTCGTCGCCCTCCGCATCATTATGTGGGCCGCAGTCTTGTCAGCAGCAGCACAGTGAGGCTGCTGCTGCTCGGCCGCACTGAGAACAACCGCCGCGCTCATTACACGCCTATGACGCGACGCCATGATGGTATAGTACTACTATTGGTAGTAGCGGCAGTAGTACGAGCCTCGAGTACGCAATACGCAATCCGCGACGGGCATCCACAGAAGGAAAGACTCTGAGTAGATATCACCGCCGGTCGGAGGAGATTGCTGGTAGGAGCTCGGAGGTCCCGCAGGCAGCAGGCAGTCAGAGAACTCTCTTCTTGAAGGCTGTTGTGAACTCTCTCGCGCAGACGAAATGGCCGGGATATGCTGCTGTGTTCCTTCTCATGCCGTGATCTTTATCTGATTTCCGCCGAATCGAGCAGATCCGGCTACAACAAGCAAATGGGTGGCGGGTGGGTGGAAAAGACGGGCCCTCCCTCCGGGGGGGGGGGGGAGGGTGGTGGCCAAAAAGTCCAAAAGCGCCTGCGGGACGTCGTCATCGGGACGGAATTGTGAAGGAAGCTGCGCGCGCTGCGTGGCCAGTATTTTCGACTCGTGGCATTGAATATGCCACAAGAACTTGAACGGGATTGCGCGGATTATTGTACGGAGGCGCGAAATCATGGTACTAGTAGTACTAGCACTAGGCTTAACCAGAGGTTCTACCTACGACGACACCGCCGACTTTTGAACTGGAGAGTGATTTGTAACGGGCCGTGCTTGCGAATGGTGAGTGGTGAATCCTGAGGAGTCACGTCGAGAATGGTGGGCTGGGCCGTTACGTGACTGGCCCAGTCGAGCCTGTTTGAGTCATTGAGCCTTGCTTTCTTGGTCGAGCCATCGCGGCAATTGCCGAGCTGGCGAGAGGCCGTCTCAGCAATACACTGCGGTGCACGCGCCCATAGGTGCCGTACCAGCCTGTTCTGGCCGAGCCGCGAAAAAGCAACAGCTTTCATTCCATACGACCGCTTTTTGCTGCTACAGTGCTATCAAAATCATTACTCCGCGTTTTCTTTTTCTGCCAATGTGGTGCTGGATGGAGAAGCAAGATTCCATGGCTGACTGGAGGGCGGCCAGAATTGGCACGAGTATTCTGTTGGGTGCAAAGCACAGCACATGACAACACCAGACTGGCGCTTTCAATGTTCACCACCACCTTTGCTGACTCGGAGAAATAGCATAACGATGGTGAAGGAGAAGGAAAGGGAGAGCATGCGAATAAAGGACAAACTAAACAGTAATATGCTGGGGCAGAGGTCGTTGCACTAAAACATCAAAGCACTGTCAGAGTTAGAACAACACAAAGGGTGTAATATCGGGGATCAATTTCAAGAATGAGAGAACGATGACCCGTACCCTCTATAGCCCTGCCCACTATATCACGATCCACTGAAACTTACAGAAACACATCCACATATGTCAATGCCCTTGACACGTAATAAATTGGAAACATTTCAGGTCCACTGTGCTTTTGCAAAGCCCAAAGAAAGAATTTGCATGTTTATGGAGCTGCCCCAATGAACACACTCACATGTATTGATATTACACTCGTATGACTCAGGGCGCGGTGCTTTTGAGTCAAAGTTCAGAAAACTGTTCGAACTTGATATAGTTACTGACCTCGTGAATGTCGCGAAAGCCTTCGCAGATTACCAAATTAATGTTCGAATATTGACCTGGCAAGTCACGTAACCAAAGAGTCAGTCGACCGCGTGTTCGAACGTGCATTCGAAACGTCCTTCGAACGTGGTCATTTCTGCCCAGTTCAGCTGCCGCACAAACTTGGCGAAGCGTGACGAAATCTACACTAAACATTTCGAGGACGACGCCAGAGCCACGTAGGCTACATCGGGTAACCTACTTGGTATAACGCGGCTCGGAGAGGGTCGAATTTTGACCCTCTCTGGTCACATTTTGACTTACCAGAAATCAGACCCGCGACTCGAACTTCATAAAATCACAATTTCTACTGCACAGTCGAACTATGAAAGGGGTAAGTAGTCGATTGAAAAAAACAAACGTGGGATTTGCGTCAAATGCACCGCGCCCTCAACACAACATTGGTATGTAACTGTGACGAGCTATACAAAGGGTTTTGAGAACTCAACAGATTGCTTTATAATGAGCAGTCTCGATAAATCATGGCATTCATGCACCGGTCACAATTTGCTCGCTCTCCTGCCCTGCTGGTACTGCTGCTGTTGCAGTTGCACGGAGCCGTGCGATCAACCTTCTAGCAGCTGGGGAAGGGAGCATGCGAGTGCAGGCATGTTGGTGGGATGTGGAAAAGGAGGAAGTTGAGGTTGGTGAAAAGGAGTTGAGGGCGGAGTGAGGGCAGATGTGAGGTGGAGGAGGATAGGGCTTCAGATGGCGAGATGAAGAAGTGGAGGGCGATGGGGAGAGGGAGGAGGATAAGGAAGAGGGGGAGGAGGGTAAGGGCATATCTTTGGTTTGGGTCATGGCACTGTTCATCCTACTGTTCGGGTCATGCGGAAATTGCGCATGACCCAAAGTGGCCTTCTGAAGTGTGGATAAGGTGGCATTCTGTGCTGTTTGGGTCATGCGGAAAACGCGCATGACCCAAAGTGGCCTTATGACCCGAACCAAAGATACGCCCTAATTGTAAAGAGGGTGGAAGGTGAAAATTGAAACAAGGAGATATGACGGAGTAGGAGTCACAGAACGCGTTTTGCTGCTGTTGCTGCTGCTCCCTGTTGCTGCGAGGAACAGCACTGCTGCACTTTTGGTGGCAATAGATAGCATTCGAGTATCTCCCGTCAGTGTCACTGCAGTATTTGTCAGCATCAGGATGCATGTCATTGATCCGTCTCACCTGCATAATGCTACTGAACGAGACGCGCCGAACAAGCTTTCGGTTTGCAGCATAGTTCGGGCTTTCCCCTGTTGCTTTCAGACTTAGGTATGAGTGTTTTGGACTCAGGCCCGGTTGAACCGAACCATCTGATTTGCGAGAGCTCGGCTGGCTTGGGCTAGAGTCCAAGCTCCCTCTAGGGTTGGCTTTAAGGCTGTCGACGGAGCTTGTGGTGGGCCTATTGGACAAGTTTGGGTGCAGGGCAGGTGCGGTGTATATACTGACGAGATCAGGCCTGGGAACTGGAATGACTGATTGTGAATGCTGGATGTGGGAAGAGTGGGCAGATGGAAAGACACTTGAGCAAGAGCGAATTGCATCGGAGAAAGGGGGTTCTTTTGTAGAAGCAGAAGTAAATGAGGGAGGCGAGGATGCAGAAGCAGCAGCGGGCACCGGGGTAGAGGGAAACGAGGGGGTGGAAGGAGGAGAGGAGTGACGCGTCGGTTTGATGGGCGGAGCGAGCTTCCAAAGAGGCAGGGAAGTGCTGCGAGGGAAGCGGTGTGTCACAGACAATGAGTGGGCGGGGCGAGGAGGAATCGGGCACCCGCTGGCGTTGGGTGGCATGATGCACAGATGATGATGAGGATGGCGCTGCCTGCGCTGCTCATCATGCTGGTCATCACGCTGATGCTGCTGCGCCTGCCGCGCTAGGCTTGTCCATGCACCAGAGGCCCCTATTGCTCCTGTTGTTGTTGTTGTTGTTGTTGTTGTTGTTGTTGTTGTTGTTGTTGTTGTTGTTGTTGTTGTTGTTGTTGTTGTTGTTGTTGTTGTTGTTGTTGTTGTTGCTGCTGCTCCTGCTCTTGCTCCTGCTGCTGCCACCCCAGGGATATGCTGTGTCTTTGCCTTCACACGAGCCAGCTCAACGGTTGGGGCTGAGGTGGCGGCATGGTGTTGGCAGCCCATGATTCGAGTCAGGGGCCGGACCACAGTAAGGCCTCGCATGATATCTTGCATGCAGCTCCCTTCATGGTGTGCGTGGGATGGAGTGTCATCACAAAGCTGAGGCTGCGTTCTCCTTGCTGGCCTCGCCCCGCGCGCTGCCCCGTCGACCCGCGCGCAGCCCCCGTCGACCCGGGGGACCCGTGCGCGCTGCTTTGTGGACCCGCGCGCGCTGCCATGTGGACCCGTGCGGCGTCCCTTGCCCTCGTGCGCCGCGGGGCAGCTTCTTTCCCGCCCCCTCCCCCCCCCCCCCGCCCCCCCTTCTCCTTCCTCTCCCTGCTGCGCGTGCAACCGTGGGGTGGAGGGTATGGGGATGGCGGGTGTGTGAGCCGTCCCCTGCTCCTCCTCCTCCGTCTCCCACTGCTGCAGCTACTGCTGAGGGGGGTGGGTGTGTGGGAGCCGAGGGAGTGGTGCTAGGGGGGTGTCGTGAGAGTCGAGCTAGGGGTGCAGCAAGGGGTGTGTGAAAGGGGTGTGGGATAGTTGGGGGAGGTTGAACGGAGGTAGCCGTCGTGACGTCAGCAGCGCCAGTAGTCCGGGGGTCACCCTTGCTCCGGTAGCCCAGCGAGCCTGCTGCGCCAGTCGCCTGTGGGTCCGTTGCTCCAGCCGCTCGTCTTAGCCGCGGAGCCAGTGACTCCAGTAGTCCGGACACCCTTGCTTGTGTCCGGTAGCCCGTGCGCGCCGCTCCTTTTGCCCGTGTGTCTGCGGCTTCACCTGTCGCCTCCTATCTCCACTCCTCTCACAGTCCCTCCTCCTCACTTGCCCTCTGTGACTGCCTTTAGTTTTGCTTGTGCTTGTGAACTTTTTATGCGACTACTTGTTGTGCTGATCATACCCCACTTTTGCCTATTGGTGTGAGGATCTAGGATCGAGCTCAGGAAAGAGAATTGTAATTGAATGATTCACCTGGGTACAACACGAGGCTATATATAGTCTCGACACAAGGCAAGTTACCCAGGTGTTACGCGAATGTACTGAGGGTCGCGAAGCGTCCCGAACAGAACCTTGCCGAACTCAGTAGAAAGCAATTCGGTGGAAACCGAATAAGCTTGAGTTCGGTACCGAATAGGCTTGAGTTAGGTTTGGTTCGGTGCTATAACTATAATGAAATATAGGAATGCACCTAACCTAGGAAATCAAGCATATCTATGCATGATAATATAAACACAAGCTAGATATAGCATAATAAAGTCCACGCAAGCTAGCAAAGCCAGCATAAGCCATCGTACTCTCACAATGGGGGTGTGTCAGAATGTATTATTTGTCTAGTCTGCAGTGGGGTATTCTATAGTGAGTACAGCCCAACTAGGGTTTGCTATATGTATCCCATTGCTTGCTAGTGAAAACCCTCTTTTCAATTCTAACTTTTGCCTGCTATTCTCTGTTGGAAATCCGAATATAGTATAATGAATACTGTATACCAGTGTGCTGTTTGGTTTTAGTGTAGTCCCATTTATAAGCCTCCAGGTCCTACAATAATTGTCACAGTTATTGTAGGGCCAGAATTATTGGAGCCTAGCATTATTGGAGGGTTGGGGGTAGAATTATTGGTGCTCCATTATTGGTGTGAATGGGCCATCCTGTGAGAGTTAGGTGGGTCCATAAATACCCTACTGTGTCACTTATGAATCAATCAATTCTCAATCCATTGTTCTGAATCCTTGCAGTTGCAAGTTTCTCTTGCTATTCTATCATACATTAAGGCTTCCGCTACGCCGGCACTATGCCTTTCTAGCATGGTATCAGAGCTACTCTAGGGGGCATGCTGCCAAATTTGGTTCAGAAGTTTACTGACATTTACTACGAATAGGTGCCTGCATACAGTCAGAGTACCGCACACCCGGTCTACGCTAGTGTATACCTGGTGTTCACTTCCAGGTCCAACCGCGCATTTAGCGCACACTTGGTGTACGGTTTGATCAACATCATGGCGCAATTCGACGATGAAGAAGATGCTGGATATGCGGCTTTCGAGGAAGCCATATTGGCTCAGCACGAGCACCTGGAAAATATTATCGCAAGGGCACCACCCGCACTTCAGGCATCACTACGGGTCAAGTTCAACATGCCAACGACAACACATTCTGACGGGCTAAGCAATCCGTCCACTCATGGGCAATCTCATTCAAGCACTCCTCGTACTAACCAAACTCGTGCATCCAATGTCCAAGCAGGAATTGAGGGTGACGGAGAAATGGGCATACCTCAAGGAGGAGAGTCATCCCAAAGGAGGGATGCATCCGTCCAAGGAGAGGAGAGCGCGAATCCCGCACCTCGATCATCCATGCAAAGGGAAGCACAGGGGAGGAATGATGAGTATGGGAGTGCAGTGCATGGTGGAATGAGAAGTGGACAGATTGGGCAGCAAGGTGACGGAAATGGTCAAGTGGGCGTGGAAGGTGTGGGTTTTGCCTCCTACACTATTGGTGCTCCCCCACTACGATGACTTACGGCTAACTCCCATCCCATTGGAGTTCCTCCCATGGCCAGGTCTCATCTTCTTGGTGACAACATCATTCCTCCACGTGCACATCGTCCACCAATCGGCGCACACACTGTGGACAGCATGTGGTGGATAGGATACGGAATGCATTCAAATGGTGTCATGCAACGTGATCAAGTGGAAGTGTTGGAACGTCAACTTGGTGGCCAGAATGGAGATATGCAGCGCACGGTGCAGCTACCTCGACCGTCAATATAGTAATTCCACCCAAGAGGGATTTAGTTGTTTCTGCCCAAGTAAAACAATATACCCTCTACGAAATGGCATCAACCCTTTATTACCTTGTCGTACAGTGTTTAGGGTTGATGCTTTTAAAACGATTCCGCCCGAGCGGAAATTAGATGTAACTATTGGAATATATTTATTACTACACTTGACAAAAAAATCTAAAACCCAATCGGAAAGGGATACTACTTGGGGAGGCATCAACCCTAAAAACAATGCCCTTTCCCGTATTTAGGGTTGATCCTTCCCGAAATTGTGGACAATGAATGCAGTACTTGCGTGAGTTGCGGAAAAGCCGAGTCCCTAGTCTGAACGATTATGCTCCCGCCTGAGGAGAATCCGTGGAAAGTGTGCGCAGAAAGCGAGGAAGGTCCCTCAAAAGAGGACAAGCTACAGTAGCAGTTCTTGCAAAGGTGAAAACCCCTCCTCGTCAGCTAAGGTGGCGGTGAGGATTTGATGACAATCTGTGGCACGCTCGCTGCTGGCCATGCCACGCATCAAATGCACTCGTGCCATTTTCTGGCAGTCCTTAGTCGCAGAGACTTATTTGCTTCTCCCATCCAGCTATCAAGCAGGAGCCGCTTTAGAGGAGGAAGAGGATGATTCATCCCAATGGTAGTACTGTAGAAAAGTAGTGACATCCGGGACTAAAGTTTGTTTTTGTGCGCGCTTCGGCCGGACCGGATCATATGTTTTGTTGGGCGGGTGTAGAGCAGTGTGTGGGAGACGGCGTCTCGCCAGCCTTGCGATGGATAGCGCATTGCCACCGCCCGATTGAGCACGGGCCACTGGCTCAAACGACTCTTGAGTCATGCCATGCTCCACTGGCTAAGCCGATTCACGCGACCCGATTTTGTACGATCAACTCTCGCCACTCAATGAGACTTACAAGCCTCGAGAGTCATGACCACGAATCACTTTTGAAATACATCACTTTCTTAACGCACCGGGTCCTCCGGTATAGTACTGCTACCACTGCAGTGCCGCGAGGTTTCTGTGCTGTGATTTGCGCAATCATCGTATATGTACGGTACACCCTCTTTCTCGATAGACTGGCATATGTTAGATTGACCGGGACGCCTAGTATAGCCGCAACGGACCAAAGAAGGTCCTATCACATGCGTTTTAGTGACAATTTGACCCAAGGCGGTCATTCAGGGTTTCAAACTTCACAAAATGGTAGTGTCGTTTTCAAAACGGTTGAGACGGCTATTAAACGTTAACGGTTTTTTACTGCCCAAGGCTTGTTTCGTCACCTCGTGCGACTTTGCCCGCAACCGTGTTATCGCACCAGCCCGCTACGTCAAACACTGTAGCCAGTGCGCGCGAAGGTGAGAAGGGTGAGAACGAGGGTGTACAAGTTTCCAGCGGGACCGCATCATTCTGCTACATACACATAGCCCGCGCCAATTTCACACTCCGTCACTTTTGGGTGAAAGCCCATTTGAACCTTTTTTGGCTTTGGGGATCAGACACCCAAGGAACTAGAGGCTATTCGTGGCATTGTAAAGTGTCAATGTTGTGAAATAGTGACTTTGTGACCGCAACGTAAAGACTGGATCTTCCGCTGCGACCATGTTTCTATTTTCCCGCTGACTGTTAAGCGGAGTGTTAATCGTTAATTTCTTAAAGCCAAACTGTTCGAAACAACCCTCAATTTTCGGGTAAATCAGGAATGAATACACAGGGGTGTGAAATTGGAGGGTGTGAATATACCGCGGACCATGTGTATATCATGGGGCTTTGCAGCGCGCTTTAACCCCAGCTACCCGCACATGTGATTTCCGCCCGGATAACGACGTCCCCCAAGCAAGTTTAGAATATGCCACCCCCTGCATCATCATCCCCACTCCCCCCCTCCTTGAGAAGAAACAAGGAATGAATGAACTATGAATGAATTGGGTACAAGTACTAACCCTAATTGGGTTGTACCCCTTATGGGCTACCCCACTATAGCCTACACAATATGCATGAGCTATAATGTTCTGACACACCCCCATAGGCAAAGTGGGGGAGAACAAGGGGTCACAAGACCAGTCAAGCAAAGCAAAGCAAAGCAAGCTCAGGGTGGATCACAAAGTCACCACACATTCCGAGCACAAGTTCAAGGCCACAAGGCCAGTTCACATGCAGGAGTACATATATATAAAAAGACTAGACAAGCAAGAGCAGGTATATATATATGTAACAGTACAAGCAAGGTCAAGAGGTGAGCACGTGCGGCAAGGTAGGCACAAGGCCCAGCTGAGTACAGAAGCGCTGATGGTCACAAGGCGCAAGCGCCTTGGTGAAGATATCAGCAGTGTTGGCCTCAGAGGCCACGTACGCAAGACGCAGCTGACCACGCTGCTGCAGCTCACGAGCAAGAAAGTAGCGGAGAGCAATGTGCTTCGTTCTGTGCTCCAGTCGCTGCTCCCGACACAAGGCCAGCATGGCCTTGTTGTCTACGTACAGCACTGGAGGAGAACGAGGCGGCTCTCCGAGGTCAGTCAGCAGGTAGGTGAGCCAGCGAAGCTCCTGTGCAGCCATGGCTCCTGCGTAGATCTCAGCCTCACAACTGGAGCCGAGAACAGAAGACGAGCGAGTAGCCCGCCACGAAACAGAGCCGGAACCAAGGCTGAAGGTGTAACCCTGTGACGACCGCTGCGTAGCCTGGTCGTCAGCCCAAGAAGCGTCTGCGTGCCCAGTAAGGACCACTGGACTCTGCCCTCCAAGCACAAGCCCCATGCCCGACGTACTGCACAAGTAGCGCAACACCCTCTTCGCTGCAGCCATGTGCTCCGGTCTGTGTCTCCCAGGAGCAACATAGCGTGCGAGAATGCTAAGAGGGTATGCAAGGTCAGGTCGAGTGCAGGTCATCAGGTACATGAGGCAGCCAACAAGCTCTGGGTACGGGCCACTCGACTCTACGGACTCATCCGAAGGCAGAGCTGAGAGCGAGTGGCGAGTAGGCAGAGGAGTGGCCTGAGGCGAGGAGTACGTGAAGCCGAAGCGCTGAAGGACCTGCTGCACCATGTGTGACTGAGTCAGGGTAATGGTGCGGCGTGCTCTGTCCCAAGTGATCTGCAAGCCAAGGTAGCTGCGCAGTTCACCCAGGTCAGTGCACGTGTGTCTCTTCTGCAGCTCGGACTTCACGTGGGCGAGTCCAGCAGTGTCAGCTGTGGCAAAGACCAAGTCGTCGACGTACACGAGGATGTAGAACGGCGGCAAAGAAGTGTCGGTGCGCAGAAACAGCGACGGGTCGGCAGTAGAGGGAGCAAACCCAAGAGCCGCAAGTGTAGTCCTCAGTGTGTCGTGCCACTCACGCGGTGCCTGGCGGAGACCGTAGACTGGCCGCCGTAGGCTCCACTGGGTGCCAGGAGGAAAAGACCCAGTGAAACCAGGTGGGCGACGCAGCCAGATCTCCTCGTGCAGGCTGCCCTGCAAGAAAGCAGTGCTGAAGTCAAGAGAGTGTAACTCGTAGTCACGGTAAGCAGCTACGTGCAGCAGTACCCGAAGAGTGGTCATCTTCGGGGTGGGAGAGAAGGTCTGAAAGTAGTCAACTCCCTGCCGCTGACTGAAGCCACGAGCCACGTAACGCGCCTTGAAGACAGGCGGAGAACCCGGCGGTCGCTTCACCCTGAAAATCCACATGCCACTGACGATGTTCGCCCCAGGAGGGGGAACAGCGTCAACGTAGGTGCCTGTGGACTTCCAGGAAGCCATCTCTGCGTCCATAGCTGCCTGCCACTGAGAGGAGTAGGGACCCTCTATCGCCTCCGCGTAAGAGCGCGGAGTCGGGATGTCAAGTGCATCCGGGTCTCCCTCAGGGGTAAGCAGTACGGACACGAGATGAGGTGAAGCAGCGGCCAAGCACTGGAACTCCTCCTGCCTGTCCTCAAGGACGTCCGTGCCAAGGGCACACTCACCCCCGACGGACGGAGGACAGACAGACTCAGACTCAGCAACAAGACTGGCGACGTAGTCTAGGCGACAGCGAGCAGCAAAGTCGACGAGCTCAGCAACTAGGGCAGACGCAGCAGTGGACTCAAAGGAAGGGTCAGTGACGACAGTAGCAAGGAGACGCGTGACAGTAGGACTGGCAGCACGAAGAGAGTCCGACTCCGGGTCGGCAAGAGCAGGAAGAGAAGACTCAGGAGGAGAAGGCAAAGGGGCACGCAGAGGAGCAGTGGACGGACGCAGAGACATCCGGTGCGTGCCAGGGACAGGAGGAGGACGCTGACGCGAACCGCGACCACTAGTGCGAGCAGCACGGACAGGCGACGCAGGGCGAGACGCAGGCTCACGACGCTCAGCAAGACCTCCAGTAGGACCAGTGTAGGGAGACGGAGCAGGCAGTGGGGAGGCCGGCTGTAACTGTAACTGCGACGGGACAGGCTGTGGACACTCTGAGGGAGGAGGAGGACCAGTAGAAGACGGGAGACCAAGAACCTGCTGAAGGAGCGGAACGAAGTACGGCCGAGGCCGCGCGGCGACTCCAGACACAGCAGGGACAGCACCAGCACCCCCTGTGGCAGCACCAGCACCAGTAGCAGCTCCAGCTCCAGTACCCCCAGCAGCACCAGCAGTACCCCCAGCAGGACCGCCTCCAGGACCGACAGCAGTAGCCTCCGCGCCAACACCCGCAGCAGCTCCAGCTCCAGAAGTACCCGCAGGTCCAGCAGCTCCAGTACGCCCAGTACGAGCACCTCCGGGACCCGTGGCACCAGCTCCCTCAGCAGCAACAGAAACTCCAGTACCCGCAGCTCCTCCAGCTCCAGCAGCTCGCCTCCAGCGCCGGGCAAACCACTCACGCAGCTCCTGTGGAGAGAGTGGCTCCCGGCGAGAAGAAGCACCCGGAGAACCGCCAGGCACAGCACCAGCAGGCCCAGCTCCCTCAGGCTCCGCACCCCCAGGCTCAGCACCTCCAGGCGTAGCACCCCCAGGCTCAGCACCCCCAGGCGTAGCACCCCCAGACTCAGCACCCCCAGGCTCAGCACCCCCAGTCGTAGTACCCTCAGGCTCAGCACCCCCAGGCGTAGCACCCACACGCTCAGCACCCCCAGAGTCAGCACTCCCAGGCTCAGCACCCTCAGCCGCACCAGAGTCACCAGCGACCTCGACAGGCTCAACAGCGTCTACCTGGGACACACCTGAAGGGGCAGGACCCTGAGGGGGGGGGGGGTCTACCGGGGGGGGGACCTGGTACAAGGAAGAGCGGTGGCGGGGGGAGGGACGGAGTGCGGTAGGGGAAGAGGCGGTAGTAGGGGACCGACTCGTCGAACGTGACGTCCTGGGAGGACAGAACACGGCGAGAGGTGGGGTGGTAGAACTGCCACCCGGGGGCGTCAGGGGGGAAACCCAGGAAGACGCAAGGAGCAGCACGAGGGGACAGCTTGTCCGCAGACAAGTCGCGGACAAACGCCCGAGATCCCCAGACACGGAACGCAGACGCATCGCCAACCTTCCCCGTCCACAGTAAAGCTGGGGAGGTCTCCGGCATGGAGACCCTGGGCTGAAGGTTGATCTGATGCGCTGCGTACCGAACCGCAAACGGCCACAGAAAATGGGGGGCAGCCGCATGCATCATGGACGTACGGGCGACGTCCATGACCATGCCAATGCGGCGCTCAGCAATCCCATTTTGCTGTGGAGAGTCCGGAAGCGTGAAGGTCTGGCGGATGCCTCGTGCACGACAGTAGGCTCGCAGAAGGCCAGAGGAGAACTCTCCGCCTCTGTCAGAGTGCAGACGCAGAACAGGAAAGTCCGAGCCGAAGCTCCGCCTGAGCTGGAGACGAGCTGCGCGGATCCAGTCGATCAACACCTCAGTGACATCACCCTTGCTGCGCAAGGGGAAGACTGTGGTGTAACGCGAGTAGTCGTCAACCACCAGCAGGAAGTAGCGCTCGTGACCCTGTCCACGGACGCGGGCCGGGCCCCACACGTCCATGTGAAGCGTCTGCAGCGGGGCCTCTGTCGGAGGAAACTGGGAGGAGTGAGGGGCAGCCCGCTACCGCCCCTCGACACAGGGGACGCAGGTAGGGCCAGGCCCCGGAGGAAGGGGAGGGAGGGACCGGGGAAGACCAGAGACAAGGACACGGGAGGCCATGCCTCGGAGACGAAGCAGGGAGGGGTGACCAAGGCGGTGGTGCCAGAGGAGAGTCTCGTGAGACAGGAGGCGACACGAACAGGGGGAAGACTCAGGACCAGACCTGGACGCTGCAGCAAACACCTGACCCGACGCAGCTACCTGACCAGACGCAGTGACTGGAGGAGACGCAGTGGTCAGGGTGTACAGGCTCGACCCCGGCCGACGGGTAAACGTGGCCAGGTGTCGGCCTGTCCGAGCGTCCGTGCAGTGGGTCACCCGCTGACTCGCAGGAGTGAACTGGTGAACCCCCGCATCCTGTAGGTCAGCACCACTCACCAAGTTCGTAGAGAACGAGGGAAGGTAAAGACCAGACAGGGTGCCAGAGGGGGCCGCCGGACACGGGAGGACAGTGGAGAAGTGAGCAAGGACAGGACCCCCAGAGGGGTCTGCCAGAGAGACTGCAACTGGCCGGTCAAGCGGCGTGAGTGTGGTGCGGTCTCGAAAGAAGGAGCGAGAAGCCCCCGAGTCAAGGGTGAAGGTGTGGGAGGCCGAAGCCGACGCAGTACCTGAGAGAGCAGACTCACCAGCACCTGAGGGAGCAGACGCACCTAGAGCAGCAGCCTCGCTAGCACCTAGAGCAGCAGCCTCACCAGTACCTAGAGCAGCAGTCTCAATGCCCGGGTCGGGCGGAAAACACCGGTAACAGTCACCCTCATCACTAATAGTCACAGTATACATGGCAGCAAGAATAGCATCAAAGTCAAGGTCAAAGACAGCTACACCCGCCCTAGACAGCTCACCCCAGCGGGGGATCTCAGTGGCCTCAGGGAACTGGTGACGCCAAGCGTCCGCCAGGCGGCCAAAGCAGCGCTGGGTGGAGTGCGCACCCCCGCACTGCTCACCCGCGCGGTCGCCGGTGCGTAGGACGTAGGTGCACGGGCCAGTACCCCCACCCCTCTGGCGTGCAGTGTACCACTCACGGAGCTGCTGAGGGGAGGGGATGTCACGAGTGCGCTGCTGCTGCTGCTGCTGCTGCTGGCGCTGACCACCACCGGAGCCGCCCCTCTGTGCAGCGCCACCCCGACCAGCTCCACCTCCTCCGCCGCCTCCTCCTCCACCGCCGCCACCTCCGCTCCCACCGCCACCGCCACCGCCGCCTCCGCCTCCACTGCCGCCACCGACACCTCCGCCCCCGCCACCACTCCCACCACCACCCCCACCCCCTCCACCGCCTCCACCGCCACCTCCACCGCCCCCGCTAGCTCCTCCAGTGCCCCTGCCCCCCTTGCCCTTGCCAGGGCGACGTCTCCCGCTAGGGGTAGACGCCGCACCGACCGACTCAAGCCCAACGAGGTCGGCCGCAGCAGCAGAGGCAACAGAGGGCAAAAGGGGGGAGGGGGAACACCCCTCAAAGATGGGGGTGCGAGGGTCACCACGAGAGGCTCCTACAGCGACTATGCTCTTCTCTGCTGCTAGGAGGGACTTCTCGAGGAGGTCAACGGTGAGAGTGGTGGGGCAAACGGAGAGGAAGTGGTCCCTGACTACGCGAAGGGAGTCAGGGAGCCGGGTGACTATGTAGTAGAGGGTGATGTACATGGGGGGGGGTTCTTGGCGCAGAACTCAGCAGGAAGCGCAGCGCGGTAGCGAGTGTCACTAGTGCGGAGGTGCGTAATGAGGTCAGCGACTGTGGGAAAGGCAGCAAGGTCAGGGAAGAGGTACGGTAGCATGAGGCGGCTCAGTGCAGCAGTGGCAGGGGAGGAGTAGCGCGCAACTACAGCGTCGTACAAGGTCTGAGCACTCTTGTACTGGCTAAAGTGCGCACGCTCAGAGGTAGGCAGGTGGCGACGCACAGCAAGACGTGCAGCAGCATCGCGAGTGGCCCACTGTGAGCGAACAGTGGCGTCGACATCAGCAGCAGGGGCAGGAGAGGCACCAGAGGTGAGGTCAAAGAGGGAGAGACCGTCTGCCCTATCGCACTGTAGGAAAAGCTGCAGGTCATCTACCCAGACGTCAAAGTCAATGGCCCGACCCTCAGCGTCAAAGGCGAGGACACTAGGGGTAGCCATGACAGCAGTAGACTAGCAGCGCTAACAGTAGGGTGAGGGCAGTGCAGGGACAGAGGCGCTGCACTTACCGGACAGGGCGACTCGGGTGGCTCAGCTGCTCGGCGGCTCGGCAACTCGGCGGCTCGGGCGGCTCGGGCGGCTCGGCGGTACGGCGGCTCGGCAGCAAGCGCGGCTCGGCGACACGGCGGCTCGGGCGGCTCGGGCGGTACGGCGGCGCGGGCGGTACGGCGGCTCGGCAGGCCCGGGCGGCTCAGGTGGCGCGGCGAGGCCGCGTGGGGAGCGGCGGCGGGGCCGAGTGGAGCGGCGTCGGCGGGTGCAGTCAGCTGCGGCAGCAGCCGCGGCCCCGAGGGAGGTGGTGGCGACTGCTGCTGGCGACGGCTGCGGCTGCTGCTGCAGGGACGGCGGCGGCCGCTGCGGTAGGGGCGGCGACAGTGGGCCGGAGTGGGCGGTGCGAGGGGCCGCGTCGCGAGGAGCCGCGGAGGGCGGCGACGGGCCGTGAAGGGGCGGCGCGAGGGGCCGCGGAGGGCGGCGACGGGCCGTAGGGGGCCGTAAGGGGCCGCTGAGGGCGGTGCGAGGGGCCGACGGGCGGCGCGAGGGGCCGTAAGGGGCCGTAAGGGGCCGCGCGAGGGGCCGTAAGGGGCCGTAAGGGGCCGACGGGCGGCGCGAGGGGCCGTAAGGGGCCGTAAGGGGCCGTAAGGGGCCGCGCGAGGGGCCGTAAGGGGCCGTAAGGGGCCGACGGGCGGCACGAGGGGCCGCGCTAGGAGCCGTAAGGAGCCGTAAGGGGCCGCGCTAGGGGCCGTAAGGGACGGCGCGAGGGGCCGTAAGGGGCCGCTAAGGGCGACGCGAGGGGCCGTGAGGGGTCGTGAGAGGGCGCGACTGTGGGAGCGAAGCGCGCTCCGGGCAGGAAAAAAAAAAATTCGTGGTGGGCCCTAGGAAGCGTTCCCACTAGGGAACCTGCTCGATACCATGAAAAGAAACAAGGAATGAATGAACTATGAATGAATTGGGTACAAGTACTAACCCTAATTGGGTTGTACCCCTTATGGGCTACCCCACTATAGCCTACACAATATGCATGAGCTATAATGTTCTGACACTCCTTGCTCGCCAGATTCGCTGGTTTTGCGGGAGTGAAGGTGGCATCAGCATCTGGGATTGAGAAACAACAGCAGCATTTCATTCAATTCTTCAAGTTCGAGTTCAGCTTGGAGTTGTGCGCGAGAAACATTCGCCACGAAGCAAATTCTCCCCAGTGTCTGCTCTCGGCCTCCTTCCTCCAACCCAATCCAATCCAATTACCCTACTACAACTACCGTGATCGCGGTGAATCCCTACTATTACTAAGTCTCGTGCTCCTCATAGCGGCGGTGCTTTTCCTAGGGCGCTCCGACTATCCATACCACAAGTAATAACTAATATTTCTACAATTATGGCGTCGCGGCATCGGCGCGTAATAAACGCGGTGGTTTTTCTCCGCGCAGCCGAGCAGCAGTACCATGCTGCTGCTGACAAGGCGGCAGCTCACATACGTACAGCCATGCCGGCAAGGTTGGCGGGACAGCACGCGCGGGTCCCCTGGGGCGACTCACGGATCGACAGGGGCAGCGCGCGGGTCGACAAGGCAACGCGCGCGGGTCGTTTGGGGCGACGCGGGGGTCGACGGGAACAGCGCGCCGAGCAGAAAACCGCCGCGCGCCCGGGGCTCGCGGCGGGCAGAAAATGTCGCGAGCCCGGGGCGCGCGACAGGCAGGAAATGGTCACGCGCCCGGGGCGCGCGACTGAGAGAACAGCAGCGGAAGCTAACGGTGGGCCCATCCACAGGATCGACCATGGAGGGTCGACCTGCTCTGATGGCATGTTGAGAATGCTAGAAAGGCATAGTGCCGGCGTAGCGGAAGCCTTAATGTATGATAGAATAGCAAGAGAAACTTGCAACTGAAAGGATTCAAAACAATGGATTGAGAATTGATTGATTCATAAGTGACACAGCAGGGTATTTATGGACCCACCTAACTCTCACAGGATGGCCCATTCACACCAATAATGGTGCACCAATAATTCTACCCCCTACCCTCCAATAATGCTAGGCTCCAATAATTCTGGCCCTACAATAATTGTGACAATTATTGTAGGACCTGGAGGCTTATAAAGGGGACTACACTAAAACCAAACAGCACACTGGTATATAATATTCGTTATACTGTACTCGGATTTCCAACACTCCCCCTTGTTGTAAGTTTTAATGACTTCGTTTTTCCTGGAGGATGGGGTGGATGAGGTGGTGTACCACCGCAGAGGTAGGGATGCTCCCAACCCAAACCAAGCTAGGGTTTGGTGCTGGCCAAGCTGCTGGTCAGTGTAGCACATTTCCCTTTCCAAGCTCTTGTTGCTTCCAAACTCCAACCAAACCATCTTTCCTCCGTTTTCCAATCCTCCCTTCCAATCTCAACTTTCCAGATCCAGATCCAATGAGTTATGGTTGCTGCTGAGGGAATCGTAGCAACTCCATGACGAAATCTTCTCAAAACCATGGCGGAATGCGCGTATCGTCATGGCGGAATGCCCTTAGAGCACGCCGAATTTCCGAAACCGTAGACTCTACGACACGCGAGTGTCCATGCTGCTGCATTTTTCGCATGCCTCCTGTGCAACGACGCGAAACCGCAGAGGATGCGCGTCTGCAATGACTGCAGCTGCGGATGACGCGAATTGGTATCGGATAACGCATGGCGTACGGCTGGCGCGGAACTGCATTGGCGGGCGCACATTTCGCGCGATAGAAGCGACGACTTGGCGTTTGTCAGTGGCTGACGATTTGCTGCGCGTCGGCTGCATCATTTTCCTGTCCGCGCCTGCCGCATCTTCGTAGGCCTTTCTCCCCCTGCGTCACGCTATGATAGCACACGGCTATCCAAGTCTTAAATCCACACTAACAAATGATGCCAAGTCCGCTCTTACTTCACCCATGATTTCTTGTTATGCTCCCCCTACACTCCAGCCGACACACGATAGCAGCAGAAGTTGTCGAACTCCATCAGCTGGAGCGTTGCGCATGTCGACTCCAAGTATGCGCACTCCAAGTATGTCTTGCACTCCAAGTATGCGGTAACGTGCACTTCATGTGTGCAGTGCCCACCAAGTATGCAGAAATGTGCACACCAAGGTATGCACAGACGTGCACGCCAGGTATGCAGAAATGCGTGCTTCCTGTGAGAAGAGTAAGCACAGTGAGGAGCCATAGCTAGGGTTTAGCTAGCTAGGCAAGAGAGAAATGAACAAAGGAGAGGTTTTACTAGCAGCAGTTGGGATACATATAGCAAACCCTAACAGGGTTGTACTCGCTATAGAGCACCCCACTACATGCTAGATAATAACATTCTGACACACCCCCATAGCCAAAGTGGGGTATAATCAGCAGAGCACGCAGTCATAGAGCAGGTTCACAAATGCAAGCAAAGCTAGAGGCTATCACAGAGGGCAAGTGAGGAGGAGGAGGAACTGTGGAAGGAGAGAAGATGGGAGGCAACGACTGAAGCTGCAGAGGCACGGGCACAGGAGCGGCTGACTCAGTGGCTACCGAAGCAAGGGCGACGGACTACTGGAGTGACTGGCTCCGCGGCTAAGACGAGCGGCAGGAGCAACGGACCCACTGGCGACTGGTGCAACAGGCTCACTGGCTACCGAAGCAAGGGCGACGGACTATAGACGCTGCAGGCGACACGACAGCTACCTCCACACAACCTCCTCCTACTGACCCACACCCTTAACACACACCCCCTGCTGAACCCCTAACTCCACTCCCACGTCACCCCCCTAGCACCACGCCTTCGGCTCCCACACCCACCCCCCTGAGCGGCAGCTGCAGTAGCGGGAGACGGAGGAGGAGGAGGAGTAGTGGAACAGCGCACAGAAACTGCACCCCCATACCCCCCACCCCCAAACCCTAATTCAGGAGAACGGGCAGCAGCAGGGGTGGGGCACCGTTAGAAGCACGGGGGACAGCGAGCAGCTCAGGGGCAGAGAGGAACGGGCCGCCCACGGGCCTGGCACAGCCCGACGAACCGCGCGCAGGCGGCCCGAGCCGCGCGCGGGCCTGGCGCAGCCCGTACGGGCCGCGCGCGGGCCTGGCGCAGCCCGTACGGGCCGCGCGCGGGCCGGACGCAGCCCGTACGGGCCGCGCTCGGGGCTAGCGCGGCCCGCGCTGGCCGGGACGGGCGACGGGGGACGACGGGCTGGTCCCCGTCGCCCGTCGAAGCGCCCCCTGGGGGCGACGCGCGGACCGACGAGGTAGAAGGCCGCCGCGCGCCCCGGGGCGCACGGCGGGCAGAGAACCGCCGCACGCCCCGGGCCGCACGGCGGGCAGAAAACCGCCACGCGCCTCGGGGCGCACGGCGGGCAGAAAACCGCCGCACGCTCCGAGCGCGCGGCGGGAAGAAGAAAAATCCGTCGCACGCCACGAGGCGTGCAACACACAGAGTAGCAGCGGAAGCAGTTAGGTGGGCCCACAGGCCAGGAGCGTAGATGCTCTGATAGCATGTGAGAAGAGTAAGCACAGTGAGGAGCCATAGCTAGGGTTTAGCTAGCTAGGCAAGAGAGAAATGAACAAAGAAGAGGTTTTACTAGCAGCAGTTGGGATACATATAGCAAACCCTAACAGGGTTGTACTCGTTATAGAGCACCCCACTACAGGCTAGATAATAACATTCTGACACTTCCATGTATGTTCTCCATCCTTCCCTCAGATGGTGCCGGTTATCTACAGCAACCAATCCCACGATACCGCTGCTGCACGACGTATGACGACCTGCTGCATCCATTCTGCCTGCTCCCCCTGCCTATTGACAACCCTTGGTGAGTAGGTCTTCCCCGTATGCTTCGTGACTCCATGTCCTAGTTTAGTGCCATCAGATACACTCGACACCCAATCCCCCCCCCCCCCCACCCATGTGCGTGTAGTCATGCACGTAACTGCGTACACAGCTACAAGCACGTGAGTTAGTGTGGAATTAGGTGATGCCACGTTGTGCAGCACAGCTCGAGGAGGCCGCACAAGGGAGGACAACACCAGCATTCTTGACTTGACGATTGTCTCCAGATGGTACACCAGGGAGAATTGGTTGAAGCCCACTCGGAAAACTGCAGGTGAGATGCTGCTTGGAGGTGACCGGTTTGGTAAGGTAATCGGCTGCTTGCTTGGCTGTTGGACAGTACTCCAACCATACCACGCCATCACGCACCGCTTTACTGGTCCAGTGGTAACGCACCTCCATGTGCTTGGTGCGTTGACTCATTTGTTCCCCTTTTCCAAGGGCAATCGTGGGGTGAGACTTCATCGGCATAGCGCTGACGTTCGAGTAGAGACTCCGCATCCGGCAGCATGAGGTCATCAAAGAAACGAGCAGATCGAGTGTTCGTGTCCACGTCACTTGCCATGTCCCACACGATCCACGCTTTTCGAACATTGGAGATGCCGAGAAACATGCCAACCCGACCTCTTTGCTCAAACGTGCCAAAGCTGCCTTGTGGGGGAAGGTAATAGCAGAGGCAGCCAAATGTTCGTGCCATGGACACGTCCGCAGGTTTCCCCGTCATCATGTAGTACGGTGAGTGCGCGGATGGGTTGCTGCTGCAGCTGATGCGGTTGTGTAACCATGTAGCGTACTCAAGCGCGTACGGCCAGAAGGTGGAGGAGAGGCTGGCCCCAGTAGTCATGGCCCGCACTCTGTCCATGAGTGTGCTGTTAACCCGTTCCGCGACGCCATTCTGTTGCAAGGTGTGCGGCAATGACGTTTCGTGGATGACGCCGTGGGAACTCAAATATTCTGTGAAGGCGTTTGCTGTATACTCCCCCCCGTTGTCCGTGCGCACGGTAGCCAGCGGCTTTGTGGGCAGCTTAGTCTTCATTTCGCGGTGCCATGCTGTGAAGACAACTTGCATGTCAGATCGGCGAACCAGTGGTGCAACCCACAAGTAGTTGGTAAAGTCATCCTTGAGCGTCAGGACGTAGCGAAGTGAAGGGTGGGCATCAACCAGATCCATGATGTCGCTATGCATGAGCTCCAAAGGGCGACTTGACCGCTTCTCATTTCCTGTAGGAAAAGGGGCTTTGGTCATTTTCCCTCGCAAGCAAGATTCACACGGAGGCTTGAGAGGGTTGGTTTTGTCAGAAATGGTAAGCCCTTCAATGTCACCATTCCGAAATGTGGCATCCATGGATGCATATGACGGATGCCCCAAACGCTTGTGTGCCCCACGGACGAGTGTTGCACGCTGTGAGTAATCCGCCTGTAGCGTTTCCAGCCGCTCCATAGCGTCGTCAATGTCACCATTTCCCATGGTAACTGGATGCTGCAGAGTCACAAACTCCCACAGATTCGTGAAACGAGCGTTCATACGAAACCGCAGTGCCCATTCGCCGAAATTCGAGCCGTCAAACGGTGTGGTGGTGAATGCGTTATCCATTGTTGCTCCCACCATTTTGCATGACAGCCGTTCGTTGTCTTCCTCCGTGTATTCACGTGGAGCGGGGTCGAAGAGAGTAGGCAAGTTTGACGGTCGAGGTAGCTGCACCGTGCGCTGCATATCTCCATTCTGGCCACCAAGTTGACGTTCCAGCACTTCCACTTGATCACGTCGCATGACACCATTTGAATGCATTCCGTATCCTATCCACCACATGCTGTCCACAAAGTGTGTGCCGATTGGTGGACGATGTGCACGTGGAGGAATGATGTTGTCACCAAGAAGATGAGACCTGGCCATGGGAGGAACTCCAATGGGATGGGAGTTAGCCGCAAGTCGTCGTAGTGGGGGAGCACCAATAGTGTAGGAGGCAAAACCCACACCTTCCACGCCCACTTGACCATTTCCGTCACCTTGCTGCCCAATCTGTCCACTTCTCATTCCACCATGCACTGCACTCCCATACTCATCATTCCTCCCTTGTGCTTCCCTTTGCATGGATGATCGAGGTGCGGGATTGGCGCTCTCCTCTCCTTGGACGGATGCATCCCTCCTTTGGGATGACTCCTCCTTGAGGTATGCCCATTTCTCCGTCACCCTCAATTCCTGCTTGGACATTGGATGCACGAGTTTGGTTAGTACGAGGAGTGCTTGAATGAGATTGCTCATGAGTGGAGGGATTGCTCAGCCTGTCAGATTCTGTTGTCGTTGGCATGTTGAACTTGACCCGTAGTGATGCCTGAAGTGCGGGTGGTGCTCTTGCAATCATATTTTCCAGGTGCTCGTGCTGAGCCAATATGGCTTCCTCGAAAGCCGCATATCCAGCATCTTCTTCATCGTCGAAGTGCGCCATGATGTTGATCAAACCGTACACCAAGTGTGCGCTAAATGCGCGGCTGGACCCGAAAGTGAACACCAGGTATACACTAGCGTAGACCGGGTGTGCGGTACTCTGATTGTATGCAGACACCTATTCTTAGTAAATGTCAGTAAACTTCTGAACCAAATTTGGCAGCATGCCCCATAGAGTAGCTCTGATACCATGCTAGAAAGGCATAGTGCCGGCGTAGCGGAAGCCTTAATGTATGATAGAATAGCAAGAGAAACTTGCAACTGAAAGGATTCATAACAATGGATTGAGAATTGATTGATTCATAAGTGACACAGCAGGGTATTTATGGACCCACCTAACTTTCACAGGATGGCCCATTCACACCAATAATGGTGCACCAATAATTCTACCCCCTACCCTCCAATAATGCTAGGCTCCAATAATTCTGGCCCTACAATAACTGTGACAATTATTGTAGGACCTGGAGGCTTATTAAGGGGACTACACTAAAACCAAACAGCACACTGGTATACAGTATTCGTTATATTGTACTCGGATTTCCAACAGAGAATAGCAGGCAAAAGTTAGAACAGAAAAGAGGGTTTTCACTAGCAAGCAATGGGATACATATAGCAAACCCTAGTTGGGCTGTACTCACTATAGAGTACCCCACTACAGACTAGACAAATAACACATTCTGACATATTAGTTCCTGCAAAGCTGAAAACCCGACGAGGAGGGGTAGAAAGCTAAGCTGTAGTGTTGCCACGAGAGTGAGGTTTGGAGGATTGCAGTGCGATATGAAGCATTTCCTGACTAGTTGAGGCGGGCCACTACCGAATTCCATTGCGAGATCCTTGGTTGTATGCGTTGCACTTAGGCAGGTTGGGTCAGGATGGGATTTGGTGGAGCAGTATGCGATACACGATGTTCTGGAGCTGCAGAAAGTTACTCATTCACAAGTGTGCTTACAACTCTTTTTCTCACTTCAATGCTTGTTTTGGCAATACACGCGTTGCTCACATAGGCAGAGACCTTCCTGTTTGCTGCGAAGTTCCCAGCAAGCAAATACAGTGCTGGAATGCCCAATGCAGAGCCCCATTGATGTGAATAGAAACCAATCTCATATAGTTTGGTCGCACACTAATTACAGTTGAGTAACTTTCAGTCCGACCTTGCCTCTGCCTACGGTAATTCCACTAAAGGATGTTGCAGCCTTGCAGGTCTAGAGCTACTTCAACAAGGGGTGAATATCATATATCTCATCACTGCATTGTTAGTATTCAACACAAAATTAGTAGGTTTGTAATGTTGACAATCCAAACAAAGGGAGATGCAACATCAGTGGGTTACACTATTTACCAGTGGTCTCATTGACCATGATTGTAGTTATAGTGGTGGCACTCAAGCACCACTCACAAGTTGTTCGCCCTGCCTGGCTGGTGGTGCTGTTGCTGCTGCTGATGCTGCTGCTGATGCACGAAGCCGTGCGATCAGCTTCCTAGCAGCTGGGGAGGGGAGCATGGCAGTGCAGGCATGTTGGCGAGACGTGGAACAGGAGCAAGGTGAGGTTTGGGACAAGGAGCTGAGGGAGGAGTGAGAGCAGCTGCGAGGTGGAGGAGGGTGGGGCTTCAGATGGTGAGACATACTGACGGAGGTTGAACGGGAAAGACAGGAAGATGGGGAAGAGCGGGAAGAGGGGGAAGAGGTGGAAGAGGGGGAAAAAAGGGAAGAGGGGGAAGAGGGGGAAGAGGGGGAAGAGCGTGAAGAGGGGGAAGAGGGGGAAGAGGGGGAAGAGGAGGACGAGGGGGAAGAGGGGGAAGAGGGAGAAGAGTGAGAGGAGGGGAAGGCGGGCAGCTGTAAAGGGGATGCGGGGGAGCGAGTGGAGGCTGGATGGTGAATCATGAAAGTAGCTGATTGGCCGGAGTGAGAGTCATGGGATGTGGTCTGCTGCTGCTGCTGCTGCTGCTGCTGCTCCCTCTTGCTGCAGGGAACAGCATTGCTGCCCCGTTGGTCATAGAAGATAGCATTCGAGTATCTCCCGTCAGTGTCACTGCAGTATTTCAGCATCAGGATGCAAGTCAATCACCCGCCTCACCTGCACAACGCTACTGAACGACACGCGCCGAACAAGCTTCCGGCTTGCAGCGTAATCATCCGGGCTTTCAGCTGTTAGTTTTGAACTGATGCATGAGCATTTCGAACGCAGGCCCGGCTGATTCGGACCTTTAGATTCGGAAAAACTCAGCTGACTTGGGCTGAACTCCAAGCTCCCTCTAGGGTTGCTTTCAGGGCTGCTGACGGGGCTTGTGGTGGGCCTGTTGGATAGATTCCGTGTTGTGGGCCTGTTCGCTAGGTTTGAACGCACGACTACTAGCTCACGCTGGGCAGGTGCGGTGTTTCTACGGACGAGCTCACGGCGTTTCGGAACGACAGTGACTGATTGTGAATGCTGATTGTGGGAAGAGAGGGAGGATGGGAATTCACGGGAGTGAATCTGGTTGGTCGAAGTGGGTTCTTTTGCTGAAGAAGAATCAGACGAGGGAGACGAGGATGCAGCGGCAGCAGGGCCTGAGGAGGAGGGAAACGGGGGGTTGGAAGGAGGAGAGGAGTGTCCGGAGGAGGCGGCGGAGTGCGTTTTAAGAGTCGGAGCGAGCGTCTGGAGAGGCAGGGAAGTGCTGCGAGGGAAGCTGCGTGTCACAGACGATGAGTGGGCGGGGCGAGGAGGAACCGGGCACCCGCTGGCGTTAGGCGGCATGATGCGCAGATGATGATGATGATGAGGATGATGGTGCTGCCTGCGCTGCTCATCATGCTGGTCATCATGGTGTTCATCGTGCTGCTCCGAGCATGTGTAATTTCTGTCATGATGCTCCGAGCATGTGTAATTTCTGTCATGATGCTCCGAGCATGTGTAATTTCTGTCATGATGCTCCGAGCATGTGTAATTTCTGTCATGATGCTCCGAGCATGTGTAATTTCTGTCATGCTGCTCCGAGCATGTGTAATTTCTGTCATGATGCTCCGAGCATGTGTAATTTCTGTCATGATGCTCCGAGCATGTGTAATTTCTGTCATGATGCTCCGAGCATGTGTAATTTCTGTCATGATGCTCCGAGCATGTGTAATTTCTGTCATGATGCTCCGAGCATGTGTAATTTCTGTCATGATGCTCCGAGCATGTGTAATTTCTGTCATGATGCTCCGAGCATGTGTAATTTCTGTCATGATGCTCCGAGCATGTGTAATTTCTGTCATGCTGCTCCGAGCATGTGTAATTTCTGTCATGCTGCTCCGAGCATGTGTAATTTCTGTCATGCTGCTCCTCCCACGCGCCTAGTAGGCTTGTCGATGCGCCTGGTCGTCCTGCGCTGAGTACCATGGATCTTCCTCCTCCTGCTGCTGCGGCTGCTGCTGCTGCTGAGACATGATACCGTGGTGTTTCCGTCACCTTAGCCACGTCAAAAGGCGGGGGATCATGGTGAAGAGAATCCTGGGAGCCCATGAATCGCGGCAGGGCCTGCGCAGAGGAAAGGCCATGGTTGTTGTAGCAGCCGCTCACTGTTTTTGCCGGCTGCATAATAGTGTGGGTCTTCATGTTGTCAGCAGCACGGTGCTGCTGCTGCTGCTGCTCGGCCGCGCTGAGAACGACCGCCACGGTCGCTTTCATTACAAGCCGATGATGACGGGACGCCATGTAGTTGTATTGGTAGTAGTACCACGAGTACGCACGCTTGACAGGGTGACCGGGCTCACCGAGACTCAAGGATTCACCAAGGAATAACGACTACTAGAGCCGTGAAGCAGGTTAACAATGACCGGGCTGCCACCGAGATTGTGGGGAATCCTACTATCCTTCAGATTGGAAGATATCATTTCTCTCGCAGAAATGCCGAAAACAGAACTCCCAACTCTGGCGCTCACTTTTCAACAATGCTGCTGTTTTCAGTCTCAGACGAACATAGGCGAAACCGAGCAGATTCGGCAAGCGGCAAGTGTCCCTTTCTTCTCTCCCAGGTGTACCCGCTAGGCCCAGCCGAGTGGTTGGGTGGGGAGGGGGAGTGCAGTGCAGAATTCGTGGCGCCACAATCACGGGGTCCGACCCGGGATCGTCTGAGGGACGTCCACTGCTTATCTCCCCTCCCCAGGCCCGGCCGACTCGGACTTGGTTGGGGTGGGGACTGGTGTCCGATCTGAAATAGCCTGGGGGACGTCCCGTCCGTCTGAGGGTAGGTGGTTGGTTTGAGCTAGTAGCGACTGCCATTGCCAATGGCGGTGATTCTGCCTGAGCGAATAAAGTGCGGGCGCCCGGGCTTCCTACACGTGGCATGAAATGATGCATCCTTTGGAACGATGCTTGCGCGAATTGCGGCTTGGACCCGCGGCATTGGTAGAACCAGAGGGGCTGACTTGCCACTTCGTGAGGTGGTGGTATAGTTTGTCGTGACTCGAGCATCCCGACACGCGACGTGAGCGGTGAGCCGTGAATGACGCGGCCAGTTGAAAAGTCGGCGAATTCTAACAAAGCTGGCAGTGCAATGTATATACCAGTCTGACCGCGTCGTGTGACTCGTGTCCAACATCTCGCTGCCGCGCTGGCGCCGAGGTGCGACGTTGTCTACCCGCATGATCATGCTATGCACCCACACCAACCACTGTTCATTCTGTTCCGGCCGAGACGCGCGCGATCTGCATAACTTCTGCTGCTACAGTAATACCTGGACTGACATGACCTGGCCATCCCTATTTCCCGTTCGACCAATCCGTAAAGTCGCGCTTCCATTAGGTGGCTCTAGTTGGATAGCTGGGTGATAAAGCAATAGTCTTCCGCTGCTCGGCGGTCAGATTTGGCACGAGTCAGAAAGTGCAATATGTAGAGGACGTCAGCACGTCATTGAACGAACACCCACCACACCACAACCTGTGCCGAGTTGGCATGCAACGGAGCAAAAAGAAAAGTGTACAGAACCCGGCAGCTCCAGGATAAGGCAACTGTTCAGTTTTATGAATGGATGGAGTGCAGCGGGCTAGAAGGGTACAGCTGCACCTGGACTGAACACCGATATAATCGACCCCTTTATTTTTACACCCAAGGGTACAAGGGGACTCCCTCTTGTTTGACTGAAGCAGAGAGATCCGAAAAAAAGGCCAAAACGAGCAATTGATATTTCAGACATGTGCAACTCTTTTCAACATCTAGCATGAGCATCTATCATATCCCCTACATTGTGGGTGTCTAGCTGATAAAGCAAAAATTGTATGGCGTTTGGTGACGTCAAATCAACGATGTCCATGTTTATGCCCAATTAACGACATTTTAGCGATTTCGAACTGCGAACCAGGGCAATTTCTGCTCTCCCAACCCAACCCCACCACTCTCGGCGAATCAGTTTTGGAGCCAAAGGACCAAGACTGAACATCCGTCACCAAAGTCCTGCACGGCAGCAATTTCGAACCAGGGTTTTCTCTGTTGGAACCCAACCTTTTTACAAGGCACGGCAGGGCAGGCTCGGAGCCAATTCTTCCAAGCTGAAGCAACAGATACAGAACCTGGAACCTACCGAGGCGTTTCTGCCAGAGTTGAAGTGTGGCAACGGCACAGTTAGATTTTGTGGCGGGCAAGTTGAAGTTTTTAGGCGTTTGGTCTATAAGCCTCCGTAGATTTCTGCGAGGGTACGGTACACTACCTATGCCCTCTAGCTCCGGTTACGACCGACGGTGTTTTGCGTTGTACGTTGTATAATGCATTTTCACCTACCAAAAAAAAAAAAAAAAAAAAAAAAGATCTCCTATTTACGAAGTACCCATAGGCACAACCCGCTATTTCTGGACCCGTTACAGTCACATTAGTGTCCACAAGGCTTACCTCTGTCAATAACAGCTAAATGATTTGATATGCCCATCTGCTCTACACGACTATCCTTTCGCTTCACCATGGAATTACAACGAGAGCTTGTGTGTTCACCCTCTTAAATCCTGCTGGGATCCCAAACTCAGCTAGAAACACCAATAAACAGTTCTTTCAACTCGAAACACACGTAACTGCACCCTTCTCACCTCCGTGGACTGCCGCCCATTGGCGGCAACGGCTTGAGCTCTTCACAAGGTTTGGCACGACAAACCCCTCCACTTGCCTCAAGTCAGCATCCACAGAAAGTCTCATCGCATCATCACCATCATTGCGAGCGATAAGAGTACCCAGCGAAAGGCCCTCCTCATCCAACCCTGCTTGCTGAACCTCCATGTATTCACCACCGGCATTATCGTTCCCCAGCTGGCCCTTATCCCCCAAAGCCGCCTCTTCACTCTCGTCCAAATCCATCTCTCGCTCCTGATCCTCCCCGCCTTCTCTCCCGGTCTCTCTCTCTTCCCTCTCCTCCCTCTCCTCCCTCTCCTCCCTCTCCTCACTCTCCTCACTCTTCTCAATCCCTTCCGCTCTCTCCTCGTCCCTCTCCTCCCTCTCTTCAATCCCAAAATCCGCGAAATCACCATCCTGATCCTCCCCTCCCTCTCTCACCGTACTCCTTTCAGCCTTCTCTCCTTCTTCTCCCTCCTCTCCCTCCTCTCCCTCCTCTCCCTCTTCCCTCTCCTCCCTCTCCTCCCCCTCTTCATCCCAGTTCCGATCCGCCCCTCCACCTTCCCCACTCCTCTCCTCCTCACTTCCCTCTCTCCTCACAGCAGCAAACGAATCTTCAGAAGCTTCCTCTCGAAAAACACGGTTGCTGCGAGCCTGCTGCCTCAGCCAAGCAGGGTCAAACCCCTGCTCCGACATGCCCACAGAATCCCCACCGGATCCCACCCCCCTCTCTGTTCCCATGGGTGCTGCTCCTCTTGATCCAATCAGTCTTCGCCTGTTCGCCTGCCCCATCACAGCCTTAATCTGCTCTGCAAATGCAGCCTGCACAGAGGGTCAAGTAGAGGGGAGAAGACCCGGGCCGCCACGGAGAGAATCGCGCGAGAGAGAGTGAGGCGGAGAGAGTACAAAGAGAGTAAACGGAGCAAGGAGAGGAGAGAGAGGGGATGTGAGGAAGGGCAAGGACAGGGGATACGTGCAGAGAAGGCAGCAAGCATGGAGCCTTCTGCGCATATCTCACTGCCCACATGCTGCTGCTTGTGTACGCATGCCCTGACCTGCCTACTACGATGCAACCATCCCACTACCTCCAACCACCAATCCACAGACCATCTCAAACCCCTCATGGCACCCCTCAAACCCCTCATGGCACCACTCAACCCCTCATGGCACCACTCAACCCCTCATGGCACCACTCAAACCCCTCATTGCACCCCTCAAACCCCTCAGTGCGCCCTTTCAACCCCTTATTGCAACCCTCACCCCCCCAACCCCTCACCCCCCTCCACCTCACCTGGTGCAGCTGGTACAGCTGGCGAGCATAGTCCAAGAGCTCCCCATCCAGGTAGTTTAGCTCTCTTGCGAATGCTGGCAGAAGACTCTTACGCTCCTGCCCCTCCAACCCCTCACCCGTCTCTCCCCCTACTCCCCAGCCCTCGCTTCACTCACCTGGTGCAGCTGGTACAGCTGGCGAGCATAGTCCAAGAGCTCCACATCCAGGTAGTTTAGCTCTCGAATGCGCGCCAAGGTGCTGCTCTTGATGCTCATCCGCTCCTGTGCAGGCAGCAGGGAGCGGGCGCGGAGTGTGGGACGGGGGAAAGAGGAGAGCGGAGACGGGGGGAGGGGGGGAAGGGAAGGTGGGAGGCACGAAGAGCAGTGTGGGTCATTGTAACGAGGTGACTTTTGAGTCGACTCAAAATGTATCGTGTGCCATTGTAACGAGGTGACTTTTGAGTCGACTCAAAAGTCACCTTTTGAGTCGACTCAAAAGTCACCAAATTAAAGAAGAGAGGAGAGGTGGAGAGGTGACGAGGAGACGTTTGAGACAGACCAAAAGGGAGGGGAAGTGGGGGGGATGGAGGGAAGGCAGGAAGGTGGAGAGTGGGGAAAGGGAGGTGAGTGAGCGAGTGAGGATAGTGGGGAGGGTAGTGAGGTGGGGATGAAAGAACCCACCTCGTGACTGGTCCTAGCAGGGCAATAGGTATGATGAGGTGGCAATTGGGTCGACTCAAGCGTTTTTCAATCTAAGAGAGTCAGTCGTCACCTCTCAAAGGGACGTGTGGAGGAAACGAAATGGCGTACCGTACCTCTTTGGAGAAGTTGACTGGTCCAAGCAGGGCAATGGCCATGGATCAACTTTTGAGGCGCCTGAAGAGTGAGGTGTGGAGGGAAACGAAATGGCGTACCGTACCTCTTTGGAGAAGCTGACTGGTCCAAGCAGGGCAATGGCCATGGATCGGCGGACCTTGTACTTGTCCTGCTGCATCTTCACACAGCGCTTGTAGTTCTGCCACAGGGAGAGTGCGAACTGCAGGTGATGTGGGGGAGACGAGATGCGGAGGGGGAGGGGGGGGGAGGGGAGGGGAGGGGTAATTCGAATCGACTGAAAAAATTGTACTTGTCCTGCTGCGTCTTCACACAGCGCTTGTAGTTCTGCCACAGGGACAGCACAAACTGCAGGTGATGTGGGACGACAAGATGAGGGGAAGAGGGGCAGGGAAGGGAGGAGAGGAAAGGAGGAGAGGAGAGAAGGAAAACAAGAAAGGAGGAGAGGAGAGGAGTGGAGAGGGGCAGAGGCGGAGAGGAGGAGAAGAGTAGAGGAGAGAAAAGTAGACGAGGAGAGACAAGGAGAGGAGGAGAGGGGGAGAGGGGGAGAGGAGGAGAGCAGAAGCAGTGGAAAGGCGAAAAAAGAGGAGACGAGGAAAGGAGAGACAAGGAGAGACAGATGGTGAACAAGGGAAGAAGGGCAGGGAAATGCACCTACTATTGATAAATACATTGACCGACCTCAAGTGAGTGGGTTTATGGGGACTCAAAGGTAACAGCAGGATACTGGGCCTCATGTGAGACCTGTGTCGGCCACAGTGCGGTGCGCCTGCCTGTGTGACTGCCTGCGTGCCTGCCTCTGCGTGCGTGCCTGCGTGCCTGCCTGCGAGCGTGCCTGCATGCCTGCCTGCGATCCTGCTTGTGTACCTACCCTGTGCCTCACCCCTCTAAAACCCCACTCTACACACCCGGGACTGCTTCTGAGCGGTGTGAGCAGCAGAGTGCATGGAGCGACCGATGGTGGCGGCAAAGAGCACCGCCGACTGCTCATGCACCTCTGACAGCCCCACGTGCAGCATTGCTGCTAGCCGCGCCTGCTCACACGGGGATAGCGTGAGTGAGGGGACAGGGCGAGGGAGGGGAACATGGGAAGTGAAGGTTTCTGAAGGGTATATGTAAGCAGCTTGTGCACCTCCGACAGCCCCACGTGCAGCATTGCTGCTAGCCGCGCCTGCTCACGCGGGGACAGGGTGAGTGAGTGAGAGGATAGCGCGAGGGGGTAACATGGAGAATGGAGGTTTAGGGTCTATTGAAGCAGATCGCGCAGCTCTATCTGACAGCCCCACTTGCCGAATGGCTGCTATCCGAGAATGGCTGCCTAATCATGCGTGGGTTAAGGACGGCATGCGGCTGGGGTGGCATGGGGTTAGGACGGCATGGGCAGAAGGGCAGCATGGAGGAAGGAGCAGCTGGTGAAGGTCTGATCTGACAACCCCACGTGCAGCATGGTGGCTAGTCGCAGAGGGCAGCAAGGAGGACAGATCCGAGCGGAGGGAGCGGGAAAAGGGGGGAGAGGAGGGCGAGAATGAGCAGAGGGAGAAGGAGATTTAAGAGAATTGGAAGGGGGGGGGGGGGGAAGGGGAATGGAGTGAGGGAGCATGAGCACCATGAGAGATGGAACTTCCCCCCCAATGACTTTCTTCCTCTATCCCTCTTCAAAGCCTTCCACCCTCCCCCATTCCTCTTCTCCCCTCCCCTCCCCTGTCCCACCCCACTGCAGTCATGGCAGGGAGAGGACAACTATCTCCCTCCCGTTCGTCCTCCTCTTCTTCCTCCGTCCGGACATGTAATGTAACCCACTCCACAGCCTCCCAAGTCTCCGTCCTCCGCTTCTGAGAATTCTCAAAAGTTCCTCCGTCCAGACATGTAACCCACTCCACAGTCTCCCAAAAGCCACCGTCTCCCTTCTTTTCCCCTCGCTTGGCCCCCATGCCCCAGCTTCAGCCCCACATTCCCCCCACCGTTTCTCCACCGTTTCCCCACCGTTTCCCAACGTTTCCCCACTATTTCCCACCTTTCTCCGCATTCCCCTCGCCTCACCCCCACCTTTCCCCCTCCCTTCACCCAACCTTCCACTATCCTTCCCCACCATTTCCCCAACCCCTTCCTCCCGCAAGCCCCACCTTGGCAAGGTCCAGAATGCACTCGCCTGAGTCCCAGTACGCGTGTGCGCAGCGCCGCAGCATGCGAGCGTTTTACACCTTTCCCTGGACCTTTAACCCACCGTCCCCTCCACCTAGCCCCATCCCTGTCCACCGTGGCAAGGTCCAGAATGCGCTCGCCCGAGTCTCTGTACGCGTGTGCACACACAGTGTCGCGGCATGCGAGAGTTTCCCAACCCACGTTTCCCGGGCTCTTTCCCAGGCCCTTTCCGCACCTTGGCGAGGTCCAGAATGCGCTCGCCCGAGTCCCTGTACGCGTGTGCGCAGCGCCGCAGCATGCAGGCGTTGGGCAGCAGGGAGTTCTGCGTCATGCCCGCCACCTGCCCATGGAGCCATGGTGGGCGCACCCACGGTGGGAGAAAGGGAAGGACGCGGGAGATGGGGGAGGGAAAAAATGGGTGTGGGGGAGATGGGGGAGACGGGGGAGCTGGGGGAGAAGGGGGAGAGGAAGGAAGCATGGTGAAGGGAAGGAAGATGCACAGAGGGATGAGGGTGCAAGGAGGGAGAGTAACTAGGAGAAAGAGGAGAGAGGAGAGGAAGGAGAGAGAGCAGTGAGAGGAGAGAGAAGAAGAGGAGTGACAGGGGTGGGACGGGTGAGACGAGTAAGAGGAGTGAGAGCAGTGAGAGGAGAGAGAGGGAGGAGTGAGAGGGGTGGGAGGGGTGGGAAGAGTAAGAGGAGTGAGAGGAGGGAGAGGAGTAAAGAGGAAACAAAGGACGGTTGGAAGACAATAACAGCACAAAATCCCTTCACCTAGCTGCACCACTCAGCACCATCCTTCATGCCTCAACCCCACCATCCCCTCTCCCATCCCCACCTCCCTCCCTCCCTCCCACCCTCTCTCCCTCGACCCTTCCCCCCCCCCTCACCTGGAACGTGGCGCCGTTGTGCAGCAGGTCCGAGACAGCAGGGTGCTGCACGAACTCGTCCAGAGGCATCACCAGGTGCGTCTCCCCTTCCTACTCCCCCCCTCCTTCCCCCCCCACCCCCCCCACCTGGAACGTGGCGCCGTTGTGCAGCAGGTCCGAGACGGCGGGGCGCTGCATGAAGTCATCCAGAGAAAAACCTTCCTCCCTTGCCTCCCCCCCCACACACACCCTTCCCCCTCCCTCCCCCACCTGGAACGTGGCGCCGTTGTGCAGCAGGTCCGAGACAGCAGGGTGCTGCACGAACTCGTCCAGAGGCATCACCAGGTGCCCCTTCTCATACGAGTTCCACCCCTCGCTGCCGGGGGGGTCCGCGGGAATCTCCACCGTAGATCGCTGGAGAGGGGAAGGGGGAGAGGCGAGGGGGAGGGGGCGGAGGGGGGGATGGAGAGGCGGAAGGGGAAGGGGAGCGGGAAGGAGAGCGGGAAGGAATTGGAGAGGACGGTAGAGAGATGGATGGAGAGGGGAACGAGGGTTGGGAGATCGGAGGAGTGGAGAGGGGACGGTGGATTGGGAAGGGAGAGGGTGAGAGAGGGTTGTCGACGGGGAAGCTAAAGGGCGTCAGTGAATGGGCTGAGCAGAGCAGAGGAAACAACAGAGCAGAGCAGAGAAGACGGGTTATCGGGAAAAGAGAAGGCGGGGTTGAGAACACGAGAAACCAACAAGCGAGGGAAGAAAAGGGGCACGAGAGAGAAAGTACGCAAGACTGTTCAGTCAACTCATAAGGTGGAGAAAACAGGGGGGAGGAGAGGGAGTGGATGGGGAAAGGGACCAACGAGTGGAGAAAACAGAGAAGCAGTTAAGGGGAAATGCGCAGGGATGATGATGAACACTCCCCCCCATCCACCCCTCTCCCCCCTCCCCCCAACCACATACTCACTCACCCACAGTTATAGGTCATCCTCCATGAGCGTGGAATGAATGAGCATGCGCCACGACCACTATTCTTGTCTTCTATTCTATGATCTATCCCTTCAAAAAAGCACACTCACCCGCAGCACAGCCACAGGTCATCCTCCATAAGCGGTGTAAGCATGCTCCAGCAGCTCCACGCTTAAGCCCGTCTTGTCACATGAATCATCACCCTGAACCTCACTACAACCAGCGCACCAAACACCCAGCACCCACAGCCACAGGTCATCCTCCATGAACGGAATGAGCATGCTCCACGGCCACAGAATGTCTCTACACATACATCATCATTGGCCCGCACTACCAGCACCCACCCACGCACACACGCACCGAACCACGCACCCACCCACCCAGCCCACCCAACCCACCCAGCCACTCACCCGCAGCCACAGGCCGTCCTCCATGAGCAGTATAAGAATGCTCGACTGCCTCTATTTTTGTTGTATACCCCTTCAACGAAACACACTCACTCACCCGCAGCCACAGGTCATCCTCCATGAGCGGAATCAGCATGCTCCACGGCCACACCCGCCTCGTCTCCGCCTTGCGAACTTTGAGGCGTCTAAATCTCCCCCCCCCCTCTCCCCACTCCCACCCAGCCACTCACCCGCAGCCACAGGTCATCCTCCATAAGCGGAATAAGCATGCTCCACGGCCACACCCGCCTCGTCTCCGCCTTGCGAGTCCTGGACACGCTCTGCCTCTGCCTCCTGCGGACCTTGAGCAGGTTCTGCCCGGGGTTGAGCCCCGGCAGCCAGCGTAGGGAGCGCGAGGCGGTCTCGATGGTGAACTCGTAGGAGCTGAGGAGGCGGTCCACGGGGTCGCGGATGTTGGTGATGATGCTCGTGTTGTGCACCGGCAGGCGCGACATGAGCGAGTAGTCGTTGTGGGTCGAGAGGAGCCGGCATTCCGGGTTGCTGCAGGGAAGAAGAGAGGGGGAGGGGGGCCCGGGGAAGGGGAGAAAGGGGGGAAGAGAAGAAGGAATTCCCGAGGGGAGGAGCGAGGGGAGAGACGAGGGGGTGAGGGGAAGTGAGAAAAGGTTTGTTATTGCGGCTCGTCGTGGCTTGGAGTGGTGAACTCGTAGGAGCTGAGGAGGCGGTCCACGGGGTCGCGGATGTTGGTGATGATGCTCGTGTTGTGCACCGGCAGGCGCGACATGAGCGAGTAGTCGTTGTGGGTCGAGAGGAGCCGGCACTCGGGGTTGCTGCAGGGGGGAAGGGGGAGGGGGGGAAGGAAGGGAAGAGGAGGGAGAGGGAGAGAAGAGGAGGGTCGGAGAGTGAATGTGGATGGGATGGGGGAGAACCGGGGGATTGAGAAAGGGGCCGCGGAGAAGGCAAAGAGCGGGCGGGAGTGACGGCTCAATGTGGCGAGGAGGAGTGAGAGTGGGGAGGAATGGAAGAGGAGGGGAACAGGATGGGGGAAGCGAGAGCGTGAAACGTGCAGGGTGACAGGACGGAACTTGGGGGGAGATGAGAGCACAGAAGAGATGCAAATTCACAGCAGACGCAGGTCAGGCAGCAAGCTTGTGCATACAGCACAGCACACAACCTAGCAAGTGTTAGGGTTGGTTCGCCCAACCACGGAACCTATGGCGAAAGTCTCTACGACGGCGGAATGACGGCGAAATGGAAGCGCGTGGATGATTCTAGGTGAAACGGTGGAAATCAGCCTACGGCGTGAGAAGCGGGAGAGAAATCGAGAAGGAACCAAAGAAATGGAGGAAGAGAGAAGGAGAAGCATCGAGGATGAGATCGACGGGGGAAATTGTGGTCTGAGACCAAGGCGCGTTCGAGAAGGTTCCAGATTCGGTCTTGAGGAGTGTTCACCGAATTCGGTTCGGTTCCGTGTGCGACTCGGGGTGAAACGAGGCGCACGCGGTTACTTGGGAAACAAGTGAAGTTACGAATCGCATTTTGTGACTTGCTTGACTATAAAACTGCTTGTACTCATTCTGGAAAACACAACTTGGAGATTCTGGAAATTGCTGAAGTGTGTATTGACAACTTCAAGCAGAGCTGCGCATATCATTGGATTCGTGAGATCGTGGAGAACACGATAAGCAATAGCAAGTAGACTATTGCCGACTAAGGTGTTTACGATCCTAAGAACTGGTATCAGAGCTTGGCGAACGGTCGCGTCGGTCGTCGTAAATTCACTTGGTGCGCTAAGTGAAATTAGTGGAGAAGAGGAGTCGTTCACGCCTACGCCATGGGAGACGAGGCGAGTTCGGGTTCCAGTGTGAGTCTTGGAGACCCGCAGTTGAAGGCTCTTCTCGAGGCCCTTGCGAGTGGCCGATTGGTGGCGAAACCGACGATCGGGCTCAGTGAAGCCCAGCGCTTCAACGGAAGCAACTACAACGTGTGGCGGAAGAAGTTTATTCGGAGGGCAGAGGAGGTTGACCTCTTGCCGTACTACCGTCCCGACGAGGAGACGATGGAGGGAGTTGCGCCATCCCCGACGGATACGAAGGAGAAAATAGCGGCGTTTAAAAAGCTAAGTAAGCAAGCGTTCTTTCAGCTTTGTCACTCAGTTGCCGACGGAATCGCGGTGGATTTGGACCAGTTTGCAGAGGAGCTGAACTCTGCACAGAAAGCGTGGGAGTACCTGGAGTCCACGTACATGGGCACGAACGATGTCAACAAGAAGGCGATTAGGAAGCAACTGCTGATGCTGAGCATGGAGAAAGGCGAGAAAATCATCACCTACATCAACAGGGCGAAAAACTACAACGACGACTTGCGGGTGATGGGAGCCGCGGAGACGGAGCACGAGATGATCGACTATATCATCCAAGGCCTTCCTAAGGAGTGGGAATCTGACATCGGTATGTTTACGTACCAACCGCCGGAGAGTTTGACGAAGCTGCAGGAGATTCTGCAATCGCTTGAGACGGTGAAGGAGATGAGGAAAAAGAAAGCGGCAGCAGCAGCGGAATTAGACGAGGAGAGGTCGGCTTTGGTGAATGCAACGAAGGCGTTTGGAGCGTGCTACCAGTGTAGAAAGAGGGGGCATAAGGCGATATACTGCTACGAAAATCCGCGAAGCAGGAACTACAAAGGCAAAGCGTTGGAGAACGATAAAGGAGAAAATGGGGGAGCGGAGTGGCAGCAGAAACGGGGTTTTGGCGGCAAGTGCGACTATTGTGGGCGCTATGGATATCGTGCCGCAGAGTGCTACTCCAACCCGAATAGCAGGAGCTACAAGGGTCCGTCGCAGCAGAGGAATGTGGCGGCAAAGGCGAATGTAGCAGAAGCGGAAAAGGAAGATGTGATTTTTGGAGGAGTGCATCTTGCGAACGTGGTGCGTTTATCAAAGGAGGTTCGGCAGACGGACGATCGTGAGAAGACGGCATGGTTCATGGACAGCGGATGCACGCGTCACATGACATTCAGGACAGATTGGATGGAGAATGTGAGGGACTCGAGTGAGGATTATATACTGCAAGGTAACAGCGGGAAGTTGCCAGTGACAGGAGAGGGTGACGTGGTGCTGCAGAGTCCGTATGGAGAGGTGAAACTGGACAGTGTGCTGCTGGTTGAGGATTTAAAGGTGAATTTGGTCAGTCAGTCACAGCTTGATGACTTGGGGTGCAAGATATTTTATGACAAAGGCGAGGTTACAGTGTTTGGTCCTGAGTGGGAGAAGTATGCTGATGGTTACTTCAGTGATGGGTTCTATGAGATGAACTTGGTCGCGACGAACGATAAGGATGAGATTTATGAGGATCCTGAGTCTACTGAGGATGATGAGAGTGAGGACTCGGATGATATGGCTGCGAGTGTGGAGGCAGCAGTGAAGCAGGAAGAGGAGATAGTGACCATGGAGGCAGCAGCAGTAAACGGTGGAGATGGAGACGATGTCAACACTTTTGCAGCAGCGATCGTGGTTGAAGATGAAGCAGTAAATGAGAAGTATATGGGAGTTGAAGCTGTGAAAGGGGACATCCTGGTGAAGGGATCAAAGGAGAAAGCAACTGCAAAGGGGCGAGTGCTTACGAAGGAGGAACACGTTGAGGGGTACGAGACCCGAGAGGTGTTGGGTGTTAAGATGCCGAGGAGAAGTGAGAGGCTTAAGAAAATGTCTCAAGGTTTGGACGTCAAGGCGCTCAAATTCAAGACACGTAAGGAGAGGTTCAAGGTGGAGGACCTGCAGGAGAGCTTGAAGCCGACTTAGACCCTGTGAAGGCTACAAGAAGCAGGGGAGGAGTGCGAGTGGAGTTCGTGGTTGACGAACCACAGGGGAGATTGTTAGGGTTGGTTCGCCCAACCACGGAACCTATGGCGAAAGTCTCTACGACGGCGGAATGACGGCGAAATGGAAGCGCGTGGATGATTCTAGGTGAAACGGTGGAAATCAGCCTACGGCGTGAGAAGCGGGAGAGAAATCGAGAAGGAACCAAAGAAATGGAGGAAGAGAGAAGGAGAAGCATCGAGGATGAGATCGACGGGGGAAATTGTGGTCTGAGACCAAGGCGCGTTCGAGAAGGTTCCAGATTCGGTCTTGAGGAGTGTTCACCGAATTCGGTTCGGTTCCGTGTGCGACTCGGGGTGAAACGAGGCGCACGCGGTTACTTGGGAAACAAGTGAAGTTACGAATCGCATTTTGTGACTTGCTTGACTATAAAACTGCTTGTACTCATTCTGGAAAACACAACTTGGAGATTCTGGAAATTGCTGAAGTGTGTATTGACAACTTCAAGCAGAGCTGCGCATATCATTGGATTCGTGAGATCGTGGAGAACACGATAAGCAATAGCAAGTAGACTATTGCCGACTAAGGTGTTTACGATCCTAAGAGCAAGTGCAGCAAACACAGCTCGTCCCGTGCGTTATGCGAACGTGCGATGTGCCACTGATAATGCTGTTCTGTTCCTTGCCACGCATTCAGATTACCAGACGTGTAGCTTGCTTCTATCTGTACTTTTCACCAGAGATTGATGATGATGCATTGGCACCAAAACCGCAGTGTCTCGCATGCCGAATTGCACAGTGCACACATACATGATACACCGAGCTCATAGCCATGGCTCATGCACATGTGTGTGCACGCAACAACTCACGAGGGGTCGAGTCGAAGGGTGTCATAAGAGCGAGGGCAGCGCAGGCTGAGTGGGTACAATGGCTTCAGAAAACTGCCAGGGAACAACATAACACAGGACGAACAACACAACAGAACGTCAGGCATGCATAACAACCAGAACTAATTATTGAATGTTAACACTACCAAGCAGCATGAATCACGTACGTGTGCACACATGCGCACACGCACACACACGCACACTCACGCACATGTTCACACGCACACTCACGCACATGTTCACACGCACACACTGAAAAGAAAGGATTCTGAGCTCAAATCCTGAACTCGGCGCCCCAAACAAAACAGCCGCGTCTCGTTTCCACTACAGCACCCACATTCCAAGTTAAACCACTCCCCGCCTCACCACATGTGGTACGTTCTTCCTCCCGTGCGCGGAATGTGCAGGAAGAACAGCAGCGGCTGAATGAGCGGCTGCAAGACCGCAGACAGGTTCAGCGGTGGCGGAGCCTGCGCCAACTGCTCTTCCACATACGCGTTCACTGCAACCCGGCACCCCTCCTCCGTGATAGCCGCCTCGTCCGCGTATGCAGACACGTGTGGGATGAACTCGCCTTCTGCCGTGTACATGTGCTCGTCCCTCCACGCGCCGTCGTCAACCTCCTCGGGCTTTGCCTGCCCGGGATGGTGATGGCGGGGACCGAAGGAGGGACCAGAGGAGCTGCTGCCATCGCCGCTGTCACCGCTGCTGCCGCCGTCGCCACCGTTGCCGCTGTAGCCGCCTCCGCCGTCGCCTCCGCCGCCGTCCCCGCCGCCGCCACCGCCCCCTCCCCCGTCTCCGCCTCCGTTTCCGTCAGTAGGTTGGAAGTTCAAACTGTAAGGATTGTCCGTGTATTGCTGGTTGCCGGAACGCTGGGACTCCTGTTGCTGTAGCTGCTGCTGCTCCTGCTGCTGCTGGGAGGGGCGGACTGTGAGGGAAGAGAACGAAAGAAAGAGCGAGAGCGAGAGAGTAAGATACTGATTAGGTGAGAAACCTGACTGGCCGCGACACCTGATGGGGTGAGAGACCTGAATGGTTGAGATACCTGATAGAGTCAGTAGCAGCAGCAGAGTCAGTGCGACAGCCAGCGATACAATCGGTCGGCACGCCATGGCGGACTGGCGCCGGGTTAAGATCTTGAAATAAAAACTGTCAGCTAGACTCGCAAACGCCGCAAGAGTCGCATATGGTTCGCGAGCGTAGCAAGAGGCCTGACGAAGGTGCTGCTGCGGAGTACAGGGACGAACAGGTAACGGAATCGACGGCTGATCTGAGTGATAGGGTTCCGCGACGAGGAAGGACGGTTCAGATGACGTCGCGTGACTGCGGCTCGTGATTGGTCGACGAGAACCAATACCGCCGAATTTGTCGGAGGCGAACTCCGTCGAAAGAACGTCGATTTTCAACAAACGGGAAATCCTCGCCTAGTCCTACGTGATTCAAAAGCAAAACGTTTATAAAGTTTTAAGAGCTGAGCATTCTCCACTCTTTGGATACGCTTGGTGCCATGGCAGTGGCCCGTGTGCCAAACATTGCTGCTGTCTCAGTCGACATAAGCGGGAAATAAGATTGGTTTGAGGACGTGTCATTCATGTGAGTTGATTCTTGATGAAGCCCTACCCAAACGTAAAGAAGTGTTTATAGGCCTCTCTGAAATGCACAGCATCGTACACCACCGTAATGAGGTGAACTTATCTGACACGCCCTATGTGCCCGTGTGACGCCAAGCAGACAGAATCGAGGGAGTCGGTTTGAAAAAACCAGTTCACATGATACAGGATACAGGATACACATGAGGGACTCCCACGCGGTCGTATATCGGGGGTTCCTCAACGGGAAGACTATGCAAGAAAGTGATCATCTGCCTCTTTGGCTACAGCCGTCTCCTGCCCACAAGCTCATTGGTATCTCAACAGTAGGTGTAGCCTCTGAAGGTGTTACTGGTGCAATGAATCTAGGTAGCGAGGATTGCACTAAGGTGTCAAACTAGTACAAAATGTGAGCTAAGGCATGAGCGAACATTTATACGCGAAACATGCAAATGGTAACGCGGTGCGTGCAAGCTAGCTAGTCAGGCCCTACGATAACAGGAATTTTTTCCTGAAATTCCTGATTTTCAGGGATTTTTTTGTACCTACACTGATTTTTCAGTGTTGAGAATTTTGTGACACTGATTTTTCAGCCTTTATTTCATAGTTGACACTGATTTTTCAGTCTTTTATCGAAGTGTACACTGAATGCACATTCCGAATCCTTCCTGTCAACCAACATTTTCTGATTTTTTTTTCACGTACGAGAACGTAAGAGATTGAAGGTTTAGTGGATCAACTGTCTCAGTGGTTTGTGATTTTCTACAGACGGGTAAGGGCCCGGTTCGAATCCCTCCGCTGTCATGTTTCGTAAAGCCTACTCTTGTACACAAGGTTTTCATTTGCTTGAAAATTCAGGCTTTGTTTTTTAGGAACCCTGAAAATTCAGGGTTTTTTTTTTAGGAACACTGAAAATCAGGGTTTTGTTCACAGGGACCCTGATGCATCAACGTCCCTTAAAGTGAATCTGAGGGCCTGTAGCTAGTGCTATGCTGGCAGTGAGGTTCGGGCTATTCCCGAAGCGTAGGCCGACACGGCCAGGCCAGCAGTGCGAGGTTTGGTGAAACAATGCGCGCGAAGTCGGCGAAGCCCCGTTAGCAGTAACGGGCGAACAACGGCTGCTGCTGTACGCGATGTTGCAGGGCGCGCTAAGGAATGTCGAGAAAATTCCTTACACTACCCCCCCCCCCCCTCAAGAAGCCCCCTCCGCTACACGAGTGCGTGTATATCGCGGAAGCCCCGGCTCCTCAGGTACACTTGCACGGCAGGGTGGTTTTCGATGTTGGCCAGCGGCACCCAGCTATCCTCAGTTGGCGTGCGATCCTTCCAGCGAACGAGGAATTCAATCCTCCGGATTCTCATGGGGTGTCGAATCCAATGGCTCAAGATTATTTCGGGCTCGATGATCGACTCTGATGCAGGGCGAGTCATGGATGGCGGGCGGTGACGAGGCAGTTGGCTTGTGGTAGGGATGTAGGGGCGAAGCAGGCTGACGTGGAATGAAGGGCTGATGTACCAGTCTGTCGGCAACAGTAAATGCACTGTCACTGGGGTAACCATGTGGCTGATTTGGAATGGTCCACAGTAACGCGGTCGTAATTTCGGTACGACGGGCAGTCTTAAGTTCTGTGTGTCGAGCGATACGTAATTGCCTGACTAGTACGTGACTGGGCGGCGTGTGAAGAATGAGGAATGAATGAACTAGGAAAGAGGTGGGTACAAGTAGGAAAACCTAGAAATGTTGTACCCCATATTGTCTACCCCACTACAGCCTACACATACTATAGCATATAAGTTTGACACACCCCCATAGGCAAAGTGGGGGAGAACAAGAGGTCACAAGACCAGTCAAGCAAAGCAAAGCAAGCTCAGGGTGGATCACAAAGTCACCACACATTCCGAGCACAAGAGCAAGGTCACAAGGCCAGTTCACATGCAAGATCATATATAAAGGTAAACAAGCAAGTGCAGGTATAGAAAGATCACAGTACAAGCAAGGTCAAGAAGTGAGCAAGTGAGGCCAAGTAGGCACAAGACCTAGCATCGTACAGAAGCGCTGATGATCACCAGGCGGAAGTGCCTTGGTAAAGATATCAGCAGTGTTGGCCTCAGAGGCCACGTAAGCAAGGCGCAGCTGACCACGCTGCGGCAGCTCACGAGCAAGGAAGTAGCGAAGAGCAATGTGCTTCGTTCTGTGCTCCAGTCTGTGCTCCTGACACAAGGCCAGCATGGCCTTGTTGTCTACGTACAGAACTGGAGGAGAACGAGCCTACACAGACTATAGCATATAAGTTTGACACGGCGGTGGCGGTCAGCATTGCGGTTAGCGATGACGTTTGCCTTTTTAATTGCTTCAACGGCTCTGGTGCGGGCAGCTTGCAGAATTTCGGCGGATTGCTGTGCACGTGACGTTGGGTTGTCCGGACTCGGCGTCATAGGCACTGTAGGGTTTTGCCCGTAGTTCAGGTAGAACGGGGACTGCTGCGTCGTTGCTGACGTGGCGTTGTTGTACGTGAACTCAATCAGCGGCAGCTGCTGCTCCCAACTTGTCGGGTCGTCGCACGTGGCACGAATCAACTGCTCCATCGTTTGATTCGTCCGCTCCGTTTGACCGTCGGTCTCGGGATGGTACGACGAGCTGAACTGTAGCCTGGTCCCGAACTGCTCCCAGAGGTTCTTCCAGAAGTTGCTGGTGAACTTCGTGTTGCGGTCGCTGATTATTGCGGCTGGTATCCCGTGCAGTCGAACGATGGCTGCGATGAACAGGCGAGCGGTTTCTTCGGCTGAGATCGATTTCTTGCACGCAGCGAAGTGTGCCATCTTCGTCAACCTGTCAACGACGACCATAACTGCGTCGTTACCCCCAGGGTTCGAAGGTAACCCTGTGACGAAATCCATGGCAACCTGCTGCCAGGCGCGCTCAAGCGGTGGAATCGGCTGCAACTGACCCGCCTTTCTTTTTCACAAGCTCAACATCACCTGACACGTAGGATACGAGCCCACGTGGTGCTGTACGTCGGTCAACAGCTCCAGCCAGTAGTAATACCGCTGCAATTTCTGTCACATTTTTTCTACCCCGAAATGTCCCAAGGTAATCTCGTCGTGTGCCTCCTGCAGTAACAGTTCCCTCAGTAGTGAGTACGCGGGTACCCAGATGCGGTTGGTGCCTGTCCTTACGTAATAGACTCCTTTATCTTCTGCAAGTTGCTATGAATTTCCGGTCGTGAAAAATGGGTCGGTCCAGTATCCGTGGGTGAATAGGCCTGTTAGCAGTGGGTTGGTTTGTGCGAGTAGGATGGCGTGGAGTTGGGTGGTGGGGCGTGTGAGTGCGTCGGCGATGTTGGATGCACCTTTTTTGTACGTGACCGTGTAGTGGAAGTTGGACTCCAGATAGTCCAACCAGCGGATCTGTCGGGGGTTGAGATTTGGTTGGGCGCGAAGGTACTGTAGTGATCGGTGGTCTTTCCGTACTGTCACGTCTGCTCCCGTGAGGTAACATCGCCACACCTTGAACGCGTGCACGATCGCCATCATCTCGCGGTCGTGTATTGGGTAGTTGCGTTCGGGCGGGTGAAGTTTGCGGGACTCGTACGCGACTGGCTGGAGGCCGTTTCCGAAGTCCTGCAACAGTACTGCTCCCACAGCAATGTCGCTAGCGTCGGTGACGAGCTCGAACGGACGGTGCGGATCTGCGATGTGAAGCACGGGCGGCGAGCACAAAATATTTTTGAGGGCCGAGAAGGCAGCTTGCTCTTTCTCCCCCCACGTGTACTCAACCCCCTTTCTCAGCAGGTCGGTCAACGGGGCAGTCAACTTCGCCATGTCGAGGACGAACCGGTGCACGTAGTTGACAAACCCCAGAAAACTCTGCAACTCGGTCAAGTTGGTCGGCGCGTGCCATGCTTGAATCGTCGCAATTTTCTTCGGGTCTATTTCCACTCCATCAGCTGAAATTATGTGTCCCAAAAACTCCAGTCCGTCCTGTAAAAACTCACACTTAGATGCTTTGGTCAGTAGGCGGTTCTCACTCAGTATTTAAAAAACGGCTTCGATGTCCTGTAAATGCTGTGCTCTGTCGGGACTGTAAATCAGTATGTCGTCGAGGTACACAATGACGCACTTATCGAAAAGCGGGCGGAAAGCTTCGTTCATTGTCATTTGAAAAGTGGCGGGGGCGTTGGTCAGTCCGAAGGGCATGACTGTGTATTCGAAGGATCTGTAGCGTGTTCGGAAGGCTGTCTTGGGGCAGTCGGGTGGGTTGACGCGAATCTGGTGGTAACCTCCTCTGAGGTCAATTTTCGAGAAAACTCGGGCTGTGCGTAGTTGGTCGATCAGCTCGTCGGCTCGCGGGATGGGGTAGCGGGATTTGATGGTAACTCTGTTCAGTGCCCTGTAGTCTATGCACATGCGAAAACCCCCGTCCTTCTTCGGCGTGAACAGTATCGGTGCTGTGAAGGGCGACGAACTCGGGCGAATGAATTCTTTTTCGAGCAGGTAGTCTAGCTGCTTCCTCAGTTCGTCCAGTTCGAGTTGGGTCAGTCGGAACTGTCGCTGTACTGTCGGCTGTGCCCCCGGTTCTAGTTCTATCCTGTGGTCATGCGGTCGCTGAGGTGGCAGTCCCGTGGGCAGATCGTCCGGAAATATTTCGCTGTACTGCTTCAGGAGTGCTGCCAGGTCATCCGGTACGTCGGCTAGCAGTTTTTGCAAATCCCCTCCTTTGTCTGCTGCCTCAGCTTCCCGGATGTCAACCGCGTACACGTCAGCTCCTGCCGCTACGGCGCGTTTCATCGTGATCGCGTTGACACGCACCGACGATGACTCAGGCGAGCCCCAGCGAGGTAAGGCGATGTTGTTACCGTTCACTCGCACGGTGCACTCTGTCAAAATCTTATGCTATAGTCTGTGTAGGCTGTAGTGGGGTAGACAATATGGGGTACAACACTTCTAGGTTTTCCTACTTGTACCCACCTGCTTGCTAGTTCATTCATTCCTCATTTCTTCACATGGTATCAGAGTAGGTTCCCTAGTGGGAACGCTTTTTTGGGCCCACCACTGAAATTTTTTTTCTGACCGAAGTGCGAGTCGCCCCTGCCCGAGGCGCGCCCCGTGGGCCGCCCTCTCGTCGCGTCCCCTGCCCTTAGCGGCCCGTCGCGCCCTTCTAGAGGCCCCTCTCACGGCCCCTCGCGCCACCCGTAGCGGCCCTGTCGCCACCCTTAGCGACCCCGTCGCCACCCCTTACGGCCCCGTCGCCGTCCTTTGCGGCCCCGTCGCCGCCCCTAGCGGCCCCGTTGCCGCCCTTCGAGGCCCCTCGCGGCCCCTTTGCGGCCCCGTCCCCGCCCCTCGCGGCCCCGTCGCCGCCCCTAACGGCCCCGTCGCCGCCCTTCGCGGCCCCGTCGCCGCCCTTCGCGGCCCCGTCGCCGCCCCTAGCGGCTCCGTCGCCGCCTCTAGCGGCCCCATCGCCGCCCCTATCGGCCCCGTCGCCGCCCCTAGCGGCCCCGTCGCCGCCCTTCGCGGCCCCGTCGCCGCCCTTCGCGGCCCCGTCGCCGCCCCTAGCGGCCCCGTCGCCGCCCCTATCGGCCCCGTCGCCGCCCCTAGCGGCCCCGTCGCCGCCCTTCCCGGCCCCGTTGCCGCCCTTAGCGGCCCCGTCGTCGCCTCTTGCGGCCCCGTCGCCGCCCTTCACGGCCCCTTCAGCCGAGCCGAGCCGCCGAGCTACCGAGCTGCCGAGCCGCCGAGCCGCCGAGCCGCCGAACCGCCGAGCCGCCGAGCCGCCCAGCAGCCGAGCCGCCCAGCAGCCGAGCCGCCCAGCAGCCGAGCCGCCCAGCAGCCGAGCCGCCCAGCAGCCGAGCCGCTGAGCCACCGAGCCACCAAGCCGCCGTCGAGCTGCTACTGTTCCTACCAGCGCGCCCCCGGCCCTACCTACCCGGACTGGTGAGAGCACTCCCTGTTAGACCACTGCTGTCATGGCTACCCCCAGTGTCCTTACCTTTGATGCTGAGGGTCGTGCTGTTGACTTTGAGGTCTCGGTCGATGACCTCCAGCTCTTCCTACAGTGCGATAGGGCAGACGGACTCTGGTGCCTCTCCTGCCCCGCCTGCTGATGCTGACAGCACTGTTCGCTCACAGTGGGCCACACGCGATGCTGCTGCCCGTCTTGCTGTGCGTCGCCACTTACCGACCGCTGAGCGTGCGCACTTTAGTCAGTACAAGAGTGCTAGTACCTTGTACGACGCTGTAGTCGCACGCTACTCTTCCCCTGCCACTGCTGCCCTTAGCCGCCTCATGCTGCCGTACCTGTTCCTTGACCTCGCCGCCTTTCCCACAGTCGCTGACCTCATTACGCACCTTCGCACTAGTGACACCCGCTACCGCGCTGCGCTTCCTGCTGAGTTCTGTGCCAAGAACCCTCCCCCCATGTACATCACCCTCTACTACATAGTCACCCGGCTCCCTGACTCCCTTCGCTTAGTCAGGGACCACTTCCTCTCAGTCTGCCCCACCACACTCACCGTTGACCTCCTCGAGCAGCGCCTCCTGGCAGCAGAGAAGAGCATAGTCGCTGTAGGAGCCTCTCGTGGTGACCCTCGTACCCCCGTCTTTGAGGGGTGTTCCCCCTCCCCCCTCTTGCCCTCTGTTGCTTCTGCTGCTGCGACCGACCTCGTTGGCTTCGAGTCGGTCGGAGCTGCGTCTGCCCCTAGCGGGAGACGCCGCACCGGCAAGGGCAAGGGGGGCAAGGCTGGAGGGGCTGGCGGGGGCGGTGGAGGTGGCGGTGGAGGCAGTGGAGGGGGTGGGGGTGGTGGTGGGAGTAGTGGCGGGGGTGGAGGTGTCGGTGGCAGCAGTGGAGGCGGAGGAGGCGGCGGCGGTGGCGATGGGAGCGGAGGTGGCGGAGGCGGCGGCGGTGGGAGCGGCTTGTGTCATTCCTCATTTCTTCACACACTCACCCGTCGTCTAGTCGAATCGTGGATTGTGTCGTCGCAGCCAATCACGTCCGAGTAAAATGTCGGTTCCGTCGAGGGTTGTTGCTAGCATTTCATGGCTAAACGTGAAGTTACCCCTGCATCGAATCCGAACCCGGTCTACACGTTCCCGTATCGCTAGTGGCGTACCGTCAACCAGTCTTGCGTCGACCTCAGGTAAACACCTGTCCAGTGGCGGTTTCAGTTTCCGTGCTGTGGCGGTGTTGATGGGGCTGTGGTTGGCTCCCCTGTCTACGAATATTTTAACTAAGTCTGTCCCGATTTTCCCACTAAGCAGTATGGGGCTGTCTACCCTAGTACCCTCCTTATTCGGCCGGGTGTGGTCGATTGCGTGAACCGGCACAATCACTCGGTGAGGTTCGGTTGGGTCGGGTGAGCGGCGTGACCTGTCAGTAGAGGGCCCGTCTGCTACTGACTCCCAGTGTTTCCCTGCTGCTTGGTCTGTTTCTGCTGCTCAGCTTCCCCCTTTCCCTTAGCGTTTTCCGGGCATTCGCTCTTACGGTGTCCCGGCCGATTGCACGCGAAGCAGCGCCCTTTGAACGGTGCGGCAGCGGCGTTCGCGGCGACGGCACGTATCGTAGCGCCCTCGTTCGTCCGATGAGATCGATGTCCCCAATTGCTGCTTCTGTAGGACCCTGGTCTCGGTCAGCAGAAGAAATCGAGCTTCTCCGCCATGGCGAGAATCGCCTGGAAACTGGTGACGTCGCGAAGCTGGATTTCCTGAGTGATGTCGTGCTTCAGGCCGCCGATGTAGCGGTCGATGCGTTCGCTCTCATGCATGTAACCCACTTGCTCGCATAGTGCCAACAATCCGCTCGTATAATCATGGATGGAACCGAGTTGGCGCCAAGTGCGAAGCTTCTGCAGCGCCGCGATCGAAGCCGCAATTGGCTCAAAACCGAGCGCGCAGACCTGCGCACCACGCGTCCCACGTGCGATATTGGGGCACCTCCTCGAAGTACGACGGCGCCCAGGGTCCGGTTTGTCCTTCCCGTGTCGGTAGAGTCGCGTAGTCCACCGGCTTCGTGACGACGACACGCCACCAATCCATGGCGGGTCCTCGCAGCAACGACACGGCGTAACGATTTTTCGCCGTATCCTCCGAGACGTAGTTGGCGTCGAAGAAAACGTTCATCGTGAACAACCACGCCTGAACGGTAGGACCACCCCGTTGACTCGGGTCGAAGCATGGCGGATGCTGCGGCTTCAGCGACATCGGCGACGGCAGTGTTGATTCGCCGGCCGGCATGGAGATCGTGACTCAAGGCTGACTTCTGGCCGCATTCATCGCTTCGGGGTATGTCGTGCCGTGGTCGTCGTCTCCGTCGTGGCGGACGACGCCATCACTGGCCGCGCTTGAGGGTTGCCCCACGCTTCCATGTTGCGATGTCTGTAGTGCGGGTTGTATCGGAGTGCCAGGTGCTTGAGATTGTGCCTGCTGTGCTCTTGCGATGTCATTTTTCAGAGACGTGCGTTCTGCCGTCAGCGCCGCGATTTCTTCAGAGCTTTCGCGGATTTGCCGCAGCAGTTCGTTGAAGTGCTCCTGCGTGAGAGTTGTGACGTCGATGTGCTCGGCCACTACGAAGGGCGTCGGCTCGGCTTAGTCGTGGCTGCACGCGTTTACGAGAGAACGCGAGGTCAGCGGCTCCTAGGGGCTAAGGTGCGTGAGTCCCTTCGAGTGAAAAATCAAAAGTTGATTTCCTGGGGTGCGGAGATGCGCGGTACGAAAAGAAAGAGGCTCTGAATACCAAGGGTTACGGGTGCAATGAATCGAGGTAGCGAGGATTGCATTTGTCAGAATGAACAAGTGATTGAACTATGAACATTGGGTGATACAAGTAGCAAACACTAGAATGATATACCCCGTAAAGGCTAACCCGCTATAGCCTACACAACAATAACATATATAATGTTTGACACACCCCCATAGGCTAAGTGGGGTAGAGCAAGGGGTCAGAAGACCAGTCAAGAAAGAGAATGCAAGCTCAGGGTGGATCACAAAGTCACCACACACACTGAGCACAAGCAAAGAGCCACAAGGCCAGTTCATATGTAGAGGCAAATATGCATCACAAACATCATAGTGATCTCTACCTAGCAGTACAAGCATGCAGGTATAAGTATATAGACAAGGTCTACAGCAAGTGAGGCAAAGTGGGCACAAGCCCTAACAAAGTACAGAAGCGCTGATGATCACCAGGCTGAAGTGCCTTGGTGAATATATCAGCAGTGTTGGCCTGAGTGGCCACGTAACGCAGACGAAGCTGACCGCGCTGCTGCAGCTCTCGAGCCAGAAAGTAACATAGAGCGATGTGCTTCGTTCTGTGCTCCAGTCTGTGCTCCTCTCACAAGGCAATGGCAGCCTTGTTGTCGACGTACAGTACTGGAGGAGAACGAGGCCGCTCTCCCAGGTCGGTCAACAGGTAGGTGAGCCAGCGTAACTCCTGTGCAGCCATGGCTGTGGCGTAGATCTCAGCCTCACAACTGGAGCTGAGAACTGAAGACGAACGCGTAGAACGCCACGAAACTGAGCCAGAGCCAAGGCTGAAGGTGTAACCCTGTGACGACTGCTGAGTAGCCTGGTCGTCAACCCAAGAAGCGTCTGAGTGCCCAGTGAGAACAACTGAGCTCCCTCCTCCAAGCACGAGCCCCATGCCCGATGTACTGCACAAGTAGCGCAATAACCTCTTTGCAGCATCCCAGTGCACCTTTCGGTGCCTGCCAGGAGCCACGTAGCGGGCCAGAAGGCCAAGAGGGTACGCTAGGTCAGGACGAGTGCAAGTCATCAGGTACATGAGGCAACCAACTAGCTCTGGGTAAGGACCACTCGGCTCTACGGACTCATCCGAAGGCAGAGCTGAGAGCGAGTGACCTATAGCCAGAGGAGTGGCCTGTGCTGAGGACCAGGTGAAGCCGAAGCGCTGAAGGACCTGCTGCACCATGTGTGACTGAGTCAGTGTGATGGTGCGGCGTGCTCTGTCCCGGGTGATCTGCAAGCCAAGGTAGCTGCGCAGTTCACCCAGGTCTGTGCACGTGTGTCTCTTCTGCAGCTCCGACTTCACGTGGGCGAGAGCCTCAGTGTCAGCAGTGGCAAAGACCAAGTCGTCGACGTACACGAGGATGTAGAACGGCGGCAGCGAAGTGTCGGTGCGCAGAAACAGCGACGGGTCAGCAGTAGAAGGCGCGAACCCAAGAGCCGCAAGAGTAGTCCTCAGTGTGTCGTGCCACTCACGTGGCGCCTGGCGGAGACCGTAGACCGGCCGCCGGAGGCTCCACTGGGTACCAGGAGGAAACGACCCAGTGAAGCCAGGAGGGCGGCGCAGCCAGATCTCCTCGTGCAGGCTGCCCTGCAAGAAAGCTATACTGAAGTCAAGAGAGTGAAGCTCGTAGTTACGCTGAGCAGCAACGTGTAGTAGCACCCGAAGAGTGGTCATCTTCGGGGTAGGGGAGAAGGTCTGAAAGAAGTCTACTCCCTCTCGCTGACTGAAGCCTCGAGCGACGTAACGAGCCTTGAAGACAGGCGGAGAACCCGGCGGCCGCTTCACCCTGAAAATCCACATGCCACTGACGATGTTCGCCCCAGGAGGGGGAACCTCGTCGACGTAAGTGCCAGTGGACTTCCAGGATGCCATCTCTGCGTTCATAGCTGTCTGCCACTGAGAGGAGTACTCACCCGCGATCGCCTCAGCGTAAGAGCGCGGGGTCGGGATGTCTGGAGCATCCGGGTCTCCCTCAGGGGCAATCAGCATGGACACGAGATGAGGCGCAGCGGCTGCAAGACACTCAAGGTCCTCCTGTCTGTCCTCAAGGACGTCCGTGCCTAGAGCACACTCACCCCCGACGGACGGAGGACAGACAGACTCAGACTCAACAACAAGACTCGCAGAGTAGTCTAGACGACAGTGAGCAGCAAAGTCGACAAGCTCAGCAACTAGGGCAGACGCAGCAGCAGACTCAAAGGAAGGGTCAGTGACAGCAGTGGCCAGGAGACGCGTGACAGTAGGACTGACAGCACGAAGAGAGTCAGACTCCGGGTCAGCAAGGACAGGAAGAGAGGACTCAGGAGGAGACGGCAGAGGGACACGCTGTGGAGCAGTGGAAGGACGCAGAGTCATAATGTGTGTGCCAGACACAAGTGGAGGACGCTCACGCTGACCACGGCGACCAGTGCGAGCAGCACGAACAGGTGACACAGGACGAGACACAGGCGACACAGGACGAGACTCAGGCTCACGACGTTCTGTAAGACCGCCTGTCGGACCAGTGTAGGGAGAAGGACCAGGAAGTGGCGAGGCAGGCGGCAGCTGGGACTGCGACTGGACAGGCGGAGGACACTCTAAGGAGGGAGGAGGACTAGGAGGAGGCGGCTGACCAAGAACCTGCTGAAGGAGCGGAACGAAGTACGGCCGCGGCCGTGAAGTGCCCCCAGAAGCAGCAGAGACAGCACCAGAACCACCAGCTGAACCAGCACCAGCAGCACCTCCGGCAGCTCTAGAGCCTCCAGCAGCACCGGCAGCACCTCCAGCAGCTCCACGACCTCCAGCAGCACCAGCAGCACCTCCAGCAGCACCAGCACCAGCAGTACCTCCAGCAGCAGGGCCTCCAGCTGGCGGTACCTCAACACCAGGAGCTCCACTCCTGAGGCTGCAGCGCTGAGCGTACCACTCACATAGCCGCTGAGGGGAGGGAGGCTCTGGCTGCGGCACTGCACCTGCTGGGCCACCAGCCCCGACTCCAGCAGACCCCCCAGCTCCAGTAGCCCCACGACGGAGGCTGTAGCGCTGGGAGGACCACTCACGCAGCTGCTGTGAAGAGGGAGCGCCACCAGGCTCAGCACCCCCAGTCTCAGCACCCCCAGTCTCAGCACCCCCAGGCTGAGCACCCAAAGTCTCCGCACCCCCATACTCAGCTGCCCCTAGACCCAGCACCACCAAGCTCAGCACGCTCAGTACCTCACGCAGGACCAGAGTCAACAGCTACCTCGACAGGCTCGACCGGGTCTACCTGGGAAACACCTGAGGGAGCAGCACCCTGGGGAGGGAGGGGGTCTACCAACGGGACACCTGGGGTGAGGAAGAGTGGCGGGGGGGGGAGCGGGGCAGTGCGGTAGGGGAAGAGACGGTAAAAGGGTACCGACTCGAGGTGGGGTGGTAAAACTGCCAGCCAGGCGCGTCAGGGACAAAAGCAAGGAAGACACAGGGAACGGCACGGGAGGAGAGCTTGTCCACGGACGTATCGCGGACAAAAGCTCGACATCCCCAGACTCGGAACACCGACGCATCACCAACCTCCCCCGTCCAACGCAGGGTGGGCGAGGTCTCCGGAACGGAGACACGGGGCCAGAGGTTGAGCTGATGCGCGGCGTACTGCACTGCAAACGGCCACAGGAAATGGGGGGCAGCCGTTTGGATCATGGAGGTACGAGCGACCTCCATGACAAGACCAATGCGGCGCTCAGCAACCCCATTCTGCTGCGGAGAGGCCGGGAGAGTGAACGTCTGGCGGATGCCGTGCTCCGCACAGTAGGCTGCCAAGAGGTCAGAGGAAAACTCGCCACCTTTGTCAGAGTGCAGACGTAGGACAGGAAAGTCCGACTGGAACCGCTGGCGGAGCTGGAGACGAGCAGCGCGGATCCAGGGGATCAAGACATCAGGGACCTCACCCTTGGTACGCAAGGGGAAGACCGTGGTGTAGCGCGTGTAGTCGTCGACGACCAGCAGAAAGTACCGCTCGTGGCCCTGTCCCCGGACGCGGGCGGGGCCCCACACGCCCAGGTGGAGAGTCTGCAGGGGAGCCTCTGTGGGAGGGAACGAGGAGGAGTGAGGAGCGGCGCGCTGCCGCCCCTCGACACAGGGAAGACAGGGAGGAGCAGGCGAGGGTGGCAGGGGAGGGAGAACTCTGGGAAGACCAGAGACAAGGTACCTGGAGTGCATGCCACGAAGGCGCTGCACTGACGGGTGACCAAGGCGATGGTGCCAGAGGACAGTCCTGTGCGACAGGGAGCGACACGAGCAGGGGGCCGACAGCTGACCTGACGCAGACGCAGCTACCTGAGGGGACTCAGTGGTCAGTGTGTACAAGTCCGACCCCGGCTGCCGAGTGAAGGTAGCCAGGTGACGACCCGTCCGGGCACACGTGTAGTGCGTCACACGCTCGTAGGCCGGGGTGAATTGGTGAACACCCGCGTCCTGGAGCGCGGACCCCGCCACCAAGTTCGTAGAGAACAAGGGGAGGTAGAGGCCCGAAAGCGTGCCAGACGGGACAAGGGAGGGCAGTGGTGGAGGTCGCAAGGACCGGACCCCCTGAGGGGTCAGCCAGGGAGACAGCAATCAGTCTAGGAAGTTGCTCGAGGGCAGTGCGGTCGTGAAAGAAACAGCGGGAAGCACCTGAGTCCAGTGTGAAGGTGTGTAGTGCCTCAGTGTGTCGTGCGGTACCAGCAGACGCAGACACACTAGCACCTAGGGCAGCAACCTCACCAGGACCTGGAGGAGCAGACGCGCTAGCACCTAGAGCTGCAGCCTCACTGGTCCCAATACCCGGGTCGGGCGGTACACTCAGGTAACAGTCACCCTCAACACTAGCAGTCAATGCATACATAGCAGCAAGGATAGCATCATAGTCAAGAGCAAAGATATCAATTCCCTTCTTAAGCAGATCAGCCCAGCGGGGCAGCTCAGAGGCGTCGGGAAACTGCTCGCGCCAAGCGTCGTCGAGGCGAAAGAAACAGCGCTGTGCCGTGTGAAACCTCCCACAGGTCTGGCCAGTGCGGTCACCTGTGCGGATGACGTACGGGCAGGCACCCCCACCCCCAGACCCCCCACGCTGAGCGTACCATTCACGGAGCTGCTGGGGCGAGGGAGTCTCACCGGGACGCTGCTGCTGCTGCCTCTAGCCACCGCCGAACCCCCCACGCTGTACCGCTCCACCGCGCCCGCCACCCGCTCCACCGCCGCCACCACTGCCACCACCGCCCCCACCACCTCCACCACCGCCACCGCCACCACCCCCTAAGCCGCCACCGACCCCCCCACCACCCGCGCCACTCCCACCTCCGCCACCACCCCCGCCCACCCCACCCCCTCCACCGCCGACGCCCCCACCTCCACCTCCACCACCCTTGCCCCCCTTGCCCCTGCCGCCCTTGCGCCTCCCACTAGGAGAAGACGCAGCCCCGACCCCCTCAGCTCCGAGGTAGTCGACAGCAGCAGCAGATGCAATGGAGGGGAGGAGGGGGGAGGGGGAGCACCCCTCAAAGAAGGGGGTGCGTGGGTCACCACGAGAGGCACCTACAGCTACAATGTTCTTCTCAGCTGCTAGGAGTTCCTTCTCGAGGAGGTCGACAGTGAGGTCAGTGGGGGAGAGGGCGAGAAACTGGTCCTTGACAGTGCGAAGGGAGTCAAGGAGGCGGGTGACAAGGTGGTACAGTGTGAGGTACATCGGGGGGGGGTTCTTGGCGAGGAAATCGGGGGGGAGTGCGGCACGGTAGCGGAGGTCACTGGTACGGAGGTGGGTGATGAGATCAGCTACAGTGGCAAAGGCGGACATGTCGGGGAAGAGGTAGGGCAGTGAGAGACGGCCTATAGCAGCAGTGGCAGGGGAGGAGTAGCGCGCGACTACTGCGTCGTATAGCTCCTTAGCGGTCTTATGCTGTCCGAAGTGCTCGCGCTCATCTAACGGCAGGTGGCTGCGAACGGCTAGGCGAGCGTGGGCATCACGGGTCTGCCACTGGGAGCGAGCATTACTGTCAGCAGTAGCGGGAGGTGCGGGAGCAGCGCCTGACGTGTGGTCATACAGGGAGACATCGTCCTTGGCAGTGATCTGGAGGAACAGGTGGAGGTCATCTAACCAAACCTCAAACTTAATCGGGCGGCCCACAGCGTCAAAGGTGAGAATAGAGGGAGTGGCCATAGTGGCAGTAGGAACAGTAGCAGTAGTAGCAGGAGTAGTATCAGTTGCAGTTGAAGCAGTAGTACGGTAGGAACAGGAACAGGAGTCACTGCAGGTGGGGCACAGTAGGGTTGCGCGGCTCGGTTCGGGCTGGGCTACGCGGCGGTGCGCGACTGGGGGCGTGCGCGTGGGCGGCTGTAGCGGGCGGGCCGTGGCTGCGCGTGGGCCTGACTAGCGCGCGGGCGGCGGCCTAGAGAGGGCGTCGCGGCGGCCTACGGGCGTGGCTGCGACGCTCTAGGCGGCGGTCGACGGGCGGCTAGGGGCTGCTCGTGGGCGGCGCCGGTCGCACGGGCGGCTAGGGGTCGGGGCGCGCTCAGAAAAGGGGCCGCGCGCGGGCGGCTAGCGGGCTACGCGGGCAAAAAACGGGCCGCGCGAGCGACTAGCGGGCGACGCGGCCGAAAAAAAATGGGGCGCTCGAGGGCGCACTAGGCGTGAGGCGCACGAGGGCGCGATTAGGAGAAGGCGCACGAGGGCGCAACTAGCGGAACGATGGGCCCTTAGGTAAGTGGTCCTAGGGCTAGGACCTACACTCTTAATACCATGTCAGAATGAACAAGTGATTGAACTATGAACATTGGGTGATACAAGTAGCAAACCCTAGAATGATATACCCCGTAAAGGCTAACCCGCTATAGCCTACACAACAATAACATATATAATGTTTGACAGCACTAAGGTGTCAAACGAGTACAAAATGTGAGCGAAGGCATGAGCGAACATTTATACGCGAAACATGCAAACGGTAACGCGGTGCGTGCGAGCTAGCTAGTGCTATGCTGGCAGTGAGGTTCGGGCTATTCCCGAAGCGTAGGCCGACACGACCGGGCCAGTAGTGCGAGGTTTGGTGAAACAGTGCGCGCGAAGTCGGCGAAGCCCCGTTAGCAGTAACGGGCGAACAACGGCTGCTGCTGTACGCGATGTTGCAGGGCGCGGTAAGGAATGTCGAGAAAATTCATTAGAGAAGGATGCATTTTGGCACATGCTTATTTGAGACCTGACAATAAATTATGCGCCAATGTAATAAATTATTCAACGTTATATTTAAGCAACTTTTTTTTAATCTAAAATCCTCTGAAAATTAAAAAACATTGAAGTTTGATTTTATGATGAATAGATACTGGAAACAAGGCTGAAGAATGACCACAAGCTTACAAATACATGTTAAACTAAATGATTTTACTGCCTATCTAAACTTGAATTTTGCTAAAAGGGGGTGTTTCACAATTATTGTAGCCTCTCGCTTTGGTGGGGGGTGGCTGGCGACAATAATTGCGGCGCGAGAGCAGGAAGCAAGTGGACAGGGAGGAAAGCAAGGAGGCGTGAGATGCGCGAGGGGTGGAGGTGCATTGAACGACGTACCCATATGCGCGCTCACCCAAGAGACGGGCTTCTTGAGTAAGGATAAAAGGGTGCGCGGCTGGCAGCAGAAGTAAGCACAGCACACAGCGTAATCACTTGGACTTCCACATCTTCCTCCACTTCACTTGACTTAGTAATACAGGATACTAGCATCAGATCGAGATTTCTCGCGGTATTGTTGATCTTCCTTATCCGATAGCGGAAAGAGCGTTTTCGCGAGTCTGGTTTGCTTGTTACTAGCGACTGAGTTCATTTTTGTCCCCGCTGACTTGTTTCAACCAAATCCCGTGTGCGTTCTGAATCGAGGCGCGCTCTCTACGCACGTTCATTCGCGCCGTCGCTCGGTCTCCCGCGCGAATACCCTTTCTGGCATCATGGTGAAAGCGACCCAAGAGTTTGCATTGGCGGTGGTCTTCATCGTCGCGTTCTTGGCAGGTGCGTGTCTCGGTCCATGAACTTTGACCCGCCTCAAAGGGTGTCATGGCCAAGGATTCTCATTACGACGGAAAGTATGAACAATACATCTATCCCTTTGATTCACGGGAACGTAGAGCATACGCAATCAGTGTACTGCTACCACTCATACATTCATGACACGTAACCAATAAAATGTCTCATAAACGGCACGTTTTTCTCGGATCGCAGGCCCGGTTCTCGGAGCGGCGACGGTGCCGAACGGCAAGCCGTGCTACCTGACGTCAGCATACAAGCCTGTCAAGCCGTGCGCTGGAGGCGTTGCCACGTGAGTAGCAGCACTTTTCTCCTTGGGATTGTCGCGAGCGGGGATCCCATGGAGCGCGAGAGAACGTTCAATTGTGTAACGGGCACTTGCAAACACCGCGTGAAAATCCGAATCTGTGTTCAACTCAATGCTCTTAACTCTTTTGCTGCCGTCACCTGTGTCCAATCTTGCATCCACGTCCCACCTCCCTATAACAGATGCGTTGTGAACAAGATCCCTGCGCGCGGCGCCAGCGATACTCGCATCTCAGGAATCTGCAACAGCACCTACTTCAGTAAGCTCGCGTGATTGTAGCTCATGCACTTGGAAGGTCGCGTAGTTTCGAAACAAACGGCTTATTCAGTGAAGCATCCGCAGGCGTTTGCTCCTGTATCATCAGATGTCTTCCTTCTCTCCATTCTCCACTCACAAAAGTTGGTCGGGTAGCATCAGTGAAAAATTACAGCCTGTGCCCTACTAAGGCATTGCACCCAAAATGCTCATCCCGCCCTTCCAGATGGTCCCTACTGCGCGTTCGCGTCGCAACCTTACGCCGTGGGCACGAGCAACATCCCCGGGAACCCCAATTGCCCTCGCTGCACCTGCACGCTGCAGCGAGGCGGCAGCGCGACGACTACCAATGCCGCATTCATTCGCGCGGCTTCGTCGCCGAAGCGTAAGGCTTCGACGGCGACCGCCACCTGCGTGTGCGACAGCGGTGCCACCACCAGCGGCATCGGCGGTGGCGGAACCCCCTGCAAGATTGGCCTGAATGGGCTGCTTGCTGCAGGCTCGACTTGCCCGATGACCCAGTCCTCGTGAGTCCCTTCCCTATCTTCCCCGGCGTTTCAACCTCACCCGTTTCCGGTTTTTCCCATCTGCCCGTTCGCACTGGCATAATCCTCCCTTTCCCGGCCAAGCCTTCCGGCCCCTTCACTCAACCGCTTCTTGCTTCGCGGGACTTTGTACAGCGTCTCATTTTGTTGCGAATCCCTTGCTGTGTTGGCTGCAGGTGCTTCATTAACAAGGTGGGAGCCAACGGGGCGGACTCTGGAGTGTGCACTGCGCCTCAGACAAGTAAGTTAAGACGCAACGAATCCTGTTCCTGCAGTTTCCAACTCTACCTGCCACCAACGATTATATTCTCCACATCTCTCACCTTCTCCAACCTCTTCCCCTGCCTGGCAATCCCATCAGTTTCCCCCATGGCGTGCAATTCGGCGGGAGAGACGTGGGGCATGCGCTACTACGCGGTGGGCACCACCGACATTCCCGAGCCGGGCAACTGGTGCTCGCGCTGCCGTTGCGGTCCCTCCGGTCTCACGGACTGCAAGCCCAAGTCGCCGTGCACACCCCCCAAGTAATAGTGCTATTCAGGAGCAAGGTGCGCGGAATGGAAGTACGGAACAGCGACGCCTCGGAAGCGGACTGACAGTCGTGCGCGCTTCCAGTTTCTGAACTGGAAGAAACATTGGCGCGCCCACAATATCGTTTCCATTGTTTAAGACTCTGTAGCTTCAATACGGAGCGACCAATAAGCGCATCCACGGATGCGAACATCCACGGATGCGAACATTGTGAAAACCCTTTTTAATATTCCAGATTCATACTATATACAGATTCCCAAACAAGCAGGAACAACCCAAACCCCCGGAAAATCTGAACACTGAATCCTATGGCATACTGATGATCCACGAAGCGTGCGGGGCCTACTAGCCTCGGTCACTAGGCAGTCTCTCGGTGTCCTCGGGTATCCCAGTGGGCACATCGCCTGGCTGCGGAACGTTCTGTGCCATGTCCTCGGTCCATTCCCCGGCCGCCTCTTGCTCCAAGGACTCTTCCTCTGTTATCCGCCGTGTGCACGCGTCAGCGCCACAAAAAGAAAGGGAGCAGTGGCATAAAACATAATAATTAATCGCCGTCACTGTCTATATGATAAGTAAGCACACGGAGATGCATTTGCCAAAAGAAATCTAACATCGCATCCAAGAAAGAATATCTGTCCATGAAGAAGAATACCTTCAATTTCTTTCTCCGTCAGCTCAGGAGCGTCCTCCCCCGGTGCGTCCTCTCCTCCCTTCCCTTCCTCGGGGCCCGGTGCGTCCACAATCGGAGTCTCGGGGTCCTCTTTTGCCGTCTTCGGATACTCGTATTCAGGCCCGGTACCAATCCCCGTTTCCTCCTGATACGCGAACAGTGCTTCCTGGAGCGCATGCACCGCCAAGGTACATCAAGAAGGTAAGAACAGAACGCATGAGAATGAGAGTCCGCGAAATTTGGTGAAAGATGCGAATCGTAAATATTCTTGTAAAGAATTGCACTAGAATCCTTAGTTTCAGAAAGCTGCGATAACGTGTCTTGCCTCTTCTTTCGAAGGCTTGGACTGGGCCATAGGTTTACTTCGGACGATGAGAAAGCGGAGCACGATGACAAAAAAGGGCTATCCAATTGCTAAGGGGCCACTAAGATCAGAAATCACAGTGAAGCGCAGGACTGCACTGGAGACAACGTAAAAGCACTTGGAGATGAAAACCTGTCTTGGCTTGCTGTTTGACTGGGGTGGGGAGGGGAAGAGGGAGTGCCAACCTGAATGGACAGTCGAGCCGCATGCTCAAACAGGAATTTCCGAATGTGGAAATGCGCGGACGGAACATCATGGTGCAGGGAAGCATTCGCTTGCCACGTGTCTGTTGCTGCCTTGTCACTGAAGTCCGTCAGGTGGAACATGTAAAACTACACACACACGAGGTGTACTTTGTGTTCCACAGCAAAATGAGATCGCGGTTCTGAAGTTCGCCCGCCATCCGAAGTAGGGACAAGTGTAGACGGAAGTACACGTCTGATTGGCTTCCATGCTCCAATATATCTGGAAACTTGTGTGATGACCAATGATAGAGTGTTTTTACACGTCATTGAGGGCCATTTTGAGCTGATGGCGGGCAAACTTCACCCAGAACCGTGACCTGAGTGCAGTGTTGTGATGCAGCCAGCTACCCACGTCAGCTTGGACCCACGTAGCGATAAAGATGAACTGTAACGTGGGCTTCGCAAAAGTCGCAGCGCATCCAGCTACTCTCCATGCGCGGCTCCACATTGCCACATTCATCAAATTTGAAGTTGGAGAAATCTAGGTGACTTCCCTTTCCCTCCACCACTTCATGACACAGCAGAACATACGCAGGGACAGCTCCCTGATTGTATGAGTCTGCTGCTGTTCCAGCAGAGAGTACATGACCCTCCCTCTGAGGTTGTCTGACGTCGCGGCGACGACTCCGGCGCTACTTTGCCGCACCTCGTCTATGGCTAGTTTTCCCAAAGTCTCCGTGTTCGTTCAGCTCTGCATCAGCAAACGTGTTTCTTCAGATCAGTTCCTGATTCTTCAATATGACGAGCAACACAAATCTCCCTGCGACCTAAGGTGTTTCAACAAATCAGATTCACAGCTGACACAATCGTAGATCGTACTGTAAATCGCACCAGCGGTGTTTCCACATGGATGATCCCAGGTCAGGCCCACCTTTATTGCAACAGCTCAGCCAGGCTAGGTCTCGTTATGTGACCTGTCTTAGTGAGTTGACAGGATAGTGAAGGACATTACTGGTTAGCAGCAACATGCAATCATTTGCACATGCCCTTTTGTGACCGCCCTTCACGTTTACCTGGTACCGGTATAGATAATTTATCAAAACAGGCTAACCCCCCACAATCAGTTGGCAGGCAAATCACACACGGCTTGTTGGCCCTGCCTGCACCTGCGTACGACTTAACACACACCTTAACTCAACATACGGATAATCTCTCCGTCCGTGCTCCCATCTCCCTCCAACCCGTTCCCCTTTCCTCCCCACCCACCCGCCTCAACAGTCGTACTAAGCTGCCCTTTTATATCCCTCCACAATACGCCCTGCGCACGATGGTCCTCTGAGGAGGTGCACGGCAGGCGGTGGGGGAGCTCTTCTATATCTGGCTCGTCACTGCCATCCCCCTCCAACCTTCCCTCTCCCGCCACCTTCCCCCTCTCGCCTTTCCCCTCTCTCGCCCTCCCTCCCTTCCCCCCTCCGTCTCTCCGTCCTTCAACAGTCGCTCCAAGCTGCCTCTTCAAGCCCCTCAGCACTCCGCTCTCCTCGCGCGCCTGCTGCGCACAGCAGCCCTGCCAGGCGGGGCACGGCAGGCTGTGCGAGTGCTCTTCTACACCTGGCTCGTCACTGCCATCGCGCTCGCTCACCTCGGCCACTCCTTCCTGCCCCGCTCCCTCGCTCGCCTGCTCCAGCTCCTCCTCACTCTTGTCACCGCGCCCTCTGCTGCTGTGAGCTTCTCTTGTACCCTCATATGCTTCCTACAGTTGTTCCTCACTCTAGCGACTGCACCATCGCACCCGCTGATGCTGTATGTATCCTTGCTGCACTTGGATCGACGTCAGAGTCAATTCGCACGCCTGATCCAGCTCCCCCTCACTCTAGACATGGCGCCTTCTGCTGCTGTAAGTCCCTCCCTCCCTCTGGTGCTTCGAAGTCAATGGAACTGTGTACCCCCATCATCCGTTATTATTTGGAACTCACCTTGCCCCACTATCGCTCTTATCATAGGGCTTTGCGCTGCAACTACTTTTTAGGCCCCTAACACTTTCCCCCCGTCCGCCCCCCGTCTCCCACCCCCCCGGTGCTCACCACGCCACCAGCTGTCAATACAGCTGGGCGCCATTCCACAGGGCTGGGCGCTGCAGCTGGTGGAGGAGTTGGACGACCTCTATGGCACTCTCGGGGTAATATGCCAGGCTGGGATGGAGCGGGCTAGGGTGGGTTGGGCTGGGCTGTGATGGGATGGGTTGACCTGGGCTGAGCCAGCCGCTGAGCTTGGTTGTGGGCGCTGCAGCTGGTGGAGGAGCTGGACGACCTCTACGGCACTCTTGGGGTAATGTGCTCGCCTTGGCAGGGTTGGGTTGGGTTGGGTTGGGGTGGGGTGGTGTGGGGTGGGATGGGTTCGGCTGGGCAGGCAGAGAATTTGCGTTGAGGAGGAATTGCATTGACCTGGTTGGGGCTGTGTCATGGCAGTAGGTGTGGGAAGGTAATGGAATGGTGGGCGTTGGCGTGAATGGAATGAAAAATGGACCATGTGCTCTTGGCCCTCGCTCCAACACCTTGCGATTGATGCTGCTCCTTCCTTTCTCCTTGCTGCCCTCCTCTCCCCTCCCTCCCCTCCCACTTCTCCCTTCTCACCTCTCCCCCTCCTGCCGCGCAACCATTCACCCGCATGCATCTGGAGCAGCCCATCCACGTGGCAGCAGTTCAGTGGGTGGCACCGGTCCTGCCGCGCCGCGTGATACAGCTGGCGGAGCGGTTCACTGACATGCTGGAAGATGCCGTGTTCCCCCATGGATACGATGATAACGATGACCACCGCATTCGCATGATGTGAGTGCGATGCCTTATAAGTCGACATTTGAGTCATCTTGAAGCTGCGCGTGATACAGCTGGCGGTGCAGTTCGCTGACATGCTGAGAGGATGCGGTGTTTCCCACACATGGGGGATATAATTACGGTGATGACCGTGACCGCCACATTCGCATGATGTGAGTGCGGTGCCTTATGAGTCGGTTCAGAAGGTGTTCCCAGCGGTGGTGCATGGTATCTCACTGCTGCCATGTGATTTGCGCAAGACATATGATCCGGGCACTGCTTTTTCATTCCCATCTCCTGTGACCAATCGCAGATTGTACGTACTCATTTCCCCTCCTCTTCATCTCCTCCCCTCCCGTCCGATCCGCTCTCCTCCCATCCCCTCTCCTCCCCTCCCCTCCCCTCTCTTGTCCTCTCCTCTCTTCTGTCTCCTGCTTTACCAGGCTGCCCGCAGTACCTCCCACAACCGCCTTCACAAACAGATACCACCTCCCCCTGGCATACCAGCACCAGCAGCACTTCGAAAACCCGCTCCAGTTACCACCTGCCCCTGGCGCCACTGCTCCTGAGCAGATGCAACCTCCCCTGCTGCTGCTGCCAGCAGTACCACCACCCACAGCAGAAGCAGCAACTGCAGGCACTGGGGGGATGTTGACTGGTCAAGGGATAGGAGGAGTGAGAGAGATGCGAGAAACACGAATGGCTGCAACAACAGCAGGAGGTGCAGGGGTGGAGGCCGGGGCAGCTGGGGTGGAGGGAAGAGGGGGAGGGATGGTGAGAGCTGGGCATGTTCCTGCTGCTCCTCCTCCTGCTCCTGCTCCTCCTGCGCCTCCCTCCCCTTCTCCTGCTCCTGCTCCTGATACTGCTCCTCCTCCTCCTCCTCCTCTTCCTCCTCCTCCTCCTCCTCCTCCTCCTCCTCCTCCTCCTCCTCCTCCTCCTCCTCCTCCTCCTCCTCCTCCTCCTCCTCCTCCTCCTCCTCCTGCTGCTGCTCTGGCTGCTGCTCTGGCTGCTGCTGCTGCAACTGTTGCCAGTCCGCTAAGGGAAATCAACAGCCCAGGGGCGTTCAGGCCTCGGGCTAAGGTGACCTATTCAGAGGAAGAAGAGAGCGCGTTCACTTTCAGTGGGGTGTCAGGGATTAGTGAGTCTGACAGTAGCGAGGATGATGGTGGTGGGGTGGATGGGAATGGTGAGTTGGGGCAAGAGGTAGGGGGAGGGGTGGGAGGAGGGATGGGAGGAGGGGGAGTTGGGATGGGAGAGGGGATGCAAGGAATGGGAGGAGGAATGGGCATGAGAGGGCAAGGTGAGATACGTGATACAGAGATAGGAGGGTTGGAAGGAGTAAACGGACAGGGTGCAGGGCGGTGGAGGGCAGCTGGAGTTGGTGATGCGAGGTGGAGAGCGGTGAGAGAGGAGGGGAGGCGAGTGGAGATGCCTCTGCAGCAGAGGCAATGGCTGAGGAATGGGAGGACAGAAATTGGGAGGAGGGCGCAGAGTGAGTACGGTGGCACGATGGTGGGAGGTGGGCGTGAGGCATGGGGAAGGGGAGAAGCAGGAAGAGAGGCGTGGGGAAGAACAGGGGCTCAGGCAAGGGCTGGGGATATCCCTGCTACTGGCTTTCAAGTTGCCGCTGGTGGTCGTGGTGGTGCTGCTGATAGGCTGAATCGCAGCCAGGAAACAGGGGCAGGTGTGCGGACAGAGGGGGGACGAGGAGGGTTGTCAGAAGGAGGAGGGTCATTAGGAGGAGGAGGCAGAGGAGGGGTGTGGGAGATGGAGGAGGAGGAGGATGCAGGGAGGGTGTACTATGCGCGTGACTTGGATGTGTTCAGTCCTTCTCATGGGTTTGCTGGCCAGGGAGGAGGAGGGAGAGGAGGCGTGGGGGGTGAGGGAGATGAGGTGAGGCGGCAAGTGAGGTGTAATGTGGAGATTGCAGAAGAGGAGGGAAAGGAGGAGGAAGAGGAGGAGGATGATCTGGAGTTTGCAAGTACAGAGGAGGATGGTGGAGAGGTGGAGGAGGAGGAAGGGGAAGAGGAGATGCGAGCATATGTGGATTTGAACTGGAGACGGGAAGGTGAGGAGAGCAGTGAGAACGAGCCTGTTGCTCCAGGGCAGAGGTTGAACACGACTGGCAGCAGGAGAGCAGTAGCAGCAGGAGGAGGAGGAGCAGCAGGAGCAGGAGCAGGAGCAAGGGAAGGGCTGGCAGCAGTAGCAGCAGGACGTAATGGGAAAGCAAAGGAGGAAGAAGAGGAAGAGGAGGACGAAGAGGAAGAGGAAGAGGAGGAGTTTCGGAGTGCGAGAGGGCAGTGGGAGGGAGAGGGGGACTCCGCCCGTGGCTCTGCCAACACACCACGGTCGTCAACTCGCTCCCAGGATGATGGGTCTGTGTCTGTCACACCCCGCTCCCAATCTTCAGCGCGTTCCTTGTCACTGTCTCAGTTGAACTCGCTTGAAGGCGTGGGGGAGGAGGGTGAGGGCAGTGTGGGAGGGGGAAAAGGGAAAGGGGGAGGTGGAGGAAGGGGCGGATGGGGTTCACGCTTGAGGAAAGGGAGGTTCTGGTAGAGAGAGAGGAGAGGAGGAGAGGAGAGGAGGAGAGGAGGAGAGAAGGAGAGGAGGAGAGGAGGAGAGGAGGAGAGGAGGAGATGGGGAGAGGAGGAGATGAGGAGAGGAGGAGAGGAGGAGAGGAGGAGAGGAGGAGATGAGGAGAGAAGGAGAGGAGGAGAGGAGGAGAGGGGGAGAGGAGGAGATGAGGAGAGGAGGAGAGGAGGAGAGCACTTGTGCGATGAATGTAGCAGTGGAGTGCCTGAAATGTTATGCTTGCTGGAAGAGAGTGTAGAGGGGAGGGGCGGAGAGGGGGAAAGGAAAAGGAAGGGAAGGGAGGAAAAGGAGAGAAAGAAGAGAGCGGCAGGAAAAGGAGGAAAGGAGGAGAAGTCAGATCACGATCAGATGGAGGCGAGATATGGGAGGTGGAGGGTTACAGTGAGGTTGTGGTGATACTGTGCAAATGTGGCGTGTTGTGAAGAGAAGATGCCGTTTGGAGCGTTTCTCAGGGCATTGGGGGGGGTAATGGGAGGAAGTGAAATGGAATTGAAGGAAAGGTGAATGGGAGGTGGAAGTGGGGGAGGAGGTTGTGGACAAGGGGATGAATTGTAAAGAGGATCGAGGGTTGTCAAAACTGTGTCGCGCAATGGAATGGAGTGTACATGGGTGTACATGTGTGGATAGGTGTGCATGCGTGTGCATGGGTAGGCACACTTTACGCTGGAGAGAGGAGGGAAACCGTAGGAAATTTGATAAGAGGAGGCGAGATCGTTGGGGTTGATGGTGGAAGAAGATAAAAACTGACTTGGGAACGGAAGGAAAGGCGGGGTGGAGGGAGAGGTGGTCAGGGAAAGGGGGAGGGTGAGGAAAGGGGTGATGGATTGTGGGAGTGAAAGGTGCAAGCTTAGCATGCGTAGGGAGAAGAAGAAATGGAGGCAGAGATAATAATAGATTTGGTAGCAGTTGGAGAGAAGCAGACATGGTAGTATTCTTAAGATGGATGTGAATGTACAAAACCTTGTGTTACAGCTAGACATGATGAATGAATCTGGAAATTGTTGTCGAAACTGTTGAATCAATTATCGTTTGAAAACAAGCTTATTTTCTTCTCTCGACTATATATCAGAAAAAAAGGCTATCTACACGCACTGTGGATTTCCTTAGCTGCCTAATGTTCAAATATACTAACACTCTTCAGCAAGATTTTAGGCTTCAGACTGTTTAATCTGATATGTCTGACTTTTATATATGCTTTTTTCAGAGAAGCCGTTGCGAAAAGAGAAAAGTGAAAAGTGAATGATGACATTAACAGGTGTACATACAGTGTTAATCTGATGGTCATGTATTCCCCGAGTCATGCTTTGAATGAATTTAATAAAGGAGGTAATTTCCACAGCACACGACCAGGGAACAATAAGATCTGGAAAAGGGATGGCAGGAAAGAGGATAGAATAAGAGGGAAACAACAAGATATGGAAAAGGGAGGGCAAGGCAGAGAAGATGTTTCCTTCGCATCAACGGCACAGAAGAGAGGGATATGCATTAGAAAGAGAAAGCCTTGTAGTAGTAACGCCTTCCAGAGCTAGTATAAGCATGTGGAAGCTCTCAAACCTTGGATACAGAGCCAAAATCTTGTGAGCTTCCAATGTGAGAAAAAAGGACTCAACAACCATGAGCAAAGGTAAAAGCATCTCACCTTTTCAATGAGTGCTGTGCTGTCGACGTCACCTGCCAGCACATGCACGCCCACCACCACTGGACCAGCCTCCTCCGCACCAGCAGCAGCAGTAGAGGCCAAGCGATTTTTGAGTCGACTCAAAAGTCGAAGGGCTTGACCACAATCATGAGCAGAGAGAATATTTTACCTTGTCAATGAATGTTGTGCTGTCAGCGTCACTTGCCAGTACATGCACGCCCACCACTGGACCAGCCTCTTCCCGACCAGCAGCAGCAGCGGCAGCAAAGGCAGAAACACCACCAGCAGCGGCGGCAGCAGTGCGTGCTTCATTGCATGCTCCACAGCGCAGTGCAGCGTACACGCACCCATCAGTGGGCTTCCACTGCCCCCCGGAAACAGCGAAGAATGAAGAACCACGGCGGTTCCATGTCTGCTGCTGCTCGGTCCCTCGCTGCCCAATACAGTTCTCCTGCTGCTGCGGTCGCTGTTGTTGTTGTTGTTGTTGTTGTTGTTGTTGTTGTTGTTGTTGCTGTTGCTGATTGTGCGAATTATGCTGCTGCTGAGTCCGCTGCAAGTGAGTCTGCTGCTGCTGCCACCAGTGCTGTTCCTTCTCCTGCGTTACACTAACCCTGCCCTTCTGTCCCCCTAGCAAACCACCCCCATCACCCAATACAAACACGGCCACCGCTTTCACTTCCCCATCCCTCTCTGCCCTCTCCGCCCTCTTCTCCCCATGGCACAGCGCCCACAGAGCCGGCCTGCCCTGCAATCTCACAGGACGAGGCACAGAAGGCTGTGCCAGCACTGATACCGCTGCTGCTGCTGCTGCTGCTGCTGCTCCTGATGACTGGACACTGGAGGTGCCAGGGGTTTGAAAACACAGAGCTCCAGTGCTTGCTCGAAGGGCTCCTCGAGGGGTTGCTTCAGTGATAGTTTCATTGGCTGCGCCAGTGGTTATTACTGGTGGGTGGGGCGGACTGGTGGGGTAGCATGCAGGGGTGGCAGTTGAAGGGACAGGCGGCGAAGCATTGCATAGGGTGCTGGTTTGTGTGGGAGCAGCAGGAGAGGGCGCACGGGGAGGCGGAGAAGTGGGTGAGAATGGAGTGAACGTTGTGAGTGCGAAAGGCGAGGAGACTGCAAATCCTCTTGTGAGGTCGCTGAGGGTGAGGGCGAGGTTGGGTGGGCAGATTAGGAGAGCACTATGGCACACACGACACTCTGCAACCAGACAATGATGCTGCTGTTGCAGCTGTTGCTGTTGCTGTTGTTGCGGTTGCTGTTGCTGTTGCTGTTGTTGCGGTTGCTGTTGCTGTTGCTGTTGTTGCGGTTGCTGTTGCTGTTGCTGTTGTTGCGGTTGCTGTTGCTGTTGTTGCGGTTGCTGTTGCTGTTGCTGTTGTTGCGGTTGCTGTTGCTGTTGCTGTTGTTGCGGTTGCTGTTGCTGTTGCTGTTGTTGCGGTTGCTGCTGCTGTTGTTGCTGCTGTTGCTGCTGTTGCTGCTGCTGCTGCTGCTGCTGCTGCTGCTGCTGCTGCTGTTGCTGTTGCTGTTGCTGTTGCTGCTGCTGCTGTTGCTGTTGCTGTTGCTGTTGCTGCTGTTGCTGTTGCTGTTGCTGTTGCTGTTGCTGTTGGTGGTGCTGTTGCTGCAGTTGCTGCTGCTGCACTTGTTGTTGCTGCTGCTGATGTTGATGTTGGTGGTGCTGATGCTGCTGCGCATACTGATTTCGATAACCACGCGTCCCCTGCCATTGTTCCTGTTGTTCCAGCTGCTGTTGATCTTGCTGTGACGTCTGAGGAGAACAACCGAGACGAGCTACAGGCGCGAATGAGTGAGACAGGGATGGCTTTTGCTCGGTCGTTGTGAAAGCGATCCCTGTACGCTCTTGCTCTTGCGCACATGCTGCACGAGTCCCTGCAAGCCCTACAAAATCTGCTTCTCCGGCTACTGCTGCGCTTGCTGCTCCTCCTGCTGCTCGTTTTACCATTGCTGTCGTTGCTGCGTTTGTTGCTTTCACGGCTGCTGTTGCTGTCGCTGCTGTTATTGCTGCAGCTGCGGCTCGTGCAACCGGCCCGGCGCTTGGGACACTGCACTCACCAGCCCCCCCACTGCTCCCTTCCTTTCCTCCAACCGAAAAGCCGCAGCTATCCTCCCCACATGCCTGCACCACCACCACCACTGATTCCATATCCTCAAACCCCAGCACACGCCGAATAGCGTCCATGCCCCCATCACCGCCGCCCTCCTCCGCTTCCCATCGCCGTTCCCTCTTCCGACTACTTCCCGCCGCCTCCCCACGCATAGCCTCACTCCGATCAACTGCATCTCTCTCCTCTTCTCTCGCCGTCCATCCCAATCGGCATGCCTGTGCCAAACTCGTTGCGCCCCTCTCTTCTCTGCACTTCCCTCCTCCCTTCCCTTTGACTTCTAGACGCCCCTCCATCTTGCTTCTTCTATCCATATCCTTTACCTCATCACAACTCTCTCTCTTCTTCACATCCTCTCCAGTGACAACCGTATAGAGTTCCGTCTGACTCGCCCTCAAGCCACACCCGTCACGCCCTCTTGCCGCCTGATTTTCCACACCCATTCTGCCTGGTCCGTCATATCTGCCCGCTACATCTGACAGCACGTCTCTCCTTACTCCATATGAACCACCCATCCCAGCCAATCTATCTTCCCCCCTCTCACAGGCTGAATCCGCCCCACGCTGCTGCCCCCCGCCCTCCCCGCCCCCCTTCCCCTCCCCTTTTCCCTCCCCTTTCCCCTCCCCTTCCCTCTCCCATTTCCCTTCCCCTTCCCCTTCCCCTTCCCCTTCCCCTTCCCCTTCCCCTTCCCCTTCCGCTTTGCCCTCCCCCTCCTCCTCCCTATCCCCCAGAAACGACTCCAGCCGAGCCCTCATGCTTGCACGCCTGTGAGAGAGCAAGGGACTGAGAGGGGAGGGGCGGCGGGAAGACTGGGGCCGGAGGTGGGGCGAAGGGCGGGATGCAGGGGGCTGAGAGGCATCAGGGGAGGAAGAGGAGGCGGGGTGCGGGGAGAAAAGGGGCAGGGAAGGATGGGAGGGGGAAGGTTGGGACGGGTGGGAGGTGAGGGAGGAGGGTTGCGGTGAGAAGGGTAAAGGGAGAGGTTGGGTGCGGTGGGAGGTGAGGGGAGGAAGAGGAGGTGAGGGATGAGAGGAGGCAGCAGAAAAGTTTAGGTTTGGGGGAGGTGTGTGGTGGGTTGTGTGTGAGGGGTAGAGGGAAGAGGGGTGGGGAGGGGGTGATGAGGAGTGAGGGGAGGCGGGTTTAAGGGGCTTTGGCAGAGAGTGTGAGAGGTTCGGCTGGGGATGGAGGGGAGGGAGAGGATGGAGGGGAGGGAGAGAGTGGATGGGGGGTGGTCGTTTTTGTTGTTGCTTCTTTTGCTGTAACGTTGACACTGCTGTTGTTGCTGTTGGTGATGATGATATTGGGAGTTCTTGTGTTGGTGGTGGTACTGCTGCTGCTGATGTTGTTGCTGGTGCTGTTGCTGCTGCTGCTGCTGCTGCTGCTGCTGCTGCTGCTGCTGCTGCTGCTGCTGCTGCTGTTACTGCTGCTGCTGCTGCTGCTGCTGCTGCTGCTGCTGCTGCTGCTGCTGCTGCTGCTGCTGCTGCTGCTGCTGCTGCTGCTGCTGCTGCTGCTGCTGCTGCTGCTGCTGCTGCTGCTGCTGCTGCTGCTGCTGCTGCTGCTGCTGTTGTTACTGCTGCTGTTGTTACTGCTGCATGCTGTGATATGGAACATGCCTGGCTTCGCGGATTGAGCTTAGAGCTGATGGGACGAACACACCTGCGCGTCTCACGTTGAGATAGCAGTGACATGCGGCGGGAGGGGAAACAGAATTAGGAAGTGGGGAAAGGCGAAGTTGGGGTACTGGGGGGTGGTTTGGGAAGTCGAGGTGGGGAGGGAGGGTAGCGGTGGGGAAGATGATATAGAGTTTTGTGGATTTGAACAGATAAGGACAGGGCGGGTGAAGTTGAACGAACGAATGCAGAGATGTAGACTGGAAGGCGTGGCAGCAGCAACAAGCATGGCCGTATCATCCAATCTATTAAAAATATAGGTGTGGCAGGCAGCAGCAAGCAAGCTGGATTGAATGTTTACATATGCAGCCTAGCCTTCCTCCTTCTGTCGTGCCTCAACGTGACATGGCTAGTCGTAACTTAGACTTACTAATAATCAGCTCAGTCAGCATGCTGAACATACAGGATGGATATGTATGGCATGAAGGTTTGACTAAAATGTGTCATGTGCCATGGTAACGAGGTGACTTTCGAGTCGACTCAAAAGTCAACATGGCAGCTGCAGCATGGTTAAGTGTGGCATGAAGGTTTGCCTAGTTGTCAGACTGGATTAAGCACTAGAGTCTAGACTGACCCAAGTCAGATTCTCGTGCCTGATTACTAGCACCCTCAACAGCACCCTCAACAGCAGCCTCTCTCAGCACTTGACTTTTGAGGTGCTGTTGAGAGCCTCAGAAGTTATCAAGTTATCACTTGAAGATGAGGTGCCATGAAAACAGATTCTCGTACCTGAAGGAGTGATTCTTTCTTTCTAACATTTCTAACAGCTCAAAAATCGCCTCACCACACACACGCTCGTACCTGAAGGAGTGAAAATCAGGAGGCTGCGTTGCGTCAGTCAAGATCCCCCCCCTGTTGCTACCCGTCGCCAGAGTCGTGTTCTCGGCACAAGCAGTGGTCACACCAGCAGCATCAGCGGGAGCATCAGCAAAATCAGCAGCATCAGCAGCACCAGTTGCAGCAGCAGCAGCAGCACAGCAACCAACAGCAGCTTCAGCTCCACCGTTCATCACAGGGCAATGCTCACACTTGCTGTCGTTCACCATCCGACCATCCACACGGGCCGTCTCTTGAGGCGCCTCAAAAGCAGCTTCAGCTCCACCGTTCATCGCAGGGCAGCGCTGACACTTGCTGTCCTTCACCATCCGACCATCCACACAGACCGTCTCACCCAATGTGCTCTCTGCTCTCATCATCCCTCTCCCTCCACTTACTACTCTACACACCCGCTTCTCTCTCTGCTTCTGCTCCTCCGTCTCACCCTTCCCACCACCCTTCTCTCCTTCCTCCTCTTCCTCCTCATATCCTTCCTCTGTCTGAACCGACATGTTCTTGTGCATACTTTGCCCTCGACTCCTTGACTTCTGCCCCATCCTCTGCCTCTGCCTCTGCTTCTGCTTCTCCTTTTGCTTCTGTTTCTCATTCCGAAGCTTTTTATATCCCCTCTTTGTTCCCTTCCTCTCCCTGTTATTACCATCATCTTCATTTTCCTCCTCTTCCTCATCCCCTTTCACTTCCTCACCCATTTCCTCTTCGTCCTCATCCTCCTCCTCTCCCCCCACCCTCCCCTTCTGTTTTACCCCTTCTTTAGCCTTCTGAATCTTGTTACGTGTCCTGAACCCCTCACCAACAGCATCGCGCTTCGCACCCCTACGAACCGCTTTGTAACCAGCCTTTCCGCCTCCAGGTCTACCTTTACCTTTCACCACACCTTTCCCTCTCCCACCCTCCTCTCCCTCCTCTCCCACACCCTCAACATTCTCCAAATCCTGCAATTTCCCCACTGCAAAACCCCTCTCCACCACCATCTCTACGCCATTTCCTCCCGCATCTTCTTCCTCTTCCTCCTCTTCCTCCTTTACAATCCCGTCCCCCTCTCTACCCATCTCCTCTCCCTCCACACCATGTGCATGCATGGAATCCCTCTCAACCGCCCCCCTTCCCTCTCTTTCCCTTCGTTCTCCCCCTTTTCCCCCTTTCCCCCCGTTTCCCCCTCCTCCCCCCACCCCGCCTTGCCTGTCTGACTGTGCACACTGGAAGCCAGTCACTGTGGTCGTAAAACCGTTGCTTACATCACCAGGCTTGGTAGATTGAGGCGCCTCAAACATCAGCCCAGCAGTGGCATTCCTGCCTAGATCGCATGACTTGGCGTTCCGAGGCAACTCGGATATTGCCTTGGACGTGCCTCCCTTGCTAGGGATGCCTGCCTTGGTCTGCGCTGATGGTGTGGGGTACAGTTGTTGGCGGAGGTGTGGAAGTGGGGGCGGACACAGGGGCGGGTGGGAGGATGGATGTGGGTGTGTATGGGAGTAAGACACACAGAGGTTGGAAAGGGAAGGAGATGAAGAGGGTCGGTTGAGAAATCAGGTGTTGACCCTGTCAATCTTGACAGGGAGTGGATTGACTAAAATTCTGAACGACAGAGCAAAGGGGGTCAACTGGGGGAGGAAGATGGGTGGAGAAAGGGAGGGCAGGAAGGGGACATAAGGAGGGGTTGCCGGGACAAACATTCATCCGTACCAGTCACAAGCATTTACCCCACACACATACATACACAGCCTTCCCACTTTTGCCTCCCCAAATTCCCCCAACCCCCACCTCGGGGGAGCATTTACCACCCCACACACACACAGCCGACCCACCTTAGCTCGGGTGAAGGACGCAGAGAGGGCAGAGGAGGCTGCAGAAGGGTTGGCATGCACGCACAGAAGCTGAGAGCGCAGCCCCGGGGCATCTGCTGCTGCAGGTGGGGCTACACACAAACAGCAACAACAACGCCTTCCCACCATTTCCCACCCCACACGCATACACTCTTTCCCACCTTAGCCTGGGTGAAGAACGCAGAGAGGGAAGCGGAGGCAGCAGAGGGGGTGGCATGCACGCACAGCTGGGAGCGCAACCACCGGGGCATCTGCTGCTGCAGGTGTGGCGAGAGCAGGCGATCGTCTATTGGGGAGGCCAGGGGGAAAGGATGGATGGAGGGGAGGAAGAGACGTGTATAGAGGGTATTTTCGAGACGTCTCAACATTACATCTGCTGCTGCAGGTGCGGCGAGAGCAGGCGGTCGTCTATTGGGGAGGCCAGGGGGAAAGAATGGATGGAGGGGAGGAAGAGGGAAAATGAAGGTGGGGAAAAAGGAGTGTATGATGATGATGATGAGGAGGAGGAGGAGGAGGAGGAGGAGGAGGAGGAGGAGGAGGAGGAGGAGGAGGAGGAGGAGGAGGAGGAGGAGGAGGAGGAGGAGGAGGAGGAGGAGGAGGAGGAGGAGGAGGGAGAGATGTGATTCGGTCGCACAAGCACGGCACGGGAGAAAGCAGGACAGAGTCGTGGGTGGGATGGGATGGGGTAAACCGGGTTCGCGTCTGATAGTTTTCAATGTCGAATTCGGTATGTAGCACAGAATGAATGCGAAGCGCTGCCAGAAAACGCAGACTTTCTCTCAAGGAATCCGTTTGGCGTGTGTCTGCATGTGTGGTGTTTGTGGGTGTGGCGTGTGAGTGAGTGTGGTGTGTTAATGTGAGTAAGTATGTTGCATTGGTCTGCAAAATATCGAATCCATACACAGCTATTACAGGCATGCTATGCAGGGGGAAAGGAAGTGCGAAACATCACATACCCAGCAGGATGATGGCTCCATAGTCGAACCGATGGCGGATGCATCGTCCTGGCATAATAACAAGGGCATTGAGGGCATTGGAAAAGGAATTGGCAATTGGAAAAATAAAGACGTGGATATTCCTTGTTTTTACCAAATTTTAGTGGACTAATAAATCATTCTATCTCGTGCTTCTTGCTTGTTCGTACCGCTTTCTTCCCCCTGCCAGTGCCTTACCCAGTAAAGAAGGGATGAGAGGGGATACATAGGGAAGAGGGCAGAGAGGTCGAGAGTGACGTTACCGATGGCCTGGTTGAGAGCGCGAAATGCATTTTGCCGGTACCACTGGTCCCCGTTGAGCCGCTGCAAGCGTGGCTGCTGCTGGTGGTGGTGCTGCTGGTGGTGCTGCTGCTGTTCGTGGTGGTGCTGCTGGTGCTGCTGCTGCTGTTGGTGGTGCTGCTGCTGCTGCTGTTGGCGGTGGTGCTGCTGGTTGAATCCTTCCAAGTGGGAAAAGGGCTGTGGCGGTGGTGGTGGTGGCTGTGCTGCTGCCTGGTTGTTGTATGCCTTCTTCAGTGTGACCTGGAGACACTTACTGGAAGGAAGAAGGGGAGATGGATGGGAGGATGAAGGGAATAGTGCGAGCGGATCTGGTGCAAAATAGCAAGCAAACGTCAGCGGGTGTGGCAAGAGATATATCGTTTTCTTGTCCATTGTTGTGTAAGCAAACTCTTAAACACTCATGCCTTTTCTATCATGGGTGACGACGACTGTGGATGCGTCTAGGACGAGAGAGGAGGGGTTGAAGGAGGAAAGGGGGCAGGTGAAGACAGAGGAGGAAAGGAGGGAGAGGAGAAGAGAGAGAAGGGGAGGGAGACGGCAAAAGTGTCCGGCAGTGTCGCAGTCGGCAACAGTAAAGGCAGCGTGACGGGATTTCGAGGACAGTGAGCAGAGCATGGATCCAAAAGAGAAAGGCGTTTGGGATTCTGGCAGCACAAGTCGTTCCGGTGTTTTTGAGAATTCTCAGAAACACCCTGCAGGAATTTCGAGGAGAGTGAGCAGAGCATGGATCCAAAAGAGAAAGGCGTTTGGGATTCTGGCAGCACAAGTCGTTTCGAGTGCCAGCCAGGCTGATCGGAGAGGGGGTTGATGGGGAAGTGGGGGAGAGAGAGGCCTTACATGTTGGGGAATGGAATGCCGACGACCACCTGCAATGCAAGGGCATTCAGGGCATTCAGAAAGGACGGACGGATGGTATCTGTCTGAGAAGCGATACTACTGGTTCCTGAGCTTTGAGCTTCCAATCCGCGAGTTGTTCAGGTGGGGACGAAAACGGAAATAGAAGGGTAGTCAGTACTTCAAAGCAGGAAGACCAGAACGGAGCAGTTGTGCCATGCCAGGTTGTAGGGAGACGCGGGGGGGCGGGAGGAGAGACAAATCTGTAGCGTGACGGGTGCTTATGAGGTGAGTGGATTGGATTGGATTCGATAAGATAGTAATGAATTGAGTGCCGGGGCATTGTGCATGGGTGGGTGGGTGGGTGGGTGAGAGGGTTGGCGATCTCACCACAGCACGTGCAGAGTCATCTGCAAAGTCAATCCCTTCTGATGCCTGCGCAAGGGAAGCAGGGAGGGTTTAAAACGATTAAGAGGAAGGAGCGAGATAGAGGAGGGGAGTGGTGTAGAAGCTGCATTTTCAGAAACTAAAACAAGGTGGTGAAACAGGTTCACTGCTATCCATCCATGACCATCAAACTGCGGTGGGAACTGTCTTGCCTTTCCTATCTTAAATTCCCCACCACACCCTCCCACATCTCCACCTCCCACCAACACCTCACCTTCCCGCGGCACACGGCCATCAGCATGGCTCCATTGCTTCCTCTGCCTTTCCCCCCCGCGGTCCCACCCACTCTCCACCGCACCCCCCTCCCCTTCCCTCCCTCTTCTACATCCGATGTCTCAGCTGCTGCAGCGGATGCCTCTGCTCGTGCGCCCCCTGGTGCTGCTCCAGAGGAATGTTGTGGCACTGCGAGGGGGGTCCATGGCTTGGTCGCACTCTGCTGCACTTCCCGCCTGTACCGTGTTAACACTCCTTCTAGCTTCTCCACTCCCCTGGGCTCTGCGCGTGAGAGAGAAAGAGAGAACGAGAGCGACAGTGAGAGAAAGAGGTGAATTTTGAGTGGACTCAAAAATCACTTCTCGCCTGTTCCGCGCTAACCCCCCCTCTAGCTTCTCCACCCCCCTGGGCTCTGCACATGAGAGGCCGAGCGAGAGCGAGAGCGCAGGAGAAAGAGAGGCAATGATGGCAGAGGGGAGGGATGAGGAGGAAACAACAACACCCACAATCTTCAATCCACAATCCTGTAAATCACAACCCGCATCACCAACCTATCACCTCTGGACAGGAAGCAGCAACTTCAGCAAATCCTCGGCATGATCACCCTGACTGGGACCTCCCTCCACACACAAGTGAGAACCGCATGCTAACTCGAACAAGTCAGCAAACAACAGGCGGGGGCATTTGAGAATTTTCAAGAACCGACTTGTCACCACAGCAGGTGGGGGGGGGGTAACTAGCTACAACTGTGTGAGCGCGTGAAGCCATGACGAGGAGCCTGAAAAGGGGCGCAACCTGACCGCAGCTTGCAAGACGAGGAGTCTCGACGTACATCTGTTTTGAAGTCAATTCAATTCCGTTACAGTCGGCTCGGATTGCTTTGGTGTGATATTTAGAAATGTAAGAAACTGACCGCAGATAATCTTTTTGAGGGAGGAGAGGCGGTGCCATGCAGCAGTGGCCTTCCAGCGAGCACAGAGGGCGTCCAACAGCCAGAAGGACGGCAGGAACAGCAGCATCCCCCCAGAGTGTTTGAAAATCAACTCAAGACAGGTGCGTTTTGATTTGATTCGACTCAAAACTCACACCCTTTGAACCAACTCGAAACACACGAATGCACACCATAGAGTCGATTCAAAACACACCTGGACGGAAATGTTAAACACTGACCGCAGAAGATCTTCTTGAGGGAGGAGAGGCGGTGCCATGCGGATGTGGCCTTCCAGCGAGCACAGAGGGCGTCCAACAGCCAGAAGGACGGCAGGAACAGCAGCATCCCCCCTGGCGTCGCTGCCAGTATCGGCAGCAGCGCCTCTGCTAACTCGTCCTGATGGGCGGCGCGTGGTTGGGTGGGTTGGGATGCAGGGAGGGTTGTTAGGAAATGAGAATCCTCAAGGTAGGGGCAAGGCCTACTGGTGCTGCTGGAAGAGCGGGGCAGGGGCAGGACGTTCAGAGCACTCATGCTGGCGTTGCCGCCAGATAGGGGACGGACGGACGGACGGACGGACGGACGGACGGACGGACGGACGGACGGACGGACGGACGGACGGACCTGGAAGGCGGATAGGGGCGCTTTTTCATCCATGCACGTGGGACAGGCGGATCAGATCAGGCCAGGCGGATGGACGGACGGACCTGGAAGACAGGCGAGCATGCGTTAGTGTAGCTGGCGTTGAGGCTGAGACCTGAGGGACCCCTGGGGATGACGCCTGCCCACACCTGGGAAGGGGGAGAGGTAGGGAGAGTGGGAGAGGTAGGGAGGAGGGAGAGACTGAACAGGGAGGAGGGATGGTGGCGAGTGGCAGTGAGTGGGATTGAGTGATAGGGAATGGGAGTGAGCGATAGAGCATGGTAGTGAGTGGTAGTGAGCGGCAGTGAGGGGTAATGAGTGGTAACGAGCGGCAGCGTACCTGGGTGGTGGAGTCGACAACGTGCATGCCCTCCATGGTGCATGTGAAGTCGATTCCTAGCTCCGATGCGAAGGACTCTGTGGGAGATAGCGTGCTGCTCGCATCCCATGCACACAGGCAGGCAGAGGCACAGACACACGTACACGTGCACACACGCATGCACACACACATGAATGTGAAGTCGATTCCTAGCTCTGATGCGAAGGACTCTGTGGGAGATAGTGTGCTGCTCGCATCCCATGCACACAGGCAGGCAGAGGCACAGACACACGTACACGTGCACACACGCACACACACATGAATGTGAAGTCGATTCCTAGCTCTGATGCGAAGGACTCTGTGGGAGATAGTGTGCTGCTCGCATCCCATGCACACAGGCAGGCAGAGGCACAGACACACGTACACGTGCACACACGCATGCACACACACATGAATGTGAAGTCGATTCCTAGCTCTGATGCGAAGGACTCTGTGGGAGATAGTGTGCTGCTCGCATCCCATGCACACAGGCAGGCAGAGGCACAGACACACGTACACGTGCACACACGCACACACACATGAATGTGAAGTCGATTCCTAGCTCTGATGCGAAGGACTCTGTGGGAGATAGTGTGCTGCTCGCATCCCATGCACACAGGCAGGCAGAGGCACAGACACACGTACACGTGCACACACGCACACACACATGAATGTGAAGTCGATTCCTAGCTCTGATGCGAAGGACTCTGTGGGAGATAGCGTGCTGCTCGCATCCCACGCACACAGAGGCAGAGTCACAGACGCAGACACACGCACATGCACACACACGCACGCACGCACACACACGGGCACGCAAGCGTGCGCGCGCACGCGCACACACACACACACGCAATCATACTCCATTGTGACTCCAAAATCCTGCTTTGACGCGCGCTGCCCAGTCAGATGTGAGTAGCACGATGGACGGAGCGACAAAAATCGTGCCACTAAAAGCCGCTGCCACGTAAAGTCGTGGCTCCTACTTGGAGATCTCTTTTGAGAATTCTCAAAAGTCAAGTCACGGCTCCTACTTGGGGCTCCCTCAGTAGCACAATGGATGGAGCGACAAAACAAGCGGACGGCGCATGCCCTACTTCCATTGTGCTTTGAAGACGTCTCATGATGATACACCTCGTCGCATTTTGACGCGTGTTGTGTTGCTCACCCGGACGTGAGCACAATGGTGCGACAGGCCGAAGCTACTGATCGGAACGCAACAGCGGGGTTGAGGCACCACAAGGAGAACCGCCACTGCTGCTGCTGCTGCTGCTTCTGCTGCTCCTCTCCCTGACCTGCAGTCTTGCCGTCTGTGACTGTCCCAGCACCAGAAGTAGCAGCAGCAGCAGCAGCAGAGGACGGAGCAGCAGTGGGTGCGTGCACGAGCATGCGGTAGTCTGGCAGGGCCTTGCAGCCATCGCTGAGAATGAAAGAGAGCACTGTGAAGAGCCCTGGCGCAGAAGGGAAGGGGAGAGCGGAGAGAGGGGAACGACTTTTGAGGCGCCTCAAAAGCAGTCTGGCAGGGCCTTGCAGCCATCGCTGAGAATGGAAGAGAGCACTGTGAAGAGCCCTGGCGAAGGGGGGAGAGGCGAACAAGGGAGAGGGCGAGGGAGAGCGCGGGAGAGTATAGGAGATCGAGGGAGAGTGAGGGAGAGCGAGGGTGGGTGAGGGAAAGTGAGAAAGTACGAGGAAAAAAAAGAGAGAAAGAAACGGAAAAGAGGGTTTCACCAGTGGGAAGGAAAAAACTGTTGAGATACGGATGCGAAGGTCACGTCACGAACAGATGCTGCAATGCTTGCACCTGCATCCGGGCACACACGTACCGTCCAGAAGAGCAGCACCCTTGGCAGACACCTGGAAGCCCACAGCCTTGTCACTGCGCGCCAGAAACAGGGCCTGGTTGATTGGGGGCGCAGCCGCGGCCACAGATGCACCACATGCAGATGCAGATGCACACGCAGATGCACCACATGCACATGCAGATGCACACGCAGATGCACCACATGCAGATGCAGATGCACACGCAGATGCACCACATGCAGATGCACACGCAGATGCACAAAATGCAGATGCACACGCAGATGCACCAAATGCAGTTGCAGTCACAGACATATGGGAGAGTGAGAACTGAGTGTTGCGGTGAAACGTATGCATGGCATGCCCTGCAGGCAGGGTGTAGAGGAGAGGAGGAGGGAGCAGGGCTTTCAGAGTGTGCTTCCAGGGACGCTTAGATGAAGCAGACAATCACACTGCTACTGTGGATGATGAAAAGAAGATCCACATGAGAATAGTCTTAGTATTTTCTCACTGAACGCGCAAGATCTGTAGGCTTGCTGCGGTCGAACCTCTTCCTACTCTTGCAAAAGAAGTTCCACATGGGGCACACATAACGGACTGGATGAAGCAGACGAGGTGACATATGGCCAGCACAATATAAGACATTGAATACACAGGCAAATGCGTGCATACACCTCGCAAAAGAAGAGTGTGCACTTGGAGGGCAGGGCAGTAGGAGGGCCGAAGCAGGACAGTAACAGGGAAGTAGCAGGGCAGTAGCAGGGCCGAAGCAGGGCACTAGCCGGGCAGACTGACAGGCCGAAGGACAGATGGAGGGATGGATGGACAATACCTTGTTGGAGCACTGCAGAAGCAGTGGGAAGTGGGCCAGCGGAAAGCCTGCAAGAGACAGGGCGGCGAGGATCTGGTCCCCTGCAAGACTGGGGGTGGTGGGTGGTGGGACGAGGAGAGGAGAGGACCGGAGCAGGCGGGAAGGGAAGGGCAAGAACGAGGAGAGGTTATGGGGGAGAGGAGGAGATACTGGGCTTGTCGTGTGGCAGATGGGGAGATTTACTGGTGTTACCGGTTTCCTGGCCTGGCCATGAGGTTTGGCTCAAGGAGCGGAGAGGAAATAGAAGGGATGTGTGAGGAGGGTGCATGGGTTTGGACTTGTACACTTGATGGCTATCACACCCGCAAGCAGATGCATTAGCAGTGCAAGCAAGAGGAGGAAGAGGAGGAGGAGGAGGAGGAGGAGGAGGAGGAGGAGGAGGAGGAGGAGGAGGAGGAGGAGGAGGAGGAGGAGGAGGAGGAGTAGGAGAAGATGTTGGTGATAAAGAATAAAAACAAAATAATTAATGAACATTGAGGGAAGACATGGGAAGGGAGAGGGTGGCAGAACGTACACAATAGCATCGTCTGACGGATTGCTGTTATGAAAAGAAGCCTTGGAGCCACTCCTCCCCCGCTTGTGCTTCTGTTGCGCCAGCAACCGTTCACTCTGCTGATTCAGCCACTCTGAGAGAGCCTTTGAGGGGAAGGAAGAAAGGGGCGTGGAGGGAGGGAGAGGCGGGGGGGAGGGGGAGGTATGGGGTGGGGGAGGAGTGGGGTGGTGAACAGGGAGAAGGAAAAGGGGGTTTTGATGGAAAGGGTCGCGCATGCAAAGTGGTGGAAATAAGGTCAGAGACGAAGGGGGCACAACACACATATACGGGAAAAAAAAAAAAACAAAAAAAAACAAAAAAAAAAAACAAAAAAAAAAAAAACAAAAAAAAACAAAACAAAAAACCTGGGGAGCATCGTGGGGAAACAATAGCAGGATAGCGAGACGATAAATCATGAAGTCAGAATGATTGCATCTGCAATAGGCCTCAGTGGAGGTGTGCAGAGAGAGATGAATCCAGGTTGACTCACAGTGATCGCATCTGCCAAGGGGGCGTAGACCCTGGCATAGTCCTCCTCAGAGGGAATGGGCAACCAGTCCTCCTCTCCCTCTCCTCCCTCTCCTCCCTCTCGTCCCTCCTCTGGCCCTATAATACCACTCTCCCCGTCACCACCTCTTCCTCTCCCTCCTCTCCGCCTGCCAGCTGCTGCCGGCTGTCCAAGCATGTGTGGCAGTCTGACAGGAGTTGGTGGCTTGGCTAGTGCTTCTAACTCCCGTGCTAACTCTGCAGTGGTGTCGGATTGGCAGAGGATGGGAGAAGGGGGAGGAGAGGAGGTGCAAGGAGGAAAGATTAAGAGAGGAAATGCAGAGGAAAATAGGCAGGAGAGGGGAGAGAGGGAGGGAGGGAGGGAGGGAGGGAGGGAGGGAGGGAGGGAGGGAGGGAGGGAGGGAGGGAGGGAGGGAGGGAGGGAGGGAGGGAGGGAAGGGAAGGGGAAGGGGAAGGGGAAGGAGGGAAAGGCACTTGGAAGGTCAAGATGCAAAAAGGAGAAGGTAGGAAGGAAAAACGGAGAGGAAGCACGAAATGAGCAAGCAATCCAAGCATAGCTAATCAAGGCAAGAGGAGGGATGGCGTCAGAGGATCATAGCGCAAGCAAGATCAGCAGCAGAAGGCGAGTGAGCAGGCGAAGCTATAAATCTAAAGCAGCGGCAGCAGAAGCAGCAGCAGCAGCATCGCATATTCTAGCAGCAGCAGCAGCAGCAGCAGGAGAAATTTACCCTGAAATTCAGAGACACAGGCCTCAAAGCTCGCTGCCTCCCTGGACACATCCTCTATGTTGCTGGGTAGGAGAGAGAGAGAGGGGGAGAAACGGGAGGAGCGGAGCGGCAGGGAGAGGAAGGGAGAGCAGGGCAGGGCAGAGCATATCAGAGGGATCACGGGAGAGAAGAGCAGGCATGCAGAGATGACGGCATGACACAATTGGTGCAGTGCGGGCGGGGAGATGAGAGGAGGGCGGGGGGCGTGGGTTGGTGGCAGGAGGCAGCAGAAAGTGGTGCTGAGGTGTTGGGGGATGTTGATAGGTGTTGAGGGGTGTTGAGCCAACCCAGCACTGTTCCTCACCACACACCTGGTCGTGGCGAGCCATTTCAACTGACAGAAAATGCCATAGTGAGACACTCTGACACACAGACATACACACACCCACACACACACACACACACACACACGCGCGCGCGCACACACACACACACACACACACACACACACACACACACACACACACACATCCGCGCGCATGCACGAACTCACACACACAAAACGACTCAACTGTGCCTCATCGAAGACTCAACTGTGCCTCATCGAAGACTCAACTGTGCCTCATCGAAGACTCAACTGTGCCTCATCGAAGACTCATCTGTGCCTCATCGAAGACTCAACTGTGCCTCAAATGCGCATGAATGCTCCCGTCCAGACGAATGTCCATGCTGTGCCGCACCACCAGCGCACAGACACACATACACAACTTTTGAGGCGCCTCAAAAGCAGACACACATACACTCACACGCACACACACACAACTTTTGAGGCGCCTCAAAAGCAGACACACATACACTCACACGCACACACACACAACTTTTGAGGCGCCTCAAAAGCAGACACACATACACTCACACGCACACACACACAACTTTTGAGGCGCCTCAAAAGCAGACACACATACACTCACACGCACACACACACAAACACAGAGCGACTCAACTGTGCTTCGTCGAATATGAGAATGCTGCCGTCCAGACGAATGTCCATGCTGCGGCGCACCATGGGAGACAGCACGTAGTTGTATGGACACATCACCACATCCACGTCCTCTGCTGCTGCTCGCGCTGCATAGTACGGGCACCCTGCAAGGTGGTCCGGGAGGGTGCATTGCGAGGGAGAAAGCAGGGGGGCAGATTGGAGGGGAGGGAGGGAGGGAGGGAGGGAGAGAGCAAGAAGTCAGCCGAATGGGAGGGAAGGGAAGCACTACCCCTCCCACTAACGCCAACGCAGTTGAGGCACCATGCTGCGCCGCACCATGGGCGACAGCATGTAGTTGTATGGTATGGACACATCACCACATCCACGTCCTCCGCTGCTGCTGCGCGTGCTGCAACGTACGGGCACCCTGGAAGCGAGAGAGAGGGGAAGTACTGACTGTCACATGACTAACCGTCACAACGCCACACGCATATCCACTGTCGCTGCCTGCGCTGCAAAGTACGGGCACCCTGGGAGGAGGATCAAGAGGGTGGAGGGAAGAAGGGGGGAAGGTTGGAGGGGAGAGAGCGAAAAAAGCAAGGGAGCACCTGAGAGGGAGGAAAGTAGTGAGTGTTACTCCACCAGCAACGCAGATGAGGCGCCAGATAGCTTGCAGCAGGAGGAACAGCAGAAGCAGACGCAAAAGCATCAAGACCACGTAGATTCGTAGCACCAGCGGATGACCCAGCGGTTGGACTGACCTAGTGGGGTCATGGGGTCATAAGGTCATGAGGTCAAGGGGTCAAGGGGTCAAGGGGTCATGCAGTCAAGCAGGCAGTCATGAGGTCATGAGCTCAATGCTCGTCATGAGCGCCATGCATGCATGCATGCACACCCGCCTTCGTTGTGTCGGCCCAGCTTCTCCAAGAGGTCTTCTAACTCAACAAATTGTGCTCCCAGGTTCATGACCACGCGCCCACGCACGCGCACACCCACGCACCTTTGGTGCGCTTCCCCAGCTTCACCAGGTCCTCCACATCGTGCCCTGCCAGGGAGTCATTTTAGTCAACCAGTAGCCTCCGTTTATGATCACGCACGCACCCACGCACCTTTGGTGCGTTTCCCCAGCTTCACCAGGTCCTCCACATCGTGCCCTGCCAGGGGGTCTTCTAGCAGTCCTCACCGCGCGCACATAGTCACATCACAGGTTCATGACCATACACGCACGCATGCACCCACGCACCTTTGGTGCGCCTCCCCAGCTTCACCAGGTCCTCCACATCGTGCACTGCCAGGGGCCCTCCGGGCTGCAGTGAAGGATGGCCCTTCAGTTCAGCGTAGTTGCTGGGAATGAGGGAGGAAGGGAGCGACAAGACATATGTCGAGTAGAGAAGAGGAGAGGAGAGAAGAGAGGGAGTTTGTGGTACGGGGGGCTAAAGAGGGGAATGGATGTGGTGTGAGAAGAGGGCGGGGCGGTGATGATACTGCTATGTGGGATGGGTTTGGACGAGGAGCTAGGGTGGAGGCGGGGGCGGCTGGAAAGAGGATGTTATGAGGCGCAGTTCAGGTTGGGGCTAGTGGTTGCATTGCATTGCACTGAGGGGTTAGAGATAGAAGCGGCAGGCAAATTTTTGAGACGTCTCAAAAACAACCTCACTTCCTGAGGGGTTAGAGATAGAAGCGGCAGGCAAACAAGTGCAAGTGCATTGCGCTGAGACAAGTGGAGTGTGGGAGGTACGAAGAGAGATGAGTTGAAGCACGAGAGGATGGGGAAGCGGGGAAGGAAGGAAACGAGGACGAGGAAGAGGAAGAGGAGGACAGACAGACAGCGAGAGAAGGGAAAGAGAAGGGAGGGGGGTTATCGGAAGAAGATGCAGCCAGTGCCTGAGACTTGCTGCACCTCATTTTCTACTGCCTGGCACAAAACTTGGGTCGCTTTTGAAAACTCTCGGAAGGGAAAGAGGGGGTAAGGGAGGGGGATTACCGGAAGAAGATGCAGCCAGTGGCAGTGACTTGCTGCGCCTCGTCGTCGGTTTCTTGCACGAGACCCGGGGATAAGAGAGCCTTGCTGAGATGCATGGCAGATGAAGAAGGCATGGCAGATGAAGAAGGCATGGCAGATGAAGAAGGCATGGCAGATGAAGAAGGCATGGCAGATGAAGAAGGCATGGCAGATGAAGAAGGCATGGCAGATGAAGAAGGCATGGCAGATGAAGAAGGCATGGCAGATGAAGAAGGCCGAGATACACACAAGGACCGGAGTCACGAACGAGAGGATGGCAGACTATGATATGAGAAAGCAGCAGAGAGAGATGCCACAAGCTGAGTGCAAGGGTCGTAGTGCAAGCACGCACGGCAGGGCAGAGCAGAGCAGAGCAGGGTAGTGCAAGTTGACTTGAGAGAAACGGATCAAGACGAGTGGAACGAACACAGACGCACAGACGATCGCTTGTGTGTGTGTACATGTGATGTGAGCAGAAGGCAAGGCGTGAAAGTGAGGCATCAGGGCCCAAAAAAAGCCAGAATTGCTGTTCCCCTGAAGCTAGAGAGATGACGCTTGGGTGATGAGCGGTTGTAAACAAAGCACTGCTAGTGATAACGTTTCTTGAGAAACGAGGCGTGCATGGTGGGTAATGACTCTCTGGGGAGGATGATGAGAGCAGAGCAGAACCCACCATGCCTCGTCAACAGACGGTTTCTTGAGCGCAGTGTTGTTGCAGCAGTAGTGCTTGCGCGATGCCTGGAGGATAGGGGGTGGTGACAATGGTGATAGTGGTGATAGTGGTGGCAGTGGAGGCAGTGGTATGGCCAGCAGGGGAGAGGGAGCAGCCAGAGAGCTAGAGAATGTCACACAGAGTTTGGGCACTTGAAAGGTGACATGACACTAGGAATCGTAAACTGGGAAGGGCGATGGAAGAAGAACAAGGCAGGGGGCGAGGGCGAGAAGAGGCAAGTGGGGAGGGGATGGGTAAGTGAGACGGCAGGGTTAAGCTTGTTAGTAGTTTGAAAAGTTGTCACTAGGATCATCGGATGGGGTCAGGGGCGGAGGAACATCAAGCCTTTCAAGGCGTCTCAAAACATTTTGATTTGACGCGTCTATAAAAGAAATGGGACATCTCATAAAGGGTACATCAAGAATCCTAAGTGCCTAAAAAGCAGACTTTTGAGGCGCCTCAAAAGCAGCGGTATAGCAGGTAGCAGTTGCGATTTTGGCACAGGGACCAGACCAGGACGTATGGTGCGGTGCTGTGGTGTGATGTGGGGTAGGGTCAAACAAAGCACAGCACAGCACAGCACAGCAAAGCGCTTCCACTCATCAAAGGGGTGACGAACAGAGAGAGGGTGGCATGAATGACACAACAGCACAGATAGATGGTCCAACCTCTGCTGCTACTTTGATGTTTACTCTCAATCGCCCCCAACTCCAAACCCGCAACAACCCCCAACTCTAAACCCCGAACCTTCCAACCACCCCAAACCCCACAACAATCCCTTATCCCAAACCCTGCACAAGCCCTGGGTGCACGCACAAGCACGGTCATGGTAGGCGAGTAGCTGCTCTTGCGCAGCTCCCGCACCACCTGCGATATCTGGCTGTGCGTGCGCCTGTGGTGGCGCACGAGCGGAGGGCGGGGAGTGTGGGGGAAGGAGGACGAGGGCGTGTTTCTGAGACGGCTCACAAGGGGAGTAGCTGCTCTTGCGCAGCTCCCGCACCACTTGAGATATCTGGCTGTGCGTGCGCCTGTGGTCAGGGGGCACGACGGACGTGGGAGAGAGAGAGGGAAGTGGGGAGAGGCAGAGTGGGGGAAAAGGAGGGTGTGGATGAATTTTGAGACGTCTGGAAATGCGAGTACCTGCTCTTGCGCAGCTCCCGCACCACCTGCGCCTGTGGTCGGGGGGGGGGGGGGGGGGGGGGGGGAGGGGGGGGGGGAACGGGCAGGGGGCTAGGGGCGGGGGGCGGGGACGACGGGGCAGGGGGCAAGGGGCAGGGGGCGAGGGGCCGGAGGCAGAGGGGTGAGATGAGTCAATTCATCCATCACTCCAGTCCCTCCCAAATCACTGTCAGCTCAATTCTCCTGAACTGAAACAAATGTCAGAGGTCCACTGGTGATCCCCGATTGATCCTAGGGAAGGGATACAGGCATGTTGGCCTGGGGGGTTATGGGCCCACTGACCCGCTACTTAACAAGACCTTTTATCCCAATGGTCTAGTGGTTGGGATTCTGACATGGTATCAGAGCGAAGGTCTCGGGTTCGAATCCCAGTGTGTGCACTTCGGGCATCGCAGTGCGGGGGGGTGTTAGAGGTCCACTGGTGATCCCCGATTGATCCTAAGGAAGGGATACAGGCATGTTGGCCTGGGGGGTTATGGGCGCACTGACCCGCTACTTAACAAGCCCTTTTATCCCAATGGTCTAGTGGTTGGGATTCTGACAACAAACCCATCCAAGCCAAGCCCATTACGACGAGGCATACAAGATCTTCGGGAACGGAAGTGAGCAGCCGCCAAGTTATGGGCCGTGCTTTCCCTGCTTCTTTTTTAGTCAACTAAAAAAAACAAGCCAGGCCCCTTACGAGGCATAGAAGATCCTGGGGAAGTGAACAGCCGGCACGTTCTGAGCCGGTTTTCCCTGCTGCTGCCCGCCCTGATGCCCCTTCCGCTGCACGTCGCCCTGTCCTTCCATCTCTAAATCCGCGCTTCCTCTGCCATTCTCCGGCTCGTCTCCCTCCTCGCCTGCGCCCTCTCCCATTCCCGTGCCTGAAGCAGAAGGAAAGCGGGAGAGACGAGAAAGAACGATGGAAGCGGAAGGAACAGACGAAGCAATCATAACATGCACAGCTATCGCAAGATGTGTGGGTGTCCTTCTCGTTTAGCTTCAGAGCAGCAGCGGGCGTGTTGAATCTAACAGCGGGACACAACACATATCAGACAGACAGTGGCTGGGAAATTGCTGCAGCCAGCACATCGCGGGAGCCATTGTAACGAAGCCACAGTTGAGTCAAAGTTGCCTCTGACAGAGGATAGACTGCAGCAGCAGCAGCAGCAAGCATGCTAGGGTTTTGGGGCCTGAGTGTTTCGACGATCCAGGCTCCAACTGACAGGAATGAGAACAGGACGAAACACAGATCGGCCGGCTGCCTGCCTCAGGCTGACTGTCTCTAGTTGACTTGACTGTCTCAGGCCTGCTGAGCTGACTTGTTTCTCGCACGATAACAATGCCGAGCGACTCACAACGCCCTGTCACGGAGCTGCACGCCCACCTGCGCCCATCACCTGCGCCCATCACCTGAGCCCATCACCTGCGCCCATCACCTGCGCCTATATCCTGCGCCCATCACCTGCGCCCATCACCTGCGCCCATCATCACCAGCGCCCTACCCATGCGCTTCATCACTTCACTATACTCAGCGTCCCTCCACTCCACTCACCGTCAGCATCTGGGACAATGAACCCTCCCCCAGTAGTATAAGGATCCCCGTCATTACCGCCACCGCTTCCGCCAGCCCCCGCAGTCCCCGCACCCCCTGCGTGCGCCTGCGCGAGCCGCGCGGGGTCCTCCTTGGCGCGCTTCTGCCACGCCAGCGCCGCACACAGCAGCGCGAGGGTCTTCCCCGTGCCCGTGGGGGACTCGAGCAGCGCGTTCGTGCTGCCCATACGCGCGCGCGCGGGCGGAGGGGCGTGGGGTTGGGCGCGGGGGAGCGCGTGGGGGGAGAGGGAGGCGTCGAGCGCGGAGATCATCTTAGCCATGAGCTGTATTTGCGGAGGGTATGGGGTGTGGGGGAACAGCACGCGGTAGCCGCCAATGTGCAGCTCCTTCGGGGCTGCGGCGGAGGCTGAAGGGGCGGAAACGGCGTGGGCGGAATCTGAATGGGCGGAAGCGGAAGTCGCGGAGGGTGCAGGCGGGGGCCCTGCAGGCGCGGAGCAGCAGGTCGTGGCGGAAGCGGAGCGCGCGGAGACGCTGGTTCTAGTAGCGACAAAAGCTGCGGCACCGTTGGCAGTAGATGCTGCAGCAGCTGCATTCGCCGAGTCGCCAGCATCGGATGCAATATTCCCGGCGTTTAGATGGGGAGTGGGAGAACTAGCGGGCCGGGCTCTAAAGGCTGGCGAATGTGGGGAGGATGATAGTACCCGCATGGTAGCGTCCGCATTATCTGAGATTTTTCCGTGATTATTCATTCGATGGAGGAGGAGGTGACTTGACAAGTACTGCGTGGCTGTTATTAGAAGCGCGTACTGTGGCTACGAGGACGGTCTAGGGGTTATAATGGTGCTTGCAATGCATAGTGACATTCTCCCGACGCGTAATTGCTGGTGTGGGATTAAAATTTGGAACGGCCTTTTCCCGACAAGACAGAGTCGAGGCGACACGAGCGGGACGACGGAATGACCACACGTGCCATCCTGACCAGGGAACATACGCAAATAGCGAAGAGTTAGGAGATGCCCTAGGTTGGACTGCTACAAGAGATGGCTTCGTCCTTCTCAGCCGTGCTCCTGACGCTGTTGTGCGAGCATTTGAATTGAAGGGTTTTGGCGGGAAACTTCGATATGGACGAACCCGGATGCCGACCTTTGAGCAGGGTTTCTTTCGCATAAGCTTACAAGTTACGGAAGCTTGAATTTTTAACGTCTAAATTTACTACTATACATTCCAGACTTGCATTTTAGCACATCATTCATAATTTACGTTTCTGGGGAATATATGTTTCATCAATCTGGTAAGGTATCAGTAAATGCGGACCAACAACACCATACATTCCACATAAAAGTGCATTGTATTAAACTAGAATGGTTTTAAATCCGTGACCTGTACAGAATTCCTTTTTGTGTTAGTAAAAATATCTTCATCTTACATCAGCTCTTGTTAGGGTCGCCTTGATACTTGCAGTAGGGATATCATAGAGCGGACAGACATGAAATTATCTGGTTGTCATTCGTCCAAGCTCATTCTCGAACCCTTTTCGGCTTGTTGGACGCGGCTTCATGATTGGTTGAATCGGGATTCCTTTGCGCTATGAATAGCGAGGGAAGCGAATACCAGCCACATAATGAAGGTGTTGCGTGCGGTTCCAGATGGCCGCAATCACGGCAATCTGAACGAATCATTGCCGAAGCACTTTCTGAGCTTCACCAGGTTCAGCCCCTTCAGGTTCGTGAGCGAAATGCGGCCACCTTCGCCTTCGCTTTCGCAACCATCAACATCAGTTTGACGCCACACACTTAGTCAACCGATGCTCTTCGTGGATTTATCGCCGCCATTCGTACACAATTCTTCTCGCAACAATCTCCTCAACTGCCTTTTCCCTGATTTGTGGTGGGTGCTGGAAGCTCGGCCAAGCCGCTTGCGATTCGAGGATCAAGTGGAGGTGAAAGGGGAGGTGCCCTCCTCCCGTCACCGCCAAGCCAAACCCCTTCCGCCAGTTCCCTCAACTTCTTGCGCCACCTACAACAAACCTTGCTGCGCCAGCCAGCCAAGCTTTTGCAGATAGGGTCGCCCCCGCCCCCTACCACCAATCTGCCCTTCTTCGGCTGGTGCTGCACCAGACCAGGGCCACCCAACCCAAGCCTCACACCCATACTGTGTGTTAGAGGCTGGTTTAGAGAAAGACACTTATTTTGCTTCCTCGCATCGGAAGCACGCTCGAGCGGAGCCCGATAGAACGCCTGGCGAAGCCAGCACCCACTGCCGCTCGTTCCTCTCGCTCTGACGCGACCACTTACAACTCTCCTGGCAATGGCGGCGTCTTCAGTGTGTCTCACCGACCTCGCGCTGCCAGCTGGCAGCGCCACGGCAGCAGGCACGACACGTGGCGCGTCGCGGCCGGCGCGGAGTACGCAGTATAGTGCTCCCATGCGGAGCGGTTTTCTCGGTATGAAGGCCGAGGGAGGGAGCGCGTCGCCCGTCGTCGGCTCGTCCAAGGGACCTCAGCTGCCTAACATTCGCGCCGAGGCCGGCCAGGTAATGCGCACCTTTAAGCATAGTTCCGTTGTAGAGTGTCTTCGTTTTAATGTTTTATTGTCAGTTCGTTTGTTTCTATTCTGTTTTTTTGTTGTTGTTGTTCAAGATTTTCCTGCAAGTTTTTTCGCTGCTCCGCACTCGTGCTACAGTTTTCAAATTATGCACCTTCTTAGGTGAAGCATAGTGCTGAGGCTTTTTTTCTGGGTAAGAAGAATATCAAGCAACCAAAATTAGTTTCACAGTCGGGCAGTTCGGAAGCATGTAACTCGTTCGTTTTGTTCAGATACTTATGTTTCAGCGTGCAATGAACATAATGACACAATACAGAAATGCGGGCACACTGCGTCCGCTTACTGCCTGTCTTAGTGCACTTTATTACCATTCTATGCGCCCCGTTCTCTCGCTCTCACGCCTCACAACTCCCTTCCTCATCCTCTTCCTCCCTCCCCTTCTCCCTCCTCCAACCCTCTTTCCACTCTCCTCCCTCCCCCCCCCCCCCCCCCCCCCCCCCTTTCCCCTTCCCTTCCTCTCCCGTCCCCCCCTCTTCCCCTTCCCCTCCCCTGCCCCCCGCTCCGCTCGTCCCCATTTCTCAGTCTGTGCAAGTCTTCGTGCGCGTGGGGAGGGGCGACTCGCTCCGCGTGCTCGCGCGCACCTTCAACTGCACGCCCGCGGATTTCATCCGCGCAAACACCGATTTCATCGCCAACAGCGGCGACGTAATCTACGAGGGCGATATGCTGCGCGTTCCCTCCTTCGCCTGGACCGGCACCGCGCCGCCTGGCCTCCAAGACCGCATAGTGATTAAGAACGTCGACGAGTCGGGGTCGTCCGCCGGATTAGGTGCCGCTGCAACCGCCGCCGTCACTGCGGTGAAGGCTAAGGCGCAGGCGCTGATCACGTCTGTGGGGACGGCGGCGGGGGGAGCCGGGGGCGCGGGGGGGATCGGCGGAGCGCAGGGCGGAGTGCTGCTCGGGGCGATCGGGCTGGCGCTGATTGTGGTGGGCGGAGTGGCGGTAGGGCGGAAGAAGCTCGCCAAATCGGCGGCACCAGCGGAAGGTACGAGCGCGTAGGTTGATGCTGGAAACGCAAAGTCGCGAAAACAATGGGAGATGGGAAAGTGAGGGAGCGGGAGCGGGGAACACGAAACAAGCGGGGGGGGGGGGGGGGAGTGTGCGTAAGGGGGCGAGGGAGGGAGCGGATTGGTTGAGAGTTTTGCGTCGATCAAGTGTTATCCGTCTTGTCTTGTTGCAGGCTGAAGTGAACGGCTTTAGCGAGATGACGAAAGAAGGTTTGCAAATGTATTAAAAAAAACCGAGCTTGCTTTAACTCGCGGCTTACTTGACTGGTTGCTTGGTTTCTTCTCTTCTGCCCACCTCTTTCTTTCTCTCGCAACCCCTCTCCCTCCCTCCCTCCCTCCCTCCCTCCCTCCCTCCCTCCCTCCCTCCCTCCCTCCCTCCCTCCCTCCCTCCCTCCCTCCCTCCCTCCCTCCCTCCCTCCCTCCTTCAATCGTTCCCAACCCCTCTCCCTCCCTCCCTCCCTCCTCCTTCCCTCCCTTTCCCTCCCTTTGCCTTTCCTCCCTCTCTCCAACGACTCCTCTCTCTTCCCCCTTTCCTTCTCCTCTCCCCACTCCCCGTCCGCCCCCTTTCCCTCTGTCTCCCCTCTGCGCTTTCCCGCCTCATTGCCAGCAGTGACGCCGCTAGCGGGAGCATCCGTGGCTGCAAAAGGTGAGACAGAGCACACAAGCTTAGAGCGCGTTGTTAGAGCCTCGCACACACACGAGACCGCATAAGGAAGGAACGTATATATTATATACCACGTCCGACAACGCCTGTCAGTAGGAACCGGTTGGTCTACTCTCCTCATATCATCATCCCCCTCCATCTAGCACGCATTCTCTTGCTATGACCCCACATCCTCTCCGTTCTCGTGGCTCGCGTGATTCCCGCTTGACATACTTCACCGCTTTCTTCCTCCCTTGCCAAGTCAAGCCCATTCTCAACGGCATGTCCTACACTATCATTCGAAAACGCCTCCTCCCCTCTCCCTCCCCTTGCATCACTTCCCCTCCGCGCATCATCTACCTCAGGCCCATATTCCGACGCATCTGAACCCACAACTCTTCCCAACAAGCTCCTGCAAGCGTCTGTCCTCTCCACCGCTGCTGCAGCTTCTGCCACGGCCGCTTCCCCTAAAACAACCGGCCCGTATTCAGACCCTTCACAGACTGTGAATCTGCCTATTCCTGTCGCTGCTGCTCCTGCTAAGACTACACTTGCCGCAGCATCCGGGCCATATTCCGATGCTTCAGAGACGAATAGACTGCCCAGCAAGATGATGCAGGCGTCTGTTCTCCCCTCCTCCTCCTCCCCTGCTACTCCCGCTAAGACCGTCCCAGCAGCAACTGGACCGTACTCTGTTGCTATGGAGATTATCAGCGCATCCCCCAAGCTACAGAGGTCCACCTCCTCCTCCTCCTCCTCCTCCTCCTCCTCCTCCTCCTCCTCCTCCTCCTCCTCCTCCTCCTCCCCTGCCGCTGCTGCTCCTGCTGCTGCCGCCGCTGCTGCTGCTCCTGCTAAGAGCTCCATTGCTGCAGCATCCGGGCCGTATTCCGATCCTTCGGAGTCTGTCAATCTGCCCAACAAGTTGCGCCAGGCGTCTGTTCTCCCCACCTCTGCTGCCGCTAAGAGTGCCACCGCTGCTGCAGCAGCAGCCGGGCCGTATACCGACGCTTCGCAGGTTGTGAATCTGCCAGTCCCTCCTGCCTCCCCTGCTGCTGCTGCTCCTGCTAAGGCCGCCGCAGCAACCGGACCATACTCCGATCCTTCAGAGACGGTCAATCTGCCCAACAAGCTGCGCCAAGCGTCCGTTCTCACCCCCGCTTCTGCTGCTGCCGGTGCTGCAGCTGCTGCTGCTGCTCCATCAACTGGACCATACTCTGATGCTTCAGTGACCGAGAGCCTGCCTGCTAAGAAACCTCCCGTGGCCCCCACCCCCTCCGCTGCCCCTGCTGCTCCTGCTAAGGCCTCAGCGTCCGGGCCGTATTCCGATCCGTCAGAGACTGTCAATCTGCCCAACAAGCTGCGCCAGGCGTCCGTTCTCCCCACCACCCCTGCTGCTGCTGCTGTTTCTCCTGCTAAGGCCGCAGCAACTGGGCCATACTCCGATGCTTCAGAGGCTGAGAAGGTTCCCAACAAGTTGATGCAGGCGTCTGTTCTCCCTGGATCCTCCTCTCCGCCTGCTGCTGCTCCTGCTGCTGCTGCTGCTACGGCCCAGCCTGCTGTAGCAGCAGGCAACGGTGCCGTGGCGGCAGCGGCAGAGGCAGAGAAACCTGCTGAGAAGAAGAAACCCATCTGGAGCTTCTTGTTCAAAAAGAAGGAAGCGAAGAGCGAGGATGTACCAGCACCTGCTGCTGCTCCTGCTCCTGTTGTTGCTGCTGCTGCTGCTGCCACTGCTGCAGCTCCTGCCGCTGTTGCGGTTGCAGCTGCTACTGTCAAGCCTCAGGCTGTTTCGTCGCCTGCCGCTGCTGCTGTTGCTCCAGTGGCGGCTGATGCGGCAAAGTCAGAGGAGCTGTCAGAGGTGAGTGGATGATAGTGCCTCATGCTCTCTGCTGCTTTTGCCGCTGCTCCTGCCGCTACTCTTGTTGCCGCTTCTGTTGCTGCTTTTGCTGCTTGCTGCTGCTGCTGCAGTGCAGCTGTGTGACATTCCCAATGGGGGTGTAATCTTGCCCGCCTCAGATGTACCCACCCACACAGATGTACCCTTCCTTCCCCCTCCTCTGCCTGCCTCCCTTCACCCTTTCATGCCCTCATTCTAGCATTCTCTCCCTTTCTCTACCCTTTTCTGGCCCTCAAAACGGAAACTCCTTCCCTTGCGTGCCGTATCTCTGCCGTGGCCCGTGGGTGTGGTGTGTTGTGTGTGTGTGTGTGCATGTGTGTGTCGGCCCATGAACAGGAGGAGGAGAACTGGCGCAAGATCCAGGAGCTGATCAAGACGTCAATCCCTGCGCTTGCTGTCGGGCTTGGCACTGTCGCCACCGTCACTGGCGGATGTACGTGCCGTGCACCAGCAGTGCACCAGCAGTGCACCAGCAGTGCACCAGCACCGCCACTACCATTACTCTTGCAATGCTGTGCATTGTCGAGACGCATAAAAAATAGCACCACCGCCACTACTCTTATTACGCGTGACACGCTGTGCTTGTGCTTCTGCTCGTGTCTGCTGCTCTTGCACCTCCATGCACCACTGCGAGCATGTCATGATTGGTACAGCTGGTCTGTGACTGCTCACTGGTACGCCAGTGCCACCAGCAGCACCACCACAGCCAGCAGCAGCAGCCCTGAGTGCATAAGAAATGAGACACATGCAATGCACGCACATGCTCCTCCTCCCATGTTTCCCTGTTTCCATGTCATATGCTTCCGTGTTCTCCCCCTCGTTCCTCGCTCCTTGTTCCCCCTCATTCTTCCTCTTTCCTCGTGCCTCATTGTGCCTCCTCGTTCCTCCCCATTCCTCCTCATTACCCCCCCCCCTTCCCGGTGTGTGTATGGCAGTCCAAGGGGCCATGGAGGCCATAGGGCTCACAGCAGTCACATCCTTCATTGGATACGACCTTCTTTGGGCCGAGCAGAGGTAACAGACCTCAATCAATCTCCCTGCCATGCATTGCTTCTGCTTTCCCCCTCCCCACCCCCCCCTCCTCCCCCTCCCCCCTCCTCTCCCCTCTCCCTCCCCCCGTGCTGGACCCAATCTGTTGTTGAAATCATGGAGCATTGTTCCATTGTCTTCAGTCATGCCATGCTCCATCCCGGTCCTCATTTCTAATATTCACATCCGCATGAACGTGCACATTCACATGGCATGGCACACACACATCCCCGTCATGTCATGTCTGTCACACCCTCAAACACTTGCTTCTCCACCTGCCAGGCAGCGACTGCTGAAGGACCTGAAGAGTATCAAGAGTCCAGACGATGTCAAGAAGTTTGTGGAGGAGCGTGGCATCGCCCCCAAGTGAGACGAGATCATGACAAGACAGAACAGAGCCCCTTTCACGCTCACACGGACACAGGCTCACAGGACCACAGGCTCACTGAGGGCGGGGAGAGGAGAAGCGGGAGTAGGCGTTCCGGTGCAGCTATGTATGTGTGTGTGTAGAGTGGAATAAAATGGAAGTTTTGAGAGCTGGTGAGGTGTGTTGTGGAGTAGAGAGGTGTGGAGTGGAATGGAGAGGAGTGGAGAGTGGTGGCAAGGCCTGGGGCAGCCACTTGCCTTGCTGTGTTTACTGAGTTGGTGGAATGGAGAGGAGCCACTGCTTGTGGCCCCATCTAGCATCGGCTTGACTCGTGGTGGTATGCAGAGGGGTGATGGGTTAGGGTGCGGTGGAGAGGAGCGGACTGAGCCTTCCAAGGGTGAGAGGATATGAGAGTGTCCTGCTTCTGTTCCTTCACATCCTTATCTTATTTGTGGTTGCTTTCTTGGGTGGTGTTGGTGTCTTGGAGTTTTTGCAACTGGCTTTAACAGCTTGACCTTTAATATGGGAAGTCTCCTAGTTATCTACGTAATGGCACTCAGTGTGTGTTAACTCATGTTGCTGTTGGCTCTTGATATGGAGGTTTCTAGGTCTGTTACTATGCAAGGGTATACGAAATATGACCTGTGATTTTGAGTGCACAACTTCTAATGACTACCGCAACAGCGACTGAATGAAGTGGACAAAAGGAGTGCGTAGCCGTGGTATAACGAGACTAGCTAGGCGGGAACCTCGAAATTCGAGGTTTGGCACAGGTTCGGCTGCGCGGAAACCGAACGCAAACCCTTACGGCCAATCTCCTCCAGCAAAATCCCCCCACCTCCCCTGAAGCTTCGGGAATGCCGTGCTGAGGACAGTCGCATTCGCGCGCACTTGCATGCCGTACCGTACTGCATTTGCCCTGCGCTCCCTGCTCCGCGTGGTGGCGGTGGTGTGGTGGGAGGTGGTGTGGGAGCTGAGCAGGATCACACCTAGTTGCATCACCACAGCTGATAGTGAGCTTGCACGCCACGTGTCGGTGTGAACTCAAACGCGCGCCGCGCAGTATTGATTGCATCGCGTCGTTGGTCTAGTAACGGCAATGAGGCCTTGAGGGGGCTCGTCTTTTGAGTCGACTAAAAACTCGCAATCAGGCCGTGAGCGGGCTCGTCGTAGCAAATTCTGTTCTCGGGTGATCGTCTGGCATAAGAGTTTTCTGTGTCGATCTACGGCGAAGCGAATCAGTGACAGTGAAGCGTCGAGGGACGGTCAATTGAAGCGTGCATGGACGATCTTAAGATAGAACCGGGCTGCGTTCGCTTCCCATGTAAGAGATGAAGCGACTAGAAGAGATCAGAAACGGCAAAAATAATCAGAAAAAAAGGATAAACTGCTTAGTAGAAGCCTTGAAATGCCGCAGAACAACCCATTACTCGCGTCGGCTTCGCTTGGATGAAGCATAGCCACTCAGCACAGCGACCACAAGTCGCATACGCTAGCACATATCGCACTTCCTTCATCATTCGCGTTCATCCCCATTGTCTCTCCTCATGCCGTGTCTCTCCTCATGCCTGATTAAGGAGCTTCGTCTCGCCACCATCTTTGTCTTTCTCGCTTACTCTTAACGCCCAGCATTCGTCTCGTTCCAACAGCCCCCTTCTTCAACTCCCCCCTGCTTCGCCGCACCCCCCCCTACTTTCCCTTTCCCCCACCCCCTTCCCTCCCATTCCTCGCACTTTCTCTTTTTCCCATCCCCCCTCTCCCCCCCCCCCCCCCCCCCCGCCACTTCTTCAACTTTCCCCCTTCCCCTTCCCCTCACCCCCTTCCGACCGACCCCGTCCCAATCCCTTTCCGGTCCGCCAAACCCCGCTCCTGGTCACCCGGCGGTGGTCGCTGGTGGCCCTGACTCCCTGGTGCGGGCAGCAGTCGAGGTGGGGAGGGAGCTGCACGGCTCTCTTTTCTTTCTCACCAACCTCCCCCTCCCCCTTCCCTTTCCCCTTCCGCTCGCTCTTTTTTGGACTGACCTTCTCCCCATCCCTTCCCGGTCCGCCAAACCCCGCTCTTGGTCACCCGGCGGTGGTCGCTGGTGGTCGCTGGTGGTCCCTGGTGGTCCCTGGTGGTCCCTGGTGGTCGCTGGTGGTCGCTGGTGGTCCCTGGTGGTCCCTGGTGGTCGCTGGTGGTCCCTGGTGGTCCCTGGTGGTCCCTGGTTCTCCCTGGTGGTCCCTGGTGGTCCCTGGTGGTCCCTGGTGGTCGCCGGTGGGGCGTGACTCCCTGCCCTGGTGCGGGCAGTCGAGGTGGGGCGGGAGCTACACGGCTCTCTCTTCTTCACCAACCTCTCTGATGCCCCGCGCGTGCTCAAAGTAAGTCAATGCAACGCGTGTGTCACGCACTGCACGCCATGCCGCGTGTGAGTGAGTGAGTGAGTGAGTGAGTGAGTGAGTACACCACGTGTTATGCACACCATGCCACGTGTGAGTGAGTGCACCACGTGTTATGCACACCATGCCTCGTGTTCACAGTGAGTGTACTACGTTTGCCATGTGTTCATCACCACATGCTCAGAGTAACTGTTGCTCAGACTGTCCATGGATTTCACATGATGTTTCGCTCCAACCCCACCCCCTCCTCCCCCCTCCGTCACCCCTTCTTTCTCTCTCTCCCTCCCTCTCTCACTCATCTCTGCAGCTTTCGTGTGTCGCCGCCAACAGGCCGTACAGCATTGTGGATGGGGGCGCCTTTCTATGAGGGAGTGAGTGAGGCGACTCAGAGCATCAGTGGGTTTATCTTTCTTTCTCTCCCTCCTCTCTCGTGTCTTGTCTCCCTCTCTCACTCCTCTCCTCCCCGCAGCTCTCGTTTGCCGCAAACAGGCCGTACGGCATCGTGGATGGGGACACATTTCTGCTACCGCCCAATGCGTTCCAGGAGAAGAAAGGTGAGGGACACTGCGTCGCTGCTGCTGCTGCTGCTGCTGCTGCCGCCGCCGCCGCCGCTGCTGCTGCTGCTGTAGTGGCGATGGTGTTTGCTGTTTAGGGTACGTTCTTGGCCCATGTCAGGCTTGCACTTGCTCGCTGACACAAATCTGTGAGGTGAGGGGTTTGGATTTGAACATCTCAACAGTCATGATGATGTGGGATGATCGAAATCGTTGATACCCTTGTGTCAGCGAGCCTGACATGGGCCAAGAACGTACCCCTTGGAGAAAAAAACAAAGCGTGAAAGGGGGGTGGAGGGGAGATGAGTTAATCATCTTGCTGCTCTGCAGCAGCAATTGTTAGACGAGATCGCAACATGCTTTTTCTTACATTCTCCCCTTAGATACATTGGACACGCTTTTCCCCTTCGAGAAGCAGAGGCTGTGTTTGCGATACTTTGTCGCCTCCCTGTGCTTTCAGCAATGCCAAAATCACTTTTCGGGGAGCACTTTTGGCATCACCAAACAAACACACCACTGCCACAACAGCAGCAACACCAGGAAAGAACACACACACAGAGAAACAACGAGTGTGATTGGTCTCTTTTCCTCTCCTCTCTCTCTCACCGTGCCACAGTCACGTGTGGAGCGTTCGCGAAGCGGCCCTTCTGGTTCCCCACCGACTCGTTCCAGCTGGAGGTGTATGCTGCTGCCACCGTGGGCGAGGTCAGCTCCTCACACATGCACACACACACACACGCACGCACGCATGCACGCACGCATGCACGCATGCACTGCTTGATGCATGGCTTGACACACTTCTCTGCGTTTGGATAAATGCCTGGATTATATCCTGTGACTCCTTTCTCCCATTCTTCACTCATCCCCTCTCCCCTGAGACGCCTAAACCCTAAACCTACCACCTCCTCCAGCTCCTTTAAATGCTTCCTTCGTTTCTTCTCCTTTTTTTTCTCCCTTCTCCCCCTTCGTCTCCTCCACCGCTTCCCACTGCGGCTCCAGGTGGCTAATGGCCTAAACTCTGGGTTGCTGGGGCGCAAGCAGCTGCCAGTGACGTTCCTAGAGACGGGAGCGCAACCCCCCAGCATGCTGCGCTCCCCTTCGGTACGCGCTCTGCTCCGCACCGCACTGCACCACACCGCATCGCACTGCACCGCACCGCCCTCCTCGACAACCTCCCCTCCCCATCCTTCATGCCCCTCTCCTGCTCCCGATCCGACTGCTGGACGACCCTATTCCCGTGCTTCCTCCGTTGCTATTGTGTGTCATGTCAACTCGAGCACCCCGCCCAGCCAACCTGCAACAGATTTTCTACCTTCCCTTACCTCCGCTCTCCGTTCCTCTCCTCCTGTCCCCCTTTCCCTCTCCCTCACCCCATCCCCTCCGCCGCAACCCCTGCTAGACCCATCCCAGGCGGATCATCAGCAGCAGCAGCAGGCACTGGCGTCAACACAGGCAGCGCTGCAGCAGTGCGAGCAGTCGCTGCAGGTGCATCGGGAGGCGCTGGTGCTGCTGACAGGCAAGCTGGACCACCGTGGGGATGAGCACCTCAACCAACCTCTGAGTCTCTGACACATCTACCTTCCCTCCCTCTCCTCCCACCATCCTCATTCCTTTTCTCCCACCTCCTCCATCCATCCCTCTCCCATCCCCCAAACCCTCCGTCCGCCCCTTCACTCCCTCCCTTCCAGCAACCCCCTCTCGACCCATCCCAGGCAGAACAGCAGCAGCAGGCACTGGCGTCAACCCAGGCAGCGCTGCAGCAGTGCGAGCAGTCGCTGCAGGTGCATCGAGAGGCGCTGGTGCTGCTGACAGGCAAGCTGGACCACCGGGGGGATGAGCTGGAGGCTGCCAGAGGGAAGATTCAGCAGCTCGATGATGCCCTTGCCATGGTGGGTTGGGGTGGGGAGACAGGGGAGGGGGGGTTTGGGGGGAGGAGTGTGTTGGGGAGGTGTGGGTTGTGGAGTGGGTGGGGGGATGGTGGAGTGGGTTAGGCTGGTGTGAGTGCATGAGTAGGGGAAGAGTGCTGGTCAGTGAGCGAGTGTGCAGGAGGGCTGTGCAGTGGGTGGGGTGTGGAAGCATGAATGCATGCATGCATGGATCCATGCATGCATGTGGGACTGGTTCCGTCACAGATTCACTTTCATCGCTGTTTTCCTTCTGAAGGTGTCACTATACGCATCTCCCTGTTAATCACATTTTCTTAAACGCATTCTCTCCTCTCCTCAAACTCATGCCCTCCTTAAACTCGTTCTTTCCTGGAAAAAACGCATTCTTTTTTCTGAAGGTGTCCCAATCCTGGCTGTGTTTTCTGTTTTTCGTAAACCCCATGCATTCGTTTGTATGTGCGTATGGGTGTGCGTGTGTGTGTCCGTGCGTGCGTACACATGTGCACGGCCATGGTTCTGAGTGTACGTGCATTGCCATGTGAAAATACGAACATGCATGTCACCATTTGATGTGTGCTGTTCTCTGCGGTGCTCTGTGGTCTGGTCCTCTTCGGTGCTGTGTTCGCTCGTGTTGTTGTCGTCCTTCTATCTGTGTATGTATGCATGCGTGTTGTTGTCGTCCTTCTATCTGTGTATGTATGCATGCGTGTTGTTGTCGTCCTTCTATCTGTGTATGTATGCATGCGTGTTGTTGTCGTCCTTCTATCTGTGTATGTATGCATGCGTGTTGTTGTCGTCCTTCTATCTGTGTATGTATGCATGCGTGTTGTTGTCGTCCTTCTATCTGTGCATGTATGCATGCGTGTTGTTGTCGTCCTTCTATATGTGTATGTATGCATGCGTGTTGTTGTCGTCCTTCTATCTGTGTATGTATGCATGCGTGTTGTTGTCGTCCTTCTATATGTGTATGTATGCATGCGTGCATGCAGGCAGAAAGGCAGCTGGCAAAGCTCCAAAGGGAGGTAAGCCGTTCAGCAAGCGTGCAGGCAGAAAGGGCATGAGCTCTTGGGAGAGGCGAAGGGAAGGGAGCGTGGGGGAAGATTAGAGGGGATTGAGAAAGGAAAGCGCGTGTGGGGGTGGCTGGGATGGGATGCATTCAAGTAGGAAACTCCTGCTAGGAGTTGGCTGAAGAACCAGATGGAACGATTCAGAAACGAGTAGCATGCCGTACAAACCTTTATTGAGTTTCTCAATGAGCAAGCTGTGCAGCCCTGGAGCAATCATTTCCTTGAAACAATATACCACATGCACACAATCTCCCGTTGCCCTCTTCTCCTCGCCTCCTCCCCCCCCCCTCTCTCCACCACCTCCTGCCCCTTTCCCCCCCCCCCCCCTCCCCCACTGTCACCTTTCCCTCCCCCTTTCCATTCTCGCCCTTAGCTTGTGCTTATCTTTCATCTGATTTAAGTTCTGTTTCTTCGACTTTGAACCGTCCATGGAACCCAGAAAAGTGTCCCAGTGTGCTGTTTCGTTTCTTTGCCAGTCTACTCTTCCTGTCACTTCGCATTGTGTTCCCTTCTTTTCGCTCCCCTCACTGTCTCCTTCGCCCCCTTCTCCTTCTCTTGCCCCCATTCCTCTCTCTCCTCCTCGACTTCGCACCCTCCGCCAATCCTTCCCCATTCCTGCCAATATAACTTCTATCTTCGCCTCCCACCCTGCCTCGTCCCTTTTGTTCCTCAACACCCACCCTCTCTGACTCGCTGTCCCATCCCATCCCCCATCCCCCATCCCCTGCACGCACCAGGCAGCCAGTCGCCCCCCCGTCATGCCAGGAAACCTCTCCTCCTCCTCCACCTCCTCCTCCTCCTCCTACTCGGAAGCACGGGAGCTGCAGCGGCTGCAGGGGCTGCTGGAGGCAGCAGAGGAGAGGGCCAAGGACGTGAGTGCTTGCTTGCTCCTTGGAATGCAGTGGGGAACGGTGGCGGTGCATTGGTGGTGCAGGCAGGGTAACTTGGGCAGGTTGCAGGCAGGTTGCAGGCAGGTTGCAGGCAGGTTGCTTGCATACTGGATGTGGTGGCAGTGGAAGCAAGGGCAGATCACATCACAGCCATCATCGCCCAGCCCCAGCCCCAGCCCCAGCCCCAGCCCCAGCCCCAGCCCCATCTGCTTCCCCTCTCGTATCTGCCCTCCAGAGTCTCGTTTTCTGTGGTTTAGAGGCAGGCAGATAGTTATATTGCATGCCACTCACTCCGTCCCACTCCCTCCCTCTGTGCGTGTGTGTGCTCCGCTCCTATCCATTCCTCTTCCTCCTTCTCGGATGGTCCGTGTGATGTGACCCCCTCTGCGCCCTGCAGGCCAACAGTGAGTCACGGCAGCTGTACCTCGAGTGCGAGGGGCTGCGCAGGCAACTGGTCAGTCTCTCAAACTCTCCTCCTCCCTGCGCTGCCCTACCCTGCCCTGCCCCGCCCTACCCTACCCTGCCCCGCCCTGCCCTATACTGCCCCGCCCCACCCCACCCTGCCCCGCCCCGCCCCGCCCCGCCCCGCCCTGCCCTGCCTCGCTTTGCGCGCTTGTCTGCTCCTGCTTCTTTTGATGTTCCGTTTGATTCCTTGACGTGACGCCCTTTATCTCTGCTGTTGCTGGTTCACTTCACACAAGCACAAACGACAGCAAGTATTGGGACAATTCCTGCCCTCCATCTCTCCCTTAGCCTCCCACTCCTTTCCATTTTTCTCCAGCCCTCACTATATCCTCCCTCTCTTCCCCCCCCTCCACTCTCCCTTTTTTCTCCCCTCCTCCCCGCCTCCCCATTCTCCTCCCCTTTCCTCCCACGCCCATCCTCCCTCCCATTACCACCTCCTGCCCACTTGTGTGTGGCACTCTCGTGTATCATGCTCACGGCAGGAGGAGGAGCAGCAGCGCAGCAGCAACGGTCTGCAGGGAGCGCAGCAGGTGGAGGAGAAGCTACTGGAGGCACTCGCAGCAGCAGACAGTGCCAGGCAGCGCCTGGTACGTACCTTTGTGCTCTCTCCACGTGTGTGGGGGGGTTTGGGGAAGAGAGAGGGCGTGGGCGTGGGCGTGGGGGTGGGGTGGGGGTTGCATGCGCAGGTGGGGCTTTTTTCCCCTTATCTCCCCTCTCCCCTCTCCCTTTCTCCCTTCCCCCCCTCCAACCCCCCCACCACCTTTCTCTCGCCCCCGTTGTCTCGCGCCCCTTCTTGTCTCATCCTCTTTCCCAGCCCCTCCTCTCACCTCTTCCCGTCGCCCCACCCCACCAGGCAGCAGCACTGCAAGACAACGTGCTGCTGGAGGAAGCAAAAGTGCGCGCGGAGGAGAGAGAGAGAGAGAGAGAGAGAGCGAACCTGCACGTCCCCACTTCCCTTCCCCTCCCTCCCAAACCCTTCCCCACTTCCAGGCAGCAGCACTGCAGGACAACGTACTGCTGGAGAAGGAGAGCGGAGAGGAGAGGGAGCGGGCGAGCCTGCACAAGCAGATGCCCTCTGATCTGATTCAAATCACAAGTCGCTCCGTGTATCCTTTTCCCACTGCTTTGCTTCCCCCTTCCCTCCACCCCTTCCCCCTCCTCCCCCCCCACCTCCCACCACCTCCCCTCCATCCCCATCTCTGCCGCACACCCTGTCCCCCATATCTCCACCTTCCCTCCCCGTTCCCCCATCCCCAGGCAGCAGCACTGCAGGACAATGCATTGCTGGAGGAGGCAAAGGTGCGCGCAGAGAGGGAGAGGGCGAGTGTGCACATGCAGATGCGGGCTCTGAGGGCGGAGAAGGTGGAGGTGGAGGGGCAGGTGGGGCGCCTGCAGCGCACCATGGATAAGCTCCGCCTCTCGCAAGTTCCCCGCCTGCGACTCATTGCCGACGTGAGATTGGTTGGGGAAGGTGGGAAGGGGGAGAAGGGGAGATGGAGAGAGGCGGTGGAGAGAGATGGGGAAGGGGAGGGGGAAGGAGAGAGGGGATTAGATGCTGGCGTGTGGTGTGAGGAATGAGGGTTGGTGATGCTGGTGTGGTGGTGAGGGCGGAGAAGGTGGAGGTGGAAGGATAGGTGGGGCGCCTGCAGCGCACCATGGATAAGCTCCGCCTGTCGCAAGTGCCCCGCTTGCGCCTCATTGCAGACGTGAGTTGGGGAAGGGAGGGGAGGGAGGAGGAGAGAGGGAGAGGAAGAGCGGGGAGGGGAAATGGAAAGAGGTGGGGGAAGAAGAGGGGAGATTTGATGCTGGAATGTGGCGTGAGAGGAATGAGGGTTGGGCTGGGTGGTTATGGTGTTGCAGTGAAGGTGGAGGTGGAAGGGCAGGTATATTTGTATGACTTTTGAGAATTCTCAAAAGTGGTGCGCCTGTAACGCACTCTGGATAAACTCCCGCTCTCACAAGTGCCCATCTTGCGCCTCATTGCTGATGTGAGATTGGAGGAGGGGGGGGGGAAGTGGGAGAGGGGGAGAGGAGGAAAAAAGGGAGAGCGGTGGGGAAGAACAGGGAGAGAGGGAGGGGGAAGAACTGGGGTAGGGAGACGGAGAGAGCGAGGCAAGGGGAAGCGGAAGTAGGGAGGGGCCTTTGAGGTAATGCTTTGTATTTGCTAGGTGCGCTGTGCGGCTGCGTGGAGTGGGAACAAGGGGCGTCTGACATGGAAAATGGGGAATGAGTACTGGTGATGCAGGCGCTATGGTCTCAGTGCTGCTACACTCTTCCCTTCCTTGCCCCCCCTTTCTTCCCCGCCCCCACCCCCCACCCCCGAATCTCCAACCCCCTGCACCCTCCGTTTCCTCCCCCGATGTGAGACAGCTGGCAGCGACGCGCATGAAGGGGGAGCGGCTGGAAGAAGAGAAGGCGCAACTGCTGCAGCACATGCAGGAGATGGAGGAGGATCTGCGCCGCACTGCCCGCACACAGACGGTGAGCCGACAGAGGGAAAAGAAGAGAGAGTGGGGCGACTGGTGGGTGGGGAGGCATGGTGGGTGACGTGAGGGTGGGTTGGCAACTTGGCGTGCTGGGGGGTGTTGCATTGCAGCATATGCAGGAGATGGAGGAGGATCTGCGCCGCACTGCCCGCGGACAGGCGGTGAGGGGGGGGAGAGAGAGGGACGAATGGTGGGTGGCGGGGTATGGTGGGTGGAGTGAGGGGTGGCGTGCTTGCTGGGGGGTGTTGTAGCACATGCAGGAGGTGGAGGAGGAGCTGGGATACACTGCCCGCACACAGACGGTGAGCAATGGAGAAAGTAAAATGGGGAGAGAAGATTGGGGCTGGGGTGGACCGGGCGGTTGCTTTCGAAAAAGCGAGTTATGTGAAAGGGGGTGTTATATTTTTGTATGTTTAAACTGAAACCCTTCAAGGAAGAATGATTCAAGTGTCAAGGAGGACGTTATGAGACAGCGTGTGTTTTTTTAGAATTCTCAAAAAACACACGGTGAAAGGTGTATATGAATGGAGATTTAGGGGCGGTTAATCACTTTCTTGCTCCCGCGTTCTCTTCATCTTTGTCTTCTCGCCCCTTGAACGTACCGACCTCCACTCATCACCCCCTGTGTTCATGCATACACCAACAGGGCGATTGCAGCGAGACTTCATCACTGTCTGGTGTTGAGAGTGTAGGAGGAGGGACAGAGGGAGGGATGGAGGAGGAGGCAGGGGCAGCAGCCTCCTCCTCCACAGTGACTATCCTGGAGCAACAGCGGCAGCTAATGGATTTGGAGCAACGGCTGAGAGAGGAGGAGGAGAGATGCAGGGAGCTGCAGGAGAGAGTGAGGGAGGCTGAGGAGAGAGTGAGGGAGGCAGATGAGAGAGTGAGGGAGAGCGAGAAGAAGGCACAGGAGGTGGAGGAGAGGGAGGTAGAGGTGGTGGAGTGGGAGAAAGATCTGGAGACGAAGGAGAAGCAGCTGGCAGCAAGAGAGGCTATGCTTAAGAGCGGCAGTGTGGCGAGCAGCATTGGGAGCAGGAGGGGAGAGGAGGGTTGGGAGGTGGTGGGAGGATTCAGTGGCTCGCAATTCGACCAGCAGGTCAGTTCCGTTTTGCTTGTGTGCGTCCCGTTTGGCCGTAAGCATCCATCATCCCTTCATGCGTCGCATCATCTTTCGTACACACACCAACCAACATCACCAGCACGAGTATTAGCAGTGAGCCACAACACAAAGTCACGCAGTGCTGCTGATACACGAGTAGTATTGCGCTGTGCAACGAGTAGTATTGCGCTGTGCATTGCTCCCTCACTTCCTCCCTGAGGCCTCCACACGCAACGCAATGTCCTTCGCACATGCAGCATCATCACCTATAACGTGCTGTCCCTCCGCTCCCCCTCTCCCCACGTACCCCCTTCCTCCTCATTCGCTCACACACCAAACATCGGGAATCATCAGCACGAGCAGGAGAGAGGCACGAGCGCATGGGCTCAGGATGACCGCTTGAAAGAGCAGGAGGAGCGCGTGAAGGAGCAGGAGGGCGCGATACTGGACCTGCTGGGGAAGGTGCAGGAGCAGCAGCAGCGGATCACGGCTCTGCAGGAGCAGCTGCAGCAGCAGGAGCAGCGGGTTACGGAGCTGGAGGAGGAAAGGGGGGAGCTGGAGCAGCAGCTCGATGCCAGCAGGGCTGCTGTGGTTCAGGCGGAGGAGAGAGTCCAGGCTGCCACTGCCGCTGCTGCTGCTGCTGCAACAGCTGCGACGGGTGGCCTGAGTGTAGCAGATGGCAATGCCAATGGTGCTGATGCTGATGCTGGTGCTGATGATGAGGTGAGAGAGGAGGAGGAGGGGGGGGGGGGGGGGGGGGGGGGTTGCTGAAAGGTAGGGTGAGATGAGTATTTGGCATGTGGCGTTGATGCTGGCAGGCAGCACGTGCCATGTGGAGTGGAGGAGTAAACGATGCTGTCACACAGCTCGTCACCACGGCACATTCCTTCCCTGCAGAGTTCCTCACCCCTCACCCCTCGCCCCGCTCTCCCCTGAGTCCATCCTCTCTCTCGGACATACTGCCATCCCTAGCATTGCCAATCGCCATCACTACCACCGTCACTATCACATTCATTATCAGAGTCAGGATCACCATCGTTCTCCCTGTCACTACCACCGTTCCATCATCATCTCCCGCACCATCCTGACAACATGAGCAGGTGCAGCGGTTGCGGCAGCAGGTGCAGGAGCAGAGGCGGCAGCTGCAGGAGAACGAGGAGTCGTTTGAGCGGTGGGAGAGGAGCTACGATGAGGTGCGTGCGAGCGAGAGAATGTAGCAGGTGCTGTGTTGCTTATTTTTTTTTTTTTTTTGGGCTTTAAGGAGATCCCCGGAGGAAACCAACCCCCCGTAGGGAGAAGGCGCTTCGGTAAGCAGCATTATACCGGCTGTGCATTTAGTTGCTAAAACCCCCATCGATCACCAGAAGCGCGTGCCCCATTTCGGGGACAGCCGTACCCGGATGGGCGTTGGCTTCAGAGGGGAAGGTAACACGTAACCCCCACAGTCGGCTCTGGTGCCGGGGCATGTACCACGTGCAAGTGTTGCTGCCGTTCAGCTTTGCAAGTGTGCCACGTGCAAGCAAGCATGACACGTTCTGGTGCTGCAAGGGAATCTGGAGAGAGGGTTGTTAGGGACTCGCGAGAAGGCTTACCATGCTTTCTTCGCTGACCTTCTGAATCTGGGTCAGAATCTGTGTCTGATCAGAGTTACTACAGTCTCAAATCTGCCCACTAGCATCTCTCTCTCTCCTCACATCTCTGATGCCCATTGCTCTCGTCTCTCCATCCCCCATAACGACCGCTTGTTCCACACTGGTAGCTCTATGCGCCTGGCTTCTCTTGCCACTACTCTCGCCCCATGACCTGTCCCCGCCCCATCTCTCCCGTGTGTGTGTGTGTGTGCGGTGCATTGCATGGCACAGAGTGAGAAGCAGGTGGAGTCATTGAAGCGCAACCTGGAGCGCATGGTGGCAGACGCAGACGACTTCAAGGCACGCATGCAGCAAGAGGTGCGCCGTGCGTGCGCTGCATGCACTGCACAGTCGGCCCACTGTTCGAATCCTCATCTGATTGATAATGTCTCGCCCAGTGCAAGCAAGTCCGCAACATTCTGCAATCGTTCTGTGTGTGTGGAACGAAATACTCTGCCATGGCCTGAAATATTTGGCTTGTCTTCTGCCAATGGTGTGTTTGTGTGTGCGTGTGGGTGGCATGATGGGGGAATGGAATCCATGTGGCATGGCAGGCGCAGAGCAGTGTGGACGAGCTGCAGAGGCAGTTGTTGGAGGCCGAGGAAGCAAGGCAGAAGGCGAGACAGGAACTGGTACGTGAAAGCTTGACTTATCTCAAATCTCAGAGGAGCATGATGGACTTTAAAGCCAAGGAACAGCGAGGGAGGGCAGGGAAGATCGAGGGAGGGAATGATGCACTGTAAAGGAAGGAACTCAGAACGTTCTGAAGGGTGTGGTTCAAAGAAAGTGAATTGGAGAGGCAGCTATCTCCTGTCAAGAATGGTGCCCCTGTCGTCTCTTTCTGCCGCTCCACCTCTCGCTATCGCCTCTCTCTCCCCTCGCTCTCTCCCCCTCTTCCTCCCCATCTTCCCCCCTCTCGTGCGTCCATCAGGACGAGGCGAACCAGCGAGTGGAGCAGCTGCAGCGGCAAGGGGAGCAGGCGGAACAGTTGGAAGCAGAGCTAGAGGTGCTGAGGGGGAGAAGCAGCTATGATGAGAACGTCACAGACTTATCTGTCTCTCCCTCTCCCATCTCTCCTTCCGCCATCAGGATGAGGCGAACCAGCGAGTGGAGCAGCTGCAGGCGCAAGGAGAGCAGGCGGAGCAGCAAGGGGCAGAGCTAGAGGCGCTGAGGGGGAGAAGCAGCTATGATGAGAACAATGTCACAGACTTATCTGTCTCTCCCTCTCCCATCTCTCCTTCCGCCATCAGGACGAGGCGAACCAGCGAGTGGAGCAGATGCAGGCGCAAGGAGAGCAGGCGGAGCAGCTAGAAGCAGAGCTAGAGGCGCTGAGGGGGAGAGTGCGCGCAGCAGAGGAGGAGGCGGAGCGGGCGAGGGAGAGGGAGGAGGGGTTGAGGGCGGAGGTGGAGGTCAGGGAGGAGGACGTGCGGGTGCTGCAGGCGACAGTGGAAGAGAAGCGCGAGGAAGTTGAGCAGGTGGGGGACGGGACGGGACGGGACGGGACCTCTTTATAATGTTTGAAATATCCCTGAAGAACAGGGATGGGGGACGAGGGAGATGGGAGGAGGGAGGGAGGGTTCGTAGGTTGGGTGTGTGGGGAGGGAGGGGCTGGTGAGGTGGGGGAAATGGTGGTTGGGATTCTGCAAGAGGGGTGAGGGAGGCTGGCGGGACCTGGGAAGGGAGGGCTCCGTTTTGGTTGTGAGGGACGGGCGGGGACGGGGAAGGATGCATGCATGCAGTGCCAAATTTCTTCCGATCCAATGTTCCGTTTCATTTGTTGCATTAACAGAGTCTTTTCTGACGGAAGCAGTAGCAGTGTCCGTTATGCTGCACTCTGCAGCAGCAGGTGCAGAAACAGCAGCAGCACGTCTTATCCAACTCCCCTCCTCCCCACCCTCCCCACTCATCCACCTCTTTTCTTCCCCAGCTGTACTACGCAGCAGCAGTGCGTGCAGGAGAAGGCAGCAGCGGTAGAGTACCTTTTTGTCAATCGGCTTTCGGAGCATCTTATCATCCAACAACCTCCCTCCAAACCCCCCTCCTCCACCCACCCCCCCATCCCTCCCCTTACACTCCCTCTCTTCCCCTCCCATCCCCTCCCCTCCCCACCCTCCCCTCTGCTCCCCTGATCTCTGCTCCTCTCCCCTCTGCCCCCCTCCCCTCCCCTCCCTGTACAGGCAGAAGCAGCACGTGCCATGCTGGCAGGGCTGCAGCAGAGCGTGCAGGAGAAGGCAGCAGCGGTGGAGAACCTGGAGGCTGCTCTGCGCCGCACTGAAGCGGACTTCCATGAGGTGGGGGGGGGGGAAGGGGGAGGGCGGGAGGGTAAAGGGGATTACACTAAGACCCTGTGGCTGTTCTGCACTGCAAACGTTTCCGAGGCGCCTCAAAGGCTGCAGCGGTGGAGAACCTGGAGGCTGATCTGTGCCGCACTGAAGCGGACTTCCATGAGGTGACGGGTGGGGGGAGGGGCGAGGGAGAGTGGAGAAGGTGAGTGGAAGAGGTGGCAAGAGGGAGCAGCAGTGGAGAACCTAGAGGCTGATCTGTGCCGCACTGAAGAGGACTTCCATGAGGTGGGGGGGGCGGAGGGGAGAGGGTGGGGGGAGGGGGATGGGGAGGGGAAAGGGGGAGGGGGAGAGGATTAAAGGGGAGGAGAGGAGAGAGGGAGGTGAGGGGCGGGAGAGATGGTCGGGAGAGTGTGAGGGGATGAGTTGATGAGAGCAGGGAAGTGGTGGGTGTGTGTGTGTGACGTGAAACTTTCGAAACTTGATTGAGGGATGGTACGAAGGGAATGGAAAGGCTGTGCGAAAGTGGTAATGGGAGTTCTTACGTGTGGAGTAGAAGAGAGATGGTGTGAAACTTGAGTGATGGTGAATTGTGGTAGAAGAGTAGAGAGGTGATGATGGGCAGGGACCAAGGCAGGATTGAGGATTGGCGATTTTGAGTCGACTCAAAAATCGCCTCATCACACGAGGTGATGGGCATGGACCCAGGATTGAGAATTGGGAGTTAACAATACTGGGGTTTAATACGGTGCGTCCCTGTCTGTCTTGTTCTGGATATTTTAGCCCACTGGGGTCGTATCGCACCGCACTCCCACACTGACCTGCATTGCTTGCTCTGAGTGATGGAATTGTGTTGTTGTTGCATGAATTGACTTGCATTGAAACTGGTATGCCTTACTTCGCATGCAGAGTGAGAAGATGTGTGACTATCTCAAGACCAGGCTCGCCACAGTGCAGGGGGACCTGCAGGCACAAGTGCTGGTATGCCTACTCTGCTCCTCCTTCCTGTCACTGTGTCTGCTACCGTAGTCCCTGCTATGCTACTGCTTCTGCTACTGAACATGGGCAAGCCCATGTCCAGACATTTCTCAGTGAGCTGCATGCGTGTAGTAGGCTAGGCTTAAGCAATCTCGTCAGCCAGAGCAAGCCCATGACAGCCCTGAGTGCCAATCCAAGGCTCAAGGGCATGCTTCATTCATGCACTTGCACTGCACTGCACTGGATGTCATGTCATGTCATGTCATGTCATGTCATGTCATGTCATGTCATGTCATGTCAGTGCAGTGCACTCACCATGCACTATCATGTTCCAAATCCATCCCACGTACTCTCCCCTCCTCTTTCTCCTCTCCGGTTTCTCTTCTCTCCTCTCTATCACTCCCCTTCCGCCCCCACTAAAATTTCTCGCCCCGCCCCGCCCCGCCCCGCCCCGCCCCGCCCCGCCCCGCCTCGCCCCACCTCACCTCGCCCCACCTCGCCTCGCCTCGCCTCTCCTCGCCTCTCGGCACGGCACATGGTATGACAGGCGTCCGCGGACCATGCAGTCTCTGACGGCTCTGCCATGCTGCAGCAGCAGATCGACTCGCTCCGAGCCGCACTGGTGAGAAGAAGGCGGATCTTGCTGCTGCCATGCCTTGTGAATCAACACAACCAACCACACGCCTTTGATTCTTCGACTGTAACGCTAGCAGATCCAAGTCAGTCCCTCCCTCACCCCTTCCCTTTCCCCTTTTCTCTCCCTCCCTCGTTAGACGCAAAGGCATGCTCCTCCCCCACCCACCCCAACAGCACCCGACCCTGTCACTTTCTCCCCTTTCTCCATGCTCCTGCTGTAGCTCGCACTCTCAATCTCTCCATCCCCCTCCCTCTGCCCTCCCCTCTCAATATCTCTCCCGTCCCCTACTCATTCCCATCCCTTTTCTCTTCCTCTTCCGCCCCCACCCTCATCGCTCTCCCTCTTCTCTCCCTCCCTCCCCCCCCCCCCCTCTTCCCCCTCGTCTCTCCCCTCTTCCCCCTCGTCGCCATCACATGACCGCAAGGATGCAGAGCTGGATGACGCGAGCGTGCGGCTGGCAGCAGTGGAGAGACGGACGGCTGGAGGAATCATAAGTTGGCTCAAAAGTCCTCCCTTCTTCTCCTACTCTCTTTCTCCCCACCCTCCTTCTTCTCCTCTCTTCCTCCCCACCCTTCTTCTCCTCCTCTCCTCCTCCCCACCCTCCCCATTGCCATGACAGGACCGCAAGGGCGCAGAGCTGGACGAGGCGAGTGAGCGGCTGGCATGTGAAGCGAGAGCTGGATGAATCATCTGTGGGCTGAAAACTCCCCTCTCTTCCTTCCACCTCCTCCTCCCCATGGCCGTGGCAGGACCGCAAGGATGCAGAGCTGGACGAGGCGAGTGAGCGGCTGGCAGCAGCGGAGAGGCAGCTGGAGGATGCCCGGGAGGTGGCTCGCAGAGAGACAGAGCAGCGCGAACTGGTGAGGGGGAAACAGAGAGTGGGGGTGCTGTGTGACTGGTAGCTGGTGTGATCGTTCTGTGGGAATGAGGGAAGAAGGGAATGGCTGGCTGGCAGCAGCGGAGAGGTAGTTGGAGGATGCCCGGGAGGTGGCCCACCGCGAGACAGAGCAGCGCGAACTGGTGGGGGGAAAAGGAGAGGAGGGTTTGGATGAGTAGGGGAGGGATAAGGGGGGAAACGTGTGCAATTGCATGGGCTGTTAAGCGGGTGTGTGGGGGAGGAAGGAGGGGTTGAGTGCAGGTAGGGGCTGTAAGGGAATGAGGGATTGTGGTGTTGCAGAATTCTGGTAGGTTAGTGAATGAGGAATTCTGGTAGGTTAGTGAATGAGGGAATTTGGGGCTGCAAGCAAGAGCTGTCTCTCTGTGGTCTGAGTTTAGGTTAGGCGGACCTTATCCCACCCCTTTGAGGCGCCCCAAAACCCTCAAAAGTCGTCACAGAGTCCAAGCCGACCTTATCCCACCTTTTTTGAACCGCCCTCGCCTTCCAAACCCCCCTCCCCCTCTTGCACCCTCCCTGTTTCCTGCTCTCCTGCTCTCCCCGTGCATATTCTAGTGCTGGATAGGAGCTCTTCACCCGGCTCAAAGGCCTTATCACTACCTCATCCCTCCCTCGCCCACTACCCTGCTTCCCTCCTCCCCCCCACCCCCTCCCCCACCGTCCGCCATCCCTCCCCACCAGCACGCGGAGGAGGTAGCACGCGCGCGGTTGCACATAGCAGTGGTGGAGCGGGAGAAGAAGGAGCTGAGGGCAGATTACCCAATCCAGCCGGCTGTCCCTCCACTCCTGCCCGTTGTCGCCCCCCACTCCCCCCTCCCCTGCGCCCCCTCGTCCCCCCATCCCTCCCCACCAGCACGCGGAGGAGGTGGCGCGCGCACGGCTGCACATAGCGGTGGTGGAGCGGGAGAAGAAGGAGCTGGAGGGGCGAAGTCGCCAAAACCCACCGTTTCCCCCACACTTCATCTCTCTTCCCTCCCCCCAACCCTCCCCACCAGCATGGGGAGGAGGTGGCGCGCGCACGGCTGCACATAGCGGTGGTGGAGCGGGAGAAGAAGGAGCTGGAGGGGCTGAGAGCAGCATCGGGGCCGGAGATGCTGGGCGTGCAGCGGGAGAAGGAGGAGGCGGAGGAGCGGGTGAGGGAGATGGAGGGGGTGGTCATGCAGCTCAAGACGCGCGAGAGGGAGGTGCGTGATGCGGGTGCGGTGGACAGGTGCTTGTCGCTTGCTCGTTGTTTGCTTCTTGAGGCGCATCCACTATTGCACTTTGGTCTGGTTTTGTGGGCCAAGAGCAAGAGGAGCGAGTGAGGGAGATAGAGGGAGTGGTCATGCAGCTCAAGATACGCAAGAGGGAGGTGGGTGCTCTGGAGGGGGTGCTTGCTGTGTGCTCGTTGTTTGTTTCTTGATGCGCATCAGTGATTGCATGCTGTCTGGGTTCAAGAGCAAGAGGAGCGAGTGAGGGAGATGGAGGGAGTGGTCATGCAGCTCAAGACACGTGAGAGGGAGGTGGGTGATGCGGGTGCGGTGGACAGGTGCTTGTTGCTTGCTCGTTGTTTGCTTCTTGAGGCGCATCCATTATTGCACTTTGGTCTGGTTTTGTGGGCCAAGAGCAAGAGGAGCGAGTGAGGGAGATGGAGGGGGTGGTCATGCAGCTCAAGACGCGCGAGAGGGAGGTGGGTGATGTGGTGTGGCAGGTGAGTGCGGCGGAGCCTGTTGTTGTGGTGCCTCAAAAGTGGCATGGCAGAGGTGCATGCATGCAGTGGAGCAGGTGGGTGGTTTGGTTTGGAAGATGCTTGCTATCTGCCATGGCGTGGGTCGTTTCTCGAGGCTTATCAGTAATCACGTGTTGACCTGGCCTGGCCTGGCCTGGCCTGGCCTTGTGTGGTCCCGCAACTGCCTCTAGAAGAGAAGCCACACACGACACATGGAACTCACCTGTTCAACAGTGTCTGGGTTGTGGCTCAGGTCGGCAAGTCTTACCTTAGCACCTAGTGGCAGGGTTCGGTGGAGTTTTATCTTCACGGCTGGATGGGTGGTGTGTATGTCCTGCTTTTAATACCGGCTGTCACTCACTCACTCAGTCACTCACTCACTCACCCACCCACCCACCCACCCACCCACCCACCCAGCCGAAATCCTCGCTGCATTTCGGAGGATCCTCAAGATTTTCGCCAATAGTCGTGTATTGAGTCGACTCAAAACATACGACTCATGTAGGAGGATCCTCGAAAGTGTTCTCCGCCACACAAAGACTCTGTTCTCGATATATATCTGTCCTCTGTGTTTTGAGTCGACTCAAAACACACCTGGACACAAAGACTCTGTTCTCAATATATATCTGTCCTCTGTTTTCATCAGTCAGCGAACATAGGCTTTGTCTGCAACATAAGCCTTCCTCCAGTCTGGGACCGGGTGGGCCTCAGTCTTTTCTCGCGTGCCTCACCCAACTCCTCCTTTTCCTCTAACGACCTTCACGGCCACTGGACAACCTACTATTTGCTCGCTCGCCGTCACAGCCACTTTTGAGTCGACTCAAAAGTCACCTCGCTTGCCTCACTCGAGTTCTTCTTTTCCTCTAACAACCTTCATGGCCACTGGACAACCTACTACCTGCTCGCCATCACAGCCACCACTGCAACCTAATATGCACTCCTTCCCTCTCCTCTCCCCTCCTCTCCTCTCCTCTCCCTCTCCTCTCCTCTCCTCTCCTCTCCCCTCCTCTCCTCTCCTCTCCTCTCCTCTCCCCTCCTCTCCTCTCCTCTCCTCTCCTCTCCTCTCCTCTCCTCTCCTCTCCTCTCCTCTCCTCTCCTCTCCTCTCCTCTCCTCTCCTCTCCCATCTTCCCACCCCCCCCTCCCGTCTCCTCCCTAACCTCCCTGACCCATGCGAACCAGATGCAAGGCGCCATCCTGTGAGGCCATGTCTTTTGAGGCACCTCAAAAACTCCCCCCCTTCCGCCCCTCTCTCTCATCCCTCCTGCCCTCCCTGTCCCGTGATTACCAGCTGCAAGGCGCCATCCAGTCAGGCCACGTTCAGTACCAGACCCTGCAATCCACACTCTCAGCCAACATCGTAAGTCACCCCCTGCACCCCATGCCTCGTGGGGATCTTTTTAGAATTCTCAGAATATCCCTGCGCACTTTCAGCCAACATCGTAAGTCACCCCCTCCACCCCATGCCTCGTGAGTCCACTCAATCATCGTTCAGTACCAGACCCTGCAATCCACACTCTCAGCCAACATTGTAAGGCCCTCTCTGCACCCCATGCCTCATGGTTCCTCCATCCCTGCATTATAGCCCTCATGCGCTCCTTTGATGGTACGTCCTATCTTCAGCCACTCAGCATCGTCGCATAGTGCATCAGTGTTACCCCACGCTCACCTGTACAACTTCAACCAAACGCCATCCCACCCTTTTCAGTCTCTTCCCTCCTTTTTCCCTTGCCATCTCCTGCTCGCTTCCACTTTCTCCCACTCAGTTTCCCTCTTCCCTTCTCCCCCCTGTCTCTCCCTCGTCATCCCTCGTCTGCCGGCGCGTCAAACGTCTCCCATCCCATCTTGTGCAATCTTCACTGACCACCCCTCCGCCCCTTACCAGACGGAGCTATCAGCAGTGAACGAGCAGCTGCGACAGCAGGCAGAGACTCTCCTCTCCGAAATCAGTGCACTGGAAGACGCCATTCGCCAGGTGGAGGCCATGGACCAGCGCCGCCCGCACCACCGCGTGCGCCTGCTGCGGCAGCAGCGCGGCTTTGTGTGCTCTGCGTGCCATGTGCCGGGGTCAGGGTTGTCGTGGCGCTGCGTCACGCCCAGGTGCCCGGACAGCTTCCATCTGCAGTGCCTGGTGGGGCAGAGAAACTAGACCCATTCAATATCTTCAAGGGTACATTCATTCGCAGAAATCAGGGAGGGAGCCACGTACTAATCATACGTAACATGAAGTGTCAACATGCTGGCATTGGTAACAGACTGGTGAATGTACTGTAACAGTAACACCAGTTACGGAAATGGTTGGCCCACATTCATCCAACCTAGGTACCGCATTTGTGCCGATAAGGTTTCCATATGTAGAACTGGTTCGTAGAGTAGTACCCTACCAGTATGTAGTGCATCTTTCACACTATGATATGGCACAAGTACTGGTAGTAGAATGGGTGAACCAGAAATTCGGTTTGGCTTGCCAACACTCACAGCAAGGCAATGCTTCAGAAAGAATATATGCGGGCAAAATAGAATCAGCTTTGGCAGAAAATCAACTTAAGGTTGCACAATATATGGTTGGTACACGAATGTACATTTGTATGGTGTATGGGCCAGCTTAAGTAGGTATGGCATGATAGTACAACTACCAGTATAGTCCCCAACTGGTACTACCTCTGCAGGAAAACAGTAGGAAGAAAAGCAGTAGAGAAGAAAACAGGAAAAGGAAGCAAAGCAACCACCACTCAGATTCAAGCTAGGAGAAGGTCGGAACCTATCTGTTGCTGGTCTAATTGAAGCCTGCAGGGCGCTGAGTGCAGGGGCGCAGCAGTTGCCTCTCCTGCCACTCCTCCTACTGCTCCTCCTGCTGCTGCTGCTGCTCCTGCCTTATCTGCCAGCACGGAAGCCGGCTGACACGAAAGGTACAGGCCTGTACAGTCCTCACCACTCTCATCCAGCACCAGTTCCACACCCGTGACCGTTGCCCCCACCGAATCAAGATACCACACAGCAACACCCACGTCGCCACCAGCAGCAGCAGCAGCAGCAGCAGCAGCAGAGCCGCTCCTCTCGCCTTCGGCATTATCCTCCTTGCCTCCCATGCTGCGGAAGTTAACACGCACTCTGGCGCTCTTGTCACTCACTCCTGCACGAAACAACCTCTGGTTCCTGCCGGGGAGCAGGTTCCCAGAATCTTCTCCACGAGCTCCATCTAAAGATTCTTTCGACGGATCATCCGAATTTCCCACGCCTGCTGCGTGGGCCCCTGCGGAAAAAAGGCTGGGACCCAGGAAGGTGCCGCTACCAACTGGTGAGCTGACAGATGAAGCGGGAAGGCTCGTGCTGCTAGTATGAGTCCCCATGGCAACAATCAGCCTCTCCGCTGCAGTAGACACGCCACTCAGCTCCCCAGGATTAGACGATGCAGCGCGGCACAGGGTCACCCGGAGCGGAGACCCCGTGCGGGACGCTGAAGCACCTGACGCGCCTAGCGCGAGCCGTCTTCGGCTGGTGAGAGGGGATGGCGAGAGGGGTGTGGGGGAAGAGCTCCTTCCGGAGAGCCCACTGTTTCTCCCACTGCCACTGCCATTGCCGTTGCTATTGCCATTGCCATTGTTAATGGGACTGCCGCTGCGTTCTACAGCACTGGACGTTGGGCTGCCGCCTCTGCCGCGCCCGCTCAGGCCCGTCAGCTTCCGCGCCAGCTGCAACGGCCCGCTGAACGACAGCTTGCTCGCCCCCGCCGCCGCCGCCTCCGCCGACGCCGCCGCAGCCGCAGCTGCAGCCGCTCCGCCTGCCGCGCGCGCGAGGAGGTCGGGGCTGGCGGGCGCGTGGAGCGCGGGAGTGGTGCGGGAGTCGGGGGTGCTGCAAGTGCGCGTGATGTGCGTGCCCCATCCCGCGGGGGTTGCCTTGAGAACCGATCCCGAGTTTGTAGAGGCTCCTGCCTCGTTGCGATTGATGCTGCGAAGGGGACCGCTCCCGCCGCTGCTGCTGCCGCTGCTGCTGGTGCTGGTGCTTCTGCTGGCGACATTGCCGATGCTGCCTGCGCTGCTGGGCCTGGTACTGCTGCCGCTGCTGCCGGTGCTGCCGGTGCTGCTGGTGCTGGAGCGGCTAGATTCACCCTCGCCATCACCACCACAAACCACAACATCGCTCGCACCGTCCGGCGCTTTTAACACCGCCGTTGCCGCCGCAGCAGTCGCAGTGCCGGAAACCACGTACACAACGTCTCGCTCATCATCCTTCCCACCCTCGAGATCCGATCCGGAATCGTCGTCCGCGCTCGCCGCCACGACGATATCGAGCATCGTGATGCGCTCCTCGGGCGACCAACGGTCCAGATGATCGCACAGCTGCTCCACCTCCTCCCAGTTCTCGCACGTGGGGTCGGAGCGCGATCCGTGCAGCGTATCCGCCACGATGTCACGCACGTCGCCCTCGCTGTACCCCGCGCCGCCCAACCACGCGCTGAAGTCCTCCCCCGAGCCGCCGCCGCCGCCGCGCCGTGATGACTTGACCGCCGCCGCCGCCATTGTTGTTATATTGTGCGGAAAAAAGCAACCGAAGATCAGCAGTGGCGGTACTGGTAAGCAGCATCAACCGCTTCCGCTGCTTCGCAGGAAGTAAATAGAAGTGGCCGCAAGCTTAGTACTCTTAGCAACCGCGGGTGCTTAGAAAGCTTGGCGCGCTGAGAGAAATCAACCGGGTGGGGGGGCTTCTTTTTCCCCGCACTCTACGGCGAGTATCACTAATAAAGCTGCGGGTGGTGCTCGTAGTGGCAGCAGCAGCTGCTGCGAGCTGGGAGTCTTTGCGAAGAACTTAGCTCGAAGCTTTTTGCGACAAGAGATCTTAGAGAAAAGCAAGTTATGCAGGAATGGTCGTAAAGCTCGCGGTTCTTGTACTACATGATCATGCGCGCAAATTGGTAGGTTCCCCCCCCCCCTTCTCCTAGTACCAAGAACTGGCCCATTCGGAGCGGAGGAGAAGAAGCCATCCGAGGCCATCGCGAGGGGGCCAGTCCGAGCCGAGGGCCCACTACTGTACGTCGAGCTTCACCGTGTCGTGCCGTGCCGCGAGCCATGCACCGTGCTAGTGGGGTCACCATGGTGGTCTGTGCGGGTGGGTGGTACTAGATTCTCCTTTCCGACTAACGATGCCGCCCCAGTCAGTTTCCGTCGGGCTGCCTCCTGCCACTGACTGACTCCGTCGGTCAGCCCCCCTGGCGTGAAGGTGCGAGCTTGCCGCCGCAATCGCGAGTAAGGCAGCGGATATTGTGTTGTACTGCGTGCATTCAGCCCCTAAGACCGAGTCGCGCCGTGTTCTTCGTACGGGCTCATGTCGTAGGTACAGTAACACCGTATCGTATCAAATCGTAACGCTTGGAAGACCTCGTTGTCACTGTGCGGCTCCTCACTTGAAACCAACAAAAAAAGGACTTCTCTAGGCTCAGCGCCGGGGCGCCTTTCGAGTCGCCTGCAGCACTGTACTGCCTTTGCCGAGAGTTGGGAATCATCATCGTGGGGCATCAATGTGCTTCACTGAACTACACTACAGTACTGTACCAGCCCTGCTACAGAACATAGCGGTTACGTACCCTCAGACTCCTCCCTCACACTCCCACGCCACTCCTCCGGCAACTTCGAGAAATTGATGGCAGGGCTGGTGGTTCTCGCTGCAGCATCTTTGAAATCTCGCATCTACTGTACTTCCAGCCGCCATACTCGACCGAGGGGCTCCAGTCCAGTTCTGATCATGGGAGCGGGATTGGTGGTCCGAAGACTCTTCACGCCTCAACAGGATGGGGGTGGGTAGGGAAAGGAACCAGCACTGGTGACTGGCCGAGGAGCGAGGAACGGAGTGTACACCCACTTATTCGTTTGATGCACCCGCGATTGTGTCACAAGCTCGGTACGTTCACATAGAAGGTTGGGAGCGATGCGTTTATGTCACATAGAATCGATTCACACGCGTGATCAGTTCAGCATTGAATTGCTAAGCGTTTTTTTTTTTTTAAGGATGCATTACACTTATATAAGCGGTTACATCCACAGTCGTAACTGGAAGGGGGAAGGGACCGGGAGGACAAAAAAAGTCAACACTGCCCTTCCACTAGCGCTTTAAGGTGGTTGGAAGGCTGTTCTCGGGTTGGACCACACCGATCTAAAGCCATCCTTCCACGTCAGCGTGTCTTCATCTTGGAAAATCCGGCTCAGCATTACAGCCTCGTCCCGCTCCAAAGAGGCCCAGCTCTGCCCGCCTCCTTGCTTGCTGATGTTTGCCACGTGTTGTTTGTGGGCACTGTATATCCTGACGTGCTTCATGAAGTTCACACCAATCCTCCGAAGCACCCTCAAAGGCTGAAACGTATCTTGTCGGAAAGCTGCCTCGCATCTCTCCAGCCACACCTGGTGAAATGCCACTGCTATCAGCGGTTTTTCTGGAAAGCCCGATTTCGTGCCATCTTCCGCGAACAGGAAGTCTTCCAACCTCCCCACCTCCCGGTTTGGATTCATCTGCTTCAGCGCCCCCTTCAGCGCGCCGATGACAGGCTGTATCACTTCACATTCAAGTAGACAATGCGCTAGGGTTTCGTCCTTCTTGCAGTGCGGGCAGCTGATGTGCTCTTTCATGAAGTGCAGTCTGTCCCCCACCTGGAGGTTTTTGCAGTGTAGCCTCAAGATGATTTCCCTCGCTCTGCCCGGCGTGACCAAAGTGTCCCGTTTTCGGATGGCACCTTTCCAGTCAATTGATCTCCCATACTCCTCCTCCCACTTCTTCTGCTGCTTCGGCTGCTCAACTGGTCCCTTCAGTTCTGCTCGCAGCTGCCTTAGTGATGCGCTTTGCCCTTTCGCACAGAGCACCGATAGCCTCAGACGTGAAAGCGGGAGGCCCGCTTCTCCCACCAGTCTGCCCTCAACAATCAGCGGGGTCAGTCTTTATAGTTCGAGTCGGATCGGGCTGGATCTGTTCGTTAGCAGCACCTCTCCGTTCTTCCCCACCTCCGCAGGCGTTCCGAGGATTCCGCGGCCATCTGTTGACAGCAACTGCCAATACATAGTCCTCCCTGCCAGAATTGCTAAACGTTGAAGAAAATTGGTGGCAGAGCACTACAGTTGCACGCATTCGCGCTAAAGACGAGGCCACATTTATTAGTTATGATTAGGTCAGGCCGGCCTACAGTTGCAAAAACGTATTTATAGCCACATTTTGGGAGCAAGCGACGGCAATACGCAGGGAAATGTGACTCGCAGACGTTAAAAGCACCGGGCAAAAACGACAAGTACCTCCGACCGAAACGCGCTCGGTGAGATAAACGAATAATTGGGTGTAACGCACACCACTGATAATCTCCTTGTTTTAAGGCCAAATGCATGGCCGCTAGCTGTTGTGCGTGCACCACTGACTTTGCCATGTGCAATGAAACGACGGGCCCATGGTTACATCTCGTGGTTTCCAGTGGGTTGGTTTTCTTCCAATCCCGTGGCTAATCTCAGATCCACGGGCGGCTCGCGCCAGCCTCTTGCTTGTTGCCGATCACGGACTAGAACAGCAGGACAGTGTATCCAGACGGAATCGCAACAACTGTTCGTCGGATGGGCAGGGAAGCGATCCAATCCGGTTTGATCTCACTGTGAGACATTGGTCTACAAATGTTCTCGTTTATAGTTCGGCGGATTAACATCGCCGCGCGCGGACTGAGAAGATTTGAACAAGGATGAATGAACTATGAATGAAGTGAGTACATATAGGAAACCATAATTGGGTTGTACCCCCTATGGGATACCCCACTATAGCCTACACAACTGCATAAGCTATATATATGTTCTGACACACCCCCATAGGCAAAGTGGGGGAGAACAAGGGGTCACAAGACCAGTCACGCAAAGCACAGCAAGCTCAGGGTGGATCACAAAGTCACCACACAGTCCGAGCACAACGACAAGGCCACAAGGCCAGTTCACATGCAGGAGTGCACATATATATATAGAGCTAGACAAGCAAGAGCAGGTATATATATGTGACAGTACAAGCAAGGTCAAGAGGAGAGCAAGTGAGGCAAGACAGGTACAAGACCCAGCTGAGTGCAGAAGCGCTGATGGTCACAAGGCGCAAGTGCCTTGGTGAACACATCAGCAGTGTTGGCCTCAGAGGCCACGTACGCAAGTCGCAACTGACCACGCTGCTGCAGCTCACGAGCAAGAAAGTAACGAAGAGCAATGTGCTTCGTTCTGTGCTCCAAGCGCTGCTCTCGACACAAGGCCAGCATGGCCTTGTTATCTACGTACAGCACTGGAGGAGAACGAGGCGGCTCTCCAAGGTCAGTCAGCAGGTAGGTGAGCCAGCGAAGCTCCTGTGCAGCCATGGCCCCGGCGTAGATCTCAGCCTCACAACTGGAGCCGAGAACAGAGGACGAGCGAGTAGCCCGCCACGAGACAGAGCCGGAACCAAGACTGAAGGTGTAACCCTGCGACGACCGCTGCGTAGCCTGGTCGTCAGCCCAAGAAGCGTCCGCGTGCCCAGTGAGGACCACTGGACTCCGCCCTCCAAGCACTAGCCCCATGCCCGACGTACTGCACAAGTAGCGCAACACCCTCTTCGCGACAGCCATGTGCTCTGGTCGGTGTCTCCCAGGAGCAACATAGCGTGCAAGAATGCTAAGAGGGTATGCAAGGTCAGGTCGTGTGCAGGTCATCAGGTACATGAGGCAGCCAACAAGCTCTGGGTACGGGCCACTCGACTCTACGGACTCATCCGAAGGCAGAGCTGAGAGCGAGTGGCGAGTAGACAGAGGAGTGGCCTGAGGCGAGGAGTACGTGAAGCCGAAGCGCTGAAGGACCTGCTGCACCATGTGTGACTGAGTCAAGGTAATGGTGCGGCGTGCTCTGTCCCGAGTGATCTGCAAGCCAAGGTAGCTGCGCAGTTCACCCAGGTCTGTGCACGTGTGTCTCTTCTGTAGCTCGGACTTCACGTAGGCTAGTCCAGCAGTGTCAGCTGTGGCAAAGACCAAGTCGTCGACGTACACGAGGATGTAGAACGGCGGCAAAGAAGTGTCGGTGCGCAGAAACAACGACGGGTCAGCCGTAGAGGAAGCAAACCCAAGAGCCGCAAGCGTAGTCCTCAGTGTGTCGTGCCACTCACGCGGTGCCTGGCGGAGACCGTAGACTGGCCGTCGGAGGCTCCACTGGGTGCCAGTAGGGAAAGTCCCAGTGAAGCCAGGTGGACGGCGCAGCCAGATCTCCTCGTGCAGGCTACCCTGCAAGAAAGCAGTGCTGAAGTCAAGAGAGTGGAGCTCGTAGTCGCGCTGAGCGGCTATGTGCAGCAGCACCCGAAGAGTGGTCATCTTCGGGGTGGGAGAGAAAGTCTGAAAGTAGTCAACTCCCTGCCGCTGACTGAAGCCACGAGCGACGTACCGCGCCTTGAAGACAGGTGGAGAGCCCGGCGGCCGCTTCACCCTGAAGATCCACATGCCACTGACGATGTTCGCCCCAGGAGGGGGAACCGCGTCAACGTAGGTGCCTGTGGACTTCCAAGACGCCATCTCTGCATCCATAGCTGCCTGCCACTGAGAGGAGTAGGGACCCTCTACGGCCTCCGCGTAAGAGCGCGGAGTCGGGATGTCTAGTGCATCCGGGTCTCCCTCAGGGGCAAGTAGTACGGACGCGAGATGAGGTGAAGCAGCAGCCAGACACTGGAACTCCTCCTGCCTGTCCTCAAGGACGTCCGTGCCAAGAGCACACTCACCCCCGACGGACGGAGGACAGACAGACGCAGACTCAGCAACAAGACCGGCAGCGTAGTCTAGACGACAGCTAGCAGCAAAGTCGACGAGCTCAGCAACAAGAGCAGACGCAGCAGTGGACTCAAAAGAGGGGTCAGTGACGACAGTAGCAAGGAGACGTGTGACAGTAGGACTAGCAGCACGAAGAGAGTCGGACTCTGGGTCGGAAAGTGCAGGAAGGGAGGACTCAGGAGGAGAAGGCAAAGGGGCACGCAGAGGAGCAGTGGACGGACGCAAAGACATCCGGTGCGTGCCGGGGACAGGAGGAGGACGCTGACGCGAACCGCGACCACTAGCGCGAGCAGCACGAACAGGCGACGCAGGACGAGACGCAGGCTCACGACGCTCAGCAAGACCTCCAGTGGGACCAGTGTAAGGAGAGGGAGCAGGAAGTGGGGAGGCGGGCTCTAACTGGGACTGTGACTGAACAGGCTGTGGACACGCTGCAGGAGGAGAAAGACCAAGAATCTGCTGTAGGAGTGGAACGAAGTACGGCCGAGGCCGCGCGGCGACTCCAGACACAGCAGGGACAGCACCCTCAGCAGCAGCACCAGCGCCAACAGCACCTCCAGCTCCAGTACCTCCAGCAGCACCAGCAGCACCCGCAGCAGGACCACCGCCAGGAAGGACAGGAGCAGTCTCAGCACCAACACCCGCGGCAGATCCAGCTCCAGGCGGACCCGAGGGCCCAGCAGCTCCGGAACCAGCGGCACAAGTACCCTCAGCAGCCGAAGGAGCTCCAGCTCCAGCAGTACGTCTCCAGCGGCGAGCAAACCACTCGCGCAGCTCCTGTGGAGAGAGGGGCTCCCGCCGAGGCGAAGCACCCGGAGAACCGCCAGGTCCCGCACCGCCAGACGCCACAAGGGGAGGTCCAGTGGCCGCAGGCTCCGTAGCTCCAGGCTCAGTAGCTCCAGACGCAGCACCCCCTGGCTCAGCACCCCCAGTCACAGCACCCCCAGGCTCAGCACCCCAAGACTCCGCACCCCCAGGCTCAGCACCCCCAGTCGCAGTACCCCCAGGCTCAGCACCCCCAGACTCAGCACCCCCAGGCTCAGCACCCACGCGCGTAGCACCCCCAGAGTCAGCACCCCCAGGCTCAGCACCCGCAGCAGGACCAGAGTCACCAGCAACCTCGACCGGCTCGACTGCGTCTACCTGGGACACACCTGAAGGGGCAGGACCCTGAGGGGGAAGGGGGTCTACCGGGGGGGGACCTGGCACAAGGAAGTGCGGTGGCGGGGGGAGGGAAGGAGTGCGGTAGGGGAAGAGGCGGTAGAAGGGGACTGGCTCGTCGAACGTGACGTCCTGGGAGGACAGAACACGACGAGAGGAGGGGTGGTAGAACTGCCACCCTGGGGCGTCAGGGGGGAAGCCGAGGAAGACACAGGGAGCAGCACGAGGGGACAGCTTGTCCGCAGACAAGTCGCGGACAAACGCCCGAGATCCCCAGACACGGAACGCAGACGCATCGCCGACCTTCCCCGTCCACAGCAGAGCTGGGGAGGTCTCCGGCCGGGAGACCCTGGGGTGAAGGTTGATCTGATGCGCCGCGTACCGAACCGCAAACGGCCACAGAAAATGGGGGGCAGCCGCATGCATCATGGACGTACGAGCGACGTCCATGACCATGCCAATGCGGCGCTCAGCAATCCCATTTTGCTGTGGAGAGTCCGGAAGCGTAAAGGTCTGGCGGATGCCTCGTGCACGACAGTAGGCTCGCAGAAGGCCAGAGGAGAACTCTCCACCTCGGTCAGAGTGCAGACGCAGAACAGGAAAGTCCGAGCCGAAGCTCCTCCTGAGCTGGAGACGAGCTGCGCGGATCCAGTCGATCAACACCTCAGTGACATCACCCTTGCTGCGCAAGGGGAAGACTGTGGTGTAACGCGAGTAGTCGTCAACCACCAGCAGGAAGTAGCGCTCGTGACCCTGCCCACGGACGCGGGCCGGGCCCCACACGTCCATGTGAAGCGTCTGCAGAGGAGCCTCTGTCGGGGGAAACTGGGAGGAGTGAGGGGCAGCCCGGAGCCGCCCCTCGACACAGGGGACACAGGAAGGTCCGGGTCCCGAAGGAAGGGGAGGGAGAGACCGGGGAAGACCAGAGACAAGGACACGGGAAGCCATGCCCCGAAGACGAGGCAAGGAGGGGTGGCCAAGACGGTGGTGCCACAGGAGAGTCTCATGAGACAGGCGGCGACACGAGCAGGGGGCAGACTCAGGACCAGACCTGGACGCTGCAGCAAACACCTGACCCGACGCAGCTACCTGGCCAGACGCAGGGACAGGAGGAGACTCAGTGGTCAGGGTGTAGAGACTCGACCCCGGCCGACGCGAAAACGTGGCCAGGTGTCGGCCTGTGCGGGCGTCCGAGCAGTGGGTCACCCGCTGACTCGCAGGAGTAAACTGGTGAACCCCCGCATCCTGCAGGTCAGCACCACTCACCAAGTTCGTCGAGAACGAGGGGAGGTACAGACCAGACAAGGTGCCCGAGGGGGCAGCCGGACACGGGAGGACAGTGGAGAAGTGAGAGAGGACAGGACCCCCAGAGGGGTCAGCCAGGGAGACTGCAACCGGCCGGCCAAGCGGCGTGAGTGTGGTGCGGTCTCGAAAGAAGGAGCGAGAAGCTCCTGAGTCAAGCGTGAAGGTGAGGGAGGCCGAAGCCGACGCAGTACCTGAGAGCGCAGCCTCACCAGTACCTGAGAGTGCAGACGCACTGGCACCTAGAGCAGCAGCCGCAGAAGTACCTGGCGCAGCAGTACCAATGCCCGGGTCGGGCGGGAAACACCGGTAACAGTCACCCTCCTCACTAATAGTCACAGCATACATGGCAGCAAGGATAGCATCAAAGTCAAGATCAAAGATAGCTACGCCAGCCCTAGACAGCTCTCCCCAACGGGGAATCTCACTAGCCTCGGGGAACTGCTGACGCCAAGCGTCCGTCAGGCGGCCAAAGCAGCGCTGGGTGGGGTGGGCACCCCCACACTGCTCACCCGCGCGGTCGCCGGAACGAAGGACGTAGGTGCACGGACCAAAACCTCCACCCCGCTGACGCTGCGTGTACCACTCACGGAGCTGCTGGGGCGGGGGGATGTCCCGCGAACGCTGCTGCTGCTGCTGCTGCTGCTGCTGCTGCTGCTGCTGCTGCTGACGCTGGCCACCACCAGAGCCGCTACGCTGCGGGGCACCACCCGGACCAGCGCCACCCCCTCCGCCACCGCCGCCTCCACCTCCACCACCACCGCTGCCTCCGCTCCCACCGCTGTCGCCACCACCGCCTCCTCCTCCGCTGCTGCCACCGCCACCACCGCCCCCGCCACCACCCCCACCGCCACCCCCACTCCCTCCGCCGCCTCCACCGCCACCTCCACCGCCCCCGCCAGTTCCACCCGCGCCCTTGCCCCCCTTGCCCCTGCCAGGGCGGCGTCTCCCGCTAGGGGCAGACGCCGCGCAGACTGACTCAAGACCAAGCAGGTCGGCAGCAGCAGCAGAGGCAACAGAGGGCAGCAGGGGGGAAGGAGAACACCCCTCAAAGATGGGGGTGCGAGGGTCACCACGAGAGGCTCCTACAGCGACGATGCTCTTCTCCGCCGCCAGGAGGGACTTCTCGAGGAGGTCGACAGTGAGAGTGGTGGGACAGACTGAGAGGAAGTGGTCCCTGACTACGCGAAGGGAGTCAGGGAGGCGTGTGACTATGTAATAGAGAGTGATGTACATGGGGGGGGGGTTCTTGGCGCAGAACTCAGCAGGAAGGGCGGCGCGGTAGCGAGTGTCACTAGTGCGGAGGTGCGTAATGAGGTCAGCGACAGTGGGAAAGGCAGCAAGGTTAGGAAAGAGGTACGGTAGCATGAGGCGGCTCAGGGCAGCAGTGGCAGGGGAAGAGTAGCGCGCAACTACAGCGTCGTACAAGGTCTGAGCACTCTTGTACTGACTAAAGTGCGCGCGCTCAGTGGTAGGCAGGTGACGACGCACAGCAAGACGTGCAGCAGCATCGCGGGTGGCCCACTGAGAGCGAACAGTGGGGTCAGCATCAGCAGCAGGGGCAGGAGAGGCGCCAGAGGTGAGGTCAAAGAGGGAAAGACCGTCCGTCCTATCGCACTGTAAGAACAGCTGCAGGTCGTCGACCCAGACCTCAAAGTCAATGGCTCGACCCTCAGCGTCAAAAGCGAGGACACTAGGGGTAGCCATGACGACGACAGTGTAGTAGTGCAAGCAGTAGGGGAAGGGCACGCAGTAACAGTGGTGCTGTGCTCACCAGGCAGGGCAGGTCGGGCGGCTCGGTAGTAGGGCGGCCCGGCAGCTGGGCGGCTCGGCTCCCGGGCGGCTCGGCGGCAGGGCGGCTCGGCGGCAGGGCGGCTCGGCGGCTCGGCTCCCGGGCGGCTCGGCGGCAGGGCGGCTCGGCGGCAGGGCGGCTCGGATCCCGGGCGGCTCGGCTGCAGGGCGGCTCGACGGCTGGGCGGCTCGGCGGCTGGGCGGTCGGCTGCACGGCGGCTCGGCTGGTGGGCGGCCGGGCGGCTCGGCTGCAGCTGCTGGGCGGCTCGGCTGCGCTGCTGCTGGGCGGCTTGGCCGCTGTAGAGGAGCGGCGGGGCCGCTGCAGAAGGGCGGCGGGGCCGCTGGGTAGGGCGGCGGGGCCGCGAGATAGGGCAGCGGGGCCGCGTGGTGGAGTGGCGGGGGCCGCGCGATGGGGCGGCGGGGCCGCGAGGAAGGGCGGCGGGGCCGCGCGATGGGGCGGCGGGGCCGAGAGGAAGGGCGGCGGGGCCGCTAGGTAGGGCGGCGGGGCCGCGCGATGGGGCGGCGGGGCCGCGAGGAAGGGCGGCGGGGCCGCTAGGTAGGGCGGCGGGGCCTCACGATGGGGCGGCGAGGCCGCGAGGTAGGGCGGCGGGGCCGCGCAATGGGGCGGCGAGGCCGCGAGTAAGGGCGGCGGGGCCGCTAGGTAGGGCGGCGGGGCCGCGCAATAGGGCGGCGAGGCCGCGAGGTAGGGCGGCGGGGCCGCTAGGTAGGGCGGCGGGGCCGCTAGGGCGGCTCGACTAAGTGAGGGCCCGGAGCGCGACTCGGGCTGAGCGCGCTTCGGGCAGGACAAAAAAAACGATGTGGTGGGCCCTAAGCACAGTTCCCAAGGGGGAACCTGCTCGATACCATGAGAAGATTTGAACAAGGATGAATGAACTATGAATGAAGTGAGTACATATAGGAAACCATAATTGGGTTGTACCCCCTATGGGATACCCCACTATAGCCTACACAACTGCATAAGCTATATATATGTTCTGACACGGACTATGTGCGAAAACCTTCAAACCCCAGGCAAAACGCGATACTTAAGTCCCGTTCAAGAAAATTCTATAAAGAGTGGTTGTTTTGCTACTATTTTCTGGATTTTGGCATTTACGTAGATTTGGACCGCGCTTGCTTCAACTTCCAGTCGCACGGTTTTCCACGCTGATCAATGTCGCATGACTAACGGGCAAAACTAAACAAAATCAACAATGGTTTTTGGGTCGAACAGTAACCCAAAACTTTTTTTTAATCTTGTAATTGAAATAATTATGATATCGTCGATCGCGCATGAGACAGCACGACAGGATTGAGAAGAAGTCGCCGTCAAGAGTAACAATCGCTTACCATCTAGAAGTTAAAATGTCGAATCGATGATCCTTTCTTCATCGTCTTCCTTGAATGTTGGGCTGGTCTGATCTGGAGCCTCTGATTGGCTGCGGAGCTGATTCGTGCAATGACTTGGTCAAGATGCAAAATTTCCCGCCAAAAAAGGGACTATAGGGTACGGGCCAACCCTAGGAGATATCGGAAAATTATACTCAGGGGGCAAAAGAGCCTCTCTCAGCGAGGACCTCTAACCCAGAACACTTGTATCTCCCGTTTCGCGGGGACAAATCTCAAGACCATGTTAAGGCTGCGTTCCCAAAAGACAGATCCACCAGTTTCTGCCTTTCCCCTTTTCAGGCTCGAGGTGACGGCTGGAGTTTTGACTGACACAACTCTTATCCTTGACCTATATTCTGGAAACTTGGATGATGGAGACGCTGCAAGAAAAATGATACAAACGCGAAACAAGGTGCAAAGAATGCTCTCCCCCTCGATGATTCTTGTTGTGCAGAGCGGCTCTATGATGTTGCTTGTCTTGCCAATGACTGTGGTATGTGCACCAAGGACACATGCTGCTGTGCACAATCCACAATGTACGCAGCAATGGGGATGCTGCTGGTAGAATGTGGGCAATTCAGTGAAAGCATACAGCAGGATTCCACAATTAGCATGTTTTCCATTCAGGGCCAGCATTTCCTTGAAAAACTATTGGGAAGCTCAGACTGTCCGCGGGGTCTGATTTCTTGTTGCATGTGAAACAAAAATATTCGGTAGTATATGTGAGCAAGAATATGTTGATGAATTCTCTATGTTTTGAACTAGAAAAGCTCCGTTTGACCGCTTTTTCAATCATCTCGTCAAAACGTGTATTTTACAGATAGCATAATAATGATATTTTACCATTTTACAGCCAATAGAAGTGCAGTTTTACAACCATTATTGTATGTTCTTCGAAAGGAACGTGTAAAACTCATAAAAACCTATTACACATGTTACTGTTTGCTTACATATTCCTGAAACCTAAAATAAAAACTCCAGGCATGACCATTGTTTCTGACTGTCTCTTTTTCTCCCAATATAGTAAGTCATATGAAACATTTATGTGCCTCACTAGTCACCATATTTATTCGAACTTGTTTGGCTGTTCTTTTCGTTCAAATGGGACACTGGTAGTATGCAGTTGAACTATCGGCTAGGGAGTGTTGCGTGGCATCTAAAATATCTGAATCCACCTCACCTCGCCTTATTGGACAGCATTCAATTCTCTATGAATGTGCCTGCTGTTTCTTCGAAAGTCTTGCGTTGCTTCTCTTGTTCGGCCTGAAGGGGACAGCTGGAGGGACTGTAACGGGACGGCGTCAGAAACCCACAAGTCAGAGATACGATATGCCAAGTTTGTTGGCACCGTTGTGACACGTTCCTGGACAACAGGCATTTTTAGGCCAAAAAAAACGTCATTAATGTGGTTAAAGTTTCCCAAATTACAACCCAGATAAGTGTCCAACCAACAAGTCACAATATTTACTTTGACAGAAATATGGCCTTTATTGCACTTTGCTGATTGGACTTGGACACGTCCTCACCGCCACCGCTTCGATCTTAATTGAAATATACATCGGAATTGTTGTGTATGTTAATATTGCATTCGCAATTATTGGTAGCTTCGTATCATAATGCATGTATACATTTTAACTGCACCTTGGCGTCATCTAGATATGTTATTGTGGCATCGTATCTCTGGAGGAGTGTCGAGTTTCTGTTGGAGTGGCAAATAATAGCATAAGCACTTATGCAACGGCCACAGCTGATACCGGTAGCTATGCAGCCACCCCGCAGCACAAAAACAAAGGAATGCTAAAACAATGCACAAATACCCCTGATACACCCATCAAGAAGAACTCTAAGGTGCGGATATGATTTCTACATGATGACGTCTACGTACATACAACAGCTGGGCAATTATCACATCAGACGACCCCACCAAACACGAATGAAATCACATAAAATGCCACGATACTGCAAGAAATGGGACGCCGCCATCACATGCTGCTCGCCCCACCAGCCGGTTTGAGGTACGGCACGACATGCTTCTCAATGACGCCTCGAGTGAGCCACAGGTGGTTCCCAGGCACGGATATGAAGTCCACTCGTCCGGCCTCCACCAGCCACTTCATCCCCACCCAGTCCTCCTTGTACAGTTGAGTCTGTCCGGGGTCAGAAATGCACAATGCGGGAGGGGAAGGGCATGGCAATACAGGGTTAAGTGGGAGGGCAATCGAAGAACAAGACATGCAGCACCGTGGGTAAAGGAAGGGCCGCGGAAAAGGGAGAGGGACAGGTGGCAGAGGCAGGGATGGGGGCGGATGCTGGTGGGGGGAGTGGGATCCGCAGGTGTGGTCTTCAGTAGGCAGGAAGTGCAATCTAGTCCAGTTATGTTGGCACAAGGAAGGAACAAGCAGTGAGTGCGCATCATGGGGTGGAGAGCGAGCGGCAGACCTCATTGATGGGAAGAATTTTATTGAAGTCATTGGGGGCGAAGAAGCCAAAGTGGGCGGTCTCCGGTGGGTAGAGCACTGTGTCTCCTGTGAACTGACCGATGAGGGGCAATGGCAAGGGTATGACAGACAGAACACGGTCTCCGTTGGGAACTGAAAGCATCACGATTGTGAGAAGCCAAGGTAGGCGGCATATGGTGGGTAGAGCACTGTGTCCCCTGTGAACTGATTGATGGGGGCAGGCACGGGTACAACAGACACAGTGCGGTTCCGCACTGTTCTCCTCAGTTGCTAGCTGACACTGTTCTCCAGTGCTCTTACCACATCAGAACCGTGCTGGAGAACAGTGTTGCCTAGCAGTGAACGTATGGGGGCAGGGGTAAGATGGATGTGTGAACCTAGCACTGCAAAGGAGGATGCACCCGTGAACACACCCCCATTAGAGTCCCACCGTGACCGAATCCCCACTGCCAACCAGCGCCACATGCCCCACCTCGATGTAAACCAACCACCCACCACGTATGCAAAGTAAGCTAGCACCTTTGTAAGGGCCATGCATTACAGAGAGCGGCTTTTGAGGTGCATCAAAGCCACGCCCCACGTCGATGTAAACCACACACCCACCACGAATGCAGAGCAAAGCAATCACCTTTATGAGTGCCACACGCTGCAGAGAACGCATGCGATCAGCATAGGTGGCGTTGCGGCAGGAGGCGAGCTCGTTGTTGACGTGCGGCAGGTACTTGCACCCTGCCAGGTACCCCGATATGTCCTGCTCGGGAAGGTGGGGGAAACGAGGAGCGGGTGAGAGGGGCGACGCTTGTCGATTAGTTGTAAAAAAAAAGGAGGCCGGCTCGTTGTTGACGTGCCGCAGGTACTTGCACCCTGCCAGGATATGTCCTGCAATGGGAGTGACGGAGGAGGGGGCGAGGGGGAGAGAGGAGGGGGTGACTTGTGCGACGACTTTGGTGCATTGTGAGTTGACTCATAAGGCATGGCAGGTACATGCAGCCTGCCACGTACCGAAGCATGTCCAGCATTGTGAGTGACGGGGGAAAAGGCGGGGGGGGGGGGGGGGGGGGGGGGGTGGAGCAGGAAGGAGGAAGGAGGGGGAAGGAGGGAGGGTGAGGGGTGAGGAGGCTGGTTAAGGGCCAGGCGTACCACTTTGTGCTGGCTGGCTTGCTGCAGTCGAAAGCAGATAAACATTAATCTTAATCGATGATGGCAGAGTGCAGAGTGCACAGCGTGCAGAATGCAGAGTGAGCACCGAGTATTGCGGGCATGACTATGAGAAGGAACAAACGCACCGTAGGAATCTTGACGTAGCCTGATGGTGCGACCAGGTTCTGCAGTATTGTAGAGAGTGGCGGGGGGTAAGGAAGGAGGACTTCGAAGGTAAGGTGATGGAGGTGGAGGAGGAGGAGGAGGAGGAGGAGGAGGAGGAGGAGGAGGAGGAGGAGGAGGAGGAGGAGGAGGAGGAGGAGGAGGAAAAAGAGGCATGCTGGATGGGAAAAGGGTAGTTGACAGAAGAATGAAGCACAGCAATAGAGGTTGTTGGGAAGGGGACAGAGAGACTTCGCATAACATGTTTGGCACAGGTGAAGGTGGGACCAAGAAGGGATGCGATCAAAACGAGGGGAGGTTCCCCATGAGGAGGAGGATGGGATGGGATGGGATGGGATGGGATGGGATGGGATGGGGTGGGATGGGATGGGATGGGTCTGATGGGATAGCATGGCATGGGACGAAGGGAGTGCGAGGGGAGAGGGCTCACCTGCACCATGTCAGAGTAGATACCAAACTCCAGAACGGAGTCTATGAGCTGACACACTGCATGCAGCTGGTGTGAGAGATGGGGGGTGGTATGGTGGGGCAGAATGGGGGGAGACGGAAGCAGAGGATGAGAGTTGGGAGCCGAGAGGCCACATGCACCATGTCAGAGTAGATACTAAACTCCAGAACCGAGTCTATGAGCTGACACACTGCATGCAGCTGGTGTGAGAGATGGGTGGTGGTATGGTGGGGCAGAATGGGGGGAGACGGAAGCGGAGGATGAGAGAATGGGAGCCGAGAGGCCACATGCACCATGTCAGAGTAGATACCAAACTCCAGAACGGAGTCTATGAGCTGACACACTGCATGCAGCTGGTGTGAGAGATGGGGGGTGGTATGGTGGGGCAGAATGGGGGGAGACGGAAGCAGAGGATGAGAGAATGGGAGCCGAGAGGCCACATGCACCATGTCAGAGTAGATACCAAACTCCAGAACGGAGTCTATGAGCTGACACACTGCGTGCAGCTGGTGTGAGAGATGGCGGGGGGGGGGGTTGTTTTAGGCACCAAACTCCAGCACGGATTCTATGAGCTGACACACTGCGTGCAGCTTGTGTGACCGCAGTGGGGCAGCATGGGGGGGGTGTATATGGGGGGGAAGGATGGGGGAGGCAGAGCAAGGTTGGGGGATGAATGGGGGCGAACAATGCGGGAGGCAGGCTGAGGAGAGCAGAAACCAAATGAGAGGTGTGCGGGAAAGGGTAGGGTGGGCAAGTGGGGATGGCGGCGTATCATCAGATCAATGAGGTGGGTCGTCAAAGAGGGAGAGAGAGCTCACCACACACTGAGGCGTGGAAGCAACTCCAGCCTGCGGCCCTCCAATGGATACCAGGGAGTGCACCTGGGGCCATGGGGAGATGATGGTGGGGCCACGGAATACAAACGGAATAAGAGCGGCGCAATGGCAGAACAATGCAGGGCAATGGTGGAGTGAGTGGGGGTGGTGAGTATGGTGGTTATGGCAGTGGTGATGGTCAGGACCAATAACAGCTATGAGACTGATTTTGGCGATAAGGAAGGGAGGTGTGGATTATAGGATAGACGGATCCTGTGACAGCAACAGGAGGAAGCTGGAAGCTCGAGTGTTGCTGATCAGATGAGTGACAGAAGCTCATGAGATAGAGCAAGCAACAAGACCTCTGCTTGCTGATACGTTTTGGCCGGACAGAACAGAGAAGAACAGAATGGCTGCATTGAAGTGGGCGATAACATCGTGTGGAAAACATCACATCGAAGTGGAGTGGACTGAAACTCACCGGTGGCAGGCCACTTATGAGTCGAATCAGAAGCCACCTCGATTACAGAGCTTGTGGAAAACATCACAGAACAAAACAGAAACTCACGGGTGGCAGGCCGTCGCATGACTGGATGAGGGCCCGAGCAATCAGACCTCCCTGCACGGCAAGGATAAATAGAAGCGATGATGGCATGCGCGGGAGCAAGCAGGCAGATAGCAAGGGAAAAACTGCACGCCAACAACATGATTGACTTGATACCAAGGAGAGAGGAAAAATGGGCGTGAGAGGGGAACAGGCACATAACATGGGTGGGGACAGAGCATGTGATTGCGTGAGCATAGGATACTGGAACAAACATTGAATGACGAAAAGGGTGGGAGAGGCAGGAGATGGAGACGAGGGAGACAAGGTGGCATTCGCCTTTGTGCTGGAGTAAAGAAAATCTATCTGGTACACGTTTAGATCGAAACATGCTCTTGTTGTCAATTCAGAAAAAGGCCTTCGTTGTTCTGTCTGTATCGATCCAAAAGCATGCATTAGCTGCTGCGCTTAATCCAAGAACAGCCATTTGCTGTCGTGTTCGAACAGATAACATGAATTGCCACCGCCGTGTGCTGGACTTGCCTGGGAGAGGCCGACGAGGTTGAAACCGCGTGCCAAGTGGGGCATGGCTCGCAACTGCCAGGAGCAACAACAAGAGCAGATGCAAAGCAAGCATTCCCACCCATCCCACACGAGTGAGTGCAACACTTGAGCAAGCGAGGCTTAGTCCCGTTGCATGGGCAAGGAGGAAGGCAGAGAACCTGGAATTCGCATCGCAGTGCGTGTGGTGGTGCTGCTGTGCTGGTGGAGGTACTGTGCACAACGGCTGCAACAACGGCTGCATGCAAGAGAAGAGAGCGTGTAGGGAGGCAAAGGCGCTCCCTGGCGCGTTGCCTTGCCCTGCAAGGCACTGAGGGTGACGATGCTTGCAACCAGGTGCAGGCATAGGCCCGTCGGGCTCTAGAACAATGTGTTGAGGCGATGGAATAAAAAGCATATCCAAAGTACGGGAATACTAGTCTGCTTGTCCAGGCAGGCATGCAAAGTAGAGCAGAACGAGCGAGCAAGGACAGCGTGGGTGACATGACAAGAGCAGTATTACTCACCTTGCTGCATGCCTGCTCAGTCTGCTTGTCCAGCCTCATCAGCCAACTGTCGCTCGCTCCTCGCCCCACCTCTCTGCACCGAAGTCCATGCGCGCGCGCGCGTGAGAGAGACAACGTGGAGTACGTGCAAGAAGTGAACTCGAGCCAGTACAAGTGGGTCAGGCAAGACAGCATAGCATAGCAAAATAACAGTCAGGAACAGGCACACAGAATAGCACAGATAACCTCTCAGTCACAAAGGTGTGCGTTCACACCATCCCACACGACCTCAGCTCCGCCACGACTTGAGCTCACATCGCCGTACATCCGTGCCCTTGCACATCGCTAGTGAGCCCACAGCTAGCACAGGGTTGAAAGACGCACTAAACTTGGCGCACTGGCGGACTGAGGCAATCAAGCGAGCACATGCAGAAACGGCTAGATTTTCAAGAATGTATTTGCACCCCAGGAAGGCTCGATAAGGCCCATGCCATGCAATGCCATGCCATACAGTGAGCTCTAGGCCATGGAGAGGCATGACTCGTCAGAAAATTCTAAGTTCCTTCACAATACTTCTGTATTTATAACAAAGAAACTCGCGGGACAGCTAGGGACGCTCGTATGCACCAGAATTGTTTACAGATGCTACTAAATGGCACATTTTGAGAGGCGAGGGGTGAGAGGTGAGCGACGAGAGGAGCGCCGCGGCGAGAGGAGAACGGCACTCACACGCACGATCCGTTGGCGGACGACAGCGACGTTAGCAGTGACACGAAGTTACCCATGCCGCCGTTCGAGCACGCATCGCCGAGGCCTGCACAGAGATAGCGGATGGCGAGTGTGCGAATCACGTCCGTGGTTAAAAGTAGAAGCAGCAGCTTGGGAAAAAAAACTATATTCAGAATGTCGCGTTTTCAGAGCGAGACTTAACGAAAACGCGATGCGTGTGAGTCTTTTCTTCGTCTTCTTCTTTCGCTTTAACTTGTTTCGAACGAGAGGGAGAGGGGAGAAAACGAGCGCGCTTACCGTGGAGAACGACGAACGGAAGCGGTTCCTCGGCCTTGGTTCGGATACGTTCCGATTGGGCAGTACCGAAGCTGGGAAGAGCAACTAGTAGCACCGAAAACAGCAGAGCAGGGACAAACCACTCCGCGCAGCGCGTCGCGCGACCCATCGTTTTCTTATTGCTGCGCTCCTACTGCTCTTGTTCAAAGGTGATTGGTGTGAGTGGAGCAGTAGATTATCCTTGTTGACCGTAGCAACAAGAAATCATCCGTTCTAACTTCTAAGTTGTTTATCTCAACTCCTAAGTCCCTCAATTGCTCTTGCTTTTCATGAGAGAAAAAATCCCTGCGAATAGTTGGGCTCAAGTTCGGTTAGGATGGTTTCGAAATTGTTTCATTTGGGCGGATTTGGGTTGGATGAGTTTGACTGGACTCCGCTAATCAGCGTCTTGTTCTGCTGGTCGCGAACAAAACGGGAACGGAATGATAACGGGAGGGAGGGAGCTCAGCTCAATGCTCAGTGCTCACCGTCAGACGTACCGACCTACGGACAATGGAACCTTGGGGTTGGCTGGGGGTGTTCTGACGAGCCGCAGCGCATGGACAATGTGACCGTCCTTCATATAAGCTACATCAGGCGCAAGATGAAATGCACATTCGTTTCGCCTTTTCACGAGATCACTATATCTTTGGCATGGCAAACCGTGCTCCACATCTTCAAAGCCGTGTATATATCCCTCAGAAATCAAAATTTGATGTGTAGAATATGATCAAACTCATTTTGTTTTCGTAAAAATAATCAGGGGAGGAGGTGGATGGAAGACTCATTATTGGAGCTGAACAATGAAGGGCTTATATCATTTTCTAGATAGTATATCCTACGAAGGACACGGTTTTAGCGAGAACGGAAAGTTCAGCCAGGAATCCATCCACCAGGAAGAACCTCTTCAGGAAAGTAGATCCTCCCGTTTCTTTTGAGGTTACAGCAGCCTGAAGTATTCTAGCGCCACAGCCCAGTACTATAGCGCCACAGCCGAGTCATTCAAAACCAAAGGTACGGATAGTCGCAGTGTGGAGGTGCAATAAATTCATTAGGAACACCGACTCTCATCTCCCCCTCGTCCCTTCTCTCCAGTTCGCCGCCAATTTTCCGCCAGCCTGATCGCCTCGACTCACCCACCACTCGCTCTACCGTGCTTTCTCCTCACACCCCTCGCCGCGCCACGCCATCCCTTTCCCTTGCCGCCTGTCCCGCGCGCGCGTCCCGTCTACCCGTGCGTTCGCCCCGCGTGTCGTGTGCCTGTTTCTCGTGCTCGCGCCCGTCCCGCACCACCACGTCGCACCCCTATTTCGTACCTCTCTGCTTCCTGCTCCTCTTCTCCTTCCTCCGCTCCCCCGCTCCTCCTCTACTCTTCCGTTGCTTTCGCTTAACTGTTCCTCCTCTCCGCAGCTCATCCAATCCTGCCCTCCTACGCTCCCTCCCCCGCGCCCGTTCCTCTTCCCCACCACCCACCGACTCCTTTAACGCCTCGTTCCCGTCGTCCCCTTGCCGCGCAAGCTCCCCATCGCTTCCTGCCCACCGCGTCAACCACACACCTCTCTTCCTCCCTCCCTCTCCCTGTTTCCCTTACGTCCTTCCTTGTTTCCGACTGTCCAACACCCACTCCAAACCCTCATTCCGACCCCCGGCTCCTCTCCCGTCCCCTCGCGTTCCTCTCTCCGCCTCTTTTTCCTCACCGTACTTCCCGTCCCTGCACGCCTGGTTATCTTTCCTTTCCTGGCAGGAAACGAGCGGCTGGTAGCACCTCACCGCTCACTGCCGCGCGCCATGTGAGTTTCAGCTCCAATTGCCGCTCCCTGTTAACCCTTGTGCCCTCCTTAAGTTCTCGGTGTGAGAGGCATGCGATCGCCAATAAGCGGTAATGGCCGTTCTTAAATTTCACTATGCTCCCCCACCACTCGTGATGGATCGCGATGAGCTGATTCACACTATTTCCCACAATCTCTGCTTGTTAATTCCTGATTGGTGTCTGCGTTCTTCACATCCCTCACCCCAACCCTCTCTTCGTCCTCCCCTCACTCTTTGTCCTCAACGCTTTATACCCCCTCTCTCTCACCTCTTTACCTCACCCCTCTTCCCCCCCTCCTCCTTTTGCATCGCTCTCCCTCACCCATCTTCCTCCTCTCTTCCCTCATTCTTGCACCCCCACTCCCCGCGGTCCTTCCCCCCCACACGGCTGGCCCGTGCTCATGTGTCGTCTATGACACAACTCTTTACCCTCCTTCGTTTACTTCTCCGTTCCTCTCCCCTACCGTATTCTTCATCCTCGCTGATTTCGTGTTTCTTATGCTATAGATGTCACTTCTTATGCAATTCTTCACCACCTTTTTCGCAAGACTATCCACACCTGGTCAACAGTAGCTCTATCTAAAAGCCGCTTCTCACGGTTCCAAGGCGGTTCAGGACTAATCACTCCTTGAACCCCTCCCTTCCCCAAAGCCAAGCTGATGCCGCGACAACAATGGTCTCATTGCTTTTGTTTTGAAGACAGAAGCTCCCACCTGTTGACACTCAGAACCTCTCGCGTGTTTCCGCACAAATCCCCTCAGCCTCTCCAACCCCCCCTTTCCCTCATCCCACCCATCCCTACCCATCCCCACGCCGCTGTCCATCTCCCCTCCTCACTTTTTCTCATTTCCCTCCTCACCCTCAGCCACGCGGCAAAGCACGTCTTGACAATACCCCACCCAAGGGCGCTGTGCGACAGCGGCGCGGAAACACTTTGAAGAAATCTCAAACGTGAACGGGCACGGCCAGGGGGAGCAGCAGAAGGGCGGGAGCGAGCAAGTGCCCGAGAGAGCAACCGAGCAACCAAGCAAGCGAGAGAGCAAGAGAGAGAGCGAGCAGGCATGAAGCCGGGGTACTCGACGCATCCGTTCCTGCAGGACTCGGAGGAGGTGGGCGGGGCGGCCATGGATGTAGACATGGACGTGGCTGAGATGGGGCTGGATGCCGGTGACCCGCACCCCCTGGAGAAGCTCGCTGACTCGGACTTCTTCAACAAGTTTGAGGACGACTTTGAGGACGAGGACTTAGCTTAGGGGGGCGTTGTTGGGGGGGGGAGGGGGTGGGGTGGAGGGTATTGCAGTGAGAGTGCAAGGGAGAAGGGAGAAGCTCGCTGACTCGGACTTGTTCAACACGTTTGAGGATGACTTTGAGGATGAGGACCTGGCGTAGGGCGTTGTGGCAGGGTGGAGGGAAGGATAGAGGGAAGGGTGATAGTTTAGGTATGGCGTAGGCAGGCCAGTTTTCAAGTGTTCGGAATGCAATGGGTGGGACTTCATTACAGTATCAAGGGGCTTCTGCAGCGACGGCTTTACAGTCGATCGAGGACATGGATGGAGGGAGTGCGGAATGAGCATACAAGAGGGATGACCTGACCAGCTTCCAAAACATGTGGGGAAACATGTCTGATGCAATACGGTACTGTATTGGTACCGCACTTGTGGGCCAGTCTTGTACGGTACAGCCCAGTCTTGTCAGTGTGCCACCCACACATGCCGGTACCTATGTTCGGTAACGGTAATCACTGTTTGTCACTGGTATAGATGGAGAACAAGCGACATGGATAATTGAAGGCTGCTAAGGAGACATGAGAAAATTATATTGTTGCCACAACATTTCATAATATCCACCCCAACCCCACTGTACACAGAAAAACCTGGGAGACAAGCACTGCTCTGCACTCCTACTCATCCAGGCCAACAGGGAATATGATTTCTTTTAAAAGTGTATAACACTTTCTAAAAATACGTATTGAGAAAGCTTGCTTTCTGTTCTTGCAATGGCAACGTGCTTCATTAGAATTGGGTCATCTGAGACATGTGTGGTTGGGGGCGTTGAAGACGTGTCGTTGCACTTGATGGCATCGACGAAGTGCTGAGAGGGGTGCCGTTGGTGGTTGCGATCGCCGTGTCAATGGGGTTCCAAATGTTGTGCATTGAGGTTGCTCGTCCCATGAGATGGTGGATGTCTTGGTTGTTGGTGCGTCATTAGAGTGTGGTTGAAACTGGTGGTAGTTGGTGTTTCGGGCATGTCCGAAGTGACCATGTCGCTGGATGTTGGTGCATATCAGCTCTCGGATCAAAGATTCCGACCGTCAGGATTCGACGACATCCGCAACGGATGCCGACGTTTCACTGTTGAGGATGTGAGCGAGCTAATGGATAGATAACAAAGTGCGATAGCATGCGAGCGATTTCTATGTGACGAATTGAGCAGCAATTGCGTTTTTGTTGAAATTAGTTTATTGTCAGGAGTTGTCTTTCGTGTTCGCAAGTGTTCGCTAGAACACACAAGATGACAAAGCTCCTGTGGAAGGATGCCAACTAGCGCGCGATCATAATGAGGAATCGCAACTAGGGAAAGAGGTTTGTTAGGTTGGGATCGGTGTGGTCGGAGCTGTGAGAGTTGCGCTAGGAAGAGTAACGCTAGTCAAATTGTTGAGAATAGTGGCATAAGTGGTAGTTAGGTTTAGGTAGGGCCTAGGCTTAGTAGCCTAGGCCAAGGGGGAGTCGAGTGAGTTTGAGCCAAGACGAGAGCATGGGAATGGTGTTCACTATAGCACTAGGGTACATATAGCAAACAGAGCATGCAAAGAAGGTGCACCACCAACAGTTTATAATAACTACACTAAACTACAGCTACAGGCAGTTACATATATATTCTAACACTCCCCCATAACTGCCTGCAGCAGGAGTTTGTGCAGAACACAACCTGCAGGAGGGGTACACCAGCAACAGCAACAGCAGGCACGGTAACAGAGCAGGTACAGCAGCAAAGGGACAGGCGACAACAAGACATTCCTGCCACCCCCTTACTCTCTTCCCCCCCCGACCACAGGAGGGGCAGCAGGGAGAGAGAGGAGGCGGGCTGGCTCTGGCTGGTCACCCCCTTCATCCCCTCACCCTCCCCCTCCCCCTCCTTTCGTTCCCACTGCTGCAGCTGCCGCTGGGGGGGAGGGTGTGAGGGTGTGGGGGAGCCGGGGGAGTGGCACTGGGGTGGCGGGTGTGAGACCAACCAGCAGCCGTCCCTCCACCTCTCCTCTCCCCCCCACACTGCTGCAGGAGCAGCTGCAGCAGTGGGAACGAAAGGAGGAGGAGGGGAAGGGAAACACACCACCCATCACCCCCACACCCGCCACCCCCATACCCTCCCCCCCACGGCTGCAGGGAGACGAAGGAGGAGGGGGTGGGCGGGGAGAAAGCCGCAGAGCGGCTACAGAGAGTCGGCGCGGGTAGGTCAGGGGCGGCTGCAGCGAGTGCAGGCGCGGGGTGAGGCAGAGGCGGCTGCACCGAGTGCAGGAGCAGGGGCGGCTGCCCCAAGGGCAGGCGCTGGGTGGTGCAGGGGCGGCTGCAGCGAGTGCAGGCGCGGGTGAGGCAGGGGCACCGCCGCGGGCGCCAGGGGCGGGTCCGCGGCGGCTCAGGACACCGTCGCGGGCGCCAGGGGCGGTTCCGCGGCGGCTCAGGGCACCGTCGCGGGCGCCAGAGGCGGGTCCGCGGCGGCTCAGGTCACCGTCGCGGGCGCCAGGGGCGGGTCCGCGGCGGCTCAGGGCACCGTCGCGGGCGCCAGAGGCGGTTCCGCGGCGGCTCAGGGAACCGATGCGGGCGCCAGTGGCGGATCCGCGGCGGCTCAGGGCACCGTCGCGCACCACGGGGCACGCGACGGGCAGTTCAGGGCACCGTCGCATGCCACGGGGCACACGACGAGCAGGTAAAACGTCACGCGCCACCCGGGCGCGGGACAGAAGGAAATTCGCCACGCGCCCGCGGCGCGCGACCGGAAAAACAGCAGCGGAAGCTTGAGGCAGGCCCACAGGCCAGGACGTAACAGGCTCTAATGCCATGTTGAGAATAGTGGCATAAGTGGTAGTTAGGTTTAGGTAGGGCCTAGGCTTAGTAGCCTAGGCCAAGGGGGAGTCGAGTGAGTTTGTGCCAAGACGAGAGAATGGGAATGGTGTTCACTATAGCACTAGGGTACATATAGCAAACAGAGCAAGCAAAGAAGGTGCACCACCAACAGTTTATAATAACTACACTAAACTACAGCTACAGGCAGTTACATATATATTCTAACACAAATATATTAAGCGGTAGGAAAATCATCCATTGGCCTACGAGTATCATGGCCAGTATCTTCAGTCGTTGACCAGAGCTCGATTCATCCCTATGGTTCTTTATGTAGAGTACCGCATCGCAAGAATTTCTGTAACACGTACATAACAGCTCTTGGCGTGTCAAAATGATATGAGAATCTGACCATCAACGGATTTGATCTACGCAAAATAAATGACCTTGATTAAATGACTGTGTGAGCACCTCCAACTACTCTATGGCCATGCGGGGCCCAATAGTGTGCGTGCTTGCCAATGACCATGTGAATTACATTCAAATGGGAGAGAGTTTAGGCAATGTGCTTCCATGTTCACCGCATGGCGCATGCGTCCAAGCATATATACGGTATTATAAAAGGTTGGACTTCTATTTTTTATGATCAACACTGGAAGACGACTCTTCTCAGCAACCAAGCTCGTATAAAATATCTCCATTATAAGGCCACGATTAGTGTCCAATCAGCCTCCTGTCCTTAGGGGAACAACCCTTTGACCATCAGGGACCTTCTGCTCCTTTCCCCTTGGGAAATGGCCTTCTCACCACTAACATGACCCTCGGTGTAGAATCTGGAACAAATTATAGCTTCTACGGTATTCGGCGGTTGAAATGTCAAATGTGCTGCACTTCAATTGGTTTGATGCTCCCGACTAACTACAGCGCGAGTGTCTGAACTTCATTTGGATATCGTAGTAGGGAAGCTCAGTCTGGCATGCGGGTTAGACGAGGACTTCATCTTTTTTTTTTTTTTTTTTGAAACGAAAAGTCAATCTGTAACTCCCAACGGCGCATTCTTGTCCATACGATGCACAGCCGGTAGGTTTGTACCCAACATTTCTCAATCATTAATAAGCATGCACGTCGCTTGTCAAGCATGTACATGTAAAATAGAACAAGTTGGATGTGCAGTGCACGATAGCGAACGCCTGATCCCTTCCGCGCTGCCCTCATGCAAAAGAAACAATGATTGGGGTTTGGTGTGTGCAACCAGTGAGATTAAAAAGCCTTACTTAAACTCTACCAACCAAATATTTGTAATCAGATCACTCCAAACATTTTTTTTTTTTTGAGACTCGTACAGTTTTCCCATTAATAAACACCTACAATAAAATATATGATCCGTACCAAAATCATGTAAAATATCTCAATATCTGGCCACAATGAGACCTACACAATTCATGCTAGCGTCCCGTCTTAGGGCAACGTCTCCCTGGCTGATTTTGGACTCTCTCTGTCCCCTTCCCCCCTGGGGAATGGCCCTCTGTCCAGCAACGGGACCCTTGGTTCCTGTCCCCCCTAGGGAACGGCCCTCTGGCCAGCAACGGGACCCTCGGTCCCTTTCCCCCCTGGGGAACGGCCCTCTGGCCAGCAACGGGACCCTCGGTCCCTTTCCCCCCTGGGGAACGGCCCTCTGGCCAGCAACGGGACCCTCGGTCCCTTTCCCCCCTGGGGAACGGCCCTCTGGCCAGCAACGGGACCCTCGGTCCCTTTCCCCCTTGGGGAACGGCCCTCTGGCCAGCAACGGGACCCTCGGTCCCTTTCCCCCCTGGGGAACGGCCCTCTGGCCAGCAACGGGACCCTCGGTCCCTTTCCCCCCTGGGGAACGGCCCTCTGGCCAGCAACGGGACCCTCGGTCCCTTTCCCCCCTGGGGAACGGCCCTCTGGCCAGCAACGGGACCCTCGGTCCCTTTCCCCCCTGGGGAACGGCCCTCTGGCCAGCAACGGGACCCTCGGTCCCTTTCCCCCCTGGGGAACGGCCCTCTGGCCAGCAACGGGACCCTCGGTCCCTTTCCCCCCTGGGGAACGGCCCTCTGGCCAGCAACGGGACCCTCGGTCCCTTTCCCCCCTGGGGAACGGCCCTCTGGCCAGCAACGGGACCCTCGGTCCCTTTCCCCCCTGGGGAACGGCCCTCTGGCCAGCAACGGGACCCTCGGTCCCTGTCCCCCCTGGGGAACGGCCCTCTGGCCAGCAACGGGACCCTCGGTCCCTGTCCCCCCTGGGGAACGGCCCTCTGGCCAGCAACGGGACCCTCGGTCCCTTTCCCCCCTGGGGAACGGCCCTCTGGCCAGCAACGGGACCCTCGGTCCCTGTCCCCCCTGGGGAACGGCCCTCTGGCCAGCAACGGGACCCTCGGTCCCTTTCCCCCCTGGGGAACGGCCCTCTGGCCAGCAACGGGACCCTCGGTCCCTTTCCCCCCTGGGGAACGGCCCTCTGGCCAGCAACGGGACCCTCGGTCCCTTTCCCGTCTTGGAAACATCGTGGGTGTAAAAAATGGCCGTCGTTGCGATGGTGTAAACAATGGCGACCTTTTGCCCAGGCTATCGCCCCGCACCTCGTCCGCTACATCAAGAATGAAAGTCAAATGGAAGAAAAATAATATGATACATATGAGAAAACGTATTTTAGCACATACCTGTTTTAGCAATAGAAGCAGGTTTCGTCCTAGCAGGGGCGCCAGAGCTGTGGCAGTTTCATTTCTGGCGCGCCATAGGCACTTTTGTCATCAGGCGTGCCCATGGCGCTTTCGTCCTGGGGTGCGCCAGTGGCGATTCGTCCTTGGGTGCGCCATTTCGTCCTGGTGCGCGCCAATGGCGATTTCGTCCTGGTGCGTGCCTCTGGCGATTTCGTCCTAGGGTGCGCGCCTGTGGCGATTTCGTCTTGGGGTGCGCGCCTGTGGCGATTTCGTCCTGGGGTGCGCGGCTGTGGCGATTTCGTCCTGGGGTGCGCGCCTGTGGCGATTTCGTCTTGGGGTGCGCGCCTATGGCGATTTCGTCCTAGGGTGCGCGCCCCTGTGGCGATTTCGTCTTGGGGTGCGCGCCTGTGGCGATTTCGTCCTCAGGCGCGCGTGTGGCGATTCGTAATCAGGCGATGCGCTGGCGGCAATTTCGCCGCCATCTCTCCGCTTATCCCTGGATCGCGCGCTCTTGCTGCAAAAGGTTACAGGCGAGGGCGAGAGCATGTTTCCGTAGATGTTTGCGGGAGCTAGGAAAAACAGCACGATGCAAATGGAAAAAACATCCCAGTAACTTAAAAACGTTCAATGTCATCACTACTAGTGCCTACTATTTTTTGAGGTAAGGTTGACGACAACCAAGGAAACAGGAACTTCTAGTGGTTGGACGAGAATGGAGTGGAACTACAAAGTTCCGAAATGAAGACGTGGGTGGAGGCCAAATAGCTTCCAACCCTCATATATTCGGCGAATGCTAATTCGCAGTTGCCTTGCTGCGCTACAGTCAGCTGCGCTTTCACAATATGATTTTTTTTTGAAAGTGTATAACACTTTCTAAAAATACGTATTGTGAAAGCGCAGCTGACTGTAGCGCAGCAAGGCAACTGCGAATTAGCATTCGCCGAATATATAAGAGGGTTGGAAGCTACGGTATTTGGCCTCCACCCACGTCTTCATTTCAGAACTTTGTAGTTCCACTCCCCACCCACCCACCCTGATTATATACATGTATGATTTTTAGTTGGACGAGAATGTTGTAATTATTGCAATTCTAATGAAGCACGTTGCCATAATGAAGCACGTTGCCATTGCAAGAACAGAAAGCAAGCTTTCTCAATAGATGAGGTTGTGAAACAGGGGATGGCATGGCAATGGCCGTGGGAAACAGGGTATAGAATAGATAGAGATAAATTGGACAGCTGCAGTACATGTTCTGATAAGTATTGCTATACCATAGTAACCTAGCCCACTTGCAGAACCACGTGCTAGTGTTCCGCCAAGACGGTAAGGACCAATCAGTTCAGCAGCATGCTGATCTTGTGCAAACCAACTACCGTACAAAGAACGGCTGCAACATAATAGATTCCAAAAAGTTTCAGTGACGCCGCTCATGCACAAGAGAACGAAGCATCCCCTACAGCTGGGAATAGTGTCCAGGCAGGTCCCAGAAAAAGTACAAGACAGCCCGATTCAAGTAGAGAGTCCTGCCAGCCTGCCAGCCTGCCAGCCTGCCAGCCTGCCAGCCTGCCAGTCTGCCAGTCTGCCAGGTCCCTCCTTCTCAACCCCTCCACCTCCCGTGCTCGTCTCTAGGTCAGGCTGCCAAGCCGAGTCGACTTGTGAGCCAGCTCGAACGAATCCTCCCTAAACCTCCACTGCAATCACCGACTTCACTCTGTGGCCCGCACTGTCGCTCCAAGTCAGGCTGCCAAACCTCCACCCACTCCCCGCTGCTGCCGCTCCCGCACGCGGGGTCAGTTTCACCGAGAATCTCATAGCATTGGCAGCACCTGTTTCAATGGTGAAGCTTGCAGGAGTGACCTCTACATCCACACCAGCCGGCTCCACCACACTTGCTTTATACGTTGCCGTGGCGCCCAGATTGGTAACCACGCGCGTTACCGTAACCGCGCCTTGCAGATTCGACACGGCGATCGCTGCCCGGTTGAGATCCCGGGCGGCGAGCGGCGACACCTCCTGCCCGTCCTGGAGAATCTTCCCAGCAAGCGCCGCATCCTGCCCGGTGAGAAACCGCAGAAAGTGTGGCACCTCGGCATTGTAAACCAGCCCAGGCCCAGGACTGAACATCTCGTCAACATCCAGGTGCCCCGCGCCCATATCCATAGGCGTGGGCGCATCTGCTTTCACCGGGTCCTGCCTCACCATGGTCGCATTGGCAGTAGTGGTCAGCACGGACATGACTTGCACGGGTGTGAGCGCTGGATTCCACTGCATCAGCAGCGCAGCCACCCCTGCCACGTGTGCTGCTGCCACAGACGTCCCGGACCCGATCTTGAACTCTGTGGTGTCTGAGAGGGTTGTGCCTCTGGAGGCGGCCCAGATGAAGGCGCCTGGAGCGACGAGGTCGGGCTTGAATACGTCTGTGGTGGCGCCTTGAGAGAGAGGGCCGGTGGAGGATGTTGCGTACATGACTGGCGCTGGCAGGTCGGATGCTGTTGTGAATGCTGACGAGAGGGACGCATGCGGACTGCACGGGAGAAGGGTGAGGGGACGGGGAATGGGTGGTGGCGCGGGTGCGGGTGCAGGGTGGAAGAAGGGGAAGGGCGCAGGAGAGTGGGGAATGGAGAGGTGAGAGGTTAAGGGTGGACTAACAGAGAGGTGTTGACAGATAGGAGGACGGATTTTGGCAAAGCAGGCGCACGCACACGTGCACAAGCACAAGCTTTAATCCCCGAGCCAAACCCTGAGCCCGAACCAAAGCCCGAGCCCGAACCTCAGCCCGAGCCTGAGTGTGGCGGCAGCACAGCACAGCACAGCACAGCACGCACTTGGGTGTTTGGAGGAAGGCGAGGAGGGAATCGGAGTCTCCCACGCTGACGCCCACCACGGGCAGGTCGCGAGCATACGGCTGGTTGGTGCGCGGCGAGCTGTGCAGCACCACGCCCACCGCGCCTTTTGCCTTGGCCTCGGTCACCTTTGCGGTCAGAGGCACGTCACCCCCCGCCACACACACCACTAGCTTGCCGTTCACCAGTGCTGGGTCGAGCGTCCCTGGTGCACACCCGTCCGCCTGGCAAGGGGATGTGTGGAGGGAGGGAGGGAGGGAGGAAGGGAGGACCTTTGAGGCGCTTCAAAAGCCACCAGCTTGCCGGTCACCAGTGCTGGGTCTAACGTCCCTGGTGCACTGCAAACCCGCCCGCCTGGCAAGAGGGGAAAGAGGGGAAAGAGGGGAAGAGGTGGGGTTTCAGTCGACTCAAAGCTTGCCGGGTGCAAACCCGTCCGCCTGGCAAGAGGGGAAAGAGGGGAAGGGAGGGGGCTTGCGTCGACTCAAAGCTTGCCGGTTAGCAGTGTTGGGTCTAGCGTCCCTGGTGCACTTCACACCCGTCCGCCTGCCGAGGGGGGGGCTGTGGAGGGAGGGAGAGAGGGAGGGGGTTGGGGTGCACGCGGTGAGGCGGATGGCATAGAGTGGGGTTGCTTACGTTGGGGCAAGCAGGGTGCTTCCTTTCATGGATACGCACATTCACTTTCCTCATGGCAACCCGTTCCGTGTTGACCTCATGGCAGGGTCTAGAAACTCACAGGGCTCACCCTGGCAGCACTCGCTCACCCTGGCCTGGTAGCACTCCCTCCCTTGCCCACCTTGGCAGGGCTGATGGGCACGTTGGTGATTGCGGTGGCTGTTGGTTGCAGAGGGGAAAGCAGGGTGCTTCCTTGGAATCTCGCAGGGCTCTCCTTAACAACACGCACTCACCTCGGCAGTGACTTTTGAGTCGACGCAAGAGTCAGGGCTCTCCTTGACAGCACTCACTCACCTGGGCAGCGGCAGCGGAGGCGAGCTTGGCGTCGGGCGAGTGGATGATGGGCACGTTGGTGATTGCGCTGCTGCCCGCTCCCAGCCCGTTCACGTCCAGCTCTGAGCCGTTGGACAGCATTAGCTTTGCTGAGAAGCGCCGGTTGATGGTGCTGCGGGGGGGGAAGAGAAGGCAAGGGGTGGGTGGGCGAGAGGGGGAAGCGCCTTGTGAGTCGTCTCAAGAGTCGACCCCAGCCTGTTCACGTCTAGTTCTGTGCCGTTGGACAGCAGGAGCTTTGCTGAAAAGCGCCGGTTGATGGTGCTGCGGAGGAGGCAAGGGGTGGGTGGGACGGGGAAGAAATGGGTGAGAAAAAGGGAGGGGAGAGTTGGGGAGATTACGAGATAAGAGAGTGACGAGAATCAGAAACATTTGCCCTGAGTAACCCCCCAATTCCCCTCCTCCCCTCCCCTCACCCTTTCTTTCGAAATCAACAAGCCTCCAACCAACACCTCTTCCCACCACTTTCCCCTTCCCCTCCCCCCAGCTTCCCCCCTCCCCCTCCCCCTGCCCCTCCCACTCCTCCTCCCCACCTTCCTTCCCCACCTTCTTTCCCGTCCCCCCCCTTTCCTCCACGTACGTTGCCCCGACCGTCAAGTAAAACGGTGAGAAGTTTACGACAGTCCGCGCCGCCTCACTGCCCTTCCCGCCATTCCCAGCCGCGGCCACCACCAGCGTTCCCGCCATGCTCGCATACAGCACCGGCAGATCATCAAAGTAGCTCTGCCCGCCGTCCACAGCACCCAGAGCCAGCAAGATAACAGCGCAGCCGTCCGCTACGGCTTGATCCATGGCCTGCTCGATGTCCGCGGTGGTGGCTACGAGGCCTGAAGATTCGCTGCTGCGCCAGAAGACCTTGTATGCTGCGATGCGCGCCCGTGGTGCTGTGCCGCTGCCCGCGCCCACGGTCTGCCCGCGCGCGACTGTCATGGGCGTGTCGCGATTGCCCGCTGCCGCACTGGCAGAGGGGGGAGGACGGAGGGAGGGCGGGGGCGGAAGGGAGGCGGGGGGAGTGGAGGAGAGGGGAGGATCACAGGGAGGGCCGGTGTGTGGGGAGGGGGAGCGGAAGGGGAAGAGATATTTAAGAGAGAACGAGGGTGGAGATTGAGATGTGCGGAAGGAGTGGGAAGAGTACAGGAGCAGCCGCGGTAGCAAGGGTGGGGATTGGAAGGGATTGCATGACGTGCCAAGAGGCAGTGCTCGCATCGCAATGAATAACAGCAAGCAGTGCTGAGCAGCCGCAAGCAGTGCTGAGCAGCCGCAAGCAGCGGGAAAGGAGTAAACATCGAGCAGCAGCAAGCAAACGAACGAGCCGGCAAGGAAGGACTCACGCGGCGACCCAGGAGCCATGGCCGTCAGCATCACGAGGCGAGCGCCAATCGGAAGAAGTATCAATCTCGCCGAACTCGCTCTCAAACGCCGTGGGGAAGAAGCTCGCCTGCACGAGCTTGCGCGAGCACCCCTTGAAGTCCGCCGTGCGCGCACAGTCCGTGGACAGCGCGTGCCAGCTCCGCGGGAACCCGCTGTAGCCCTCCTGCACAAGGGGGGGAGGGGGGGGGGGGGGGAGATGGGGGAGAGAGAGCAGCAGGGAGGGCGAGGGGGACGGGGGACGGAGAGCCGAGCATTTAGCGGCTGGGTGCATGTGCGCGTTGAGTTGAATGGGATCAAGGCTGGTGGGGCGGGAGATGAATACCAAGCATTCCGCATGTGCAAGAGGGTGCGAGGCAAAGAGGGGAGCGAGGTCGGGAGCGGGGCGGGGAGCGGGAAGGGGAGCAGGGAAGGGGAGCAGGGAAGGGGAGCAGGGAAGGGGAGCAGGGAAGGGGAGCAGGGAAGGGAACGGAGAAAAAACGGGAGAGGACACGATAAAAGAAAGCGTAAGAATTACGTCATTCCCATCCCCCTCCCGCTGCCCCTCCCGCGCCCCCACCCGCACCCTTTCCCCCTTTTCCCGTTCCAACAACACCGCACCTCTCCTCACCCACCCCCCGTTTCCCCATACCTCGCTAAAGGAGGGGTTTTCCGGCCAGATACCCGTGTCCACGACGCCAATCACGGCGTCCTCGCCCGTATAACTCGCGCTCCAGAAGGTCTTGGGGAGATTAAGTAGCGCGGGCGTCTCGCTCGTCTGCTTCTGCACCGCGCGGCTCCGCAGCACCTGCAGCACGCGCACGTCGCTGCGCAGACTCTCCGCCTGCGCCGCCGTCAGCACCGCCGCGAACCCGTTGGAGATGTAAAAGTACCGATATAAGATGTCCCGTGTGATGTTAGTGAGTCCCGCCTGTCGCGCAACTTTATTCTGCTCGTCCTGTAACGTGTCTACTAGCGATTGGATTAACGCGCTCGACCGGTCGAACCACGGCCGCCCGTTGCGCGTCTCCGCGCCCCAATCCGCCGCCGCCAGCTTCCGCCTGTTTCTCCGCGCGCCCTCCCGCGCAACGTCTCCCCCATCCCGCGCCATCCGCGCGGAAACACTCTCCTCCACCGATCTGGCTTCCGTCAGCAGCCTCCGCGCGGCCCCCCCGGTCCCGACACCCCCGTTGCTGCTACCACTCCCGGCACTCGCGGCACTACTGCCCGAGTCGCTACCGCCGCGAACGGGCGAGCCGCCGCCGGCGGACGCGGAGTTGATGGAGGCGGAGAAGAGCGCGGCGGACGTGGTCGAGACGGAGTCGGGGCTGAGCGCGCCGGAGAACTTAACGCTCGCCGCCGTCGACGGCGCGCTCACCTGCACCGCCACGGGCGCGCGGCGCAGGCGCACGATGTACACGTCGCCGCGCGTGATGGCACGCGCGCGGGAAGGTCGGTGGCCTGGAAGGGGAGTGGGCGGAACGTGGGGAGGGGGGATGAGTGGAGTGCGGAGGCGAAATGAACGGAAGTCACCGCCGGCGCAGGCGCACGATGTACACGTCGCTGCGCGTGACGGCGCTCGCGCGGGTCGGTCGGCCTGGAATAGGCGGCGTGAAGGGGAATGGGCGGAAAGGCGACATTTGAGTCGACTCGGAAGTCACCGCCGGCGCAGGCGCACGGCGTACACGTCGCCGCGCGTAGCCGCGCGTGATGGTGCGCTCGCGGGTAGGGTTGCCTGGAAGGGGATTCGGCGGAAAGACGGGAGGGAGAAGTGGAGCGCGGAGGCGAAATGAGCGGTAAGCCTAATGAGCGGAAAAGTAATGTGGGAGAACCGAAGGCAGAACGAGCGGAGGCCGGCAGCGCCTCGACGGTTCGCGCCGTCTGGACTTGCGGAGGGCGGGAAACAGACGGGGAAGGGACGGGGGAGTGGGACGGGAGAAAGCGGAGGCAACGAGGGGCGGAGCGCGGAGACGATTTGCGCGCAGAGAAAGCTTATAAGGAATAACCGCCATCCACAGGTGGAAGCGAGCAGCCGCTCAAGGCGGCGCTTTCGGAGGAGAGGACTATTAACGGCCTCATCAACGCACGCTGCGGCTAACCCCGAGTGAACGGCCCTTATCCGTTTCCATGCCGATGGTGAGGCGGAAGTGCGGACATTCGAGCGCGACGAGTTGACGTAATACGCGATGAGCTGCGGAACAGCCGCGCCGCGATCATGATGACGAGCTTTTGAGACGACTTAAAAGTCATGATATTGGGCGGTGGAGAGGTGCGAAGCAAGCCACGCACGTCGCACGCACACAGGTGGACGCGCAAGGGGTAGAGCGGCAGACAGCAGCAGCCCACCGAGAACAAACCGCGGCGCACCTGGTGCGAGCCAGTTGGCGGCAGATGTATGTTCGACGAGCAGCGGAAGCAGCAGCGCGAACAGGGTTAGCCATCTCGCCTTGGCCGTGATCCTCGCTCGCGCGTGCGAGCTTGCGAATAGTACCATGCTACCGGCGGGCCTAGATTCGGCCAGATTTTGATGCGAGCAGAGCTAGACTGGGCTAGATTGGTACGCCGGCAGAGCTAGATTCCTTTGCCGTGCTCCTGAGCGGCGGAACTACGAAGTGAATGTGGTGAGGGTTCAGGCTGGGACGGGTGAGTAAAGAAAAGCGTTTTTATTAGGGGCGACGAGAATAGAGTAGAGCGAAACGAGAGTGAAGCGCAGCGCGCGCGAAAGTTCAACGAGCAGGCTAACTAAGCGGGACACACTTGATGGAACCGTGGTCGTCTTTTTTTTTTTTTTTTTTTTTTTTTTTTGTTGAGTGTTATTACACTATGAAAGCGCATACATCCTCAGTCGTAACTGAACCGTGGTCGTCTACCGCAGTAAGGTGGTCAAATGTGGCAAGTGAAAGGCAAAGGTGAGGAGCAGCAGTTTCGCGAGTGTGACATGAAATTATTGGAGATTCGGCGAAGCGCAAAGAAGCGGGTGAGGCGAGAGAGAGAGAGGGCCACGCAGTAGGAAGGTGAGGTGATGAGGTGAGTGGGAACCCAGCACACACAGAGGTACACCTGGGCTCCACTAATTTCAAGCCCTGGAAAACGTTTTCAGAGACACCCTAGACCAGATTCGGCCGTATCTTTCAGACACCCAGAATCAAAACGATATTAAGGACGCTCTCCTCAACGGTTATTTCAAACAATAAATCCCTCAGTGGATCAGGCTTACCTCCCACTCTGACGGGAAATATTTCTAGTTGCGACCTTCGTTGCGTCATCGCCCTCACAAGGAGTCCGTAACCTTACCCACTTCAAAATATGTTTCACTCTGTACAACCCTTAGTCCCAGACATAATAAGGGTAGCTACCCGCGAGCGCCCAATTTCGGGCCTTGAAATTAGTGGAGCCCAGGTGTAAGGGGAAACGAGAGTCGAACTGGAGGCAGCAGCCCGTGGCTGTAGCGACGTACGCACCGTGTCGCAAAGCGCGTTCCCCTCCCCATGCATGCCTTTGCCATGGCCCATGGCCCTTCCTTTTCCTCCCTCCCGCCAGACCATACCGTACAATCGGGAAGGGGGAGCGGCGAAACACTGGACGGTGGTGGGCTTGTCATGGGCAGCTCAGGCTGCCCGTAAAACACACTCTCCGACGCAACCGACCACGTGCCGCTAGTCTGTGGTTCTGGAAGCCCAGTGCAGTGTTCAGTGCTACGAAGGAGATTCAAAGGAGTGAGCGTGGACTGAAGAAACTTAGCAAATGGTACTGTAGTAGTTCTGAAGTGAGTGGGAAACCCGCAGGGCAGACCTTGTGGAGTGGTAATGTACAGTACGAGTTGTTTCAGAATTAGCACTAACAAACCACCACGAGCTTACAATTTTGACTTGGTCAGCAATTTTCAATTCAGGAATCAAGAGAAGCTCGGTAAGAAGAATCGGTTACTCGTAGGACGCCGCTTTTAAAAATACACCTTTTGACTTACTAGTAGAACTTACAGAGTACACAATGTAAACGAACATCGAGAATGTGACAACCGGAATGATATACAATGAAAAGTGATCGGGTTAAATAGGGGGATTCCTAGCTAGGGGGGAAGGTCGGGCAAGATGATGTCCTGGCAAAATTGGCGTCGGTGTGGAAATCGATGACGAATCCAGGTGTTGTACGTCCATAAAATCTTTGAGGGCGAACCAGGAGAAGTAGCCCAGAAACGCAATGACGTATTTCGAGTACTCGAACTAACATTTATTGTTGTTTCACCACCAAAATTTCCAGCAATGTCTTCAGCAAATGACGCCTGCGAAATAAATGTTGTTATTATGGGTTAGGCGATTTGCCTTTTTGCCGCTTATAGAGTTGGAGATGTAGCGTCATGAAATTCTCTGGTAGAAAATCATATAATGAAGGCGATTTGCAGCGAAGGTGATTATCGAGAGAAGGTGATTGTCGTCGGAGAAGCAACCGTATCGAATATCACTCCGAAATTAATGTCGAACGCAGTTTCGATGTCAAATGATGTGAGCTCGTCGGCAGGTTTGTCCAGACTCGCCAAGCGTGTTGTCGTAGGTCGCCGAGTGCTCCCGGGCAGAGATGAAAACGTACAGCTGTCTCTCACCCCCTTCCATTGTTGTCGTTGCCTCCTCCAGTTCGTTGTATGTTGCTCGTACCCCTCAAAAAGTATGCGTAGTTCTCGTGATGTTGCTCTTCATTCATTTCGTATGCGATTAACCAAGCGAATGCTAATGCACCGAAAATGCATTTTCGACTTCGACATTTACGGTGTGGTTGCTGTTAGAACTAGGAATAATGCATTAGGTAAAGGGAGGGGGATACAAGGAGAATGTCGAGATGGTTTCTGTACCCCCTAAAGCTAGCCCCAATACAGCCTAAATATAACTAAATATATATGTTTTGACACACCCCCATAGGCGAAGTGGGGGATAGCCAGAGCTAGCAATAGTCACAAGACCAGTCAAGAGAAGAAACAAAGCAAAGCAAAGCTCAGGGTGGATCTCAAGATCACCACGCATTTCGAGCACAAGCAAGCGGCCACAAAACCAGTTCACATGCTAAGTATATAATAGCAAGAGCAGTACACTGATCACAACCTAGCAAGTGCAAACATGCAGGTATAATCATATATATCAGAGTACAACAAGTGCAAGGCAAGCTCAAGCGACAAGCAGGTGAGGCAGAGTGGGCACAAGCCCAAGAGCAGTGCAGAAACGCTGATGATCATTAGACCCAAGGGCCTTGGTGAAGACATCAGCATTGTTGGCCTGTGTGGCCACGTAAGCAAGACGAAACTGACCACGCTGCTGCAGCTCTCGCGTGAGCACGTAACAGAGAGCAATGTGCTTCGTCTTGTGCTCCAGTCGCTGGTCCTGATACAAGGCAATCATGGCCTTATTGTCGACGTACAGAACTGGAGGAAAACGAGACCGCTCACCCAAGTCGGTCAGAAGGTAGGCCAGCCAGCGGAGCTCCTGTGCAGCCATAGCCCCAGCTTAGATCTCGGCCTCACCACTGGAACTAAGTACAGAAGACGAGCGAGTGGACCTCCACGAGACAGAACCAGCGCCGAGGCTGGAGCTGTACCCCTGTGTCGACCGGTGAGTCGTTTGGTCGTCAGCCCAAGAAGCTTCGTCGGTGAAAACAACTGAACCTTGTCCTCCAAGCACGAGCCCCATGCCCGATGTACTGCACAAGTAGCGCAATACCCTCTTCGCAGCATCCCAGTGCACCTTTTGGTGTCTACCGGGAGCCACGTAGCGAGCCAGGAGGCTGAGAGGGTACGCGAGTTCAGGTCGTGTGCACGCCATCACGTACATGAGGCAACCCACAAGCTCTGGATACGGACCAGTCGGCTCTACGGACTCGTCTGAAGGTGGAGCTGAGAGCGAGTGGGCTGTAGTCAGAGGAGTGGACTGTGGCGAGGACCACGAGAAGTCGAAGCGCTGAAGGACCTGCTGCACCATGTGTGACTGAGTGAGGGTGATGGTGTGCCGTGCTCTGTCCCGGGTGATTTTCAAGCCAAGATAGCTCCGCAGCTCACCCAGGTCAGTGCAGGTGTGTCTCTCCTGCAGCTTCTCCTTCACTAGGGCCAGTGCCTCGGTGTCAGCAGTAGCAAAAACCAAGTCGTCTACGTACACGATAACGTAGAACAGCGGCAGAGAAGTGCCTGTGCGGAGAAACAGCGAAGGGTCAGCAGTCGAGGGAGCAAAGCCAAGAGCCGCAAATGTTGTCATCAGCGTGTCGTGCCACTCACGGGGCGCCTGACGCAGACCGTAGACTGGTCGCCGAAGACTCCAATAGGTACCCTAAAAAAACGACCCAGTGAAGCCACGAGGGCGGCGCAACCATATAGCCTCGTGAAGGCTGCCCTGCAGGAAAGCTGTCGAGAACTCGAGGGAGTGCAGCTTGTAGTCGCGCTGTGCTGCAACGTGTAGTATCACCCAAAGAGTGGTCATCTTCGGGGTGGGGGAAAAGGTCTGGAAGAAGTCGACCCCCTCACGCTGACTGAAGCCTCGTGCAACGCAATGAGCCTTAAAGGCAGGCGGAGAACCCGGCGGCCGCTTCACCCTGAAAACCCACATGACATCGACTATGTTCGCCCCAAGTGGGGGAACCTTGTCGACGTAGGTGCCTGTGGACTTCCAGGAAGCCATCTCTGCGTCCATGGCTATTTGCTACTGAGAGGAGTACGGACCCGTGATCGCCTCTGCGTAAGAGCGCGGGGTCGGGATGTCCAGTGCATCCGGGTCTCCCTCAGGGCAAAGTAGCGTGGACGCGAGATGAGGTGCAGCGGCCGCTAGGCACTCCAGCTCAATCTGCCTGTCCTCAAGGATGTCACAGCCAAGGGCAAGCTCACCCCCGACGGACGGAGGACAGGAAGAGTCAAAGTCAAGAATCGCAGCGTAGTCAAGGCGGCACAAAGCAGCAAAGTCAACAAGCTCAGCAACTAAGGCAAACGCAGCAGCAGACTCAAAGGAAGGTCAGTGACAACTGTGGCCAAGGGACGTGTGACAGTAGGACTAGCAGCACGAGCAAGGTCAGACTCAGGGTCAGGAACGTGAGGAAGAGAAGACACTGGAGGTGACAGCAGGACAAAACGCTGTGGAATAGAGGAAGGACGAAGTGCCATGATGTGTGTACTAGTGACAGGAGGAGGACGAGGACGCACAACACGACGAGCACGGAAAGGCGTGACAGGACGCGACGCAGGCTCTCGACGCTGAGTGAGGGACTCTGTCACCGCAGTGTGTGGAGCAGGAGCAGGCAGTGGGGAGTGAGGCAATAGCTGTGGCTGAGACTGGTCAGCTGGTGGAAACAGTCACGGAGGTGTAGTGCCAGCAACAGGGAATTCAGTAACAGCAGGCAAGAGACTGAGAAGGTAACTAAGCGCAGACTACTGCGGCTGAGTAGTTGCACCCCCAGAACCTCCAGCTCCAGTAGCAACAGCAGCACCTCCAGTGTCAGCACCACCAGGACCTTCAACTCCATGACCAACAGCACTAGCACCTGCAGGGCCGTTACCTCCAGTACCTCCAGCTCTAGCACGACCAGCCCCGCCACCGGGGCTGCCCCACCAGACAGCCCACTCTCGAAGCCGCTCCGGCGAGAGAGGCTCCTGCTGACGTGAGACAGGACCACCAGCTGCAGCACCCACAGAGGCAACACCTCCAGTACCTCCAGTAGCACCTGTGTCTTCAGCACCTCCAGCACCAATCGTCAAACTCATATGTATAGTCTATCTAGGCTGTAGTGGGGTAGACACTATAGGGTACAACACTTCTAGGTGTCCTACTTGTACCCACTTCTTCCTTAGTCATCATCATTCCTCGTGATTCTCACATGGTATAGAGCGGGTTCCCTAGTGGGACCGTTTCTTCCTAAGGGCCCACCATAAATTTTTTTTTTTCCTAACCTGCCCGAAGCGCGCTTCGCGCTCTGACCTGCCCTACCCTTTCGCGGCCCCTTAGCGGCCTGCCCTGCTTCTGAGGCCCGTCGCGGCCCCCCCTTTCCGGCCCCTTCGCGGCCCCTTCACGGCCCCTTCGCGGCCCCTTCGCGGCCCCTTCGCGGCCCCTTCGCGGCCCCTTAGCGGCCCCTTTGCGGCCCCTTAGCGGCCCCTTCGCGGCCCCTTCGCGGCCCCTTAGTGGCCCCTTCGCGGCCCCTTCGCGGCCCCTTTGCGGCCCCTTAGCGGCCCCCTTTGCGGCCCCTTCGCGGCCCCGCCCCGCTGCCCGTAGTGGCCCCGCCCCGTCGCCAGTCGCGGCCCTGCCCCGTCGCCAGTCGCAGCCCCGCCCCGTCGCCAGTCGCGGCCCCGCCCCGTCGCCCCTGCCTCGTCGCGACGCCTCAGCGGGACCCACGCGTCGCCCCCGCCTTGTCGCGACGCCCCTGCGGGACCCGCGAGGCGCGGCTCCTGCGCGTCGCGACGCCCCTGCGGGACCCGCGTGGTGTCGCCCCTGCCCGCCGCGGCGCCCTGCCCTAACCCGCGCCCGACCTTCGGTCGGCCGCCCCTGCCCCCCCCTGCAGCAGCCGCCCCTGGCCAACGGGGCAGCCGCCCCTGCAGCAGCCGCCCCTGGCCCCTGGAGCAGCCGCCCCTGCAGCAGCCGCCCCTGGCCCCTGGAGCAGCCGCCCCTGCAGCAGCCGCCCCTGGCCCCTGGAGCAGCCGCCCCTGGCCCCTAGAGCAGCCGCCCCTGGCCCCTGGAGCAGCCGCCCCTGGAGCATCCGCCCCTGTAGCTGCCGCGGAGCCTTCGCCCTGCAGTGATAGCGGCCTCGCCGTTGCCGCCGTCGTACGCCTCTCAGGACGTCACGTTTGACGAGTCGTTTCCTTACTACCGTCTCTTCCCCTACCGCACTGCTCCCCTTCCCCCCCCGCCGCTCTTCCTCGTGCCAGGTCCCCCCCCGGTAGACCCCCTCCCCCCCCAGGGTCCTGCCCCCTCAGGTGTGTCCCAGGTAGACGCGGTCGAGCCTGTCGAGGTAGCTGTTGACTCTGGTGCTGCTAGGGGTGCTGAGCCTGCGGGTGCCGGGTCTGGGGGTGCTGAGCCTGAGCGTGCGGAGCCTGGGGGTGCTGGGTCTGGGGGTGCTGAGCCTGAGCGTGCGGAGCCTTGGGGTGCTGGGTCTGGGGGTGCTGAGCCTGGGGTTGCTGAGTCTGGGGGTGCGGAGCCTGGCAGAGCTGGGCCTGGAGGTCCTTCGGGTGCTTCGTCCCGGCGGGAGCTACCCTCCCCACAGGAGCTGCGCGAGTGGTTTGCTCGGCGCTGGAGCCGTGCTGCTGGAGCTGGTGGTGCTGTCGGTGCTGGAGGTTCTACTTCTACTAAGGGTGCTGGAGCCACGGGTCCCGGAGGTGCTCGTACTGGAGGTACTGGTGCTGCTGGGCCTAATGGTACTACTGGTGCTGGAGCTGCTGGCGGAGCTGGAGCTGGCGGTGCTGCTGGAGTCGATGCTGCTGGAGGTACTGGAGCCAGAGCTGCTGCGTCTTCCGGTGGTCCTACTGGAGCTGGAGCTGGAGCTGCTGGAGGTACTGGAGCTGGAGGTGCTGCTGGAGCCAGTGCTCCTGTGGGTGCTGGAGTTGGCGCTACTGGAGCTGGTGGTGCTGCTGAAGTTGGAGCTGACACTGGGGGTGCTGGTGCTGTCCCTGCTGGTTCTAGAGGCGCCACACGGCCGCAGCCGTACTTCGTTCCGCTTCTTGAGCAGGTTCTTGGTCTTCCGCCTTCTTCTGGTCCTGCTCCTTCCTTAGAGTGTCCACTTCCTGTCCAGTCCGAGTCACAGTTACCGCTGGCCTCCCCACTGCCTGCTCCTTCTCCCTACACTGGTCTTACTTGAGGTCTTGCTGAGCGTCGTGAGCCTGCGTCGCGTCCTGCGTCGCCTGTTCGTGCTGCTCGCACTGGTCGTCGTGTTCCTCCTCCTGTCCCCGGCACGCACCAGATGGCACTGCGTCCTTCCACTGCTCCACAGCGTGTCCCTCTGCCGTCTCCTCCTGAGTCCTCTCTTCCTGGTCTTGCTGACCCGGCGTCTGACTCCCTTCGTGCTGCCAGTCCTACTATCATGCGTCTCCTGGATACTGTTGTCACTGACCCTTCCTTTGAGTCCACTGCTGCGTCTGCCTTAGTTACTGAGCTTGTCGACTTCGCTGCTCACTGTCGTCTAGACTACGCCGCTAGTCTTGTTGCTGAGTCTGAGTCTGTCTGTCCTCCGTCCGTCGGGGGTGAGTGTGCTCTTAGCACGGACGTCCTTGAGGACAGGCAGGAGGAGTTCCAGTGCATTGCTGCTGCTTTACCTCATCTCGTGTCCATGCTAGTTGCCCCTGAGGGAGACCCAGATGCACCAGACATCCCGACCCCGCGCTCTTACGCAGAGGCGATAGAGGGTCCCTACTCCTCTCAGTGGCAGTCAGCCATGGACGCAGAGATGGCTTCCTGGAAGTCCACAGGCACCTACGTCGACGAGGTTCCCCCACCTGGGGCGAACATCGATAGTGGCATGTGGATTTTCATGGTGAAGCGGCCGTCGGGTTCTCCGCCTGTCTTCAAGGCGCGTTACGTGGCTCGAGGCTTCAGTCAGCGACAGGGAGTTGACTACTTTCAGACCTTCTCTCCCACCCCGAAGATGACCACTCTTCGGGTACTGCTGCACATAGCCGCTCAGCGCGACTACGAGCTTCACTCTCTTGACTTCAGCACTGCTTTCCTACAGGGCAGCCTGCACGAGGAGATCTGGCTGCGCCGCCCACCTGGCTTCACTGGGTTGTTTCCTCCTGGTACCCAGTGGAGCCTCCCGCGGCCAGTCTACGGTCTCCGCCAGGTGCCCCGTGAGTGGCACGACACAGTGATGACTACACTTGCGGCACTTGGGTTTGCTCCTTCTACTGCCGACCCGTCGTTGTTTCTACGCACCAACACCTCTTTGCCGCCGTTCTACATCCTCGTGTACGTCAACGACTTGGTCTTTGCTACTGCTGACACTGCTGGACTCGCCCACGTGAAGTCTGAGCTACAAAAGAGACACACGTGCACAGACCTGGGTGAACTGCGCAGCTATCTTGGCTTGTAGATCACCCGGGACAGAGCACGGCGCACCATTACTCTGACTCAGTCACACATGGTGCAGCAGGTCCTTCAGCGCTTCGACTTCACGTACTCCTCGCCTCAGGCCACTCCTCTGTCTACTCGCCACTCGCTCTCAGCTCTGCCTTCGGATGAGTCCGTAGAGCCGAGTGGCCCATACCCAGAGCTTGTTGGTTGCCTCATGTACCTGATGACCTGCACTCGACCTGACCTGGCATACCCTCTTAGCATCTTGGCACGCTATGTTGCTCCTAGGAGACACCGACCAGAGCACATGGCTGCAGCGAAGAGGGTGTTGCGCTACTTGTGCAGTACGTCGGGCATGGGGCTCGTGCTTGGAGGGCGGAGTTCAGTGGTCCTCACTGGTCACGCAGACGCGTCTTGGGTTGACGACCTGGCTGCGCAGCGGTCGTCACAGGGTTACACCTTCAGCCTTGGTTCCGGCTCTGTTTCGTGGCGGTCTACCCGCTCGTCTTCTGTTCTCAGCTCCAGCTGTGAGGCTGAGATCTACGCAGGGGCCATGGCTGCACAGGAGTTACGCTGGCTCACCTACCTGCTGACTGACCTAGGAGAGCCGCCTCGTTCTCCTCCAGTTCTGTACGTAGACAACAAGGCCATGCTGGCCTTGTGTCGGGAGCACAGACTGGAGCACAGAACGAAGCACATTGCTCTTCGCTACTTCCTTGCTCGTGAGCTGCAGCAGCGTGGTCAGCTGCGCCTTGCTTACGTGGCCTCTCAGGCCAACACTGCTGATATCTTCACCAAGGCACTTCAGCCTTGTGATCATCAACGCTTCTGTACTATGCTAGGTCTTGTGCCTACTTGGCCTCACTTGCTTACCTCTTGACTTTGCTTGTACTGTGATCTATATATACCTGCACCTGCATGTTTACCTTTATATATAATCCTGCATGTGAACTGGCCTTGTGGCCTTTGAACCTGTGCTCGGACTGTGTGGTGACGTTGTGATCCACCCTGAGCTTGCTTTGCTTTGCTCTGCTTGACTGGTCTTGTGACCCCTTGTTCTCCCCCACTTTGCCTATGGGGGTGTGTCAAACTCATATGCTTTAGTCTATCTAGGCTGTTGTGGGGTAGACACTATAGGGTACAGCACTTCTAGGTGTCCTACTTGTACCCACCTCTTCCTTAGTCATCATCATTCCTCGTGATTCTCACACCAATACCTCCAGCACCAGCACCTCCAGCACCTCCAACGCTAGCACCTCCAGGGCCAGCACTAGCACCTCCAGGGCTAGCACCTCGAGTACCTGCAGCTCCAGCACGTCCAGCGCCACCAACAGGACTGCCCCAACGGACAGCCCACTTGCAAAGCTACTCCAGCGAGAGAGTCTCCTGCCGAGGTGCACCAGCACCACCTGAACTAGCACCACCAGAACCTCCAGCAGCAGCACCTCCAGCACCCCCTGCACCCGTAGGACTCGCAGCACCCCCGGAGGTAGCACCCCCAGAGCCAGCACCCCCAGAGTCACCACCCCCAGCAGCACCAGAGTCCACAGCGACGGACTGCAGAGGCGGTGAAGATGTCCGAGGCGAAAAACCAGGAGGGACCGCCAGGCGCGCGGAGCGGCGAGGGACCACGGTGTCGGTAGCAGTCGGGTCACCCCCCTCAGCTGGGCCAGAGGTGTTAGAGGAGACCTCCAAAGGCTCCACCAAGGGGGGTGGGTCTACCTGAGACACACCTGAGGGAGCAGGACCGGGAGGAGGGAGGGGGGCTACCGGGGAGGGGTCGACCAGCAGGGAGAGCGGCGGGAGGGGTACCGGGGAAGACGGTAGAAGCAGACTCACTCATCAAAAGTGACGTCGCGGGAGGACAGCACACGACGAGAGCCCGGGAGGTAAAACTGCCAGGGCGGTGTGTCTATGGGAAAGCCAAGGAACACGCACTGAAGAGTGCGTGGGGAGAACTTGTCCGCAGGCAAATCGCGAACAATAGAGAGGGAACCCTGGACCCGAAACTCCGACACATAGCCAACCTTCCCCGTTTAGTGCAGTGTAGGCGAGGTCTCCGGCACGGAAACACGGGGCCAGAGGTTGAGCTGATGTGCGGCGTATTGGACCGCAAACGACCACAGAAAATGGGCAACCGCATGAATTATGGAGGTGCAAGCAACCTCTATGACCAAGCCGATGCGGCGCTCGTCAATCCCAGTCTGCTCTGGAGAGGCCGAAAGCGTGAACGACTGGCAGATGCCCTCAGATGTCCTCAAGGAGGCAGGAGCAAAACTCACCACCTCGGTCAGAGTGCAGCCGTAGGACCAGAAGGTACTGGAGGAATCGAGCGCTAAGCTCGAGATGGACAGCGCGGATCCAGCGGATCAAGACAGGGCGGTGCAAGCGACCTCGGAAGTGGGGGCAGGGACCTGGGGAGACCAGACACAAGGAGACGGGAATGCTTGCCATGCAGGCGTGGCAAGGAGGGGTGACCAAGACGGTGGTGCCAGAGGAGAGTTTGGTGCGTGAGGAGACGACACGAACAGGACGCAGCGACCTCAACCGACGCAGCCACCTGACCCGACTCAGCGAACAGTGTGGACTCAGTAGTCAATGTGTACAGACCAGTCCCGGGCCTCCTGTTAGAATCTAGAATAGAACGAGAATGAATGAAACTAGGTAGGAGGGGGATACAAGTAGGAAACCCTAACAAAGCTGTACCCCCTAAGGCTAAACCCACTATAGCCTACACAATATGAACATATAATGTTTGACACACCCCCATAGGCTAAGTGGGAGACAACCAGATGGTCACAAGACCAGTCAAAGCAAAGCAAAGCAAGCTCAGGGTGGATCTCAAGGAAACCACACAAATTCTGAGCACAAGCAAGTGGTCACAAGACCAGTTCACATGCAGGTTGATAGTATAACAAGAGATACAGTGATCACAACCTAGCAAGAGTAAACAAGCAGGTATATATATAGAGATCACAGTACAAGCAGAGTCAAGAAGTAAGCAAGTGAGGCCCAGTAGGCACGAGGCCTAGAACAGTACAGAAGCGCTGATGGTCACAAGGCTGAAGCGCCTTGGTGAACACATCAGCAGTGTTGGCCCGAGTGGCCATGTAACGCAGACGAAGCTGACCGCGCTGCTGCAGCTCTCGAGCAAGGAAGTAGCGCAGAGCGATATGCTTCGTTCTGTGCTCCAGTCTGTGCTCCTCACACAAGGCAATGGCAGCCTTGTTGTCGACGTACAGCACTGGAGGAGAACGAGGCCGCTCTCCCAAGTCGGTCAGCAGGTAGGTGAGCCAGCGTAACTCCTGTGCAGCCATGGCTGTGGCGTAGATCCCAGCCTCACAACTGGAGCTGAGAACAGAAGACGAGCGTGTAGAACGCCAAGAAACTGAACCAGAGCCAAGGCTGAAGGTGTAACCCTGAGACGACCGCTGAGTAGCCTGGTCGTCAGCCCAAGACGCGTCTGAGTGCCCAGTGAGTACAACTCGGTCTCGTCCTCCAAGCACTAGCCCCATGCCCGACGTACTGCACAAGTAGCGCAACACCCTCTTAGCGGCATCCATGTGCTCCTTCCGGTGACGGCCAGGAGCGACATAGCGTGCAAGGATGCTAAGAGGGTATGCAAGGTCAGGTCGAGTGCAGGTCATCAGGTACATGAGGCAGCCCACAAGCTCTGGATACGGGCCACTCGGCTCTACGGACTCATCCGAAGGCAGAGCTGAGAGCGAGTGACCGGTAGGCAGAGGAGTGGGCTGAGGCGAGGAGTACGTGAAGCGGAAGCGCTGAAGGACCTGCTGCACCATGTGTGACTGAGTCAAGGTGATGGTGCGCCGTGCTCTGTCCCGGGTGATCCGCAAGCCAAGATAGCTTGTCAGTTCACCCAGGTCTGTGCACGTGTGTCTCTTCTGCAGCTCCGACTTCACGTGGGCGAGTGCCGCAGTGTCTGCAGTGGCAAAGACCAAGTCGTCGACGTACACGAGGATGTAGAACGGCGGCAGCGAGGTGTCGGTGCGTAGAAACAGCGACGGGTCAGCAGTAGAAGGAGCGAACCCAAGAGCCGCAAGTGTAGTCCTCAGTGTGTCGTGCCACTCACGTGGCGCCTGTCGGAGACCGTAGACTGGCCGCCGGAGGCTCCACTGGGTACCAGGAGGGAACGACCCAGTGAAGCCAGGTGGGCGGCGCAGCCAGATCTCCTCGTGCAGGCTGCCCTGTAGGAAAGCAGTGCTGAAGTCAAGAGAGTGGAGCTCGTAGTCACGCTGAGCGGCGACGTGCAGCAGAACCCGAAGAGTGGTCATCTTCGTGGTCGGGGAGAAGGTCTGGAAGAAGTCAACTCCCTCTCGCTGACTGAAGCCTCGTGCAACGTAACGCGCCTTGAAGACAGGCGGAGAACCCGGCGGCCGCTTCACCCTGAAAATCCACATGCCACTGACGATGTTCGCCCCAGGTGGGGGAACCTCGTCGACGTAGGTGCCTGTGGACTTCCAGGAAGCCATCTCTGCGTCCATGGCTGTCTGCCACTGAGAGGAGTAGGGACCCTCTATCGCCTCTGCGTAAGAGCGCGGAGTCGGGATGTCTGGTGCATCCGGGTCTCCCTCAGGGGCAACTAGCATGGACACGAGATGAGGTAAAGCAGCGGCAAAGCACTCAAACTCCTCCTGCCTGTCCTCAAGGACGTCCGTGCCAAGAGCACACTCACCCCCGACGGACGGAGGACAGACAGACTCAGACTCAGCAACTAGGCTAGCGGCGTAGTCGAGATGACAAGTGGCAGCAAAGTCGACAAGCTCGGCAACTAAGGCAGACGCAGCAGTGGACTCAAAGGAAGGGTCAGTGACAACAGTATCCAGGAGACGCGTGACAGTAGGACTGGCAGCACGAAGAGAGTCAGACTCAGGGTCAGCAAGAGCAGGAAGAGAGGACGCAGGAGGAGCCGGGAGAGGGACACGCTGGGGAGCAGTGGAAGGACGAAGCGCCATCTGGTGAGTGCCTGGGACAGCAGGAGGACGCTGACGCGGGACACGACGACCAGTGTGAGCAGCACGAACAGGCGACGCTCGACGAGACTCAGGCGACGCAGGACGAGTCTCAGGCTCACGACGCTCCGTAAGACCTCCAGTCGGACCAGTGTAAGGAGAAGGACCAGGGAGAGGGGAGGCAGACGGTAACTGTGACTGCGACTGGACAGACGGAGGACACTCTAAGGAGGGAGGAGGACAAGGAGGAGGAGGCTGACCAAGAACCTGCTGAAGGAGCGGAACGAAGTACGGCCGCGGCCGCGCAGCGTCAGGGTCCTCAGCACCAGCAGCAGCTCCACCTCCAGGGTCCTCAGCACCAGCAGCAGCTCCGACTCCAGGGTCCGCAGCACCAGCAGCAACTCCAACGCCCGGGTCCGCAGCACCAGCAGCAGCTCCAACGCCCGTGTCCTCAGCACCAGCAGCACCTCCAGAAGAAGCAGCACCTCCAGCAGCTCCAGCAGCCCCAGCACCAGCAGCACCTCCAGCAGCTCCAGCAGCACCAGCAGTACCACCAGCACTAGCAGCCCCTCCAGCAGCGTCAGCAGCACCAGCAGCTCCAGCACCAGCAGCACCTCCAGCAGCGCCAGAAGCACCGCCAGCAGCAGAACCTCCAGCAGCTGGGTCCGCGACACTAGGAGCGCCACTCCGAAGACTGCAGCGCCGTGCGTACCACTCTTGGAGCCGCTGGGGAGAGGGCAGCTCCCGCCTAGGAGGGGAAGCACTAGCACCAGCTCCAGCAGTACTCCTGGCTCCAGAAGCACCTCTCCTGAGGCTGCAGTACTGTAAGTACCACTCACGCAGCTGCTGTGAGGAGAGAGCTCCTCCAGGTGTAGCACTCCCAGGCTCAGTACCTCTAGACTCAGCACCCCCAGACTCAGCACCCGCAGGCTCCGCACCCCCAGGCTCAGCACCCCCAGATTCCGCAACCCCAGGCTCCGCACCCCCAGACTCCGCAACCCCAGGCTCCGCACCCCCAGGCTCCGCACCCCCAGGCTCCGCACGCTCAGGCTCAGCACGCTCAGGCTCAGCACCCCTAGCAGGACGAGAGTCGACAGCTACCTCGACAGGCTCAACCGGGTCTACCTGGGACACACCTGAGGGAGCGGCACCCTGAGGGGGGAGGGGGTCTACCACAGCAGCACCTGGCGCGAGGAAGAGAGGCGGGGGGGGGAGCGGGGCAGTGCGGTAGGGGAAGAGGCGGTAGTAGGGCACGGACTCGTCAAAAGTGACGTCCTGAGAGGGCAGGACACGGCGCGAGGTGGCGTGGTAAAACTGCCAACCAGACGCGTCCGGGACAAAGCCAAGGAAGACACAAGGAACAGCGCGGGAGGAGAGCTTGTCCGCGGACGTATCGCGAACAAAAGCTCGAGATCCCCAGACCCGAAAACGCGACGCATCGCCAACCTCTCCCGTCCAACGCAGTGTCGGGGAAGTCTCCGGCAAGGAGACACGGGGCCAGAGGTTGAGCTGATGCGCAGCGTATCGGACCGCAAACGGCCACAGAAAGTGGGGGGCAGCCGCATGGATCAAGGAGGTACGAGGGACCTCCATGACCAAGCCAATGCGGCGCTCAGCAACCCCATTCTGCTGTGGAGAGGCCGGAAGCGTGAACGACTGGCGGATGCCGTGCTCCGCACAGTAGGCTGCCAAGAGGTCGGAGGAGAACTCACCACCTCTGTCAGAGTGCAAGCGCAGGACAGGAAAGTCCGAGTGGAAACGCTCGCTGAGCTGGAGACGAGAAGCGCTGATCCAAGGGATCAAAACATCAGGGACCTCACCCTTGGTGCGCAAGGGGAAGACCGTGGTGTAGCGCGAGTAGTCGTCAACAACTATCAGGAAGTACCTCTCCTGACCCTGACCACGGACGCGGGCTGGGCCCCACACGTCCATGTGGAGCGTCTGCAAGGGAGCAGTCGTCGGGGGAAACGAGGAGGAGTGAGGAGCGGCGCGCTGCCGCCCCTCGACACAGGGAAGACAGGGAGGAGCAGGCGAGGGTGGGAGGGGAGGGAGAACCCTGGGAAGACCAGAGACAAGGTACCGTTTGTGCATGGCACGAAGGCGCTGCACGGACGGGTGACCAAGTCGGTGGTGCCAGAGGACGGTCTCGTGCGCCAGAGAGCGACACGAGCAGGGGGCCGACAGCTGACCTGACGCAGACGCAGACGCAGCTACCTGAGGGGACTCAGTGGTCAGTGTGTACAGGTCCGACCCCGGCTGCCGAGTGAAGGTAGCCAGGTGACGGCCCGTCCGAGCATACGTGCAGTGTGTCACGCGCTCGTAGGCAGGGGTGAACTGGTGAACACCCCCGTCCTGGAGCGCACAACCCGCCACCAAGTTCGTAGAGAACGAGGGGAGGTGGAGACCTGACAGTGTGCCCGACGGGACCGCAGGACAAGGAAGGACAGTGGAGGAGGTCGCAATGACCGGACCCCCAGAGGGGTCAGCGAGGGAGACAGCAACTGGCCGAGCAAGCGGCTCAAGGGCAGTGCGGTCACGAAAGAAACAGCGAGAAGCACCTGAGTCCAGAGTGAAGGTGTGCAGTGCCTCAGTCGACTCAGTACCAGGGGGCGCAGACTCACTAGCACCTAGAGCAGCAGCCTCACCAGCACCTGGGGTAGCAGACACACTAGCACCTAGAGCGGCAGCCTCACTCACAGGACACGGCAGCTGCACCTGTCCACTACCAGAAGCTCCCGAACGACGCACTCCAGAGCGACTACCACTACGGCCACCCCGACAGCCCCAACTGGCGTACCACTCACGAAGCTGCTGGGGCGAAAGAGGACACGGCAGCTGCACCTGTCCACTACCAGAAGCTCCCGACCGACCCACTCCATAGCGACTACCACTACGGCCACCCCGACAGCCCCAACTAGCGTACCACGCACGAAGCTGCTGGGGCGAAAGAGGACACGGCAGCTGCACCTGTCCACTACCAGAAGCTCCCGACCGACCCACTCCAGAGCGACTACCACTACGGCCACCCCGACAGCCCCAACTAGCGTACCACTCACGAAGCTGCTGGGGCGTGAGGGACTCACGCGCACGGCCCTGGAGCTGCATCTGGCCACGCCAGAAGCAGCAGTAGTAGCAGTAGCGGCAGTAACAGCAGTAACAGCATGAGCAGTAGCAGTGGGAGTAGAAAAGGCAGTAGCAGCAGTAGCAGCGGTAGCAGTGCTGGCAGGGCAATGCTCACCAGTGGTCGGCGCGGCAGGCGCAAGACGGTGGCGACAGCGGGGCCGCTACAACTGCAGGGCGGGGCCGGGCCGCAGCAGGGAGCTCCGCGGCAGCTGCTGCACGACGAGGCCGGGCCGCGACGGCAGCTGCTCCAGGTGCCAGGGGCGGCCGCTGCAGTGGCGGCTGCTCCAGGGGCCAGGGGTGGCTGCTGCAGCGGTGGTTGCTCCAGGGGCCAGGGGCGGCTGCTGCAGGGGCGGCTGCTCCAGGGGCGAGGGGCGGCTCCTGCAGTGGCGGCTGCTCCAGTGGCCAGGGGCGGCTGCTGCAGGGGCGGCTGCTCCAGAGGCCAGGCGCGGATTAGGTCAGGGCGACGCGGCGAGCAGGGCGACGCGGCGGGCAGGTGGCAACGCCGCGGGCAGGGCGACGTGGCGGGAAGGTGACGACGCCGCGGGCAGGGCGACGCGGCGAGCAGGTGACGACGCCGCGAGCAGGGCGACGCGGCGGGCAGGGCGACGCGGCGAGCAGGTGACGACGCCACGAGCAGGGCGACGCCGCGAGCAGGTGGCGACGCCGCGGGCAGGGCGACGCGGCGAGCAGGTGACGACGCCGCGGGCAGGCGACGACGCCGCGGGCAGGCGACGACGCCGCGGGCAGGCGACGACGTCGCGGGCAGGGGCTACGTCGCGGGCAGGCGACGACGCCGCAGGCAGGCGACGACGTCGCGGGCAGGCGACGACGCCGCGGGCAGGCGACGACGCCGCGGGCAGGGGCTACGTCGCGGGCAGGTGACGACGCCGCGGGCAGGCGGCGACGCCGCGGGCAGGGCGACGCGGCGGGCGGCGAGAGCCTGCAGGGGCGGCGCGCGGTCGGGCAGAGGCTGCGCGCGGGCCTGACGAGTCTGCAGGGGCGGCTCTCGGGCCTGACGGGCCTGCAGAGGCGGCTCGGGGGGGGCCTGACGGGTCTGCAGAGGCGGCTCGGGGGCCTGACGGACCTGCAGGGGCGGCTCGAGGGCGCACGAGGGCGCACGAAGGCGCACGAAGGCGCACTAGCAGAGAAAGGCGCACGAGGGCGCACGTAAGGTAGGGCGCACGAGGGCGCTTCTAGCGGAATAGTGGGCCCATAGTAGAAAGCGGTCCTAGGTAGCAACCTAGGCTCGTGATACCATGTTAGAATCTAGAATAGAACGAGAATGAATGAAACTAGGTAGGAGGGGGATACAAGTAGGAAACCCTAACAAAGCTGTACCCCCTAAGGCTAAACCCACTATAGCCTACACAATATGAACATATAATGTTTGACACCTCCGAGTGAACGTGGCGAGGTGCTCACCAGTGAGGGAGTCCGTACAGATTGCCTCAAGCTCTCCTCCAGGCTGGGTGACAGTGACCCACTGGTCCTGGAGGACAGATGTAGCCACCAAGTTCTTAGCGAACGAGGGGAGGTGGCGACCTGTGAGAGCACCTGAGGGGACTGCCAGACACGGGAGAATAGTGGAGCCCCGTGCGACGACGGGGCCACAAGTGGGGTCAACCAGAGTGACAGGAACCTGGACCGTGAGTGGTGTGAGTGTGGTGCTGTTGTGAAAGAAGCAGCAAGACGCGCCTTAGCCTAGAGTGAAAGAGTGCAAGGCCCCCTCTAGCTCTTCACCTGTGCTAGCTGAGTCACAAGCACCTAGACTAGTAGTCTCTACACCACCAGGTGCCTCTACACCCTCAGCACTAGTACCCCAAGTCCCTCCACCGGGGCTGCCCCACCTGACCGCCCACTCACGACGTTGCTGTGGCAAAAGCGGCTTCCCCCGTCAAGCACGACTAGCTCCGCCACCAGGGCTGCCCCACTAGATGGCCCACTCGCGAAGAGACTCCGGCACACTCGGCTGTCGCTGACACGGGACAGTGAAAGTAGCCATGGTAGGCAGTGTCAGTAAGCAGTAGCGGCTCAAGGGCTGAAGTAGCGACTGCAGCGGCGGTAGCTGGAACGGTAGGTGCAGTGGTAGCAGTGGTAGGAGAAGTAGCGGTAGCAGCTGTAGGAGCGCGCGCAGGCGGTAGCAAGGGCGGCAGCGACAGTTGGCAGTAGCAGCAAGAAGGGGCGGCTTAGTAGGGCTGCTCGATTGGGCGGCTCAATTTGGCGGCACGGAAGTAGCAGCAGCAGGTGCGTAAGCAGGACAGGGCAGGGCACGAGCTGGCAGTGCAGCAATGCAGCAGGGGCAGGGCAGGGGCGTGAGCGGGCGGCGCAGGGCAATGCGCGGGCGGCTCAGGCAGGGCGCACACAGGCGGCGCGAGCAATGCAACGTGCAGGGCAGCGGGCGGTGGGCCAGCAGCAGGCAGCAGCTGCGGATTGGCAGGGCAGCGCTGGCGGCGGCCAGGAAGGGCAGGGCAGCGGTGGCAGGCAGGGCAGCAGTGGCAGCGGCCAGTAGCAGCAGCGGCAGTGGCCAGCAGCAGTGGCGGCAGCTGGCAGCGATTACGGATTGACGGGGCAGCACTGGCGGCGACCAGGCAGGGCAGGGCAGTACTGAGCAGCGCGTGTAGGCAGGGCAGCAGTGGCATCAGCTAGTAGCAGTAGCGGCAGTGGCCAGCAGCAGTGGCAGCAGCAGCAGGCAGCAGCTGCGGACTGGCAGGGCAGCGCTGGCGGCGGCTAGGCAGGGCAGGGCAGTGCTAAGCAGCACGTGCAAGCAGGGCAGCAGTGGCAGCGACCAGTAGCAGCAGCGGGAGTGGCCAGCAGCAGTGGCAGCAGTAGCAGGCAGAAGCTGCGGATTGGCGCGGCCAGGCAGGGCAGGGCAGCGCTGAGCAGTGCGTGCAGGCAGGGCAGCAGTGGCAGCGGCCAGTAGCAGCAGCGGCAGTGGCCAGCAGCAGTGGCGGCAGCAGCTGCGGATTGGCAGGGCAGCACTGGCGGCGGCCAGGCAAGGCAGGGCAGGGCTGAGCATCGCGTGCACGCAGGGGAGCAGTGGCAGCGGCCAGTAGCAGCCGCGACAGGGGCCAGCAGCAGTGGCGGTAGCAGCAAGCAGCAGCTGCGGCTCGGCAGGGCACGCAGGCAGGGCGCGCACAGGGCAGTGCGCGGGCAGCTCGCGGGTCGCCGGGGGAGCGCAGGGTAGGCACGTACGGGCTGTACAGGCTGCGCGCGGGCCTGGCACAGGCTGTACAGGCTGCGTGTGGGCCTGGAGCGGGCTGTACGGGCTGCGCGCAGGCCTTGCACGAGTTGTACGGGCTGCGCGCGGGCGGCACGCGGGCTGTACGGGCTGTGCGCGGGCGGCGCGCCGGTTGTACGGGCTGCTCGCGGGCGGCGAGCGGGCTGTACGGGCTGCGCGCGGCAGGGCAGGGCAGGGCAGCGCGAAAGCGCTGGGCAGGGCAGAAACGTCGGGTAGGGCAGGGCAAAAACGAACGCCTGGCGGGAATGGAACTAATTCGGTGGGCTTTGGAAAAAAAAACGGTCCTAGAACGGGACCTACTCCGAAACCATGTTAAAACTAGGAATGATGTATTAGGTCAAGGGAGGGGGATACAAGGAGAATGTCGTGATGGTTTTTGTACCCCCTAAAGCTAGCCCCAATACAGCCTAGATATAACTAAACATATATGTTTTGACAGTTGATCCTCGTTGGTTTTGTCAGATACTCCTCCAAAAATGTCGGCGCTCCTCGTCGTAAGCCGGGAAGTCTGTCGTTTTGCCGTAAATGTCGAAGTCGAAAATGCACCCCTGCAATGCTCGGTCGTAGGCGAAGTTTCGGTCGTAATATAGCCGACCACTAGGTCACCAGTAGTTTCCGACAAGTCACCCGACCCCAGCATGTGGGTGTATTCGGGAACCAGGGACTAGCACTAAGCTATTCCGAGATCGAATTTCACAGAACTTAGCGCGCATCTATACCGTCGATCCCGTCGTAAAACTTCCCCAATCAGCTTCGAAGTACACCACTTTCTCTTGGTCTATGTAAATAATAGTCGTTTTCACATCCGATTGAATTTTGCAGGGGTTTTGGCTGCCTCCTCGCTTCTTTTTAAGAATTCCCTAAGGCGTGTAGTTAAACACCAACCAGCAGGTCCTAGCGATCTTGGCCAAAGTTTCCCGCCAGGCCCTATTTACGTAGAAGTGACCTTTCAGGCGTCGCAACAGCACGACACTCTAAGAATTGCAAAAACACCCTCGAATCTGCAACCGTTTTTGTGGTTCACCCCCCGGCAATTTCGCTTGCCGCCATTCACTTAGCGTCCGTTTTTGTCGAATGAGGTATTGTCTGTGTTGCCCACGCGATAATCCTGCTACGGTGCAGGAGCAAATGCTATCGAAGGGGTCGGAGCAGTTTAATTAAAAAGCTCGCACCCAATTGCTTTGCAGCCCACCAGCCTATCACGCCACGTAAGTCCATAAGAACCGGGTCCCAACCTCACCGCTGCGCCGTCAATCGAATATACGTCTGGGTTAGGAGGAAACTGAAAATTGCACCAACAGTCGTCGCAACTCTCCGACTTTATCGCGCGTCGTTCTACCCAGGCCGCTTTTGTCGGAGTAGATTAGTGCCGCGAACTCCCTTTTTCTTTTTTTTGCTATCGAACGAGCGCCAACCCATGAGCATTAACCGCCACTGGGTATGCACATGTTCACCCCATTAATCGGCCAAGTCAGGTCGACTGCATGAGCCGGATTCAGTACTTGGTGTGGATGGTGAGGTTCAGGCGACGGAGGGCCGCATGTCGTTTCCACCAGCTTTTAACCTGCATCGTTCTCCAACCCCCGCTTAGCCGTCGGGCAGTTTCTTCTCGTGCGTCCCGGAAGCCTGCATTATACTCCTCCGAAAATGGCGGGGTGGTACCTTGAACATCGTTCAATCGTGGGATGTTGCGGCTGTCCCCGAAAACGGCTTCCGAAACAGGGAAACCATTTCCGAAACTATCGAACAGCTTGCAAGAGTAACAATGTCGAGCGAGTATTTTCGAAAGATCGATCTTGAATTGCCCTCTCCGCCTGCGCCCCACTTCCACTGAGTGCGATTTAGTCACCCCGTCTTTCGTTGCAGCCCGTAAGTGTCGGCGGGTCTAAAGTCCCGTCTATCCACATGCGCTCCTACCGAAATCGTTAATGACACGCCCGCCATGCAGTAAAGCCACTGTACTTGACAGGTCCGACAGGACGGCAATCGACTCCCGCATAAGTCGAGCAGTCCCCGTGGTGTCTCTCCTCGTCACGAACTTGTTTCAAACGCAATTACTTCACCAGCTGCCACGTACAACATTCCAAAGTTGTCGCTCGCAAGTTGACGACGAGCCAAGTCAATTGCTGCACGGACGACGACTCCTAAATTTTCGCGTGCCTGTTGATGCAAGAACGATTACACCGGCTGCCGCACAAAACAGACTTTGAATTGTCAGAACGCAGTGGAAATCACTCACTTTTCTGTCGCGGCAGGCACAGCTGCCCGTTTTCCGAGGGGAGGGAGGCCATGGTCGGCTGCGACCGTCGAAGGCAAGGATTTGGCGGTACCAAGGAGTGCCCGTAAATTTATGGCCGCAAGGAGGAAATAACTCGTTCTCTTGGCCGGCTTACGCGCAACTCCTGGACTCCAGGACATCCTTCCTCGTTCCCCCCCACCCCCCATCCCCTCCCCCCTCCCCCCCTCCCCTTCGAGGGGTCATTCACTCTAATACCAGGTGTTATGAACTTACAGAGTGGGAATGGTAAATGAATATCGAGAATGTGACTAACTCAATGACATACAATGAAAAGTGACGGGATTAAATAGGGGGATTCCTAGCTAGGTGGGAAGATCGGGCGAGGATGGCTTGGAAAAGGTTGCGATTGGTGCGGGGTTGACTCGGGAGTGGTTTGGGGCGACGAAATAGGCCTAACCGAACTGACACTTGGCTCTCGGGTTGTACTCGCTAATGTATGAGTACGCCCGGATTGCTCGGTTAGAGGAGTCCCATTGGACTTCTTTTCTGTATATGTTACAGTGTGCAAGAATTACACATTCTAAGCAAATAATACAATGAGCGAAGGCATGAGCAAAATTTAGATAGCGAAAGCATTTGGTAACGGTATCACGCTCGCGAAGGGGTGCCTTACGGGCCTAGCGCCGAGATTGGAAAATTTCGAGGCATGTTGTTCGAGTCAGTGATGTTGGTCACTTCGACCACGTCGTCGTCATCTCAAGGGATGTCGCGAATGGTGTCGCGAGAGTTGTCCAGGCTCGAGTCTTCTTCCATGGGTCAATGCATTTCTGTGCTTGTACTGCTTCATTTGGGTCAGAGTCGGTTGGGATGAACGTTGGCGTGCCAAAGTCGGTTGTAAGGACGATGTAAGTTTCCTCCCCTCCGATTTGATCTTCTGGCATTTGTTGTGCCACGTCGACATCGTTCCGAATTGTTTGCGAAACTGTGAACCACCTGGAATATGTTGTCCGTTGCTTGCTATTCATTGCGGTGCTGGCGGAACAATGGCAGCGTCAGTCTTTTGTAGAAGATGCAGTCACGTGAACACGCGACTTGGTGGGTGGCGAAGTCGAGGATTGTTCATGCATGGTACTCGTGTTTGATGCCGAGGTGGATGCCCCATCGCGCTCGGTCTTCAAATTTTCCTGTTCGGGAATTGTGGGGGCAACACTGTACCATGCAGCAAAAAACCCACAGCATTCGCGTATCTGGATTCTCTCTGGTCCAGGTGATTCGTTGTTGGGCATGGCATACGAGGAGAGGATGTTGTGCAGCCGCATAGCGTGGGCCGTTGCGTAGGGCCAATAAATGGTTGGCACAGCTGACTGCTTCATGAGGGCCCTCATTTTTGTCGCTGTTGGTTCTTTTGGCCAATCCCTGTTGCTCATGAGCCTAGGGTAGCGAGATCATCCTCTTGATCCCCTCTTTGCGCAGAAATTTTTGAACCTTTCACTAATATACTATGCTACTCCATCCGTTTGGAAGGCCATCAGCATCTTCCTCTCGGATAGTGTTTGTGCCATTTTCAGCCAAATGTAGAAGCAGTCGAAGGCGATGTCGCGTTGGCGGCCCAGAAGAACCACGTAGCTGCGTCGATGAGAGTGATGGTGTGGTGTTTCCTTTTGAGTCCGCGAGTGGCAAGGCACAGAAATTCGCTGTAGACTTTATCCAGCTCCTTGTATCGATCGGCACCGGGAACCTTTTCTGGAAAGGTTTATGCGCCAGGGCCGCTGCTGGGTAGACGGTGCAGGTAGATACATCAATTCTTGGTAACAACAGTGCATCTTCCGCGAACACTCCAACGATAATTGAATTGTTGAGTGCTTTGAGGGAAGGGTGTCCCAGGCGTTGATGCCAGATAGCCGCGCGTGCAGCTGTTTTTCCCGTGCTAATATGTCTGTTGCCGTTGGACTTGATTGGTCCGCAACCTGACTGGGTTACGCATAGTCGAACTTGCCGTCGCCATTCGTGATAACCAGCAACTCACTGAGCCTACAACAGTTCGCCAGGCCCTGCAGGGACCCGACGCAGAGAAGTGGAGAGCAGCCATGGCCGCCGAAGTAGCTGCACACAAGAGAAACGACCCGTGGAAGCTGGTACCACGACCATCAACAAAGGGGAGGAAAGTTTACATCGGCAAATGGGCGTTAAGCATAAATACGCTTGCAGACGGCTCAATCGACAAGTACATGTCAAAAAGCTAAAGCAAGTTAGGCTTAGGAGCCATACTTTGAGTAGCTTAGGAACTTAGGTTTTAGGGTTGAAGGAGAGTAGCGAGAAGTTTGCCAAAGCAAAGAGGGGGCTTCACTATAGAATTGCAAATACAAATAGATAGAGAAACATGCAAGGAGTGGTGCACCACCAAACAGGACAGCTATGTAACTACACATTAGCTAGAACTACATGCACTTATACAGAAATACATATAAAATGTATTCTGACAGTACAAAGCGCGCTGGGTCGTGGGCGGCTTTGAGCAAACTTAGTTCGTCGATTATGACCATACATTCGCACATATCGGCGGCACACCTCTATGCACATCTTTATCTGCATCACAGCCATAAAGCAGCGCCCGCACCGCCAAATCGACGACTCAAACGCGTTCCTGTACGCAATCGTCAACGCTATCATCTTTGGCAAGCAGCCGCACGCCTTCGAGGAGGACGACTCTGCCGTCTGCCTCCAACAAAAATCATTGTATGGCATCAAGCAGGCACCACGCATGTGGCAGCAGTATCTATACACAGTACTAATTGAGCTCGGTTTCAGCAGCTGCCGCACGACCAGGGCATGTACCGGCTGATTCCCGCAGGAATTTCATACTGCTCGTTGCCTATCTGGACAACGTGCTCTACACCGTTGACGACACGGAGCTGCTCGATCACTTCGAGCGTAACATCAAAGAGAAGTTGGAGGTGATGGTGAATCACAACGTCAGTCAATTCGTGGGAATTGTCGCCACGTAAACTACCGCCACTATTCACCTTTCGACAGCGAAGTATACCGAAATGCTTGTGAAGAAATTCAACATCGCCCCGATCAACCCCACCACACCATTCTGATCGCCTCTACACAATTATAAGCCCGAAACAACCCAGCTCTCCGCAGCAGATCACCGCCTCTACCAGCAAAAGTTAGGTTGCCTACTCTTCGCCGCCGTCACATACCGACCGGATTAATCGTACGTCGCTAGCCAGCTCGCCCAGCACTTGCGCCGACCTGAAGGGGGGCATATGGCGGACGTACGACGCGCACTGCTGTATTTCGTCTCCACGCCCGACGTCTTCCTAACGTACAAGGCTAAGTTATCTGCTAATCTGCAGCTTACCGGCTACATGAATTCAGACCACGCAGGAGATGTCGATAAGAGGAGGTCCCGCACGTGAATTATTCTCAAGCTTGAGCCTCCTGGACCCATCTCATGGAACTCCCAGAAGCAAGAACTCTTCGCCCTTTCGTTAGCCGAAGCAGAATTCATCGCCGCACGTGCAGAAGTTTGGGAAGGACTCTACCTGGCGGAGCTCCTGCAGGAAACGAAGGTTGCGATGAACGGGTCATTCAAGTGACCATATGACAACCCGTGCGCGATCAACATCGCGAACAAACCCAGCTTCATCAACCGCACGAGACACATCGCTCTTCGTTACTTCTTGAAACTATTGAAAATACTGATGGGAACCGTTTTAGTAGTTCACCGTTACCGCTACCAACGGTTTATGAAAATCACTCAGTCGTTTGGGGTCCCCAGAGTCGACAGCGTACATTCAGTCTCTATGCGACATTCCGTTTCATCTTGATGGCGTTGACGTAGACCGTTGAAGTTCTAGGCGAATGCCCGCGATATAGCGAGACCTAATTACTCTCCTTTGCATGGGTGTGGCTGCCTGTTGTCCAGTCGATTCGCAGGTTGTACTGTCGCAGCCAATGACGTCCTAGCAAAATGTTGGTCCCATCCAATGTTGTCACTGGCATCTCCAGTGTAAAATCGAAATTACCCCTACTTTGAATCTTCACCCTTACCACTTCACGTTCTGCTAGTGGTGTGCCATCATCCAGTCATGCGTCGATCTCAGGTAAACAGCGGCTAAGTGTCAATTGCAGCTTCCTCGTAATCGGGGTATTAACTAACCTGTGGTTAGCCCATGCGTCGATTAAAACAACACTTCTGTCCCTTATCATCTCCCATGAATTATTACTGGGCAATCTGTCGCTTGACCCTCCATTCAGTTGAGCCCAATCCATAGCGTGAATCGGTACAGCCACTCGGTGAGGTTCAATAGGATTGGGTGAGCAATGAGTCTCGTTTGAAGTGGGCCCGTATTGTATTGATTGCTGGTGTTCCTTGCCTCCCAGACTCTCTCCCCTGCTCTACTTCTCAGCATTTTTGCTCCTCATGATACTGGCTCTTAAGATGGCCCGGCCTGTTGTACGCGAAGCAGCGCCATCGAAATGGCGTGACAAAGCATTCATCGCAACGGCATGGACCGTGGTGTGCTCGGGCGTTCCCCCAGTACGTTGTTTGTAATGATAGGACCCCGGCCTCGGTCGGCATAGAATGTCAATATTCTCGACAAGTGCCCACAGTGCCTTGAAATTCGAGATCTCGCGTAGGAGGATCCCCTGTGCGATTTCCAGCTTCAATCCGCTCCGTTTCATGCATGTAGCCGACCTTTTCGCATAAGGCGAGAAAGCCGCTGGTATAATCTTGAACTGACCCATCTGTCACTAAGTGCGCAGCCTCTAACGTGTTGAGAACGAAGCGTTCGTAACCCTGTGCAACAAGCGTCCCATGTGTGATAATGAGGAATTTCGCAGAGCGAAGTGCTCTAGTTAATACCTGGCCCCGAGGGCCTCTCCCCTTGTGACAATAGTTCATAGTCGGTCAGCGAAGTAACGATTATTCGCCACCGGTCCATGGCGGGCCCACGTAGCAGAGAGACAGTGTACCGAATCTTTGTTGCGTCTGACGTGAAACAATTCGTGTAAAAAAAAGGGTTTTGAAACGCACATACACACACACAGACACACACACACACGCACGCACGCACGCAAATACACACACACACACGCACATACACATACACACACACACACATACACACACACACACACGTTCATCATGAACACCCGTGATTGAACCGTCGAACTCCACGCTGACTTGGGTCGAAACAGGTAGGGCGTTGCGACTTGAGCGGCATTGGCCCGGCAACATCGTTGTTGCGTTGCAATGCTGACATGACGACGGTTGTCGCAATAAGTGTTTACGTCTGGTGCCTCCCCGATTCGCTCCATGCCCAGCATTTGTAGGGCAGCGCCATCAGTGGCTACGGTTGAGCGCTGTCCCATACTGTCGCATCGTGACGCAGAAGGCGTCCCTAAGTTGATGGTGATGGTTGCTTCGGTAGGGGCTTGTGCCGGTGCTTGTGGGGGAGCGTGTGAAGTCGACTGCTGAAGCGAGTCGCGCTATGCCTTCAATGCGGCGATTTCAAATGCGGATGCGTGCAGTTGGCAAGTGATCTCATCAAGGCGCTCCTGAGTCAGGCCTTCGAGAGTGATGCGTTCGTCCATTGCGAGGGCATTGAGCGAGCTCAGTGGCAGCCTCGGTCGTGGCTGTGTGTGCCAACGAGAGAGCACATGATTAGCGGCACTAGGCGCTGTGGGGCGTCTACCTCCCCCCTCTTCTGAAAATGAGAAGTTGGGAAGTGAAGGTGTGTGAGTTCCGATAAAAAGTGTGGCTTTGAATACCATGTGGAGTGAGTGAGCAAGAATTGCACTATCGTAGCAAACACTACAGTGAGTGAAGGCATGAGCGGACATTAATCATTCTGGAAGCTGCTTGCGGATGTATGAGACACTTGGTCTATGTTGTTACCAATGTTATTACAGGATTGTGTAAATAAAATATACTTTCTGTTCCATTTGTAAGAGAAGCATTTTCACACGAGATTCAAAACTTAGAATCGGGTCTGTTTCAATCAACTCTGAATTCAGGTAGTTTCCTTCATGTACGGTTCCTGCAAGCCGAGTGCACTGGTCCTCCTCAGCATCATTTGCGCTAAAATAACTCGGCAACGCAGAGTTTCCCGCCGTGCCATACATGCAGACAGTAGACTTGCCTGAGATTTTGGAAAACAATTACACACTCAGGAATTTCTTTCCAACTCCTTGAGCTCCCAATCTAACCACGACACCACAAAACAGCTGGGCCTGGATGAGTCTTCCTGAAAAAAACATCTGGTACATGCGATTCGACGCGTCCGTCTATTTTGTTCAGGTTCCTCCCTCCTCATGTTTGCGCAGTCCACGGAGCCTAAACCAACAGTTCTCCACGCTGTTGACTGTACGCGCCTCGGCAAACTCTTGACTTGACAGTCACTCTGAATGAATCCAGCTCCCCCGCATTCGAGGCTCGATGAGGCTTATAAGGCCACCAATTTTCTCACATTTCCGCAGAACGAGTTTGTGTAGATCAAAAAGTTGCTTGTCAGTTTCTCTCCCACTCTTCACTTTCGCGACAGCGTTTGGATAGCGCGACATGGCGAAGCAAGCAGTGCTGGCTCTGTGCCTGGCGGCGCTGGTGTTGACAGCGAGCGCCGGCGACCCGTTCAATTCGTCGAACAACAAGCCGGTGAACGCGGAGAAGGAGAAGGCGGAGGACCCTTACGGGACCGTCTCAGATGTGAGCCCTGCCATCGTGAAGCAAGCTACGGCGGGCGACGCGACGGGTGTTACCGTGGTGTCGACGGCAACCGACTCGATGCTGTTCGCGGACGCTAAGACGGCCGGGTGGAACAAGATGAAGTGCCACGCGGAGCTGAAGCCTCACGCCGGCGCGTGCACGCCCGCCAACTGCAGCAAGGGCGGCATTCCCGCCAAGTGGAAGACGTCGAACCTGCTCAAGAACAAGATCGGTGTGGAGGTGTACGTGAAGGGTAACCCGCTGACGGTTAAGAAGGCGTCCCCTCAGACGTGCTGCAACACGTGCGCGTCGACCAAGGGGTGCACGTACTGGCAGTACATTCCCGACATCACGCTCGACAAAAAGAAGACAGACGGCGCGTGCTTTATGGTGAAGGACGATATCGACTACACGTGCGGCGAGATCATCGCGCAATACGCGACGGAGACGAAGCCCCTCCACCTGCAGGTGCGCACGGGCGGCGAGTGCAATACGGCGTCGGAGATCGTCAACGACCCGCATCTGGTGGGCGCGTACGGCACGCACTTCGACTTCAACGGCCGCCCCGACGCCGCATTCTGCCTGCTGACGGACCGCGAGCTGCACGTGAACATGCTGCTGCGCGGGTACTACAGCGACGACACTGAGAACGCGGCGCTGGTTGTGGACGGCAAGGCCGTGCACACGTGGATCAAGGAGCTGGGCATCGTGTGGCTCGCCGACGGCGTGGATCACAAGATCCGGCTCGCGGCGCGCAGCGGCAAGCAGCAGGAGCGCGGGTCGGGGTTCATGAAGGCGATCGAGATCGACGGCGAGGCGATTCCGCGCATGCGCGTGGGCGACGTGGTGACGTCAGTGGGCGGGCTGACGCTGACGTTCAAGGCGCTGGAGAAGGAGGGCCCGTATGACGTGGACTACTACACGCTGGACATCGAGGGGCTGGTGACGCTCGACATGCGGCTGCGCGTGGCGAACCCGAAGCTGCAGACGCCGACCGAGGCGGAGGCGCACATCAACGTGGGCATTGTGGAGCTGTCGCACACGGACGAGATCCATGGCGTGCTGGGCCAGACGTACCGCGAGGACCACGCGCAGAGGGCCGCGGACTTCCAGAAGATGATCGCGTCGCTGCACCGCCCCATCTCCGCCGACGGCGCTGAGGGCGAGGGCTTCCTCGACGGCAACGCGCGGTCGTATGAGACGAGCTCCGTCCTCGCTGTTGACTGCTCCCACACCACTTACCGCCACGCCAAGAAGCTCAGCCCTGTTGAGTACCCCGTTGGTTTTCCGTAGACAACGAAAATGTTGGTATCTTCCCCTTGTAGCATTGTTTGTTGGTGGGCTGGTTCTGTGGGCTGATAATAGGTGGGCTGATTATTCGCTTATCCGCAGTTACAAGCGATTGTATGTTTTATAATTTACCATAAACGGAACAATTGATTCCAGCTCACCATAGAAAGTATTTTATGAGAGGATAGCTAAAGACAAGATCCACAGACTAAAAAACACCTAGACACACAATAGGGCGATGATATTGCTGTATATCTGATGTACAAACTATTAATGTTAACATCGGAAAAATGGGACGAAATTAATAATTGATATTTTTTTTACTGTCACCTATAATCAGCCCTCTTGTCGAACCAGCCCACAAGCAAAGCGGCCCACCAGAAAGCCCAGAAGTACAATGCGAACCAACATTTTAGTTGTCAACGGGTTCTCAACCGGGCTTAGCTGCTTGGCGTGGCGATTAGTGGTATGGCAGCAATCAACAGCGAGGAAAGAGCTCGCCTGGAACGAAGGATGCCACAATGAGAAATTGTCAGCTCGAATGACACAAAGTTCGTAGTATCTCCGAACACCTTGTTCCGAGGCGGTGCCAAGCGAATGGTCTGGCGGAAGAATCCATGGCGGGTCCATCCAAGTCACCGAGCATGGCGGAAGAATCCATGGCGGATCCATCCAAGTCACCGCGCATGGTAGAAGAAAGTCACCAAGCATCTCTGTGGGTAGACATCATGCACTCGGTAGCATCATAATCGAACTATTTATCAAATTACATTACAGTCGCTTGTAGCTTTGCACAAGCTAAAAATCAGCCCACCCATCCGATGGGTCAGCCCACCTTTAGTCAGCCAACCAGAAAGTGAGAACGTGGAACAAGGAACCAACATTTCCGTCGTCTATGGAAAACCAACGGAGTAGTCAACAGGGCTGAGCTTCTTGGCGTGGCAGTAAGTTGTGTTGGAGCAGTCAACAGCGAGGACGGAGCTCGTCTCATACGACCGCGAGTTGCCGTCGAGGAAGCCCTCGCCCTCAGCGCTGTCGGCGCAGATGGGGCGGTGCAGCGACGCGATCATCTTCGGGAAGTCCGCGGCCCTCTGCGCGTGGTCCTCGCGGTACGTCTGGCCCAGCACGCCATGGATCTCGTCCGTGTGCGACAGCTCCACAATGCTCACGTTGATGTGCGCCTCCGCCTCTGTCGGTGTCTGCAGCTTCGGGTTCGCCACGCGCAGCCGCATGTCGAGCGCCACCAGCCCCTCGATGTCCAGCGTGTAGTAGTCCACGTCATACGGGCCCTCCTTCTCCAGCGCCTTGAACGTCAGCGTCAGCCCGCCCTCTGACGTCACCACGTCGCCCACGCGCATGCGCGGAATCGCCTCGCCGTCGATCTCGATCGCCTTCATGAACCCCGACGCGCGTACCTGCTGCTTGCCGCTGCGCGCCGCAAGCCGGATCTTGTGATCCGCGCCGTCGGCGAGCCACACGATGCCCAGCTCCTTGATCCACGTGTGCACGGCCTTGCCGTCCACAACCAGCGCCGCGTTCTCCGTGTTGTCGCTGTAGTACCCGCGCAGCAGCATGTTCACGTGCAGCTTGCGGTTCGTCAGCAGGCAGAATGCGGCGTCGGGGCGGCCGTTGAAGTCGAAGTGCGTGCCGTACGCGCCCACCAGATGCGGGTCGTTGACGATCTCCGACGCCGTATTGCACTCGCCGCCCGTGCGCACCTGTAGGTGGAGGGGCTTCGCCTCCGCGTATTGCGCGACCAGCTTGCCGCACATGTAGTCGATATCTTCCTTCACCATATAGCACGCATCGTCCGTCCTCGTGCCGTAGAGCGTGGTGCCGGGAATGTACAGCCAGTACTTGCACCCCTTGGTCGACGCGCACATGTTGCAGCACGTCTGAGGGGACGCCTTCGCAACCGTCAGCGGGCTACCCTTCACGTACACATATATACCAATCTTGTTCTTGAGCAGGTTCGCAGTCTTCCATTTGGCGGGAATGCCGCCCTTGCTGCAGTTCTGTGGAGTGCACGTGCCGGCGTGCGGCTTCAGTTCTGCGTGGCACTTCATATTGTTCCACCCGGCCGACGTCGCGTCCGCGTCACTCGCCTTCTCCTTCGCCACGCTCACCGGCTTGTTGTTCGCCGCACTGGACGGGTCACCTACGCTCGCCGCCAACACCAGCGCCGCCAGGCACATGGCCAGCACTGCTTGCTTCGCCATGTCGCGCTATGCAACGCTGCCGCAAAACTGAAGCTTGAGAGAAAATGAGTCACACTGGACTAGATGATCCAACACAGATTCGTTCTGAAGAAATTCGAGGATCCTTGTAGCGTTTATATTCGCGGAAAAGGCTCATCAAGCTTGGTTCAAATCGCGAATGCAGAGGAGATCGTGGATTCATGGAGTGCCTGTCAAGTCAGGGGTTCGCCGAGGCGCATTTGGAGAATTGGGTTTTGGCGTCCGTGGACTGCGCAAACATTTTTGGGAGGTGGAACCTAAACGAAATAGACGCATCACATCGCACCACATGTTTTTTTCAGGCTCTGCTGTTTCGTGTTGGCGCTTTGAGATTGGGAAACCGAGTTGGAAGGAAATCTTTGCGGCCAATATCATTGACACTCAGATTATGCCAGGAGCGGTTACTCAACCAGAAATTTCACGGTATAGTAAATAAATATACTTGATCTAGTTGTTATAAGCACAATACTGAAACAAAGTCGCCACCAGTACCTCACCCGCAGATACCCAACGAAATAGAAAAAAAGAATGTTGAAATCGGTTCTTAACTTAGTAGGCTTAATAGCCTAGGGTTTAGTTAGAACGAGAGTAGCAAGGGTGAGGTCAAGGGTGTTGACCAAGGGAGAAATAAGAATGTGAGTTCACTATGAGAAGAGTTACAAGTTATAGCAAGCCAAAGGGCGCACCACCTAACAGGACAGCAATAGAACTACACTACAGATAGAACTACACTACAGCTAGAACTACATGCAGTTATACAGAAATATATTATGACACACCCCCTAACTGCATGCAGGAATAGCCATGTGCATAACACCCCCTGGAGGGGTACACCCTGCGCAGCGGAAGACAACAGAGAGGAATGCTAGGAGGAGTCGAGAGAGAGAGAGAGGGGAGAGGAGAGGAATGAGGAGAGGAGGTGGGGGGAGCCACGCGGCGAGCCCCTCTTACGAACCCCCGTTTTACAAAGGGGGGGGGGGGGGGGTGAGAGAGGGATGAGGAGAGGAGGTGGGGGGAGCCACGCGGCGAGCCCCTCTTACGAACCCCCGTTTTACAAAGGGGGGAGGGTGAGAGAGGGAGGAGAGGAGGTGGGGGGGAGCCTAGCGCGGCGAGCCCCTCTTACTAACCCCCTAATTCCACGCCCCCTTTCAGCCACCCCCCTCAACCTCACCCGCCTTGCAACCGCCCCCTGAAACCTCACACCTTCCCCCCCACCCTTCCTCCAACGCCTTCCCCACCCACGGTGGTCCCTGCTCAAGCCTTCACACGGCGGCCAGAATCCCGCCACCCCCTTACCCTCCCCCCCACAGCGGCACGTGCGGCAGTGAGAGAGAGAGGAGGAGGGGTGGCAGGTGGGTGCTCACACCCGCCACCCCAAACCCACACCCCCACTGTTGCACGCACAGCAGGGAGAGAGAGGGGAAGGCGAGCGGCAGCGGCAGTAGCTCCTCCCGCCACTCCCACCACTCCCACCACTCCATCCTCCCCCCCACAGCAGCAGGTGAGGCCGTGAAACAGAGGAGGCAGGGTGGTGCCGTTGGTGCCACCTCCCCCTTACACCACCTCCCCCTCCCCCCAAACTGCTGCACACGCAGTAGGGAGAGGGCAGAGAAGGGAGGGGGGGCGAGGTGCGCGATCTGGTGGGGCGGGTTGGGCAGGGCGCACGAGGCGCCGGGCAGAAACCACCGCTGCAGTAGGAGCAGCAGAAGGGGGAAGGTAGAGGCGGAGGGGGGGGGGGGCTGCTGGCTTGGTGACGAAGCAGAGCAGCGAGGCACTGGAGGTGCAACCACCCCCCCACCGCCACTCCTGCGTCCCCCCAACACCCTCCACCCCTCCCCCCCCCCCAAAACTTCTGCACGCGAAGCAGGAGAGGGAGGAGGAAGCGGGCGGCGGGGCGGTGAGCAGGGCGTAGGCGACGGCGAGGAGGTGAGGCTGGTGCAGCTCCGCTCGCTTGTGCTGGCACGGGCATTGGCGACTTGCGGCTTCGGCCGCCACTAACCCCCTCGATGCTGCCTGCTCCAGTCACGGCTGCAGCGGCGGCGGGCTCGTACGAGCGCGGAGCTGCAGTGCAGCGGCGGCGGGCTGCAGCAGCGGCGATCGCGGGCTGCGGACGAGGGCTGCGGCGTACGGGCGGCTGCAGCAGTGCGCGTGCTTGCCTGCGACGGGGCCCTCGCGCGACGAGCAGAAAACCGTCGCACGCTGGGGGCGAGCGACGGGCAGAACACCGTCGCATGCTGGGGGCGCGCGACGGGCAGAAACCGACGCACGCCCGGGGCGTGCGACGGGCAGAAAACGCCACACACCCGGGGCGTGCGACGGGCAGAAACCGCCACGCGCTCAGGGCGTGCGACGGGCAGAAAACCGCCACACGCCCGGGGCGTGCGACGGGCAGAAGCCACCACGCGCTCGGGGCGAGTGACGGGCAGGGGCGCTGCATGACGGGCAGCGCGACTAGTGGGCCCATGAAAATTAGGTCCTGGGAAGGACCAGCTTTGATAACATGTTGGAATCGGTTCTTAACTTAGTAGGCTTAGTAGCCTAGGGTTTAGTTAGAACGAGAGTAGCAAGGGTGAGGTCGAGGGTGTTGACCAAGGGAGAAACAAGAATGTGAGTTCACTATGAGAAGAGTTACAAGTTATAGCAAGCCAAAGGGTGCACCACCTAATAGGACAGCAATAGAACTACACTACAGCTAGAACTACATGCAGTTATACAGAAATATATTCTGACAAAAAATACTAAAACGCTTGGATAACCAGGACACAGTTTGGGAATATTAACCTTAAATACGGGAAATTGTCAAGTGTTTAGGGCTTATGCCTTCCGTTTGGTGGAATGAAAAGATAACCACCTACGAAAATGCATCCAGACAGGATGGCATCAACTTTAAACACCTTGTCGCGTGGTGTTTAGGATTGACGCCTCCCTTGCATAACATGCCATCCGAGGCAGTTTTAGTTGTTTTTTTTTAGTTTTATTTCTTTTTAGTTTCTATTGTCGGATGGTGTTTATGGTGGTTTTGTTTTAGTTTTTTTAGTCGACGGAGGCTTGACGGTGCCGTCAGCCCATTCCGTTGAGTTATTCCCAGTTTGCATCCTTTTTCCCAATGGATTTTTTTAATTATATTTACAGAACTTGCGCTTGATACAAATTTTCTTTGTAAATGGTTGAGGATCTCATGATTTTGTATATTATTAGGTAGCTTGTTGAGTGCAATACATAGTTTGCATGACAACCTACCGCCTATGTGTCGACGTTGAGTGAAAGTGAGGTGTTTCGTCTCAAGGTAATTTGTTTTGTGTAAGTTGTGCATTTATGTGCTTTACGTTTCTGTGTTTACGGCTCGTGAATCGCCTCAACGGTTCATGAGTTATGTGAGTTCCCGTGAAAGGTTGCGTTCCTGAGTGTTCGTGAATGTCCGTGTGTGAATGCGAGACTTCGTGTGCGTTTGCGTTGCTTCGCGAGTTTTCATAGGTGTGCGAGAATTCTGTGTTCGTGAATTTCTGTGTTCGTGACTGTGTTCGTGAAATTCCGTGAAGTTTGTGCGCTGTTCATGAATGTTTGTGAGCGTTCATGTTAGTTTTCGTTTTTCTGTTTTCGTGTGTGTTCATGAAGTATCGTGGGTGTTCACGAGGGGTCAATGTTGACCCTTGGATATTTCTCGCGATGGTCAAGGTCAACCGCGCGAGGAAATCGGGACCCGCGCGTGGGGTCCTGATCGTGCGTGTGGGCCCTCAGGCCCGCGCGTGTGCCTTCGCACTGTTGCGAGCGTGGCATGGCCCACGGTCGCAACAGAACAGAGCGAATGATCGCCCTGCCCACGCGCAGTACAGCACACTGTACAGCACGACCGAAATATCGGTCGTGCATGATTGAAGTCGTGGGGGTGCTTGGGATTGCGGTTGAAAAACCGTATCCCGCGTTGACTCGACTTACAAGTAACTTCGGTGGAAAGATCGCGCGCGTAAAGGGACAATTTCGATACAGGAGAAAAACGGTGAAAACCGTTTTTCAACTGTGAGACCTCGTGAAAACGGTAATCTCACACGAGTGTTTATGATTGCGCACGAGAAGTCGCGAGCGCTCATGACGGGAGTCAGCAGGGGAATTTGGCAGACATGAAATTTGAAGATAGTTATTCTACAGGGGAGAACCAAGCCAAATTTCGAAGCAGTTTGACAACCGTTTTCCTTGGCGCACCTGGCGAAGTCCTGAAGTATAGTTAAACAACCCCTCTGTGCTTTCTTATGCTTGTGTGCTAGGCAAAATATAAATGCCTGCTTGTGTTCAGTTGTAATCAATCATTTTCAGTGGAGCTTTTCTCAATCATCGTATTGACGTGAAGAGAACTTTCTACACACGAGCCAATTCGTCTTCAACGTTGCGCAAGGAGTCTTGGGAGTGCTCTAGTGCACGCCGTTGTCTTTACACTTAGTGTGTCCCTCTACAAAACACGGACCCTTGGTTAGGGGCTGGCTTTGCCAGGCACCCGAGGACCCTTGGAGGTGACCCCGTGGGGACTACTAAGAGTGACTTAAAGGGCGTGTATAGAGTTTCTAGATCCCAATAGTGGTCAACATAGCTTACCGACACAGTTGTTTATATTTAAGTTCGGCAATCGCGTGTTGTTTCTGTCACATTTCGGAGGTTTTTTTAGCGTAAAAGGTCTGATTGAATAGCAAAAACCAATCAGTGGTATGAAATCGAGGTTGAGTACCGATGTAAAATGTATATGGGTGTATGATTTTCCAAAATTTCAGGCAATAATATGCAGCCAATATCATACGTTCTCAGATTAGTCTAGAGCGGGTTCTCAGGTGTAATCAACCTGGCCTTCGTCAACGCCGATTGGTCATTGCTTCCTGTCAGACTTAAATGATCTAGCCTGTGTAGGCTGCAGTGGGTTAGATTCTAAGGGGTACACAATTCTAGGGTTTCACATTTGTATCACACTCATTTCCTTAGTCAATCATTCTTCGTTTTTTCACATGGTATAGAGCACGTTCCCTAGTGGGAACGTTTCCTAGGGCCCACCACGATCGAAATTTTTTTTCCTGCCCGGAGCGCGCTTCGCTGCTGCCCGAGTCGCGCCCCGTGTGCCTGCCCTCCCGTCGCGTCCCCTGCCCTTAGCGGCCCGTCGCGCTCTCTTACGGCCCCCCTAGCGGCCCCTCTCACGGCCCCTCGCGGCCCCTTCGCGGCTCCCTCGCGGCCCCTCCGCGGCCCCGCTCACGGCCCTTCGTGTCCCCTTACGGCCCCTCGCGGCCCCTTCGTTGCCCCACGCGGCCCCTTCTAGGCCCCGTCGCCGCCCTTCGCGGCCCCGTCGCCGCCCTTCTCGGCCCCGTCGCCGCCCTTCGCGGCCCCTCGCGGCCCTTCTCGGCCCCGTCGCCACCCTTCGCGGCCCCTCACGGCACTTCTCGGCCCCGTCGCCGCCCTTCGTGGCCCTCCACGGCCCCTTCTCGGCCCCGTCGCTGCCCTTCGCGGCCCCTTCACGGCCCTTCGTGGCCCCTTCGCCACCCTTAGCGGCCCCTTCTCGGCTCCTCCGCGGCCCCTTCTCGGCTCCCTCACGGACCTGCCGCCCCGCCGTCGCCGCCCCTGCAGCAGCACCCGTTGCCGCCCCTGCAGCAACAGCCGTCACCGCCCCTGCAGCGGGAGCCGCCGCCGCCGCTGCCGTGACAGCCGCAGCCGCCGCTGCCGCCGACAACAGCAGCTGCCGTAGCCGCCGGCAGTAGCAGCCGCCGCCGCCACTCCCGGGGCCGCAGCTGCCGCAGCCGCCGACAGCAGCAGCCGCCGCCGCCGCTGCCATGAAAGCCGCACCCGCCGCCGCTGCCGACAGCAGGAGCCGCCGCCGCCGTCCCGGCCCTGCCCTGCAGAGAGGAGCGGCACTCCTCTGCCGCCCTGTCGCGGCCCCGTCCCTGCCGGCGCGCCTCGGCCTCTACCCACCTGCCCTAGTAAGAGCACCGCCGAGCCGCGCCTCTACTGCTGCTACTGCTGCTACTGTTGCTAGCCTGCTGCTGCTGCTGTCATGGCTACCCCTAGCGTTCTCACCTTTGATGCTGAGGGTCGGGCTGTCGACTTTGAGGTCTGGGTCGATGATCTGCAGCTTTTCCTGCAGTGCGATAGGAAAGACGGTCTCTCACTGTTCGATCTCACGTCTGGCGTCTCTGCTGCCCCTACTGCCGATGCTGACAGCACTGTTCGCTCACAGTGGGCCACACGCGATGCTGCTGCCCGTCTTGCTGTGCGTAGTAACCTGCCGTCCACTGAGCGCGCGCACTTTAGTCAGTACAAGAGTGCTAAGACCTTGTACGACGCTGTAGTTGCACGCTACTCTTCCCCTGCCATTGCTGCCCTTAGCCGCCTCATGCTACCGTACCTGTTCCCTGACCTCGCCGCCTTTCCCACAGTCGCTGACCTCACTACGCACCTTCGCACTAGTGACACCCGCTACCGCGCCGCGCTTCCTGCTACCGCGCCGCGCCAAGAACCCCCCCCCCCCCCATGTACATCACCCTCTACTACATAGTCACCCGGCTCCCTGACTCCCTTCGCTCGGTCAGGGACCACTTCCTCTCTGTTTGCCCCACAACACTCACCGTTGACCTCCTCGAGGAGCGCCTCCTGGCAGCAGAGAAGAGTATAGTCGCTGTAGGAGCCTCTCGTGGTGACCCTCGTACCCCCTTCTTTGAGGGGTGCTCCCCCTCCCCCCTTTTGCCCTCTGTTGCCTCTGCTGCTGCCGTCGACTTCGTTGGCACCGAGTCGGTCGGAGCTGCGTCTGCCCCTGGCGGGAGACGCCGCACCGGCAAGGGCAAGGGGGGCAAGGGCGCTGGAGGAGCTGGAGGGGGCGGTGGAGGTGGCGGTGGAGGCGGCGGATGGGGTGGGGGTGGCGGTGGGAGTGGTGGTGGGGGTGGGGGCTTCGGTGGCGGCGGTGGAGGCGGAGGCAGCGGCGGCGATGGCGGTGGGAGCGGAGGAGGCGGAGGAGGCGGCGGTGGCGGCGGTGGCGGAGGTGGCGGAGGTGGCGGCGGCGGCGGTGGAGCTGGTCGGGGTGGCTCTGCGCAGCGGGGCAGCTTCGGTGGTGGTCAGCGCCAGCAGCAGCAACGCACTCGTGAGACCCCGCCCCCTCAGCAGCTTCGTGAGTGGTACGCTGCGCGTCAGCGGGGTGGGGGTGCTGGTCCCTGTGCCTATGTCCACGTCGGCTCAGGCCTTACACACCTTCACCCTTGACTCGGGTGCTTCCCGCTCCTTCTTTCGAGACCGCACCACACTCACGCCGCTTCGTCAGCCAGTTGCGGTCTCTCTGGCGGACCCCTCTGGGGGTCCTGTCCTTGCCCACTTCTCCAGTGTCTTATCGTGTCCGGCAGCCCCTTCTGGCACCCTGTCAGGTCTTTACCTCCCCTCGTTCTCTACGAACTTGGTGAGTGGTGCTGATCTACTGGATGGGGGGGTTGACCAATTCACTCCTGCGAGTCAGCGGGTGACCCACTGTACGTGTGCTCGGACGGGCCGACACTTGGCCACGTTTACCCGTCAGCCGGGGTTGAGCGTGTACACACTGAATACCGAGTCTCCTCCTGTTGCTGAGTCTGGTCCGGTAGCTGCGTCGGGTCAGGTGTTTGTTGCAGCGTCCAGGTCTGGTCCTGAGTCTGCCCCCTGCTCGTGTCGTCTCCTGTCCCACCGGACCCTCCTCTGGCACCACCGCCTTGGTCACCACTCCCTGCCTCGTCTCCGAGGCATGGCCTCCCGTTACCTTGTCTCTGGTCTCCCCCGGTTCCTCCCTCCCCTCCCTCCGGGGCCTGCCCCTACCTGCGTTCCCTACGTCGAGGGGCGGCAGCGCGACGCTCCTCACTCCTCCGAGTTTCCTCCGACTGAGGCTCCGCTGCAGACTCTTCACATGGACGTGTGGGGCCCCGCCCGCGTCCGTGGCCAGGGTCACGAGCGTTACTTCCTGTTGGTGGTTGACGACTATTCGCGTTACACCACGGTCTTCCCCTTGCGCAGCAAGGGTGACGTCACTGAGGTGTTGATCGACTCGATCCGCGCAGCTCGTCTCCAGCTCAGAGAGAGTTTCGGCTCGGACTTTCCTGTTCTGCGTCTGCACTCTGACAGAGGCCGAGAGTTTTCCTCTGACCTTCTGCGAGCCTTCTGTCGTGCACAGGGCATCCGCCAGACGTTCACGCTTCCGGCCTCTCCACAGCAAAATGGGATTGCTGAGCGCCGCATTGGCATGGTCATGGACGTCGCTCGTACGTCCATGATTCATGCGGCTGCTCCCCATTTTCTGTGGCTGTTCGCGGTTCAGTACGCGGCGCATCAGATCAACCTCCAGCCCCGGGTCTCCTTGCCGGAGACCTCCCCTACTCTGCGGTGGACGGAGCAGGTTGGCGATGCGTCTGCGTTTCGTGTCTGGGGATCTCGGGCTTATGTCCGCGACTTGTCTGCGGACAAGCTGTCCCCCCGTGCTGTTCCCTGCGTCTTCCTTGGCTTCCCCCTGACGCGCCTGGTTGGCAGTTTTACCACCCCACCTCGCGCCGTGTTATGTCCTCCCAGGACGTCACGTTTGATGAGTCGGTTCCTTACTACCGTCTCTTCCCCTACCGCACTGCGCCCCTCCCCCCGCCGCCGCTCTTCCTCGCACCAGGTCCCCCTCCGGTAGACCCCCTTCCCCCTCAGGGTCCTGCCCCCTCAGGTGTGTCCCAGGTAGACGCATTCGAGCCTGTCGAGGTAGCTGTTGACTCTGGTGCTACTAGGGGTGCTGAGCCTGGGGGTGCTGAGCCTGGGGGTGTTGAGCCTGGGGGTGTTGAGCCTGGGGGTGCTGCGTCTGGGGGTGCTGAGCCCGGGGGTGCGGAGCCTGAGGGTGCAGGGCCTGCTCGTGTGGAGTCTGGCGGTAATGGGTCTGGAGGTCCCTCGGGTGCTTCGTCCCGGCGGGAGCTACCCTCTCCACAGGAGCTGCGCGAGTGGTTTGCTCGGCGCTGGAGCCGTGCTGCTGGAGCTGGAGGTACTGCTGGAGCTGGAGGTTCTGCTGCTACTGAGGGTGTTGGTGCCACGGGTCCCGGAGGTGCTCGTACTGGAGGTACTGGAGCTGCTAGGCCTGGGGGTGCTCCTGGTGCTGGAGCTGCTGGCGGTGCTTCTGGAGCGGGTGCTGCTGGAGGTACTGGAGCTGTGGCTGTTGAGTCTTCCGGTGGTCCGACTGGAGCTGGAGCTGCTGGGGGTGTTGGCGCTGGAGGTGATGCTGGCGCTGGTGCTTCTGAGGGTGCTCAGGTTGGCGGTGCTTCCGCTAGGGGTGCTGGTGCTGTCCCTGCTGGCTCTGGAGACGCTGAGCGGCCGCGGCCGTACTTCGTTCCGCTCCTTGAGCAGGTTCTTCGTCTCCCGCCTTCTGCTGGTCCTGCTCCTTCCTTAGAGTGCCCGCCGCCTGTCCAGTCTGAGTCACAGTTTCAGCCCGCCTCCCCACTGCCTGCTCCTTCTCCCTACACTGGTGCTACTGGAGGTCTTGCTGAGCGTCGTGAGCCTGCGTCTCGTCCTGCGTCGCCTGTTCGTGCTGCTCGCACTAGTCGTCGTGTTCCGCGTCCGCGTCTCCTGCGATCTGTTGGTGCAACCCTACGGTTTGCACTCGGCTTGTTGTCCGTGTGCGTGAATGTCTGTGTGTATGGAATGGTATGAGGGCATGGGATAATATATATTTCATGCTTATAATTGTGTGTGAATGTTGAGTCATGATGTCGAGTGTGTGTGTCGAGTCAATAGCGAGTTATCGCTAGACGCGTGTTACGCGGTCGTTTGTGTCTCGCGCGCGGTTTCTATTTTGTCGTGCGCGGTTTCTATTTTGTCTAGTGTCGAACGTTCGGCGTGTCGCAGGTGTGTGCAGCAGACCCATCAAGAACTCAAGGATGAGTTTGTGATGAAGAGCCCGAGCCTTGGTGTCAAGCCTCAAGTGATTTCGAAGCTCGCCAAAAAGGGTACACCTCAAGATATTGAAGATATTTACATTACTTTGTGTAGTGTAACATTTCACTTGGTGTAGGCCCTAGTGAAGGGTAGTTTCGAGACCCTTCGTGGTTGGGGACAGTGTGGCACTGTTCCACATCACTGTACCTCGGCTCTTGGGGTTTGTAGGAGCTGGGAGTCATTCCCAACTCGTAACTCTTCCTATCTTGTGTTCTAAGACTATAGTGGCTGCCATAGTACCGTTCGTTCAAACCGACGCTGTGTCGTCAATTCTTTATCAAATCGTGCAATCTAAATTGCTAATTGTAGACGACGTGAAGACGCTCCAGATCCAATTTGAATCAGGTCATTTTCAGCTGTGAGCAGAACGCTATCAACGTTTGAAGCCACTGTGCAGAAATCCGTCTGTGCTCTCTATCTTTCGTTTTAGGCACATTCAAGCCTATTGTGACTATAACACGATCCCAGGCACACACCAGATGGCACTGCGTCCTTCCACTGCTCCTCTGCGTGTCCCGTTGCCGTCTCCTCCAGAGTCCTCTCTTCCTACTCCTGCTGACCCGGAGTCTGACTCTCTTCGTGCTGCCAGTCCTACTGTCACGCGTCTCCTGGCTACTGTTGTCACTGACCCCTCGTTTGAGTCCACTGCTGCGTCTGCCTTAGTTGCTGAGCTTGTCGACTTTGCTGCTCGCTGTCGTCTAGACTACGCCGCTAGTCTTGTTGCTGAGTCTGAGTCTGTCTGTCCTCCGTCCGTCGGGGGTGAGTGTGCTCTTAGCACGGACGTCCTTGAGGACAGGCAGGAGGAGTTCCAATATTTTGCTGCTGCTTTGCCTCATCTCGTGTCCATGCTGATTGCCCCTGAGGGAGACCCGGATGCACCAGACATCCCGACTCCTCGATCGTACGCTGAGGCGATCGAGGGTCCCTACTCCTCACAGTGGCAGTCAGCCATGGACGCAGAGATGGCTTCTTGGAAGTCCACAGGCACCTACGTCGACGAGGTTCCCCCACCTGGGGCGAACATCGTCAGTGGCATGTGGATTTTCAGGGTGAAGCGGCCGCCGGGTTCTCCGCCTGTCTTCAAGGCGCGTTACGTGGCTCGAGGCTTCAGTCAGCGGCAGGGAGTTGACTACTTTCAGACCTTCTCTCCCACCCCGAAGATGACCACTCTTCGGGTGCTACTGCACATAGCCGCTCAGCGCGACTACAAGCTTCACTCTCTTGACTTCAGCACTGCTTTCCTACAGGGCAGCCTGCACGAGGAGATCTGGCTGCGCCGCCCACCTGGCTTCACTGGGTCGTTTCCTCCTGGTACCCAGTGGAGCCTCCGGCGGCCAGTCTACGGTCTCCGCCAGGCGCCCCGTGAGTGGCACGACACACTGAGGACTACACTTGCGGCTCTTGGGTTTGCTCCTTCTACTGCCGACCCGTCGCTGTTTCTACACACCGACACCTCTTTGCCGCCGTTCTACATCCTCGTGTACGTCGACGACTTGGTCTTTGCCACTGCTGATACTGCTGGACTCGCCCACGTGAAGTTCGAGATGCAGAAGAGACGCACGTGCATAGACATGGGTGAACTGCGCAGCTACCTTGGCTTGCAGATCACCCGGGACAGAGCACAGCGCACCATTACCCTGACTCAGTCACACATGGTGCAGCAGGTCCTTCAGCGCTTCGACTTCACGTACTCCTCGCCTCAGGCCACTCCTCTGTCTACTCGCCACTCGCTCTCAGCTCTGCCTTCGGATGAGTCCGTAGAGCCGAGTGGCCCGTACCCAGAGCTTGTTGGCTGCCTCATGTACCTGATGACCTGCACACGACCTGACCTTGCATACCCTCTTAGCATCTTGGCACGCTATGTTGCTCCTGGGAGACACCGACCAGAGCACATGGCTGCAGCGAAGAGGGTGTTGCGCTACTTGTGCAGTACGTCGGGCATGGGGCTAGTGCTTGGAGGGCGGCGTCCAGTGGTCCTCACTGGTCACGCAGACGCTTCTTGGGCTGACGACCAGGCTACGCAGCGGTCGTCACAGGGTTACACCTTCAGCCTTGGTTCCGGCTCTGTTTCGTGGCGGTCTACCCGCTCGTCTTCTGTTCTCGGCTCCAGCTGTGAGGCTGAGATCTACGCAGGGGCCATGGCTGCACAGGAGCTGCGCTGGCTCACCTACCTGCTGACTGACCTAGGAGAGCCGCCTCGTTCTCCTCCAGTTCTGTACGTAGACAACAAGGCCATGCTGGCCTTGTGTCGGGAGCACAGACTGGAGCACAGAACGAAGCACATTGCTCTTCGCTACTTCCTTGCTCGTGAGCTGCAGCAGCGTGGTCAGCTGCGCCTTGCTTACGTGGCCTCTCAGGCCAACACTGCTGATATCTTTACCAAGGCACTTCCGCCTTGTGATCATCAGCGCTTTTGTACGATGCTAGGTCTTGTGCCTACTTGGCCTCACTTGCTCACTTCTTGACCTTGCTTGTACTGTGATCTATCTATACCTGCACTTGCTTGTTTACCTTTATATATAATCTTGCATGTGAACTGACCTTGTGGCCTTGAACTTGTGCTCGGAATGAGTGGTGACGTTGTGATCCACCCCGAGCTTGCTTTGCTTTGCTTTGCTTGACTGGTCTTGTGACCCCTTGTTCTCCCCCACTTTGCCTATGAGGGTGTGTCAGACTTATATGATCTAGCCTGTGTAGGCTGCAGTGGGTTAGATTCTAAGGGGTACACAATTCTAGGGTTTCACATTTGTATCACACTCATTTCCTTAGTCAATCATTCTTCGTTCTTTCACACTTCCAATCACATTTTTTCACGCCGATCGCACTTATTTGAAATTGACAAGAACAGAGCCATGCAGTTTACCCTTCCCGACTTGGATATGTAAAAAAAAAAAGTACGGAAATTTAGGACGTAACATAATCAAGCCCAAATATTGGGGGGCTTCCCGTTTAGGGTTGATCCGCCGCGACATTCATCCAGGTTCGATACGGGTTTTAGATTTTCTTCAAGTGCCGCAAATCTGGATTGCGACTCGTTCCAATTATATTTACGGACTGTATCAAGTTATGAGACATAATAGCCTAATACTATATCGCAAAACGTTGTTTCTGTTGTTGATTACACCTGAAAACCCCGCTGGACTAATTGGAGTATGTATGATAATGGCCGAAGAATATGCATGAGGTCGTGTTCAAATTGCAATTTTGACACTTGACAACATTGTTGGCAGAGTGTCAACGACATCCCTCTTTGCAAAAATCGTAGCGCCATCCAACAATCAAATTGGTCGCAACAAAAATTCATACCAACCACTCCCACCCAATCAACGAAGGCTGAAACAAGACGATCTTTGTTCAGACTGAAAATTGAGTAAGTAGGTTTGGCGGGGGTACTACTAGCGACCCTGCGCTTTCCAGAGAACTACAGTGCTAGTTGCGGACACTTTCCGCCCCTCCGTCCCTCCGACAGGAAAATTATGGCAACAGCACAGAACTCAGTCCCACATTCACCCACGTGTCACAAATTCGGAAAATCTAGAATTCGAGAACCCCTGGCGTGGGCAGTACGTTGAAGAACTACATGATGCAGATCCGCAACGCGCAGTATCGCTGGTTGAAAGATAGACTCGAGCCAGAGGATTTCTTATGAGGGCTTTCGAACACGGTCACTGGAGAGGCCGAGACGGCGTACGGCATGGAACTGAAGCGCATGCTCAGTGAACCCACGCAGGCGGCGGGAGTGACATGAGAGGTGGTGACGCAGTTTTTTCGCGACGCTGCGACCCCATTCCCGGTGCCAACGTCGGAGCAAATGGGTGAGTTTGCATCATTCTGGAAGAAGGCTGAAGAGTCCCTGCTCGCCACTTATGGAAGATTGTGCGAGCTCGCTGCGGACATGGAGTGCCGAGACGAGTGGAGGCTCGTGACGAAGTTCCTCAACAGCCTGGACGAGCGGGTGGCGACTGAAGTTCGGGAAAGGATCTTCGAGATGGGACCAGCGGCGACACTCGACACTTGAACAGGCGTACGAGCTGGCCAAGAAGCATAAACTGGGGCTCCGCCTATATCAGAGGAGAGGGGAGAGATGTCCACGGAGGAACGCCACAGATCGGCATGGACTGCAGTCTCAGCGGGAGAATACTCGGGCAGGCGAGGAGGACGTGAAACAGAGTCACGGAGGTGCCATCGGTACGGCCAGGAAGGACATCTGCAGCGGGAGTCCGACAAGCCGCCGTGGTGTGATCATTGCCAGAAAGAACGACACCTGCGCCGAGAATGCCCAGAAATCTCCAGTTGCTGAAACTGTGGTAGGAGAGAGCATCGCACGACCGGGATCCGCGAGGCCAAGACTTAAGGAGGAGTTAGAGATCCAGCTGCACCAGTAGTAGGCTAGAATCCACAAGCTAGAAGGCGGCGCGCGCAAGTAAACGGCAATGTTGGCCAAGGAAGAAGAGAGAGGAGGAAGTGAAGCTGAGTTTGTGCTCATGGTGCGTGCGTCGCTACAGAGGGAGGAGATATGGCTCCGCAGTGATCAGCGAGGTCAACCAGAACGTCCCGCCAGAGGCATCAGGAGATTCAGAGGGTACGCGGCAGAACCAGAGCAGGAGATGACCTCGGAAAGGCATCCGAAGGAGAGGATGGTGTGTCAGCCGTCTAGAAAAAGGGGGAATTACTGTGGGAGGAGTGGCGGTGGCCCTGGCCATCATAGAGACAACACCTCATCACATCCTGTTGGGCAAGGGGCTGGCTCAGAGGCTTGAGCTAGACCAACCCAACCAGCTCATAACCTGAGGCATCTTGGTGATGAAGGCTGAGGGCGGGGAGCCGAAGCGGATGCCCAGCACTCGCATGCTAGTGGAGGTCGTCCTGCGCCCCGGAACGAAGGATGAGTGCCGGATTTGGATGCGCTGCGGGATTTCTCCCTTGGAGGACTATGACCTGCTCATCGGCATGGAGCTTCTGTACCGAATCGACGCCACCATCTGCACATGGCAGGAGAAGGTGCTCTACCGATCATAGTACTCGCGGGATGATGGCCCCGTGGGCACGTTGCCGGTGCACTTCGTCAAGCGGGAGCCGCCGGAGGCCTTCCTGGCCCGGATGGCGGAGGTGGACGAGCAGCTCGAGGACTGGTCGTGGAAGACGTATGTGCTGGAGCGGGAAACGTGAAAGGCTGAGGAGGAAAGGGTGGAACGTCCCTTAGTGCTTCCCCCACGCCTCACAGGCCTGGGAAGGCTGCATGAGCCCCTGTGGAACTCATCGGATGAATCGGCACCGGGTTGGCAGCGGCTCTGAAAGCTGGGCGCAGTGTAAAGAAATGGGTGCTGGAAGAGCTGGATCCAGTGGTGCGCCGCATGGCGCTGCACCATGCTAAGAAGCTTAGGGGACTCTACCCAACGCAGATGATGTCAGGGGTGGAAGCCGAGGCAGAGGAGGACATGATACACGACATCAGAGAGGTGGCAACGGAGGATGTGGCACGTTGGGGGAGAGTGGACATCCTTATGGCAAGCTGGGAATGTCAAGGCGTCTCGAGGGCGGGAAAGGGCAAGGGCTTGGAAGATCCCAGGTCTACACTTTCTTGGGGTTGCTGCGGGTGATGAAGCTGGTCTACCAGCAATACAAAGAATATCTGTACATCCTGGAGAATCTCGACTTCTCCACGGACTGCCGGGAGCCGGTGCGACGAATGCAGGAGGTGGTGGTCGCGGCCCTGGGGGTAGGAGTCGCGTGGGATGCGGTGCAGCAGGGATCCTACTCGCACAGGGTGAGGCGCTACTGGTAGAACGGGGTTACGGAAGGGAAGCTCAGATGAGAGCTCATCCAGACGGAGAGACCGGTGCCACGCCCTCTGGAAGACATCCTGGAGCCACACCACCTGCCAGCACCCGTGCTCAAACCGGATCATCCGAGTCAGTTCCAGTGCAACAAGCTAGGAGTACCCAGGGAGGCATGGCCTACGTTGTTGGCACGTCACGAGGCTCACGTGTTTGACCAGGTGCAGGGCAAGTGGGAGGAGCCGTCAGCCAGGGAGCGAGAGCTGGCAATGGGATTCATTCCAGACGCCACGGCCGCACTAAGGGTGGAGGCAGACGTCGGCAGCCCAGGGGACAACACTGCTGAAAAAGTGACAGCCAGCCAGCAGAGGGCAGAGCAAAACCTACTGGAGATCCAGATGGAAAGACAGCAGCAGCGGGTTGAGGGTGGGCGCTGATGGCAATTGAAGTCCCCGCCACAGGAGTTACGGCAGCGGAAGCGAGCTGAATCGAGCCACCCAGGCAAGAACAAAGTGACTCAGGCGAGCCAGAAATGAGAGGCCCAGAAGAGGCAACAGTCCAACGGATGGAGGAGGAGGAGGTACACTAAGAGGTCGGCAAAGGATTGCAAGAGAAGGAGGGAGGGACGGAACCAGAGCCAGGACGGCAATTAGCGGAGGAGCCAACAGTCCAACGGATGGAGGAGGAGGACTTACACTAAGAGGTCGACAAAAGATTGCAAGGGGAATTGAGGGAACATATGTGGGTGGTGCTGAAGGAGAACCGGCAGGTGTTTGCGTTCACCGTGCTGGAGCTCGGCAAGTACACGAGAGGGGAGATGGAGATACTGTTGACAGAGGAAGTGCCCATGTACCAACGCAAGCGAAGGATGAGCCCCGGAGACTTGGAGATTTGCCAAAAGAAGTGTCGAGAACTGCTGGAGGCAGGACTTATCAGACCCTCAGAGTCGGAGTACGCGGCTGCAACGAAGGTGGTGGCAAGGAAGAAACTCACGGGAGGAATTCTGTCTCGACGGATGTGTGGGGACTATGGGGATCTCAACAAGCTAACTGCAGCCGATCGATACCCCATGCCAACGCGTGAAGAAATTTTCGATAAATTGCAGGGGGCAGTCGTGTCCAGCACCCTGGATCTCCGCCAGGGCTTCAACCAGATCCGCATCGCCGAGGCAGACATATGGAAAACAGCATTCCATGGGTCAGACGGCCTGCACGAGTGGTTGTTTATGCCTTTTGGCATGAAGAATGCCTCAGCAATCTTTCAGAGGGCTATGGACCGTGTACTTCGAGGACTGCAGCACAGTGCGGCTTGCTACATCGACGATATGGTGGTGTTCAGTGCATCGGCAGAGCAACACTTGGTGGACGTGAGGCAGGTGCTGGAAGCCGTCAAAGCAGCAGGACTAACCTGTCATCCCAAGAAATGCAGATTTGGGACTCTGACAGTGCAGTACCTTGGATTTGAGGTAGGCAGAGGGCAGATGACGATCCATCAGGCCAAGGTGGCGTATCTGGATAAACTGGCGATACCTGAGAACCGCACGACCCTCCGAGCCATCCTAAGGTTCTTGAACTACTACAGGAAGTTCGTACCAAACTTCAGCAAACCGCCTGCCTGAACCAGCTGGTGAGGGAGGACGTGGCATGGAAATGGGGAGAAGTGGAGCAGGGGTCACTCCAAGAGTTGCTTGATGTGGTGAAATCCGTTCCTGTGCTGCGGCTGCCGAGGCCAGAGGGCAGGTTCACTCTGTATTCAGACTGGAGCAGTGCGGGCATGGGAACGGTGTTTTGCCAGCAGACAAACGAAGGAGAAAGGGTGGTGGCGTTTGCCAGCCGCAGCTTCAAAGCCGCTGAGGCAAATCACAGCTCGTATGAGGGTGAAGGGCTGGTGGCAGTGTGGGCAGTGACACACTTCCGGGTGTACTTGCAGGGGCGTGAGTTCACACTGGTCACGGATCATCAGCCGCTTATGTGGCTCATGACAAACCACACGCTGACGGAGCGGAACGCGTGCTGGGCCATGCATCTGCAAGAATTTAATTTCGTTGTAATCAATGGCCAGACCGGACTTTACAGCACGTGGATGGTCTCTCCCGGAACCCTCCTCCAGCAGAGCCAGTAGCAAGCATGGTTGCCCTGGCAAGAGAATCAGAGAGGCAAGGCGAATTGCAACAGGAACAACAAGCAGCGCTGGACATATGGCAGGACCAGGAGATGCTAAGGTGGCTCAGGGGAGAGACGGAGGCAGAGGAACTTGCCTCAGAGAGAGCGCGTGCGCGGGGATAACACTACCGATCAGGCCTGTCGTTTCGTTTTGGGCCCCCTGGACAAATCAGGAGGCCCGGCATGTATGACTCTGTATTTAGCAGGGTTGGGGCGAATCTCGGCCCTTTATGCTTCAGGGCTGGAAAATTTTCCTCCCTTGAATCAGGTTTGGCACGAAAAAATCTGGAGCCTCATTGCAACTACCAAGCTTACAACGACGTTTGACATAAAGAGGATTAGTTAGCGTCATATCACTACGCACGCTTTGCACGCTTTCCTAGCCTTTGCAGAACCGATGATTTTGTGCACTTCTACCCAACCTTAACCGTCTACCCACTCCACAGAGAGCGAGCTGTGATTGGTTTAAGCACAAGTTCTAGGTTGAGGTTATTTTGTGGCCCAACCATGCAAATCGAAATTTGCCAGGTTGGATGCAATCAGGTTAGAAACGAAGGGGAGAGGAAAGGGAGGAGTGTTGGGGGGGGGGGGGGGGGGGGGGGAAGGTAAGGGGAAGGGTTTGACAGGGCTCGCCTAAGATCTACCCTTTACACACCAGGCCTGAGCCCAAAATCAGCCCTGTCAAGAATCAGGGCAGGAATATTCGAACCCATCAATTTCAGTTTTCAAGGGCAACCCAGCCCTAGAATTCAAGGTCCAGCAGGGCAAACGCCCTGCAAGCGACAGCCCTGCAACCGATGGTACGCGGGACAGGTGCAGCTGAGGACCAGGGAGGGCTGTAAGCTGGTTCCAGCCCTAGCAGAGCGGGAGGGGATCATCAGCAGAGTGCACCAACAGTTGGGGCACTTTGGGCATGTCAAGACCACGCAACTGGTCAACACGGGGTGGTGGTGGGCAGGCATGGCTCGGCAGATTCAAGAGTACGTGGCGCAGTGTGAAGCGTGTGACACGAACCGGGCTCAGCTGGAGAGGATTCAGCAGCTGCTACAGTCCCTACCCATCCGAGGATTGGGGTACAGGTGGTCACTAGACATGGCGGGAGAACTGCGCCTTAGTCGCCGAGGTAAGAAGTACATCCTACTCATGATTGAGCACGTCAACAAGTGGGTGGAAGTGCGAGTCCTAAGCTGCAAGAGTGCAGCGTTGGTTACAGAAGCATTCACAGAGCAGGTACTCACCAGGATGGGGGCATGCGGAGAGGTGCACACGGGCCAGGGCACAGAGTTCCGTGGGGAATTCGCAGGTACTCGCCAGGATGGGGGCATGCGGAGAGGTGCACACGGGCCAGGGCACAGAGTTCCGTGGGGAATTCGACAGTGCACTAGCGGCGATTGGGATTACTCACAGGAGGACGTCGCGCTATCACCCTCAGGCAGACGGCCTCACTAAGCGCATGGTGCAGACCCTCAAGCGAGGGCTGAGGGCGTATGGAGAAGCCCACAAGCGGACTTGGGATGAGGACCTGCACTGGGTAGCAGCTGGCTACCACTTCAGCGAGCAAGCAGCTCTCCGATATGTCTCCCCTTACTATCTACTTAATGGCAGGGACCCTATTCTGCCCGTAGGAGCGCCCAGGGTGCTGACAGACGTCGTGACTGCCGGAGCACCTGAGCTATGGGCACCTCTGGCAAAGGCGAGGGGAGATTACCTGAGGGTTCTCCTACCCTCAGCAATGGAGAATCTCCATGTGGCTCAGCTCACGGATGCGTAGAGGTACCAGCAGGGGCTCGGCAGACAGCAAGTGCCAAGAGGAGGACAGTTTCACGAGGGACAAGAAGTGTATCGCCGAACGACTAGACATAACGTGTTGGACTGCGGGTCTCAGTGAAGAGTGTTGGAGGGTGGTGGAAGCGCGGGAATCAGGAGTGCCGGTGTTGGAGAATCAGCAGGGCAGGAGGGTCAGAGATCATGCTATGAACACGGCCAGGGCACGCACCAGGAGCGCAGGGCGCCTGGACCAGGGCATGCAGGAGCCGTAGGCTGCTCCCGAGGGGGCAAGTGAGAGTGAGCCCTCAACAGAGAAGGCTTGCAAGCGTGAAGCTTGAAGCGTAAAAGGAGTGGACACCATCAGCAGCAGGGCATGAGACAGCGCGCGGGCTAGGCAGGGCAGGTAGCGCGATAGCGCGCGGGCTGGGCAGGGTGTTGGAATATGTATAAGTAACTGCCTGTAGCTGTAGTTTAGTGTAGCTATCATAAACTGTTGGTGGTGCACCATTCTTGTTTCTTGCCTATTCGTACTGTTCGCTCCATCGTAAACAGTGTCACGATTCTAATCTTTGCGTAGGCATTAGATATATCTTCGTGACTATTTAGGATAACGAAAGGCTACAGTAGAGAGGATATTGAGGGAGTCGGCTAGAGCCGAATCAATTGAACCGAAAACTAGGAATTGGCGGGCGAACGGGGGACCGTTAACATAACGGTAACCCTTCGCTAGTACTTAAGAAAGTATGCAAGCTTAGAGAAGATGCTTGCGTGATTATTTTCACATTTATGCTTACAACTTCTGGTATCTCTTGTCAACGGGAGTTGTGTTTGGCCCCGTCCTCGCTTGGGCGGAGCCAACCGCGGGAGGACCGCGGGGGCCGCGAAACCGCGGGAGGACCGTGGGAGCCGCGAAACCGCGGGAGGACCGTGGGAGCCGCGAAACCGCGGGAGGACCGTGGGGGCCGTGAAACCGCGGGAGGACCGTGGGGGCCGCGAAACCGCGGGAGGACCGCGGCGGCCGCGAAACCGCGGGAGGACCGCGAAATACCCGGTCAACCAGGATACCCGGGCGACGTGCGCGAAAGTCGCCGGGGGTGTTGTCTGCGAGGACGACCTCGGGGTGGTATCCCTGAGGTCGACGTGGCTGGTGGGCGCCGTCACGGGTGGAGTGTCTGCGCTGGGCATGTGACAAGGAGTTGGGCGCCAACCAACTGCACGCACCTGCGAAGCTGGTGCACCATTGTCAAGCGGGTGCAACGCTGTGCAGCGTTGGCACACCGCGGACTTGCAACATTGGCAAGCCGCGACTCTGCTCTGCTGGAGCGCGGTCGACCAAGTCGTGCTGGCACGCGGTCGACCGTGCTGCGCTGGCAGTCGACCAGCAGCCTTGCTAGGTCTGATGTAGTTTGTGTTGCCAATGTTGATGCAATCATTCTGAACTTTTGTTGTGATGTTTTCCTGGTGAAACTCTTGCCAATTTTCCCCGTAAACTAGCAAGCAGAGTTAGCACTTGGAAACGACTAAGGAACGAACGAACGCTACGATCACTCTTGCCCCGTGCGTAGCCCGTAGTCTAGCTCCCGTTGCACTAGTTATCTCCGCATCTCTCAGCGAAGGATAAGCCTGAGGAACCAACCCACGCGAGCAATCTAGCAGACAGTCAACCACTCTTCCAACCAGCCGAGCTAGGGTTTGAACAACAGTACGGTTGGAGCAGAGGACTTTTCAACAATCACGCAAGGTTCGCCGATGAACAGTCGCGAGTCAGTACGAACTAGACTGTGGAACGACGCCGGCGAGTTGAAGCCTACATCGGGGTGGCGAGCCGATACTAAGGCTGCGCGTGGACATTCAGGTGCAGCGCGCCCGGACTCGGACTCATCTAGGTACCGGACGCCTCATCAAGAGGAGAGAGAGAACGGACCGTCGTCTCGGACCCGGGAGAGACGCCACGCGACCCTCGATGGACCGAAGTAATACGGGAACGGTGGAAGACTCAGGAGGAGCAGACCCCGCAGACCGGGATGCACGGGATGACCACGACGAAGGGATGACAGAACCAGCACTGTTCCCAGAGCGGCGGCCCCGAGCGAGAGATGCGGCCCAGAGCAGCTCTGGTACACAGTGGTGTCGCTGTCGAGCGCGACGACCCGTTCGACGGATCCGGTAGCCGCAGAATGCGCTGTAAGGCGACAAACTTGCCCAAAGTGGAGGTAGCGGAACGGTACACGGGTATTCCAGGCGTGGGACCGAGCTTGAAGAATTACCTCATGCAGCTCGAGACCGTCCAGTACTACTGGGAGTGCGACGGATACGACCCGGCCGAGTTCTTCCGGAAAATGGCGGGAACCTTGGCGGGCGAAGCGGAGACGTTCTATCGTCTGACGAGGGACGAGGTCTTAGCAGAACTAGCGGAAGGGGAAATCGCGAACCCGACGGCTCGGTTCTTATAAATGCTGCGGAAGGAGTTCGCGGGACAGACCAAGGCGCGCGTCGAGGAGTTTCGCGACTTCCGGCGGAAGAAGGAAGAGTCGCTGTTGGCTTACTACTACCGACTCCGGGAACTGGCGGAGGACTTGGAATGTCAGGAGGAACGCCTGCTCGTGCGGAAATTCGTGCGTGGGCTGGACGATGAGCTGAAGGGAGTAGTCCGGAGCACCGTTTACAGCATCGGCGCCGACATCACTCTTAAAGAAGTTTACCAGCTGACGAAGAAGACGGAGCAGGCGCAACGACTGCTGGATCTGGAGGACTCGGAAGGAAGGAGTCGGACGAGGACGAGCTGGGCAGCCGCGGCAGTCCCTGACCCATCCCCTAGAGGAAGCGGCCGCCCCGACCCCAGGCTCTGTCATACATGCGGGGAGCACGAACATTTGAAGAGAGACTGCCCCAAAACGCCGGCCTGCGAGCAGTGCGGGAAACGCGGACACCGGAAGGAAGACTGTTACAGCCGTCCGAAGGAAGCGCTGGGAGCAACTCGGGAGGAGCTCCAAGCCGAAGTCCGGCGGCTGCAGCTGCGACTGGAGCAGTTCCCTACTCCGAAAGGCGTCAAATCGCGGGCACTACTGGCGTACGAAGAAGTCGACGAGGCCGAAGAGGAGGGGGGGGAGGATTACCAGCGGGAGTACGCGGTGATGGCGTATCCTCGATCGCGGGATGACCTCGGCCTCAGGCCCAGGGTCAGCCAATCCCAGGAAAGTGGGGTAACGGGCGGAGCCCGCCCCCGGAACAGTCAGACGGAGAGATTGCGCCCTTCGGATATGAGACGACATACGAATGAGCGGCTAGTATGCCAGGCGTCGGTGCTGATCGCCGAGAAAGGGAGTCTCACCGTGGGGGGCCTACCCGTGAAGTAGGCAATCATATATACGGGCGCGCATCACGTGCTGATAGGAAAGGGGCTCACTAAACAGTTAAAGCTAGACGTGGCCGAGAGAACCGTGGAAAGGGGGATATTACTCATGACGGCCGAGGGAGGAGAACCCAAGTGGATGCCGAAAACGCGGAGGCCCGTGGAGGTGGTACTCTTACCGGGGACGGAAAAGGAGTGTTGCATCAAGCTGCCGTGCGGCGTCTCAGAATCGGAAGATTATGACGCCCTCGTGGGGATGGAACTCCTCTACCGGGTGGGAGCTACTATCTGTACTTGGCAGGAGAAAGTGCTATTCCGCGCGCAGTACTGGGACCCGGAGAGTGCCGTAGGTACGCTGCCAGTACGGTTCGTGCGGCAGGAGCCGCGGGAAGCATATCAAGCGCAAAAGCGGGATCTGACGGAAGAGCTGGAGGAATGGCCCTGGGAGAAGTATGAGGAGGAATACAAACGGAGGATAGAGAGACGGCTCGCGGGACGCAGCCCAGCCGATCTGAAGGAACGCGTCAGTCGCGTGCAGACCTTGGACGCTCCCATCTGCCTCCTGGAGCTATACGGGGGAATCGGGACGGGCCTGGCTGCAGCGCTGCGAGCTGGGTGCACGATCAAGCGATGGATACATGTCGAGCGCGATCCGGTCGTGCGCAAGATGGCCAGGCACCACGCCTTGTTGCTGCGAGATGAGTACCCGGACCAGATGTGGGAGGACGCCATCCCGCTGGAAGCAGAGCAGGGGGTCCATGACGTAAGGGACATTTACGAAAGTGTGCTGGATCAGTGGGGACAGGTGGACCTGGTGATCACAGGATGGGAATGCCAAGGGTACTCCAGGGCCGGGGAAGGACTGGAGATGGACGACGTCAGAGGCGCGTCGTTCCGAGACCTACAACGGGTGTTAGGGATGTTGCAGCGGTGCCAAGGGGAACTCGCCTACCTCTTAGAAAACGTGGACCTGGCGGAGGACAGAAGGGAGCCCGTGAAGCGGGCGTTTGAGGAGATCGTGGGGGTCCGGGGGAGGGGAGTACCGGCGGACGCGGCACAGCCAGGATTGCGGGCACACCGACCGCGGAGGTACTGGTAGAATGTGATGTCCACGGCGGCGTTGTGACACTCGCTGGCCCTGATGCAGCGACCGGAGCCGCGCTTAGTGAGCGACATTCTGGAACCGAATCGCCTGCCGGCTCCAGTGACTAGCCCGGATCACCCGTCGCAGTACCAGCGCAACGAATCGGGCAGGCCTCGGCAGTCTCTGCCCACGCTAGTGTCCTACGCCGACGCCCGCGGATTCCGCATGGAAGGGGATCTGCCAGGGCCGGGAATGATCTATGACGTACGACGAGGGGTTTGGGAACAGCCAATGGCGAACGAGCAGGAGGCAGCCATGGGACACTTGTGGGGAGCTACGGCCCATCCGGGAGTGACTGAACAGCAGCGCCGAGCAGCCCTAGGCCGAGCCATGGACGCGAATGTGATGACTTGGCTGCTGGATACCATGCGGATGCACCTGAAGTCGAAGGAGCTGCAGGGGGATATCGCGTGTTGCGAGCGGTACCGGGACCTGGAATCCGTCGAATGGCAGAAGGCGTCGCTAGCCATGATCGAAGCCAGGTATGACGAGAAGATAGACGAAGGATGGGCGGCTCATATGGCCATGGAAGTGATGGAGGGAGAGGCCGACGGGGACACTGAGGCAGTGGAGGAGCTCCCAGGAAGCAGGAAAGGGGGCCAGAAGACGACTGGGTCTTCGGAGGTGGGATGGACGCGGAGACAGCGGCGGCGCTGCAGGACGTGCTGAGACAGCACCGCAGGACTTTTGCGTACACCTTGCACGAGCTGGGGAGGTGTACCACGCACGAAATGAAGATAAAGCTTACCAGCGAGGTCCCGGTCTATCAACGGAAAAGGCGGATGAGCCCGGGGGATATAGATATTTGCACAGAGAAGTGCAACGAACTGCTGGAGACGGGGTAAATTCAACGGTCAGAGAGCGACTATGCAGCCGCGACGGTCGTAGCCTCGCGGAAAGACCTGACTGGAGCGGTCTCAGCACGGAGAAAGTGTGGGGACTACCGGAGCCTGAATAAAGTCACGGTGGCCGACCGGTATCCCATGCAGGCGGCGGAAAAGATCTTCGATAAGCTGCAGGGAGCGAAAGTCTTCTCCACCTTAGACTTGAGGCAGGGCTTCAACCATATCCCCATCAGACCAGCGGACTGCAAGAAGACGGCGTTCCACGGGCTGGACTGCTTGTATGAATGGCAATTCATGCCATTCGGGACGAAGAACGCGCCCGCGGTGTTCCAGCGCGCCATGGACACGATACTGCGAGGGGTGCCAGCGGCAGCCTGTTACATAGACGACGTGGTCGTCTTCAGCCCGGACACAGAACAACACATGAAGGATGTGCAGGCTACGTTGGATGCTATCCGGGAGGCAGATCTTATTTGCCATCCGAAGAAATGCAACTTCGGGAACACGGGTGTGAAGTACTTGGGATTTGAGATCCAAGGGGGGCAGCTGGGAATTCAGCAAGCAAAGGTGGAAGTCCTGGATAGAGTCCCACGACCGAAAGACAGGAGCACGCTGAGGGCAGTGCTAGGGTTCCTCAACTATTACCGTAAGTTCATACCGAACTTCAGTAAGACAGCCGCGGCGTTGAATCGGCTGCTAAGGGAAGATCAGAAATGGGAATGGGGGGAGGCAGAACAGGGGGCATTACAGGCGCTGCTGAAAGCCGTGAAAACCGCTACCGTGCTGACACTGCCCAACAAGGAAGACCCGTTCGTTCTGTACACGGACTGGAGTAGTTCGGGGATGGGGGCGATCCTGTGCCAAAAGAGGGAGGGCGAAGAGAAGGTGGTAGCCTTCGCCAGCCGGATTTGCAATCCAGCGGAGGCTAACTATAGCTCGTACGAGGGCGAAGGACTAGCGGCGGTGTGGGCGATTACCCACTTCCGAGTGTACTTGCAGGGGAGGCAGTTCGAGCTCGTGATCGATCACCAACCGCTGACCTGGCTGATGACTAACCAGGCACTAACTGGAAGGAACGCCCGCTGGGCCATGCGATTACAAGAGTACGACTTCACCATCCGGCACCGAGCAGGCAAAACCATGCAGCATGTGGACGGGCTATCGCGAAACCCGCCGACTCACCGCCCCACAGCATGCCTAGTGGCACTGGCGAGAGAAATCGACGCGGAGGGAGCCAGTCGCGGGAAAGGAAAGGGGCCAGCTGATGTCTGGGAGGACCAGGAGGTCTTAGACTGGGTGCAAGGAAAGACAGCAGAAGAGACCACCGTTAGCGAGAGAGCCAGAGCACGGGGAGCACATTACTGATGGCATCAAGAACAGCTGCAGAAGAACACCAAAGAGGGGTGGAAGCTAGTCCCACGGCCACAGGAGCGAGAGCAGATCATCAGCACGGTGCATCGGCAGCTAGGGCAGTACGGGAGCCTACGCACTGCCCAGCTGGTGGAGACAGGGTGGTGGTGGGACGGGATGCGCAAAGGAATCAGGGAGTGGGTGGACAGATGCGAACTGTGCAGCCGAAACAAAGCAGAGCTGGAACGTGGTAGGAAGGAGTTGCAGTCGTTACCCATCCACGGGATCGGATTCAGGTGGTCCTTGGACCTGGCGGGAGAGATGCCGCTGAGCAGAAGAGGGAAGCGGTACATTCTGATCATGATAGAGCACGGCAGTAAGTGGGTCGAGGTGTAGGCCCTCCCCAGCAAGAACTCCGCTAAGATAGCTGAGGCCTTCGAGGAACAGGTGCTCACGCGGTTCGGGGCGTGTGGGGAGGTGCTCACGGATCAGGGGACAGAATTCATGGGGGAGTTCGACAAACTACTACAAGCCACCGGCATCACCCATAGGAGAACCTCACGCTATCACCCGCAAAGTGATGGGCTCACTGAACGATTCGTACAGACCGTCAAACGAGGACTGCGGGCGTATGGGGAACGCTTCAAGAGAGATTGGGACGCGCGGTCACCATGGGTGGTAGCGGGATATAGATTCAGCAAACAATCCGCGCTGAGAGACCTGTCGCCCTACTACCTCCTCCTGGGGCGAGAACCCGTGTTACCCGTGGATGCACCCAGGATACTCACGGGGTCAGTGCGGATGGACAGTGATGCCGTTTGGGTGGGGCTGGCCGAGGCCAGAGCACGGTACCTAAGGGAGCTATTGCCGGCAGCACTGGAGAACCTGCACGTGGCGCAACTGAGAGATGCGCAGCGGTACAAGAAGAGGGGGGAACTGCAAGGCGGGAAAAAGGACAGGGCCCTGGGGGCGGGGGAGGAGGTATACCTGAAGCAGGCCAAACAAGACCTGATGGACATCGGGCTGAGCACTGAACGCTGGAAAGTCAAGGAAGTGAAAGATTCTAGCGTGGTCGTGCTCGTGGGCGCGCAAGGGCAGAGGAGAACGGAGCATTGCACGAACGTGGCTCGGGCAAGGGGGCATGCAGAGGGGCAGACAAGCAACCAGCCAGACGCCAGAGAGGTCCAGCGGCAGTCGCCAGGAGCTCACGAACAGCCGCGGAGGGGGCAAGTGCGGAGTGAGGCTGGATCCAAGGGAGAGGGCTACAGAGCGCAGAAGGCCGGAAAGAAGGCAAGCTGAGCGTCTCAGAATAGACAACACAATCCCAGGGGCTGAAGGGAGAGGACAGGGCACAGCTGCAGGGCAGGACAAGGCACAACCGCGGGGTCGTCAGAGCTAGGACAGAGAGATTCCGACAGCTGTCACGATTCTAATATTTGCGTAGGCATTAGATATATCTTCGTGACTATTTAGGATAACGAAAGGCTACAGTAGAGAGGATATTGAGGGAGTCGGCTAGAGCCGAATCAATTGAACCGAAAACTAGGAATTGGCGGGCGAACGGGGGACCGTTAACATAACGGTAACCCTTCGCTAGTACTTAAGAAAGTATGCAAGCTTAGAGAAGATGCTTGCGTGGTTGTTTTCACATTTATGCTTACAACTTCTGGTATCTCTCAACGAAGGATAAGCCCGAGGAACCACCCCACGCAAGCAATCTAGCAGACAGTCAACCACTCTTCCAATCAGCCGAGCTATGGTTTGAACAACAGTACGGTTGGAGCAGAGGACTTTTCATAGTGCGGAGTGAGGCTGGATCCAAGGGAGAGGGCTACAGAGCGCAGAAGGCCGGAAAGAAGGCAAGCTGAGCGTCGCAGAAGAGACAACACAATGCCAGGGGCTGAAGGGAGAGGACAGGGCACAGCTGCAGGGCAGGACAAGGCACAACCGCAGGGCCGTCAGAGCTAGGACAGAGAGATTCCGACAACAGCCTCTTTTGTTGTTGACACTTCTCTCTCGCTTCTCTCGTTCCTATAGCCATGGCTCCTAAACCCACTCCTAATTTACTATCTTGACATGTATAGAGCGGGTATTTCCTAAGGACCACATTTTCTAATGGACCCACCGCTTCCCAATGGCGCACCCCGTAGTACGCCTCATGGGCGCTTCCTTATTGCAGCCCGTCGCCCGCGCACTACCCCACTGCAGTCCCGTCCGTCCCGTCCGTCCTGCCCTGCCCGTCGCGTCGCGCCCTGCACGCCCCGTCCCCTCGCGCTCTGCGCCCTGCGCCCTATCACTCGCGCCCTGCGCCTACCCGTCGCGCCCTGCGCCTTGCCCGTGAGCAACCAGCTGCCGCCCCTCCTTTCTCTCTCACGGCTGCACGTGCAGCAGGGGGGGGGGGGGGGGGGGGGGGAGGGTGTGAGTGGAAGATGAACCTGCTGGTGTGGAGAGGGGAGCTTGGAGGTGAAGGAGGGGAGTGTGAGGGGGTGGCGAGAGAGATTTTGCCGCACCAACAGCCGTCCGCCCTTCGCTCTCCCTCACTGCAGTGGTTGCAGCTGTGGCGGGGAGGGTAAGAGAGGGTGGCGGAAGTCAGCTGGGCATCTGCTGCTGCCGCCCACCGTGGCACCTCCAGCTGCAGCCCGTGCTGCCACCCACTGTTTCGTCTGTTTCGTCTGTCGTCTGCTGCTGTTGAGCGGCAGGTGTTGCCGTTGAGCCCTGCTGTGCCGCCGCACGTTGCCGCCGCACGCACCCGCTCTTCAGGCGTCCTGCCGCCACATGAACCTTCTTCTATTGCTTGCTTCTATCTTGGCTGAGGGGTTGTTGCAGCTGAATCTGCCACCACTGCACCGGTTGTCACTGCTCTTGCCTACAGCTGCTTTCCTTGGTGTACCCATCCAGGAGAAATCGCTGCACAAACTCCTCCTGCAGGCAGTTATGGGGGAGTGTTGGAATATATATGTAACTGCCTGTAGCTGTAGTTTAGTGTAGCTATCATAAACTGTTGGTGGTGCACCATTCTTGTTTCTTGCCTATTTGTACTGTTCGCTCCATAATGAACCGCCTCTTTTGTTGGTGACACTTCTCTCTCGCTTCTCTCGTTCCTATAGCCATGGATCCTAAACCCACTCCTAATCTACTATCTTGACACAGTGAAGGGCACGTCGCGAGTGCAGGGCAGGGCAGCACGACAGTGCGGGGCAGGGAGGGAAGGGCAGCGCGCAACGGCAGCAGCACCTGGGGCAGCGATAACGGCGGGCCTTATTAAAAAAGGTCCTACATCGGGACCTGCACTGAAACCAAAATGGAATGAATTGCATTGACAGAAATCTGGTACAAGTACCTAACCTCGAAAGGGCCATACCCCGTAGAGGGTGTCTCACTACAGCCTACAAACATATTTACCATTTTGACACGATGAGCTAGGATGACGGGTTAGGATCAACGGGCTAGGAATGGCGGGCTAGGAACAACGGGTCACAAATAGCGGGCTAGGAGCGACCAGGGCCCACGTTATCAGAGTAAATCACTCTGTTTCTCTGAAAATCAGAGTTGTTTTTTAGAGGGACTCTGTACCTGCTGGGTTATGATTTTGGGAGTTGTGTTTTCTCTGATGTATCCGAGTTGAGATATAGTTCACTCTGAGGCCCCAGGGTTTTTTTTTCTAAGGATGGTGTTTACTCTGTACAGAGGATACAGGCCCCCTAGCCCCCCCCCCCCCCCCCCCCCCCCCCCCTTTCCCCAATTACCGGGGTTAAACCGAGTCGCCGAGCACTTCATCAAGATTCGCTTCGTCTGTTGGCGGTATTTTGCGAGCTGATTGGCTGGAGTGGCAGTTTTCCCAGCCAGCGCACACTGTTACACATCTGAACTTCAGTCAGGATCAAGGAATGATACAGCGCACGGAAGGTGTAAACGTGGGCGACGCGGCCAAGCCCTGCTAGTGCTCGGCTGGCTCACCGGGGGGTGAACCCGTGTTTCTCCATCCATTTCCACAATCCGTGATCAGGCTTAAGGTACCCAGCATCACTACCACGCCTCAAGCCACCCTTCTCCTGCAGCCTTGCCACAGATGGCTAACGACGCAGACCACGCTGACACTGCTGCGTCTGATCCTGATCCCGGCCCGTCATGCAGCTCTCGCCCCATCACAGGTATGGAGTTTCTGCGCAGGGTACATCGTTCCCACGAGCACGCCGGCGACCAGCAAGATGGCGGTGGTGACTACTGGGGAGGCGACGATTGGTATCGTCGGGATGGACCGGACGACGACGAGCATTCCGATGGGGTCGAGGTGTGGGTTCGCTCGCCACGCCAAGAAGATGAAGACCACGACGGACAGAACGAGGTGTGCGATGGATCGCACCACCCAAGCATCGCTGAACCGGCCGAGACAGCACCAACACAGGTCGTGGATGCGTCTGTTCCAGACTCGACCGCCTCACAGACGCCGAAGAAGCGGCCCTTCACGCAGTCCGTGCTCAGGATTGGTCTGCAGCCCGTTAAGCCTGCACCGACTCCGCCGCCACCTGCCAAGAAAACAACACCTGTAGTCCGACTCACCGCAGAGGAGAAGAAGGAGAAGTTGTATTTGAAGGCCCAGAAAAGCTACACGTCGGAATGGCTTCCGCGGTTCCCATGGTTAATCCTTGATAAATCGACTGACGGTTTCCCTTGTGTTCGCTGCAGTGTCTGTATAGAGCACGGGAAGGACGATGCTCGCTACGACCGCAATGGGAAAGGAGGTCGGGACCTCCAGATTGGGTCCTTTCGCTGGCACGAGGAGAGCGTGAAGCACGACGATGCCATGAAGAAGCAAATGGGTCTGATGAAGAACATCGAGGAGCAGAAACGCATCGATGACTTAGCGAAGGGCGATCCGGAGGGCGCGCGGATTTCGCGGCTAATGCGGAGCATCGTGTTTGTGTGCAAGACGGACACACCGATTCAGATGTACCCCAGGCTCGTGCAGTTTCTTGCTGAGGAGGGCGTCGCCGACATACCGCGACAGTCTTACGGCGTGTACATCACACAGTGAGTCTCACTTGATGTTGAACCCCGTACTCCTTGATTTTCCTTTTTTTTTTCAATATGCACTAACAACGAACCGTTGGTTGTGGCCAGGTACGGCTTTTCGGAAATGGTAAAGGCTTTAACCACTTTCCTTCACCGCGAGAAAATGCGACACGTGCACTCGTCGCCATACGTTGGCATCATGTGCGACGAGAGCACAGACCGCGCTCGTGGCAAACACATGATTGTGTTTGTCACTTTCCTGAAGGACCGCGTGGTGGTAACGGAGTTCTTGACGCTCCTTACCGTCACTCAATGTGACGCGGCGTCGCTGCATGCCGTTCTGCTCCAACATCTGGAGACCATCGGCATCGACCTTCAGAAAATTGTTGGGATGTCAACAGACGGCGCCTCTGTCATGGTCGGATCGGAAACTGGGCTTGTGACGCGCCTTCGCATGCAGATTGCGCATCTCGTCGGGTGCCACTGCATCGCGCACAGGTGTGTTATTATTCCAAAATGTTTTTGGTATTTTAACACGGTAAAACATCTCTCTGAGTCTATGTGATTTTCTTTTTGTGGTTTACATATCCTACTCTGCAACCCCCTGTTCCCTACCGTGCAGAGAAGCGTTAGCTGTCAAGAATGCAGCAGAGGCCTATCCAGACTTCAACATCGTGGACGACGCCATCAGGGCCCTCGGGTCGATCGTCGGGAAGTCAACTCCCTGGTATGAGCGGTTCAAGGAGTTGCAGCAGGTGTACCACAAGACCAATCTAGAGCACCAGGGGCTCCACAACGTGCGCTGGCTGGCACAGGGCGAGGCAGTGCTGCGGATGTGCCGGGTTCTTGGGGCGGCGATCTGCGTCTTCATCGAGTACGAGCACAAGATAGCCAGCACCGTGCAGACGTTGAAGTTTCACTTCTGCGTTTATTTTCTGGCAGACATCTTGGCCGAGCTCAACAATCTGAACCGGTTTTTCCAGAGGCGAAAGGTAATGTTATGCAGTATTATCTCGACGCTGTTTCCTACTTTTGCCTGGTGGTTTACACGTTTGTTTACTCTGTAATGTGAACTTATTATGTTTGGCTGTATTATCTCAAACCCTCCCGCCCTCCGCCCAGGTGGACGTCACAATCGTGGCGCAGGAGGTGGACCGCACGGTGTCGTACATCCAACACCGCTACATCGACTACGAGACGAAGTTCGGGGAGGGCCTTAGCCCACAGCTGTCGCCTTTCCTGGAGCGTCACAAGGATGGCAAGCGTGAGCTGAAAGTGGAGGGCGTGGACTCCAACGGCCGCGCAGTGAGCCAGGAGATTGTTCTAAGCGAGGCGCCCATCGCTGGCCACAAGTTTGGCGGAACAATGCGCGACTGCGAGAAGATGTGCAAGGCATTCGCCAAGCAGACCGTCCATAATCTCACCGAGCGGATGGCGGATCTTCGTCGCATGGGCGGGACGAGGCTGTTCAAGGTGGAATCGTGGCCCCCCAACCTCGACACACGCGAGCGGCGCTGCCTCATGTGGCTTCGGCAAAACTCTGTGCTGTTCAACAACTGTCTGCCCGGTGAGAATCTAGAACACTTTGTCAGTTGCGCATGTCTGGTGTTGTTTGGCTAAGCTCTGCTATCAGTAAATTATTTCAGTTTAAAACCCAAATTTGTCCCTGCGCGCAGGTTTCGACTTGCGGGCAGGGCCTCAGATTCGTTTTGGGTGACCCTGAGCACTCAGGGTCCTTTGGGGCTGTAACACTGATCATCAGGGTTGTAAATGGAGAAACACTGATTTCTCAGGGTTAGAAAAAAAAAAACCCTGACACATCAGCGTGAGTTTTAAAAAAACACTGGCGGTGAGAATCCACAACAACTACCGGTATCACAAGTATAATAAGTTAAGAAAAGTTCAAATATGGTTCTAATGAGCTTCTAATCTAACTACAGGCACATACCACTTGGCGCTCACACCGCACACACAATTCACATCACACACATGTCTTCATCTTCGTCACTACCACCACCATCGCTCATAGAACCGTGCCTGTGCACGGGGGTCTCTGTCCCCCACCCAGAGCCAGCACCACCAGAATCATCCTCGTCCACCTTCTCTTTCTCCTTAGCACTAGGTTGCTTCTTTGGTGCTGCCACTGTTGTGATGGGCTTGCGCTTCTTGTACGCCCTCCAGATCTTCACCACCTCCGCCCAGTCGGGCTCGTACGGCAGCAATGCCATGCACATGAGGTCCGACAGCCGCGCATCCCAGCCTGAGCTAGCATCTGCTTCTGGTGATTGATGGCCAACTGGTGCTTGTTCGTCGCGGCATGCCGCTTGAAGGCTTGGGTCTGAAGATCGGTTGCACCGTGCCCACTCTTGCCACACTTGCCACCGTCACCTGCAAAGTCGATGCACAATCTGCACTTGAACGCAGGCATGCCAGCAGTGTTTTTTATGAGGATGAGCCATGGGTAGTCGGTCGACCACGTCGACTTGAACGTTTCAAGGGCCTCTTCGTAAATCAGAGTGGTTAGTGACGGTTTTTTAGAGTTAGATGGCGTGGGCGTAACGTGGTTTACCGACTCGCCGGCATCAGCGAGAGGACGTCCAGGATCTGTAGGATCGGCCCAACGGAGCACGGCCTGCTTGTAATGAGGCGGAGGCTTCGACGACGACGCACGAGATGGCAAGCGGACGCTCGGTCCGGCTGCTGACGGCACGGCCGGCTTAGCAGTATGCGCGGGCTGGGGACGATCGTCTCCGCGGCAGAGGCCAGACGCTTCACCAGTGTTTGCTACTGAGGCGACGGGACCTGGCTTCTCTTTTTCATGGGAGAGCGCGGAAACTAGAAAATCTAGTCCCGTTCTGGCCTCCAGCATCTCGGTGGCGGCGTAAAGTGCATCGTCGTCATCATCACCGCAGCTGTTCTCACCGGTGATCGCCATGGCGCGTTCACGTCACCTTCCTGAATCGGTGAGTAGTAACGAGAAACCCTGGGAGAGAGAGAGCCTGCCGAGCAGGCTTCAGGGAGATTGCAGAGATTGATGTTTCGGAAAGGGATAGAGTCTGGAGAGCTGGAATGGCAGAATCACGAGACCCCCTGCGTGGGGTGCCTGAGCGGGCCGCCCCAGCACGCCCTGCCTTGGTGGAAAGAACAAGGCAGACCACTGGCCCACTGGGCCACTAGGCTTGGTTGTTTGTGCACATCAATGGAAAGTAATGGCAAGTGTAGGTTATCCAACGTGACAACGGTACATTGCTTCAGCTGGGACAGCCAATCTCTTTACGCCGTTTTGCCAACACAGCCCGAAATTAACCCGTTCAACTGTATCTGGGCGCGCCGCAGGGTGGCGTCGGTGCAGGGTGGGTTCATGCATGATGACGGCGCGCAAAACTGCGAGAATCACGGAGTTTTCGGTTTCAGGGTCGTCTCCGATACAACACTGACTCGTCAGTGTCGACAAACTAGAAACACTGGAAAATCAGGATTAGGAAAAGAAAAACACTGATTCATCAGGGTTGTAAAAACAAAAAGGCTGATTCATCAGGGTTACAATAAAAAACCGGGGTCAAACATCAGGAAATCAGGGTAAAATTCCTGGAATCTGAGGCCCTGCTTGCGGGCAGCAGAGCTCGAGCTGAAGACGTTCTGCCACATCCTCAAGAACCACCACGAGGACGAGGACTTTCATCAGGGGCTCCAAAACATGCTGAAGACGCGCGACTGGGCTCGCACGTACCCCAACCTGATGCTGATGTGGCAGGCGTTGTCCGTGCTACCGCTCAGCACTGTTGAGTGCGAACGTGGGTTCAGCAGGCAGAACGTCATCAAGAGCTGGATACGCACGTCACTCAACGACGCTCGTCTGACAGAGCTGATGAGCATCCACATGCTCCAGTGCGACTTCGTGTGGCATGAAGTCGTTGACATCTGGCGCAATCAGAAGAAGCGTCGCCCCGCCAAGAAACCTGCGCACGGCGCACCAGTTTGCGCAAGGGGGAAGGCGAAGATCGAGTCTGATGCGGAATCGGAGGGCGAGGATGACTACTACTAGTGTAGCCCAAGGGCCTCCTCTTTATTAGTTAGTTAGTATCGGATTTCCTATATTACATTCAATTATGAAATACATTCGTGACTGAACTAAACCGTGTGAGTGACAACAAAACGCAAAACAGTTGGAAAAACAATACTCCCATTCCATACTTCTCACACAACATTTTATACTACGATCAGAGTACAAAAAAAAATTACTCTGACGTGCCAGGGTTTTTAATCCACGTAATAGGGTTACTCTGTCAGCTCAGAGTAAGGCGCTGGAACCACTCTGGATTTCAGAGTTCGCATAAAAACTACTCTGAAAACCAGAGTACAGAAAAACCAAAAGAAGGCCCTGGGAGGGAGCGACCCAAACCTCTAAACGATCCATGCCAATAAAAGGTATAGTGGGTTGGCTGACAGGGCGCGCTGGTACGGTATAGGGAGAGATGCCATGGTCTGAAGGCGCGACGCGGAGAAGCGTAATTAGGAAAATTTCCAACACACGCTAGGACGGGCAAATGTGAGAAATTCCATGTATTTAGGTTAAGCGAAGATAATGTGTTACCATTTTTGGAACTTTCAATCTGTCGTATAAACAAATTATAAGTTATATTAAATCAAATTATATTACAGTCGCTTGTAGCTTTGCACAAGCTAAAAATCAGCCCACCCATCAGCCCACCTATAATCAGCCCACCAGAAGAGAGAACAAAGGGGAACCAACGTTCCCGTCGGTCTACGGAAAACCAACTGGGTACTCAACAGGGCTGAGCTTCTTGGCGTGGCGGTAAGTGGTGTGGGAGCAGTCAACAGCGAGGACGGAGCTCGTCTCATACGACCGCGAGTTGCCGTCGAGGAAGCCCTCGCCCTCAGCGCCGTCGGCGGAGATGGGGCGGTGCAGCGACGCGATCATCTTCTGGAAGTCCGCGGCCCTCTGCGCGTGGTCCTCGCGGTACGTCTGGCCCAGCATGCCATGGATCTCGTCCGTGTGCGACAGCTCCACAATGCCCACGTTGATGTGCGCCTCCGCCTCGGTCGGCGTCTGCAGCTTCGGGTTCGCCACGCGCAGCCGCATGTCGAGCGTCACCAGCCCCTCGATGTCCAGCGTGTAGTAGTCCACGTCATACGGGCCCTCCTTCTCCAGCGCCTTGAACGTCAGCGTCAGCCCGCCCACTGACGTCACCACGTCGCCCACGCGCATGCGCGGAATCGCCTCGCCGTCGATCTCGATCGCCTTCATGAACCCCGACCCGCGCTCCTGCTGCTTGCCGCTGCGCGCCGCGAGCCGGATCTTGTGATCCACGCCGTCGGCGAGCCACACGATGCCCAGCTCCTTGATCCACGTGTGCACGGCCTTGCCGTCCACAACCAGCGCCGCGTTCTCAGTGTCGTCGCTGTAGTACCCGCGCAGCAGCATGTTCACGTGCAGCTCGCGGTCCGTCAGCAGGCAGAATGCGGCGTCGGGGCGGCCGTTGAAGTCGAAGTGCGTGCCGTACGCGCCCACCAGATGCGGGTCGTTGACGATCTCCGACGCCGTATTGCACTCGCCGCCCGTGCGCACCTGCAGGTGGAGGGGCTTCGTCTCCGTCGCGTATTGCGCGATGATCTCGCCGCACGTGTAGTCGATATCGTCCTTCACCATAAAGCACGCGCCGTCGGTCTTCTTTTTGTCGAGCGTGATGTCGGGAATGTACTGCCAGTACGTGCACCCCTTGGTCGACGCGCACGTGTTGCAGCACGTCTGAGGGGACGCCTTCTTAACCGTCAGCGGGTTACCCTTCACGTACACCTCCACACCGATCTTGTTCTTGAGCAGGTTCGACGTCTTCCACTTGGCGGGAATGCCGCCCTTGCTGCAGTTGGCGGGCGTGCACGCGCCGGCGTGAGGCTTCAGCTCCGCGTGGCACTCCATCTTGTTCCACCCGGCCGTCTTAGCGTCCGCGAACAGCATCGAGTCGGTTGCCGTCGACACCACGGTAACACCCGTCGCGTCGCCCGCCGTAGCTTGCTTCACGATGGCAGGGCTCACATCTGAGACGGTCCCGTAAGGGCCCTCCGCCTTCTCCTTCTCCGCGTTCACCGGCTTGTTGTTCGACGAATTGAACGGGTCGTCGGCGCTCGCTGTCAACACCAGCGCCGCCAGGCACAGAGCTAGCACTGCTTGCTTCGCCATGCCTGCGCTGAGCATACGCTGTCGGAAAGCGAAGCCTGAAAGAAGTAAAAATACCCTGATCTTGATGAGCTTACACAAACTCGCTTTGTGAAATTGTGGATTTTGGCGGCGCTTTGTAGTCGCGGAAAGGCCCCATGCAGTGTGAACTGTGGGCGAACTGGATCGAGAGAGTGACTGTTAAAACCCGCAGGCCAAGAATTTCAACCTTAGGAAGGTTGGTTGGGAGTGAAAACGCAAAAGGCCTGCGAACCAATAGGAGTGTCCGAAATGTTGGACGAGGTCTAGAATTCGGGAATGATCACAGGCATTTTTGGGACATCCAACCAACGCTAGGAAGGATGAACCAAATTTGGCCTTCTTGGCCTGCGGGTTTTAAGTCAAGAGCTCGCCGAGGCGCATACAGTCAAGATCCTGAAGAACTGTGGGTTTGGGCTCCGTGGACTGCGCAAACATTTGTGGCGGGAGGAACCTGAACAAAAAGAGATCGGATCGCATGTTACCACATACATTTTTCAGGGTGGCTCCCGAAGGCTCAGCTGTTTTATGGTGCCTTGGTTAGACTGGGAATGCAAAGGAGTGGGAGGGAATGTCCTGGTGGCGCTTGGAAGGAAACAACCTGGTGTATGCCGAAATATTTAGCGCAAATGATGCTGCGGACCTTGCTCACTGTACTTCCTGGGGCATACCACTACAGGCGTTAAATATACCCGATTGAAAGGCACTCGATTTTGTGGATGGATGCAATTAGCTTCTTGGCCCCGATTTGATGCACCTGGAAATCATAGTGGCGAAAAAAAATGACAAACTGTATCCTTTGCCGCACATCTTCGGAACTTGATTCCCCCTTGACGGTTTGCATGCCCCTTCGAAAGGGAATGTGGCACGCCAGACAGTTGGATAGCAGCAGCAACCCGTGTTGATGAACCCAAACGACGCTCGTCGTGCGCCGTCACGAAACACGACACACAACTGCTGGTACGCGAAAACGAGTTGGCGAATTGTACAGCCCAGAAAATTGCTTGTGGCGAATGGGCGACCATGAGAATGAGTCACCTGCTGCCAGCACCTCTTCGCTTGCGTCGTATAAGAGGCACGTGGCGAATGCCGACCAGGATGCGCTTCGTGTAGCCGAACCGTATCATTGTATGTGGGTGGAATGGGGAATGCCACGAACCCGAAGGCATTCCACCACAACCCAAGCACTGTCTGTATGCTCCACACAACAGCAGCACAGCACTGCATCAGTCGCAAAAAGCGTCCTTGCTTCCCCTGCCTTCTGGAAATCAATGCCCACAAAAAGGCGAAGCGCGACGTTCGGACTGATCAAAAATATCTCCAACCACCCCGCGAGAGCGCGCTCATCAGAATCTTTTGCCTCCCTCACTTTGGCCACAAATTGTTTGACCTTGCGTCTGAGCACCGCACGCAACGCCTCACGCCAGTAGGAGCAATGATGCGCGGGTGGGACGAATACTCGTTGTTAGGGTCCTTCTGTTGCTGATTTTTGCTGACTGTTATGACGCTCTCGCGCTTGCTTTTGAGTTTGCAAAATCGGCATTGGCTCAATCATGGTGGGAGGCTCGAGCAGTGACCATTTCAGACCGTCTAAGGCTGCCAGAGTTTCAGTAGAGCTAGTTCTACTAAAAAGGAACGGGAACCCCAAGCAGCAGCGACTGCTAAGCACCGTCTCATCGTTCGTCGATTCTTCCTCTCGAGAACGTAGTACTTCTCATCGACCTCGCATTGCGTCTCCACTCAGGCTTGTTTGGCCTAACATAGACTTAAGTACCTCTCAATCGCTTCACAACTTCCAGTAGTACTAGAATCTAACACTAGTGGAATCTAGGATATCATCGCTGCCGGCGCCATGATCCAGACGGGCTCGTCCGCGGCAGCCGCGGAGTCCACGCGCGCAAGAGCTCCGCGGGAGTTCTTCTGCCCGCTGTCGGGGCGCGTCATGCTGGACCCGGTCATCGTCGCGTCGGGCTGCACCTACGAGCGCGCGCACATCCTGCAGTGGCTGCGCGCGCCGGGTCCGCAGGCGGCAACCTGCCCCGCGACCGGCGCAGCGCTGCCCCACGCGCAGATCGTGCCGAACATAGCGCTAAAAGAGCTCATCACCTCGTGGCTGGCGTCGCACGCCGCCAGCGGTAACACAACGATTACTACTAGCAGCGCCACCGTTGCGCTAGTGACTAGCGCCTCGGGTCGCAGCAGCAGTTTCAGCATCAGCGTCAGTCGCGGCGGGAACAGTCACGGCGCCGGCCATGGCGCGAACAGCCCCGGCGGCCGGCGCGGCGTGAGCTTTCAATCACCTCCCGCCTCTCTGGAAAAGTCCTTCACTGTTTCCTCTCCCCGCCGCTGCCCGTCTCCGTCGCTCCCCGATTCACCCACCAGCTCCGCCGCTTCCCCCTCTCCATCCCCCTCCTCCGCCTTCTCCCCCACAATCCGCCCCGCGGGGGATGCAGCGCCCACGCGCACCCCTTTTCCGCCTCTTCCTTTCCCGTCAAGGGCAAGTTGCCTTTTCTCCCCGTCCTCGTCTTCCTCTTCCGCCAGTACCTCCCCTCCACCGCTCTCCACCTCCTCACACACCTCACCTTCTTCCGCCGCCGCGTTCCCCCGCTCCACCTCCTCCTCCCCCGCCTTCGCTTCCTCCCCCCACGCTTGCCCCACTCCCTCCGCGGGCCTCAAATTTCTCCCTCCTGTTTCCGCCAGCCCTAGAAGCCGCGAGTCTGCCTTAAATTCCAACGGAAATCAGCAGAGCGGAAATTCCAATTGTCGAGTCCCTGCCGGGCGTAATCTCAACGCCCAATCCGCTTCAGCCGTAGCATCTGCCGTTAAGCCTACCGCACCTCCGGCCGGACAGCCGTCAGTTGTCCGCCAGCCGTCCAAGCTACTGGCAAGAAGCAGCTCGTTGACCGCAAACGGGCCTGCGAGTTGTGCTCTGACGTCACCAGGCCGTGGGGGCAGCAGCGGCGGCGAGAGCAAAGGGAGTGCGTGCTTGCAGCAATCAGCTGAGGACGCTGTGTCTCCTCAAGGTCCGCTGTCGCTGCTGCACGAAAGGAAGCACGAGGAAACCCAGAAGCAGCAACAACCACAGCTATCGCAACAGCAGCAGGCGAAGATGAGCAATCAAATCACCAGCTCTGAGGCAGCCACAAGCCAAGCCCCCACCGAGGGCGTTCCGGAGGACAAGGGCTCGTGCCAGTCCAAGCCTGCAGCTCGTGCTGCCGTTGTCAGCGCTCGTGGCACACCCGCTGTGCCTGCAGGCGGGCCTCGAGGCGGGCAGACATCAAAGCAGGCGAGCACAACCGCACGCCAACCTCTGCGTCTTGCTGCTGCCGCTACTAACCAGCTCCAACCGGTGCGATCAGAAGGCTGCCTGCCCTCCACGCATCCTTCGATATCCGGCGTGCCATGTGAAGGGGCGAGAGGGAGAGTACTTGCCGCAGCTCCTGCTGCCACCCGTGCTGCTGCTGCTACTCGTGGCCGCGCTGGCGGGCGGGGAGCGGGGCGTGGGCGTGGCATGGGCAGTGGCGGCGGGTGCAAGTCCCACGTGCAGCTGTCGCTGCAGGTTGGAGCTCCCTCTCCGGGCGTGTGGAGCATAGCAGGGGCATCGCCTGGTGCTGACGGCGCTGCAAGCAGAGCCGGGAGTGGTGCTAACATGGCAGCTCAGGCGGATGCAGCAGCAAGTGCAGGCAGCAGCAGCAGCACCCCGCGCGCACAAGGACAAGCTGCTGCAAAAGCAGGAGAGGAGGAGAAAGGTGGCCCAAGGGAGGAGGAAGTGAGCGGGAAGAACGCAGAGGGTGGATCGAAGGCTCCTCCAAAGGTGGATGACTCGCAGGGGGTTTGCGTGACAGGTAGTAGTCAGATGGTAGCTGCTGTGGAGAAGGCACCAGGGCAGGTGACTACGAGGCAGATGGGAGGCCAGGCTGCTGTGCAGCCCGCAGCGTTACGGGCAGACAACAAGCAGCCGGCAGGGCAGCCGAACGGATCGAAACAGCCCAAACAGTCGCAGCTACGTAAGGTAATGCTATCCAGCGGTTCACTTCAGCAGCAACAGCAGCCGCCGCCACCACTTGCCAGGCCTTCCTTTCTCCCGCCTCCACTCACCTGCCCCTCCCTCCCATCCTCTGCCCCTCGCCCACCGCCGCTACACACTCGGTCTACCAGCATCAGCACCCCGATGAGCATTCGCCCTCCTCTCTCTAAGGACCCTCTCTCTCCTTCTATCAAATACTCTCACTCCCTATCCCTGTCCCTTTCCCCACCCGACAAGAAGCTTTCGCACTACCAGGCAGCGAACGAGAGCAGTTTTGGTGGCAGAGGCAGGGGAGTGCGCCCGCTGGTGCTGGGTAAAGCCGGCCTCACTGCTAATGGCAATCTGCAGAGTGGGAAGGGAGGAGGAGGAGGGGTGAACGAGGAGGTGGTGGTGGTGGATTCTGAGCCGATGCAGCAGGGGAAAAGGGCCGCCGTGAACACGGGACGAGGCGATCAGGGAAGGGGTGTTGGTGGTGCAGCGTTTGTTGGCAGTGCTACGAACTTGGCCAGAGGATCATCAACAGCAGCAGCAACAGCAACCGGAAACGGAGCGGGGAGATTGCTATCAGCCAGTACGAAAGTGACTCCATCCCACTGCACCCCGCACATGCTCAGCCGCAGCCTTTCTGCCCCTCTATCCGCCCTGCGTGCCATGCCCCCCAACGTCCCTCACCTGCACCCCTCCTGCCTGCCTCCATCCACGTCCTCCGACTATCTCCAGAACCAGCAGCACCACACTCACACCTACCGCAACAACCAGCACTCCAACCCACAGCAGCAGCAGCAGCACCGGCGCTCCCCGTCTCAAGTCATCGTGACGTCCACGTCGCCTGGTGCCAGGCCGCTCAGGCCGGGCGCACCCAGCCCCCGCAGCAACATCCAGGCGAGCAAGGCAGGGCGGGTAAGAGCGGGTGAGGGCGCGGGCAGCGTCATGGAGCAGGGTGTGCTGAGTGTGCAGTGCAGGGCTGTGAGTGGGGGCGCGGGAGGAGGTGGGAGCGGGATCGGCGACCGGGACGGGGGCGAGGGGGGTTCAGTAGAGAGGCCCAAGGGTGGAGGAGGAGGAGGATCCCAGGCGAGGATGCTGCGGTCTTCACGCTCCTCCAACGCCCTGCTGCCGTCCCCCACTCCCGCGTCTCTCCTGCACAAGCGCTGCAGCCTGCCCGCCAGGAGCAACTCACTGGTGAAGCCTCTCCCCGGACTGCTGGAGGGAGTGGGTGCTGTGAGGAAGGGCACTGGAGCAGGGAGGAAGGAGGGGGGAAATGGTGGTGGTGCTGGCGGTGGTGATGATGGTGGAGTTGGTTTGGAAGGTGGTGGTGCTGATCGTAGCAGCGGCGGCGGCGGCAGCTGTGGAAAGGTGAAGCTAGGGGAGAAAGGTGAACTGGAGGCAGAGGGGGAGGGTGAAGGGGAGGATACTGTGGGTGAGGAGAGGTTGGTGCATGATGGTGCACAGCAGCTGGTGGATTTGCTTTTGGGTGAATCCACAACCATGGAAATAAAGGCTGCTGCTGTCAAGGCCCTGCTGCTGCTCGTCATGGAGCATCGCAATGGCGGGTATGCAGCGTGGGAGTGTGGAGCCGTGCCCGCCCTGCTGTCACTGGCCAGGGGACACAGGGAGGCACTCAGGAAGCCGCACCCTCGCACAGTACAGAATATTTATGAGATGGCGGTTGATGCGAGTGGAGATGTGGGTGCTGAGGCGGGAGCAGCTGCCGAAATGGCAGCAGATATTGCTCGCATCCTGACATACCTGGTGGGAGATGCACCGTCGTGTGTTGAGGATACGATATTGCATGGGGTGACAGAGGCAGGCATAGGTATGCTTGGGAGCAGAGTGCAGGGTATGGATGCACATGCAATGGGCCTGTTGAATTGCCTTTCACGCTGGCCACATGGGCGAAAGGCGATCGCTGACGTGGCAGGGAGTGCAGCAGCACTGTTGGAGGTGGTGGAGGGACCGTGTGTGCGGGCGAGAGGAGCAGCTGTGAAGGTGATGAGGGATCTTGTGGTCGGGGGATTCTTGTCTGCTGTTGCTCTGGTTGGCGAGGGTGCATTGCCACCACTAGCAAGGATTACCCTTAGCGTGGGAGAGGGCCATTCTGATGAGGTGATCAAGAAAGGGGTTGACGAGAGGGAGCTGGTAAAAAATGCACGAGCCTTGCTTTTCCTGTTGAAGGAATCTGTCTGGCAAGGTGAAATTGATGCAAAAGACGACTCGTTCTAATATCATTGTCAATATTTTGTTGGCGTAACCTGAAACAATATTTTGTTGTGTACAGTAAGAATAAATATGATACTGTATATATTTCTGGATATACAATGTTTGTGGTGGTTGAGCTATACTGTAAACTTCTCGCAAGCTTGGCAAGTCATAGCCTTCTCACGTGTCAGTTCACCGTTTCGCGTCTCAGAGATGACAGCAGCAGCAAATGCACCATGTGGTCCCAAATGGTGTTTTCTGGCATCCTAGCCATCTGTAATCAGTGCTAATCCGAAACACCATGAATGCTTGCTCCAACATCACCTTGCTAGTTCATGGTTGCAAGGATGGTTTCCGGAACCTCTCACCTCCTATTTTAGCAACTGAAGTAGCTTGGTTGTTTCCTCGTCATGGTTTATAAGTCATGGCTAATCTGGCAGTCAAAACATTACCTGTCGTCACTGGTGCTGATTCAATCTTTTTTAAGGCCGTTCGTCGTATGAACAAGGCTCAAGACGGGATAGCTACTTAGCAGAATATAAGGCGGATCTGATTTTCTACGACAAAGCAGCTTTGCAAACAGAGCGGCTGCATCCTTTTTTTCGGTGCTACAAGTGTTGTCTTACCGTCTGCTTCCAAGCGCCATCCCCATCTAAATTCGACGTACTTCTTTGTCCAGTTTGCAACTACAGTTTCGTCGAGAACTTCAATGCTGCTGACGCTGCTTCTCATCGATGTTCAGGAAGCTTATGTGGTTTCCTGGGACGAATTCTGAAAGCTTTGATACGTCAAAGGAGGCCTCACTGCAGTGTGCTACGTCGGGTTTTGGCTACCAGCCGGCTGAAGAGTCAGAATTTGTTACTGACCTCAATACTAGCAGCGACGAGTGCACATGGGTGCTGCTGAATCAGAGGCTGCGGTAACACTTCAGGGACGAGCTTTATCTTCAGTGAATCAGAGACTAACATCTGATGTTGATTCTGGCGCTTCTCCAGGCGCGAATTCTCGCAGCTCCAACGTCTCGTTCATGGAAATAGATGAGCCTCTGGGGGCTTCTGAAAGAAATCTGAGGCGTTTTACTGGAGGGGGGAGCATTGCCAGACGAACAGATCGTGGAGGAGAATATCCTGTTGAGGAAGCTACCGAAACTGCTGCAGAATTTGAAGCTGCAGCACTCTTCAGGCGAAGTCACCTAAGATTGACTCAGAATCGTGTTTCTGATGTTGCTTCTCACGCATCTCGAGCTTCAAATCCTTCGGGCTCGGAACCCTCGTACACGTTTACAGATATTGAGACAACCTTGGGAGCTGCGGACAGGATTCTGAGGCGTTTCAATGCAGGTGGGAATCATATCAGACAAGTTGAACTCGCAGATGATGGCATAGAGCGCGCCAATTTGCCTGGTGATGCAAGAGCAGCAGCAGTAGCGGTCTCACCACTATCACAAGAAGGACCAGCAACGAGGGTGTCTGCTTCTGGCATGATTCTCCCCAGTCAGACGGCATTTACTTCTGGAGACCCGAAAATGGCTGGTGTGACTGAAGCTAGGGATCCGAATCCAGCATTGGAAGAGGATCACGTGGAGGAGACGCTGGAGGTTCACAATGATGCAGCTGAGACGAATGAAGCTGTTGGTGGCAGTGAATGTGCTTGTAACGAAGGCACGAATGTATCGATGGTTATGACTGAACAGACTGAAGGCATTGCTTTTGAGGAAGAAGTCGAAGTGGTGGAGGCTAACTTGTCTCGAAACATGCAAGGAAACAATGTGACTGAAACGGGGGTTTCTGTTCAAGACCCGGTGAGTGGAGACGAAGATCGCGGAGCGGAGGATACCGAACATGACACGGGTGAAGATGATGGGGTTCAAGCAGAAATTCGCGACAGAGGCTTCATTATAAGCAATTTACAGCAGTTACGCCGACGGTTGTTGTCCATCAGAGTCGAACTAATCTTAATAATGGAGGGCGAATCGGAGCTCGATCAAGCCATGCGGAACATGAGGAACACTCTATCTACTCTACATTCTCTGATAACGAGGCCAGAAGGAAACCCTCCAGCTTCTCAGTCTGCTGTTGCTGCCTTGCCTGCTGTCGTCGTGCTCTTGGAAGATGTGGAGAGTGGGGCTGCATGCTGTACCGTGTGCAATGAAGTAGCGGAAGTAGGAGAGGAGGTGGTGAGGCTGCCATGCAGGCACCTGTACCATGGGGCGTGCATCAGGCAGTGGCTTGGCGTGCGGAACACGTGTCCCATGTGCCGGTTTGAGCTGCCCACGGATGACAATGGGTATGAGGCGAGGACCGGGCTGATGACAGCACAACGAGCCCAGCGGCAGCAGGGAGAGCAGTAGCAGCACGAACAGTAGCAGCAGGAACAGTAGCATCAACAGCAGTGGCAGAACAGCAGCAGGAGCAGCAGTAGCAGTAGCAGTAGCAGTAGCAGGAGCACTAGCAGTAGCAGTAGCAGTAGCAGTAGCAGTAGCAGTAGCAGTAGCAGTAGCAGAAGCAGTAGCAATAGCAATAGCAGTAGCAGTAGCAGTGGCAGTGGCAGTAGCAGTAGCAGTAGCAGTGGCAGTAGCAGTAGCAGTAGCAGTAGCAGTGGCAGTAGCAGCAGTAGCAGTAGCAGTGGCAGTTGCAGTTTCAGTAGAGTGGCAGTAGCAGTAGCGGTAGCAGTAGCAGCAGTATCAGTGGCAAATTAGTACCACTAATCACGTTCTACTGTCAATCCTTGCATCTCCCACCCACCATGCATATGCTATCCGCAATTTCTAATGCCCAAGTATCGCAACGTTTTCAGCTCCGTGAGATCCTCTGGCAGTCCTTGCAGCCGCACACAATCATGCAAGCTAAGACTGCGCAGCCTGGACAACTGCGCAAACCCTGAAGGAAGGCAGCGCAGGCCGGTGTTTTCCACATGCAGCTGGTGGAGGCATGCAAGCTGGGTGAGGGAAGCAGGCAGGTGGTGCAGAGCGGGGCAGTCAAAGAGGTGCAGCTGGTGCAGGCGGGATGCAGCGCCAATGCTGTCCGGCAGCTCCCTCAATTCCCGCGCACAGTGGATCTGCAGAACCCTCAGCTGCGGCACAGCCCATCCCATGTCGCTTGGAAGCCGCTGCATCTTCCCCGCGTTCCACATGACCAGCGTGTGCAGCTGCGGGAGCAGCGCAAGGGAGAAGGGCAGCTCCACAGCCTCCTCCTGCAGCGCCAGCTCCACCTGCTTCACGCGCGCCAACCTGCTGCCCACAGCCATCCTCTCCTCCGCCCCAACCAGCTTCAAGGAGAGCTTTCTCAGCCAAGGCAGCACGGAGACGTCTGGCAGATCAGCCACGTGGTAGCTGTTTCCAAGACTCAAGACCTCGAGGGAGCGCGGCAGAGACGTAGGAGGCTCAGTCTGATCATAACACCCAGTCAGCTCCAGCCATTTGAGCCTCCCAAGGCTGTCTAGCCTCCTGGGAACCGAGACGAGCTTCACACAGTCATCAACCGTTAGGGTTTCAAGGCTCGAGAGGCTTGTCAGTGACTCTGGAAGCTTCCTGAGCAGAGGGCAGGAACGAATGTGCAACTCCTGCAGGTTTGCGAGGTTCCCCAAACCCTCAGGAAGCTCGCAAATCGTGCACAAGCTCAGTTCAAGCCTGGTCAACGAAGTCAACTGGGTGAAGGAGAGTGGCAGTCGCGGCCGCTGGTTATGACCGTTCAAATACAGAGTGTGCAGCCTTGAGAGCTCTCCAATGTTCCACGGAAGCCCCACCTGAGGCGTCTTCACAATGGCGAGAGTTTGGAGCGTAGTGAGGCGGCAAAAAGCTTCGGGCAGCTGGAGGGGCGCATGGCTGGTGGAACCGCATTGGATGAGCAGGAATGTCTCGAGAGAGGGCAGGTGGCAGAGGGAGTCTGGTAGGCTGCCTACGAGAGGCAGCTTGTGCAGCACGAGAGTCTTCAGGGCATGCATGCGGGAAATCTCGAACCACGGCAGGCTCTGAAGCCAGTTGCACTCTGAAAGTATCAAACTCTTGAGGAGAGTTAGAAGTGTGATAGGCAGTTCTGCGCTTCCAACATCACATCGCCAGAATCTCTGGCGAAGGGTGAGCTCGCGGAGCCTAGGTACCAGCTCTCCGAATCGATAGGTCAGCAGTTCCGAGTCAGGGCGCATGTAATCATTTACAATCTCCAGGCGTTCCAGCCTGGTGAGAGAGTCAAAAAACGAGTACCTGTAACCGGTATTTTCAAGTTGGAGCGGCGAAGCATGTGTGAGCGCGAGAGTGTGCAGATGTGGCAGCAGAAAGAAGGAAGCGGGGAATTCGACAGATGGGTCGACGTCGTAGAGTGCAAGCTGCTCTAGCCGCGTGCTTTGCTGAAAGAAATTATCCAGGCCGGCGGTTGTAATAGGTTGCTCGTACTTCTCGACCTCCCTGTCAAAATAATTTCCAGAGTCCACAGGCGCCGCGATTCTGTGTCCGACGTGGAGGATGGCGAGGTTGGGAGCTGACGACGCGAGGTGAGCGAGGAAGGCGTCGTCGAGAGTCTCGACGCTGCCGTCGCAGAGGTGGAGATGGGTCAGGTTCGGTAAGGCAGCGACAGCACTCGCGAGAGCCTGGCGAGGCACGGCGAGATTGTCTCGGACGAGAAGCGCGGAGACGCAACGCTGAGTGAGACCGCGCCAGCGACGGCACACGGCCGCGACGAGGAGAATACGGTGCGCGTCCGCGGAGGGAGGAGGAATGGGTAATGGCGTCTTCTTCCCCTCACGAATGACATTCTCGTTTGAAAGGTCTGCAGAGAGGTACTTCGGGGCGGGACTCAAGCAGTGGGAGTCCCACAAGCAATCGCTGCCCGCGGCTTTTCTAGGCGTGGGCTGCTCGAATTGCCAGAAGATTTCAGAAAGAATGTCGTCAGGTAGGTCATTGATGTGCGTGGGTGGCGCCATATCGGCTGAGACGAGATAGAACTGTATAAGCGATGAGCGGAGGAGATTGCGGAGTAGTCAATGCGTCACCACCTAGCATCTATCTCAAATTATTAGTAGTGAGGGATATGGAAGTGGAAAATGGACGGGAAAGGAGGACGAAATGAAAATCTAACAATGCGTGAGGAGCACGGCGTGCGGCAAAATGGGCTTCGATAATACTCGCGGGTCATACTTGTGGAGCAAGTATGCACAGTAGGCCTGTCACCCTGAGAATACACAATTTCGGAAGGTTGCAAGAAAGAGAGGATTGGGTTAAAAAGGGTCAACGACCGTTGACTCGCGAATTATTTTCGCGGCAGTGATAGACGCTGTTGTACAGGCACACGGTGTGGCTTGGCGGTTCGACAGGTTCCGTTTTGTTTCGGTACCAGGTTTGAGCCGAACCTCCAATCAGGCTTGGACCACCCAGCAATTTGGGGAAAAACCTGTAAACTCATCTCAGCCCCTCTTGAGGTTCTCAAATAACTTGGAAACGGGTGTTAAGTGGGAGTTAGGAAACCTTCTCGTAACCCTCGGTTGGTCAGAGAAAGTTTCGTGGCCTTGTTCGGCAGGCACCCAAGTCTGACGGAAAATTTAGGACAAAATTCGAATTTCGGACACAGTCGTGGATCAGCGCCTAGAGGCGTTGCGGTGAAATTCTCGCCGCTTCAATTTCGCAGATCCCAACGGCTACTGTGACGATTCAGTATCTTTTAGAATATTACCGTCATACAGTGCGTGCCGCATTCCCTGCCGTTCCTGTCGCGAATCCCCGCCCCATCTGTTGCTCGCTGCTCGCTGCGCGTTATCGCCGATCGAGCCCCACCCAAGCGATGGGCCGATTTGCCGAATTCTGCGAATTCCTTCTGCCCGACGAAGGCGAGGAGACTGGGTCGGAAACGAAATCAGAATCAGAATCGGGATCGGGATCAGGATCGTAGGCGGTCCGCGCAGCGGCGGCAGCTCCGCCGTCTCGCGAGGCGGCGGGGGGCGGCGGGAGCCAACGAGCGGCGCGGATGTGGTGGGGCGCGTGCGCGCTGGTGATGGGATTCGCCGTGCTGGTGCGCCTCTGCACCGGACTGCACCCATACTCGGGTAGGCCAGTGCTGCTGCTGCTGCTGCTGGACCCGCGTATGTGGAAGTGGCATTCCGCCAGCACCCTTCCTCCTTGCCGCGTTCCTGCAGCGCTGTTACACGCTCTCCCCTCTTTGTGCCACCTGCTCTGCTCTTCTCTGCTTTGCTTTGACTTTTGAGACGCCTCACAAACTGTTCCACGCTCTTTCCTCTTTGTGGCACCCGCTCTGCTCTGCTTTGCTTTTGCCTTGCCTTGCCAGGCCCCTTTCTCCTCCCCTCTCCACCCCATTTTCCAAATCTCAACCTCCTCAGGCACCCCCGTCTCCCGCCTGCCCCTCGCCGCAACCCATCCCTCCTCTCCCTCGTCATCCTCGTCCCCACTTTTATCCCACCCACTCTTCTGCCCTCGCGCCACTTGATCGTCACACCGTCTCCACCTTCCCCATCCCCTTTTCCTCCATCCGATTCCTCCTCCCCCTTTCTCCTTCCTGGTGCTCCCCACCCTCTCCCCCCTTTCCCCTTTCCCCCTTCCCCCCCAGGCATGCACACCCTGCCAAAGTACAGCGACTACCCGCCCCCCACTTCCTCCGCCCTGTTCCACTTCCCTTCCCCCTTCCTCCCTTTCCTCCTTCCCAGTCCCCCCACTCCTCCATTCCTGCTCCCCCTTCCACCCCCCTCCCCATTACCCCCCCCCCCCCCCTCCTCCCCCTCTCTCCCCTTTTCCAGGCATGCGCACGCCGCCAAAGTACGGCGACTACGAGGCGCAGCGGCACTGGATGGAGATCACGCTGCACCTGCCGCCCGCTCTCTGGTACCGCAACTCCACCAGCAACGACCTCGCCTGGTGGGGGCTGGACTACCCCCCGCTCACCGCGTGGCAGAGCCGCATGCACGGCTGGCTGATGCACCGCTTCTGCCCCGATGCTGTTGCTCTGGGGACATCGAGAGAATATGAGTCGAATTACAGGTGGGTGTGGGTGTTGGGAGAAGGGATGGGGAAGGGGAGGATTGCACAGCTGGGTGATGCACCGCCTGTGCCCCGATGCTGTTGCTCTGGGGACGTCGCGGGGATATGAGTCGGATTACAGGTGGGTTGAGGGAGAAAGGGGAGAGAGGAGAGGGAAGGGAAGGGGAGAGGAGAGGGGAAAGGAGGGAGAGGGGACGGGAGGGGAGAGCGGTGGGACAGGGGAGGGAGTCAGGGGTTTGATGGAGAGAGGAGGGAGGGATGGGATGAGAAGTTGTGGGCGAGTAAGGGGGCGTTCTTCCCTCTGATCTTGCAAGCGCTGCTTTGCCCCCTTGCGCCCGCATTTCTTACCCTAGTTTCACAGCTCTTCCATCGACAGCTGTTCCATCGACAGCTCTTCCACCGCATTACCACTCATTCACTCAGTTATTCTGCCATTCACCCATTCTCGTTCACTCGCTCACTCATTCAATCACTCACGCATACCAGGGATCTCCGACCGCGCCCTCACTCCCACCACATCAAACCACACCCGCTCCTCCCCACCTTCTTCTCTGCAACCCTCCCTCTTCCTTCTCAGCGCTCTCTTCTCCCCTACCCCTCCACACCCATCCGCCAAGCCCACGCCCACGCCCAAGCCCACGCCCACGCCCACGCCCACGCCCAAGCCCACGCCCACGCCCAAGCCCACGCCCACGCCCACGCCCACGCCCACGCCCACGGCCACGGCCACCCCGCACCGATGGCCCCAATAGCAAGGCGTTGCTGCACTGCACTGGACGGACGTCATGCGCCCACCCCACACTGTCTGCGCTGCACGGACGTGCTTGTCATCACAATCAACTCCACGTGAAAGTCGTCTTCTCACCCCCCTCTTCCCGTTTCCCCTTCCCCCGTTCCCCCTCCCCACGTTCCCCCTCCCCCCTGTTTCCCCTCCTCCACGCGCAAGCCCACCGCGCCAACAGCAAAGCGCTGCTGCGATGGACAGTGCTCTCCACGGACCTGCTCGTCTTCACACTTGCGTCCAATCCACTGGCACTCACAACAAATGGAAGAATTATACTCTAAAAAGGACATCTCTCTCCCCACCTCCCTTGTTCCCCGTGACCCTTCTCCCGTCCCTTCTCCACGCCCTACAAACAGCAAAACGCTGCTGCGCTGGACGGTGCTCTCCACGGACCTGCTTGTCTTCTTCCCCGCCGGCCTCGCCTTCACCCACTCGCCCTTCCTGCGCCGCCTCTCCCCTGCCGCCTCTCGCCCGGCATCCCACCACCTGTGGTTGCTCGCCATGCTGCTGCTGCTGCAGCCGGGCCTCATACTCATCGACCACGGCCACTTCCAGGTGCGCCCTCCTCCACTTCCAGGTGCGCCCTCCTCCACTTCCAGTTATGTATGCTCGCTCCCAAGTGCGCCCTCAATTCCAGGAGCACATATCACGTTTGAGCCAGCTGGCTCAATCAACAGTGTTACTAGCTCGCCATGGTGCTGCTGCAGCCGGGACTCATACTCATCGACCACGGCCACTTCCAGGTGCGCCCTCCTCCACTTCCAGGTATGCTCGTCACAAGCAGCAGCAACATGGCCAGCTTGATTGTTCTCAAGAATGTCACAAGCCGGCCTTCCCTTGATACTGCTGCTGCTGCTGCTGCTGCTGCAGCCAGTGCTCTTGCTTATCGACCACGGGCAATTCCAGGTGCGCCCTCCACTTCCAGGTGCGCCCTCCTCCACTTCCAGGCATGCTCGTCACGACCTCTCCTACGCTGTAGACGGCTTGAGCCGACACTGCACTGAACCATAATGTACTCTCTTCTCTTTAGCGTCCAGCACTGCACACATGCCCGCACTGCACCGCATGCAGTAACCTCTATCCGCAAACACGCATATCCCGCACCGTTCCCTGCTCTCTCTCTCTTTTCTTAAACTTCACAGCCCCCTTTTTTTCACTTCCGCAAAGCCTCCCCTGCCCCCCCTCCGCCACCCGCCCTTTTACCACAGCTTCCGCCACAACAGAGTGGATTAGCATCAGCTTGGGCCTCCAACCCCACCCAACCCCTCTGAACCCTACCTCACCAGTTTCTCACCTCCCACTCGACTCTGTCTCCCTTGTTTTCCCTCTCCCATCCCTGCCCCCCTCCCCCCCAAGCGCCACAGTACAACAGCATCAGCCTGGGGCTGTCTCTAGCAGCGGCATCGGCCGTCATGTCTCGGCGCTACCTGCTGGGCAGTGCACTCTTCTCCCTCGCCATCAACCACAAGCACGTGAGCGCCACTCGTCCCCCCCTCACTTGTATAATGGATCCCCCATACGGGCCCACACTAGGCCTCTTCAACCCCTCGCCTCCAACCACAAGCAGACAAGTGGAACCCGCAAATGATGGCATGGAACGTGTCAATCTGCCGGGTGATGCAACGGCAGCAGTAGTAGCGGTTTTGTTACCATGAGAAGAAGGATCAGCAATGAGCCTGTCTGCTTCTGGCATGAGTCTATCCAGCAATCAGACATCTACTCCCCAAGACCCGAAACTGGATGGTGTGATTGAAACTAGGGTTTCAAATCCGGCATTGGAAGAGAATGACGAAGAGGAAATCCTTGAGGCTCACAGTACAGATGAAGCAACTCAAGCTGTTCGTGGGAGTGTATGTGCTTGTAACGAAGGCCCAAATGCATCAGTGGGTATGACTGAACAGACTCAGGGGGTTGCAATCGAGGAAGAAGTTCAAGTGCCAGATAATAACTTGCCTCCAAATGTGTCAGGAAACGATATGACTGAAACAGAGTTTCTTGTTCAGGACCCGGTGGTTGCAATTGCAAATGAACACGAAAGAGTGGATGTCGACACGACAGTGATATCGGTGGCGAGATTGAGCCTCAACCTGAATTTCGCGACCGTGACACGATTTTGAGCAATCTGATTCGGTTGCGCGAACATTTGGTGTCCATCAGAATTGAGATCATCTCAATCAGGGACGGCGAAGTGGTAACCGATATAGCCATGCGGAACATGTGGAACACTCTCTTTGCTCTACGTTCTCTGGTATCACAGCCGGACGGAAACCCTCCAGCTTCTCAGTCTGCTGCTGCTGCCTTGCCTGCTGTTGTCGTGCTCTTGGAAGATGTGGAGAGTGGGGCTGCATGCTGTACCGTGTGCAATGAAGTGGCGGAAGTAGGAGAGGAGGTGGTGAGGCTGCCATGCAGGCACCTGTACCATGGGGCGTGCATCAGGCAGTGGCTTGGCATACGCAACACGTGTCCCATGTGCCGGTTTGAGTTGCCCACGGATGACATTGGGTATGAGGCGAGGAGTAGGTTGGTGGCATCACAACGAGCACAGCGGCAGCAGGAAGAGCAGTAGCGGCACAAATAGTAGTTGCAGAAGCAGTCGTAGCTCAACGGCAGTGGCAGCAGCAGCAGTAGTAGGAGCAGCGGCAGTAGGAGTGGCAGTAACGTTGCAGCAGCAGTAACAGCAGGAGTAGCAGTAGTAGTAGCAGTAGCAGTAGCAGTATCAGTAGCAATAATATTTGCCTCGTAGACATAGCATTAGATGGGTGATATCATCGCAGAGAAAGTAGCATTAGCTTCACGTAATGCACATTTGCTTGACTTTGCTGGACCTCAGAGATCACTCACTTACGTATGTATGAAGATGGGAGATGAGAGGGATCAGATACGGTAAGACTATCAAGAGTTTGATTCCTCAACCCTCGTCTTGTGTGGGTTGGTGGCAGCAGTTTTTAAGTTTAGGGCATCCTACTCTCCAACATGTCAAGCCAGCCATCAATAAAGCCATACAATGCTACCACTATTAACGTTCTACTGTCAATCCATGCATCTTACATGGCCCATAAGATTCCAGTTCTCTGTCCCACCCACCGTACACATGCTTGCTGCAATTCATAATGCCCAAGTATTGCAGCATCTTCAGGTCCGTAAGATCTTCTGGCAGTCCCTGCAACTGTACACAATCATGCAAGCTAAGACTGCGCAGCCTGGACAACTGCGCAAACCCTGAAGGAAGGCAGCGCAGGCCGGTGTTTTCCACATGCAGCTGGTGGAGGCATGCAAGCTGGGTGAGGGAAGCAGGCAGGTGGTGCAGAGCGGGGCAGTCAAAGAGGTGCAGCTGGTGCAGGCGGGATGCAGCGCCAATGCTGTCCGGCAGCTCCCTCAATTCGCGCGCACAGTGGATCTGCAGAACCCTCAGCTGCGGCACAGCCCATCCCATGTCGCTTGGAAGCCGCTGCATCTTCGCCGCGTTCCACATGACCAGCGTGTGCAGCTGGGGGAGCAGCGCAAGGGAGAAGGGCAGCTCCACAGCCTCCTCCTGCAGCGCCAGCTCCACCTGCTTCACGCGCGCCAACCTGCTGCCCACAGCCATCCTCTCCTCCGCCCCAACCAGCTTCAAGGAGAGCTTTCTCAGCCAAGGCAGCACGGAGACGTCTGGCAGATCAGCCACGTGGTAGCTGTTTCCAAGACTCAAGACCTCGAGGGAGCGCGGCAGAGACGTAGGAGGCTCAGTCTGATCATAACACCCAGTCAGCTCCAGCCATTTGAGCCTCCCAAGGCTGTCTAGCCTCCTGGGAACCGAGACGAGCTTCACACAGTCATCAACCGTTAGGGTTTCAAGGCTCGAGAGGCTTGTCAGTGACTCTGGAAGCTTCTTGAGCAGAGGGCAGGAACGAATGTGCAACTCCTGCAGGTTAGCGAGGTTCCCCAAACCCTCAGGAAGCTCGTGAATCGTGCACAAGCTCAGTTCAAGCCTGGTCAACGAAGTCAACTGGGTGAAGGAGAGTGGCAGTCGCGGCCGCTGGTTATGACCGTTCAAATACAGAGTGTGCAGCCTTGAGAGCTCTCCAAAGTTCCACGGAAGCCCCACCTGAGGTGTCTTCACAATGGCGAGAGTTTGGAGCGTAGTGAGGCGGCAAAAAGCTTCAGGCAGCTGGAGGGGCGCATGGCTGGTGGAACCGCATTGGATGAGCAGGAATGTCTCGAGAGAGGGCAGGTGGCAGAGGGAGTCTGGTAGGCTGCCTACGAGAGGCAGCTTGTGCAGCACGAGAGTCTTCAGGGCATGCATGCGGGAAATCTCGAACCACGGCAGGCTCTGAAGCCAGTTGCACTCTGAAAGTATCAAACTCTTGAGGAGAGATAGAAGTGTGATAGGCAGTTCTGCGCTTGGAACATCACATATACAGAATCTCTGGCGAAGGGTGAGCTCGCGGAGCCTAGGTACCAGATCTCCGAATCGATAGGTCAGCAGTTCCGAGCCACGGCGCATGTAATCATTGACAATCTCCAGGCGTTCCAGGCTGGTGAGAGGATCAGTAATCGAGATCCTGTAAAGTTGGAGCGGCGAAGCATGTGTGAGCGCGAGAGTGTGCAGATGCGGCAGCAGAAAGAAGGAAGCGGGGAATTCGACAGATGGGTCGAAGTCGTAGAGTGCAAGCTGCTCTAGCCGCGTGCTTTGCTGAAAGAAATTATCCAGGCCGGCGGTTGTAATAGGTTGCTCGTACATCTCGACCTCCGCGATTCTGCGTCCGACGTGGAGGATGGCGAGGTTGGGAGCTGACGACGCGAGGTGAGCGAGGAAGGCGTCGTCGAGAGTCTCGACGCTGCCGTCGCACAGGTGGAGATGGGTCAGGTTCGGTAAGGCAGCGACAGCACTCGCGAGAGCCTGGCGAGGCACGGCGAGATTGTCTCGGACGAGAAGCGCGGAGACGCAACGCTGAGTGAGACCGCGCCAGCGACGGCACACGGCCGCGACGAGGAGAATACGGTGCGCGTCCGCAGAGGGAGGAGGAATGGGTAACGGCGTCTTCTTTTCTTCACGAGTGACATTCTCGTTTGAAAGGTTTGCAGAGAGGTACTTTGGGGCGGGACTCAAGCAGTGGGAGTCCCACAAGCAATCGGCGGTGTCCGCTTTTCTAGGCGTGGGCGGCTCGAAGCGCCAGAAGATTTGCGTGAGAACGTCGTCAGGTAGGTCATTGATGTGCGTGGGTGGCGCCATGGCAGCTGAGGCGAGATAGAATCTGTTTAAGCAATGAGCGTAGGAGATTGTAGGGTTGTCGATGTGTCACGGCCTTGCAACGAACTCCCATTGGTATTTGTAAGTAAGATGCTAGGCCGTGACTCACAGTGAGATATGGAACTCACGAGCTCAACCGGACGGGAGAGGACGAAATGAAACTCCGACCATGCGTGGGGTGGGGAGCACGGCGTGCGGCAAAACGGAGGTCGATCATCCTCTCGCAGAGCAAGCGTGTACGGTGTGCCAGCTGCCAGCCACACGGCACAAGAAAATGCAAAATCGGAAGGTCGCAAGAAAGAAGGAATAAGGTCAAAAAGGGTCAACGACCTTTGACACCTGCTGTGGGCGACTCGCGAGATATTTTGTGGCTGTGAAAGGACGCTTTTCTACAAGAACATGCTTGGTTGCCAAAACGCACTGGATACATTTGGTGTTCCTATATCGATTTTGAGGACTTGAAGCTTGTACAGATTCGCCCGAGGGAAGCTGCCCTGACAGATTTTCATGTCAGATCTGTTTGCCCAAGCCTCGATCAAACCTCGGTTCGGAAACTAATGAGCAGTTTCTTCATTCCGACTGGGTCCAGTCAAGTGGAGTGCCTGCCGAACAGCGCCCAGCAATCAGCTGCTACACTTTGCAGCGGTTTCTCCACTGCGACTGATCCCAGTCTGAGTGAGGGTTTCCCGGACAGCGCTTTGTTGAGCGCCAACAGAAACCGCCTCGGATTGGGGACCTACCGAACAAGGCCTTGGTGAGCGAAGTTGGGACACAATCTTGACACGGCCCCGACCCCCGGTACCGCATGCCTGTAGATCAGCGCCTAGAGGCATCGCGGTAAAACGCCCGCCGCTGCAATTTCGCAGATCGCAACGGCCTACTGTGACAGCTTCAGTTTTCGGGCATCAGATCAGGCTGGGACGAGGTTGGGAAGCATGTGACGAATCAGGATCGTTTAGAATATTACCGTCATACAGTGCGCGCCGCATTCCCTGCCGTCCCTGTCGTGGATCCCCTCCCCGCCCCATCTATTGCTCGCTGCGCGTTGTCGCCGATCGAGCCCGCCCCGAGCGATGGGCCGCTTTGCCGAATTTTGCGAATTCCTTCTGCCCGACGAAGGCGAGGAGACAGGGTCAGAAATCAGATCAGAATTAGATTCGGGATCGGGATCGAAGGCGGTCAGCGCAGCGGCGGTAGCTCCGCGGTCTCGCGAGGCGGCGGTGGGCGGCGGGAGCCAACGAGCGGCGCGGATGTGGTGGGGCGCGTGCGCGCTGGTGATGGGATTCGCCGTGCTGGTGCGCCTCTGCACCGGACTGCACCCATACTCTGGTAGGCCAGGGCAGAGCATGTGTGATGCTAGAGCGAGCGAGACAATGTGCGCGGGGCATTTTGCCGCCACCTCCCTCGCGGCGTAGATGCGACTGGATCGAATGGATCACGACGGTTTGCTTGCATGCCTGCGTACGGCACCTCCGTGCTTTGCTGGGGCGAGATGTTCCTGCAGCACCTCCGTCCCGCGTTCCTGTAGAGCGCTGGTCCGCGCACCTCTCCCCTCTTTCTAACACCTACTTTGCTTTGCCAGTCCGCCCCTTCTCCTCCCTCGTCCCCTCTCCAGTCCCCGCCCCCAACCCCACCCGACCTTCCACCTGTCGCTCGCCCCGCGACCTCCCCCATCTCCCGCCTGACCCTCACTCAACCCAGCGCTGCTCTCCCTCTTCCTCCTCGTCCCCTTTCATCCCGCCCGCCCCCCCTTTCCCCCTCGCTCCATCCCTTGAACCTCACATCGTTATCCCGTTTCTCCTCCCCTTTCCCCCATCCGCTTTCTCCTCCCCATTTTTCATCCCCCTTCCCTCATCCTCTTCCTCCTCCCCTTTCTCCTCCCCGTTCCTCCTTCCCTTCTTTCCCCCCACTCTTCCCCCCTTCCCCTTTCCAGGCATGCACACCCCGCCAAAGTACGGCGACTACGAGGCGCAGCGGCACTGGATGGAGATCACGCTGCACCTGCCGCCCGCTCTCTGGTACCGCAACATGTCCGGTCCGCCCAACTCCTCACACCGTTCCCTCTTCCTCCTCCCCTTTCCACCTCCCGCTTTTCCTCCACCCCTTCCTCCTTCCCGCTCCCCCCACTCCTCCGTTCCTGCTCCCCCTTCCACCCCCCTCCCCATCCCCTCCCCCCCCCCCCCTCTCCCCTTTTCCAGGCATGCACACGCCGCCAAAGTACGGCGACTACGAGGCGCAGCGGCACTGGATGGAGATCACGGTGCACCTGCCGCCCGCTCGCTGGTACCGCAACTCCACCAGCAACGACCTCGCCTGGTGGGGGCTGGACTACCCCCCGCTCACCGCGTGGCAGAGCCGCATGCACGGATGGGTGATGCACCGCCTGTGCCCTGATGCTGTTGCCCTGGGGTCGTCGAGGGGATATGAGTCGAATTACAGGTGGGTGTGGGTGTGGGAAGGGGAGAGGGGAGGATGGTGAGGCGGGGTGAGGGGTGGAGAGAATGTAGGTGGAAGGGGATGGGATGGGACGAATGGAGGGGGAAGGGAGGGTGGTTGGAGGGGGAAAGAGAGGGGAGAATTGAGGGAGAAGGGGAGGGAAGAATGGAGGAAGAGAGTAAGGGGAGGGTGGAAGAGGAGAATGAAGAATTCTGGTCGAGTAAGGGCAGTTTAGCTCTGTGCACACGCAAGTGCTGCTCCCTTTCAGAGTGTCATGTCAACCCCTCCTTACACCACACACACACGCACTCAACACCAGCACTGCCACTGCAGCATTCACTCACTCAATCACTCACGGATGCCAGGCATTTCCGACTGCGCCCTCCCTCCCAACACATCATTTCCAGCCTGCCGCTCCTCACCTCCCTTGCCCTCTTTGCTCCCTTCCCCCTCTCCGCCCCCTACCCTCCTCCCTCGCACTCCTCTCTCTCCTCCTTCCTCTCTGCTACCCTCTCTCTCCCCTCTCCACCTTCGCTCCTCCCCTCCATACCCACCCACCACGCTCACCCCACACCTCCCCCAACAGCAAGGCGTTGCTGCGCTGGACAGTGCTCTTCACAGACCTGCTCGCCTTAAGAATTCAGTTGACTCAAGAGCTACAAGCCACCTCTATCTCTCCTTCCACTCCACTCCAGTCTCCACCTACCACGCCCCCCCCACCCCAACCACCCCCTCCACAGCAAGGCGTTGCTGCGCTTGACGATGCTCTCCACGGACCTGCTCGGCTTCGCACTTGAGTCCACTCACAAGCCATCTCCCTCCCCACCTCCCCCGTTCCCCGTTCCCACGTGTATGAAGAAGTGTTTTGAGACGTCTCAAACCTCTTCACGGACCTGCTTGGCTTCACACTTGAGTCCATGTTTTCTTAGAATTCTCAAAAATCACAAGCCATCTCCCTCCCCACCTCCCCCGTTCCCCGTTCCCCTTCTCCCGTCCCTTCTCCACGGCCACCGCCCCCAACAGCAAAATGCTGCTGCGATGGACGGTGCTCTCCACGGACCTGCTTGTCTTCTTCCCCGCTGCCCTCGCCTTCGCCTGCTCGCCCTTCCTGCGCCGCCTCTCCCCATCCGCCTCTCGCCCTGCATCCCACCACCTGTGGTTGCTCGCGATGCTGCTGCTGCAGCCGGGACTCATACTCATTGACCACGGCCACTTCCAGGTATGCTGCGCTCTCTCCTCTAGGTATGCTCGTAGCACTCCAGGCCTGCTCGTCACTTCCTGGAATTCTCAACAGGGTCACAAGCTCGCCATGCTGCTGCTGCTGCCGCCACCGCCGCCGCCGCCGCCGCCGCCGCCGCCGCTGCTGCTGCTGCTGCTGCTGCCGGGACTCATCCCCATCGACCACAGCCACTTCCAGGTGTGCTTTCTCGTAGCCCTCTTGAGGCGTCTCAGAAGGTTCTGTTCGAGGCGTCTCAGCAATATTGCCTTCAGGTATGCTTGTTGTACTATTTTTTTGGAGGCAGTTTGAAAGTGGTACGGGCAATTCCAGGTGCCCAAGTGATCTCTCACTCTCCTACCCCACTACGCCCTGGAGTCCACGCACATGCGAGTCCTGCACTCCACGTGCGAGTCCTGCACTCCACGTGCGAGTCCTGCACACCACGTGCGAGTCCTGCACTCCACGTGCGAGTCCTGCACTCCACGTGCGAGTCCTGCACTCCACGTGCCCACGCACGTACCTGTCTGTACCCGCTTACACATATCCCGCAACGTTCGCCCCCCTCCCTCTCTTCCCTCACCCATCCTTGCCCATTCTCATTCCCTCAAACCCTCACTCCCTCCCCCTTCCCCCCCCACACACCTCGTTGTCACCTACCCCTCACCTGTCCCTCTGCCCCTCACTTGTCCCTCACCTTCCCCTCTCGGCCCCCTCTCACCCTCCTCCAACGCCACAGTACAACATCATCGGAATGGGGCTGTCGTTACCAGCAGGAAATGCTCCACCGCCCAACCCAACCTGCTCTCACCTCCCTCTCCCTTGTTCTCCCTTGTTCTCCCTTGTTCTCCCTTGTTCTCCCTTGTTCTCCCTTGTTCTCCCTTGTTCTCCCTTGTTCTCCCTTGTTCTCCCTTGTTCTCCCTTGTTCTCCCTTGTTCTCCCTTGTTCTCCCTTGTTCTCCCTTGTTCTCCCTTGTTCTCCCTTGTTCTCCCTTGTTCTCCCTTGTTCTCCCTTGTCTCCCTCCCTCCCCCCTCCCTGCCCCGCCCCCCCCAACGCCACAGTACAACAGCATCAGCCTGGGGTTGTCGCTAGGGGCAGCAACGGCCGTCATGTCTCGGCGCTACCTGCTGGGCAGTGCACTCTTCTCCCTCGCCATCAACCACAAGCACGTGAGCACCGCTCTTCTGAGTCGACTCAAAAAGTTACCTAGTCGTCTTAAAAGTCACCTTTTGAGTCGACTCAAAAGCAGCAGCATCGGCCGTCATGTCTCGGCGCTACCTGCTGGGCAGTGCACTCTACTCCCTCGCCATCAACCACAAGCACGTGAGCGCCACTCGTCCCCCCCTCACTTGTGTAATGCATCCCTACCTATCCCCCATACGGGCTCACACTATGCCTCTTCACCCCCTCGCCGCCAACCTCAAGCACGTGAGCAAGGGATAGGTGATACGCGTGCATTCGCCGCGGCATCGAGCTAACTTTTCGCATAAAAAATACCTTTTGATCCACACCCACATGGACAAGAAGGCATGGAATTAGCTTAGTTGGAGCCGCGGTGAGGTGGGGGAAGGGGAGGAGGGCGGAGGGGACGTGGGCGAGTTGGGGCGATACAAGTGAGGAGAGGAGGGGGGGGAAGGGTGTGATACGGCAAGGGGGACTGAGTGACGGGAAGTGAGACGAGAGCACCCTGACATGACGGGCTCACGTGTGATGAGTCTGTTTTTGAGTCAAATCGACTAAAAACAGACTCGTTACAAGGGGGACTGAGTGAGTGACGGGGAGTGAGATGAGATGAGAGTAGTACCCTGACATGACGGGCTCGCCGACGTGACTCTCTCGTTCGGTTCAGATCACTGCACTGGTCAATGCCACTGCATTGCACAACCTGCTCTTCATACTCCCACACACTGCTTGCCAATTCCTCTCCTGCACCCGACCATCGCATCCAATGCCTTACCACCGCACCCCACTGTACCACACTCCACCCCACCCCGCCCATTCATGTGAGCACAGATGGCGCTCTACTTCGCGCCGGCCTTCTTCGCACATCTGCTGGGTCGCTGTCGCCAGTCGCCCCGCCCCGCACTCATGTTCCTCTCGCTCGCTGCCACCGTGCTGCTCTCCTTCGCAGCCTGCTGGTGGCCCTTCCTGCACTCCACCGACGCCACCCTCCAGGTGCGTGCTGCTCTCCAGGTGCGTGCTGCTCTCCAGGTGCGTGCTGCTCTCCAGGTGCGTGCTGCTCTCCAGGTGCCCCCCGTTTTCCATTTGACCCAAAACAATCCGTCTTGATATGCTGGTGGCCCTTTCTGCACTCCACCGACTCCACCCTGCAGGTGCGCGTTCCTGCCTCTAGTCATGAGTGAGACTCAATGCTCCAGGTGTGGTGTGGTGTGGTGTGGTGTGGTGTGGTGTGGTGTGGTGTGGTGTGGTGTGGTGTGGGCTCCACTTTCCAGTGGATTCAAAACTCTCCTTTGTGCTCTGCTTGCTGGCGGCCCTTCCTCCACTCCACTCCACTCCACTCCACTCCACTCCACTCCTCCGACTCCATCCTCCTGGTGCACTTGTTTCTCTCTCTCTCCGTCCATTGAATATTCCAGCACCCTCAGCATCAAAATCCGCCCTTTCCACAATCCACATTTCTCGTCTTCCTACCCAGCCCATCCCCGCTGCCAGCGCCTCTTTCCCCTTGGTAGGGCGGGCTGGGCTGTACGAGGACTGTGTAGCCATGTGGCTGTGCGTCGTCCACTGCACAGTGTGCCCGCATGTCTGTGTGTTCTGCTCTGCACCACGTTAAGGCCTCCACTCACCCACATGTCTGAAAGTCTGGCTCGAGCACCACACCAGCACGGAACAACCTCTTTAGAGCGCTACATGCCAAGCAGCGGAAGCACCGAATCTGTCCCCTCTCTCAGCCTATCCCGTGTCTCCCCTCCCCGCCTTGCCTTCTCCCCGTCCGCCTCTTTGTCCCCCGCACTTCTCACCTTTCTCGTCTCCCACCTCTCTGCTCTCTCCTCTCACTCCCCCTCCCCCTCCCACTTCCCTCTGGGCCATGGCATGCACAAGCAGCACACTCGTAAGACGTCTCAATGCCGGCCACCCCTTCATCCAGTTGATAACACGTTTCTTCCTCCTGGGTCGCAGCCCGTACAAGGATGATGGTTGTCAAATCTCGTGCCTCTTCTCCCTGGGTCTTGGGGTCTTGGCATGTACGAGGACCAGGTGGCTTTTGAGTCGACTCAAACGTCCCCCTGGGTCTTGGCCTGTACGAAGACCAGCTGGCTAGCTAGCTTCTGGTGTGCCTCTTCAACCCACGTGACCAGGGGGAGCAGCAGCAGTTGGACGCAACCTTTCCCAGGGCAGCTGGGCTGCATCACTGCCAAAACACCTCCCAGCTACATACCACCGGGAATGAAATTCAATGCCGCTTGCCCCCACTTGTGTCACTCCCTCGTATTACCCCCTCGTGTCAACCCCCCACATCTTCCCCCTTTCCCTGCCAGATGCTATCCTGCCTCGTCCCCCTCTGGGTCGAGGCCTGTACCACAATTGTTGAGATGTCTGGCAATGATCCTCCTCCCACTTCTCCCCACTCCTCCTGCCAGGTGCTAACACGGCTCTTCCCCCTGGGTCGAGGCCTGTACGAGGACCACGTGGCCAACTTCTGGTGCGCCACTTCCATCCCCACAGCCGGGGCAAGCAGCATCAGTTGGAAGCGGCCTCATCTTCTCCCTCCCCCGCCCCCGCACCTCTTTCCAGGTGCTAAAACGTCTCTTCCCCCTGGGTCGAGGCCTGTACGAGGACCACGTGGCCAACTTCTGGTGCGCCACATCGCCGCTCATCAAGTGGAAGCGCCTCTTCTCCACGCCTCTGCTCGCTCGCATGGCGCTCGCTGCCACCGTCACTGCCGCCCTGCCCTCCATGCTGCACCAGGTGCCCCCCCTCTCTCTCTTTCTCCTCCTTTTTGAGGCGCCTAAAAAAACGCTTGCATGGCGCTCGCTGCCACCATCACTGCCGCCCTGCCCTCTATGCTGCACCAGGTGCCTGCTCTCCTGCCACTCTCCCACCCGCCCCTTCCTCCCTGCCGTGACACATGCGTGTTGCTCCCCTGCTCTCCTCCCCCTTCCCTCCCTCAACCGCTCTCTCTTCTCCCTTCGCCCTGTTTGCGCGCACTGCTGTCTCTCTTCTCGTGTCATGGGAAGTGAATGGAGTGAGCGTGTGCGGCAAGTGTATGCAGTCCCCGTGCAGCCCAGCCGGGGCGCATTTCACATTTCACATTGCACATTGCACATTTCACATTGCACATTGCACATTTCACATTGCACATTTCACATTGCACATTTCACATTGCACATTTCACATTGCACATTTCACATTGCACATTTCACATTGCACATTTCACATTCCACATTTCACATTGCACATTGCACATTGCACATTGCACATTTCACATTGCATATTGCACATACTCCGCTCTACCTGCTGCTGTTCCAGTCTCCGGCCAGAAAAACTATTGATTGCTATGGGTGCCTCTTTATAGCTATGGGTGCTTCTTAAGAACTATGGGTGCTTCTTAATAACTATGGGTGCTTCTTAATAACTATGGGTGCTTCTTAATAACTATGGGTGCCTCTTAATAACTAAGGGTGCCTCTTAAAAACTATTGGTTGCTCACAGTGGCCTATCTACCTTATTCCACCCCCTCGCTCCCTGTGTGTCCATGGCACCAGGTGCTGCGGCCGTCAGCACACGGTTTGGTACTGGCCATGCTCAACTCCTCCCTTGCCTTCTTCTTCTTCGCCTTCCAAGGTACTGCCTGCCTGCACACTCTGCCTGCCTGCACACCCTGCCGGCTGCATGCTTTTTAATTTCCATCTAGACTGCGAAGTCGGGGCTGTGTTCTACTTTATGTGGATCAGGTGCTTCTGAAATTCTGTTCTCGCACCACCCCTGTGAGGACTGTTGAGCATTCTTGTCCAAGGGTTCTTTGTATACCATTTGCGGACCAACACCACCCTACCTGGCTTCTCCGCCTAACCCCTTCTCCCCATTTCACCCCAATCCTCGACCCTCTCTGGTCATGCCCCATACCCCCATCCCCCTCTTTCCCTGCGCCCGGTCCCTTACCCCCTACACCCCACGCCCAACCCAATATCCCCCACGCCCCACCCCTCAGTGCATGAAAAGTCCATTCTGCTGCCTTTACTCCCCACATGCATGCTAGCCCTGCACCACCCGCGCCTGCACCGCTGGCTCTCCACCGTGGCGCTCTTCAGCATGTTCCCTCTGCTGCTCCGCGACCGCCTCGAGCTCGCCTACACAGCGCTGCTCGCACTCTTCCTCCTGCTCTCCCCCCCTCCCTCCTCCTCCTCCTCCCCCTCCTCCACTGCTGCCCCACCCACATCGGCACCATCGGCCCATCAACAACACCATGACCTCAGACAGCGCCTCTTGACCTTCCTCCACGCCGCATGGGCAAGCACACAGCGATATGTGGTGCCGCCGCTGCTGGTGGCCGCAGCAGCCCTGCACTATGCGGAGGTGGCGCTGCCTGCGCCTGCGCGCTTCCCGTACCTGTACCAGGCGCTCATTGTGACGCTGGCGTTTGTGTGCCTGGTGCCCGTGATTGTGGTCAGCAACCTGTGGCAATGGGGTGTGCCTGGGGATGGGTTTCGGTTGGAGGAGGGTGAGAGGGACGGGGGCAGGAGTAGCAAGGGGAGTAAAGGGGGTAAGGGGGGTAAGAAGAAGCACGAGTAGGCAAGCCACATGCAGTTTATAAATGTTAACATTGAAACGAATGGAAAATAATTTTCTATTGTGTTGATTCTGGATTGCTGTCAATGCTGATGCTCAGCAGCACATGCTGCTGCTGGGATGAGAGTTGGGATAAGGGTGGTGTGGCTGCATGTGAAAGCAACATTCTCTGATCTTGTTGAATAACATGCTGGCATTCAGGACAGGCCGGGTTTGTAGCGACCTTGGTGTTTGGAAGTCTCAAGTGTTGTGAATGTTGATTTGGTAAAGCGTTTGACTTGACCAGATTGGGCCTGCACGTGCTCCTTGGGCCTAACCTAATCCACGCCCAACCCCACTACCGTATTATAGTACCTGCATTCCGTACGAAGTCTTTCATACCCCACTCGAGCACTGTGTGTTGCTAGCAAGGCATGCCCTGCCTTGCATGCATAAAAGCAGCGTTGCTCTGCTCTGATGTGGCTGTGCTGAGACACAGTAGGGTGGTATGGTACGGTAATGGAGGTATCTACAACCATAAGTCAATAACAGACACACAAAACACACAACCCAACCCAACCCATCACATCACATTCAAAAAAGAAGGCACACTATGTGCAAACCCTGCTGCACCTCCCTCACCTATTGCTCCCTCCCTCCCCCTGCTTTAGTTCAGTCCAATTCAGTTGCACTTGTCACGGCACTTCTGGTCCTTCCTGTCGCACTTGCGGCTGTCGTGATGGCGGTCGTGATAGCACTCGTTCAGCTGCTCGTCGCACTTCTCAACACACTCCTCCTGGCACTCGTTGAATGCGTCGCTCGCGTCCCACTCGCACTCGCCGCGCTTCTCCGTGCATTTCTGCTCGTGCCGCCAGTCCCGCGCGCGGTCGATGCACTGTGTCTCCTTGTCCTCGCACCGTTGCAGCTTCAACTCGTACTTGTCCGTGCATGTCTTGGAGCTGTGCAGCACTCTCCTCCGTGTGACTATAGCGGGGGATGCAACGCTCGCGAATGGAGCTCTTGCACCTGGAGGGGAAAAACGTCAATGTTTCAATGTTGCTCGCGAGTGTTTTTTTCCTTAATACAGGACTATGAAGCCATGCCTACATGATGTGATGTGATCACTGGATGCTTCAGTGTTTTGGGGTAATAGGGCGAGACAATCGTACCGTGAGCAGAAGGGAAGTCGGAGATGCTGAGAAGAACAGCCAGCAGCAAGAGAAGCGAAGCGACAAGGAACTTTTGGCTTGCCATCTGGTGAAGTCAGAATCCCTAGCAGTCTAAACACGGATGGTGTGGAAGGAAGCTGGAGAACCCTAAAAGTAGGTGAATGAATTCTGAATTAGTAGTAATGGAACTCTTGAATTCTCGGCTGTTGAATGCGATGGTAACGGTCCCCGCGTCTGCCGTTTAAATATGCAGCATCGCGCCTCGAGCCGTCGGGAGATACTACATTCGAGTACCATCCATGGCGTCCTTCGGAGCACAAATTGCTGCACCACGCCGTCACAATAATCACGAAACATCGCGAGAGCTCCAACCTCGTGAACCTCCCGGCGTTGGCGCGTCGAGGCATGAGCCCAAGCCATGCAGCTAAACTCGCCGGGTGTGGCGTCGCTGGTTCTGAGAAAGGCTTCGAGGAAGCTAGAAAGACAAGGATTCAAGAATTCCGCCGAGGTCAAGCACCATTCCATCGCCACATGGCGTCTGTGTGAACTTTTGCTACTTGCTGTATTGGATACCAAAGCGCCACGAGAAGCTTCTGAGAGCGGAGAGCTGAGAGCAGCAGGGAGCGGAACGTCGTGGTGGTGAGAGTGAGAAGAAAATCCTGCTGAGGTGGTGAATGAAACTGCTTTGACCCCAGTGGAAACTCTGTACTCTTTGTTGGCTACTGCGACAAACTTTTGCTCCTGAACTGAAATGCTTCTATTTTATCTGCAGAGATGCTCTGCTCATCGGAGGTACATGGGGTTGCTCCAAGTTCAAGTTCGATTCGAGCCTCTTGAAAAAGTTGAACCAATGTTCCACTCCACGCCACCTTTGACGCTTGAGGCTTTCTCGCGCTCCTTGCGCTCGTCGCCTTGCGCCCTACTAGCATTCGCGCTCCGCTAGGTGAACGTCACGAGGCAACATGGCGGGGAGTGCGCGCCGGAAACCCCAACCCCTCGGCTTCGACGTGCGCTACGCCGTCGCGCCCATGGTGGGGCAGAGTGACCTGCCGTTCCGCCTCTTGTGTCGCCGCTACGGAGCTACTATCGCGTACACGGAGATGCTCCACAGGTCCGTGCGTGGAACGTCCTGATAGAATCCGCGGAGGTGCGTGACCGCTGTTCCTGCATTGGGCGCATGGCGCATGGCGCCTGCTCCTGTCTTCGTCTTCTCGCTCCACGTCCGTTCACTCCTCCCTCCTCCACTCTCCCCCCCCCCCCCCCCCCCCCCCCGCCCCCCCTCTTCTCTCTCCCTTCCCGGGAGCCCGCCCCTCCCGTTTCCTCCCCGCCTTCGCCCAGCGACGCGATTTTGAGCGACCCGGGCTTTTTGTCGCGGGCCCTGCAGTCGCACGCGTGCGACGGCCCGCTGGTCGCACAGCTGGCGGACAACGACCCCGCGGAGATGGTGCGCGCGGGCTGGGCGGTGCTCGCGCACATGGCGCGCGTGGAGCAACCGGCGCAGGCTGGGCGCGTGCAGAGCACCGGGGAAGGTACGCAGGGGGAGCAGAAGCGGGCGGGGGGGAGGGAGAAGGCGGGAGAGACGAAAGCAAGTGGGGAAAAGGAGAGGATGGGGAGACGAGGGGAACCATACGAGATGCGAGCTGAAGGGGGGGACGCGGCAGAGGCAGAACGAAGGGAGGGAGGAGGAGGAGGAGGAGAAGCGGAGCGTGTGTGTAGATGTGAAGAAGGGGTTGAAAGACAGGGGGAGGTGTGGGATTTGAAGGAGGGGCGGCTGCAGAGCGGAGAAGAGGGAGCAGCAGGTACAGTGGAGCAACGTGGACGTAGTATTGTCGAGACGTGCGAGCATCATGGCATGTGTGAGAGCAGAAAGGAAGTGGAGGGAGAAGAGAGAAAAGAGGGCGGCAGTGGCAGAGAGCAGTCAGAGAGAGAGAGAGTGGTGGGCGCAGCAGGTGGGGTGATGTGCAGCAGAGCTGGGGTGAAGGACGGTTGGGCAGGGAGGTATGTGTGGCGGACGGGCGGATGTTGTTGGCTGTGCTGTGGCAGTGGTGGCACCTCCACTTGCGATGCGCGTTCGCGCGCGTGCACATGCATATGCACATGCTTCGCTTGCTGCTCTCTCTGTCATGCGTTGTGTGCTTCTTACTGCCGTGCTCTCTCTCCCTGTGCTTCCAGTGCAGGCTGCAGCGACGACGATGCTGCTGAATGTGCCACGAGACCTAGCAGCAGTATTGCCAACGGCAGCAGCAGCAGCAGCAGCAGTCTCAACAGCAGCGGGTGCTGGTGCGGTGGGTATGGCAACGCCGGCGAGTGCATGACACGTGGCACACAGGCATCACCGCCCCACCTAGCGCCATCCCTGTGCCTCTCGCCTCCCCCTCTGCCCCCCTCGCCCCTGGTGGCCCTGGACGTGAACCTGGGCTGCCCTCAGCTGCGCGCCAAGCAGGGCCACTACGGGGCGTACCTCCTCAATGATAAGGTAATCACAAACAAGGCCCTCAATATAGGGCGATTGAGGAATGAAGTCTTTGATGATGGAAAGGTGACTAGCAAGCACGCACGGTCGTGACAGGGGTAAGTGGAAGGGTCAGTAGGGAGGGAGGGAGAGCGGGGACACGTGTGTAATGGCCATTGGTCAGCATGCACCTAGAAGAGGGTGGACAGGGTAAGCCTCAGGGTGAGGGGTGAGGGGTGGGTGGGGGTGGGCGGTGGAGGGTGTGGGGTGGGGAGTGGGGGGTGGGGGGTGGGGAGTTGGGGGTGGGGGGGGGGTGTGGGGTGAGGGGTGGGGATGAGAATGGTGCCCGTTCCAGTTGTGCTCAGCTCAGCTTCTCCATGCCCGTCTAGCCCGTTCCGCTGTTTCCTCTCTGCCCTATTGCGCACTACCTCCTCTTTCCTCACTCCGCCGCTGCCCTGATGCTTCTTTCCGTGTTCCTTCCCCCCATGCCCCATGTCCCCGCCCCACCATGAGCAGGACGTGCCGCGCGTTTATGCCATGGTGAGAGACTGAGAGCCATGGAGTCTTCTGAGACGTCTCAAAAGTCCACTGTCCCCTCATGACCCATGCCCCATGTCTCATGTCCCATGTCTCCACTGTGAGCAGGACCTGCCGCGTGTGTACGCCATGGTGCGAGCCATGGCATCGCACCTGCCCATCCCAATTTTCTGCAAGATCCGCCTCATGCCCTCCCTGCCCCAGGTGATTCTCCCTGCTCCCTGCCCCCCACCAGTGCACTCTACCGTGTCTCTGCTGCACGTCCTGTTGACACGTACGTCAAAACTGGTGTCTGCCAAACCCCCAACTAGCCAAGCACCCAAGGGTGCATAGGTGAAGCTCCTCCCCCCATCCACCGCCCCCTTCGTGTCACTCCACCTGCCCTGCCTCATGCACGTGCCATGCTTCGCCCACTTGCAAAACGTGTGCTGGTCTGCTTGCAATGCAAGCAGGCTGTATTAAACACACAGTCATCCAGATCTTTGCAAGCAGAAAGGCATCTCTATTGTTTCTCTGTTCCAGTAATCTCAGAAACCGCTTTTGCAAGCAGAAGCTTGTTCCCTTTCCGCCCCTTCCTTCCCCCCGCTTCTCCACAGAGATATGGCAGCTTCTCACCACCCCTCCATTCTCCCTCGCTCATTATCAACTTCCCCCCTCCCTCCGTAATAATACTCCCCCTCCCCCCCATCCCCCATTCCCCCCGCCCCCCCACACACCTCTCACCCCATCAGACCATCGCCCTCTGTCGTGGCCTGCAGGACGCCGGCTGCGCGCTCATTGCGCTGCACGCGCGCATGCCAGCTGGCACTGTCAAAAGGCGAGTGGGCCCCGCTGACCTGGCAGCCGTGCGAGCTGTCAAGCAGGCGCTGGCCATCCCCGTGGTCAGTGCTGCCTTGCCACGTCACTGCCATGTCATGGAATTGTCGTGTCATGTCGTGTCACTGTGTGTCCTCTTCGCCCCCGCTTTTCCATTCCAAATCCCATTCATCCGGTTCCCAACACCATCCTCCGCCTACTTATCTGCATTTCCGGCTTCGTCTCCCTTCTACCTGTGCCAGCTCAGCAACGGCAACATCTCGTCACCTGCTGACGTGGCAGCCAACCTGGCGTTCACCGGGGCAGACGGTGCCATGTCAGCAGAGGGCGTGTTACACGACCCCAAGATCCTCAGTGGGGGAATCACCTCTCGGGAGGAGCGCCTCTCAGTGGCCTTGGAGTACCTCGCCCTGTGCCACCAGCTAGGCTCGGTGGAGTCAGGCTCGGTAACCTGGCCCGGCATTCGTCTGCATCTGGAGTACATGCTCGGGCGGCGAGGGGCAGGTGAGAAGGGGGATGGTCGTAGGAGAGTGGGAGGAAGGACAGGGGCATTGGGGCTGGATTTCCATTTCTGAATGATTCCCGTACCAACCATTCACCATCTCACCCCCCCACTCCCTCTTTCCTATGACTCTCCAACCACACCTCTTTGCACGCATGACCCCACCAGGTGTGTATCGCTGAGGGTGGGAGCTGAGAGCATTTTTCCGGCGCCTCAACTAACCCACTCACCCCCCCCTCTCTTGCCCTCCCTTCCTCCCCCTTTTCCCATCCGCGACCCTGTGTGTCCCAAGCAGGTCGCTCTGTGTCCTTTGCTCACCAGGGAGCATACCGCAGGGGGTGGGAGCTGAGAGCAGCTCTGCATGCTGCAGCCTCGCTGCCTGCCCTTCGCCACGTGCTGCTGCAGGCTCTGCTGCCCCCAACCCATGCCTCTGCTACAGGCGCCCCATCCGATGCCTCTGCTGCAGACCCCTTCTCCCATGCATCTGCTACACACCCTCCTAATCCCGCTGCTACAGAACCATGCATGCTGCAATGCTTGGAGCTAGGGGGGAGTTCCAATTACTAACAAACGTAGAGGGAAATGCTTGCTCACCCGTTGTACCGTATTAGCCTTTTGAATATCGTTTTTGCTGTATTTGGATGCTGCAATGCTTGGAGCTAGGGGGGAGTCAAATTACTGACAAACGTAAGAGGGAAATGCTTGCTCACCCGTTGTACCGTATTAGCCTTTTGAATATCGTTTTTGCTGTATTTGGATGCTGCAATGCTTGGAGCTAGGGGGGAGTCAAATTACTGACAAACGTAAGAGGGAAATGCTTGCTCACCCGTTGTACCGTATTAGCCTTTTGAATATCGTTTTTGCTGTATTTGGAAACCCCTGCACCGAGTACTGGGTGGGCTTTGTGAGTGATAAGATACCGTACCATTGCTGCCTTGAAAGAACGCAGCTAGTCCGGTACACTGGTTACTGAGACACAACATTTGGCGGATTGATCAATCAGATACCCAGAAACAAAGCTATGAAATTTGCTGTCATGCGTAGATGCCGCAAACTCAGACTGATCGGGGGCTGCATGACAGGCTGAGGGCAGGTCAGACTTGATGCACTTACCTTTTCGTCAGGCTTTCAATTGTCACCCACCAGTCTGAACAGTGATATTTGGGCTGAAAACAAACCCTATGACATGCCCAGACAGACAATAAAACATTGCGGTGAGCGTGGATCGAACACGCGACCTTCAGATCTTCAGTCTGACGCTCTCCCAACTGAGCTATCCCCGCACGTTGAGCGTCTAGATAAAATAAATTAAGTAGTTAAAAAAACTCTAGCGGGGAAACGGACAAGAGCAAAGTCAGGTCACGATGGAGAAAACCAGAACATGGGCCTGGAGAAGTGGGGTATCGATCCCCATACCTCTCGCATGCTAAGCGAGCGCTCTACCATCTGAGCTACATCCCCATGTTGTCTGTGTTGTAAGTTTTTTAATAATATTATTTTTTTGTTTTAATTTGCATATTCCTTCACCTTGCACATTTTACGCGAGCATTTTCCTCATTTCTCTGAACACGCCACCTCATTCGTCCAGCATGCCTCGCCCAGGTCCTTTCAAAGAGCCCTCCAAGGCGCATGCTGTTCACCCAACCGCGCCGTCTGGAATTCCAGGTGAAGAACAGGCACATGCCCACACCCACCGGCCGCGCATACACGCGGCGCGGTGCGTGGTGGTGGAGATGGTTGTGTAGGAACGAGGAGGGGCGAGGCTGGTACGGGCCAGATAGCTGCCTGCACCCGAACGGCTAGCGGTTGCGATGAGAGGAGAGTTAGCGTTTGTGCGCATCATTTCTCACTCTTCGTTCCCACCGTCTTCCTCTTCCTCTCCCTCTTGCCCCTATGCCTGTCTTCCCTACGTCTCCCCCGCCCACATCGCCAGCATCAGCAGCAGCAGCAGCAGCAACAACCCCTCCGCTGGGACGAGTAGCGGTCATTGGAGCAGGGGTCAGGTGAGTCAACGTGGGTCAACGTCAGTCAACGTCATGGTTACTCGAGTCAACGCGGGATTGAAAGGTAGCATGTGTGCGAGTGAGACAGTTGAGAGAGCGTGCCATGCATGAGTTGTTGCAGTGCAGACTAGCGAGCACGTCACTCCTGCTGCTGCTGCCTTCCGGCTACATACCCTCCTCCTTTCCCACTCCTCCCAAATGTGGTTTAAGTTGACTCAAAACGCTCCTGCAGCTGCTGCCTTGCTGTTCCATGCCCCCCTCCTTCCTTTCCCACTCCCCCCAAACAAACCCCTTTGGCGTCTCCTTCCACTCTCCCCTCCTCCCTTCCCCCGCCCCTCCCCTCGCCCCCCTTTCATCTCTTCCCCTCCCCCTCCCCCTCCCCCTCCCCCTCCTCCTCTCCCCCCGCCTCATCCGCAACCGCCACCGTGGTTGCGGCGGAACAACGGTGGGCGCGGGCGGGCGCGCGGAGGACCATCTCATCTCACCGCCCCACGCCATCCGCAGCGGGCTGGCGGCGGCGTGGCGGTTGCAGCAGGGGGGCGCGGAGGTGGTGGTGTACGAGGCGAACGCGCGCGTGGGCGGCAAGCTGTGGTCGCACCGCGAACAGGGGTTCCAATGGGACGCCGGCGCCAACACCATGGTGGGTGGGTGCGTGCTTGTGGGGGGTGTGGGGTGCGGGATGGGGGGTGGGGTTGAGGTGCTTGACGGCTTCCGATGGGACGCTGGCGCCAACACCATGGTGGGTGGGTGCGTGTGTGTGCATGCGAGGTGATTGGGGGGGTGGGGGGATGATGGGAGTTGGGATGATGGGGGCTGGGGGGATGATTGGATGCTGGGGCGATGGGGGTGGGCCCGAGCAGTGTTGTGCGTCTTGGATGGTGGTGGGTTCGACTGACCTGAGTTGACTGGTGAATAGGTCGAGTTGTGCGTGGGTGGAGGGGATGAATGAATGCATGTATGAATGAATAAATGAAAGGGGCTGGATGGAGGTTGTGTGTGTGTTGCGGCAGGGCACTGGCGACTAATCAGTGTGCTTTGCATCTGCATGCCGTGTTCCTCGCTCGCCCTCCCTGCCTTTACATGGCATGTGTGCGTGCCCACACCCCATGGCGTAGCACGGCATGACACGCGTGTTTGTGCATGCATCTTCCACCACTCGCTCTCAATTCCTGCTCTGCCCTGCCGCCACCCATCGCTCCCATTTGCTCCGTGCCGTTCCGACCTGCCACTGCCATCTCGCATCCTCTCTCTTCGCCCCCCCACCCCCCCCTCTCCCCCCCCGCCCGTTCTGCCCTGACCATCCTTCGTGCCTGTTTCCGCCCTGCCCTTCCCTTCTCGCCCTCACTTTCTATCGCTCCCTCTACTCTACCCCTCTCACTGAACCCCAACCTCCCCTTCTTTTCCCTTCCCTCCGCAGATGGAGAACGAGCCGCTAGTGGGGCGCATAATAGACGACCTGGGGCTGCATGACCGAGTGGTGCTGGTGAGAGCAGTGGTGACGGGTAGGGCAGGGGGGTTGCTGAGAGCAGCAGTGGTTGGTACATGTCTTGCACCTTCTAACGACACATGCCAATGGCACATGGCAATTGCATGTGCCAATCACACATACACATGCCAGTCTTACATGCTGCCCATGTGAAATGCTCCTGTGCCTTCCTTTCTCTCATCTCCTGCTCACTTGTGCGTCTGTGTCCATGTGCTTTGATATGAGTGTCCGTTTGTGTCCATGTGCTTTGATATGAGTTTCCGTCCGTGTGCATGTGCTTTGATGTGCATGTGCATGTGCACGTGCCTGTGCCTGTGTGCGTGTGCATGTGCGTGTGCATATTTGTGTGCATGTGCATGTGCCATCATGTATGTGTGTGCGATGCACGAGTGTCACTGTGCATGCATGTGCATGTGTGCTGCATATTCCCATGGTACCAGCCCGAGCAGCAGTCCAAGCGCTATGTAGTGAAGAATGGCAAGCCTACCCTGGTGGGTGCTCCTGCCCTTGTGTGTTGATAGTCATGGGGATGGGGACGGGGACGGGGATGGGGATGGGGATGGGGATGGGGATGGGGATGGGGAGGGATGGGGAGGGATGGGGATGGGGATGGGGAGGGGGAGGGGGAGGGGGAGGGGGAGGGGGACGGGGAGGGGGACGGGGAGGGGGACGGGGAGGGGGACGGGGAGGGGGACGGGGAGGGGGACGGGGAGGGGGACGGAGGACGGGGGAGGGGGCGGGGGCGGGGGCGGGGGCGGGGGCGGGGGCGGGGGCGGGGGCGGGGATCGATGGGGATGGATGGGGATGGGGATGGATGGGGATGGGGATGGATGGGGATGGGGATGGATGGGGATGGGGATGATGGGGATGGATGGGATGGATGGATGGGGATGGATGGGGATGGATGGGGATGGATGGGGATGGATGGGGATGGGGATGGGATGGATGGGGATGGGGATGGATGGGGATGGGGATGGATGGGGATGGGGATGGATGGGGATGGGGATGGATGGGGATGGATGGATGGGGATGGATGGGGATGGGGATGGATGGGGATGGATGGGGATGGATGGGGATGGATGGGGATGGGATGGGATGGGGATGGATGGGGATGGATGGGGATGGGGATGGATGGGGATGGATGGGGATGGGGATGGATGGGGATGGATGGGGATGGGATGGGGATGGGGATGGATGGGGATGGATGGGGATGGGGATGGATGGGGATGGATGGGGATGGGGATGGATGGGGATGGATGGGGATGGGGATGGATGGGGATGGATGGGGATGGATGGGGATGGGGATGGATGGGGATGGATGGGGATGGGGATGGATGGGGATGGATGGGGATGGGGATGGATGGGGATGGATGGGGATGGGGATGGATGGGGATGGATGGGGATGGGGATGGATGGGGATGGATGGGGATGGGGATGGATGGGGATGGATGGGATGGGGATGGATGGGGATGGATGGGGATGGATGGGGATGGATGGGGATGGGGATGGATGGGGATGGATGGGGATGGGGATGGATGGGGATGGATGGGGATGGGGATGGATGGGGATGGATGGGGATGGATGGGGATGGATGGGGATGGATGGGGATGGATGGGGATGGGGATGGATGGGGATGGATGGGGATGGATGGGGATGGATGGGGATGGATGGGGATGGGAGGGGCATGAAGGGAGGGGAGGGAAAGCGGGCATGGGGTGGAAGTGCACAGAACAGCAGCGTGCCTCCCGCTGATTTCCTTCACATCACTTCCCACTCCTGCTCCTCCTCGTCCCTCTCCTTCCCCTTACCTCACTCACTGGGAGTCGTCACCCCACAGTTTATCACCGCCCCATTCCCCAAGTGAACCCATGTCTTTTGCCCGAAGAGAACTGGGGAATGTCCCATGTATGTCTTACCCGGCTCCCTCTTTTCGGCTCCCTCTTTTCGGCACCCTCTTTTTGGCACCCTCTTTTTGGCTCCCTCTTTTTGGCTCCCTCTTTTTGGCTCCCTCTTTTTGGCACGCTCTTTGATTGCCCATCCCAGTTTATCACCACTCCGTTCCTCCATCACGCCCACCTTTGCATTCTGAATCGTTGCCAGTACATTATTCACTCGTTTCTCCATCTGCAGACGGACATTGCACCGCCTCTCTTCTCTGTATCCTTCTTCTTGCCCTCCCGTCCCTCCCCTTTGCTCTCTCCTCCTCCTCTCACTGCCTTCTTCGCTGTCCCCTTTCCCCCACTAGCCTTGTCCCCCTTGCAACCCTTGCCCCCCTTACCCCACTTCTCCCCTTGCCCCCTTTGCCCTCTCTTGCCCCCCGTTGCCCCCTTACCCCCCCCCCCTTGTCCCCCCTGGCAGCTCCCAGCCAGTCTGCCCGAGTTCCTCACCACGCCACTCCTCTCCCTCCCTGCCAAGGTGCTCCTGGGTGCACCTGGCATGCGAATGGGAACATGGGGGCATGTTATGGGGTATGGGGGCATGGGTGGGTGGGCGTGTGGGTGGGTGGGTGCTTAGATGCGTGCATGCATGGGGATAGTGGGTGTATGGGTGCGAGCATGGGGGAATGACATGTATGACGGTTGCATGAGCGACCGCTTTCTTTCGTTTTTAACCCACCGTCCCTTCCATCCTACGCACCTCTTTATGCGTCTCTCCTCTCTCTCTCGCTGATAACTGAAGAGCTGATGTGCATGCATTTGTTTATCCTTGTCTGCTTCTCCTTTCTAGGCCTCTAGTTCTGGTTTTCCCCTTCTCTCTTCCCTCTCACTCCATTCTCGCTCTCCGTCGCTCTCCCTTTCCCACTCCCCTTCTCTCTCATCCTCCCTCCCTCCTCTTTCCCCTCTGCGCACCTCCCCTCTCCCCACCCCATTCCGCCCCTCACCTTCCGCTTCCACCTTGGTCGTTCCAAATCCCTCTCCCCTACCCTCCTCCCTTCTCTCCCTCTCACACACATTTCCCCCTCTCCCTCCCCCTCTTCCCCCTAGCTGCGCATGCTAGCAGAGCCGCTGCTGTGGAAGCGGCTTTCCCCTGGATCCAATGCTGATGAGGAGAGGTGCGCTCAGGGGAAGAGGCAAGGGAGTGGGAGCAACGAGAGGGAAAGGATGGGTGCTTGAGAGAAGGGGAGATGTGGGCTGGCGGAATGATGGAGTGGGGGGGGAAGGGAATTGTGGTTGGATGGGGGGAGATGTGGTGGGGGATGTGGTGGGGGATGTGGTGGGGGATGTGGTGGAAGTGCGTGGGGCTGTCTGTCGTGGGGCGAGGGGACATGTTGGTGTGACTTTTGAAAATTCTCAAAAGTCACACCGAGGGGGAATGGTGTGCAGACAGATGCACGAGCTACGTACGTGCATTTTCTGAACTCATGCCTTCATGCCCCCGTGCCTCATCCTCTCCTCTGTGCCCGTCCCTCTTTGTCTCAGTGTGCGGAGCTTTTTGGAGCGACATGTGGGGCCTGAGGTGAGTGAGACACATGTGCCCTCATATCCATGCATGCAATGCATCACATAGAATGGAACACATGCATGCATGCACACGCCCACACATGCATCCATCCACATCCATACATGTGTGCAACACGTTTATGCATGCAACATCTGATAAGAAATGGCTGATAACATTCAAGGAGCCTCACGTGGAAGTGCTACCATTAAAACTGGAGATTTGTTTTCCCCCCCAAAGAATCCCCTTATTTTGTCACTCTATGCGATCTCCTTTCTCCTTTCTTTTGTAGCTCGGATTCTGATATTCGTCTTGTTCGTCGTGCTGCAAAGCCCGATCACCTATTGCATCAGTCTCAGCAGGATTTATCCATGGACAACAGAATCTATATTATTTATTCGAAACAATTTGTAAAGTAAGTGATGTCTTGTGACGATTGTTTTTCAGTTTTAGTGTTCTTGTTTTGCACACGAATGACAGCTCGCGTTATTTTCCTCGAGCAATGCAACATTTTCAGGTTATTTTCTTTTCTGGTTGTTTTTTTGTTTTTGTACCCTCAATCCAGCCCCATCCGAAGTTGTGACATGCAACATTGCATGTCCCAACTTCGGATGAGGTTGGATTGAGGGTACAAAAACAAAGAAACAATCAGAAAAATAACCTGAAAATAATGCATTGCTCGAGAAAAATGACGCGCGCTGTCATTTGTGTGCAAAACAAAAACCCTAAACCCCGAAAAAACAATCGTCACAAGACATGACATACTTAGCAAATTGCTTTGAATAACTATATGGTATTCTGTTGTTCACGAATAAATCCTACTGCGACTGATGCAATAGGTGATCGGGCTCTGCAGCACGAAGAACAAGACGAATATCAGAGTCAAAGAGACAAAAGAAAGGAGAAAGAAGACCGCATGGAGTGGCAAAATAAGGGGGTGTTTTGGGATGGGAATACAAACCTCCAGTTTTAATGGTACCACTTCCACGTGAGGCATCTTGAAAGTTATAATCTTGCACGATCATGGGCCGTGCTCATCCAGCTGCGCCCACACAGTTTCGCACACACTAAGCGGTGGATCCGTAAAAAGCTTCATTTCTTATCATGAGAACGTGAACTTCCCTCCCTTCCTCCGCGCAAACGCCACCACCTAGGGCTGTTGCCTGCATCAGTGACCCCTTCCCAGACAGACCAAATCGTCCCTCACACGTTCCCTCTCGCCGCTCATGCTCTTCATTCCCTCCCTTGCTTCTCCTCATGCCGGTCTTCTTTCTTCCACGCTCTTACACCGCCCTCACACCACCCTGTGCACACCTTAACCCCTTTCTGGGCATAGTTCCGCATCTCCTCTCCTTCCCATTACTCGCTTCTCGCTTTCGTCAACCCCCCACCCTCCCATCATCCCCTGCATCCTGCACAAACGACTCATGCACCCCATGCACCCCACGCACCCCACGCACCCCACGCACCCCATGCACCCCATGCACCCCATTCACCCACCCCATGCACCCCCATGGACCCCCATGGACCCCATGCACCCCACCCACCACCCTCCAGCCAGTGGTCTACATAGTGGACCCCTTCTGTGCCGGCAGTGGGGAGTGCATGCGACAAGCAGAGATATGGTTCTTGAATTTCCACGAGTACCCTCCGCCCTCTTCTTCCCCTCCACCCTTCCTCGCATATGCACGCCACCCACCGCCCTCCCAGCCCGTGGACTACATCGTGGACCCCTTCTGTGCCGGCAGTGGGGAGTGCATGCAATGCGACCAGTTGGCTGTTGAGGAATCTCAAAAACACCTTCCGCCCTCTTCCTCTCCGCCCCGCACATGCATGCACCCCATGCACGCCACCCACCGCCCTCCCAGCCCGTGGACTACATCGTGGACCCATTCTGTGCCGGCACCACAGGATCCGACCCCAACGACCTCCTCGTATGCCTCCCCGTGTCATGTTGTGCCGTGCCGTACCGTGCCGTACCATGCCGTAAAATGCCATTCCAGCCATGCCGTGATCTTACATGTCATGCCGTGTCGTTTCGTGCCATGCCATGCCATGCCATGCCATGCTGTACAGCACAAGCTCTCTCTCCTACCATATGTCTGTGTGCGCTCCCTTCCCCACCCACCTCCCATCCCGCGCCCATGGATGCTGATCCTTCCGTCACCCATTTCTCTGTACACGCTTCATCATCTGGAGACTTTGAAGCCATCTCCACCATCTGCACCGCCATCTGCGCACGCCTCTTTTCCTCTGCCTCAGCCCTCTCCCCCCACCCCTCACTTTCCCTGCTTTGCCCCCATGCCCGGTGTGCTGTGCCGCAGATGAAGCACGCGTTTCACGAGGTGTGGGAACTGGAGCAGCAGTGAGTGCCCAACACACCTCGTCTCCCCTGCCTGAACCCTCACTGCTACTTTCACCCGCCCCTCTCTCTCCCCGCCGTGTCCCCATGGCCTTTGTCCTGTGGTGCAGATGAAGCATGTGTTCCACGAGGTGTGGGAGCTGGAGCAGCAGTGAGTGCAGGGGCGGGGTAGAGGGAGTGGCTTGCCTGCACCCTGCTCTCCGCGCATGCACGCACGCACACACCCACCCACCCGCCCACGCACGCACGTACGCACGCACGCACACACCTACCCACCCGGCACGCACACACGAACGCTCGTCTATGTGTACACACAAATTCTTCCAGTGCAGTGACCATTGCGCCTGTGCACTCCAATATGCCACCCCCTTGTTGTGCTATCATCTCCCTTCAGACTCACGAGCGCTCTCCTTCACGAGCGCTCTCATTCACGAGTGCTCTCATTCACGAGTGCTCTCATTCACGAGTGCTCTCATTCACGAGTGCTCTCATTCACGAGTGCTCTCATTCACGAGTGCTCTCATTCACGAGTGCTCTCATTCACGAGTGCTCTCATTCACGAGTGCTCTCATTCACGAGTGCTCTCATTCACGAGTGCTCTCACTCACGAGTGCTCTCATTCACGAGTGCTCTCATTCACGAGTGCTCTCATTCACGAGTGCTCTCATTCACGAGTGCTCTCATTCACGAGTGCTCTCATTCACGAGTGCTCTCATTCACGAGTGCTCTCATTCACGAGTGCTCTCATTCACGAGTGCTCTCATTCACGAGCGCTCTCATTCACTTCCACATTCGCTTCCTTCTAATCTCGCTTTTGCACTCTCAGCACACATGTGTTGTGTCGTGTCTAGGTCCTGTGGTCCTTAGACACAGTATACGCATGTATATTCATGCAGCTCTTCTCCTATGTGTCTCCGTGCATGTGTGATTTTGGATGCGAGAACATGCGTGTATTCATGTGCATGTGCCTGTGCCTATGCGTGTGCATGTCCTGTGCATGTGCCTGTGGTGCTGTGCATGTGTGCGTGTCCTTGTCCATGTGCCCATGCATCCGCATCTACTTCTGCATGTGCGCATGTGTGGGTTTGCCCGTATGTATCATGCTGTGAGCAGGCATGGCTCTCTGCTGGTGGGAATGGTGAAGACTCAGATGGCCAAGGCCAAGGCCAGGAAGCAGCAGGCTAAACAGCAGGGCAGCACCGCCGCATCAACTGGAGCGCCCAAAGTCCTCGCTCCGCGGCCCAAGGGCGTCTCATTCTCCTTCCAATCAGGCATGCAGGTGTGATCCCACCCACTGTCGCTGCCTCTGTCTCTCGCTGCCTCTGTCTCTCGCTGCCTCTGTCTCTCGCTGCCTCTGTCTCTCGCTGCCTCTGTCTCTTGCTGCCTCTGTCTCTTGCTGCCTCTGCCACTGGCGCCGCGGGGACTGCTGTTACACAGAGGCAAAGCTGCCGCAGGTGTGAAGCGGCTGGCTCAATTAACGTGCTAGGAGCTAGGATCCACGCGAGCGAGGAGTAGGAGTCAAAGTGACCCTAAGAATCACAATGAGTAGGCGGAGTTTAAAGCCAAGTCATGGTGACACCTGCACTCACCCTCTCCTTGTGATGATTGCTCCCCATTCTCTCCCATGCCGCTCCGTCCTCTGCCTTCCTCCCTCTCTCTGCACCCCCGTCTCCACACCGCATACCTCTACCATTGCTTCCTTTCTCAAGAGCTACCACTCTCCCTCGTGGCCCAGATTCCTACCTCCGCCCTGCGTCTCTCCCACCGCGTGGATGCTTTCTCCTGCGACCTGCACTCGCCTCCTCCTCTGAGGATATGATCCCCACTCGCCCTCATGCCTTTCCGTACTCTCCCTTCCTCCCTCTGTATCCCCCCCTCTCTCCCCCACCGCATGCATGCACTGCACTCCTTCCTTCCCGTCTCAGGAGCTGCCTCTCTCCCTCGCGACCCACATCCCCGCCTCCGCCCTGCGTCTCTCCCACCGCGTGGACGCCCTCTCCTGCGACCTGCACTCGCCCCCGCACCGCCCCTCCTGGTCCCTCGCAGTCACGCGCGTGGGCGACGGGGGCAGTGGCGGCAAGGGCAAGGGTGGGAAGGAGGAAGGAGCGGAAAGATTCGATGCTGTTGTTGTCACGGTAAAGGGTGGGGGTGGCGAGGGGGTGGGGTTGGTGGGGATGGGATGGAATAGGGATGGGGATGGGATGGGATGGGGATGGGATGGGATGGAATGAGGATGGGGATGGAATGGGGATGGGGATGGGGATGGGGATGGGGATGGGGATGGGGAAAGGGATGGGGATGGGGATGGGGATGGGGATGGGGATGGGGATGGGGATGGGGATGGGGATGAGGATGTGAGGTTATGCGATGCACGTTTGGTTGTTACCTGCCTACATCGTTTCTGGAACTTAACCAAGCTGTGAGATGCCATTGCCAAGCCAAACCTGCTTTCGCCACACTCCATGCTTGTTCCTCCCACCATCTCCCCACCATCTCCCCACAGTCTCCCCACACCATCTCCTTCCACCTCCCACCATCTAACCCCACCACCTTACCATCGTCCGCCCCACCTATCAACACCACTTTAACCCCGCCCTCCCATGCCCACAGGCCCCTCTTTCCGCTCTCGCCAACATGCCCTTCAAGCTGTCCGGGCAGCCGCAAAAACTTCCCATCCAGCTGCCCGTCTATCAGTCCATGGCCCTGCTGGTGAACGCGTTTCGCGAGGAGGATGTTTCGTCTGCGCTGCCCGGTTTTGGCGTGCTTGTGCCGACCAAAGAAGCAGCAGCCCACCAGTTCAAATCGCTAGGTCCGAAAACGGCCAAGGGTCATCAAACCCGCTTCGAACAGAAAATAGCAGGAGTCCTGTAATGGGCAGAACGGGAGGGAATTGCAAATACAGCAGTGCGGCTGGGTGCTGCGAGGGAAAAGCAGAGAGAGGGGAGAGGAAGCTTGGGAATGGGGAAGTGGGAAGCATGGGTAGTGGGACCAAAGAGAAGGAAGGGTAAGCAGGAGGGAATGAGAAGAAGATGTTTTGCATCCGTTGCATAGAGGAGTGGGAGGTATCTGGTTCTCACCACAGCCCATGCCCACAGCCCATGCCCACAGCCCATGCCCACAGCCCATGCCTGTCAGCTTCCTCCTGTACCAGCATTCTCTCCCTCATCCTCCCAACCCCTTCCTTGCCCTTCCACTAAGCGTCCAGCATGCATTCTTCATGCCCCCCTCCCTCCGTCCCTCACTCCCCTCCCCTCCACCCTCTGCGCGTTCCTGCCCTCGTCCCCTCAGGTGCGCTCTTTCCATCTGCCATGTTCCCCCAGTGCGCCCTCAAGGGCACGGTGCTGCTCATGTTACCTCCCTCCCATGCTCTCTCACCCTCTTTTCCTCCCGCCCCCCCCACCTTCCTCCCGTCACCCCTTCCCTCGTCCCCTCAGGTGCGCTCTTCTCATCTGCCATGTTCCCCCAGCGCGCCCCCAAGGGCACGGTGCTGCTCACGTCCTTCGTGGGGGGCTCTCGCTTCAAGGGCCTGCGCACTGCCTCCATGTGAGCCGTGCAGCAAGAGGAGGAGGGGGGGGGACTAGGTTTCTATTCTACACACACACACACACGCACGCACGCACGCGCACGCACGCACGCACACACACGCGCACGCGCACGCGCACGCGCACGCGCACGCGCACGCACACGCACACGCACACGCACACGCACACGCACACACACACACACACACACACACACACACACACACACACACACACACACACACACACACACACACACACACACACACACAGGCCATGTGCTCTGTGCTGCCCATGTCAGAATCTAAACACACGAGGGCACAGTCCGTCTCACGCCGCTTGTTGGACACTCGCGCTTCAAGGGCCTGCGCTCTGCCTCCGTGTGAGCCGTGCAGCGAGAGGAGGAGAGGGAGGGGATGTTTCGCACAACACACATAACACACACGCACGCACGCACGCACGCACGCACGCACGCCCACGCACGCACCCCCCCCCCCCCCCACCTTCCCACACACACGCACAAACGCACAGAGGCGACGGGCATTGGGCACCGCAGTGTGGTGACTGTACTCACGTTATCTGAAAGCACACACAAGGGCATGGTGTTGCTCATGTCATTCGTCGTGGGGGTCCCTCCCTCACACGTCAAGGGCCTGCGCTCTGCCTGCGTGTAGGTTGTGCTGCAAGCGGACGAGATGGGGGGAAGGGGGGAGACGGGGCCGGTGGGGGGGAGTGGTAGTCGATTCAAAACACAGAATACCATATCTTCTCACCTCGTTTGTGGGTGGCTCATGCTTCAAGGGCATGCGTGCTGCTGCCTCCCCGTGAGTTGCTCGGAGAGAAAGGGGCAGTAGCAGCAGCTAGGCAGAGCGGGGAGAGTTGGGGGAGAAGGGTAGAGAAGGGATAACGGGAGAGACTGAGGCCAAGGCCATGTCGAGTGCTTGTGTGTGTGTGTGTGTGTGACTGGGTGCACTTGCAGCTCCAGCGTGTGTGCGCACATGCATTGACAGGCCATACTCAGCCAAACATGCACCTTGCTCCATGCTTTATGGGAGCATCTGCTCCGCACACGCATCCACCCTGCTCATCGCCAATATACTTTGCACAAGTCTCTTCTCTGAGGCTTCTCTTTTCTTTACTATGCTTTTTTGTTCCTGTTTTTTTACTCCTTTTTCTTTATGGAATTGTCGGGGTTTCTGTAATACATTATGGCATGGCACATCATGGCATGGCATGGCACATCATGGCATGGCAGGGAGGAGCTGAACGCCATGGCTCTAGCGGATCTGCAGCGCCTCCTCGGAGTCAAGGCCAAGCCCATCTTCTCCTCGTACGCTCCACCACCTTATCCCCGCACTACTATCTTCCCCTTCCCTTCCCTTCCCTTCCCTTCCCTTCCCTTCCCTTCCCTTCCCTTCCCTTCTCTTCCCTTCCCTTCCCTTCCCTTCATGTCCCTACCTTTCCCTTCCCTTCCCTTCCCTTCCCTTCCCTTCCCTTCACGTCCCTACCTTTCCCTTCCCTTCCCTTCCCTTCCCTCCCATTCTCTACCATTCGCTTCCATCTCCTCCCTTACATGCCTCGTTAGTTACAAGCAGTGCCATCCAATGCCCACCCAATCACAGGTACCAATCCCCTTCAACCCCTCTCGTTCTCCCTCACTATCTCTCCCCCCATCTTGTCCCCTCCCCCTCCCCCAGGCACATGGTGTGGCATGAAGCCTTCCCGGAGCTCACGCACGGGTATGGCGGTGTGTTGGAGAGCATGCGCAAGGTAGAGACCACCACGCCCTTCTTCTACTGGGCAGGTGCGCTGCAGCATGTGCAGGGTTAGCGCCTGTGATGTGCTGGGTGGTCTGCTCTGCCTTCTTTTACTGGACAAGCCATGTGCATTTTCCTGTTTGGCGCGGCTATTTTCGGTTGCTTATCTGCCCGTCCTCGTTCTCGTGTTCGTCTCTTCAGTGCACTCGTTTCTGCCGCTGGTGGCCCATTGATGCACATGCGTTTGTGTGTGTCAAGTCAAATACATCCGATTCATGCTTGGCTGTCACTTTGTGTGTGTGAACCAAGGCTGTCAGGTCTTTTGCGTTGGTCTGAGCCGATTCCAAAAAAAACATCCAGGTCTAGTGCTCCATGCACTCCCTTCCCTGCTGCTGCATGCACTTCCTCCCTGCCTCCCTGCCTGCACCTCTCAGTGTTCCCTCACTCCCAACACAACTCTGTGCTCCCAGGCAACCACCGGGACGGCCTGGCAGTGGGCAAGGCACTGGTGGGCGGATACAGGGCAGCAGAGAGAGTGCTGGCAGACCTAGAGGCCACAGGCGGGAGGCACCTCTTCACCATGGCACACCCGGAGCCCCCGCTCATGTCGTGAACTCTTTGAATATCTCACCTGCTCGTGCTGCTGGTTTGTTCTTGTGGATGTGTGTCCTTGTTTCTGAGCAATGCTCAGCATTTCGGTCTAGATTTGCTCAGCAGATATTCACAGCAGTGCAGGACAGGAAATCTGGTCTGGGCTAGGACCATGGCAAATGCTGCACAGACAGTGTTGATTCAAAGTCGAATCTCAGAGGTTGGGCTGTTGTCGACCATCGCTTATAAATAACTCCATGCTGACAGACTCCTTAGCTTGGTTGCCACTGCTCTAGGCTGGGGGCAACTGCCATACCATATCTGCAACATGCTGCTTTCCCCTGATGAGATTGGCCATAGAATTTGATATGATTTCCAAGCAGGTTGTGAGGATGCCTCCATTGCAACTCATGCTACCGCTAAGCAAAGAATTTACAGGTTCCATAATAAACCAGCATACGGTATTAGGACTTCGTCATCGTTGTCCAATAGGCCTGAAGAAGAATGGCTACATGATACACCTTAATTGACCTACTTCTGGAAGGCGGGGTCTGACTGAAGGGACGCGGACTTAGGGTTAGAGCCAGGAGGTCCCTTCTTTGTCCTTTCCAACTCAGACAGCCGGAAGGTCACGAGCTTGTCCCAGTTGCCACCCTCGAACAACACTGCGACATTCCCATCAGTCAGTCTTTGGACAATGCCAGAGTACTGGTAGTAGGCGTCCCTAGGATTGATAACCTTGACAGTCATGCCAGGCATAAGCAACGGCGGCGCAAGGGGCTTGGGAACGGAGGAAGCGATGGCAGCTGCAGCTTCAGACAACCGCTTTTGAACGTTAGCGAGCTCCGAGGAAGCCGCTGCGTATTTGGCTGGCAGCGGGTTGTTTTTCAGGAATGTAGCGAGCCCCTGAGAGGACAAAAACAGTGGAAGGAACATAGGTCAGTTAGTATACGGAGCCCTTTCCGTAGGGAGGCATTGTGCCATCAAGAGTGACGTCGAAAGTGCTGTTAGTTCATACGGTATAAAAAGATAAGTACGAACTCGCCAGGGGGTCCGCAACGTACAAAACAAACGATGCATTTAAGGGCAAAATGCATTAGAAGTGGGAAGAAAAAGAGGCGACTGTTCGCACAATGCGTTTGTACATGGCGATCGCACCTGGAACTTTGTACGGGCATACAACAGGTTACTGAATGTGTATCGCTTGAGTAAAAATATGTAACGAGTTGGTCCGCAACTAAATGTTGTACTGTCAAAGGCTCACCTTCTCGCCACCAGGAAAGCCGCCGGTCAGGCCATTGAGCTCCTTGTCGAAGCCCTCAACGAGTTCCTTGTCGATCGGCAGCTTCTCTTTCGTCGTGTCCTTCCCGGGTCTTGCTGGCTGATTCCACAAAACCTCATTGGCTTTATCGCTCTTCAAAATGTCCTCCCTGATCAGTCCTCGGCCACCGAGCTTCTTCCACATGTCAGCGCGAACTGTAACCGCTCCAGCGGCATTTCTTTGCGCCGGGAGGGAAGACGGCTTCGCATGGAGCCGCGATCCGTAAAAGGATGAGGATGACATGGAGCTGGACTGCAGAATGCCAACGGAGGCCTCCATGACTACGGGTAGCAAGGCAGATGATCAGTCTAGCCAATATCAGAGGCAATGGAAAAGCCTTGAAATTGGAAAACGAGAGGAGATGGCACGCGGGGTGATTGGAGGCAAGAGGGAGGAACCTTGGGATCTTCACGAATGTGGGAGGGAACCGTTGCTCGTTTGACGTTGAACCGACGGATCGCTAACGGAAAAGCGGACGAAACCATTTTGTACATGGACTCAACAAGGCCAAGCTGAACCAGCGTGGCGATCCCACATTTCCGGATTACTGGACAGGGGGGCATTGTCTGGGTTTGGGTGGTTGATGAGAACCTGCCCTCGCTGGCTAACGTAGACGGACGGACGAGACGGAATGGAAGTGTGCGAATCACACAAACGGAACAAGGGGGGACCTCGCCACATTTGCGAATTGATTGGCACAAGAAGAAGCTCACGAAAGCCGTCGAACTTCGCTGGCGCCCGCAGAAACTATCCAGTTGTCTGGAGCGACTGCCACCACGAAAATGTGTGACGTGATGTTCGTACCCATGAACACGTGGACTGCCACGACGGACGTGCCATCTGAGGTGGGTGGAAGTGACCAGCACACAAGCCCATCCCTGACCTCCAGCTTTCTAACGAAGATGGAGATACTTGGCCGCAGGACAAAACCAAGCGCTACGTATGAGGTGTGAAAGGATAAGTGCACGGAAATTTCAATTACAAAACTATTGAAAACTCAGCAAGATCTAGCGGGGGCAACTACTGGGGGGTGGGGAGGTGCTACGCAGTATTATAGCATAAATCAGGTAGAATGCATCATCATTGTGCGCCAAGTAATCCAGTATAACTTAGGCAGAGGTGTCAGCATCTTGACAATGAGATACGGTACCACCGTAAACAGCTTGAATCAGGTTCACACATCACACAACCAAGGTCACACACGCAATCTTACCACCAAGAACATTCTATCCTCAACCCATACAGACTTTGGAGCCCACGAGGTTCTAAAACTGCGTCCCACCCACCCCACACATCCTTGCTGCAATTCTTAATGCCCAAGTATTGCAGCATTTTCAGCTCCGTGAGATCGTCTGGAAGACCCTGCAGCTCCACACAGCCATGCAAGCTAAGACTGCGCAGCCTGGTCAACTGTGCAATACCTGAAGGAAGGCAGCGCGGGCCGCTGTTTTCCACATGCAGCTCGTGGAGGCATGAGAGGTGCGTGAGGGAAGCAGGCAGGTGGTGCAGAGCGGGGCAGTCTAAGAGGTGCAGCTGGCGCAGGCGGGATGCAGCGCCAATGCTGTCCGGCAGCTCCCTCAATTCCCGCGCACAGTGGATCTGCAGAACCCTCAGCTGCGGCACAGCCCATCCCATGTCGCTTGGAAGCCGCTGCATCTTCCCCGCGTTCCACATGACCAGCGTGTGCAGCTGGGGGAGCAGCGCAAGGGACAAGGGCAGCTCCACAGCCTCCTCCTGCAGCGCCACCTCCACCTGCTTCACGCGCGCCAAGCTGCTGCCCACAGCCATCCTCTCCTCCGCACCAACCAGCTTCAAGGAGAGCTTTCTCAGCCAAGGCAGCACGGAGACGTCTGGCAGATCAGCCGCGTGGTAGCTGTTTCCAAAACTCAAGACCTCGAGGGAGTGCGGGAGAGACGTAGGAGGCTGAGTCTGATCGGGACACCCAGTCAGCTCCAGCCATTTGAGCCTCCCAAGGCTGTCTAGCCTCCTGGGAATCGAGAAGAGCTTCACACAGTCATCGACCGTAAGGGTTTCAAGGCTTGAGAGGCTTGTGAGAGATTCTGGAAGCTTCTGGAGCAGAGGACAAGAGCGAATGTGAAGTTCCCGCAGGCTAGTCAGGTTCCCCAGGCCCTCGGGAAGCTCTTGAATCGTGCACACCGCCAGTTCAAGCCTGGTCAATAAAGTCAGCTGAGTGAAGGAGAGTGGCAGCCGCGGTTGCTGGTACTGACCGTTCAAATACAGAGTATGCAGCCTTGAGAGCTCACCAATGTTCTCTGGAAGCCTCACCCGCGGCATCCTCAGAATGGCGAGGGTTTGGAGGGACGTGAGGCAGCAGAAATCTGCAGGCAGCTGGAGGACCTGCGGGCTGGTAATGCATTGGATGAGGAGGAATGTCTCAAGGGAAGGCAGGTGGCAGAGGGAGTCCGGGAGGGCCACGAGTGGCAGCCTGTGCAGCACGAGAGTCTTCAGGGCATGCAGGCATCCAATCTCCTCCGGCAGGCTGGAAAGCCGGTTACACTCGAAGAGCGTCAGGCTCTCCAAGAGAGTTAGAGAAGTGAAAGGCAGAGCGGTGATACGACCAGGAACGTACTCCGCAGCGAATCTTTGGCGAAGGCTCAGCTCGCGGAGACTCGGCGTCAGCTTTCCGAGTTGAAAGGCCAGCAATTCTGGTGAAAGCTCATCTAAGCGACCAATCAGGTTCTTGTTGACAATATCCAGGCGTTCCAGGCTGGCACATGGCGATGCAGCAGGCAGCATCTGGACGAACTTGAGCAGAGGCAGCTGTGCCATGTCGAAGTCACGTGCAAAGCCCTCACCACGGTAGACTGAGGCTTCATCTGAGATTGACAAGGTGGTGATGCGTGGGAGGCGAGCGACGCTTGCCACTTGCTTATAGGTAATTTCTCCGGAGGGAAAATGCAGGCTGGTGAGGGATGAAAGGTTACTTAAATCGGGAGATTCGAGCGGTGAAGCATGCGTGAGCGCGAGATTGTGCAGATGCGGCAGCTGAAAGAAGGAAGCGGGAAATTCGACAGAGGGTCGAGGCAGTAAAGTGCAAGCTGCTCCAGCCGAGTGCTCTGCCGAAAGAAACGATCCAGGCCAGCTTCTGTGATGGGAGGGTGCTCGTCCTTTCCGAGTTGAGCGTCATAACCGCGTCTGCAGTCCACAGGCGTAATTCTGCTTCCGACGTGGAGGATGGCGAGGTTGGGACATGAGGAGGCGAGGTGAGCGAGGAAGGCGTCGTCGAGAGTCTCGACGCTGCCGTCACACAGGTGGAGATGGGTCAGGTTCGGTAAGGCAGCGACAGCACTCGCGAGAGCCTGGCGAGACACGACGAGATTGTCTCGGACGAGAAGCGCGGAGACGCAACGCTGAGTGAGACCGCGCCAGCGACGGCACACGGCCGCGACGAGGAGAATACGGTGAGCGTCGGCAGAAGGAGGAGGAATGGGTAATGGCGTCTTAATTTCCTGACGAATGGCGTTTTCAAATGAAAGGTTTGCAAAGAGGTAGGTACTTCGGGGTGGGACTCAAGGAATGGGAAGCCCACAAGCAATCGCTGCCCGCTTTTCTAGGAACGGGCTGCTCGAAATGCCAAAAAATCCTCGTGAGAATGTCGTCAGGAAGGTCATGGATGTGCGTGGGTGGTTCCATCTAATCGGCTAAAGCAAGAGATCAATTACTACGTATATGCGACCTTGAGTGTAAACTATAACTCGTATAAGACTAGCAACCGACTTTGATTGCTTTTAGCCAGCGATTGCACATTTATGGCCGATTGCATTACTGCAGTTGAGCCTAGCAGAATGTGAGAGATTCCGTACGGTGTAGGTAGGAGCCCAGGACTGTGGTGTGCTGTGGAGATCACGTCACAGACTCACCCACCCACAACACGGCAATTGACGGATCGGGCGTTACACACGTTTGCCCCGAACAGCTTCGAGGTTGTCGTGTGCCTCTGGGTTCCTTCCCTTTCCTCGGTTGGGTACGCTGCAGATGCATGCGCTGCGTTTTACGCTTCTTCGCATGGCAAACGGTAACCCTGTTTCGAGGAGATTGAATTCTGTACAACCATCCTGTACAAGGCTTTAATCGAGCACCCAAGATCCAGCCAGCACAAAACCTCGAAGCCCCACTTCCTATTACCGTCAAACCTGACGGCCGTCAACTATGGACGACACTCCTTCGCGCCCTGCGCTCCCGATCATCGACTATGCGGACCTTCGCACCGCTGCCGTGTCTGTCGCTCGCGCGCTGGGCTCAAACTCCCCCGATTCATCACATGTCGCCGATGACACAGGACTTTCGATAGAAGGCGACGTCTCGATAAAAGCACGAAGCCTGGGTGCAGCCTCCTGTAGAGATACTTCAGATTACACAGTGAGGCACGGCATGAGTAACGGTAGCAGTGGCGAATCGCCTGCGACAGGTGGCGACGACGCGATAGCTGTCGCACGGCGTGTCGCACGGCAGCTGCTGGACTGCTACGGCCCGGCCGGGTGCGGCATAGTGGCGATTAAAGACGTGCCGCATGTGGAGGCGGTGCGGCTGCAGTTGCTGCCTCTGGCCCGACGCCTCGCTCTAATGCACCCGTCATGCCGAAATGTTTTTTTGCGGGTAAGCAGCAGGCGGGTCATCCCCTGTTTCCTGTCATCTCTTGGCCTTCCCTGTCATCCCCTGTCATGTCTTGGCCTTCCCTGTCATCCCCTGTCATGGCTTGGCCTTCCCTGTCATCCCCTGTCATGTCTTAGCCTTCCCTGTCATTCCCTGTCATACCCTGTCATTCCCTGTCATCCCCTGTCATTCCCTGTCTTGCCCTGTCATGCCCTCTTTTGACAAGGGCGTCTTACTTAACCCCCGCGCAATCGCTGCTGTTGTTTTGCCTCTCCAAAGGCCGTCTTTCATTCCTCACGTGTGTGCTTGTGTGTGTTTTCCCTTCCCCATCTACCCTCTCCACTACCCCCGATTCTCTTGATCTCCGCTCCCTCAATCTCGCGCATCCACGCTGCATGCCACGTGTCAGGAGCACGGAGTGGGTTCCGACCTGCCTCTCTCCAACCCCAAGCGCCCTGTCTCCTCCTTCTTTATCAACGTGCCTCTGCCCTCTCGTCCTCGTCCTCCTCGCAGCACAGCGGCTGCTGCAGAGAGCAAGAGAGGCATGCAGAGCGGCCATGGGGCCAGTTTTCGGTCGCGCGTGGCACAGACAACGACAACGCGCCCTGAACAGCACCCCACAGCAACACCAACAAACAATACTTGCACGGCACTGCCTTCAGCATCACAACAACCATCACAAGCATCATCACAACAATCACCATCACCATCACCACCATTATCGTCTGACTGTCCTCCGCAACTTGATCATCCACTAACTTCCCTCCTCCCTTCTCTGCTGCAGCCTCCTTCCCATGGTATGTGCGCCATCCCCACCGCCACCTCCCCTCCGCTCTCTCTCCTGCGCCCGCTCATGCTCCGCCTGGCCTCGCACGCCTCCCATGCTGCGCTGCTCGTCGCGCTGCTGTGTGACGCCGCTCTCAACCACTCCCTCTCGCCCTGCCCGCCCGGCGCGTCCAGCCTGCCATGTCCGCACTCACTCGTCCTCCCGCGCGCACGCGTGGCAGGGAAGCGAGCAGCAGGCAGCAACTCGCCCTCTGCTGCTGCTTCTGTTCCTGGCTCTGCTGCACTGCCCGCAGGCCAAGGTGCGGTTTGCTGTGCATGCAGCAGCAGTGATGGTGGTGCTGCTGGATGTGGCTTTGAGAGTGAGCCAAGGTGGGGAGAAGAGCAGCAGCAGCAGCAGCAGCAGCAGCAGCAGCAGCAGCAGCAGCAGCAGCAGCAGCAGCAGGAGAGAGGGGAGGTGCGTCTGGTGGAGGCGATGGTCGGGGGCACAGGCAAGGCGCGGCTGATTCACTACCATGCATGGGGGGAACTGGAGTGGGAGGGTGGTGGAGTGGAGCAGAGAGGGAGGAGGCGGAAGGGAAGGCGGGGCGGGGATGAGAGTGGGTGCGGGCAGGTGGGGCAAGTTGGGCTGTGGCCTGTGTGTGAGCATGTGCGGGGAGTGAGGGGAAAAAAGGGGGAGAAGGGAGGCGAGACAAGAAAAGGGCATGTGGGACGGTGTGGTGTGTTGAGTGAGGAGTCAGAAGAGGTGGGCCGAAAACATGTGCAAAGACGAGATCCAAACCAGCAGCAACACAAGCACAAGCACACGCACCACCAGCAACAGCAGCAAGAGAAGCATCATCAGCAAAAACAAAAGGAGGAGGCAAATCACTCTGATGGTACTGGTGATGGTATGAGGGTAAGGGCAGCGCAACCCCCTGAGGGTCGTGCTGCTATGGACTCACGAGGGGCCACCACAACCAGGCAAGGCCCTTCACGCGCCTCCATCCCATGCAGCTCGTCTCTCCCATCCCACGTGCCCCTGTGGCAGCAGTGGCACTACGACTACGGCCTGTTCACTGCCCTTGTTGCGCCCCTCTATGTGCCTGCTGCCTCCCCTTCTGACTTCCACCTCGCCTGCCCTCTCGCCACTGCCTCCCTGGCTTCCTCCTCTGACCTGTCTGCATCGACAGCAGCTTCTCGAGTCACTTCTGAAGTTTTCACCACCACAGCCACTGACAGCAGCAACGCCAGCACCAGCACCAGCAGCACCACCGCCACCAGCAGCAGTGCCAGCGTTGCCACGGCCACAGCCGGTCTGCACGTATGGGACCCACTCTCCCGCTCACCTGTACGTGTGGAGCTACCAGCGCGCTGTGTGGCCGTGCAGGTGGGCGAGGCAGCTCAGGTACTGTCAGGGGGTCGCCTCAGAGCTGCTGTGCACTGCGTGGTGCGACCAGGAGGGTGGGGTGACGCTGCTGGGGGAGAAGCAGAAGCAGGAGGGGCAGGGGCTGCAGCAGCAGGAGGGGCAGGGGCTGCAGCAGCAGGAGGGGCAGGGGCTGCAGCAGCAGGAGGGGCAGGGGCTGCAGCAGCAGGAGGGGCAGGCGAGGCGCTGAGCACAAATCATGCAGTGTTATCAGGTAGTGGTGTGGCGTCAGGTAGTGAGGGGGGCACATCAGGTGGGTCAGGAGCTGTTACGCAGACAACCATGCAAACGGTGCCTGGAAAGGCTCTTGAGCTCTTTCATGCTCAGGAGGAATTTACACCTCAAGGCAGTGCAAGGGTTAGTGACGGCCGCAGTGGGGAGGCTGCTCCCTGTTCAGCGCGTGCCATCCACCCCGCGTGTGCGTGGAGTCGTGACATGCTTGCAGTGTTCCTCCAGCCCCCCTGGCACCTGCCCCTCTCCCCTCCTCCTGGCTTCCTGCCCTGTGATGTCATACATGGCCTTCCTCGCTTCTCCTCCTCCTCCTCCTCCTCCTCCTCCTCCTCCTCCTCCTCCTCCTCCTCCTCCTCCTCCTCCTCCTCCTCCTCCTCCTCCTCCTCCTCCTCCTCCTTCTCCTTCTCCTCCTCCCCATTTTCCTCCCTCCCATCAACGTCTCCATATTCCCTCTGCACTCCCTCACTCACACCTCCTCCCCATGCTTTTTACACCACCGCTGCACCTACACCCTGCACTTGGCAAGAGGCCCGTGCTTTCCATGCCACTGCACGTGAAATAGGCTCGGTGGTGCCGAGCCTAGAGGACCGGTGGAAGCCTGGTTGCTCGTTTGCTGAATTCTCCCGAGCCACAACGCAAGGGTACTATGGGTCGACAGGCACTCAGGCCAACAAGGTCACCACTGGCAGCAATGCCATGGAGATGCGAGGCAACTGGTAGAGAGACAGGGAGGCCAGGGCAGGATAGCCATGAGCAGGGCCCAAAATTGGTTTTGGGCCACCCTGGCTAGTCAGGGTTTCAGCCAGGCCAACCCTGATTGCTAGGGTAAAATCTTTCTAAGTCTTACAAATACTGCCTATTTTTTTTTAAATACGGTACTGAGAGTGGCAGGGTAAAAAAATCGATTCACTGTCTAGGTGTAATGTCCAATGCATGTGTTTCCAAGGTTCAATCAGGCTTGTTAGGGCTTACTTTATCAGACATTTTTTGTCTGATTTTCTGGATTCTGAACACATTTTTACTGGTTCATCTGATGTCGTAGACATGCTGTTTAATTTCGTCTGATTTATAAGAGAAGCTTTTTCTATTCATCTGATTTATCAGACAGCCTCATACAGTTCGTCTGAGAGTGCAGATATCGAGTCTTTTTCGTCTGAAGGCAAAACTCTCGAAAGATGTCTGCACCTGCCTGGCAGAAGCAGGTGCCAAGATTTGAACAGAAAATCTCAGTCTTCACAACTCCCAATTCTACTGGCTGGACCATTAAGGCTGGTACCTCATTTTCCTATTTTTTATATGATCGTATATGGCTTGCTAGCTATCTTCTCGGAAATCTCAGACAAGTATTTAGGATTCGTCTGAAAAGCTAGACAATGTTACAGCTTTGGTCTGACAATCAGACAAGGAGCCAGGACCCGGTCTTGACATCAGACGGGTCATTTTACTAAAGTTAGCCCTGCTTGTTAATGTCTGGATTAGTAATTGAAGAGCAGTGAACAATCTAACCGCTAGTAGGCACACTTGCCTTGCCTCTACAACGCCATTTACAAACAGACTATGTATTACTCTCGTTGCTTCCACTGAAATCCCTGGTTGAGTGTCTAAAAGCTGCTCTCCTCGAAAGATGGGGACGACCTCATACCAGTCTGCGTCACTCTACAGCAATGAACAACACATCAAGTACCTTTATCACCCTGATATACTGTACCACCCGAGGGTCTTATTGTCAAATCATAAGACTATAGTGAGGTCAGTTGTAGGGAGTACAACTTTGTTAGGGTTCGTATATGTACCTCCCTCTTACCCTAGTTCATCATTCTGCTGTTCACTTTTGACACGGTATCCGAGCTAGCTACGTTCCCACTCATTAGCAGGCCACGCCCTGCCATGCCCTGCCCTGCCCTGCGAGCTGCCCAGCACCACGCGTTGCCCTGCCCCGCGCCGCGCTGCCCTGCCCCGCACTGCGCTGCCCTTCACAGGCCGCGTCCTGCCCTGCTCTGCCCTGCCCCGCACTGACGCAATACCCCGCGCGCAGTCGCGCTGCCCTGCCCCGCTCTGTCGCCCTGCCCTGCACGCTGTTGTGCTGCCCTGCCGCACGCGCTGACCTGCCCCGCGCGTCCGCGCTGCCCCGCCCTGCCCTGCCCTGCCCCGCACGCGCTGGCCTGCATCGTCCCATGCGCAGGTCTCGCACGCGCTGCCCCGCAAAGCCCTGCCCTGCGCGCCCTGCCCCGCACAGCCCCGCTGCCGTGTGCGCCCTGCCCCGCGCAGCCACGCTGCAGTGCTGCCGCCCGTGCTGCTGCGCGCGCTGCCCCATCGCGCTGCTGCTGCGCTGCCGCCTGCGCTGCAGCCTGCGCACCGCCAGCTGCAGCCTGCTGGCCCGCTGCAGCCCGTGCATCGGTCTGCGCCACCACTCGCTGCAGGCCTGCTGCAGCCAGTGCACTGCCCGAGCCACCGCGCTGCCTCTTGCAGCGCCGTCCTGCCACGCCTCGCCGCTCCGCCCTCCCGCGCCGCGCCGCCCTGTCGAACCGCGCCGCACTTCGCCGCCCTGCTGAGCCGTGCCGAGCCGTGCCGCACAGCCGTGCCGCCAGCAACCGAGCCATGCCACACTGCTGAGCCGCGCCTGCTGTTGCCCGCTGCAATCGAACCGCGCAGACTTAACTGCTGCTGAGCCGTGCTGCCCTGCCTACTGCCGTGCAGCGCCACACTGCCTGCCATGGCGACTGTTACAATGCTTACCTTTGACCCAGAGGGACGCCCGATCGACTTTGAGTCCTGGTTGCAGGACCTTCACCTGTACATGCTTAGCATTACCACAGACAGTGTCTCCCTCTTTGAGCACACGTCGGGGTCCCTCGTTACCCCACCTGAGCCGACTGACCCTGGCCCTACCGCTACCGAGACTCTGCGACAGCAGTTTAAAACTAACCGCATTGCTTGCAATGGCTCGCACGTGACGCCACCACCCATCGTGAGTCCGCGCTCACCTCCCGCCCGACCAGCGACCCCACTTTCTCTAGGTGAAGTCGGCCAAGGCTCTATATGACGCTGTAGTTAGGCGCTACTTCTCCCCCTCTTCTGCCACCCTAGGCCCTCTTCCACTGTCGTTTCTCTTCCCTCAGCTGTCTGACTTCACCACTGTAGCCGACCTCATGACTAACCTGCGCAGGAGTTACGCTGGCTGACCTACTTGCTCACCGACTTGGGTGAGTGGCCCCGTTCTCCTCCATTATATAGTGGAAATGATACGTAACATGTTCAGCGTTCTCAAATCACCTTTCGAAGTTTGTTCACACGCGCGAGTCCGAGTATACGACGAAAACGTGGACCAAAAGTGGGACTTGACAGCCCCTGAACAATTAAAAAAAGGGGGTGGGTCTTCTTAAAAGAAAAAGCTACATACCACCCGGGTGCACATATATGACACGTTTTTTATTTTTATTTTAGTGGAAATGATACGTAACATGTTCAGCGTTCTCAAATCACCTTTCGAAGTTTGTTCACACACGTGAGTCCGAGTATACGACGAAAACGTGGACCAAAAGTGGGACTTGACAGCCCATGAACAATGAACAACGCGCCAAAAGGACCCCTCAACAAGGGTCCATGGATGGTCCAAGGCAAGGAATGTGGCACAATACCCTCTAGTCACCGCATCGGTCAAGTCCCTCCTCCTCGAACATGTCTCCTCTACCCTATAGCAGCTCGTGTACACGAGACTGTTTTTTTCTCGGCTAACTGTGAGTGCATTCAATCTCTCTCATCCTAGGTTTAAAAACACTACTGCCATAGTATTTGACATCAACCTGTAGTAGTCGCATGGCGACTTCACATGACTATACCAGCGTCCCTTCATTCTTTATGTTGCTGCACACCTACGGCTCTCGCCTTGCCCCATCTTGCCACAAACGTCACCCACTCCGGCTCCTATCGCTAGTCATTCTAGCCAGTATGAACCCTCTGGCAATCGTCCTCGAGCTACACTTCCTCGAGTCAAGGCCCCAACATTCCTGCGGTCTAGTCGTCCACATGGGCCACCAAAGCGAAATGCGGATGTTGGACAGCCTTCTCCTCAATATCGCATGACGAAACACAGTTGTCATGCATACACAGCGAAAGAGAAGCTGCACTGGTTTAAGATGCACGATACGTAGTCCAATCTGTCCATTTGAGCACTGGCAAAGTTGGCGAAGGTGAAACCCTGCCAGCAACGCGACTAGAAGAAGATGGGTGAACTGGCGCGCATCGTTCCGCTGGTTAACTCGTTTCCGCGCGCGGTGGGCATTGGCAAGGCGGGTAAAGATTAAGATGGGACAGAAGTTGCTAGCAGATTAGTATATTTGTTTGAAAAAGCTCATATCCTCAAAAGTCTTGATTATAATGCGCGCGTTGGTTTTGTTTGCAAAATGCAATTCCAAAGTGGAGTAGTTCTGGGAGTTGTGCGCTAGATGCGCACTCTCCACGACTACCCACTGGATCTAACTGTGAACGCGGACTAGACTCCGCTTTTTTTTTAGATGCCCGCGAAACGAACCATCGAGATGAAGGGAGCGCGGACGGTTTATGTGAGGATTGCGGGATACGAGGATGAATGCGTTACTGCCATGTTGGCAGTAACGGCTGGAGGGTTGAGGATTCCACCGTAAATCGTCTTCAAGGAGAAAACCGTGCCCCAAGTCCCCGTTCTTTCCGGCAAGCGTACCGTCACTTTGTGTGTTTTTTGTGTATGAATCCTTGTCTTAACCTGTCAAATTATATGTATGATATATATGTTTAGGCTGTAGTGGGGTAGCCAACATGGGGTACAGCCCCTTTTAGGGTTTCATACTTGTACCCAACACTTTCCTAGTTCATTAATTCCTGCCTGGACTTCTAACATGGTATTCAGAGCAGTAGGTCCGTAGGACCGTCTTTTTTTTCGGGCCCACCTATCGCTACCCCACGACTGTGACTGTGACTGTGCCTAGGACGTGCTGCGCTGCGCGCACTGTCTACCTGCTGCCTACTGCCTGCTGTCTGATCTGTCTGCTGCTGCTTCGCGCGCGCAGACCTAATTCCCACGCGCTGCCCCCCTTTTGCCCCGCGCGTCGCCCTCCCTGCTCGCGTCGCGCCTCGGCAGCCGCCTCGCGCCCCGCGCACCGCCCGTGCAGCCCGCGTCGAGCCCGCGCAGTGCGCGCGCGGCCCGCAGCTGCCCCGCGCACCGCTCGCGCAGCCCGCGCCGAGCCCGCGCAGCGCGCGCGCGGCCCGCAGCTGCCCCGCGCACCATCCGCGCACCCCGCGCCGCGCTCTGACAGCCCGCGCGCGGCCCTTTGCAGCCACGCGCGTCGCCCTACCTGCTCGAGCCGCGCCTCTGCCGCCTGTGCGCGGCCTGCTGCTGCCCCGCGTGCTGCCTGAGCTGCCTGCGCCTGCTTTGAGCGCCGCCCTTGCTGCTCGCGCCCTTTGCCTTCTGCCTGCTGCCTACTGCCTTTGCCTACTGCCTTTGCCTGCACTGCGATTATGGCAACACTTAATGTTCTCGCGTTTGAGCCTGACGGTCGCCCGATAGAGTTCGCCACGTGGCTTGACGATCTCCAACTGTTTCTTCTGACTGATGCCAAAGACGGCATTTCACTGTTCGATTACGTGTCTGGCACTGCCGTTGCTCCCGCTGACGATGCTACCGCTCTCGAACGCTCACAGTGGTAGACTCGCGATGCTGCTGCACGCCTAGCTATTCGAAATCATCTACCGATCACTGAGCGCGCGCATTTCAGCCAGCACAAAACTGCTAAGGCACTGTATGACGCTGTAGTTGCGTGCTACTCCTCCCCGGCCACTGCAGCCCTAGGTCGGCTCATGCTACCCTACCTGTTCCCAGACTTGTACTCGTTTACCACTACTGAGGACCTCATTTCTCACCTTCGCACTAGTGACACTCGCTTTCGTGCCGCCCTTCCAGCCGAGTTCTGCGCCGAGAAACCCCCCCCCCCCCCCCCCCCCCCCTACCCTACCCCCCCCCCCGATGTACTTCACTCTCTATTTCCTCGTCACCCGCCTCCCTGACACTCTTAGCTCCGTCAGGGACCACTTCCTAGCCCTAGACCCTACCACTCTCACTATCGCCGACTTCGAGAAGCACCTCCTAGCAGCAGAGAAGAACATCCTCGCTGTAGGTGCTGCTTGTGGTACTCCTCGCACTCCCCTCTTTGAGGGGTGCTCCCCCTCCCCTCTTACCCCCTCCTACACCTCCGCAGCTGCTGCTGTCAACCTCCTTGGTGCTGAGAAGGTCGTAGCTGCTTCCGCTCCTAGTGGGAAGCGCAGCGGCTCCAGGGGAGGCAGGGGTGGCAGGGGTTGCGGACGTGGCGGTGGAGGGGGCAGTGGTGGAGGCGGCGAGGGAGGTGGAGGTGGTGGGGGTGGTCGTGGGGGTGGAGGTGGTGATGGGGGCGGTGGTGGTGCCGGGAGCAGTGGCGGTGGGCGGCAGTGGTGGCGGAGGGGGGAGTGGTGGTGGCGGCGGTGGTGGGGGCTTGGGTGAGACCAGTGGTGGCCAGCAGCAGCAGCAGCGTCAGCGCCAGACCCCTACTTCCCAGCAGCTTCATGACTGGTATGCCGGGTGTGGGGCGTCTGGGGGTCCTGGTCGCTGCCCCTATATCATTCGCGCAGGTCCCCGTACTGAACGCCAGTGCACAGGCTTTCACACCGAGTACCGCTGCTTCGCTCGGCTTAGCGACGCCTGGCGCGTCAAGTTTCCTGATGCTGCTGAGTTCCCCATCTGAGCAGACCTGCTTAGGCGTGATGTACCTATCTTTGATCTTGACTATGATGCTATTCTTGCTGCCATGTATGCATTGACTGTTAGTGCTGAGGGTGACTGCTACTTGTGTGTGCCGCCTGACCCCGGTATAGCACCAGGTACAGCGCCTGCAGCTCTAGGTGCTCGTGACTCTGCTCCCCCTGGTACTGCGTCCACACAGGCCTTGCACACCTTTACACTTGACTCTGGTGCTTCCCGCTGTTTCTTTCGTGACAGCACCACAGTCACTCCCCTCCCTGCACGTGTCCCTGTCTCACTGGCTGACCCCTCTGGGGGCCCAGTGCTTGCACGGTCTTCCACTTGTCAACGGGAGTGTTGTAAGGCCCCGTCCTCGCTTGGGCGGAGCCAACCTTGTGGTCGGATGTGCGGGGGTTGCAGCCGACCTGCAGCAGTGGGCACGGGGGCCACTGCAAGGGCGCCAAGCTGGAGGGCGCCTGGCTGGAGGGCGCCGAGCAGGAGGACGCCGCCCTGGACGCCTGGTTGGCGTCCCGGACGCCTGGACGGCGTCCTGGGAAGCTGGACGCCGAGCTGGACGTCGCCACGACTACCCGGGCGCCTGGTCGACGTCGTGGGCGCCTACACGGCCTTCTGGAAGGCCAGACGCCGACCTGGGCGTCTGGTCGGCGTCCTGGGAGGAGGGACGCCGACCTGGGGGTTCGGAAGGTGTCCTGGGCGCCTGGACGCCGGACTGGGGATGCCGGGCATGCGTGGCCGGCTACGGACTGTGCTGGTCGGCCAGGCGTGGTTGCCCGGTCGACCGGAATACCCGGGCGACGTGTGCGAGTGTCGCCAGGGTGGATTATGCGAGGCCGACCTCGGGGTGGTATCCCAAGGTCGACGTGGCTGGTGGGCGCAGTCGCTGGCGTGGAGTCTGCCAGGCGTCTGCGCTGTGCTCGTGACAAGGTGTGGAGCGCCAACCAGCTGTGCGCACCTGTGAAGCAGGTGCACCGTTGTCCTGCGGGTGCAACGCTGTGCAGCCGACTTGCTGCAGCGCTAGCACACCATGGACTTGCAACGTTGGCGAACCGCTACTCTGCAACGCTGGAGCGGTGCGAGCGCTGCTGCGCTGGAGGTCGACCAGCAGCCTAGCTAGCACTGATGTAGTCTGTGATGCCAATGTGGTTGCTATCATTATTGTCATGTTTTCCTAGTGAAACTCTTGTCATTTCTCCCCGTGAACTAGCAAGGAGTGTGAACACAAGGAAACGACTAAGTGAACGAACGCAGAGATCACACGAGCACACGTGCCTAGCCCGTAGTCTAGCTCCCGTTTGCAGTAGTTATCTCCGCACCACTGTGCTTCCGTGTTCGGCGGTCCCGTCTGGTGAGCTGTCTGGTCTCCACCTCCCCTCGTTCTCTACGAACTTGGTGAGCAACGCCTGTTATAGTCACAATAGCCTTGAATGTGCCTAAAACGAAAGATAGAGTGCACAGACGGATTTCTGCACAGCGGCTTCAAACGTTGATAGCGTTCTGCTCACAGCTGCAAATGACTTGATTCAAATTGGATCTGGAGCGTCTTGACGTCGCCTACAATAAGCAATTTAGATTGCACGATTTCATAAGAATTGACGACACAGCGTCGGTTTGAACGAACGGTACTATGGCAGCCACTATAGTCTTAGAACACAAGATAGGAAGAGTTACGAGTTGGGAATGACTCCCAGCTCCTACAAACCCCAAGAGCCGAGGTACAGTGATGTGGAACAGTGCCACACTGTCCCCAACCACGAAGGGTCTCGAAACTACCCTCCACAAGGGCCTACACCAAGAGAAATGTTACACTACACAAAGTAATGCAACTATTCTCACTATCTTAAAGTTTACCCTTTTGGAGAGCTTCGAAATAACTTGAATCTTGAAACCAAGGCTCTGGTTCTTCAATGTAAATTCTTCCTTGAGTTCTTGGAAGTCTGCTGCGCACACCTGCGACACGCCGAACGTTCCACACACGACAAAATAGAAAACCGCACACGACACGCAAACGACGACGTGACACGCGACTAGCGATAACTCGCTATTGACTCGACGCACACATTCAAAATCATGCTTCATCATACACACACTATTGTAAACATGAAATATATATTATTTCATGCCCTCATACCATTCCATGCACACACGCATGCACGCACACGGACAACAAGCCGAATGCAAACCGTAGGGTTGCACCAACAAACTCCCCCTCGGATTGTTGGCCTTAGGATCTTGCTCTCTCAGTTCAGAGCCATCCCAGCCAGCTTGCAACACTTCCAATGCTGCTGCTCCACCAGCCTCTTGGTCATCATGTCAGCTGGCTGCCTTGTCGTCTTCACATAGTGCAACTCAACTTCACCCGCGGCCACCATGCTCCTCGTCCAATGCCACTTCACCCTCATGTGCTTGGTGAGGCCATGCAACACAGGGTTCTTAGCAAGAGCAATGGCACCCTGGCTGTCACAGTAGAGTGGGGTAGGTCCTTGCTGCTCCTCCCCCAATTCAGCCAACAAACGCCGCTGCCACACAATCTCCCGTACGGCACGGAAGAGTGCCATATACTCGGACTCCACCGAGCTCAATGCTTGATCCACCTGCTTCTTGCTCTCCCAAGCAGTTGGGCCTCCACCAACACAGCAAATGAAACCTCCAACACTTGTCATGTCCTCTGGTTCTGATGCAAAAGAAGCATCCGAGAATGCGGTGAGGAACAAACGCCCGGGTTCAACACCATCCGCGCCCTTTTGGCGCCTTTGCGCCGCCGCCGAATATTGCAGCCCAACGGTCGGTGTTTGGCCAAGATACTTGGCCACTCTCATTCCAGCTGCTACCTGCTCCTCATTAGGGCATTGAACAACCCTAGCCAACTGTCCGGTAGCAAACGCGACGTCCGGTCGGGTGTTTACCGCCGCGTACATGAGGCTGCCCACCAACGAGTGAAAACGGCGCCTCTCCTCTTCACCAACGCTCTCCTCCTCTGGTCCCTTCACACACTTGAAACCAGAGGGAAAGGGTGTAGCCACATGGCCTTCACTCTGCCCAAAGTTGGCAGCCAATGCCTCCAGGTACTTCCGTTGATGCACCCGCATGCACCGCTTCTCCACATCACGTTCAATGTGAAGCCCAAGGTAGAAGTTGACGTCACCAAGGGCCTTACACTTAAACTTGTCCTGAAGCTTCAGCATCACCTCCTTCACAAGGTCAGATGAGGGTGAAAAGATGAGGATGTCATCCACGTACACCACCATGAAGCTCCTCTGCTCCCCCTCGCCAAGCATGAACAATGAGTGATCGGCCGTTGAGGGAGTGAAGCCGATCTCCTCCAAAACTCCTCGCAGCTTCAAGTACCACTGCCTAGGGGCCTGCCTCAGTCCATAAAGGGCCTTCTTCAGCCTCAAAACTCTGCCACTACCATCATCAAACCCCTCTGGCTGCGCCATGAAAATCTCTTCCTCAAGGACGCCATTGAGGAATGCCGTTGTGACATCCATTTGTTTCACCACCCATCCTTTGATGGCAGCTCCCGCGAGTAGGGTTCGCAGCGTCGTCGGCTTCACCACAGGAGCAAACAACTCCTTATAGTCCACCTTCTCCTTCTGCTGGTACCCCTTCGCCACAAGCCTAGACTTGTAGCGCTCGATCTTGCCGTCGGCGTCGGACTTGATCTTGAAGAGCCACTTGGACGTAATCGCCTTACGCCCCTCCGGTAGCTCCACCAATTCCCATGTGCCGTTCTCCTCAATGCTCTTCAGCTCACTCTCCATTGCCTTCTTCCACTCCTCAGCATCACTACTCTCCAAGGCCTCCTTGAGAGTTGCTGGTTCCCCCGGCATCTCCACCGGAGAGAAGAACGCGAAGGCACACTCCTCGTAGTCACTCTCCTCGTCTTCTCCAACTATAAGTGCCGCTCCGGCCAAGGCTGACTTGGCTGGCTTTCCGAGTGCCTCATAGGTCAGCCTATTTGGGGCTTGGATTCTCCTTTTGCCCCTTCCTTCTTCCTCAGCTGCAGGGACATGAAGGCCTTGGCGTTGCTGCGGGGTGACTCGGATCCGTGGAGCACTCGTAGTGCGAGAAGGAAGTGTCGGTGCACGCTCGCTCACTTGCTGAACCTCCTCCTCTTCTTCCTCTGCATCCTTGGCCTCCTCTCCCCCATTCACAAGGGAAGATTGCCTTGTGGTGGTGCTGCCGCTGCTCAGCTCCAAGGGCAGCTCCACATGCTCCAAACCGGAACTCTTCACGTCCCCCAACCGCACGCCTATCTTCGCCTCATTCTCCGCCTTCCAATCCTTGTACATCAGATTCTCCATGAATTTGCAGTCCCTGCTCACCAAGAATTTCTTGGTGAATGGGTCCCAAAGAAGCCACCCCTTGCTGTTTTGAGCCATGCCCAAGTGCACAGCCCATATCGCCTTGGCACCGAGCTTGTTGTGCCGAAGATGCTTAGGCACGAGCGCCATGCACATGCACCCGAACACCCGAAGCATATCCACCTTTGGCTTCCTTCCAATCCACTCCACATAGGGCACCCATTTGTCTGCTCCCACATGAGTCAAAGCTCTGTTCTTGGCCACACATGCACTCCGCACCGCATCAGGCCAGAAATATTCGGGTAGCCCGGCTTCAATGAGCAACCCGCGCGCCGTCTCCGTGATTGTCCGGTTCGCTCGCTCGGCAATGCCGTTCATTGCAGGGGAGTATGGCATGGTAAGGGAGTGCCTTATGCCATTCTTCTTCAGCCACAATCCAAACTCCTTGCTCAAGAACTCTCCCCCTCGATCGGTGCGGATTGCCTTCACTAGCCGGTCTTGTTGCCGCTCCACCATCGGCAACCAATCGGTCTTCACCGTTTCAGCCACGTCACTCTTCTTGGACAGCACGTACACCCAAGTCATGCGAGTGTAGACGTCCACAATGGTGAGAAAGTACTCAGCTCCAGCAGCTCCAAGCTTCAGGGGGCCCACCACGTCCATCACCACCTCATCAAGTGGTGCCTTAGCCGTTGCCTCCGAACTAGAGAACGGGAAACGGGTGAACTTGGCTTGCATGCACGTCGGGCAGCCAAGTACCTCATCGGGCTCCCCCTTCACACGTATGCCAGCAACCATCTCATTCTTCACTAGCTGCTGCAAGATGGGCAGGGCCACATGCCCCATGCGCCGATGCAAGGTGAGCCAATCACACTCCCCCGTAGCCGAAGTCGGATTGGAGAATGCCGCACTCGCAATAGTGCCCCACATGTTCTCTCCGTACTCCTCCTCCGCTGCTGCCTTGGGGTTCTCCTCACCCTTGTGCTGCTTCTGAGCTGCTGCACCACTCTCCTCATGTTCACCGAGCTTGCTGGTCCCTCCAAGATTGCACTTCTTGGACTTTATCTCCTTAGCGCGACCGTTCGCGCCATCGCCGCTACCAACCGCTTCACCCTTGGTGCTGATGCTTGCTGCCACTTGCCTCTCCTTAGGCATGGGGACCACAGGGATTTGCCACATCTCGTTGTAGACATCCCTATCCTCGTGAAGGTCCCAAAGAATCTGCTCGCCAAGCCTCGCGGTGTAGGTCTTAGCTCCTTTCGAGCTCGTGTCCATGCCGGCCTTTTGCAACCGCCGCACGGAAATCAGGTTGGCAGCAAGGTTGGGCACCCAAAGCACGTTCTTGAGGCCCACCATCTTCCCATCAGCACCCTTGAACATGGCCTTGCCCATGCCTTTCACCTCTGCTCGCTGCCCCAAAGCCGATGTCACATGCTTCACCGGTGACGGCTCAAGTTCGGTGAGCAAGTCCGCACGAGGTGTCATGCTATAGGTAGCGCCGCTATCGATCACCCAGTAGTCCAGGGAGTGTAGGGTGACCTTCCCCACAGCTGCTGGCTCCTCAAAGCTTTCATCATTCTCTGGACCAGCCGGTGCTTGCGTGGACACGAAGAAGAATTGACCCGGGAAGCGATCGTCCCTCGACTCGCTCTCGTTGCCGGCACTCTTCATACTTGCAGCACCACCTCCGCGACCGCCACGGCCTCCACGGCCTCTTCCTCTCCCTCCTCCTGCTCCTCTACCCTCTTGGCCTTGAGCAGGAGTCCATCCATCAGGGAGTTTGTAGCAATCGCGCCACATGTGTCCGCTCTTGTGGCAAAAATGACACTCGCCGTCGAACCGTCCGCGACCGCGTCCGTTGTTCTTGTTGTCATTGCCGTATCCGCTACTCCCGCGGCCTCCGTTGAAGTTGCTGCCTCCAAACCTTCCTCCTCCTCGTCCTCTGCCCTTTCCACGGCCATATCCACGGCCGATGCTTGCTGCCCCGGCGCCATCCGCAATCGCCAACTCACGGCGACGGAAATCCTCTTGAAGGATCGCTCGCTTCACGTCTTCGAGCGAGAGGTGGGGCAAGTCACGATTGAGGTTGATGATGAGAGAGGACCATGACTCTGGGAGTAAGGCCAGCAACTTGGTCTTCTTTTGGAGCTCACTGTAGTTCAAATCAGCTCCCTCAAGCCGCGTCAACAAGTCGAAGAATTTCTGCACCCCTTCTTCAACCGCTTCGTCTTCTTCAATTCGTAGTGCCGCCATTTGCCGTTCCAACACCACCGCTACCGCCGCTGTTGCAGGAGCATGTACACCCTTGAGAGCAGCCCATGCCTTTGGTCCCTTCTCTGGTTCACGCTGGAATGGTTTGATGTGACGGATCTGGCTGCTCCCCAACGCTTGCCCAAGTAGGAGATAGCCTTGTGCGCTCTTCCGCACCCACGGGCTCTTCTCCGGGTCGTTCTCGGGGCGCTTCTCCGTTCCTTCCATCACCTCCAGCAGGTCATAGTGGTCAAAGATGTTCTCCATCTTGAAGGACCATTCAGCAAAGTTGTCACCGTTGAACTTGTCAAGCCCAAACACCCTAGGCTCATCCCTAGGTGGGCCAAGACTTGGTTGCATGGGCGCCATGGCTGAATCACGGGGTTGGCCTTGAGCTTGGGCTTCTCCACTGCCACCAGCAACTCTGCCACCCCTTTCCTCAGGTCCATCCATTGTCGAAACTGCTCCAAGGGGCTCTGATACCACTTGTTATAGTCACAATAGCCTTGAATGTGCCTAAAACGAAAGATAGAGTGCACAGACGGATTTCTGCACAGCGGATTCAAACGTTGATAGCGTTCTGCTCACAGCTGCAAATGACTTGATTCAAATTGGATCTGGAGCGTCTTGACGTCGCCTACAATAAGCAATTTAGATTGCACGATTTCATAAAGAATTGACGACACAGCGTCGGTTTGAACGAACGGTACTATGGCAGCCACTATAGTCTTAGAACACAAGATAGGAAGAGTTACGAGTTGGGAATGACTCCCAGCTCCTACAAACCCCAAGAGCCGAGGTACAGTGATGTGGAACAGTGCCACACTGTCCCCAACCACGAAGGGTCTCGAAACTACCCTCCACAAGGGCCTACACCAAGAGAAATGTTACACTACACAAAGTAATGCAACTATTCTCACTATCTTAAAGTTTACCCTTTTGGAGAGCTTCGAAATAACTTGAATCTTGAAACCAAGGCTCTGGTTCTTCAATGTAAATTCTTCCTTGAGTTCTTGGAAGTCTGCTGCGCACACCTGCGACACGCCGAACGTTCCACACACGACAAAATAGAAAACCGCACACGACACGCAAACGACGACGTGACACGCGACTAGCGATAACTCGCTATTGACTCGACGCACACATTCAAAATCATGCTTCATCATACACACACTATTGTAAACATGAAATATATATTATTTCATGCCCTCATACCATTCCATGCACACACGCATGCACGCACACGGACAACAAGCCGAATGCAAACCGTAGGGTTGCACCAACAACGCCGTCCTTCAGGATCATTGGGTTGACACCTTTACTCCTAGAGGGCAGCGTGTGGCGATCTGCACGTGCTCTCGGACCGGCCGCCACTTGGCCACGTTCACCCGTGAGCCTGGGTCCAGTCTGTACACCCTCACCACTGTGTCGCGCTCTACCCCTTTCTCTCCTCAGTTGTACGCGTCTGCTCAGGTAGCTACCCAGTGTGAGTGTCGTCGCCTATCGCACCAGACTCTCCTTTGGCACCACCGCCTTGGTCACCCCTCCCTGCCTCGCCTTCGTGGCATGCACTCTCGCTCCCTGGTCTTTGGTCTTCCCAGGTCTCTGCCTGCCCTCCCTCCCTCGCCTGCGTCCCCTTGCATTCCTTGCGTCGAGGGACGGCAGCGCGCCGCTCCTCACTCCTCGTTTCCTCCCACAGAGGCTCCGCTGCAGACTCTCCATCTGGACGTGTGGGGCCCAGCCCGCGTCCAGGGATAGGGCCACGAGCGGTACTTCCTGCTGGTAGTCGACGACTATACGCGTTACACCACGGTCTTCCCCTTGCAGTGCAAGGGGGATGTCTCTGCTGTTTTGATCCCTTGGATCCGCGCTGTTCGTCTCCAGCTCCGCGAGCGGTTCGAGTCGGACTTTCCTGTCCTGCGTCTGCACTCTGACAGAGGTGGTGAGTTCTCCTCCGACCTCTTGCGAGCCTACTGTGAGGAGCACGGCATCCGCCAGACGTTCACGCTTCCGGCCTCTCCGCAGCAGAATGGGGTTTCTGAGCGCCGCATTGGCTTAGTCATGGAGGTCGCTCGTACCTCCATGATCCATGCAGCTGCCCCCCATTTTCTGTGGCCGTTTGCGGTCCGGTACGCCGCGCATCAGCTCAACCTCTGGCCCCGTGTCTCCGTGCCGGAGACTTCGCCCACACTGCGTTGGATGGGGGAGGTTGGCGATGTGTCCGTTTCTGAGTCTGGGGTGCCCGTGCCTTTGTCCGCGATACCACTGCGGACAAGCTCTCCCCTCGCGCCATTCCCTGCGTCTTCCTTGGCTTTGTCCCTGACGCGCCTGGCTGGCAGTTTTACGACCCCTCCTCGCACCGTGTCTTTGCGTCTCAGGACGTCACCTTTGACGAGTCAGTCCCCTTTTACCGTCTCTTTCCCTACCGCACTGCCCCTCGCCCCCCAGGTAGACCCCCTCCCCGCGCTAGGTCCTGCACCTTCAGGTGTTTCTCAGGTAGACCCTCCCGTGCCTGCGCCTGTGGAGGTCACTGGTGACTCAGGTCCTGCTGGGGGTGGTCCTGCTCGGGGTGCTGTCTCTGGGGGTGCTGAGTTTGGGGGTGCGGAGCATGAGTGTGAGGAGCCTGGGGGTGCTGACCCTGGGGGTATGGAGCCTGGGGGTGCTGAGCCTGAGCGTGAGGAGCCTGGAGGTGCTGCGCCTGAGCGTGAGGAGGCTGGAGGTACTACCCCTGGGGGTGCTGCGTCTGGGGGTGCCGCGCCTGAGCGTGAGGAGCCTGGGGGTGTTGAGTCTGGGGGTGCGGCGCTTGAGGGTACTGAGACTGCTGGTGCGCGGTCTCCTTGGAGAGGCCGCCTTCGCCCACGGGCGCCTCTCTCCCCTCAGCATCTGCACGAGTGGTACGCTAGCCGTCAGGGTCGCGCTGCTTGAGCTCGGGGCTCTACAGCTGGGAGTGGTGCTGGTACTTTGTCTACAGGAGGTGGTGGAGTCGCTGGTTCCGGAGGTGCTCGTACTGGAGGTACTGGAGCTTCTAGGGCTGGTGGTACTGAGTCTGGGGGTGCCGCTGCTGGAGAGCGTGAGGCTGGAGACCTTGGGGCTGGAGGTGCCGGTTCTGGGGGTGCTGCTGCTAGTGACGCTGGTACGGGAGGTGCTGGCGCTGGAGGTTCTGGAGCTGCTGGAGACGCTGGTACTAGAGGTGCTGGCGCTGGAGGTTCTGGGGCTGCTGGTGACGCTGGTACTGGAGGTGCTGGCGCTGGGGGTTCTGGAGCTGCTGGTGACGCTGGTACTGGTGGTGCTGGCGCTCGAGGAGCTGGAGCTGGAGGTTTTGGAGCTGCTGGAGATGCTGGAGCTGCTGGTGCTAGAGGCGCTGCGCAGCCACGACTGTTCTTTGCTCCGCCGTCTCCGTCGTCTCTGCCACCGCCTTCCATGCTTCGCCAGGTTCTTAGCCTCCCGTCGTCTACTGGTCTTCCGTTACAGCCTGGCTCACCACTGCATGCTCCCTCTCCTTACACTGAGCAGCCAGGAGGTCTTCCTGAGCGTCGTGAGCCTGCGTCGCGTCCTGTCTCGCCTGTTCGCACTGGTCGTACTGGTAGTCGTTTTCCTCGTCCGCGTCCGCCGGCTGTCCCCCGCACACACCTCATGGCTCTACGTCCTTCCTCTAGTCCGCAGCGTGTTCCTCTGCCGTCTCCTCCTGCGTCTTCTCTACCTGTCGTTGCTGACCCTGAGTCGGACCGATTTCGTGCTGAGCACCCTACTGTCACGCGTCTGCTAGCCACTCTTGTCACTGACCCGTCGTTTGAGTCTGCTGCTGCGTCTGCCTTCGTCGCAGAACTTGTTGACTTTGCTGCTTCCTCTCGTCTAGACTACGCCGCTAGTCTTGTCGCTGAGTCTGAGTCTGTCTGTCCTTCGTCCGTCGGGGGTGAGTGTGCTCTTAGCACGGACGTCCTTGAGGACAGGGACGAGGACCTTGAGTGTCTTGCAGCCGCTGCGCCTCATCTCGTGGCCATGCTACTTGCCCCTGAGGGAGACCCGGATGCTCCAGACATCCCGACCCCGCGCTCTTACGCTGAGGCGATCGCGGGTGAGTACTCCTCTCAGTGGAAGACAGCCATGGACGCAGAGATGGCATCCTGGAAGTCCACAGGCACCTACATCGACGAGGTTCCCCCTCCTGGGGCGAACATCGTCGATGGCATGTGGATTTTCAGGGTGAAGCGGCCGCCGGGTTCTCCGCCTGTCTTCAAGGCTCGTTACGTTGCTCGAGGCTTCAGTCAGCGACAGGGAGTTGACTTCTTCCAGACCTTCTCCCCCACCCCGAAGATGACCACTCTTCGGGTGCTGCTGCACGTTGCCGCTCAGCGTGACTACGAGCTTCACTCTCTTGACTTCAGCACAGCCTTCCTACAGGGCAGCTTGCAAGAGGAGATCTGGCTGCGCCGCCCACCTGGCTTCACTGGGTCTTTCCCTCCTGGTACCCAGTGGAGCCTCCGGCGGCCAGTCTACGGTCTCCGCAGGCGCCGCGTGAGTGGCACAACACACTTAGGACGACACTTGCGGCTCTTGGGTTTGCTCCGTCGACTGCTGACCCGTCGCTGTTTCTGCGCACCGACACTTCGCTGCTGCCGTTCTACATCCTCGTGTACATCGACGACTTGGTCTTTGCCACTGCTGACATTGAGGCTCTCGCCCTGGTGAAGTTGGAGCTGCAGAAGAGACACACGTGCACAGACCTGGGTGAGCTGCGCAGCTACCTTGGCTTGCAGATCACCTGGGACAGAGCACGCCGCACCATCACACTGACTCAGTCACACATGGTGCAGCAGATCCTTCAGCGCTTCGGCTTCACCTAGTCCTCAGCACAGCCCACTCCTCTGGCTACAGGTCAATCGCTCTCAGCTCCACCTTCGGACGAGTTCGTAGAGCCGAGTGGTCCTTACCCAGAGCTAGTTGGCTGCCTCATGTACCTGATGACCTGCACTCGTCCTGACCTTGCGTACCCTCTTGGCCTTCTGGCTCGCTACGTGGCTCCTGGTCGGCACTGAAAGGTGCACATGGATGCTGCTAAGAGGGTACTACGCTACTTGTGCAGTACATCGGGCATGGGGCTCGTGCTTGGAGGACGGGGCGACGTTGTCCTTACTGGGCACTCAGACGCTTCCTGGGTTGACGACCTGGCTACGCAGCGGTTGTCACAGGGTTACACCTTCAGTCTTGGCTCTGGCTCTGTTTCTTGGCGGTCTACACGCTCGTCTTCTGTTCTCAGCTCCAGTTGTGAGGCTGAGATCTACGCCACAGCCATGGCTGCACAGGAGTTACGCTGGCTCACCTACCTGCTGACCGACCTGGGAGAGCGGCCTCGTTCTCCTCCAGTACTGTACGTAGACAACAAGGCCGCCATTGCCTTGTGTCAGGAGCACAGACTGGAGCATTGAACGAAGCACATCGCTCTGCGTTACTTCCTTGCTCAAGAGTTGCAGCAGCGTGGTCAGCTTCGTCTTGCTCACGTGGCCACTCGAGCCAACACTGTTGATATATTCACCAAGGCACTTCCGTCTGGTGATCATCAGCGTTTCTGCACTTTGTTAGGCCTTGTGCCCACGTTTCCTCACTTGCTGTAGACTTTGCTTGTATTGTGATCTATATATATACCTGCATGCTTGCTCTGCTAGGTAGAGATCACTGTTCTGTTGTTGTTGCATATATACCTCTACATGTGAACTGGCCTTGTGGCCCTTTGCTTGTGCTCAGTGTGTGTGGTGACGTTGTGATCCACCCTGAGCTTGCTTTGCTTCTCTTGACTGGTCTTGTGACCCCTTGCTCTCCCCCACTTTGCCTATGGGGGTGTGTCAAATTATATGTATGATATATGTGTTTAGGCTGTAGTGGGGTAGCCAATATGGGCTACAACCCCTTTTAGGGTTTCATTCTTGTACCCAACGCTTTCATAGTTCATTGATTCCTGCCTAGACTTGTGACATAACCAATCTGTCCCTCCCTCTTGATATGGCAATTGTGGTGGTCGGTACATAGGAGAGGGGATGGATGGATAAGGTCGTTGTGCAAAACCGGATTGCCCAGGTCTTCGTGCCGTTTATGCGGCCCCTGCGAGAAAGCACAGTTTGGCGTAGGGAGGGCTTGATGGTCCTTGACTCCTACTGCGGCCACTTGACCAAAGCCGTCAGTCAAACGATGGCTGTCGAGGGCGGTCATCCCAGGGGGTTGCACACCGCTGGTGCACTGCTCGATGTTTCGATTAACCGCGCTTTAAGACCGGAGTACGTCATCGCTACACGAACAGACATCGGCATCACTATGACAATGCGCACACCATAGTTGGTGCGATGCCCGTGCTTGGTCGCAATAGCGTACACATCTATTAATGCTTCATGTCTCCTCTCTGTGTTCATTATCCCTTCTGTCAGATAACCTGCAGAAGCCGCTAGATGAGACCGTGCTACGCTGGATAGCCGAATCCTAGGAAGCATATTTTTTCACATTACAGAGACAAACTGGCAATAATTTAAAACCTAGGAGCTGCACACGGTACAGCTTGTGTAGTTGTAAGAGCCACCGTTTCAATGTCGCAAGCTATTTGTGATCGTATGGAAGGTAGGAAGCAGAGTCAAACAGCCTAGTTTCTTCCAGGTTGTCCAGGTCGCGCATCCTCCACTCCAGCTCCTTGTGGACTGCCTGGACAATTTTCAGGGAGAGCTCGTAGCACGCGATGACGTCCCCATCCATCTCTTGACCCTCGAGTTTCCGCTCATGCACATGGAAGACGAGTGACACTGGATTTCCTTCAATGTCGACACCTTCAGCACACATCTCCCATTTGTCCATCGATGCGTGGTTCTTGATGAACTCGGGCATATGCATCTTCTCCCCACTGCTGAAATGGTGACATGTATGGGAGTTGAAGTACCGTGCTTCATGGCGCATCCTCGTTTGTTGTACAATATGCACCACCAATAGAGGCGTACTAACATCTACTAGTATGTTGCATTGGCAATTATAACGTTGGTATGTGGCTCAGGGTGGCGATAGCTGCATATTCATATATTATACCGTCATCACCCGGATATACCCCCAAGTGGGCTTGTAATAAAACAAGGACAAAGGCTGGGTGGGCTCATAATATGTTTTTTTTATAAGCCCATGAGCTAATTAAAAGGAACATATATAAATTTGATTTTTGAAACGCTGGAATGTAGATTTAACCCTTGCGGATTCAATCGATGCTAACACAAAGTGGCTCGCTAATGAAATTTTCCGAGAATGCGTCATGATAGTAATAATCCATGTCAGCACCTCCTGAATTGTTGCAAAATTTGTCTTACGTGCGCTCTTGTGGTAATTTTGCGAATCGAGCTAGGGGGTATTTTGCCAGGCACATCAGTGGCCATCGCTTTAGGCGCGTTAGTGGCGATTTCAGTACAAAAAAATGTGAAGAAAGAGGAATGAGAATGACTAAGGAAGAAGTGGGTACAAGTAGGAAACCTAGAAGTGTTGTACCCTATAGTGTCTACCCCACTACAGCCTAGATAGACTATAGCATATAAGTTTGACACACCCCCATAGGCAAAGTGGGGGAGAACAAGGGGTCACAAGACCAGTCAAGCAAAGCAAAGCAAAGCAAGCTCAGGGTGGATCACAACGTCACCACACATTCCGAGCACCGGTTCAAAGGCCACAAGGCCAATTCACATGCAGGATTATATATAAAGGTAAACATGCAGGTGCAGGTACATATAGATCACAGTACAAGCAAAGTCAAGAGGTAAGCAAGTGAGGCCAAGTAGGCACAAGACCTAGCATAGTACAGAAGCGCTGATGATCACAAGGCTGAAGTGCCTTGGTGAAGATATCAGCAGTGTTGGCCTGAGAGGCCACGTAAGCAAGACGCAGCTGACCACGCTGCTGCAGCTCACTAGCAAGGAAGTAGCGAAGAGCAATGTGCTTCGTTCTGTGCTCCAGTCTGTGCTCCCGACACAAGGCCAGCATGGCCTTGTTGTCTACGTACAAAACTAGAGGAGAACGAGGCGGCTCTCCTAGGCCAGTCAGCAGGTAAGTGAGCCAGCGTAACTCCTGTGCAGCCATGGCCCCTGCGTAGATCTCAGCCTCACAGCTGGAGCTGAGAACAGAAGACGAGCGGGTAGACCGCCACGAAACAGAGCCGGAACCAAGTCTGAAGGTGTAACCCTGTGACGACCGCTGCGTAGCCAGGTCGTCAACCCAAGACGCGTCTGCGTGACCAGTGAGGACCACTGAACTCCGCCCTCCAAGCACGAGCCCCATGCCCGACGTACTGCACAAGTAGTGCAACACCCTCTTCGCTGCAGCCATGTGCTCTGGTCGGTGTCTCCCAGGAGCAACATAGCGTGCCAAGATGCTAAGTTTGTATGCCAGGTCAGGTCGAGTGCAGGTCATCAGGTACATGAGGCAGCCAACAAGCTCTGGGTACGGGCCACTCGGCTCTACGGACTCATCCGAAGGCAGAGCTGAGAGCGAGTGGCGAGTAGACAGAGGAGTGGCCTGAGGCAAGGAGTACGTGAAGTCGAAGCGCTGAAGGACCTGCTGCACCAGGTGTGACTGAGTCAGGGTAATGGTGCGCATTGCTCTGTCCCGGGTGATCTGCAAGCCAAGGAAGCTGCGCAGTTCCATGTGCAGCAGCACCCGAAGAGTGGTCATCTTCGGGGTGGGAGAGAAGGTCTGAAAGTAGTCAACTTCGTGCCGCTGACTGAAGCCTCGAGCCACGTAACGCGCCTTGAAGACAGGCGGAGAACCCGACGGCCGCTTCACCCTGAAAATCCACATGCCACTGACGATGTTCGCCCCAGGTGGGGGAACCTCGTCGACGTAAGTGCCTGTGGACTTCCAGGAAGCCATCTCTACGTCCATGGCTAACTGCCACTGAGAGGAGTAGGGACCCTCTATCGCCTCTGCGTAAGAGCGCGGAGTCGGGATGTCTGGTGCATCCGGGTCTCCCTCAGGAGCAATCAGCATGGACACGAGATGAGGCAAAGCAGCAGCAAAACACTGGAACTCCTCCTACCTGTCCTCAAGGACGTCCGTGCTAAGAGCACACTCACCCCCGACGGATGGAGGACAGACAGACGCAGACTCAGCAACAAGACTAGCGGCGTAGTCTAGACGACAGTGAGCAGCGAAGTCGACAAGCTCAGCAACTAAGGCAGACGCAGCAGTGGACTCAAAGGAAGGGTCAGTGACAACAGTAGCCAGGAGACGCGTGACAGTAGGGCTGGCAGCACGAAGGGAGTCCGACTCCGGGTCAGCAAGAGCAGGAAGAGAGGACTCTGGAGGAGACGTCATAGGGACACGCAGTGGAGCAGTGGAAGGACGCAGTGCCATCTGGTGCGTGCCTGGGACCGCAGAAGGACGCTGACGCGGAACACGACGACCAGTGCGAGCAGTACGAACAGGCGACGCAGGACGAGACGCAGGCTCACGACGCTCAGCAAGACCTCCAGTAGAACCAGTGTAGGGAGAAGGAGCAGGCAGTGGGGAGGCGGGCTGTAACTGTGACTCGACTGAAAAGGGAGGAGCAGGACCAGTAGAGGGCGGAAGACCAAGAACCTGCTCAAGGAGCGGAACGAAGTACAGCCGTGGCCGCGCAGCACCTCCAGAACCAGCAGGGACAGCACCAGCACCCCCAGCGTCAGCTCCAACAGCTCCAGCAGCTCCACCAGCTGCTCCAATAGCGCCAACTCCAGCACCCACAGGAGCACCGGCTCCAGCAGCACCTCCAGCTCCAGCACCTCCAGCAGCACCTCCAGCAGCACCCCCAGCTCCTGCATCGCCAGTAGCTCCAGCTCCAGCAGAACCACCGGAAGACGAAGCAGCTCCAGCTCCAGTACCTCCAGCAGCACCTACTCCAGCAGCACTGCCAGCTCCAGCACCGCCAGCAGCTCCAGCTCCAGTAGCACCACCAGGCCCGGCAGCTCCAGTACCTCCAGTACGAGCACCTCCGGGACCCGTGGCTCCAGAACCCCCAGCAGCCCCAGCAGCAGAAGGACCTCAAGCCGCAGCAGAACCTCCAGCGCCGGAAGCACCACCAGCTCCAGCAGCACGGCGCCGGCGCCTAGCAAACCACTCGCGCAGCTCCTGCGGAGAGAGTGGCTCCCGCCGGGACGAAGCACCGGAAGGACCTCCAGGCCCAGCACCACCAGACTCCACACGAGTAGGCCCAATACCCTCACGCTCCGCACCCCCAGACTCAGCACCCCTAGGCTCAGCACCCCCAGACTCAGCACCCCCAGACCCGGCACCCGCAGGCTCAGCACCCCTAGCAGCACCAGAGTCAACAGCTACCTCGACAGGCTCGACCGCGTCTACCTGGGACACACCTGAGGGGGCAGGACCCTGAGGGGGGAGGGGGTCTACCGGGGAGGGACCTGGCGCAAGGAAGAGCGGCGGGGGGGGAAGGGGAGCAGTGCGGTAGGGGAAGAGATGGTAGTAGGGAACCGACTCGTCAAACGTGACGTCCTGAGAGGACAAAACACGGCGCGAGGTGGGGTGGTAAAACTGCCAACCAGGCGCGTCAGGGGGGAAGCCAAGGAAGACGCAGGGAACAGCACGGGAGGACAGCTTGTCCGCAGACAAGTCGCGGACGAAAGCTCGAGATCCCCAGACACGGAACGCAGACGCATCGCCAACCTTCCCCGTCCACCGCAGAGCAAGGGAGGTCTCCGGCATGAAGACCCGGGGCTGAAGGTTGATCTGATGCGCCGCGTACTGAACCACGAACGGCCACAGAAAATGGGGAGCAGCCGCATGGATCATGGACGTACGAGCGACGTCCATGACCATGCCAATGCGGCGCTCAGCAATCCCATTTTTCTGTGGAGAGGCCGGAAGCGTGAACGTCTGGCGGATGCCCTCCGCACGACAGAAGGCTCGCAGAAGGTCGGAGGAAAACTCTCCACTTCTGTCGGAGTGTAGACGCAAAACAAAAAAGTCCGAGCCGAAACTCTCTCTGAGCTGGAGACGAGCAGCGCGGATCCAGTCGATCAACACCTCAGTGACCTCACCCTTGCGGCGCAAGGGGAAGACTGTGGTGTAACGCGAGTAGTCGTCAACCACCAGCAGGAAGTAACGCTCATGACCCTGTCCACAGACGCGGGCGGGCCCCACACGTCCATGTGGAGAGTCTGCAGCGGAGCCTCTGTCGGAGGAAACTCGGAGGAGTGAGGAGCGGCGCGCTGCCGTCCCTCGATGCAGGGAACGCAGGTAGGGGCAGGCCCCGGAGGAAGGGGAGGGAGGGACCTGTGGAGACCAGAGACGGGAGGCCATGCCTCGGAGACGAGGCATGGAGGGGTGACCAAGGCGGTGGTGCCAGAGGAGAGTCTGGTGGGACAGGAGGCGACACGAGCAGGGGGCAGACTCAGGACCAGACCTGGACGCTGCAGCAAACACCTGACCTGACGCAGCTACCTGGCCAGACGCAGGAACCGGAGGAGACTCGGTAGTCAGTGTGTACAGGCTTGACCCCGGCTGACGGGTAAACGTGGCCAAGTGTCGGCCCGTCCGAGCACACGTGCAGTGGGTGACTCGCTGACTCGCAGGAGTGAACTGGTCAACCCCCCCATCCTGTAGGTCAGCACCACTCACCAAGTTTGTAGAGAACGAGGGGAGGTAAAAACCTGACAGGGAGCCAGAAGGGGCCGCCGGACACGGTAGGACAGTGGAGTAGTGGCCAAGGACAGGACCCCCTGAGGGGTCTGCCAGGGAGACTGCAACCGGCCGATTGAGCGGCGTGAGTGTGGTGCGGTCTCGAAAGAAGGAGCGGGAGGCCCCTGAGTCAAGAGTGAAGGTGTGTAAGACCGCAGTAGGCGTGGCACTAGAGAGAGCAGACTCACCAGCACCTGGAGCAGGAAACTCACTAGCGCCTAGAGCAGCAGCCTCACCGACACCGGGAGCAGGAGACGCACGAGCACCTAGAGCAGCAGCCTCACCAGTACCTAGAGCAGCAGACTGGATACCGGGGTCAGGCGGCACACACAGGTAACAGGCACCCGCAGCACTAGTAGGCAATGCATACATGGCAGTGAGGATAGCATCATAGTCAAGAGCAAAGATATCCACCCTCTGCCCAAGCAGCTCCACCCAGTCGGGGAGCTCAGCCGCGTCGCCAAACTCTGTACGCCAGGCGTCGATCAGACGGGCGAAGCAGCGGGACTCTGTGTGACCAAACGTCCTGCAAGGCTGACCAGTCCGAGCACCAGTGCGAATGACGTACGGGCAGCGAGCAGTACTCCGTGACCCTCCACGCTGAGCGTACCACTCACGAAGCTGCTGGGGCGAAAGGACCGCGCGCGGACGACGCTGCAGCTACACTTGGCCACTACAAGAAGCTCCCGAACTACTCACTCCAGGACGAGTCCCACTACGGCCACCCTGACAACCCCAACTAGCGTACCACTCACGAAGCTGCTGGGGCGTGAGGGACTCACGCGGACGTCGCTGGAGCTGCATCTGGCCATCGCCAGGAGCAGCAGTAGCAGTAGTAGCAGCGCGGCCACCCCTACAACCCCAACTAGCGTACCACTCACGAAGCTGTTGGGGCGTGAGGGACTCACGCCGACGGCGCTGGAGCTGCATCTGGCCACGCCAAGAGCAGCAGTAGCTGTAGAAAGAGCAGTAGCAGCAGGAGCAACAGTAACAGCAGTACGGGCAAGGCAGTGCTCACCAGTGGCGAGAAGGGCAGGCGTACGACGGCGGCAACGGCGAGGCCGCTACCACTGCTGGGCGAGGGCTCCGCTGCAGCTGCAGGGGCGGCTGCTGCAGGGGCGGCTGCTCCAGGGGCCAGGGGCGGCTGCTACAGGGGCGGCTTCTCCAGGGGCCAGGGGCGGCTGCTCCAGGGGCCAGGGGCGGCTGCTGCAGGGGCGGCTGCTCCAGGGGCCAGGGGCGGCTGCCCCAGGGGCCAGGGGCGGCTGCTGCAGGGGCGGCTGCTCCAGTGGCCAGGGGCGGCTGCTCCAGGGGCCAGGGGCGGCTGCTGCAGGGGAGGCTGCTCCAGGGGCCAGGGGCGGCCGTCCGAAGGTCGGGCGCGGGTTAGGGCAGGGCGCCGCGGCGGGCAGGGGCGACGCCGCGCGGGTCCCGTAGGGGCGTCGCGACGAGCGGGGGCGACGCCCGGGTCCCGTTTGGGCGTCGCGACGCGCAGGAGCTGCGCCTCGCGGGTCCCGCAGGGGCGTCGCGACAAGGCGGGGGCGACGCGTGGGTCCCGCTGAGGCGTCGCGACGAGGCAGGGGCGACACCGGGGTGGCGACGGGGCGGGGCCGCGACTGGCGACGGGGCGGGGCCGCTACGGGCAACGGGGCGGGGCCGCGAAGGGGCCGCGAAGGGGCCGCTAAGGGGCCGCGAAGGGGCCGCGAAGGGGCCGCTAAGGGGCTGCAAAGGGGCCGCTAAGGGGCCGCGAAGGGGCCGCGAAGGTGCCGCGAAGGGGCCGCTAAGGGGCCGCGAAGGGGCCGCGAAGGGGCCGCTAAGGGGCCGCGAAGGGGGCCGCTAAGGGGCCGCAAAAGGGTAGGGCAGGTCAGAGGGCGAAGCGCGCTTCGGGCAGGTGAGGAAAAAAAAAATAATGGTGGGCCCTTAGGAAGAAACGGTCCCACTAGGGAACCCGCTCTATACCATGTGAAGATAGAGGAATGAGAATGACTAAGGAAGAAGTGGGTACAAGTAGGAAACCTAGAAGTGTTGTACCCTATAGTGTCTACCCCACTACAGCCTAGATAGACTATAGCATATAAGTTTGACAAAAAACACTAAAATTCAATGGGTGCACTTATACGAAGCCACAAGCCCACTAGTTTGATTATAAACCCATGGGTGTAACATATGCTGGGGTTATATCCGGGTGATGATGATACTTTGTGTCTGAATGGTTTCATTTGCATCCGCATTAAATTTTCAAGATTCTATGTTGTCTGTTTCTCAGTATACTTCATTAGGCATCCGCAGCAGGAGTAGCTGTGCAGAGGGCGAAGGCCCACGCGATCATTTTGCGGGCAGCATATACGCTAGGTGCGTCCAAAATGGACTAGGTGGATCAATAGAAAGAGGGAGGGGGAAGGTGTTAGAATCCATAAAATAACTGGAGTAGCGGAAATACTCTAGGAAGATAACGACGTCCCTGCAGCGGGGCAATTGGTCACTCAGGAGTAGCACTTCTGGCCTGGCACATGGTGCCATTGCGGCGGCCGAGGGAAAGCCTGACACATGGATGAGAATTGTGTAATAATAGCAAGGCATTACATTCTATTACATAGCAAACGCATAGGGAAAACGGTTACCGAGGTGCAATTGTATAACAGTTGCGCTGCGTCGCTTGGGTTGCCTTGTTACAGTCGCGCTGGCGAAACTTTTTAGCTTCGGCAAGGGCCGGGTATCCTGCCGCGCCCCGTAGGTCAGTTACGCGTGCAGTACACGCGGCCCTTTGTAGATCGCGACTCTTCAGCTGCCACGAGGGTCGCAAACACTGTACGCGGTTGTGCCCCTCTGGCTCGATTGTCCAGTCAACACCCTCGCTATGGCGAGGCTCGTTAGCACACTTTGAACAGTGTACTTCATAATAAAACGTACAAACATATTCGCAACAGAAGGGGGGGGAAGAGGGAGGGAGGTGGGGGCCGACTGTAGATGTTTCAGCAGGGATCGCTTTTTATAGGAATTTGGATTAAGAGATGGTTGCATTTTATGGAAGGGTTTATTAGAGCGTGGAAATTCTATTAACATGTTTGAACAAATGATGTATATGAATAAATGGAAAAAAGGCAGTGAATATGGCATAAGCTTAGGGCTCTGAAAACGAACGAACAAAAAAACTATTGACATTGTTAATAAGTATATTGGATTGAAAGAACGTGGAGCAACAGCTCAGTGGTAAAGCAATCGACTGCAGATCGATAGGTCCCCGGTTTAAACCCGGGTTGCTCCTTTCGTTTGATTCTTTTACTATACTACACAAATAAGTGTGTCACGGTTGTCACAAGTACAAGAAACGTGTTTTGGTACTGCTAGATTCGCGCATTCCTTACCACATTCTTCAACACCTTGTACAGCAGCAGCCGTTGTTCGCCCGTTTCTGCCAACGGGGCTTCGTCGACTTCTCGCGCATTGTTTGACCAAACAACCATGCACCGCTGGCCTGGCCGAGTCAGCCCACGCTTCGGGACTAGCCAGAACCTCGATGCCACCCCAGCACTAGCTAGCTCGCACGCACCACATAACCGTTGCATGTTTTCGCACATAGGTATTCGCTCATGTCTTCGCTCATAATTTGTACTCGTTTTGTCTGAAGTAGAAGGCAGAAAGTAGAAACAAGAAAAGAGGGGTTTGCACTAGCAAGCAGTTGAGTACATATAGGAAACCCTAAATTGGGCTGCACTCGCTATAGAGTACCCCACTGCAGGCTAGACAAATACAACATTCTGACACGTTTGACACCTAGTGCAATCCTCGCTATCTCGTTTCATTGCACTTGTAACACTTCATATCAGAGCCACTTTCCTTTTTGGACCGCGCATCCCCGCACCCAGAGAAATCATTTTTTTTTTTTTTTTTTTTTTTCACTCGAAGGTGCTCACGCCCCTTAGCACCTAGGAGCCGCCGTTCTCGCGTTCTCCGTAAACGTGTGCAGCCACGACTGCGCCCAGAGCTAAGACGAGCCACCGCCCTTCGAAATGGCCGAACATCTCGACGTTACGACACTCACGCAGGAGCATCTAAACGAACTTCTGCAGCAGCTGCGCGAAAATTCTGAAGATATTGCGGCGCTGACGACAGAACAGACGCCATTGCAACACGACATTGCACGGGCATAACAAGCACAGTCATAGACACAAGGCACGCAAAGACAACCAGCACGTCAGGCATCACAACACGGAAGTGTGGGGCAACCCTCGAGCGCAGCTAGTGATGGCGTCGCCCGCAACGACAGAGACGACGACCACGACACGACACATCCCGGAGCGATGAGTGCGTCACGATTTCGGTGCCGATCGGTGAATCAACACTACCGTCACCGATGCCGCTGAAGCTGCAGTGTCCACCCTGCTTCGATCCAAACCAACGGGGTTGTCCGACCGTTCAGGCGTGGTTGTTCATGATGAAAGTATTTTTCGACGCAAAATACGTCTCAGAGGACTCGCCGAAGATTCGTTACGCTGTGTCGCTGTTGCGAGGACCCGCCATGGACTGGTGGCGCGTCATCGTCACGAAGCCGATGGACTCCGCGACTCTATCGACATGGGAAGGATAAACCGGACCCTGGACGCCGTCGTATTTCGTGGAGGTACCCCAATATCGCACGTGGGAAGCATGGTGCAGGTCTTCGCGCTCGATTTGAGCCGATTGCGTCTTCAATCGTGGCGCGTCAGAGGCTCCGCACTTGGTGCCAACTCGGTTCGGTCCAAGACTACACTAGCAGGTTTTTGGCGCTGTGCGAGCAGGTGGGCTATATGCATAAGGGCGAGCGCATCGATCGCTACATCGGCGGCCTGAAACACGAAATCGCCCAAGAAATCCAGCTCCGCAACGCCACTGAATTTTAGGACATCCTCGCAATTTAAACTTGATTTCTTACGCCGACCGAGACCGGGGTCCTACGGCAACAACAGCAACTGGGGACATCGGTCTTGTGGGACGAACGAGCACGCCATGATACGCGCCGTCGCCGAGAATGCCACTGCCGCATTGTTCAAAGGGCGCTGCTTTGCGTGCAACAGCCCGGGGCACCGTAAGAATGAATGTCCGCAAGCCGAGCAGCAGAAATGGACTAAGGAGCAGGGAAACGCTGGCAGTCAGTAGCAGACGGGCCCTCTACTAACAGGTCACCCCGCTCGTCCGACCCAACCGACCCTCACCGAGTGATTGTGCCGGTTCACGCAATCGACCACACCCGGCCGAATAAGGAGGGTACAACGGTAGATAGCCCCATACTGCTTAGTGGGAAAACACAGACAGAGTTAGTTAAAATCTTTGTAGACAGGGGGGCTAGCCACAACCTGATTCCCATAGCACGGAGACTGAAACTGCCACTTGACAGGTGTTTACCTGAGATTGACACACGACTGGTCCACAGCACGCCACTGGCGATACGGGAACGTGTGGACGGAGTTCGGATCCGATGCGGGGGTAATTTCACCTTTACCCTCGACGGGACTGACATTTTACTCGGCCGTGATTGGCTGCGACGACACAATCCGCAAATTGCTTGGACGACGGGTGACTGCACCGTGCGAGTGAAGGGTAACAATATTGCATCGATACTGTTCACACCGAAAAAGGACGGGGGATATCGCTTGTGCATAGATTACCGCGCACTGAACCAAGTTTCCATCAAGTCCCGTTACCCCAATCCCGCGAGCCGACGAACTGATCGACCAACTTCGCACAACTCGGATCATCTCGAATATTGACCTTTGGGGAGGTTACCACCAGATCCGCGTCAATCTGCCCGACTGCCCGAAAACCGCCTCCCGAACCCGCTACGGATCCTTCGAATACATGGTAACGCCCACACGACTTTCCAAATGACCATGGACGAAGCCTTCCGCCCGCTTTTAGATAAGTGCATGATCATCTACTTAGACGACATACTGATTTACAGCCTAGACAGAGTACAGCACCTACAGGACATCGAAGCAGTTTTAAAATATTGAGTGAGAACCGCCTACTGACCAAAGCCTCTAAGTGTGAGTTTCTATAGGATAGGCAGGAGTTTTGGGGGCACGTTATCTCGGCTAGCGGAGTGGAAATAGACCCGAAAAGGATCGCGATGATTCAAGCATGGCACGCACGGACCAACTTGACCGAGTTGCAGAGTTTTCTTGGGTTCGTCAACTATGTGCGATGGTTCGTCCCCGACATGGCGCAGATGACTGCCCCGTTGACCGACCTGTTGAGGAAGGGGGTTGAGTATACGTGGGGGGAGAAAGAGAAAGCTGCCTTCTTGGCCCTTAAAAACATTTTGTGCTCATCGCAGATCCCCACCGCCCGTTCGAGCTCGTCACCGACGCAAGTGACATCGCGGTAGGAGCAGTACTGTTGCAGGACTTCGGGAACGGCCTTCAGCCAATCGCGTACCAGTCCCGCAAACTTCACCCGCCCAAACGTAACTATCCGATATACGACCGCGAGATGCTGGCGATCGTGCACGCGCTCAAAGTGTGGCAGTGCTACCTGATAGGAGCCGACGTTACAGTACGGATAGACCATTGTGTACTGCGGTACCTTCGCGCCCAACCGAATCTCAATCCACGATAGATCCCCTGGTTGGACTATCTGGAGTCCAACTTCCACTACACCGTCACGTACAAGAAAGGAGCGTCGAACATCGCTGACGCACTCACCCCGCTCCATGCACTCTTTTCGGAGGTGTGAGAGGGACGGGTGACCAAGATGGTGGTGCCACCGAACTGTTGGGTGAGTGGGCGAACGACAGGAGCACGGCACAACAACCTGACAAGACGCAGATACTTGGGGAGAAGCGGTGTGTAGTGTGAAGAGACCTGAGCGGGGCTCGTGGCGAAACGTGGCCAGAGTAGCCCCACTGTCCCCGTCTGTGTAGGTCGCAACACACTTGTGCAGTGGAAACCGGGTGTCAACACCTAGGTCCTGAAGGTGTCCAACACCCACCAAGTTCCTGGAGAATGAAGGGATGTGGAAGATCAGTGAGGACACCAGAGAGGACAGATGGGCACGGGAGGGTAGTAGAGATGGAGCAATGAATGGTCCTGAAGTAGGATTAGCCAGTGCAACCAGAACCGGATTAGGAAGCAGTGTGACAGTCATGTGATCGCGGAACAAGCACTGAGACGCACCAGACTGGAGGGGAACAACACGTGGTAGACTACTGCTTCACCTGCTGCTACACGTGCTGCTGCGGCTGTCCCTGATGATGCTGCTGTTATCTCTGATGTGGCTGCTACTGTTGGGACTACTGCTGTTGCTGTGCTGTGGACGAACCAACAAGTCCAGCGTGAAGGGGAACAACACATCAGCAGTTGGTACCTATGGGCTAGTAACTACACAAGCACCTAGACTGGAAGCACGAGCACTTACACTAGCAACAAGCAAGGATCCTAGAGTATGAACGCGCGAGAAAACATATCCAGCAGCACTATAGTCAAGATCAGCATACATCAAAGAAGTAGATCGCAAGGCATCAAGCAACTCTACCTCATACATTTTAAACAACACCAGGCCAAGGGAGCAAGCCAGCGAGGCCCAGTCCGGAGTGGGGCCAAAGCCTTATTGCGCACGGAGGCGGTCCGTGAGCTATGCAAAGCACGCAACAACACCACGCGACGCCCAGCTGGGTGGGCTACCGCCACGTCCAACACCCCCTGATCCACCGAGTCCCCTCTGCTGAGACTACTGCTTCACCTGCTGCTACACGTGCTGTTGCGGCTGTCCCTGATGATGCTGCTGTTGTCTCTGATGTGGCTGCTACTGTTGGGACTACTGCTGTTGCTGTGCTGTGGACCAACCAACAAGTCCAGCACCCCCATCCGTTGGGCCAGGAGGCTCAGTACTAAGTCAAGTGCCACCTCCACTAGACGCACTAGTACCGCCATTACCTCCGCCACCCCCTCCGCCACTACCGCCGCCACCACCCTTCCCCCCTTTCTTACCTCCCCTCACCCACTAGCAACGGACCCCCCACTAGCGACGGATACGGCTGCAGTATGGTTAAAAGCAGGAGACGCAGTAGAGGCAAGAAAAGCAATGAAGGTGGGGAGCTATGGAACAGTACACCCTTGAAAGAGTGGGGGAAATGTGGCGCCAGAACCATAGGCAACAGAGCGGATGTTGCTTTCGATGTCCTTAAGAGTTGTCTCAAGGACGTTCATAGTGAGCTCATAAGGGTGCTTTCGAAGAAGCACATCGTGTACAGGTGCAAGGCGGTCAGGGGAGCTAGTTACTATGAAGTGAATAGTGATACGCATGGGCGGGGGAGCGGCCTCAAGCTGAGCCTCGGTACTAGCAGCACGGTAGCTAGTGTCGAGTGAGCGCATGTGAGTGACAGTGTTAGCAGTGCCCTTAAAAGCGCATAGATCGGGAAAAAGAAACGGCATGAAGAGACAACAAGTGAGGCGGAGGAGGGAGTATCGGGTCTTAATCGCAGCAAGACAATCATTGGCAGATCGAACATAGCTGAAGTGGACCTCCTTAGTCTCGGGGAGAAGGCTGGTGAGGGCAATACGAGCCGCAGCGTCACGAGACTGCCACACCAACAGGGCTATACGGGCCTGAGCAAAGCGCTGCCTGTTTGTAGAAGTCGACACGGGAGGCAGGTAAAGAGGGCGCTCATGTGAAGGCAGGTTACCAGAGCTTGCGCCAAGAGCGTGTCAGCATCCTGGCACTAACTCTGTAGGTACAGCTCGGTGCGGAGGAGCCAGGTGGGGAAGTCTAGTGGCCTACCCTCCGCATCAAATTGAAGGTTGCGAGGGGTCACCATAGCGACTTCATGGAAGACTAGGAATGGTCGCGGCTAGAAGTGAACGATGAATTGAGGTCTGAGGGCTAGTCTAGAAATTCACGAAGCGAGGAACCAACGAAGAAAGAAGCACTAGCCTAGAAACACCAGCCACAACTAGGGGTGAAGCCTAAGCTGCACTAGGAGACTCGACTGCAGCTGCCTGCCGCCACGGGAAACTCCTATGGTAATAGGCGCAGGGAAGGACAGCATGCACGAGTGGGATAGTGGGCGCCGCTGGCGCTACGTGTTAGGTTGTGTGTAAGAGTGATGCAGCTGCTGGCGCGTTAGGCGTTGCATGTGCAGCTACTGTGGTGCACGCGGGTGCTGCTGTGCGCGCTTCAAAGGCTGCACGTGCAGCTGCTTGCTGCATGAGCACGGATGTGCACGCGGTTGCAGCGGCATGTGCAAATGCTGCTGTGCGAGCTGCAGATGCTGTGCGTGCGGCTGCCACACGTGTGACTGCAGCTCCGCACGCGTGGCTGCTGGTGCGCGTGCGGCTGCGTGTGCAGCTGTGCAAGTGCACGGCCGCGATTAGGCTGTTGGATGCACGTCATTCTGAGTGCATGTCATCCTAACGTCCTGCTGAGTGCTCGTGCTTTTCATGCGGCTGCTGGACGTTTTTACTTGGTTCTCACTCTATAGACCATCTTAACGACTGATTCAACTTGGAGATGGTAGCTAAGCCTAAGGCGCAACTTTCTACTGAGCGGATTTGCGTTTAATTGAGTAATGAGTTCGTCGTAAGCTCTCAAAGTGACGGATCCTGAACAACAAGTGGTATCAGAGCGGGTAGTCGACTTTGAGACGACGAATCGTCGTAAATTCTCAACCAATGTTGTCGAGTGAGACCTTTTTCTAGTAGCTCTGCTCGCGAACGTTCGATTGGTGGTCAAACCGCGTTCTAATTCGAAGTATCTAGTCCGCGACGGCGATTTTCGTAGAATCGAAATTTCTGGCAGAATTCTCTCCAAACGATTTCTCAAGTTTCCACCGTTCATAAGGCCTCAATATGGTTGGTACGAACTCCGGAGGTGCTAGTGGCGAGATGGATAGAAGTAGAGAGGCTGGAGAGCAGGGGGGAGTTGCTGGTGGAGGAGTAGGGACTCACCAACCAGCCAACCCTACGCTACCTACTTCTTCTACACCATCTCCTACTACCGTGGATCCTGTGAAAGCTTTCTCTATTGAGAAATTCATGGGGGAGGACTACGAGCACTGGAGTTTCCGCATGAGGCTGATGTATACCCAATACAAGCTATTGGATTTGGTGGAGGGGAAGGAGAAGATGCCGGAGGCCGCGGAGCTGAAAGGAGCGTGGATGAAGCGATCGTTTGACGCGTACATGCTAATGGTGCAAGCGGTTGGCGGACGACAACTTGACCACATCAAGGACCTCTTGGGTGATCCAGAGTGTGGCCCCAAGGCTTGGAGGAAGCTTCTGGATGTGCACTCACCGACACATGCTACCGGCATCGTGCTACTCGCGCGGCGGCTGCGCGACATCAAGTTCGTTGATGGAGAGCCGATGCAACCGGTGTTGGATGAGATGCGCGACATCTTCACGAAGCTCCAAGGAGGCGGTGTGGTGTACCCGGAGCTCGTGCAATGCGTGGAGATCGTGATACGGTTGCCGGAGTCATGGTCTGCCCTAGCGATCAACCTCAACTCCCAACAACCCCAATGGAGCGTGGATTACATTCGCGCGCGCATCCTAGAGGAGGACTTGCGGCGGCGGAGTGTGGAGCGCTCGGAGGAGGGGGCTGGTTATGGAGTTGGAGGTGGAAAAAGTGGCTTCAAGAAGAAGTGGAAGGGCAAGAACAAGGATAACCCTAAGGAGTATGGCGGCGGGGGTCAAGGGGAGGTGTGCTTCTACTGCAAGAAGCGCGGACATCGTTGGCGGAAGTGCTACCAACGACCCAAGGATTGGACCCCGCCTTCATCAAGCAACCAGCGTGGTGGCACGAGGAGTGGGGGAGTCATGGGAGCTAGTGGAGAGGAGAAGGATGAGGAGAAAGGTGGCAAATCTGAGGAGCGGAAGGCCGGGTTCTTCTTCTTCGTGAACGAAGGCGCAACCGACCACGCTATGGCTGCCAAGGTTCTCCTACACCCCCTCACCCATTGGGTGATTGACTCAGGGAGCTCTTGGCACATGACTCCTCGTGCGGAACTACTTGATGAGATTGAGCCCGCACCCATCTCTTCAGTCACATCCGCGACGGGCGCCAAGGCCAAGGTCATGGGCATGGGATGCGCCAAGTTCATGGGAGCGGATGGAGAGCTCGTGGGGCTGAAGAAGGTGCTGTGGGTGCCGGACTTGTGCGCGAACCTGATTTCTACCGGCCGGTTGGGAGATGCGGGTGTGAACACCGAGACGATTGGCTCGGAGCGCTATCGTGCCTACAACGATGAGCGCCTCATTTGGGACCTGCAGTGGGAGATGTCCACAAGCGGATGTGGCAGATCCCGGTCCTCCCTTGGCGGAAATCGGGCAAGACGGCAGCGGCGGCATCTATGGAGGAGAGTGTCACCGAGGAGGAGCAGCAAGGTGTGCAAGGAGAGGAGCTGATTGGAGGAAGCGCGGCGGTGAAGGCGTCGGCTACCTCGGGCCAAGCGGATTGGGAGACTTGGCATCGGTGGCTCGCACACGTGGCTGTTTCCACATTGGAGGTGATGCACAAGGAGAAGTGCGTGCATGGGCTGCAACTGCAAGGAGATGGCGCTCACTATGGCAGCTGCGAGGCGTGCATGCAAAACAAGTTTGCGCGGTTCCCGTTCCCACGAGCGGAGGGATCAGCAAAGGCACCATTGGAGGTGGTGCACATGGACCTGGTGGGTCCTATGAGGACTGAGGGGACTGGGGGAGTGCTGTACTTCCTCACCATGGTGGACGAATGGAGCCGTTTCACGTGGGCACGTCCCTTGTCCAAGAAGAGCGATGCTGCAGCGGCAATCAAGGAGGATTGGTTGCCGATGATGGAGCGGCAAGCGATGCGGCTGGTGAAGGTGCTGAGGAGCGACCGAGGTGGAGAGTTCCTTGGAGCGGAATTCACCAAGTTCCTCAAGAGAAATGGCATCCGACATCAGCTGACCTGCCCTGGAACACCGCAGCAGAACGGCATTGCTGAGCGTGCCAACCGGACTATTGGCGAGGCGGCTAAGACCTTGTTGGGGGCTGCTGGGATGCCCTACAAGTTCTGGCCTGATGCCGTTCGCCATGTCATCACGGTCAAGAACAGGGTCTTGACGCATGTTGGCGACAAGCATTGGGTGCCGTACGAGCGTTGGCTTGGGAAGAAGCCATCTATTGACATGCTGCGTGTGTGGGGCTGCATAGGGCTTGTGATGGTGCCTAAGGAGCAGAGGCACAAGCTGGAAGTTGCTGCTGTGTGGGCTGTCCATCTTGGGATGGCTCCTGACTCGAAGGGGTGGCTGATGTGGGACCCCAAGAGCAAGAAGTCGCTGGTCAGCCGTGACGTCAAGTTTGTGGAGGACGTCATGTACAAGGACTGGCAGCAGCAGCAGCAGGTGCAGATTGGCTTGCGTCTGCAGGAGATTGAGCGGTCTGCAGTGGAGGAGGTTCAGCTGCACCTTGAGGATCTCCCTGGGTCAGAGCTGACCAGTGACCACAGTGGCGGTGGTGAGCAGCAATGCGCTGGTCCTGCTGCGGAGGAGGGGTTGGAGGATGAGTCGGCACGTGTGGACTCACCATCTCAGCCCGAGCCTGCTGCAAACGCCAAGGTCACCAAGAGGAGTGTGCAGAGAGGAGCTTCAGCACATGGGCAGCAGATTGCAACCCGCGAGAAAAGAGTGGCAGCAGCACCCTCAAGGCTGAAGTATAGCCGTTTGGGAGGACCCAAGCAAGGTGCCATGGCGGTTCAGGCGGATGAGGGAGAGGATGAGGAGATGGCGTTCTGTTTCTTCACACCTTTGCCTGGAGAACCAGCCACATTGGAGGAGGCACTGAGTGGACCCCAAAAGGAGGAGTGGAAGGCTGCCATGGATGCGGAGTTCAACAGTCTCATTGAGAATGGGACTTGGGAGCTTGTTGAGTTACCCGAGGGGCGACGGCCGATCAGCAGCAAGTGGGTCTTCAAGGTGAAGAGTGGAGCTGATGGTGCGTTGGAGCAGTTCAAGAGCTGCTTGGTCGCCAAGGGTTTTCAGCAGAAGGAGAAGGTCGACTTCGGGGAGATCTTCGCTCCCGTTGCTAAGCCAGTGACATTGAGGACTTTGATGGCTGGCGCAGCTGTGAAGGGATGGCACGTGAAGCAGATGGATATCACCACTGCGTTCCTCAATGGAATACTGCTGGAGGATATCTACATGGCGCAGCCCGACGGCTACGAGGATGGGACCAGCCGGGTGTGCAAGCTTAAGAAGGCCATCTATGGCCTTAAGCAAGCGCCTAGGTGTTGGTACGAGAAGCTGGAGGAGGTGCTGCTGGGTGGAGGCTTCAAGACGTCCCAGGCGGATCACAGCTTGTTTCTGCTTGGAGAGGGGGAGCAGTTGCTTTTGCTGCTGGTATATGTCGATGACATACTGCTGTTCTCACCCTCCATGGAGCAGATTGAGAGGACACAGAAGCTGCTGATGGACAACTTCAAGTGCAAGATGCTGGGGGATGTCCACTACTACTTGGGGCTGCAGATTGAGAGGGATGTTGAGAGGAGGTGGCTGAAGGTGCATCAGACACACTACATCTCTGGTATCATGGAGCGGTATGGTGTGACTGGGGGTCGCACTGTGATGACACCGTTCCCTGCAGGCTTCAAATTGAAGAAGGCAGCTGAGGAGGATGATGTGCTTGAGGATGAGCAGCAGAATGAGTACCAGTCACTCATTGGGAGTGTGATGTATGCAGCTGTGCATACGCGACCTGATGCTTCATTCGGAGTGGGGCAGCTAGCCAGAGTTGTGCAACGGCCCACTGTGGAGCAGTTGGAGGTGGCAAAGCGCTTGGTGCGCTACCTTGGATCAACGGCATCTGCTGGTGTTCAGTTTTCAGCTGGCGGCCAGCTGAAACAGATTGGAGCAGATGGGATCACGCCTGGAACCTTGAAGCTGTCGTGCTTCACCGACGCCACATGGGCCTCAGAGGATGAGGATCAGTCATCAGTTGGCGGCTTTGTGTGCATGGTCGGAGGTGGACCAGTGAGCTGGAGGTCCAAGAAGCAGAGTGAGATTGCTCAGTCTTCCGGAGAGGCAGAGTACATGGCGATGTACCATGCCATCAAGGAGATCGTGCTCCTGAGGAAGCTGCTGGAGGACATGGGAGCTGAACAGGAGGGACCTACACCACTTTTCTCCGACAGCGAGGCTGCTATTGGCATGGCCAATAATCCTATCCTGAATGGGCTGAACAAGCACATGAAGATTAAGTGGCACTGGGTGAGGCAGATGGTGAAGGAGGGAGCTGTTGAGCTTCACCATGTGAAGGCTAGCAAGCAGGCGGCAGATTTTCTCACCAAGAGACTTCCCGAGAGCGCACATTGGAAGTGTGCTAAGATGTGTGGCATGGCATTGCACTAGTGAGGGCAGCAGTATCATGAATGCATGTGTGATTGCGTGCATGAGAGTTTGCATTTGTGTGAGTGTGTGTGCATGCAGTCCATTAGTCTGAGGGGGAGTTTGTTGGATGCACGTCATTCTGAGTGCATGTCATCCTAACGTCCTGCTGAGTGCTCGTGCTTTTCATGCGGCTGCTGGACGTTTTTACTTGGTTCTCACTCTATAGACCATCTTAACGACTGATTCAACTTGGAGATGGTAGCTAAGCCTAAGGCGCAACTTCCTACCGAGCGGATTTGCGTTTAGTTGAGTAATGAGTTCGTCGTAAGCTTTCAAAGTGACGGATCCTGAACAACATAGGCGTGCACGACTGCCCGGAGGAGTGCGTGGCTACGCGGAGGCGTGCGCGGATGCGTGCGTGCAGCTGCATGCACGCAGCTGCGTGCGTGCGGCTGCGCTTGCGCGCCTGTGCCGGGCTGCTTGTGTGCAGCTGCGTGTGTGCGGCTGCGTGCGTGCGGTTACGCGGTCGTGGTAGTGCGCCGCTGATTGTATGCGGGGCAGGGCAGCGCGCGGGACGAGGACATAGCGCGGCAAGTAACGTGGCAGAACGGGACGAAATGGGACGGGGCGGACTAATCGAGGTTCCTAGGAACTACCTAGCCGACAACGATGGTTCAAGAACCATCCAATTGTGAGATTGTAAGGATTTTTTCCGATTCCTTACTTGGTCATTTCATACACGTACAGCTCGACCTTCGGAAGACCAGGCTTGGTCTGAAGACCTCGCCTCACGAACGTACTTTGCGCCCTCTTCAAGCTTTGGCAACCCCGAACCAGCACCCAACCATCGCGACCCCGCAGACCCCGCCTATCTGTGCTCGGCTTCCTTATTTTTTTGTAGTATTTGTAATTACTTCCATGATATCGCATTTGGCGCTCTCTTTTTACTGTACAACTCATCACACTCGGTATCATAACTACTTTTCTATGTTACTCTCGCGTTTCTGGGGTAGTTTGTGGAAAGGCAGCTATAGTCTTGGTGGGCTGAGAAGCGGTCGGCCTGTGAAATAGATACGATTATATCACCCTGGCTGCGATAGAGTTCACGCCTTAACAAATTGCTAATAACCCCTGCACGTTCGACAAAGCCTAAGAAACATGGATCACGCAGAGTTGAACAAGATGATGCAACAGTTTCAAGCTATGCGAGCTGGCATGCAGACACTATTTGTGGAGGTCGAGCGCATGAGGGAAGAAAACGTTGGTCTACGCCAGGCACGTGGTGAAGCGCGCGGGGAATCGTCCGTCATGGAGGAAGCGAGTGGAAGCACTACGCTGAACGAGGCCATTATCAGCGAGTTGGAGGGCTCGATGGATGCTTCAGAAGAGAGGCGGGCACCACAATTAGGAGCCACATCAACACCGGTAATAGTAGCAGCGACAGTACCGACGGCAGCGGCAGTCTCAACAATTATCAAGATAAAGCCGACGAACCCGCCCCCGTTCAACCCAGGTGACAAGTCTGTCATTGTTTCAGGGCAGTTATTCGGGGTGGAGGTGTACTTTCAATGCTGGCTATGTTAACCACGATACCGCCCGCATGAATTTTGCGTTTTCAATGTAGTGCGGAGCTGCGTTTGAGTGGTGGCGGCGAATGCTGCAATCGGAGGGGACTTTGGTAGGGACGACTTGTGCGTACAACGGGGCTTCAACACATGCCATGCAACAAGTAGAATCAATCTTCGGAATGGCCACGATATGCACATGGAAGGAGTGGGGCGCCGCCTTGCAAACCAGATTCGAACATGTATCTGCCTCGGATTCTGCTCGTATGAAGCTGCGTGCCTGGATTCAGCTGAATTTGGTCCAAGACTACATAGCGACGTTCTGCAATTTGGCTGCAAGTGGACGATCTGAGCAACGCGGAGCGGCTTGACAGATACGTCGCAGACCTCAACTATGAAACACTGTTTGAGGTGCGACGCACACGACCGCGCAACTTCAACGATTACGTCGTGTTGGCCAAATCAACGGACGCGCTGATGTAGTGGGCAAGAGTGAGTTTCCTGGAGGGCACTCGATTTCGTGGATCGACTCAGCAGCCTACGACCAAATGCGTGGATGCTCCGAGGCAAGCCTTATGGCCGTGGTTTTTTTGCAACCAACTAGGCCACTTGAAGAAAGACTGCCCAAAGCTGAAATGGGGGAAGAAGAATGACGGAGAAGGGTCGGGAAAAGAGACGAGACACTAGCATGTTGGTACCCTACTGACGAGACCCTGATGCCCGGAAATCACAATTGACAACGAATTGTCATACTGATACGGGCTAACGACCGCAATCGGACGAAAAATGTGGATGAACATGTGGATCACCCTGTGCTGGTGGTAGGAAGGGTTAACGGTTATGATGGTGGGGCTAGTCACAGCCTCATCAACTTGTCAACGGCCAAAACAATCGTGGTGAAGTTGAGTAGGTGTCTGCCAGAAATTGATGCGTGAATGGTGGACAAGGCATCACTGGCCATCCGGGATGACGCACGAAAATATCGGATGAAGTGTGGCGCTGATTTCGGGTTTGGCATGAAGATGCTTGCGACAACATTGGACGGCTGCGATGTGTTACTGGGGCGCGATTGGTTGCAACGATTCAAACCGACGATCGAAACACGAGGCAAGTGACACTCCCAAAATGGACGGGCCCAGAGCCGGTGACGACACTTGTCAACGGCGTCACTATGCGGCGAGCAATCAGAAGGTGGGCACCAGGCTATGCTGTACATTTGTACGAGGTGGGAGTTTCCAAAAAAATTGCCGACATTGACACGCTTCGTGCATTTGCACCCAAGGACTTGACGAGCAACATTCACAGGTATCCCGAGATTTTAGCGGATGACCTTCCCGACGGCTTGCCACCTCAAGGTCTGGAAGACCACATGATCCAGCTGGAGCTCAACGCGCAACCAACCGTTTCGACGCAGTGGCGGCTGAGCCAACCAGAGCTCGACAAGTTGAGGAGCCAGCTGGACTACCTCCTTACCAAGGGTTTGATTCGGACAAGCACGTCCCCATTCGCAACACCGATACTGTTCACGCTGTAGGACGGAGGCGCACGCGTATCAATTATCGGGCGCCAAATCGGGTCACTATAAAGCCGCGCTAACCAATTCCGTGAGTGAACAACTTGCTGGATCAGCTTCGCGGGGCTCGCTTCTTCTCGAAGATTGACTTGCGATATGGCTACCATCAAATTCGCGTGTTTGCCAGCAACTACCCAAAGATCACATTTTGCATACAATACGTCAGTTATGAATATGCAGCACACCATGTACGGGGTGTTCCGGACCTGCTCGACAAAATAATCATCGTTTACGTGGACAACATTTTGGTGTACAGCAGGACTTGGAAAGAACATTTTCGAGAATTGGAGGTGTTGCGGCGCTTACAAGGGAACCGACTGATTACGAAGGGCTCCAAGTGCGAGTTCTTGAAGTCAAAAGTAGAGTTTCTAGGGCAGTGGTTTCAGGGGAGGGTACTTAGATTGACCCTCGTAAAGTGATGGCAATGTCGCAATGGAAACCACAGACGAACGTCTCAGAGCTGCAAAGTTTCCTCGGGTTTGTGAATTACGTCCGTCGGTTTGTACCGAATATAGCGGGGGTAACCAAGCCACTAACCGACCTTCTGCACAAGGACGTTTCTTTCTCGTGGGGGAAGAGAGAATAGTCGACCTTCGACGAGCTAAAAAAAAAAATTGAGTTCACCCCCGGTACTTCGGCTCGTGGACCCAACTCGACCATTCGAAGTCGTAACGGACGCCAGCGAGTTTGAGAAAGGTGCTGCAACCCATCGCGTATGAATCACGCAAGATGAAGCCACCCGAGTGCAACCACAAGGTTCACGACAAAGAAATGCTAGCCATTGTATATGCATTCCGAAGCTGGCGCTGCTACCTGACGGGAGCCGACGTAACGATACTAGCATATCACAAGTTACTACAGTACCCGCGAGCCCAACCACTGCTCAACCCGCGACAAATCAAGTGGTTGCATTTTTTTTTTAGTCCAACTTCCGCTACGTCATCACGTACAAAAAGGGCGCCAACAACATCGCCGACGCCCTGACCTGACCATTGTCAGAACTATATTGTAGGCTATAGTGGGGTAGACAATATGGGGTACAACTCTTTTAGGTTTTCATACTTGTACTCACCTGCTTTCTAGTTCGTTCATTCCTCGTACTATTCTCACATGGTATAGAGCGGGTTCCCTAGTGGGACCGTTTTTTTCTAAGGGCTCACCGCTAATTTTTTTTTTCCTGCCCTGCCCGTAGCGCGCTCCTGCCCCTGTCGAGCACCTCGCGCCTCCCTCACCTGCGCCCCGTGCGCCTATCCTGCCGTCGCGGCCCTGCCTGGTGCTGTCGCGACCCTGTCGTCGCGGCCCCTGCCGTCGCGGCCCCTGCCGTCGCGGCCCCTGTCGTTGCGGCCCCTGTCGTCGCGGCCCCTGCCGTCCCGGCCCCTGCCGTCGCGGCCCCTGCAGTCGCGGCCTCTGCCGTCGCGGCCCTGTTGAAGCCGCCGCGGCCCTGCCGCCCTGCCGTCGCAGCCCTGCCGCCAGGCCCTTACGGACCTGCCGCCCTGCCGTAGCGGCCCTCCCTGGAGCCGTCGCGGCCCTGCCCTGCCGTCGCGGCCCCGCCGCCCTGCTGTCGCGGCCCTGCCGTCGCGGCCCTCCCTGAAGCCGCCCTGCTGTCGCGGCCCTGCTTGGAGCCGTCGCGGCCCTGCCTGCCGCCGCCGCCGCCGCGACCCATCCTACCGCCGCTGTTGTGGCCCTGCCTACAGCCGCCGTCGCTGCGGCCCTACCCTGCGCCCGCATCGCCGCCCTACACTGCCGCCTCGTCGCGGCCCTGCCTGACGCCGCCCTGACCTTCGGCGCGCCACGGCCCTGCCCTTCCAGCTGCGGCCCTACCCCAGTCCCGCCCTGGTAAGCGCACTGCTGCACCCGCGCCGCCCTGCTGAGCCGCGCAGCCTTGCCGAGCCGCGCCGCCCTGCGGAGCCGCGCCGCCAAGTCGCGCTGCTCTTGCTACTGCTGCTGCTACTACTGCTACTGCTCCTGCTACTGCTATCATGGCTACCCCTAATGTACTTACCTTCGATGCTGAGGGTCGGGCAGTTGATTTCGAGGTCTGGGTCGATAATCTGCAGCTGTTTCTGTAGTGCGATAGCAAGGACGGAGTCTCGCTTTTTGATCTCACGTCTGGCGCCTCTGCTGCACCTGCTGCCGATGCTGACAATACTGTTCGCTCGCAGTGGACCACGCGCGATGCTGCTGCCCGTCTTGCTATTCGTAGTCACCTGCCGTCTGCTGAGCGCTCGCACTTTAGCCAGTATAAGACCGCTAGGACTCTGTACGACGCTGTTGTTGCACGCTACTCCTCCCCTGCCACTGCTGCCCTTAGCCGCCTCATGCTGTCGTACCTGTTCCCTGACCTAGCTGCTTTTTCCACAGTTGCTAACCTCATTACGCACCTCTGCACTAGTGACACCCGCTACTGCGCTGCGCTTCCTGCCGAGTTCTGCGCCGCGAACCCCCCCCCTATGGACATCACTCTCTACTACCTTGTCACCCGGCTCCCTGACTCCCTTCGCTCGGTCTGGGACCACTTCCTCTCCCTTTGCCCCACCACGCTCACTGTTGACCTCCTCGAGGAGCGCCTCCTTGTAGCTGAGAAGAGTATAGTCGCTGTAGGAGCCTCTCGTGGTGACCCTCGTGCCCCTTTCTTTGAGGGGTGCTCCCCTGTTCCCCTTTTGCCTTCTGTTGCCTCTGCTGCTGCTGTCGACCTCGTTGGCACCGAGCCGGTCGGCGCTGCGTCTGCTCCTAGTGGGAGGCGACGCAGCGGCAGGAGCAAGGGGGGCAAGGGTGCTGGAGGAGACGGTGGGGGCGGCGGTGGTGGCGGTGGAGGCGGCGGAGGGGGTGGGGGTGGAGGTGGGGGTGGTGGCGGGAGTGGGGGCTTCGGTAGCGATGGTGGGGGTGGAGGCGGCGGCGGCAGCGGCAGTGGGAGTGGCGGCGGCGGTGGTGCTGGTCGGGGTGGCGCTGTGCAGCGTGGAGGCTTTGGTGGTGGCCAGCGCCAGCAGCAGCAGCGTTCTCGTAAGACCCTGTCGCCCCACCAGCTTCGTGAGTGGTACGCGGGGCGTGGGAGGTCTGGGGCTGCTGGTCCCTGTGCTTACGTTCTCCGCACCGGCAAGCGCAGTGGGGAGACGTGCGGAGGGCCGCACGCCACGCAGCGCTGTTTTGGCCGCCTGACTGACGCCTGGCGTGCACAGTTTCCTGACTCCACTGAGACCCCACGCTGGGGTGATCTGCTTAAGTCGAGGGTTGCTATTTTTGATCTTGATTATGATGCTATCCTTGCTGCTATGTATGCTGTGTCTATTAGTGCTGAGGGTGACTATTACCTGTGTGTTCCGCCCGACCCGGGCATTGAAGCTACTGCTCTAGGTGCTAGTGAGTCTGCTGCTCCAGGTGCTGGTGAGTCTGCTGCCCCAGGTGCTGGTGAGTCTGCTCTCTCTGGTACTGCGCATGCTACGGCCTTGCACACTTTCACCCTTGACTCGGGTGCTTCCCGCTCTTTCTTTCGCGACTGCACCACACTCTCGCCGCTCAGTCGGCCAGTGGCAGTCTCTCTGGCTAACCCCTCTGGGGGTCCGGTCCTTGCACACTCCTCCACGGTCCTGCCGTGTCCGGCGGTCCCGTCTGGCTCTCTGTTTGGCCTCCACCTCCCCTCGTTCTCCACGAACTTGGTGAGTGGAGCTGACCTTCAGGACGCGTGGGTTGACCAGTTCACTCCTGGAGGTCAGCGGGTGACCCACTGTTCATGTACTCGGACGGGCCGGCACCTGGCCACGTTCACCCGTCAGCCTGGGTCGAGCCTGTACACCCTGACTACCGTGTCTCCTCCGGTTGCTGAGTCTGGTCAGGTAGCTGCGTCGGGTCAGGTGTTTGCTACAGCGTCCCGGTCTGGTCCTAAGTCTGCCCCCTGCTCGTGTCGCCTCCTTTCTCACCAGACTCTCCTCTGGCACCACTGCCTTGGTCACCCCTCCCTGCCTCGTCTCCGAGGCATGGCCTCCGGTGTGCTTGTCTCTGGTCTTCCCCGGTCTCTCCCTCCCCTTCCCCCGGGGCCTGCCCCTACCTGCGTTCCTTGCGTCGAGGGGCAGCAGCGCGCTGCTTCTCACTCCTCCGAGTTCCCTCCGACGGAGGCTCCCCTGCAGACGCTTCACATGGACGTGTGGGGCCCAGCCCACGTCCGTGGACAGGGTCACGAGCGCTACTTTCTGCTGGTCATTGACGACTACTCACGTTACACCACAGTCTTCCCCTTGCGCCGCAAGGGTGAGGTCACTGAGGTGCTGATCGACTGGATCCGCGCTGCCCGTCGTCAGCTCAGCGAGAGTTTCGGCTCGGACCTTCCTGTTCTGCGTCTGCACTTCGACAGAGGTGGAGAGTTTTCCTCCGACCTTCTGCGGGCCTTCTGTCGTGCGGAGGGGATCCGACAGATGTTCACGCTTCCGGCCTCTCCACAGCAAAATGGGATTGCTGAGCGCCGCTCGTACGTCCATGATCCATGCGGCTGCTCCCCATTTTCTGTGGCCGTTCGCGATTCAGTACGCGGCGCATCAGATCAACCTCCAGCCTCGGGTCTCCATGCCGGAGACCACACCTACTCTACGGTGGACGGGGAAGGTTGGCGATGCGTCTGCGTTCTGTGTCTGGGGATCTCGAGCTTTCGTCCGCGACTTGTCTGCGGACAAGCTGTCCTCCCGTGTTGTTCCCTGCGTCTTCCTTGGCTTCCCCCCTGACGCGCCTGGTTGGCTTCACCCCTGACGCATCTCGCGCCGTGTTCTGTCCTCTCAGGACGTCACGTTTGACGAGTCGGCTCCTTACTACCGTCTCTTCCCCTACCGCACTGCCCCCCTCCCCCCCCCCGCCGCTCTTCCTCGCGCCAGGTCCTCCCCCGATAGACCCCCTCCCCCCTCAGGGTCCTGCCCCCTTAGGTGTGTCCCAGGTAGACGCAGTCGAGCCTGTCGAGGTAGCTGTTGACTCTGGTGCTGCTAGGGGTGCTGAGCCTGTGGGTGCCGGGTCTGGGGGTGGTGAGCCTGAGCGTGCGGAGCTTGGGGGTGCTGAGTTTGGGGGTGCTGAGCGTGGGGGTGCTGAGTCTGGGGGTGCTGAGCCTGGGGTTGCTGAGTCTGGGGGTGCGGAGCCTGAGGGTGCTGAGCCTGCGCGTGTGGAGTCTGGAGATGCTTCGTCCCGTCGGGAGCCACTCTCTCCACAGCAGCTGCGCGAGTGGTTTGCTCGGCGCTGGAGTCGTGCTGCTGGAGCTGGTGCTGCTACGCGCGCTTGAGGTCCTGCTGCTGCTGGAGCTGCTGGGGGTTCTGGAGCCACGGGTCCCGGAGGTGCTCGTACTGGAGGTACTGGAGCTGCTGGGTCTGGTGGTGCTGCTGGAGCTGGAGCTGCTGGAGGTACTGGCGCTGGAGCTGCTGGAGCTGCTGGGGCTTCTGGTGGTGCTGCTGGAGCTGGAGGTGCTGCTGGAGCCGGTGCTCTTGTGGGTGCTGGAGTTGGCGCTACAAATGTTCTCGATTAGAGTCCCAATAAAAAACACGCGCGCTGCGGGCCTTTGTGGAAAACTCACAAACCCCGGGCAAAAGAGAACTTTTAGTCCCATAAAAGGAAAATTGCATGAAGAGTGATTTTCCTTTGCTACTATTCGTGTTTTTCTGTCACATACGTACATTCGGACTACGCTGTCCTCAACTTCTCGTCGCACGGTTCGCCGCGTTGATCAGTGTCGCAGGACAAACGGGCAGAAAAATACAAAATAAATTATGTTTAAGGCCGAAATGAAGACAACATTTTTTGTTTTACACTGTAAGCGAGATTAATGAGATGGCATCGTCGGAGCTCGCGGGGAACCGCACGACAGGATGTAGATGCAAGAGAGGTCAAGATAACCAGACAAACACAACTGCTAGCACTAAACATTGAATCAAAACTTCCGTTCGTTTTATTTTCTCTTATTGTTCTGACAGGTTCGATTTGCGTCCTTTGATTGGCTGCAGAACTGATTCGCGCAATGATTCAGTCAAGATGCAAGATTTCCCGCCAAAAATGGGACTGTAGAGGAGGGGATACACCTAGGACTTATGTGAAAAATCTACTCGTTGAGGAAATGGGACTCTTTTAGGAAGGGCCTCTAAGCCAGAACATCTGTACTGGAGCTGCTGGAGGCGCTGCTGGAGCTGGTGGTGCTGCTGGAGCTGGTGGTGCTACTAGAGTTGGAGCTCTCGCTGAGGGTGCTGGTGTCAGAGGTCCACTGGTGATCCCCGATTGATCCTAGGGAAGGGTTACAGGCTCGTTGTCCTGGGGGGTTATGGGCGCACTGACCCGCTACTTAACAAGCCCTTTTATCCCAATGGTCTAGTGGTTGGGATTCTGACATGGTATCAGAGCGAAGGTCTCGGGTTCGAATCCCAGTGTGTGCACTTCGGGCATCCCAGTGCGGGGGGGTGTCAGAGGTCCACTGGTGATCCCCGATTGATCCTAGGGAAGGGTTACAGGCTCGTTGTCCTGGGGGGTTATGGGCGCACTGACCCGCTACTTAACAAGCCCTTTTATCCCAATGGTCTAGTGGTTGGGATTCTGACAGCTGGTGCTGTCCCTGCTGGTTCTGGAGGTGCTGCGCGGCCGCGGCAGTATTTTGTTCCGCTCCTTTAGCAGGTTCTTGGTCTCCCGCCTTCTACTGGTCCCGCTCCTTCCTTAGAGTGTCCACAGCCTGTCCAGTCGCAGTCACCGTTACAGCCCGCCTCCCCACTTCCTGCTCCTTCTCCTTACACTGGTCCGACCAGAGGTCTTGCGGAGCGTCGTGAGCCTGAGTTTCGTCCTGTGCCGCCTGAGTCTCGTCCTGCGTCGCCTGTTCGTGCTGCTCGCACTAGTCGTCGTGGTTCGCGTCAGCGTCCTCCTCCTGTCCCTGGCACGCACCAGATGACTCTGCGTCTTTCCACTGCTCCGCAGCGTGTCCCTCTGCCGTCTCCTCCTGCGTCCTCTCTTCCTGCCCTTTCTGACCCGGAGTCTGACTCCCTTCGTGCTGCTAGTCCTACTCTCACGCGTCTCCTGGCCACTGTTGTCACTGACCCTTCCTTTGAGTCCAGTGCTGCGTCTGCCTTAGTTGCTGAGCTTGTCGACTTTGCTGCTCGCTGTCGTCTAGACTACGCCACGAGTCTTGTTGCTGAGTCTGAGTCTGTCTGTCCTCCGTCCGTCGGGGGTGAGTGTGCTCTTGGCACGGACGTCCTTGAGGACACGCAGGAGGACTTTGAGTGCTTTGCAGCTGCTGTACCTCATCTCATGTCCATGCTGATTGCACCTGAGGGAGACCCGGTTGCACCAGACATCCCGACCTTGCGCTCTTACGCAGAGGCGATAGAGGGTCCCTACTCATCCTGGAAGTCCACAGGCACCTACGTCGTCGAGGTTCCCCCTCCTGGGGCGAACATCATCAGTGGCTTGTGGATTTTCAGGGTGAAGCGGCCGTCGGGTTCTCCGCCTGTCTTCAAGGCGCGTTACGTGGCTCGAGGCTTCAGTTAGCGACAGGGAGTTGACTTCTTCCAGACCTTCTCCCCGACCCCGAAGATGACCATTCTTTGGGTTCTGCTGCACGTCGCTGCTCAGCGTGACTACAAGCTTCTCTCTCTTGACTTCAGCACTTCTTTCCTACGGGGCAACCTGCACGAGGAGATCTGGCTGCGCTGCCCACCTGGCTTCACTGGGTCGTTTCCTCCTGGTACCCAGTGGAGCCTCCGGTGGCCAGTCTACAGTCTCCGCCAGGCGCCCCGCGAGTGGCACGACACACTGAGGACTACGCTTGCGGCTCTTGGGTTTGCTCCTTCCACTGCTGACCCGTCGCTATTTCTCCACACCGACACTACTCTGCCGCCGTTCTACATCCTCGTGTACGTCGACGACTTGGTTTTTGCTACTGCTGACACTGCTGGACTGGCCCACATGAAGTCCGAGCTGCAGAAGAGACACACGTGCACAGACCTGGGTGAACTACGCAGCTATCTTGGCTTGCAGATCACCCGGTTCAGAGCACGGCGCACCATTACCTTGACTCAGTCACACATGGTGCAGCAGGTCCTTCAGCGCTTTGACTTCACGTACTCCTCGCCTTAGGCCACTCCTCTGTCTACTCGCCACTCGCTCTCAGCTCTGCCTTCGGATGAGTCCGTAGAGCCGAGTGGCCTGTACCCAGAGCTTGTTGGCTGCCTCATGTACCTGATGACCTGCACTCGACCTGACTTGGCATACCCTCTTAGCATCTTGGCACGCTATGTTGCTCCTGGGAGACACCGACCAGAGCACATGGCTGCAGCTAAGAGGGTGTTGCGCTACCTGTGCAGTACGTCGGGCATGGGGCTCGTGCTTGGAGGACGGGCTCGAGTTGTCCTTACTGGTCACGCAGACGCTTCTTGGGTTGACGACTTGGCTACGCAGCGGTCGTCACAAGGTTACACCTTTAGCCTTGGTTCCGGCTCTGTTTCGTGGCGGTCTACCCGCTCGTCCTCTGTTCTCAGCTCCAGTTGTGAGGCTGAGATCTACGCTGGGGCCATGGCTGCACAGGAGTTATGCTGGCTCACCTACCTGCTGACCGACTTGGGAGAGGCGCCTCGTTCTCCTCCAGTTCTGTACGTCGACAACAAGGCCATGTTGGCCTTGTGTCAGGAGCACAGACTGGAGCACAGAACGAAGCACATTGCTCTGCGCTACTTCCTTGCTCGAGAGCTGCAGCAGCGTGGTCAGCTTCATCTTGCTAACGTGGCCTTTCGGGCCAACACTGCTGATATCTTTACCAAGGCACTTGAGCCTTGTGATCATCAGGGTTTCTGTACTATGCTAGGTCTTGTGCCTACCGAGCCTCACTTGCTTACCTCTTGACTTTGCTTGTAGTGTGATCTATATATGCCTGCACCTGCATGCTTACCTTTGCTAGGTTGAGATCACTGTCTTGCTTGTTAACCTTGATTTATAATCCTGCATGTGAAATGGCCTTGTGGCCTTGAACTTGTGCTCAGAATGTGTGGTGACGTTGTGATCCACCCTGAGCTGGACCTTGCCTTGTTCTCTTGCTTGTCCCCCACTTTGCCTATGGGGGTGTGTCAGAACTATATTGTAGGCTGTAGTGGGGTAGACAATATGGGGTACAACTCTTTTAGGTTTTCATACTTGTACTCACCTGCTTTCTAGTTCATTCATTCCTCGTACTATTCTCACAACCATCAATGCAGACCACCGCAGTGCTCATTGCCCATTCGAACCGACTATTATCAGGCCTATTCATTCACCTGTATAGGACCGGTTGCTTCTTAAAGCAATATCAACACCACCTCGCGACGATGCAACACGGGAAGTACTACCTAAAAGCCGGTAATAACCGGATTAGTGGCTCATCATATCAGCCCTTACGAGAGTTGCTGACTTAGGAGGTTCACGACTCTAACCTCTCCGGGTATTTCGACATGGACACAACTTTAAAAATGTTACAGCGCAATCACTATTGATACTACATGCTGTCGGACGTGCAGTGCTACGTGACAACATGCCCGACCTACCAAGCCATGAAATCGTCACCACAACAGCCAGCCGGATCGCTGCAGTTCCTCGAGCCACCCAAACAATCGTGGCGGCAAGTAACGATGGATTTCGTTACGGGATTGCCAGCTGGTGCAAGCGGCAACGACTCAGTGCTGGTCGTTGTTGACTGCCTAACGAAAATGGCACATTTTGCGCCATGCTGCACAATGATTACAAAACGAAAAAATGGCGAAGCTGTTCATCTCCACCGTCCTACGACTATACGGGTTACCTTAGGCAATCATCAGCAATCGGGATCCGAAATTCACGGCGAGATTATGGTAGGAGACATGGCCACAATACGACACCCGCCTGCAGTTTTCGTCATCATACCACCCGTAAACTGACGGCCAGACAGGGCGGACAAATCAAACCATGGAGAAGCTGATCCACACCAACTGCCTCAATTTGTTTAAGTGGGAATTAACCCTCGATGCACGAATTCGCGTATAATAATGGTCTTCCAGGAACGACCAATCATTCCCTGTTTTATCTTAACTACGGGATAGACCCAGTGGTACCTTTATCAACGACATTAAAAAATCAGGTTCCTCGCTCTCAATGGTCCATCAAAGAACTTCAAGCTTCCCACGACAAAGCGCCCGTCTTTATTTGCAAGGCGAATACCGTCGCTAGCCGCAACGCGGATAAACGCCGAAGAGAATTACCTTTCACGGCTGGGCAAGTAGTCTTCTTGGATACAAAGAACCTTCGGGTGCCCACGCCTGCAAAGCTCCGCCAAAGATACATAGGGACGTTTCGCGTCGTTAAAATGCTGACACCTGTCACAACAAAAGGTATTGCTGCCGGATGACTGGTGCATTGATGGCGCGTTCCACGTCGATCGCCTGCGACATTTTGTCTCACCACAGTCGTCCGATATCGCCCGCCCCAATCTCGCGTGAACTTGAGGACGATCGGATGCCACATCAAATTCCTCATCGGATGGGCAGATCGCACGAGCAAAGACGTCACACGGGTCACCTCTGACTCGCTATAGGGACATTCAGTATTACCAGATTACTTTCTCGCCGACATGCCCCGGCGGGGTGGTGTTAGAATTATGGTTAATTCGGGTTGCTCCAATAAACAGATATAGTGCTAGATCTACACTGTAGTAGTGTAAAATACATTGGTTGGGTTGAGAAAACTTGTGGTGTACATTCTTTAGAGTGGACCACCTCCCAAATCCTATAGGTTAGGGTCCTCTCTTGTTGAAACTTCAAATCTTGAAAATCCCTTGGCTCTAGCATGTTTCATGCCCAAGTTGGCTCCTAAGATTCCTAGGCTTCAGGAGGAGGTTCTAAGACTACTATAGCTTCCGCTACTAGCTTAGACCATTCTAACAGGTGGGGGGGTGTCAAATAGCAAATATGCATGTTAGTCTACAGTGAGGCACACACTAGAGAGGATACACAACTTTCTCGAGTTTCCTATTTGTACCTTGTTCCTACTAGTCGACATTATTCCGCTAGCCTACTCTTGAGATGGTATTAGAACAAAAGTCTCGGGTTCGAATCCCAATGTGTGCACTTCGGGCATCCCAGTGCGAGGGGGTGTCAGAGGTCCACTGGTGATCCCCGATTGATCCTAGGGAAGGGTTACAGGCACGTTGGCCTGGGGGGTTATGGGCGCACTTACCCGCTACACAAACAAGCCCTTTTATCCCAGTGATTAGTGGCTGGGATTCTGACATGGTATCACTTGGACGTCTGGGGCCCTGCCCCTACGCTGGGACCTGAGAGGGAGCGCTACTTTTTGGTGGTCATCGACAATTACTCCAGGTACACCACGATGTTTCCTCTCAAAGAAGTTCGAGGTGACTTCTACGCTGATCTGGTGGCTGCTGGCCACTGAGGGCACTCGTTTTAGTCGTGTCCGTCCTCTCCACTCCGACCGTGGGGGTGAGTTTCGCTCCGGCGTCCTTGCTGGGTTTTGCGGCGTGTAGGGCATCAAACAATCCTGGATGCTGCCGGAGTCCCCACAGCAGAACGGGGTTGCTGAGTGCCGCATTGGCTTGGTCATGGACATCGCTCACGTGCACCCCATTTTCTGTGGCCCTACGCGGTTCGCTACGCCGCGCACCAGCTGAACCTCCAGCCATGTGTCTCGCGGCCAGAGGCTTCACCGACCCGTCTTTGGACCGGGTCCCCTGGTGTTGGGTCAGCCTTTTGTGTCTGGGGCCGCCTTGCGCTTGTCCGCAACACCTCTGCGGACAAGCTCTTGGCTCGCGCCATCCCCTATGTCTTCCTTGGTTTCCCGGTGGGCTCTCCCGACTACTCCTTTTACCACCCGCCCCTCCACCAGTTCCTCGACTCTCGTGACGTCCGGTTTGAGGAGTCAGTGTCCTATCACACCCGGTACCCCTGTCGAGGTCTCCCGGTTCCCCTTCCCCCCCTCTTCCTCGCACCCTCTCCTCCCCCTGCTCCCGCTCCTCCGTTACCCCGGCCCGCCCCTGGTCCTGCCCCGTCAGGTGTGTCTCACGCTACCCCTCTACCCTCGGTCGCGCGTCAGGCAGCGTCTCCCTCCTCGCAGTCCTCCTCATAGTCCCCTCAGCAGCCCTCGGCACTTCCACGACAGGTTCCTGTGGACTCGGGTGGTGTTGGAGCTGGAGGTACTGCCACTGGCGGTACTCGGTCTGGGGGCGCTCGTTCGGGAGGTATTGGTTCCGGAGGTGCTGGCGCTGGTGGCGCTAGTTCTGGGGGTGCTGGAGCGGGAGGTACTTGCACTGGAGGTGCTAGTTCTGGGGGTGCTGGAGCTGGAGGTACTGGCGCTGGTGGTGCTGGCGCTGGTGGTGCTAGTTCTGGAGGTGCTAGAGCAGGAGGTGCTGGCGCTGTAGGAGCTAGTACTGAGGAGACAGGAGCTGGAGGCACGACTACTGCGGCGCCCACTGCGCCTCCCCACACGTCTCCAGGCTCTTCGCTGGCTTGAGCGCGAGGAGCAGGAGTGGTTGGAGCAGGAGAGGCAGGAGTTGCAGCAGTTGGAGCAGCAGCAGCAGCAGCAACAGCAGCCGCTGCAGCCGCCACTTTTGCAGCAGCTGTTCCCTCCAGTGAGTGGCCTTCGGGCCCTTGGTCTTCCTTCCTCTCCTCCTGTCCACTCACAGTCCCCTACCGCGTACGGTCCTACGATTCCTCCTCCGGACTCGGCTCCGGCTGTATTCTCTCCTCCTCCATCACAGTCGTCTCCTCCTGTTGTCCCTGCGACTGGACCAGTCGTTGTCCTCCGTGTGCTCGTCCCTCGTCTCGTTTTGACGACCTCCGCACTGTCTTGTTTCGTTCTAGTCCTCGTCGTGCTTGCCTGTATCTGTTCTCCCCTCACCTCGTGAGTCATCTTTCACTGTCTCGTCTCACCCTATCACTGACTACTACCGTGCTGCTCGCCCTGTTGTCACACATGTTCTCACCTCTCTTGTCATGGACCCTTGTGCCTCTCCGTCGTCTGTCTTGGCTCTTACTACCGCTGTCACTGGGTTTGCTTCCACCCGCCGTCTTGACTACGCCACACGTGTGGTGGATGCTCCACCTCTTCATCCTCTGTCCGTCGGGGGTGAGTCTGCCCTTGGCTGTGACGTCCTAGAGGACAGGCAGTTTGAGCTGGAGTTCTTGGCAGTTGCTTCCCCCTCTCTCTGCACCATGCTGCTTTCCTTTGAGGGAGACCCCGACGCCCTTGACATACCGACTCCTCGCACGTACCGTGAAACAATGTCAGCGGAGTAAGCCTCTCACTGGAAAGCGACTATGGACTTAGAGTTGGTGTCTTGGAGATCCGCAGGCACCTACGTCGATGCAGTTCCCCCTCCCAGGGCGAATGTTGTTGATGGCATGTGGCTCTTCAAGGTGCCTGGATCACCGCCTGTGCTCAAGGCGCGCTACGTGGCTAGGGGTTTCAGTTAGCGTGAGGGAGTTGACTTCTTCCAGACCTTCGCCCCGACCCCGAAGATGACTACTCTTCGGGTGTTATTGCACGTAGCAGCAGAGCAAGACTACGAGCTGCATTCCCTTGACTTCTGTTGGTGCAACCCTACGGTTTGCATTCGGCTTGTTGTCCGTGTGCGTGCATGCGTGTGTGCATGGAATGGTATGAGGGCATGAAATAATATATATTTCATGTTTACAATAGTGTGTGTATGATGAAGCATGATTTTGAATGTGTGCGTCGAGTCAATAGCGAGTTATCGCTAGTCGCGAGTCACGTCGTCGTTTGCGTGTCGTGTGCGGTTTTCTATTTTGTCGTGTGTGGAACGTTCGGCGTGTCGCAGGTGTGCGCAGCAGACTTCCAAGAACTCAAGGAAGAATTTACCTTGAAGAACCAGAGCCTTGGTTTCAAGATTCAAGTTATTTCGAAGCTCTCCAAAAGGGTAAACTTTAGTTAGTGAGAATAGTTGCATTACTTTGTGTAGTGTAACATTTCTCTTGGTGTAGGCCCTTGTGGAGGGTAGTTTCGAGACCCTTCGTGGTTGGGGACAGTGTGGCACTGTTCCACATCACTGTACCTCGGCTCTTGGGGTTTGTAGGAGCTGGGAGTCATTCCCAACTCGTAACTCTTCCTATCTTGTGTTCTAAGACTATAGTGGCTGCCATAGTACCGTTCGTTCAAACCGACGCTGTGTCGTCAATTCTTTATGAAATCGTGCAATCTAAATTGCTTATTGTAGGCGACGTCAAGACGCTCCAGATCCAATTTGAATCAAGTCATTTGCAGCTGTGAGCAGAACGCTATCAACGTTTGAAGCCGCTGTGCAGAAATCCGTCTGTGCACTCTATCTTTCGTTTTAGGCACATTCAAGGCTATTGTGACTATAACAAGTGGTATCAGAGGCCCTTGGAGCAGTTTCGACAATGGATGGACCTGAAGAAAGGGGTGGCAGAGTTGCTGGTGGCAGTGGAGAAGCCCAAGCTCAAGGCCAACCCCGTGATTCAGCCATGGCGCCCATGCAACCAAGTCTTGGCCCACCTAGGGATGAGCCTAGGGTGTTTGGGCTTGACAAGTTCAACGGTGACAACTTTGCTGAATGGTCCTTCAAGATGGAGAACATCTTTGACCACTATGACCTGCTGGAGGTGATGGAAGGAACGGAGAAGCGCCCCGAGAACGACCCGGAGAAGAGCCCGTGGGTGCGGAAGAGCGCACAAGGCTATCTCCTACTTGGGCAAGCGTTGGGGAGCAGCCAGATCCGTCACATCAAACCATTCCAGCGTGAACCAGAGAAGGGACCAAAGGCATGGGCTGCTCTCAAGGGTGTACATGCTCCTGCAACAGCGGCGGTAGCGGTGGTGTTGGAACGGCAAATGGCGGCACTACGAATTGAAGAAGACGAAGCGGTTGAAGAAGGGGTGCAGAAATTCTTCGACTTGTTGACGCGGCTTGAGGGAGCTGATTTGAACTACAGTGAGCTCCAAAAGAAGACCAAGTTGCTGGCCTTACTCCCAGAGTCATGGTCCTCTCTCATCATCAACCTCAATCGTGACTTGCCCCACCTCTCGCTCGAAGACGTGAAGCGAGCGATCCTTCAAGAGGATTTCCGTCGCCGTGAGTTGGCGAGTGCGGATGGCGCCGGGGCAGCAAGCATCGGCCGTGGATATGGCCGTGGAAAGGGCAGAGGACGAGGAGGAGGAAGGTTTGGAGGCAGCAACTTCAACGGAGGCCGCGGGAGTAGCGGATACGGCAATGACAACAAGAACAACGGACGCGGTCGCGGACGGTTCGACGGCGAGTGTCATTTTTGCCACAAGAGCGGACACATGTGGCGCGATTGCTACAAACTCCCTGATGGATGGACTCCTGCTCAAGGCCAAGAGGGTAGAGGAGCAGGAGGAGGGAGAGGAAGAGGCCGTGGAGGCCGTGGCGGTCGCGGAGGTGGTGCTGCAAGTATGAAGAGTGCCGGCAACGAGAGCGAGTCGAGGGACGATCGCTTCCCGGGTCAATTCTTCTTCGTGTCCACGCAAGCACCGGCTGGTCCAGAGAATGATGAAAGCTTTGAGGAGCCAGCAGCTGTGGGGAAGGTCACCCTACACTCCCTGGACTACTGGGTGATCGATAGCGGCGCTACCTATAGCATGACACCTCGTGCGGACTTGCTCACCGAACTTGAGCCGTCACCGGTGAAGCATGTGACATCGGCTTTGGGGCAGCGAGCAGAGGTGAAAGGCATGGGCAAGGCCATGTTCAAGGGTGCTGATGGGAAGATGGTGGGCCTCAAGAACGTGCTTTGGGTGCCCAACCTTGCTGCCAACCTGATTTCCGTGCGGCGGTTGCAAAAGGCCGGCATGGACACGAGCTCGAAAGGAGCTAAGACCTACACCGCGAGGCTTGGCGAGCAGATTCTTTGGGACCTTCACGAGGATAGGGATGTCTACAACGAGATGTGGCAAATCCCTGTGGTCCCCATGCCTAAGGAGAGGCAAGTGGCAGCAAGCATCAGCACCAAGGGTGAAGCGGTTGGTAGCGGCGATTGCGCGAACGGTCGCGCTAAGGAGATAAAGTCCAAGAAGTGCAATCTTGGAGGGACCAGCAAGCTCGGTGAACATGAGGAGAGTGGTGCAGCAGCTCAGAAGCAGCACAAGGGTGAGGAGAACCCCAAGGCAGCAGCGGAGGAGGAGTACGGAGAGAACATGTGGGGCACTATTGCGAGTGCGGCATTCTCCAATCCGACTTCGGCTACGGGGGAGTGTGATTGGCTCACCTTGCATCGGCGAATGGGGCATGTGGCCCTGCCCATCTTGCAGCAGCTAGTGAAGAATGAGATGGTTGCTGGCATACGTGTGAAGGGGGAGCCCGATGAGGTACTTGGCTGCCCGACGTGCATGCAAGCCAAGTTCACCCGTTTCCCGTTCTCTAGTTCGGAGGCAACGGCTAAGGCACCACTTGATGAGGTGGTGATGGACGTGGTGGGCCCCCTGAAGCTTGGAGCTGCTGGAGCTGAGTACTTTCTCACCATTGTGGACGTCTACACTCGCATGACTTGGGTGTACGTGCTGTCCAAGAAGAGTGACGTGGCTGAAACGGTGAAGACCGATTGGTTGCCGATGGTGGAGCGGCAACAAGACCGGCTAGTGAAGGCAATCCGCACCGATCGAGGGGGAGAGTTCTTGAGCAAGGAGTTTGGATTGTGGCTGAAGAAGAATGGCATAAGGCACTCCCTCACCATGCCATACTCCCCTGCAATGAACGGCATTGCCGAGCGAGCGAACCGGACAATCACGGAGACGGCGCGCGGGTTGCTCATTGAAGCCGGGCTACCCGAATATTTCTGGCCTGATGCGGTGCGGAGTGCATGTGTGGCCAAGAACAGAGCTTTGACTCATGTGGGAGCAGACAAATGGGTGCCCTATGTGGAGTGGATTGGAAGGAAGCCAAAGGTGGATATGCTTCGGGTGTTCGGGTGCATGTGCATGGCGCTCGTGCCTAAGCATCTTCGGCACAACAAGCTCGGTGCCAAGGCGATATGGGCTGTGCACTTGGGCATGGCTCAAAACAGCAAGGGGTGGCTTCTTTGGGACCCATTCACCAAGAAATTCTTGGTGAGCAGGGACTGCAAATTCATGGAGAATCTGATGTACAAGGATTGGAAGGCGGAGAATGAGGCGAAGATAGGCGTGCGGTTGGGGGATGTGAAGAGTTCCGGTTTGGAGCATGTGGAGCTGCCCTTGGAGCTGAGCAGCGGCAGCACCACCACAAGGCAATCTTCCCTTGTGAATGGGGGAGAGGAGGCCAAGGATGCAGAGGAAGAAGAGGAGGAGGTTCAGCAAGTGAGCGAGCGTGCACCGACACTTCCTTCTCGCACTACGAGTGCTCCACGGATCCGAGTCACCCCGCAGCAACGCCAAGGCCTTCATGTCCCTGCAGCTGAGGAAGAAGGAAGGGGCAAAAGGAGAATCCAAGCCCCAAATAGGCTGACCTATGAGGCACTCGGAAAGCCAGCCAAGTCAGCCTTGGCCGGAGCGGCACTTATAGTTGGAGAAGACGAGGAGAGTGACTACGAGGAGTGTGCCTTCGCGTTCTTCTCTCCGGTGGAGATGCCGGGGGAACCAGCAACTCTCAAGGAGGCCTTGGAGAGTAGTGATGCTGAGGAGTGGAAGAAGGCAATGGAGAGTGAGCTGAAGAGCATTGAGGAGAACGGCACATGGGAATTGGTGGAGCTACCGGAGGGGCGTAAGGCGATTACGTCCAAGTGGCTCTTCAAGATCAAGTCCGACGCCGACGGCAAGATCGAGCGCTACAAGTCTAGGCTTGTGGCGAAGGGGTACCAGCAGAAGGAGAAGGTGGACTATAAGGAGTTGTTTGCTCCTGTGGTGAAGCCGACGACGCTGCGAACCCTACTCGCGGGAGCTGCCATCAAAGGATGGGTGGTGAAACAAATGGATGTCACAACGGCATTCCTCAATGGCGTCCTTGAGGAAGAGATTTTCATGGCGCAGCCAGAGGGGTTTGATGATGGTAGTGGCAGAGTTTTGAGGCTGAAGAAGGCCCTTTATGGACTGAAGCAGGCCCCTAGGCAGTGGTACTTGAAGCTGCGAGGAGTTTTGGAGGAGATCGGCTTCACTCCCTCAACGGCCGATCACTCATTGTTCATGCTTTGCGAGGGGGAGCAGAGGAGCTTCATGGTGGTGTACGTGGATGACATCCTCATCTTTTCACCCTCATCTGACCTTGTGAAGGAGGTGATGCTGAAGCTTCAGGACAAGTTTAAGTGTAAGGCCCTTGGTGACATCAACTTCTACCTTGGGCTTCACATTGAACGTGATGTGGAGAAGCGGTGCATGCGGGTGCATCAACGGAAGTACCTGGAGGCATTGGCTGCCAACTTTGGGCAGAGTGAAGGCCATGTGGCTACACCCTTTCCCTCTGGTTTCAAGTGTGTGAAGGGACCAGAGGAGGAGAGCGTTGGTGAAGAGGAGAGGCGCCGTTTTCACTCGTTGGTGGGCAGCCTCATGTACGCGGCGGTAAACACCCGACCGGACGTCGCGTTTGCTACCGGACAGTTGGCTAGGGTTGTTCAATGCCCTAATGAGGAGCAGGTAGCAGCTGGAATGAGAGTGGCCAAGTATCTTGGCCAAACACCGACCGTTGGGCTGCAATATTCGGCGGCGGCGCAAAGGCGCCAAAAGGGCGCGGATGGTGTTGAACCCGGGCGTTTGTTCCTCACCGCATTCTCGGATGCTTCTTTTGCATCAGAACCAGAGGACATGACAAGTGTTGGAGGGTTCATTTGCTGTGTTGGTGGAGGCCCAACTGCTTGGGAGAGCAAGAAGCAGGTGGATCAAGCATTGAGCTCGGTGGAGTCCGAGTATATGGCACTCTTCCGTGCCGTACGGGAGATTGTGTGGCAGCGGCGTTTGTTGGCTGAATTGGGGGAGGAGCAGCAAGGACCTACCCCACTCTACTGTGACAGCCAGGGTGCCATTGCTCTTGCTAAGAACCCTGTGTTGCATGGCCTCACCAAGCACATGAGGGTGAAGTGGCATTGGACGAGGAGCATGGTGGCCGCGGGTGAAGTTGAGTTGCACTATGTGAAGACGACAAGGCAGCCAGCTGACATGATGACCAAGAGGCTGGTGGAGCAGCAGCATTGGAAGTGTTGCAAGCTGGCTGGGATGGCTCTGAACTGAGAGAGCAAGATCCTAAGGCCAACAATCCGAGGGGGAGTTTGTTGGTGCAACCCTACGGTTTGCATTCGGCTTGTTGTCCGTGTGCGTGCATGCGTGTGTGCATGGAATGGTATGAGGGCATGAAATAATATATATTTCATGTTTACAATAGTGTGTGTATGATGAAGCATGATTTTGAATGTGTGCGTCGAGTCAATAGCGAGTTATCGCTAGTCGCGAGTCACGTCGTCGTTTGCGTGTCGTGTGCGGTTTTCTATTTTGTCGTGTGTGGAACGTTCGGCGTGTCGCAGGTGTGCGCAGCAGACTTCCAAGAACTCAAGGAAGAATTTACCTTGAAGAACCAGAGCCTTGGTTTCAAGATTCAAGTTATTTCGAAGCTCTCCAAAAGGGTAAACTTTAGTTAGTGAGAATAGTTGCATTACTTTGTGTAGTGTAACATTTCTCTTGGTGTAGGCCCTTGTGGAGGGTAGTTTCGAGACCCTTCGTGGTTGGGGACAGTGTGGCACTGTTCCACATCACTGTACCTCGGCTCTTGGGGTTTGTAGGAGCTGGGAGTCATTCCCAACTCGTAACTCTTCCTATCTTGTGTTCTAAGACTATAGTGGCTGCCATAGTACCGTTCGTTCAAACCGACGCTGTGTCGTCAATTCTTTATGAAATCGTGCAATCTAAATTGCTTATTGTAGGCGACGTCAAGACGCTCCAGATCCAATTTGAATCAAGTCATTTGCAGCTGTGAGCAGAACGCTATCAACGTTTGAAGCCGCTGTGCAGAAATCCGTCTGTGCACTCTATCTTTCGTTTTAGGCACATTCAAGGCTATTGTGACTATAACAACTTCTACACTGCGTTTCTCCAGGGCCGCCTACACGAGGAGATCTGGCTGCGGCGTCCTCCTGGCTTCACTGACACCTTCCCACCTGGGACCCAGTGGAGCCTGAGGCGACCAGTCTACGTTCTCCGCCAGTTGCCCCGTGAGTGGCACGACACTCTTCGCTCCACGCTTCGTGACCTTGGGTTTTGCCCTTCCTCTGCCGACCTGTCGCTGTTTTTTTTCGCGCTGGTTCCACTCCTTTCTTTATACTTGTTTACGTCAATGACTTGGTCTTTGCTACAGCAGACAGGGCAGCTCTGGCTGAGGTGAAGTCTAAACTGCAGAAGAGACACACGTGCACTGACCTCGGTGAACTGCAGCGCTTCCTTGGCCTGCAGATCACCAGTGACAGAGCCGCTCGCACCATCACACTGACTCAGTCACATATGGTGCAGCAGGTCCTTCGGCGGTTCGGGTTTTAGTTCTCCACTACAGAACCCACTCCTCTTGCCGTTGACCACCGACTCACTGGCCCTTTTCCTGACGAGCCCTTTGAGTCTTGTGGTCCCTACGCAGAGCTTGTGGGCTGCCTCATGTACCTGATGACTTGTACTCGGCCGGACCTCGCCTTTCCCCTTAGCGTCCTCTCTCGCTTTGTTGCAACTGGGAGACACTATCCTGTTCACTGGACAGCTGTTGTGATGGTGGCGAAGTACCTGGCGACTACATCAGGCATGGGACTTGTGCTTGGAGGGACACGGCCAGTTGAGTTGACCGGTCACTGTGACTCTTCCTACGCTGACGACGTAGAGACTCAGCTTTCGACTCAGGGTTACTGCTTCAGTCTGGGTGCTGGTGCTGTGTCGTGGAGGTCTACACGGTCGTCGTCTGTGGCTTTGTCCAGTGCAGAGGCAGAGATCTACGCTGGTGCCATGGCGGCACAGGAGCTTCGCTGGTTGACCTTCTTGCTCGCCGACCTTGGTGAGCGGCCTCGCTCTGCACCGACCTTGTACGCTGACAACAAGGCCATGATCATCCTGTGTCGAGAGCCTCGACTGGAGAGCAGAGTGAAGCATATTGACGTGAGGTACTTTCTCCTGCGAGAGTTGCAGCGACGCGGCCAGGCACGCTTGGACTTTGTGGCCTCAGAGGCCAACACTGCCGACGTCTTCACCAAGGCATTGGCGCCTGATGACCACCACAAGTTCTGTGTGCAGCTAGGGCTTGTTGAGGTAGGCCGTTGGTTGCTGTAGTTTTGCAAAATTCTTTGTTTGTCTTGCTTTTCTATGCATCCTAGTAAACTCTTGAACTAACATTAAGGCCTCTTGTTTGTGCTCGGAATGTGTGGTGACTTAGAGCGCCACCCTGAGCCTTGTTTTGTTGCTTGCTCTTGACTGGTCTTGTGACCATCTGTGTTTCTTGCTCTCTCTTGATGTCCCTCACTTAGCCTATGGGGGTGTTTCAAATAACAAATATGCATGTTATTTTACAGTGAGGCACACATTAGAGAGGATACACAACTTTCTTGACTTTCCTATTTGTACCTTGTTCCTACTCGCCGACATCATTCCGCTAGCCTACTCTTGAGAGGGGGAGGAGAGTGTGAAGAAATGAGGAATGAATGAACTAGCAAGCAGGTGGGTACAAGTAGGAAAACCTAAAAGTGTTGTACCCCATATTGTCTACCCCACTACAGCCTACACAGACTATAGCATATGAGTTTGACACACCCCCATAGGCAAAGTGGGGGAGAACAAGGGGTCACAAGACCAGTCAAGCAAAGCAAAGCAAGCTCATGGTGGATCACAACGTCACCACACAATCCGAGCACAAGAGCAAGGCCACAAGGCCAGTTCACATGCAAGATCATATATAAAGGTAAACAGGCAAGTGCAGGTATAGAAAGATCACAGTACAAGCAAGGTCAAGAAGTGAGCAAGTGAGGCCAAGTAGGCACAAGACCAAGCATCGTACAGAAGCGCTGATGATCACCAGGCGGAAGTGCCTTGGTAAAGATATCAGCAGTGTTGGCCTCAGAGGCCATGTAAGCAAGGCGCAGCTGACCACGCTGCTGCAGCTCACGAGCAAGGAAGTAGCGGAGAGCAATGTGCTTCGTTCTGTGCTCCAGTTTGTGCTCCCGACACAAGGCCAGCATGGCCTTGTTGTCTACGTACAGAACTGGAGGAGAACGAAGCGGCTCTCCTAGGTCAGTCAGCAGGTAGGTGAGCCAGCGTAGCTCCTGTGCAGCCATGGCCCCTGCGTAGATCTCAGCCTCACAGCTGGAGCCGAGAACAGAAGACGAGCGAGTAGACCGCCACGAAACAGAGCCGGAGCCAAGGCTGAAGGTGTAACCCTGTGACGACCGCTGCGTAGCCTGGTCGTCAGCCCAAGAAGCGTCTGCGTGACCTGTGAGGACCACTCGACGTCGCCCTCCAAGCACTAGCCCCATGCCCGACGTACTGCACAAGTAGCGCAACACCCTCTTCGCTGCAGCCATGTGCTCTGGTCGGTGTCAACCAGGAGCAACATAGCGTGCCAAGATGCTAAGAGGGTATGCAAGGTCAGGTCGTGTGCAGGTCATCAGGTACATGAGGCAGCCAGCAAGCTCTGGGTACGAGCCACTCGGCTCTACGGACTCATCCGAAGGCAGAGCTGAGAGCGAGTGGCGAGTAGACAGAGGAGTGGCCTGAGGCGAAGAGTACGTGAAGTCGAAGCGCTGAAGGACCTGCTGCACCATGTGTGACTGAGTCAGGGTAATGGTGCGCTGTGCTCTGTCCCGGGTGATCTGCAAGCCAAGGTAGCTGCGCAGTTCACCCAGGTCTGTGCACGTGTGTCTCTTCTGCAGCTCGGACTTCACGTGGGCGAGTCCAGCAGTGTCAGCAGTGGCAAAGACCAAGTCGTCGACGTACACGAGGATGTAGAACGGCGGCAAAGAGGTGTCGGTGCGCAGAAACAGCGACGGGTCGGCTGTAGAAGGAGCAAACCCAAGAGCCGCAAGTGTAGTCCTCAGTGTGTCGTGCCACTCACGGGGCGCCTGGCGGAGACCGTAGACTGGCCGCCGGAGGCTCCACTGGGTACCAGGGGGAAACGACCCAGTGAAGCCAGGCGGGCAGCGCAGCCAGATCTCCTCGTGCAGGCTGCCCTGCAGGAAAGCTGTGCTGAAGTCAAGAGAGTGAAGCTCGTAGTCGCGCTGAGAGGCTATGTGCAGCAGCACCCGAAGAGTGGTCATCTTTGGGGTGGGAGAGAAGGTCTGAAAGTAGTCAACTCCCTGCCGCTGACTGAAGCCTCGAGCCACGTAACGCGCCTTGAAGACAGGCGGAGAACCCGGCGGTCGCTTCACCCTGAAAATCCACATGCCACTGACGATGTTCGCCCCAGGTGGGGGAACCTCGTCGACGTAGGTGCCTGTGGACTTCCAGGAAGCCATCTCTGCGTCCATGGCTGACTGCCACTGAGAGGAGTAGGGACCCTCGATCGCCTCAGCGTACGATCGAGGAGTCGGGATGTCTGGTGCATCCGGGTCTCCCTCAGGGGCAATCAGCGTGGACACGAGATGAGGCAAAGCAGCAGCAAAACACTGGAACTCCTCCTGCCTGTCCTCAAGGACGTCCGTGCTAAGAGCACACTCACCCCCGACGGATGGAGGACAGATAGACTCAGACTCAGCAACAAGACTAGTAGCGAAGTCCAGACGACAGCGAGTAGCAAAGTCGACAAGCTCAGCAACTAGGGCCGACGCAGCAGTGGACTCAAAGGAAGGGTCAGTGACAACAGTAGCCAGGAGACGCGTGACATTAGGACTGGCAGCACGAAGAGAGTCAGACTCCGGGTCAGCAAGAACAAGAAGAGAGGACTCTGGAGGAGACGGCAACGGGACACGCAGAGGAGCAGTGGAAGGACGCAGTGCCATCTGGTGTGTGCCTGGGACCGCAGGAGGACGCGGACGCGGAGCACGACCACCAGTGCGAGCAGCACGAACAGGCGACGCAGGACGAGACGCAGGCTCACGACGCTTAGCAAGACCTCCAGTAGGACCAATGTAGGGAGAAGGAGCAGGTAGGGGGGAGGCGGGCTGTAACTGTGACTGCGACTGGACAGGCTGTGGACACTCTAAGGGAGGAGCAGGACCAGTAGAGGGCGGGAGACCAAGAACCTGCTCAAGGAGCGGAACGAAGTACGGCCGCGGCCACGCAGCGCCTCCAGACCCAGCAGGGACAGCACCAGTACTCCCAGCGGCAGCACCAGCGCCAGTAGCACCTCCAGCTCCAATAGCGCCAACTCCAGTACCCTCAGACGCACCAGCGCCAGCAGAACCACGAGCGCCAACACCCCCAGCAGCTCCAGTTCCAGCAGCAACAGCAGCACCAACCCCAGCAGGACCGGTAGCTCCAGTACCGCCAGCAGCTCCAGCAGGACCAACTCCAGCAGCCCTAGCAGCACCCCCAGTCCCAGCAGCTCCAGCACCGCCAGTGCGAGTACCACCGGGACCAGCAGCAACAGTAGTACCTCCAGCTCCAGCAGCACGGCTCCAGCGCCGGGCAAACCACTCGCGCAGCTCCTGCGGAGAGAGTGGCTCCCGCCTCGACGAAGCACCGCGAGAGGCCACACGAGTAGACCCAGCACCCCCAGGCTCTGCACCCCCAGGCTCAGCACCCCCAGACCCAGCACCCCCAGGCTCAGCACCCCCAGACTCAGCACCCCCAGGCTCAGCACCCCCAGGCTCCGCACCCCTGGACGTTGCACCCCCAGGCTCCGCACCCACAAGCTCAGCACCTCCAGACCCGGCACCCGCAGGCTCAGCACCTCTAGCAGCACCAGAGTCAACAGCTACCTCGACAGGCTCGACTGCGTCTACCTGGGACACACCTGAAGGGGCAGGACCCTGAGGGGGGAGGGGGTCTATCGGGGGAGGACCTGGCGCAAGGAAGAGCAGCGGCGGGGGGAGGGGCGCAGTGCGGTAGGGGAAGAGACGGTAGTAAGGCACCGACTCGTCGAAGGTGACGTCCTGGGAGGACAGAACACGGCGCGAGGTGGGGTGGTAAAACTGCCAACCAGGCGCGTCAGGGGGGAAGCCAAGGAAGACGCAGGGAACAGCACGGGGGGACAGCTTGTCCGCAGACAAGTCGCGGACAAACGCCCGAGATCCCCAGACCCGAAACGCAGACGCATCGCCAACCTTCCCCGTCCACCGCAAGGTGGGGGAGGTCTCTGGCAAGGAGACTCGGGGCTGAAGGTTGAGCTGATGCGCTGCGTACTGAACCGCAAACGGCCACAGAAAATGGGGGGCAGCCGCATGGATCATGGACGTACGAGCGACGTCCATGACCATGCCAATGCGGCGCTCAGCAATCCCATTTTGCTGTGGAGAGGCCGGAAGCGTGAAGGTCTGGCGGATGCCCTGTGCACGATAGAAGGCTCCCAGACGGGCAGAGGAAAACTCCCCGCCTCTGTCAGAGTGCAGACGCAGAACAGGAAAGTCCGAGCCGAAACTCTCTCTGAGCTGGAAACGAGCTGCGCGGATCCAGTCGATCAACACGTCAGTGACGTCACCCTTGCTGCGGAAGGGGAAGACCGTGGTGTAACGCGAGTAGTCGTCAACCACCAACAGGAAGTAACGCTCGTGACCCTGGCCACGGACGCGGGCGGGGCCCCACACGTCCATGTGAAGAGTCTGCAGCGGAGCCTCTGTCGGAGGAAACTCGGAGGAGTGAGGGGCGGCGCGCTGTCGCCCCTCGACGCAGGGGACGCAGGTAGGGGCAGGCCCCGGAGGTAGGGGAGGGAGAGACCGGGGGAGACCAGAGACAAGGACACGGGAGGCCATGCCTCGGAGACGAGGCAGGGAGGGGTGACCAAGGCGGTGGTGCCAAAGGAGAGTCTGGTGGGACAGGAGACGACACGAGCAGGGAGCAGACTCAGGACCAGACCTGGACGCTGCAGCAAACACCTGACTCGACGCAGCTACCTGACCAGACTCAGCAACCGGAGGAGACTCAGTAGTCAGTGTGTACAGGCTCGACCCCGGCCGACGGGTAAACGTGGCCAAGTGTCGGCCCGTCCGAGCACACGTACAGTGGGTCACCCGCTGACTCGCAGGAGTGAACTGGTCAACCCCCTGATCCTGTAGATCAGCACCATTCACCAAGTTCGTAGAGAACGAGGGGAGGTAGAGACCTGACAGGGTGCCAGAGGGGGCTGCCGGACAGGGTAAGACAGTGGAGAAGCGAGCAAGGACAGGACCCCCAGAGGGGTCCGCCAGGGAGACCGCAACCGGCCGACTGAGCGGCGTAAGCGTGGTGCGGTCTCGAAAGAAGGAGCGGGAACTACCCGAGTCAAGAGTGAAGGTGTGTAAGGCCTGAGCCGACGTGGTACCTGAGAGAGCAGACTCACTAGCACCTGGGGCAGCAGTTGCACTAGCACCTAGAGCAGCAGCCTCACCAGCACCTAGAGCAGCAGCCTCAATGCCCGGGTCAGGCGGAACACACAGGTAACAGTCACCCTCATCACTAGTAGGCAATGCATACATGGCAGTGAGGATAGCATCATAGTCAAGAGTATAGATATCTACCCGCAGCCGAAGCAGCTCCACCCAGTCGGGGAGCTCAGCCGCGTCGCCAAACTCCGTACGCCAGGCGTCGCTCAGACGGGCGAAGCAGCGGGACTCTGCGTGACCTTACGTCCCGCAAGGCTGACCAGTCCGAGCACCAGTGCGAATGACGTACGGACAGCGAGCAGTACCCCGTGACCCGTCACGCTGAGCGTACCACTCACGAAGCTGCTGGGGCGAAAGGACCGCTCGCGGACGACGCTGAAGCTGCACCTGGCCACTACAAGCAGCTGCCGAACTACTTACTCCAGGACGACTCCCACTACGGCCACCCCGATAACCCCAACTAGCGTACCACTCACAAAGCTGTTGGGGGGTGAGGGACTCACGCGGGCGACGCTGCAGCTGCACCTGGCCACTACAAGCAGCTGTGGAACTACTCACTCCAGGACGACTCCCACTACGGCCACCCCGACAACCCCAACTAGCGTACCACTCACGAAGCTGTTGGGGGGTGAGGGACTCACGCGGGCGACGCTGGAGCTGCATCTGGCCACGCCAGGAGCAGCAGTAGCAGTAGAAAGAGCAGCAGCAGCAAGAGCAGCAGTAACAGCAGTACGGGCAGGGCAGTGCTCACCAGTGGCGAGAAGGGCAGGCGTACGACGGCGGCAACGGCGAGGCCGCTACCACTGTAGGGCGAGAGCTCCGCGGCAGCTACAGGGGTGGCTGCTCCAGGGGCGGCAGTTGTAGGGGCGGCTGCTCCAGGGGCGGCTGCTCCAGGGGCGTCTGCTGTAGGGGCGGCTTCTGCAGTGGCGGCTGCTCCAGGGTCGGCTGCTGCAGTGGCGGCTGCTCCAGGGGCGGCTGCTGCAGTGGCGGCTGCTCCAGGGGCGGCTCGGCTGCTGGGCGACTCGGCTGCTGGGCGGCTCGGCGGCTCAGCTGCTGGGCGGCTCGGCGGCTCGGCTGCTCGCTAGGGGCGGCGACGGGGCCGGGTAGGGGCGGCGACGGGGCCGCTAGGGGCGGCGACGGGGCCGCGTAGGGAGGGGAGCGGCGACGGGGCCGCTAGGGGCGGCGACGGGGCCGCATAGGGGCGGCGACGGGGCCGCGTAGGGAGGGAGGCGGCGACGGGGCCGCTAGGGGCGGCGACGGGGCCGCGTAGGGGCGGCGACAGGGCCGCGTAGGGAGGGAGGAGGCGACGGGGCCGTTAGGGGCGGCGACGGGGCCGCTAGGGGCGGCAACGGGGCCGCGTAGGGGCGGCGACGGGGCCGCGTAGGGAGGGGGGCGGCGACGGGGCCGCTAGGGGCGGCGACGGGGCCACGTAGGGGCGGCGACGGGGCCGCGTAGGGGCGGCGACGGGGCCGCGTAGGGGCGGCGACGGGGCCGCGTAGGGAGGGGAGCGGCGACGGGGCCGCTAGGGGCGGCGACGGGGCCGCGTAGGGGCGGCGACGGGGCCGCGTAGGGGCGGCGACGGGGCCGCGTAGGGAGGGGAGCGGCGACGGGGCCGCTAGGGGTGGCGACGGGGCCGCTAGGGGCGGCGACGGGGCCGCGTAGGGGCGGCGACGGGGCCGCGTAGGGAGGGAGGCGGCGCTGGGGCCGCTAGGGGCGGCGACGGGGCCGCGTAGGGGCGGCGACGAGGCCGCGTAGGGAGGGAGGCGGCGACGGGGCCGCTAGGGGCGGCGACGGGGCCGCGTAGGGGCGGCGACGGGGCCGCTAGGGGCGGCGACGGGGCCGCGTAGGGAGGGAGGCGGCGACGGGGCCGCTAGGGGCGGCGACAGGGCCGCTAGGGGCGGCGACGGGGCCGCGTAGGGGCGGCGACGGGGCCGCTAGGGGCCGCGAGGGGCCTGGAAGGGCGGCGACGGGGCCGCTAGGGGCGGCGACGGGGCCGCTAAGGGTGGCGCGAGGGGCCGTGAGAGGGGCCTCTAAGAGAGCTCGACAGAAGGGCGACCCACAAGGCGCGCCTCGGGCAGGAGCGACTGGCACTCCGGTCAGAAAAAAACGTTTCAGTGGTGGGCCCACTAGGGAACCTGCTCTGATACCATGTGAAGAAATGAGGAATGAATGAACTAGCAAGCAGGTGGGTACAAGTAGGAAAACCTAAAAGTGTTGTACCCCATATTGTCTACCCCACTACAGCCTACAAAGACTATAGCATATGAGTTTGACAGATAGGAGGGGGGAGGGGAAGTGTAAGTTTTTTTTTTTTTTTTTTTTTTTTTTTTAACCCTTTTTTTTTCTGGTTCATTTATTGGGTAACTTCATACGCATACAACTCGACTTTGGAAGGCCAGGCTCCGTCCAACGACCTCGCCTTCCGAACACACTTCGCGTCGCCTTCGAGCTTACACATAACCAGCAACTAACCATCGCGATTCTGCGGACCCCGCCTAGCTGGCCTTTTGCTATATCTGTGCTAGGCTTCATTATTCATGCAGTAGTTTTAATCACTTCCGTGATATTGCATTCGTCTCATACAACTCATACAGAAGCCTTACTATATTCTTAAATCTAAGGATATCTGTTACGAGTGCAATTGACTGAGCGAGCGAGAATTGCATTATCGAAGAAAGAGTACAATGAGCGAAGGTATGAGCGAAGAATATATAGCGAAGCTACAGTGGTAACGGTAATGTGTGTAAAATGGGGTGCGCGACGGGCCTAGCGCCGAGGTTGGGAATTGTCGAGGCAGGGGTACGGAGCGCGGGTTACCAACCGAACCGTGAGGTTGGGTCGCGTCGTGAACAGTGGCGGGAACAGTGTCGAGGCGAGTGTCGCGAGTGGTAGCGGATTACTGTTGGGTGCTGTTGGCGGAAACAGTGGTGTACCCGCTGAGGACGGGGTGGTTTTCAACTCTGTCCAGGGGAACCCAGTTGTCTTCAGTGGGCGTACGGTCTTTCCGGCGGATCAGAAATTCGATCCTTCGAGCTCCCCGTGGGTCGCGAACTCGGTGGCTCAGGATTTTTTTGGGCGTGATGATTGGCTCTGTCGGCGGTCGTGTCATGCTGGCTGGGCGGTTGCAAGGCAGTTGGCTGGTGGATGGGACGTAAGGGCGAAGTAGGCTGACGTGGAAGGACGGGCTGACGTACCAGTCAGCAGGGAGGAGGAGGTGGGCGGTGATGGGTGTGATCATGTGGCAGATGCGAAATGGCCCGCAATATCGGAGGTGGAGTTTCAGGGTGATGGGCAGGCGGAGGTTTTGGGTGTCGAGTAAAACTAGGTCGTCGGGCTGGTAAGTGACAGGTCTGCAGTGGCGGTCGGCGTTGCGCTTAGCGATGACGTTGGCTTTTTTAATTGCGTCGGCTGCCCGGGTCCGTGCTGCCTGTAAAATTTCTGCAAACTGTTGCGCGCGTGGTACTGGGTTGTCGGGATTCGGGGTAATGGGTACTATAGGGTCTTGTCCGTAGTTCAAGTAAAACGGTGACTATTGGGTCGTGGCGGATGGTGAGTTATTGTACGCGAACTCGATGAGGGGCAGTTGCTGTTCCCAGGTGGTCGGGTCCTCGCAAGTGGCTCGAATGAGTTGCTCCATGGTTTGGTTTGTCCGTTCTATCTGTCCGTCGGTTTTGGGGTGGTACGAAGAACTAAACTGTAGTCGTGTACCGAACTGCTGCCACAGGTTCCGCCAGAAGTTGCTGGTGAATTTCGTGTCACGGTCGCTGATGATTGCTGTTGGTATCCCGTGTAATCGAACGACGGTGGAGATGAACAGGCAAGCTGTTTCTTCGGCGGTGATTGACTTCTTGCAGGCTGCGAAATGTGCCATTTTCGTTAGCCGATCGACGACGACCAGGATCGCGTCGTTCCTACTTGCTCCAACCGGTAACCCCGTGACGAAGTCCATCGTCACCTGCTGCCAAGCACGCTCTGGGGGTGGTAACGGCTGCAACTGTCCTGCCGGCCGCTTCCATGACGACTTCATGAGTTGGCAGGTGGGACATGATGCCACGTGTCGTTGCACGTCGGTCAGCATTTCGGGCCATTAGTAATACCGCTGCAGCTGCTGTCGTGTGTTTTCTACTCCAAAATGGCCTGAGGTAACTCCGTTGTGTGCTTCCTGTAGTAGTAATTCCCGTAGTAACGTGTAACCCGATACCCACATGCGGTCGGTGCCGGCTTTTACATAATAAACTCCCTTTGCTGCTGCGAACTGCTGTGAATTTCCTCCTGTGAATAATGGGCCAGTTTGATAGCCGTGGGTAAATAGTCCTACCAGGAGCGGGCTGGTTTGGGCGAGTAGTATGGCGTGGATTTGGGCAGTGGGGCGGGTAAGTGCGTCAGCGATGTTTGATGCCCGCTTTTGTAGGTGACCGAGTAGTGAAAATTCGACACGAGGAAGTCGAGCCAACGAATCTGTCGTGGGTTGAGGTGGGCTGTGCACGGAGGTACTGTAGTGATTTATGGTCTGTCCGTACTGTCACGTCTGCGCCGGTCAAGTAACAGTTGTCAGAATGTTATAATTGTCTAGCCTGCAGTGGGGTACTCTATAGCGAGTACAACCCAATTAGGGTTTCCTATATGTATGCCAACTGCTGCAAGTGCAACCCCCTCTCTTCTTCATTCCTTGTTTCTTCACATGCTATCAGAGCATCTACGCTCCTGGCCTGTGGGCCCACCTAACTGCTTCCGCTGCTACTCTGTGTGTTGCACGCCCCTTGGCGTGCGACAGACTTTTTTTTCTTCCCCCTCCTATAGGCCCCTCTCACGGCCCCTCGCGCTACCCTTAGCGGCCCCGTCGCCACCCCTAGCGGCCCCGTCGTCGCCCTTCTCGGCCCCTCGAGGCCCCTTCGCGGCCCCGTCGCCGCCCCTAGCGGCCCCGTTGCCGCCCTTCCAGGCTCCTCGCGGCCCCTTCACGGCCCCGTCGCCGCCCCTAGCGGCCCCGTTGCCGCCCTTCCAGGCTCCTCGCGGCCCCTTCGCGGCCCCGTCGCCGCCCCTAGCGGCCCCGTCGCCGACCTTTCAGGCCCCTCGCGGCCCCTTCGCGGCCCCGTCGCCGCCCCTAGCGGCCCGTCGCCGCCCTTCCAGGCCCCTCGCGGCCCCTTCGCGGCCCCGTCGCCGCCCCTATCGGCCCCGTCGCCGCCTCCAGCGGCCCCGTCGCCGCCACTTGCGGCCCCGTCGCCGCCCCTTTCGGCCCTGCCTCGACCCTGCCCCGGCCCTGCCCCGGCCATGCTCCGTCGCCTGTCGCGGCGCACCGGGGGCCCGTGCACCGCCCCCCCCCCTCTTTTCCCGTCGCCCGTCGCGGCTCCCTGAGGGGGCCGCGGCGACATGGGGGGGGGGGCGAGCGTCGTCCCTTCTGCCGCCTGTTTTGGCGCCCTGGGAGGCCGCGCGTCGGCCCCCCCCTCCCCCCCCCCCCCCCCCCGTAGCCTCCCTACCCGCCGTCCCGCCCTGCCCTGTGTTAGGGTCTGGGGGTGGCGAGTAGGGGGTGGCGGGTGTGTGGTCTCCCCTGCTCCTCCTCCTCCTCTGTCTCCCACTGCTGCAGCTGCCGCTGAGGGGGGTGGGTGTGTGGGAGTCGACGGATTGGTGCTAGGGGGTGGGGTGTGAGTGAACCTAGGGTGCAGCAAGGGGTGTGTGAAAGGGGGGTGCTGTGGGAGTGGAACTAGTGTTTGAGCAGGGGGTGTGTGTCGAGGGGTGTGGGGCAGCTGGAGGAGGTTGTGTGAAGGTAGCTGTCGTGTCGCCTGCAGCGCCTATAGTCCGTCGCCCTTGCTTCGGTAGCCAGTGAGCCTGTTGCATTAGTCGCCAGTGGGTCCGTTGCTCCTGCCGCTCGTCTATAGCCGCGGAGCCAGTTACTCCAGTAGTCCGTCGCCCTTGCTTCGGTAGCCACTGAGTCAGCCGCTCCTGTGCCCGTGCCTCTGCAGCTTCAGTTGTTGCCTCCCATCTTCTCTCCCTCCACAGTTCCTCCTCCTCCTCACTTGCCCGTTGTGATTAACTCTAGCTTTGCTCGCTATTGTGAACTCCTGCTCTATGCCTGCTTGCTCATTGTGCTGATTACACCCCACTTTGGCTATGGGGGTGTGTCAGAATGTTATAATTGTCTAGCCTGCAGTGGGGTACTCTATAGCGAGTACAACCCAATTAGGGTTTCCTATATGTATGCCAACTGTTGCTAGTGCAACCCCCTCTCTTCTTCATTCCTCGTTTCTTCACAACAGTGCCACACTTTGAATGCGTGCACGATCGCGAGCATTTCGCGGTCGTGTATCGGGTAATTTTTCTCAGGCGGATGCAGTTTTTGTGACTCGTATGCGATGGGTTGTAGGCCGTTGCCGAAATCCTGTAGCAGTACGGCTCCGATGGCAATGTCGCTTGCGTCTGTAAATACTTCGAATGGGCGGTGTGGGTCGGCGATGCGTAGTACGGGCGGTGAACAGGTAACATTTTTCAGGGCAGAGAAGGCAGCATGCTCTTTCTTCCCCCCACGAAAAAGCGACCCCCTTTTGTAGCAGATCCGTCAGTGGGGCTGTTAACCTTGCCATGTCGGGGACGAACCAACGCACATAATTAACGAACCCTAGAAAACTCTGCAGCTCCGTGATATTTGTCGAGGGGTGCCACGCTTTGACTGTGTCCAGCTTCTTTGGGTCGATCTCGATCCCAGCCTCCGAAATAACGTGCCCCAGAAATTCTAGCCTGCCCTGAAAAACACTCGCACTTGGAACCCTTGGTCAGTAGCCTGTGCTCGTCTAAAATTTTTAAACTGCTTCCAGATCTGCTAAGTGCTGTTGCTTGTCGCGACTGTAGACGAGGATGTTGTCGAGGTAAACTATCACGCATTTATCTAAGAGTGGCCTAAACGCCTCGTTCATGGTCATTTGGAATGACGCCGGTGCGTTGGTCAGCCCGAAAGGCATCACTGTATACTCAAATGACCTGTACCTAGCCCTAAATGCTGTCTTGGTGCAGTCCGATGGTTCGACCCGAATCTGGTGGTAACCTCCCCGTAAGTCTACTTTTGAAAAAACCCGTGTTGTTCGCAGTTGATCGATCAGTTCGTCGGCGTGGGGAATGGGGTATCGCGACTTGACTGTAACCCTGTTCAGTGCTCTGTAGTCGATGCACATGCGAAACACTTTGTCCTTTTTCGGTGTGAACAGTATTGGTGCGGCGAACGGTGACGAGCTCGGTCGAATGAATTTTTTCTCTAGCAAGTAATCTAACTAATTCCTCCGTTCGTCGAGCTCGGGCTGTGTTAGTCTGAACTGGCACTGTACAGTTGGCTGTGCCCCCGGTTCTAACTCTATTCGGTGATCGTGTGCCCACTGAGGTTGCCGCCCCTCCGGTAAGTCATCGGGAAAAATCCCCGGGTACCGTTTCAACAGTTCCTGTAGTTCGGGCGGTACGGCTGCTAGCAGTTTCTGAAAACCCTCAGCTGCTCTGCTTCTCCTACCACTGCGATATCCACCGCGTACACGTTAGCTCCAGCGGCGACAGCTCGTTTCATCGTGATGGCGTTGACGTGGACCGTTGAAGACTCGGGCGACTGCCAGCGAGGTAGTTCGATCCAGTTACCACTACTTTGCACCGTGCAGCTTCCCGTCGTCCATTCAATTCTCGGGTTGTAACGTCGCAGCCAATCACGTCCCAGTAAAATGTCGTGCCCATCCAATGTCGTCGCGAGCGTTTCCTGTGTAAACCCGACATTCCCCCCGCAGCGGACTTTGACTCTCTCCACCTTCTCTCGTATGGCCAGTGGCGTGTTGAACTATATTTATATATGTTCTTTATAATTCTTTGCAGTGTAGAGTGTAGCACATCCCAATTTGCTGTAGGTGGTGCACCATGCTTCTCCTTGCTATATTTTGTACTCATCTTTCTTAGTGAAGTCACTTCTTCCTGCTTCAACTCTCTCGACACCTCCTTCAACCCTAAAACCTAAGCTACTAAGTTACTCTAGCCATGGCTTCTAAGCCCAACTAATTGCTTAGTATCTTGACATGGTATTCAGAGTAGGCACCTTCCTGCTGCCTTCCTTAACGGGCCCACCAGTCTGCTTCCGCTGCCTGTCATCCTGCCGCGCGCCTCGGGTGCGCGGCAGCGCACGGCGATTTTCTGCCCGCCGTGTGCTCGGGGCGCACGGCGGTTTTCTGCCCGCCGTGCGCCCCGGGCGCGCGGCGTCTTCCTGCCCCGCGCGCGGCCTGCTCTCACGCCGCCTGTGCGCCTGCCCCACGTCCGCGCGCGGGCCTCTTCTGCCCGCCCGTACCCTGCCCTTCGCAGCGCCCTGCAGAGGCGCCGCTCCTGCTCGTCGCGACGCCCCTGCGGGACCCGTGCGTCGCCGCTCCTGCTCGTCGCGACGCCCCTGCAGGACCCGCGCGGCGTTGCCCTGCTCGTCGCGACGCCCCTGCGGGACCCGCGCGGCGTCGCCCCTGCTCATCGTGGCGCCCCTAGGGCGCCGCCCCTGCTCGTCGCGGCGCCCCCTGGTCGCTGTCCCTGCTCGTCGCGGCGCACCCCCCCCTGGCCGCCGCCTCTGCCTCCCCTGCGCCCGCGCCTGCTTTGCAGCAGCGCGCGGGCCTGCCTTGCACCAGCGACGCCGCCCCTGGAGCAGCCGCCCCTGGAGCAACCGCCCCTGCAGCAGCTGCCCTGGCCCCTGGAGCAGCCGCCACTACAGCAGCCGCCCCTGGCCCCTGGAGCAGCCGCACCTGTAGCCGCCCCTGGCCCCTGGAGCAGCCGCCCCTGCAGCAGCCGCCCCTGGCTACTGGAGCAGCCGCCACTGCAGGAGCCGCCCCTGGCCCCTGGAGCAGCCGCCCCTGGAGCAGCCGCCCCTGGAGGAGCCGCCCCTGGAGCAGCCGCCACTGCAGCAGCCGCCCCTGGCCCCTGGAGCAGCCGCCCCTGTAGCAGCCGCCCCTGGCCCCTGGAGCAGCCGCCCCTGGCCCCTGGAGCAGCCGCCCCTGCAGCAGCCGACCCTGCAGCTGCCCGCGACGCCGCTCCTGGACCCTGTGCAGCCGTGGGGGGAGGGTATGGGGGTGGCGGGTGTGGGGGTGATGAGTGTGGGTGCTACCCTTCCCCTCCTCCTCCTCCTACTTCGTCTCCCACTGCTGGAGCTGCCGCTGAAGGGGGGTGGATGTGTGGGAGCCGAGGGGAGTGGAGCTAAGGGGGTGTCGTGGGAGTGGAAACAGGGGTGCAGTAAGGGGGTGTGTGAGAAGGGGGTGTGGGACTGTTAGGGGAGGTAGAGCGGAGGTCGCCGTCGTGTCGTCAGCAGCGCCAGTAGTCCGGAGCCCTCGTGCTCTCGGTAGCCCAGCGAGCCTGCTTCGCCAGTCGCCTGTGGGTCCGTTGCTCCTGCCGCTCGTCGTAGCCGCAGAGCCAGATACTCCCGTAGTCCGGTGCCCTCGTGCGCTCGGTAGCCACTGTGTGCGCCGCTCCTGTTGCCCGTGTGACTGCGGCTTCACGTGTCGCCTCCTATCTCCACTCCTCTCACAGTCCCTCCTCCTCCTCCTCACTTCGCCTCTTCTTCTGTTGCGCCCTGCAGGGTGTACCACTTCAGGGGGTGTTCTGTACATGGTTCTCACTGCAATCAATTAGGGGGTGTGTTGAACTATATTTATATATGTTCTTTATAATTGTCTGCAGTGTAGAGTGTAGCACATTCCAATTTGCTGTAGGTGGTGCACCATGCTGTCAAATATAGGAGGAGTACGGCCTAGGCTTAGTAGCCTAGGCCACAGTAGGACTAGAACGAGGAGGCACCAAGTACGAGCTAGGATTGTGTGCAGGAACAGAATTGAGAAGGAATGGTTGAACTAGCAAGCAGCAGGATACAAATAGCAAACCCTAAGGGGCTGTACTCACTATTGAGTGCCCCACTGAAGGCTAGACAAACAACATATTCTGACACACCCCCATAGCCAAAGTGGGGTGTAATCAGCACAATGAGCAAGCATAGCAGTAGTTCACAATTATGAGCAAAGCTAGTGGTAGTCACAGCAGGCAAGTGAGGAGGAGGAGGGACTGTGAGAGGAGAGAAGATGGGAGACGACGGCTGAAGCTGCAGACACACGGGCAACAGGAGCGGCTGGCACAGTGGCTACCGGGACAGCGCCCCGGACTACTGGAGTAACTGGCTCACGGGCTACGAGGAGCTACAGGAGCAACGGACCCACGGGCGACAGGCGCAGCAGGCTCTCTGGGCTACCAGGACAGCGCCCCGGACTACAGGTGCTGCGGACGACAAGACGGCAGCCTCCTCTCAGCCTCCCCAAACAGTCCTACACCCCCCTATACACACCCCCAGTTTCACCCCTAGCTCCACTCCCACATCACCCCCCTAGCTCCACTCCCCACAGCTCCCACACCTCCACCCCCCTCAGCGGCAGCTGCAGCAGTGGGAGACGAAAAAGGAGGAGGGGAGAACCCACACCTCTCACCCCTATGCTTGCCACCCCACACCCCCACCACCGCGGAACGCACGGCTGAATGGGAGCAATGGGCAGCACGGGGGGGGGGGGGGGAGACGGGACGGGCTTCCGCAGGGGCGGCTCGCGCGGGTCCTGGGGCGGCTGCTGCAGGCACGGGCTGCTCCAGGGGCGGCTGCTGCAGGCACGGGCTGCTCCAGGGGCGGCTGCTGCAGGTGCGGGCTGCTCCAGGGGCGGCTGCTGCAGGTGCGGGCTGCTCCAGGGGCGGCTGCTGCAGTGGCGGGCGGCTCCAGGGGCGGCCGCTGCAGGTGAAAGGTAGGAGGAGGGGGGGGGGGGGGGGGGGGGGAAACGCACGGCCCCCAGGGCGCCCCGAGGGGCGACGAGAAGGGAGCCGCGCGGCCCCCCCCCGGGGCGCCGCGACGGGCACCAGGGAGGGCGCCGCGACGGGCCCCCAGAGCCACCTCGACGGGCGACAGGGAGGGCGCCGCGCGGGCCCCCCGAAGTCGCCTCGACGGGCGACGGGGAGGGCCGCGCACGGCCCCCGAAGTCGCCTCGACGGGCGACGGGGAGGGCGCCGCGCACGGCCCCCGAAGTTGCCTCGACGGGCGACGGGAGGGGACCGCGCGCGGCCCCCGTGGTCGCCACGACGGGCGACTGGTGGGGAGGCCGCGCGGGCCCCCAAGGTCGCCTCGACGGGCGACGGGAGGGGAGGCCGCGCGGGTCCCCGAGGTCGCCTCGACGGGCGACGGGAGGGGAGGCCGCGCGGGTCCCCGAGAGCGCCTCGACGGGCGCTTCGACGGGAGGGGACCGCGGAGGCCCCCCCAAGGGCACCACGACGGGCGCCACGGAAGGGAAAACCGCCAGGCGCCCCGAGCGCGCGGCGGGCAGAAATTAGGGTTTCGCCGCCGCGCACCACGGGGCGCGCGGCGGACAGTAGGGCAGCGGAAGCGGGTGGTGGGCCCATACACAGGAAGGCGGCAGACATGCCGCCCTTTGATACCATGTCAAATATAGGAGGAGTACGGCCTAGGCTTAGTAGCCTAGGCCACAGTAGGACTAGAACGAGGAGGCACCAAGTACGAGCTAGGATTGTGTGCAGGAACAGAATTGAGAAGGAATGGTTGAACTAGCAAGCAGCAGGATACAAATAGCAAACCCTAAGGGGCTGTACTCACTATTGAGTGCCCCACTGCAGGCTACACAAACAACATATTCTGACACATGCTTCTCCTTGCTATATTTTGTACTCATCTTTCTTAGTGAAGTCACTTCTTCCTGCTTCAACTCTCTCGACACCTCCTTCAACCCTAAAACCTAAGCTACTAAGTTACTCTAGCCATGGCTTCTAAGCCCAACTAATTGCTTAGTATCTTGACATGGCGTGCCGTCAAATAAGCGTGCATCTATCTCCGGTAAACACCGACTAAGTGTCAGTTGCAGTTTCCGTGCGGTCGCGGTATTAACTAAACTGTGACTTGCTCCTCCGTCAATAAAAATCTTCACTGCTGCTCCCTGTATTTTCCCGTGAATCAGTACTGGGCATTCCGTCGATGTACCCTCCTTATTCATCCGAGCCCGATCGATAGCGTGAATCAGTACTGTGACTCGGTGAGGGTCGGTGAGGTTGGGCGAGCAGGCAGTCTCGTCAGTAGTTGGCCCAATTTCTACTGACTGCTGGCGTTTCCCTGTCTCTGAGACTCCCTCCCCTGATCAGCTCCCCGGCGCCTCAGCTCCTCTGGACACTCGCTCTTGCAATGGCCCGGCCGATTGCAAGCAAAGCAGCGCCACTTAAATGGTGCGGCAGCTGCTGTCAGAGGTCCACTGGTGATCCCCGATTGATCCTAGGGAAGGGTTACAGGCACGTTGGCCTGGGGGGTTATGGGCGCACTGACCCGCTACTTAACAAGCCCTTTTATCCCAATGGTCTATTGGTTGGGATTCTGACATGGTCTCAGAGCGAAGGTCTCGGGTTCGAATCCCAGTGTGTGCACCTCGGGCATCCCAGTGCGGGGGGGTGTCAGAGGTCCACTGGTGATCCCCGATTGATCCTAGGGAAGGGTTACAGGCACGTTGGCCTGGGGGGTTATGGGCGCACTGAGCCGCTACTTAACAAGCCCTTTTAACCCAATGGTCTAGTGGTTGGGATTCTGACAGCTGCATTCGTCGCAACGGTGTGTACGGTGGCGTGCTCGATCGGTCCCCGAGGGCGATGTCCATAGTAGGACCCCAGTCTCAGATGGTGTGAAGAATGAGGAATGAATGAACTAGCACAAGGTTGGGTACAAGTAGGAAACCCTAGGAAACTGTACCCCATAGTATCGACCCCACTATAGCCTACACAAGCTATATAATATGAGTTTGATACACCCCCATAGGCAAAGTGGGGGAGAACAAGAGGTCACAAGACCAGTCAAGCAAAGCAAAGCAAGCTCAGGGTGGATCACAACGTCACCACACAATCCGAGCACAAGAGCAAGGCCAAAAGGCCAGTTCACATGCAAGATCATATATAAAGGTAAACAAGCAAGTGCAGGTATAGAAAGATCACAGTACAAGCAAGGTCAAGAGGTGAGCAAGTGAGGCTAAGTAGGCACAAGACCTAACATCGTACAGAAGCGCTGATGATCACAAGGCGGAAGTGCCTTGGTAAAGATATCAGCAGTGTTGGCCTCAGAGGCCACGTAACCAAGGCGCAGCTGACCACGCTGCTGCAGCTCACGAGCAAGGAAGTAGCGAAGAGCAATGTGCTTTGTTCTGTGCTCCAGTCTGTGCTCCCGACACAAGGCCAGCATGGCCTTGTTGTCTACGTACAGAACTGGAGGAGAACGAGGCGACTCTCCTAGGTCAGTCAGCAGGTAGGTGAGCCAGCGTAGCTCCTGTGCAGCCATGGCCCCCGCGTAGATCTCAGCCTCACAGCTGGAGCTGAGAACAGAAGACGAGCGGGTAGACCGCCACGAAACAGAGCCGGAGCCAAGGCTGAAGGTGTAACCCTGTGACGACCGCTGCAGAGCCTGGTCGTCAGCCCAAGAAGCGTCAGCGTGACCTGTGAGGACCACTCGACGTCGCCCTCCAAGCACTAGCCCCATGCCCGACGTACTGCACAAGTAGCGCAACACCCTCTTCGCTGCAGCCATGTGCTCTGGTCGGTGTCTGCCAGGAGCAACATAGCGTGCCAAGATGCTAAGAGGGTATGCAAGGTCAGGTCGTGTGCAGGTCATCAGGTACATGAGGCAGCCAACAAGCTCTGGGTACGGGCCACTCGGCTCTACGGACTCATCCGAAGGCAGAGCTGAGAGCGAGTGGCGAGTAGACAGAGGAGTGGCCTGAGGCGAGGAGTACGTGAAGTCGAAGCGCGGAAGGACCTGCTGCACCATGTGTGACTGAGTCAGGGTAATGGTGCGCTGTGCTCTGTCCCGGGTGATCTGCAAGCCAAGGTAGCTGCGCAGTTCACCCAGGTCTGTGCACGTGTGTCTCTTCTGCAGCTCGGACTTCATGTGGGCGAGTCCAGCAGTGTCAGCAGTGGCAAAGACCAAGTCGTCGACGTACACGAGGATGTAGAACGGCGGCAAAGAGGTGTCGGCGCAGGTGGGCGGCGCAGCCAGATCTCCTCGTGCAGGCTGCCCTGTAGGAAAGCAGTGCTGAAGTCAAGAGAGTGAAGCTCGTAGTCGCGCTGAGCGGCTATGTGCAGTAGCACCCGAAGAGTGGTCATCTTCGGGGTGGGAGAGAAGGTCTGAAAGTAGTCAACTCCCTGCCGCTGACTGAAGCCTCGAGCCACGTAACGCGCCTTGAAGATAGGCGGAGAACCCGGCGGCCGCTTCACCCTGAAAATCCACATGCCACTGACGATGTTCGCCCCAGGTGGGGGAACCTCATCGACGTAGGTGCCTGTGGACTTCCAGGAAGCCATCTCTGCGTCCATGGCTGACTGCCACTGAGAGGAGTAGGGACCGTCGATCGCCTCAGCGTACGATCGAGGAGTCGGGATGTCTGGTGCATTCGGGTCTCCCTCAGGGGCAATCAGCGTGGATACGAGATGAGGCAAAGCAGCAGCAAAACACTGGAACTCCTCCTGCCTGTCCTCAAGGACGTCCGTGCTAAGAGCACACTCACCCCCGACGGACGGAGGACAGACAGACTCAGACTCTGCAACAAGACTAGCAGCGTAGTCTAGACGACAGCGAGCAGCAAAGTCGACAAGCTCAGCAACTAGGGCAGACGCAGCAGTGGACTCAAAGGAAGGGTCAGTGACAACAGTAGCCAGGAGACGCGTGACAGAAGGACTGGCAGCACGAAGAGAGTCAGACTCCGGGTCAGCAAGAGTAGGAAGAGAGGACTCTGGAGGAGACGGCAACGGGACACGCAGAGGAGCAGTGGAAGGACGCAGTGCCATCTGGTGTGTGCCTGGGACCGCAGGAGGACGCGGACGCGCAGTACGACCACTAGTGCGAGCAGCACGAACAGGCGACGCAGGACGAGACGCAGGCTCACGACGCTCAGCAAGACCTCCAGTAGGACCAGTGTAGGGAGAAGGAGCAGGTAGAGGGGAGGCGGGCTGTAACTGTGACTGCGACTGGACAGGCTGCGGACACTCTAAGGGAGGAGCAGGACCAGTAGAGGGCGGGAGACCAAGAACCTGCTCAAGGAGCGGAACGAAGTACGGCCTCGGCCGCGCAGCTCCTCCAGAACCAACAAGGACAGCACCAGTACCCCCAGCGGCAGCACCAGCGCCAGCAGCACCTCCTGCTCCAACAGCGCCAACTCCAGCACCCTAAGACGCACTAGCGCCAGCAGAAACACCAGCGCCAACACCCCCAGCAGCTCCAGCTCCAGCAGCTCCAGCAGCACCAACGCCAGCAGGACCGGCAGCTCTAGTACCGCCAGCAGCTCCAGCAGGACCAACTCCAGCAGCCCCAGCAGCACTCCCAGTCCCAGCAGCTCCAGTACCTCCAGTACGAGCACCTCCGGGACCAGCAGCAACAGTAGTACCTCCAGCTCCAGCAGCACGACTCCAGCGCCGGGCAAACCACTCGCGCAGCTCCTGTGGAGAGAGTGGCTCCCGCCTCGACGAAGCACCGCCGGCGGCCACACGAGCAGACCCAGTGCCCCCAGGCTCCGCACCCCCAGGCTCCGCGCCCCCAGGCTCCGTACCGCCAGACTCAGCACCCCCAGGCTCAGCACCCCCAGACTCAGCACCCCCAGGCTCAGCACCCCCAGACTCAGCACCCCCAGGCTCAGCACCTCGAACAGCACCAGAGTCAACAGCTACCTCGACAGGCTCGACTGCGTCTACCTGGGACACACCTGATGGGGCAGGACCCTGAGGGGGGAGGGGGTCTACCGGGGAAGGACCTAGCGCAAGGAAGAGCGGGGGCGGGGGAAGGGGCGCAGTGCGGTAGGGGAAGAGACGGTAGTAAGGTACCGACTCGTCAAAGGTGACGTCCTGGGAGGACAGAACACGGCGCGAGGTGGGGTGGTAAAACTGCCAACCAGGCGCGTCAGGGGGGAAGCCAAGGAAGACGCAGGGAACAGCACGGGGGGACAGCTTGTTCGCAGACAAGTCGCGGACAAACGCCCGAGATCCCCAGACCCGAAACGCAGACGCATCGCCAACCTTCCCCGTCCACCGCAAGGTGGGGGAGGTCTCTGGCAAGGAGACTCGGGGCTGAAGGTTGAGCTGATGCGCTACGTACTGAACCGCAAACGGCCACAGAAAATGGGGGGCAGCCGCATGCATCATGGACGTACGAGCGACGTCCATGACCATGCCAATGCGGCGCTCAGCAATCCCATTTTGCTGTGGAGAGGCCAGAAGCGTGAACGTCTGGCGGATGCCCTGTGCACGACAGAAGGCTCCCAGACAGGCAGAGGAAAACTCCCCGCCTCTGTCAGAGTGCAGACGCAGAACAGGAAAGTCCGAGCCGAAACTCTCCCTGAGCTGGAGACGAGCTGCGCGGATCCAGTCGATCAACACCTCAGTGACGTCACCCTTGCTGCGCAAGGGGAAGACTGTGGTGTAACGCGAGTAGTCGTCAACCACCAACAGGAAGTAACGCTCGTGCCCCTGTCCACGGACGCGGGCGGGGTCCCACACGTCCATGTGGAGAGTCTGTAGCGGAGCCTCTGTCGGAGGAAACTCGGAGGAGTGAGGGGCGGCGCGCTGTCGCCCCTCGACGCAGGGGACGCAGGTAGGGCCAGGCCCCGGAGGTAGGGGAGGGAGAGACCGGGGGAGACCAGAGACAAGGACACGGGAGGCCATGCCTCGGAGACGAGGCAGGGAGGGGTGACCAAGGCGGTGGTGCCAAAGGAGAGTCTGGTGGGACAGGAGACGACACGAGCAGGGAGCAGACTCAGGACCAGACCTGGACGCTGCAGCAAACACCTGACTCGACGCAGCTACCTGGCCAGACTCAGCAGCCGGAGGAGACTCAGTTGTAAGGGTGTACAGGCTCGACCCTGGCCGACGGGTGAACGTGGCCAAGTGTTGGCCTGTCCGAGCACACGTGCAGTGGGTCACCCGCTGAGTCGCAGGAGTGAACTGGTCAACCCCCCTATCCTGTAGGTCCGCTCCACTCACCAAGTTCGTAGAGAACGAGGGGAGGTAGAGACCTGACAGGGTGCCAGAGGGGGCTGCCGGGCACGGTAAGACAGTGGAGAAGCTAGCAAGGACAGGACCCCCAGAGGGGTCCGCCAGGGAGACTGCAACCGGCCGACTAAGCGGCGTAAGTGTGGTGCGGTCTCGAAAGAAGGAGCGGGACGCACCCGAGTCAAGGGTGAAGGTGTGTAAGGCCTGAGCCGACGTAGTACCTGAGAGAACAGACTCACCAGCACCTGGGGCAGCAGACGCACTAGCACCTGGGACAGCAGACGCACTAGCACCTAGAGCAGCAGCCTCACCAGCACCTAGAGCAGTAGCCTCTATGCCCGGGTCAGGCGGTACACACAGGTAACAGTCACCCTCAACACTAGTAGTCACAGCATACATGGCAGCAAGGATAGCATCATAGTCAAGATCAAAGATGGCAACCCCCGCCCTAGACAGATCTCCCCAGCGAGGGATCTCTGACGCCTCAGGGAACTGGTGACGCCACGCGTCCGTCAGGCGGCCGAAGCAGCGCTGGGTGGAGTGCGGGCCCCCGCACTGCTCACCAGCGCGGTCGCCGGTACGGAGGACGTAAGTGCAGGGACCAGTACCCCCACCGTGCTGACGCGCAGCGTACCACTCACGAAGCTGCTGAGGGGACAGAGTCTCACGACCGCGCTGCTGCTGCTGGCGCGGACCACCACCGGACCCACTCCTCTGCGCAGAGTCGCGACCAGCTCCACCACCGCCGCCGCCGCCGCCTCCGCCGCCTCCGCCACCTCCGCCTCCTCCGCCACCTCCGCCGCCTCCGCTCCCTCCGCCACCACCGCCGCCTCCTCCGCCTCCACTGCTGCCACCGCCGCCGCCACCCCCGCCACCACTCCCACCACCACACCCACTCCCTCCACTGCCTCCACCACCACCTCCACCGCCCCCGCTAGCCCCTCCCGCTCCCTTGCCCCCCTTGCCCTTGCCGGTGCGGCGTCTCCCGCTAGGGGCAGACGCAGCGCCGACCCCGTAGAAACCAACGAGGTCGGCAGCAGCAGAAGAAGCAACAGAGGGCAAGAGGGGGGAGGGGGAACACCCCTCAAAGACGGGGGTGCGAGGGTCACCACGAGAGGCTCCTACAGCTACTATGCTCTTCTCTGCTGCTAGGAGGCGCTCCTCGAGGAGGTCAACAGTGAGAGTGGTGGGGCAAACTGAGAGGAAGTGGTCCCTGACTAAGCGAAGAGAGTCAGGGAGCCGGGTGACTATGTAGTAGAGGGTGATGTACATGGGGGGGGGGTTCTTGGCGCAGAACTCAGCAGGAAGCGCAGCGCGGTAGCGAGTGTCACTAGTGCGGAGGTGCGTAATGAGGTCAGCGACTGTGGGAAAGGCAGCAAGGTCAGGGAAGAGGTACGGTAGCATGAGGCGGCTCAGTGCAGCAGTGGCAGGGGAAGAGTAGCGTGCAACTACAGCGTCGTACAAGGTCTGAGCACTCTTGTACTGGCTAAAGTGTGCACGCTCAGTGGTCGGTAAGTGGCGACGCACAGCAAGACGGGCAGCAGCATCGCGTGTCGCCCACTGTGAGCGAACAGTGCTGTCAGCAGTAGCAGGCGGGGCAAGGGAGGCACCAGAGGTGAGGTCGAACAGAGAGAGGCCGTCTGCCCTATCGCACTGGAGGAACAATTGGAGGTCATCAACCCAGACCTCAAAGTCAACAGCACGACCCTCAGTGTCAAAGGTAAGAACACTGGGGGTAGCCATGACTGCAGAGGTCTAGCAAGGAGTGAGCTCACCAGTACGAGTAAGTAGGGCCGGGGCGCGCCGGTAGGACTGGTAGCAGCTCGACGGCAGGGCGGCTCGGCGACTCAGCTGCTCGGCTGCTGGGCGGCTCGGCTGCGGGCGGCTCGGCGGCTCGGCTGCTGGGCGGCTCGGGGGTTTGGTTGCTGGGCGGCTCGGCGGCTCGGCTGCTGGGCGGCTCGGCTGTCGGGCGGCTCGGCGGCTAGGCGGCTCGGCTGCTGGGCGGCTCGGCGGCTCTGCTGCTGGGCGGCTCGGCGGCTCTGCTGCTGGGCGGCTCGGCGGCTCTGCTGCTGGGCGGCTCGGCGGCTCTGCTGCTGGGCTGCTCGGTAGAGGCGGCGTCGGGGCCGCTAGGGGCAGCGACGGGGCCGCTTAGGGAGGGGAGCGGCGACGGGGCCGTGTAGTGGCAGCGACGGGGCCGCGTAGGAGGCGGCGTCGGGGCCGCTTAGGGGCGGCGACGGGGCCGCTTAGGAGCGGTAGCGGGGCCGCTTAGGGGCGGCGACGGGGCCGCGTAGGGTGGGCGACAACGGGGCCGCTTAGGGTCGGCGACGGGGCCCCTTAGAGGCGGCGACGGGGCCGCTGAGGGTGAGAGGCGGCGACGGGGCCGGTAGGGGCGGCGACGGGGCCGCTAGGGGCGGCGACGGGGCCGCGTATGGGCGGCGACGGGGCCGCGTAGGGTGAGAGGCGGCGACGGGGCCGCTAGGGGCGGCGACGGGGCCGCTAAGGGCGGCGACGGGGCCGCGGAGGGGCGGCGACGGGGCCGCGTAGGGGCGGCGACGGGGCCGCGTAGGGTGAGAGGCGGCGACGGGGCCGCTAGGGGCGGCGACGGGGCCGCTAATGGCGGCGACGGGGCCGCGTAGGGGCGGTAACGGGGCCGCGTGAGGGGCGGCGACGAGGCCGCTAGGGGCCACTAGGGGCCTGGAAAGGGCGGCAAAAGGCGCGCCTCGGGCAGGAGCGACTGGCGCTCCGGTCAGAAAGGAAATTTTGAGTGGTGGGCCCAAGGAAGCGTTCCCACTAGGGAACCTGCTCTATACCATGTGAAGAATGAGGAATGAATGAACTAGCACAAGGTTGGGTACAAGTAGGAAACCCTAGGAAACTGTACCCCATAGTGTCGACCCCACTATAGCCTACACAAGCTATATAATATGAGTTTGACAGACGGTGCAAATTGTCGATTTTCTCGGCGAGCGCGAGGATCTCGTTAAAATTCTAGAGCCCACGTAGCATGACTTTGTGCGAGATGTCCGGCTTCAGCCCTCCGACGTAACGGTCCACCCGCTCCGCTTCGTGCATGTAGCCGACCTGCTCGCATAATGCGAGAAAACAGCTCGTGTAATCTTGAACCGATCCAAGCTGCCGCCAAGTACGCAGTCTCTGACGCGCTGAAATAGAGGCCGCGATCGGCTCGAAGCGCGCCCGAAAACCTGCGCACCACGCATCCCACGTGCTGTACCGGGCGGTTTCGCACAACGAGCTCAAGGTAACGGCTGGGCCCGTGGGCCCTTCCTCTTGCGACGGCGGCTCGTAGGCGCGTGGCGACGTCACGATGACTCGCCACCAGTCCATGGCGGGGCCCCTCAACAGTGAGACCGCATAGCGAATCTTCGCTGCGTCCGACTCGACATGATTCGCGTCGAAGAAGACATTCATCGTGAAGACCCACGATTGAACTGTCGGACCTCCACGCTGGCTCGGGTCGAAACAGGGCGGGCGCTGCGGCTTGAGTGGCATTGGTGCCATGATGGCGTGGTCGCCACTCGTTGATGCAAACTCCACGTGCCGACGGGCTTCGCGAGGCTCCCGCGGGCTTGGCGCGACCCTGTTCCTCTCCATGCCAGGCATTGATTGAGCGGCGCCATCACTAGCTGTGCCTGAGCGCTGTCCCACGCTGTCGTTTTGTATCGGTGTGCCTGATGAGATGACGATCGGCTCCTCCGATTGTGTAGGTGCATTTGCAGGAGCTTGTGGTGGTGCTGGAGCATTTACCGTGGACTCCTGACGAGCGGAGTCGCGTTCCACTGTGAGGGTCGCAATTTCGAGCGCCGAATCTTCGAGTTCGCGCACGAGACGGTCGAGTTGCTCCTGCGTCAGTGTCGCGAGAGTGAATTCGGCCATGGCGGGGGTGTCAGGCAAGCTCAGTGAGAGCCTCTGTCGTGGCCATGCGTGCTTACGAGAGAGCACTTTGAGCGGCGGTGCTTATTTCGCTGAGAGACGTCTACCCCCCCCAAAAAATGGGAAAGTGGGGAAGCGAAGGTGTGGGTGCGGTCCGAGAAGAGATCGTAGGCTCTGAATACCAAGTGTTACGAGTGCAATTGAATGAGCGAGCGAGCGGGAATTGCACAATCGAAGCAAGAGTACAATGAGCGAAGGTATGCGCGAAAAATATATAGCGAAGCTACAGTGGTAACGGTAATGTGTGTAAAATGGGGTGCGCGGCGGGCCTAGCGCCGAGGTTGGGAATTGTCGAGGCGGAGGTCCGGAGCGCGGGTTACCAACCGAACCGTGAGGTTGGGTCGCGTCGTGAACAGTGGCGGGAACAGTGTCGAGGCGAGTGTCGCGAGTGGTAACGGATTACTGTTGGGTGCTGTTGGCGGGAACAGTGGTATACGCGCTGAGTAGGGACGCGAAGTAAGGAAAAGGAAATTTCCTTACAATATCACAACATAGGGGCCCTGTTCGGTAGCCCCCCTAGTCACACTGCGGTTGGTGCAGGTGCTCTTCCTCGGCCCAATTTCGACTCACCTTAAAGCCCACCAAAGCGTTATTAGAACACCATACCTGCCCAGTGCAAGTTGGCTACCGAACGCGTGAAAAACCTAGTCCGAGTGAAGTTGAGGACGCTACCACGAAAATGCTTGCTCAGGCAAGCTCGACCGCCAGTGAAAGTCAACCCCATTTCTGCTTTCCAGTTCCACTCAGGCAGGCCCGCTCTGAGTGGCACGCTGTAGGGTAAACGCTGCATTAGTTTCGAATCGGGTCAAATTATGTTTTTCAGCCCGCTCATTTAAACGATGAGAGACCGTGCCCGTTCGTGATTTTCTTTTATCCATATCGAGGGTGTTTCATTTCGCGGGCTGTTTTTTGTTTGTGAGCTGGGCAGCCTCGTACAGAAGTAAAAGTTTCGGCCAGTAATTTCTCGAGAAACACACGTTAACTTCTTGCATTTGTGGACGAGACTTCCTTTCAGTGTGAGTGGACGCCCGAGGCTACGAAACATGTCGCAGGCTTCCCCAAGGAGTGGGCCCAGTGTGACTGGAAGGCCACCGAACAGGGCCAGGGTCTGGTCCTAAGCGTTGAGGAGAAGAGCGAGAATTTCAATACACTGAGAAGACTCCATTGAGCGACGGTCTTTGGTCTGGTGCTCATTTGCTTTCGTCCGAACCTGGGCCGAATTTGGTTCGGCGAACACCGTGATCTCCACGCTACGCTAGTGGTTCTCTCTGGAGTCATGTCCCATTCCGTTTTCCCCCATTTCCATCCAGTGCTATGCACGGCTCATGCTGTCCGCCAGGAAACAGTCAGTCATCCAGCCAGCCACCATCGTGCCATAGCTCTATAGCTCGTCATCGACTATCCTGCAATCTTCAGTCCCATTCGTAAAATTATACTTTCAACGTAGCTTCTAGTACGCACTGATCAACCTTGACCATACTATGGAGCCACCCACGCACATCCATGGCCTTCCTGACGACATTCTTATTAAGATCTTCTGGCACACTGAGCAGCCGATTCCTAGACAAACGGGCAGCGACTGCTTGTGGGACTCAGACTCCTCGATTCCCGCCCCAAAGTACCTCTCTGCAAACCTTTCAAACGAGAATGCCATTCGTCAGGAAAAGAAGACTCCGTTACCCATTCCTCCTCCCTCTGCGGACGCGCACCGTATTCTCCTCGTCGCGGCCGTCTGCTGTCGCTGGCGCTGTCTGACTCAGCGTTCCGTCTCCGCGCTTCTCGTCCGAGACAATCTCGTCGTGTCTCGCCAGGCTCTCGCGAGTGCTGTCGCTGCCTTACCGAACCTGACCCATCTTCACCTCTGCGACGGCAGCGTCGAGACTCTCGACGACGCCTTCCTCGCTCACCTCGCGTCGTCATGTCCCAACCTCGCCATCCTCCACGTCGGAACCAGAATCGCGCCTGTGAAGTGTAAAGGTTATTATGGCCGTATATGCGAGAAGGACGCGCTACCTATAACAACCGCTGGTCTGGATTTATTTTTCCGGCACTGCACTCGGCTAGAGCAGCTTTCACTTTACTGCCTCGACCGTTGTGTCAGATTCCCCGCGTCCTTCTTTCAGCTGCCGCATCTGCACACTCTCGCGCTCACACATGCTTCCTCGCTCGAAACTCTGGGTTTTGCCAGCCTTACATCTCTCACCACCCTGCACATTGCCTCCAAAAATGTCTTGGATGAAGTGGCAAACATCGTTCGCCGCTCACGCATCACCACCTTCTCGGACTCAGATGAAGCCGTGGCATTTCACCGCGATTCCCTCGTCTCTGCAGACTTCAACATGGCACAGCTGCCTCTGCTCAAGCCGTCTTCCGTGGTGTTTGCCGATTTCGACACCACGCAGCTGGGTCTGCTCAAGTCGTCAAGGCTCAGGAAGGCGGTCCCGTGTGCCGCCCTAGAACGGCTTGAGATTGTTATGGAGCGTCCTAGATCCGTTACGCCGACCTTTCAACTCGCAGAGCTGATGCCGAGGCTCCGCAAGCTGACCATTCGCCAGAGTCTGGAGTATGATGACCCTAGGCCAATTGCACTCAGCTTCGCTTCTCTAACTCTCTTGGAGAGCTTGACATTTACAGAATGTTACCAAAGAGACATTTTTTGGGGTTATTACGACCTGCCGGAGGGTATCGGCTGCCTGCTTGCCCTGAGAACTCTCGTGCTGCACAATCTGCCTCTCATGGCCCTCCCGGACGCCCTCTGCCACCTGCCTTCCCTCGAGACATTCGTCCTCATTGGAAGCATCTCCAGCCCGCAGGCCCTCCAGCTGCCCGCAGATTTCTGCTGCCTCACGTCACTCCAAACCCTCGCCATTGTGAAGATGCCTCGGGTGAGGCTGCCGGATAATATTGGAGAGCTCCCACGGCTGCACACTCTGTATTTGAACGGCCAGAACCAGCAGCCGCGACTGCCACTCTCCTTCACCCAGCTGACTTCATTGACCAGGCTTGAACTGGCCGCGTGCACGATTCAAGAGCTGCCCGAGGACTTCGGGAACCTCACTAACCTGCACGAGTTGCACATTCGCTCCTGCCCTCGAATTCAGCGGCTTCCAGAGTCCCTCACAAGCCTCTCACGCCTTGAAACCCTTACGGTTGATGACTGTCTGAAGCTCGTCTCGGTTCCCAGGAGGCTAGACAGCCTTGGGAGGCTCAAATGGCTGGAGCTGACTGGCTGTTATGATCAGACTGGGCCTCCTGCGTCTCTGCCGCTCTCCCTCGAGGTCTTGAGTCTTGGAAACAGCTACCACGTGGCTGATCTGCCAGACGTCTCCGTGCTGCCTTGGCTGAGAAAGCTCTCCTTGAAGCTGGTTGGTGCGGAGGAGAGGATGGCTGTGGGCAGCAGCTTGGCGCGCGTGAAGCAGGTGGAGCTGGCGCTGCAGGAGGAGGCTGTGGAGCTGCCCTTCTCCCTTGCGCTGCTCCCCCAGCTGCACACGCTGGTCATGTGGAACGCGGGGAAGATGCAGCGGCTTCCAAGCGACATGGGATGGGCTGTGCCGCAGCTGAGGGTTCTGCAGATCCACTGTGCGCGGGAATTGAGGGAGCTGCCGGACAGCATTGGCGCTGCATCCCGCCTGCGCCAGCTGCACCTCTTTGACTGCCCCGCCCTGCACCACCTGCCTGCTTCCCTCACCCAGCTCTCATGCCTCCACCAGCTGCATGTGGAAAACACCGGCCTGCGCAGCCTTCCTTCAGGGATTTCGCAATTGACCCGGCTGCGCAGTCTTAGCTTGCATGGCTGTCTACGGCTGCAGGGTCTGCCAGAGGGCCTCACGGAGCTGAAAATGCTGCAGTACTTGGGAATTAAGAACTGCAGCGCAAAGCATGTGCGCGGGGAGTGGAACTATGAGTGCAATCACTGGGACGTAAAGCCGTATGGGCTCCGGAGCATGTACGGATTGAAAATAGATGCGTAGATTTGAATGGCTTGGCTCAGGGCCCAAAATTGGTTTAGGCCTACTCTTACAAATCAGGGTACCAGCCCCTCCTAGAACAGACCCCTAGGGTAGAATTTTCCGTAGCCTGATTTCAGCAGGGTAACTCTGGCACTAGGCTGATTTGAGCAGGGTATTTTCGGGCCAATTCTGTTTTGGTTGCAGTTTTGTGAGCTACGGTTTTAATAAAATCAGAAATAAAGTAATACACCCAAAGTCCATTCACTCTACAAAAGTCACACATGAACTACACACCCCCTGGCTGCCTCTCAAGGGCCGTTTCTTCCACGAGGCGGGAAGTGTATGGCCAGCACGGCAGGACTGCTGCTGCATTCTGTTGTCAAGGACAGCTTGAAGCTGTCCTTGACAGCAAATTCTGCTGTGTTGGCGGTGGGCGTGGCGACGGGTGGCAAGATTCGAGAATGAGTTGGCAGCCCTGCGGGAGAAACAACAAAAGAAGCAACATGGCGCGTTGCCGACAGCGAGGCATTGTTTTGCGCGTGGGCACAAGCGACAACCGGTGTTTGTGGGGGTGTGGTACATTTTGTCACAAAGCGGACTGTGGTCTGATTCGCGTTAGAAAAGTTTCGGTAAAAGGGTAGTGTACACCACACCCTGATTCCGTCAGCCTAACCTTAAAACCAGTCAGGGTAAAAAAAAACATGTTCTTTTAAGAGAAGGGCAACTAATTCGCATTCCTGATTTTGGCAGGGTAATCCTGAAAAAACGGCCGGCCCCCAGGGTAATCAGGGCGTTTTACCCTGATATTTTGGGCCCTGGCTTGGCTGTTTGATTGGTCGCTGGGATGAAGTTAAGCTAAGAATTCTTGTACATGCATCCACCACCCTACACAGTAAAACGAGGGTCTTAACTAGTGAAGGCAGATCCAACTTGAAAACGTGTTCTGACTCCCCTCCTGTCACTGTCGCTGTCTGCCCTCCCCTCCCACCAGGACCAGGCCCCTAGATTCGTTTTGAGGCACGCTGATCGATCAGCGTGCACCCCTGTTAAAACTCTGTGAGTCAGCGTGGCCCCAAAAGTTTAGGCTGAAAAATCAGACAACTCAAAGTTTTTTAGGCTCAACTTTCAGCGTTAGCTGTAAAACTCAAAGCCTACGGCTAAAATAGTGACCCCCCCCCTTCTAGTGGGCCCACTTGAAAACTCAAACTACGGTAACTTTGTAAAGGTTATGACGGTCGAAGTGTTGGTTTGTTCCGTGTTCTAAACTGGTAGTAGTTCACCCCATCCCAACTTGAAATATCGCGTGGACGCGAGATGAGGTGCAGCGGCCGCTAGGCACTCCAGCTCAAATTGCCTGTCCTCATGAACATCACAGCCAAGGGCAAGCTCCAGGCCCTCAGATTGGTTTCAGGGCATGCTGATGGATCAGCGTGCCCTGGCCAAAGTAGTGACCAAATCAGCGTTGGGGGTGAAGTTTAAGCTGGTTTTGTCAGGGTAAAATTTCATGGCTAACTGATTTTCTAATGTATACATTATGTTTTGTCATCATAACCAGTATTTATAACGTAGCTGTCCAAGGCTTTGTCTGTTATTAAAGAGGTCACGGTTTCAAGTCTTTGAGTGAGAGATTTGCCAGTGCGTGGCAGTGATTTTCGACCTAAAACCCCACGTCCGCGCACCCTTATCCTGTCCCCTATGCATTTTGGTAAGTCCGAATCAGTGTGACTCGGTACACTATACTGATGGTTCAGTGTAACTGGTACACCAATACACTAATTCGTCAGGGTAGTCCTAGACTTTAAACTGAAAAATCAGTTCAAAAATAAAGAAGATACTGAAATTTCAGGGAAAACGAAAATCACAGCGACAAAATCAGCCTAATCAGCGTGTTTTACGCTGATATCTGAGGGCCTGGCAAGCTCACCCCCGACGGACGAAGGACATGAATAGTAAAAAACAAGACTCGCAGCGTAGTCAAGGCGGCACAAAGCAGCAAAGTCAACAAGCTCAGCAACTAAGGCAGACGACGCAGCAGACCTTAAGGAAGGGTCAGTCACAACCGTGGCAAGAAGATGAGTGACAGTCGGTTTCGTAGTACGGACAAGGTCTGACTCAGGGTCAGGAACGTGAGGAAGAGAAGACGCAGGAGGAGGTGGCAGGACAACGCTTTGTGGAACAAAGGAAGGACGAAGTGCCATGATGTGTGTGCCAGGGACAGGTGGAGGACGAGGACGCATAGCACGGCGAGAACGGACAGGCGTGACAGGATGCGACGCAGACTCTCGACGCTCAGTGAAGGACTCTGTCACCGCAGTGTGAGGAGCAGGAGCAGGTAGTGGGGAACCAGATAGTAGCTGTGGCTGAGACTGGACAGTCGGTGGGAACAGTAACGGAAGAGTAGAACCAGCAACCGGGAACTCAGTAGCAGCAGGCGGGAGACTGAGAAGGTGACGAAGCGCAGACTGCTGCGGCTGAGTAGTCGCACCCCCAGAACCTCCAGCTCCGGTAGCAACTACACCCCCAGAACCAGTACCTCCAGCTCCACCGCCGGGACTGCCCCAACGGACCGCCCACTCGTGAAGCTGCTGCGGCGAGAGCGACTCCTGCCGACTAGCACCTCCAACTCGAGTACCTCCAGTAGCATCGTCCAGTGTCAGCACCACCAGTACCCCCAACTCGCGGAACAATGGCACTAGCACCTACAGGGCCAGCACCTCCATGTCAGAATCCCAACCACTAACCACTGGGATAAAGGGGCATTTTGTGTAGCGGGTGAGTGTGTCCATAACCCCCCAGGCCAACGTGCCTGTAACCCTTCCCTAGGATCAATCGGGGATCTCCAGTGGACCTCTGACCCCCCCCCGCACTGGGATGCTTAAGGTGCACACACCAAGATTCGGACCCGAGACCTTCGCTCTGATAACTTGTCAGAATCCCAACCACTAACCACTGTGATAAAAAGGGATTGTTTATGTAGCGGGTGAGTGCGCCCATAACCCCCTCAGGCCAACGTGCCTGTAACCCTTCCCTATAATCAATCAGGGATCTCCAGTGGACCGCTGACACTCCAGTACCCCCAGTAGCACCTGAACCTCCAGTACCAGTACCTCCAGCACAACCAACGCCAAGAACACCAGCACTAGCACCTCCACGGCCAGCACCTCCGGAACATCCAGTAGCGCCTGTGCCTCCAGTACCAGTACCTCTAGTACGGCCAACTCTAGGAACACCAGCACTAGCACCTCCAGGGCCAGCAGCTCCATCACGTCCAGCGCCACCACCAGGACTGCCCGCAGCATCACCCACAGCAGCAGCACCTCCAGTACCTCCAGTAGCACCAGTAGTCCCAATACCTCCAGCTCTAGCAGTACGAGCACGGCTAGCTCCACCACTAGGGCTGCCCGACTGTACTGCCCACTCGCAAAGCCACTCCGGCGAGAGAGTCTCCTGCTGACGTGTCCCAGCGCCTCCAGCACTAGCAGCCCCAGTACCACAAGTAGCAAAAACTCCAGCTCTAGCAGTTCCAATACCTCCTGCTCGAAGACGGCTAGCTCCACCACCAGGGTTGCCCCACTGGACAGCCCACTCGCGAAGCCGCTCCGGCGAGAGAGCCTCCTGCCGACTTGTACCAGGACTACCAGCACCAGCACCTCCAGTACCTCCTGTACCCAGAGGACACTCAGCACCCCTAGAACCAGCACCCCCAGAGTCCGCACCCCCAGTGGCACCACGACCTGCAGCTCCAGATTCCACAGCGACAGACTGCAATGGCGGTGAAGACGGTCGAGGCGGAAACCTAGGAGGGGCCGCCAAGCGCGGGGAGCGGCGAGGGGTCACGGTGATAGCAGGAGTCGGGTCAACCCCCTCAGCTGGGCCAGAGGTGTCAGAGGAGACCTCGACTGGCTCAACCAAGGGGGATGGGTCAACCTGAGACACACCTTAGGGAGCAGAACCCTGCGGGGGGAGTGGGGCTACCCGGGGGGGGGGGGGGGGGGGGGGGGGGGTCGGAGACCAATGCGAGAGGCGGGAGGGGCACGGGGGAACTGCGGTGGGGGTGGAGACGGTAGAAGCAGACAGACTCGTCAAAAGTGGCGTCTTGGGAGGAGAGGACACGACGAGAACCCGGGTGGTAAAACTGCCCGCCCGGGGCGTCGGTAGGGAAGCCAGGGAAGACGCAGCGAAGAGTGCCGGGAGAGAGCTTCCTCGCGGGGGGGTCGCGAACAAGCGAAAGGGCACCCTAGACCCGAAACGGCAACGCATCACCAACCTTGCCCGTCCACCGCAGTGGTGAAAAAAGGTCTCCGGGTGGGAGACACGGGGCCAGGGTTGCGTTGCTCAACAGCGTATCGGACCGCAAATGGCCACAGAAAATGGGGAGCAGCCGCATGGACGATGGAGGTGCGAGCAGCCTCCATCACCAAGCCAAAGCGACACTCTGCAATCCCATTCAGTTGTGGAGAGGCCGGAGCGTGAACGTCTGGTAGATGCCCTTAGCACCACAGAAGTCCTCGAGAAGGCTGGACAAAAACTCACCACTTCGGTCAGAGTGCAGTCGCAGGACCAGGAGGTCGTGCTGAAACCGAGCATTGAGCTGGCGATGGACAGCACGGATCCAGCGGATCAGGACACTTTGGACCTCCGCCTTGCTCTGCAAGGGGAAGACCGTGGTGTAGCGCGTGTAGTCGTCTACAACTAGCAAGAAGTAGCGCTCTCCGCCCTGTCCAGGGACTCGGGCTGGACCCCACACGTCCATGTGGAGGGTCTGCAGAGGAGCTGTGGTCGGAGGAAACGACGAGGAGTGAGGAGCAGTGCGCTTCCGCCCCTCGACACAGGGAAGGCACGGCGGCACAAGCGACCTCGGGAGCGGGGGCAGGGACCTGGGAAGCCCAGAGACAAGGAGACGGGAGTGCATGCCACGAAGGCGTGGTAAGGAGGGGTGGCCAAGACGGTGGTGCCAGAGGAGAGTCTGGTGCATGAGGAGACGACACGAGCAAGACGCAGCGACCTCAACCAACGCAGCTACCTAACCTGACTCAGCTACCAGTGCAGACTCAGTGGTCAGTGTGTACAGGCCAGATCCAGGCCTCCGAGTGAACGTGGCGAGGTGCTGACCAGTGCGCGAGTCCGTACAGATCGCCACGTGCTCGCCTCCAGGCTGGGTGACAGTGACCCACTGGTCCTGGAGGACAATGGTAGCCACCAAGTTCTTAGCGAACGAGGGGAGGTGGAGACCTGTGAGGAGGCCGGAAGAGGCCGTCGGATAGGGGAGAAAAGTAGCGCCACGCGCGACTACCGGGCCCCCGGAGGGGTCGGCCAGTGTGACAGGGACAGGGGCTGTGAGCGGTGTGACTGTGGTGCGGTCGCGGAAGAAGCAGCGAGACGCACCTGAGTCTAGGGTAAAAGTGTGCAAGGCCTCCTCAGGCTCTGCCCCTGCGCTAGCTGAGTCACACGCACCGAGGCTAGTAGCCTCTACCCCACCAGGTGCCTCTACACCCCCAGTACGAGTACCCCGAAGCCCTCCGCCACCGGGGCGGCCCCACCGGACAGCCCACTCACAAAGCTGCTGCGGGGAGGGAGTCTCCATCGGACGCTGCTGCTGCTGCTGTACACCCCCGGAACCTCCGCATCTACTAGCGTCACTACCGGCAGGAGTAGACTCACAGGTACCTCCAGTAGTAGCACCCCACCGGACAACCCACTCACGACGCTGCTGTGGTGTAAGCGGCTTCCGCCGACGAACATGGCTAGCTCCGCCACCGGGGCCGCCCCACCAGATAGCCCACTTGCGAAGCTGTTGCGGCGAGAGAGACTCCTGCACACTTGGCTGTGCTGACGTAGGACAGTGGTAGTGGCCATGGCAGTCAGTGGTAGCTAGTAGCAGCAGTGAAGGAGCAACTAGGGAAGAGCGTGAGTAACTGGGTGCTCTAGTGCAGGTCGCTCGTGGGGTAGGGCTGGCTGTGTTTGTCGTGCAGCGGTTAAGAGATGTGCACGGGCAGGGCACGACGGGTGCGCATAGGCGCTGGGCAGCAGGCGGCTGCAGCAGCGGCGGCGACCGGCATCAGCAGCGGAAGTGACAGGCAATAGTGGCAGCAGCAGCAGACAGCCGCTGCGACTTGGCAGTGCTGGGCAGCGTGCAGGGCAGTGCTAGCGGCGGCCAGGCAAGGCAGGGCAGTGCTGGGCAGTGTGCAGGGCAGCACTAGCGGCAACCAGGCAGGGCAGGGCAGCGCTGGGCAGCGAGCAAGGCAGTGTTGGCGGCGGCCAGGCAGGGCAGGGCAGCGATGGGCAGCGGGCAAGGCAGTGTTGGCGGCGGCCAGGCAGGGCAGGGCAGCGCTGGCGGCGGCAGTGGCAGCGGCCGGCAGGGCAGTGGCAGCGGCCAGTAGCAGCAGTGGCAGTGGCCGGCAGCAGTGCAGCGCTGGCGGCGGCCAGGCAGGGTAGGGCAGCGCTGAGCAGCGCGTGCAAGCAGGGCAGCAGTGGTAGCGGCCAGTAGCAGCAGCGGCAGTGGCCGGCAGCAGTGGCGGCAATACGGCTGCGCTGGCGGCGGCAGGGTAGGGCAGCGCTGAGCAGTGCGTGCAAGCAGGGCAGTAGTGGCAGCGGCCAGTAGCAGTGGCAGTGGCCGGCAGAGCGCAGGGCATGCGCTTAGCAGCAGCAGCAGTGCATGCAGTAGTAGCAGCTGCAGAAGTGACAGCAGCAGCAGCGCGAGCGGGCAGGGAGCAGGCAAGGTGCGCGTGGGGTGCGCACGGGCAGGGAACAGGCCGGGCGCAGGCTGCTGGAGGGCAAAGCGTTTGTGGGGCAGGGCAGCGCGTGGGTGGGCAAAGCGCACTGGCGGGGCCGGCAAAGCGCGTGCGGGCAGCGCGCGGGTGGGCAGCAGGGTGCGCATACAGAGCGCGCGGGCAGGCAGGGCGGCGCAGCTGCAAGCAGAGCGCGCACGGGCAGGGCGGCGCTCAGGCAGGGCGCTCGAGCAGGGCGATCGCGTGTGGGGGCAGGGCGGCTCTAGCGGGCAGCTGGGTCGCGATCGCTAGGGCATGGCAGAAATAAACGGTCAGAATGGTGAGCCGTTAAAAAAGGCAAGAGAACATGTTGTACCCCTAAGGCACAACTCACTGCTGGCTAAACTAATATATGCAATATAACTTTGACAAGTGAAAGCATGGCGATTGGGATCTCTGGAGTTCCTTAAATCCATGGCGAGTGTATGGAAACTATGATCACGATGCACTTATAGAAGATGGTTTCGAACAGTTGCGAAAGGAGGTCGGATATGCCACTCATGTCATGAAGGCGCAAAGCTCCACGATGGCTGCATTCTAGGAAATCCTGGAATGTCTTCCCGGAGCACCCAAACGTCTTGAGGACCGATGGAAGTAACTTGACGTTGGGGGACGATGTGTACAGTGCTGTCTTCTCAGCTTTGCGTGTAGTAGCAGCTGAACCTATGACGGTGGCAGCATTGGAGTGGGGGAACCCGTTCTGCGGATCAGCTATCAAAATGTCCAAAGCCCAGGTGGCGCCGGCATGGACATCCCTGCAGCTGATGTCAGGTCGGTTGGAAGGGAGTGGTGGTCTTCCAGCTGCGCCACAAGGCCGAGCTCCTAAGTGATGCGGTGCAGTTCATGTTTGATGGCGTCATGCATCTTGGTAGGCGTGTTGTGCTCGAGGCAGCGAAGGGCATGGGGGAAAAGTGAAGAGTCTGGGAAGGAGTGTCCACAAGCGCAAGATTCAGAGGAGCTGAGGTGCAAAATGGGGAGGCTGAGGCGGATGGCAGCAGCGATGCGCCATTCTGATTCAGTAAGCTGCATATGAGGCGAAGAAGGTGCCGCAGTAAGCCAATTTCCAGCATGTGGGCCCTGCAGGGAGGTTAAACGGGCTAGGCGAACAGGGGAGGTGACCGCAGAGCGTAATTTCTCTAGCAAAGAAGCCTCAAGCTGTTGCGAGAGGTGTGTGAGTTTGAGGAGCATGGCAGTTGTGGTGGTTGTTGCGACAACCCAGCACATGCATGAATGACGAACATTTGTCTTGCTCGATGCAATAACAAGTTTACGTCACCAAAATTCCAACGAAGTATCAAAACATCGACCTTTGCGGTAACAATAAAATAGAACTTGCTGTGCTTTGTAAAATCATGACACGTATCAAATAAATGGAAGCGCGGTTCCACCAAGCCGCGCAAAACCCCCCGTGTACTGGGCTGGCGACGAAATCAATGGCACCGTTATAATGCCATTCGAACGTCATTGTAAGGAATTTTCAATAGTCCTTACCGCGTTCCTCAACATCGCGTACACCAACAGCAGTTGTTCGTCCGTTACTGCTAACGGGGCTTCGCCAACTTCGGGACTAGCCCGAACCTCGATGCTAGCCTAGCAATAGCTAGCTTGCACGCATCGCGTTACCGTTTGCATATACGTATTCGCTCATTGCCTTCGCTCATACTTTGTACTCGTTTGACACTTAGTGCAATCCTTGCTATCTTGTTCCATTGCACCCGTAACACTTGGTATTTAGAGCCACTTTTTTTTCAGACCGCTCATCTCTGCACCCAGAAAAAACTTTTGGTTTTTGCACTTGAAGGGACTCACGCCCCTCACCACCTAGAAGTCACTGCCCTCGCGTTCTCTCATAAACGCGTGCAGCCACGACTGCGCCTAGAGCTAAGCTGAGCCGTCGTCCTTCCAAATGGCTAAGCATCTCGATGTTACAACACTCACGCAAGAGCGCCTGAATAAATTACTGCAGAAACTATGAGAAATCTCTGAAGAAATATCAGCACTGACGGCAAAATGCACGTCACCGCAAAATGACGTCGCACGGGCGCAACAAGTACAATCACAAACACAAGGCACACAAGGACAAGCAGCACGTCAAGCTAGTGATGGCGTCACCCGCAACGACGGAGACGACGACCACGACGTGACACACCTCGGAGCGATGAATGCGGCCAGAAGCCAACCCCCGCGTCACGATTTCGGTGCCAATCAGCGAATCAGCACTGCCGTCACCGATGCCACTCAAGCCGTAGCGTCTGCCTTCCTTCGATCCCAGCCACCGGTGCGGGGTAACTTCATGTTTACCCAGGAAATGCTCGCAACGACCCTCGACAAGATCGACATTTTACTTGGCCGTGATTGGCTGCGATGACACAATCCGTGAATCGACTAGCACAGGGTGACTACACCGTGCGAGTAAACGGTAACAACATCGCCCTACCTTGCTGGAGCTCGCCCGAGTATTTGTCGGTGCGTGTCAACGCAATCACGATGAAACGCGTCGTAGCGGCAGGAGCTGATGTGTATGCGGTTGACATTCGGGAAGCCGAGGCAACAAACAAACCGAGCGATTTGCAAAAACTGCTCGCCGACGTACAGGATGACTTGGCAGCGCTGCTGAAGCAGTACAGTGGGATTTTTCCGGATGAACTACCGGGGGGACTGCTACCTCAGCGACCGCAAGACCACAGAATTGAACTAGAATAAGGGGCACGGTCGATAGTACAGCGACAGTTCAAACTGACCCAACCCGAACTGGACGAATTGCGGAAGCAGCTAGATTACCTGCTCGAGAAACAATTCATTCACCCGAGCTCATCACCGTTCGCCGCACCGATACTATTCACACCGAAGAAAGACGGGGGATTTCGCATGTGTATTGATTACCGCGCACCGAACCGAGTTACCACCAAATCCCGTTACCCCATCCCGCGAGCCGACGAACTGATCGACCAACTTTGCACAACCCGTGTTTCTCAAAAATCTACCTTCGAGGAGGCTACCACAAGATTCGAGTCAATCCGCCCGACTGGCCGAAAACCGCTTCCGCACCCGCTACGGATCGTTCGAATACACCGTAATGCCCTTCGAACTGACCAACGCCCCCGCGACCTTCCAAATGACCACAAGCGAAGCCTTCCGCCCGCTTTTAGATAAATGCGTGATCGTCTACTTAGACGACATATTGATCTACGGCTCAGACCGAGCACAGCACCTATAGGACATCGAAACAGTTTTTAAAACAATGAGTGAGAACCGCCTACTGGCCAAAGCATCGAAATGCGAAGCATCGAAATGCGAGTTTCTACAGGATAGAATGGAGCTTGTAGGACACATTATTTTAGCCGACGGAGTAGAAATCGACCCGAAGAAGATCGCGACAATCCAAGCATGGCACGCGCCGACAAATTTGACTGAGCTGCAGAGTTTTTTGCAGCTCGTCAAGTACGTGCGCCGGTTCGTCCCCGACATGGCAAAGCTGACCGCCCTACTGACAGACTTGCTGAGGAAGGGCGTTGAGTACACGTGTGGGGGGAGAAAGAGCAAGCTTCCTTCTCGACCCTCAAGAAAAGTATGTACTCGCCGCCCGTACTGCACAACGCTGATCCACACTACCCGTTCGAACTGGTCACCGAAGCAAGCGACATCGTCGTGGGCACTGTACCGTTGCAGGATTTTGGGAACGGCCTTCAGCCAATCGCGTACGAGTTCCACAAACTTCACCCACCCGAACTCAACTACTCGATACACTTTCGTGAAATGCTGGTGATCATGCACGCGTTCAAAGTGTGGCAATGCTACCTCACCGGAGCCGACGTGATAGTACGGACAGACCACAGATCACTACAGTACCTTCGCGCCCAACCGAACCTCAATCTGCTACAGATTCGCTGGTTGGACTATCTGGAGTCCAACTTTCACTACATCGTCACGTACAGAAAAGGGAGCGTCGAATACCGCCAACGCACTCAGTCGCCCCACCACCCAACTTCATGACATCCTACTCGCCCAAACCAACCCACCATTAACAGGCCTATTCACCCACCAATACCACACTGATCCAATTTTCACGACCGGAAATTCACAGGAACTGACTGAAGCAAAGTGAACTGCTATTACAGGAGGCACACGACGAGATTACCTCGGGCCACTTCAGGGTAGAAAAAATGCGGCAGCAACTGCAGGGGTACTAGTACTGGCCGAAGTTGTTGACCGACGTACAACACCACGTGTCGTCGTGTCCTACGTGTCAGGTGATGAAGAGCTCACGAAAGACAAATGCGGGTCAATTGCAGCCGATTCCACCGCCCGAGCGCGCCTGGCAGCAGGTTACTATAGATTTTGTCACAGGGTTACCTTCGATCTTTGGGGGTAACGATGCGGTTATGGTTGTCCTTGACAGACTGACAAAAATGGCTCACTTCGCTGCGTGCAGATAATCAATCCCAGCGGAAGAAACTGTTCGCATGTTCATCGCAACCGTCGTTCGACTGCACGGGATACCAGCCGCGATAATCAGCGACTACGACACGAACTTTACCGGCAACTTGTAGAAGAACTTTTGGGAGCAGTTCGGGACCAGGCTACAGTTCAGCTCGTCGTACCACCCCGAGACCGACGGTCAAACGGAGCGGACGAACCATGGAGCAGCTGATTCGTGCCACGTGCGACGACCTGACAGCAGCAGCAGCTGCCGCTGATCGAGCTTGCCTACAACAACGCCACGTCAGCAATGACGCAGCAGTCCCCGTTTTACATGAACTATGGGCAAAACCTGTCAAACTTATACGCTATAGTCTGTGTAGGCTGTAGTGGGGTAGACAATATGGGGTACAATATTTCTAGGTTTTCCTACTTGTACCCACCTCTTTCCTAGTTCATTCATTCCTCATTCTTCACATGGTATAGAGCAGGTTCCCTCAAGGGAACGCTTCTCAGGGCCCACCATTGAACTCGATTTTTCTCCTGCCCGAGGCGCGCCCCGTAGGCCGCCCTCACGTCGCGCTCCCTTAGCGGCCCCTCTCACGGCCTCTCGCGCCCCCTTTGCGGCCCCGTCGCCGCCCCTCTAGGCCCCTCACGGCCCCTTCGCGGCCCCGTCACCGCCCCTCTAGGCCCCGTCGCCGCCCCTCTAGGCCCCTCGCGGCCCCTTCGCGGCCCCGTCGCCGCCCCTAGCGGCCCCGTCGCCGCCCCTCTAGGCCCCTCACGGCCCCTTCGCGGCCCCGTCGCCGCCCCTCTAGGCCCCTCACGGCCCCTTCGCGGCCCCGTCGCCGCCCCTCTAGGCCCCGTCGCCGCCCTTCGCGGCCACCTCGCCGCCCTTCGCGGCCCCTTTAGCGGCCCCGTCGCCGCCCTTCGCGACCACGTCGCCGCCTCTACCGGACCCGTCGCCGCCTCTACCGGCCCCGTCGCCGCCCTTCACGGCCCCTTCACCAGCCGAGCCGCCGAGCCGCCCAGCAGCCGAGCCGCCGAGCCGCCCCGGAGCCGAGCCGCCGAGCCACCGAGCCGCTGCCGTCGAGCCGCTACTGTCATTGCCGAGCCGCTGTCACCGTGGTTCCAGCCCTGTTCCTACCAGCGCGCCCCGGCCCTACCCACTCGGACTGGTGAGAGCACTCCCTGCTAGACCACTGCTGTCATGGCTACCCCCAGTGTCCTTACCTTTGATGCTGAGGGTCATGCTGTTGACCTTGAGGTCTGGGTCGATGACCTCCAGCTTTTCCTACAGTGCGATAGGGCAGACGGCCTCTCCCTGTTCGATCTCACCTCTGGTGCCTCTCCTGCCCCGCCTGCTACTGCTGACAGCACTGTTCGCTCACAGTGGGCCACACGCGATGCTGCTGCCCGTCTTGCTGTGCGTCGCCACTTACCGACCACTGAGCGTGCGCACTTTAGTCAGTACAAGAGTGCTAAGACCTTGTACGACGCTGTAGTTGCACGCTACTCTTCCCCTGCCACTGCTGCGCTTAGCCGCCTCATGCCGCCGTACCTGTTCCCTGACCTTGCTGCCTTTCCCACAGACGCTGACCTCATTACGCACCTTCGCACTAGTGACACTCGCTACCGCGCTGCGCTTCCTACTGAGTTCTGTGCCAAGAACCCCCCCCCCATGTACATCACCCTCTACTACATAGTCCCCCGGCTCCCTGACTCCCTTCGCTTAGTCAGGGACCACTTCCTCTCAGTTTGCCCCACCACACTCACCGTTGATCTCCTCGAGGAGCGCCTCCTGGCAGCAGAGAAGAGCATAGTCGCTGTAGGAGCCTCTCGTGGTGACCCTCGTACCCCCGTCTTTGAGGGGTGTTCCCCCTCCCACCTCTTGCCCTCTGTTGCTTCTGCTGCTGCGGCCGACCTCGTTGGCTTCGAGTCGGTCGGCGCTGCGTCTGCCCCTAGCGGGAGACGCCGCACCGGCAAGGGCAAGGGGGGCAAGGGCGCTGTAGGGGCTGGCGGGGGCGGTGGAGGTGGCGGTGGAGGCAGTGGAGGGGGTGGGGGTGGTGGTGGGAGTGGTGGCGGGGGTGGAGGTGTCGGTGGCAGCAGTGGAGGCGGAGGAGGCGGCGGCGGTGGCGGTGGGAGCGGAGGCGGCGGAGGTGGCGGAGGCGGCGGCGGCAGCGGTGGAGCTGGTCGCGGCTCTGCGCAGAGGAGTGGTTCCGGTGGTGGTCCGCGCCAGCAGCAGCAGCGCACTCGTGAGACCCCGTCCCCCCAGCAGCTTCGTGAGTGGTACGCTGGGCGTCAGCGAGGTGGGGGTACTGGTCCCTGCACCTACGTCCTCCGTACCGGCGACCGCGCTGGTGAGCAGTGCGGGGGCCCGCACTCCACCCAGCGCTGCTTCGGCCGCCTGACGGACGCGTGGCGTCACCAGTTCCCTGACGCCACTGAGATCCCTCGCTGGGGAGAGCTGTCTAGGGCGGGGGTTGCTATCTTTGATCTTGATTATGATGCTATTCTTGCTGCCATGTATGCTGTGTCTACTAGTGATGAGGGTGACTGTTACCTGTGTGTTCCGCCTGACCCGGGCATTGAGGCTGCTGCTCTAGGTGCTAGTGCGTCCGCTGCCCCAGGTGCTGGTGAGTCTGCTCTCTCAGGTACCACGTCGGCTCAGGCCTTACACACCTTCACCCTTGACTCGGGTGCTTCCCGCTCCTTCTTTCGAGACCGCACCACGCTTACGCCGCTTAGTCGGCCGGTTGCGGTCTCCCTGGCGGACCCCTCTGGGGGTCCTGTCCTTGCTCGCTTCTCCACTGTCTTACCGTGTCCGGCAATCCCCCTCTGGCACCCTGTCAGGTCTCTACCTCCCCTCGTTCTCTACGAAGTTGGTGAGTGGTGCTGATCTACAGGATGGGGGGGTTGACCAGTTCACTCCTGCGAGTCAGCGAGTGACCCACTGTACGAGTGCTCGGACGGGCCGACACTTGGCCACGTTTACCCGTCGGCCGGGGTCGAGCCTGTACACACTGACTACTGAGTCTCCTCCGGTTGCTGAGTCTGGTCAGGTAGCTGCGTCGAGTCAGGTGTTTGCTGCAGCGTCCAGGTCTGGTCCTGAGTCTGCTCCCTGCTCGTGTCGCCTCCAGTCCCACCAGACCCTCCTTTGGCACCACCGCCTTGGTCACCCCTCCCTGCCTCGTCTCCGAGGCATGGCCTCCCGTGTCCTTGTCTCTGGTCTCCCCCGGTCCCTCCCTCCCCTCCCTCCGGGGCCTGCCCCTACCTGCGTTCCCTGCGTCGAGGGGCGGCAGCGCGCCGCCCCTCACTCCTCCGAGTTTCCTCCGACAGAGGCTCCCCTGCAGACTCTTCACATGGACGTGTGGGGCCCCGCCCGCGTCCGTGGCCAGGTTCACGAGCGTTACTTCCTGTTGGTGGTTGACGACTACTCGCGTTACACCACGGTGTTCCCCTTGGCAAGGGTGACGCCTCTGAGGTGTTGATCGACTGGATCCGCGCAGCTCGTCTCCAGCTCAGAGAGAGTTTCGGCTCGGACTTTCTTGTTCTGCGTCTGCACTCTGACAGAGGCGGGGAGTTTTCCTCTGCCCTTCTGGGAGCCTTCTGTCGTGCGCAGGGCATCCGTCAGACCTTCACGCTTCCGGCCTCTCCACAGCAAAATGGGATTGCTGAGCGCCGCATTGGCATGGTCATGGACGTCGCTCGTACGTCCATGATCCATGCGGCTGCCCCCCATTTTCTGTGGCCGTTTGCGGTTCAGTACGCAGCGCATCAGCTCAACCTTCAGCCCCGAGTCTCCTTGCCGGAGACCTCCCCCACCCTGAGGTGGACGGGGAAGGTTGGCGATGCGTCTGCGTTTCGGGTCTGGGGATCTCGGGCGTTTGTCCGCGACTTGTCTGCGGACAAGCTGTCCCCCCGTGCTGTTCCCTGCGTCTTCCTTGGCTTCCCCCCTGACGCGCCTGGTTGGCAGTTTTACCACCCCACCTCGCGCCGTGTTCTGTCCTCCCAGGACGTCACCTTCGACGAGTCGGTGCCTTACTACCGTCTCTTCCCCTACCGCACTGCGCCCCTCCCCCCGCCGCTGCTCTTCCTTGCGCCAGGTCCTCCCCCGATAGACCCCCTCCCCCCTCAGGGTCCTGCCCCTTCAGGTGTGTCCCAGGTAGACGCAGTCGAGCCTGTCGAGGTAGCTGTTGACTCTGGTGCTGCTAGGGGTGCTGCGCCTGCGGGTGCTGAGTCTAGGGGTGCTGAGCCTGGGAGTGCTGAGTCTGGGGGTGCTGAGCCTGGGGGTGCGGAGCCTGGGGGTGCTGAGTCTGGGGGTGCTGAGCCTGGGGGTGCGGAGCCTGGAGGTGCTGAGCCTGGGGGTGCGGAGCCTGGGGGTGCTGGGTCTACTCGTGTGGCCTCTGGTGGTGCTTCGTCTCGGCGGGAGCTACCCTCTCCACAGGAGCTGCGCGAGTGGTTTGCCCGGCGCTGGAGCCGTGCTGCTGGAGCTGGAGGTGCTACTGTTGCTGCTGACCCTGTGGTCGGCGCTGGAGGTACTGGAGCCACTGGTCCTGGAGGTGCTCGTACTGGCGGTACATGAGCTGCTGGGACTGGAGGTGCTGCTGGGGCTGCTGGAGTTGGTGCTGCTGGAGGTATTGGAGCTGCTGGGCCTGGAGGTGCTCCTGGTTGCTGGAGCTACTGGCGGTGCTGGAGCTGGCGGTCCTGCTGGGGTAGGTGCTGCTGGGGCTGCTGGAGCTGGAGCTGCTGGGGGTGTTGGCGCTGGGGGTGCTGCTGGCGCTAGTGCTTCTGAGGGTGCTGGAGTTGGCGCTGCTGGAGCTGGAGGTGCTGCTGGCGCTGGTGCTGCCGCTGGGGGTACTGGTGCTGTCCCTTCTGTTTCTAGAGGCGCTGCGCGGTCGCGGCCGTACTTCGTTCCGCTCCTTGAGCAGGTTCTTGGTCTTCCGCCTTCTACTGGTCCTGCTCCTCCCTTAGAGTGTCCACCGCCTGTCCAGTCGCAGTCACAGTTACAGCCTGCCTCCCCCCTGCCTGCTCCTTCTCCCTACACTGGTCCTACTGGAGGTCTTGCTGAGCGTCGTGAGCCTGCGTCTCGTCCTGCGTCGCCTGTTCGTGCTGCTCGCACTAGTAGTCGTGTTCCGCGTCCGCGTCCTACTGCGGTCCCAGGCACACACCAGATGGCACTGCGTCCTTCCACTGCTCCTCTGCGTGTCCCGTTGCCGTCTCCTCCAGAGTCCTCTCTTCTTGTTCTTGCTGACCCGGAGTCTGACTCTCTTCGTGCTGCCAGTCCTACTGTCAAGCGTCTCCTGGCTACTGTTGTCACTGACCCTTCCTTTGAATCCACTGCCGCGTCTGCCTTAGTTGCTGAGCTTGTCGACTTTGCTGCGCGCTGTCATCTAGACTACGCCGCTAGTCTGGTTGCTGAGTCTGAGTGTGTCTGTCCTCCGTCCGTCGGGGGTGAGTGTGCTCTTAGCACGGACGTCCTTGAGGACAGGCAGGAGGAGTTCCAGTGTTTTGCTGCTGCTTTGCCTCATCTCGTGTCCACGCTGATTGCCCCTGAGGGAGACCCGGATGCACCAGACATCCCGACTCCTCGATCGTACGCTGAGGCGATCGAGGGTCCCTACTCCTCTCAGTGGCAGTCAGCCATGGACGCAGAGATGGCTTCCTGGAAGTCCACAGGCACCTACGTCGACGAGGTTCCCCCACCTGGGGCGAACATCGTCAGTGGCATGTGGATTTTCAGGGTGAAGCGGCCGCCGGGTTCTCCGCCTGTCTTCAAGGCGCGTTACGTGGCTCGAGGCTTCAGTCAGCGGCAGGGAGTTGACTACTTTCAAACCTTCTCTCCCACCCCAAAGATGACCACTCTTCGGGTGCTCCTGCACATCGCCGCTCAGCGCAACTACGAGCTTCACTCTCTTGACTTCAGCACAGCTTTCTTGCAGGTCAGCCTGCACGAGGAGATCTGGCTGCGCCGCCCACCTGGCTTCACTGGGTCGTTTCCTCCTGGTACCGAGTGGAGCCTCCGGCGGCCAGTCTACGGTCTCCGCCAGGCGCCCCGTGAGTGGCACGACACACTGAGGACTACACTTGCGGCTCTTGGGTTTGCTCCTTCTACTGCCGACCCGTCGCTGTTTCTGTGCACCGACACCTCTTTGCCGCCGTTCTACATCCTCGTGTACGTCGACGACTTGGTCTTTGCTACTGCTGACACTGCTGGACTCGCCCACGTGAAGTCCGAGCTGCAGAAGAGACACACGTGCACAGACCTGGGTGAACTGCGCAGCTACCTTGGCTTGCAGATCACCCGGGACAGAGCACAGCGCACCATTACCCTGACTCAGTCACACATGGTGCAGCAGGTCCTTCAGCGCTTCGACTTCACGTACTTCTCGCCTCAGGCCACTCCTCTGTCTACTCGCCACTCGCTCTCAGCTCTGCCTTCGGATGAGTCCGTAGAGCCGAGTGGCCCGTACCCAGAGCTTGTTGGCTGCCTCATGTACCTGATGACCTGCACTCGACCTGACCTTGCATACCCTCTTAGCATCTTGGCACGCTATGTTGCTCCTGGGAGACACCGACCAGAGCACATGGCTGCAGCGAAGAGGGTGTTGCGCTACTTGTGCAGTACGTCGGGCATGGGGCTAGTGCTTGGAGGGCGGCGTTCAGTGGTCCTCACAGGTCACGTAGACGCTTCTTGGGCTGACGACCAAGCTACGCAGCGGTCGTCACAGGGTTACACCTTCAGCCTTGGTTCCGGCTCTGTTTCGTGGCGGTCTACCTGCTCGTCTTCTGTTCTCGGCTCTAGCTGTGAGGCTGAGATCTACGCGGGGGCCATGGCTGCACAGGAGCTACGCTGGCTCACCTACCTGCTGACTGACCTAGGAGAGCCGCCTCGTTCTCCTCCAGTTCTGTATGTAGACAACAAGGCCATGCTGGCCTTGTGTCGGGAGCACAGACTGGAGCACAGAACGAAGCACATTGCTCTTCGCTACTTCCTTGCTCGTGAGCTGCAGCAGCGTAGTCAGCTGCGCCTTGCTTACGTGGCCTCTGAGGCCAACACTGCTGATATCTTTACCAAGGCACTTCCGCCTTGTGATCATCAGCGCTTCTGTACAATGCTAGGTCTTGTGCCTACTTGGCCTCACTTGCTCACTTCTTGACCTTTCTTGTACTGTGATCTATCTATACCTGCACTTGCTTGTTTGCCTTTATATATGATCTTGCATGCGAACTGGCCTTGTGGCCTTGAACTTGTGCTCGGAATGTGTGGTGACATTGTGATCCGCCCTGAGCTTACTGTGCTTTGCTTGACTGGTCTTATGACCTCTTGTTCTCCCCCACTATGCTATAGTCTGTGTAGGCTGTAGTGGGGTAGACAATATGGGGTACAACACTTTTAGGTTTTCCTACTTGTACCCACCTGTTTCCTAGTGCACACATTCCTCGTTCTTTCACAATTTTTCCCGCTCGCGCCAAACGAAATCGACGAATCATGAAATACCAATTTCTGACACACTCTCCGAAATCCGGGTAATTTACTCACGAGTAGCTCAGCCGAAAATAATTTAACACATTGCATTGATTTTTTTCAGTGCTTAAAATGAACATTGATTTTATCCAATTCTACCTTACGCGGGGAAAATCTATAAACCCCTTTCGGATTTCAAGTGATTCTGAGAGCATAAACCCTAAACACCTTGCGACCAGGCGTTTAGGGCATGTTTATAATATGGATTAAGTTTATGATAATGTAGGCGTGCAGTATCAGAAATATATTCCCGTTATTTTTCCACCGCTTTTAGCCTTGTCGCAAGCTTGATTTTTTTCAGAATCGCATGCCATCCGAAAGTGTTCAAAAGAACGTACAGATGTACTAATTATTTAGCCATCCGAAGGGTTGATTATTTTGTTGAAATATATTTCTTATATAAACTGCTCGTAGAGATAGTTAGTGTAGTGTTACATTGTTTGGTGGTGCACCTTGCTTGCTTTGCCTATATCCTTGTACCTTCTCTCTTTATTCAACACTTTTCTCCTTTGCAACTCTCTCGACATTTCTCTTGAACCCAAAAACCTAAGCTACTAAGCCACCATAGCCATGGCTCCTAAGCCTAGCTGTACTTGGTATCTTGACATATTTAGCCTTTGACACAAAGTTACAACCAAAATAAACAAACATTAAGTTCAGAAAGTGCGGTTCGGAATGAGTAGATTGTATTAAACTGGTACAAAAGAACGTACTGTGAGAATAAGAATGAGGAATGACTGTTGGTGCATGTCAGATTTATATGACATAGCTACTGTAGGCTATAGTGGGGTAGCACATATGGGGTACAGTTTTCTAGGGTTTGCATTTGTACCCAACTTTCCCTTAGTCAATTCATTCTCGTTCAGTTTCTCATGGTAGAGCAGGTTCCCCTGTGGGAACTGTTCCTAGGGCCCACCACCTTTTTTCCTGCCCGGAGCGCGCTCTCCACTGTCCGAGTCGCGCTCCCCTCTCTCGACCCTGTCGCGCCGCCTTAGCGGCCCTGTCGCGTCGCCCTCGCGGCCCCTTTACGTCGCGCCGCCCTAGCGGCCGCGTCGCGCCGCCCTCGCGGCCCCGATCCGCCGCCCTCGCGGCTCCTTCGTGTCGCGCCGCCCTTGCGGCCCTTTCACGCCGCCCTCGCGGCCCTTTCTAGCCGCCCTCGCGGCCCTTTCTAGCCGCCCTCGCGGCCTCTTCAAGCCGCCCTCGCGACCCCCCTCCCTCCTAGCCGCCCTCGCGGCCCCGTCGCCTACCCCTGCGGCCCCGGCGCCGCCCTTCCCTGCCTCGGCGCCGCCTCTGCTGGCCCCGTCGCCTACCCCTGCGGCCCCGGAGCTGCCCTTCCCGGCCCCGGCGCCGCCTCTGCTGGCCCCGACGCCGCTCCACCCGGCCTCGACGCCGCTCCACCCTGCCTCGCCGCCGCTCCACCCGGCCCCGCCGCCGTCCCCACGCGGCCCCGCCGTCACCACCGAGCCGCCGGCGCCGCCGAACTACTGCCGAGCCGCCCGATCCACCCGAGCCGCCCGAGCCGCCGCGCCACCTGAGCCGCCCGAGCCGCCGGGTCGCCGAGCCGCCGAGCTGCAGTTGCTGCCGAACCGCCGTACCGCCGAGCCGCCCGAGCCGCCCGAGTCGCCGAGTCGCCGAGCCGCAGTTGCTGCCGAGCCGCTGTACCGCCGAGCCGCCCGAGCCGCCGAGTTGCCGACCCGCCGAGTCGCCGAGCCGCCCGAGCCGCCCTGTCCGGTAAGAGCAGCGCCTCTGTCACTGCACTGCCCTTACCCTACTGTTCGCGCTGCTAGTCTACTGCTGTCATGGCTACCCCTAGTGTCCTCGCTTTTGACGCTGAGGGTCGGGCCATTGACTTTGACGTCTGGGTAGATGACCTGCAGCTTTTCCTACAGTGCGATAGGGCAGACGGTCTCTCCCTCTTTGACCTCACCTCTGGTGCCTCTCCTGCCCCTGCTGCTGATGCCGACGCCACTGTTCGCTCACAGTGGGCCACATGCGATGCTGCTGCACGTCTTGCTGTGCGTCGCCACCTGCCTACCTCTGAGCGTGCGCACTTTAGCCAGTACAAGAGTGCTCACACCTTGTACGACGCTGTAGTTGCGCGCTACTCCTCCCCTGCCACTGCTGCACTGAGCCGCCTCATGCTACCGTACCTCTTCCCTGACCTTGCTGCCTTTCCCACAGTCGCTGACCTCATTACGCACCTCCGCACTAGTGACACTCGCTACCGCGCTGCGCTTCCTGCTGAGTTCTGCGCCAAGAACCCCCCCCCCATGTACATCACCCTCTACTACATAGTCACCCGGCTCCCTGACTCCCTTCGCGTAGTCAGGGACCACTTCCTCTCAGTTTGCCCCACCACTCTCACCGTTGACCTCCTCGAGAAGGCCCTCCTAGCAGCAGAGAAGAGCATAGTCGCTGTAGGAGCCTCTCGTGGTGACCCTCGCACCCCCGTCTTTGAGGGGTGTTCCCCCTCCCCCCTTTTGCCCTCTGTTGCCTCTGCTGCTGCGGCCGACCTCGTTGGTTTCGAGTCGGTCGGCGCTGCGTCTGCCCCGAGCGGGAGACGCCGCACCGGCAAGGGCAAGGGGGGCAAGGGTGCTGGAGGGGTTGGCGGGGGTGGCGGAGGTGGCGGTGGAGGCAGTGGAGGGGGTGGGGGTGGTGGTGGGAGTGGTGGCGGGGGTGGAGGTGTCGGTGGCGGCAGTGGAGGCGGAGGCGGCGGCGGCGGTGGCGGTGGGAGCGGAGGTGGCGGAGGTGGCGGCGGTGGAGGAGGCGGCAGCGGAGGAGGTGGAGCTGGTCGGGGTGGCGCTGCGCAGAGGGTCGGCTCCGGTGGTGGTCAGCGCCAGCAGCAGCAGCAGCAGCGGCAGCAGCGCACTCGTGACATCCCCCCCCCTCAGCAGCTCCGTGAGTGGTACGCTGCACGCCAGCGGGGTGGGGGTACTGGTCCGTGCACCTACGTCCTACGCACCGGCGACCGCGCGGGTGAGCAGTGCGGGGGTGCGCACTCCACCCAGCGCTGCTTTGGCCGCCTGACGGACGCTTGGTGTCACCAGTTCCCTGAGGCCACTGAGATCCCCCGCTGGGGCGAGCTGTCTAGGGCGGGTGTAGCTGTCTTTGACCTTGACTTTGATGCTATTCTTGCTGCCATGTATGCTGTGACTATTAGTGATGAGGGTGACTGTTACCGGTGTTTTCCGCCCGACCCGGGCATTGAGACTGCTGCTCTAGGTACTGGTGAGGCTGCTGCTCTAGGTGCTAGCGAGGCTGCTGCTCAAGGTGCTCGTGTGTCTGCTCACTCAGGTGCTGGTGAGTCTGCTCTCTCAGGTACTGCGTCGGCTTCGGCCTCCCACACCTTCACCCTTGACTCAGGGGCTTCTCGCTCCTTCTTTCGAGACCGCACCACACTCACGCCGCTTTGCCGGCCAGTTGCAGTCTCTCTGGCAGACCCCTCTGGGGGTCCTGTCCTTGCTCACTTCTCCACTGTCCTCCCGTGTCCGGCGGCCCCCTCTGGCACCCTGTCTGGTCTTTACCTCCCCTCGTTCTCTACGAACTTGGTGAGTGGTGCTGACCTACAGGATGCGGGGGTTCACCAGTTCACTCCTGCGAGTCAGCGGGTGACCCACTGCACGGACGCTCGGACAGGCCGACACCTGGCCACGTTTACACGTCGGCCGGGGTCGAGCTTGTACACACTGACCACTGCGTCTCCTCCAGTCACTGCGTCTGGTCAGGTAGCTGCGTCGGGTCAGGTGTTTGCTGCAGCGTCCAGGTCTGGTCCTGAGTCTGCCCCCTGTTCGTGTCGCCTCCTGTCGCACGAGACTCTCCTCTGGCACCACCGCCTTGGTCACCCCTCCCTGCTTCGTCTCCGAGGCATGGCCTCCCGTGTCCTTGTCTCTGGTCTTCCCCGGTCCCTCCCTCCCCTTCCTCCGGGGCCAGGCCCTACCTGCGTCCCTTGTGTCGAGGGGCGGCAGCGGGCTGCCCCTCACTCCTCCCAGTTTCCTCCGACAGAGGCCCCACTGCAGACACTTCATGTGGACGTGTGGGGCCCGGCCCGCGTCCGTGGACAGGGTCACGAGCGCTACTTCCTGCTGGTGGTTGACGACTACTCGCGTTACACCACAGTCTTCCCCTTGCGCAGCGAGGGTGATGTCACTGAGGTGTTGATCGACTGGATCCGCGCAGCTCGTCTCCAGCTCAGGCAGAGCTTCGGCTCGGACTTTCCTGTCCTGCGCCTGCACTCTGACAGAGGTGGAGAGTTCTCCTCTGGCCTTCTGCGAGCCTACTGTCGTGCACGAGGCATCCGCCAGACCTTCACGCTTCCGGACTATCCACAGCAAAATGGGATTGCTGAGCGCCGCATTGGCATGGTCATGGACGTCGCCCGTACGTCCATGATGCATGCGGCTGCCCTCCATTTTCTGTGGCCGTTTGCGGTTCGGTACGCGGCGCATCAGATCAACCTTCACCCCAGGGTCTCCATGCCGGAGACCTCCCCAGCTTTGCTGTGGACGGGGAAGGTTGGCGATGCGTCTGCGTTCCGTGTCTGGGGATCTCGGGCGTTTGTCCGCGACTTGTCTGCGGACAAGCTGTCCCCTCGTGCTGCTCCTTGCGTCTTCCTTGGCTTCCCCCCTGACGCGCCAGGGTGGCAGTTCTACCACCCCACCTCTCGCCGTGTTCTGTCCTCCCAGGACGTCACGTTTGACGAGTCGGTCCCCTACTACCGCCTCTTCCCCTACCGCACTCCGTCCCTCCCCCCGCCACCGCTCTTCCTTGTGCCAGGTCCCCCCCCGGTAGACCCCCTCCCCCCTCAGGGTCCTGCCCCTTCAGGTGTGTCCCAGGTAGACGCCGTCGAGCCTGTCGAGGTTACTGGAGACTCTGGTGCTGCTGAGGGTGCTGAGCTTGGGGGTGCTGACTCTGGGGGTGCTGAGCGTGTGGGTGCTACGCCTGGGGGTGCTGAGCCTGAGGGTGCTACTCCTGGGGGTGCTGAGCCTGGGGGTGCTGAGCCTGGGGGTGCTACTACTGGGGGTGCTGAGCCTGGGGGTGCGGAGCCTGAGGGAGCTAGGCCTGCTCGTGTGGCGTCTGGCGGTGCTGAGCCTGGCGGTTCTCCGGGTGCTTCGTCTCGGCGGGAGCCACTCTCTCCACAGGAGCTGCGCGAGTGGTTTGCCCGGCGCTGGAGGCGTGCTGCTGGAGCTGGAGGTTCTTCGGCTGCTGAGGGTGCTGGTGCCGCGGGTCCCGGAGGTGCTCGTACTGGGAGTACTGGAGCTGCTAGGCCTGCGGGTACGACTGGAGCTGGAGCTGCTGAGGGTGTTGACGCTGAGGCTACTGCTGTCGGTCCTGGAGGCGGTCCTGCTGGGGGTGCTACTGGTGCTGCTGGAGGTACTGGAGCTGGAGGTGCTGCTGGCGCTGGTGCTGCCGCTGGGGGTACTGGTGCTGTCCCTGCCGTGTCTGGAGTCGCCGCGCGGCCTCGGCCGTACTTCGTTCCGCTCCTTCAGCAGGTTCTTGGTCTCCCGCCTTCTACTGGTCCTCCTCCTCCCTTAGAGTGTCCACAGCCTGTCCCGTCACAGTTACAGTTACAGCCGGCCTTCCCACTGCCCGCTCCTTCTCCCTACACTGGTCCTACTGGAGGTCTGGCTGAGCGTCGTGAGCCTGCGTCTCGTCCTGCGTCGCCTGTCCGTCCTGCTCGCACTAGTGGTCGTGGTTCGCGTCAGCGTCCTCCTCCTGTCCCTGGCACGCACCGGATGTCTCTGCGTCCGTCCACTGCTCCTCTGCGTGCCCCTTTGCCTTCTCCTCCTGAGTCCTCTCTTCCTGCTCTTCCCGACCCGGAGTCGGACTCTCTTCGTGCTGCCAGTCCTACTGTCACGCGTCTCCTTGCTACTGTCGTCACTGACCCTTCCTTTGAGTCCACTGCTGCGTCTGCCCTAGTTGCTGAGCTCGTCGACTTTGCTGCTCGCTGTCGTCTAGACTACGCTGCTAGTCTTGTCGTTGAGTCTGAGTCTGTCTGTCCTCCGTCCGTCGGGGGTGAGTGTGCCCTTGGCACGGACGTCCTTGAGGACAGGCAGGAGGAGTTCCAGTGTTTGGCTGCTGCTTCACCTCATCTCGTGTCCGTACTGCTTACCCCTGAGGGAGACCCGGATGCACTTGACATCCCGACTCCGCGCTCTTACGCGGAGGCGATAGAGGGTCCCTAGTCCTCTCAGTGGCAGGCAGCTATGGACACAGAGATGGCTTCCTGGAAGTCCACAGGCACCTACGTTGACGAGGTTCCCCCGCCTGGGGCGAACATCGTCAGTGGCATGTGGATTTTCAGGGTGAAGCGACCGCCGGGTTCTCCGCCTGTCTTCAAGGCGCGTTACGTGGCTCGTGGCTTCAGTCAGCGGCAGGGAGTTGACTACTTTCAGACCTTCTCTCCCACCCCGAAGATGACCACTCTTCGGGTACTGCTGCACATAGCTGCTCACCGCGACTACGAGCTGCACTCTCTTGACTTCAGCACTGCTTTCTTGCAGGGCAGCCTGCACGAGGAGATCTGGCTGCGTCGCCCACCTGGCTTCACTGGGTCTTTTCCTCCTGGCACCCAGTGGAGCCTCCGGCGACCAGTCTACGGTCTCCGCCAGGCACCGCGTGAGTGGCACGACACACTGAGGACTACACTTGCGGCTCTTGGGTTTGCTCCCTCTACTGCCGACCCGTCGCTGTTTCTGCGCACCGACACTTCTTTGCCGCCGTTCTACATCCTCATGTACGTCGACGACTTGGTCTTTGCCACAGCTGACACTGCTGGACTCGCCCACGTGAAGTCCGAGCTGCAGAAGAGACACACGTGCACAGACCTGGGTGAACTGCGCAGCTACCTTGGCTTGCAGATCACCCGGGACAGAGCACGCCGCACCATTACCCTGACTCAGTCACACATGGTGCAGCAGGTCCTTCAGCGCTTCGGCTTCACGTACTCCTCGCCTCAGGCCACTCCTCTGCCTACTCGCCACTCGCTCTCAGCTCTGCCTTCGGATGAGTCCGTAGAGTTGAGTGGCCCGTACCCAGAGCTTGTTGGCTGCCTCATGTACCTGATGACCTGCACACGACCTGACCTCGCATACCCTCTTAGCATTCTCGCACGCTATGTTGCTCCTGGGAGACACAGACCGGAGCACATGGCTGCAGCGAAGAGGGTGTTGCGTTACTTGTGCAGTACGTCCGGCATGGGGCTTGTGCTTGGAGGGCAGAGTCCAGTGGTCCTCACTGGGCACACAGACGCTTCTTGGGCTGACGACCAGGCTACGCAGCGGTCGTCACAGGGTTACACCTTCAGCCTTGGTTCCGGCTCTGTTTCGTGGCGGGCTACCCGCTCGTCTTCTGTTCTCGGCTCCAGTTGTGAGGCTGAGATCTACGCCGGGGCCATGGCTGCACAGGAGCTTCGCTGGCTCACCTACCTGCTGACTGACCTCGGAGAGCCGCCTCGTTCTCCTCCAGTGCTGTACGTAGACAACAAGGCCATGCTGGCCTTGTGTCGAGAGCAGAGACTGGAGCACAGAACGAAGCACATTGCTCTCCGCTACTTCCTTGCTCGTGAGCTACAGCAGCGTGGTCAGCTGCGGCTTGCGTACGTGGCCTCTCAGGCCAACACTGCTGATATCTTCACCAAGGCACTTGCGCCTTGTGATCATCAGCGCTTCTGTACTCAGCTGGGTCTTGTGCCTACCTTGCCTCACTTGCTCACCCCTTGACCTTGTTTGTACTGTTGCATATATATGTACTCCTGCTCCTGCTTGTCTAGCCTTATATATATATGTAATCCTGCATGTGAACTGGCCTTGTGGCCTTGAACTTGTGCTCGGAATGTGTGGTGACTTTGTGATCCACCCTGAGCTTGCTTTGCTTTGCTTGACTGGTCTTGTGACCCCTTGTTCTCCCCCACTTTGCCTATGGGGGTGTGTCAGATTTATATGACATAGCTACTGTAGGCTATAGTGGGGTAGCACATATGGGGTACAGTTTTCTAGGGTTTGCATTTGTACCCAACTTTCCCTTAGTCAATTCATTCTCGTTCAGTTTCTCAGTGCAACCCTACGGTTTGCACTCGGCTTGTTGTCCGTGTGCGTGTGCGTGCATGCGTGTGTGCATGGAGTGGTATGTGTTGGTGCAACCCTACGGTTTGCACTCGGCTTGTTGTCCGTGTGCGTGTGCGTGAATGCGTGTGTGTATGGAGTGGTATGTGTTGGTGCAACCCTACGGTTTGCACTCGGCTTGTTGTCCGTGTGCGTGTGCGTGCATGCGTGTGTGCATGGAGTGGTATGAGTGCATGAAATTAATATATATTTCATGCTTATAATGGTGTGTGAATGATGGGTCATGATGTCGAGTGTGTGTGTCAAGTCAATAGCGAGTTATCGCTAGTCGCGTGTAATGCGGCCATTTTGTGTGTCCCGTGCGGTTTCTATTTTGTCGTGCGCGGTTTCTATTTTTTCGCTTGTCGAACGTTCAGCGTGTCGCAGGTGTGTGCAGCAGACCCATCAAGAACTCAAGGATGAGTTTGTGATGAAGAACCCGAGCCTTGGTTTCAAGCTTCAAGTGATTTCGAAGCTCGCAAAAAAAAAGGGTACAGCTCAAGATATTGAAAATAGTTACATTACTTTGTGTAGTGTAACATTTCACTTGGTGTAGGCCCTAGTGAAGGGTAGTTTCGAGACCCTTCGTAGTTGGGGATAGTGTGGCACTGTTCCACATCACTGTACCTCGACTCTTGGGGTTTGTAGGAGCTGGGAGTCATTCCCAACTCGTAACCCTTGCTAACTCTTCCTAAGTTGTGTTCTAAGACTATGTTGCTGCCATAGTGCCGTTCGTTCAAACCGACGCTGTGTCGTCAATTCTTGATGAAATTGTGCGATCTAAATTGCCTAGTGTAGGCAACGTTAAGGCGCTCCAGATCCAAGTTGAATGAAGTCATTTGGAGTTGTGAGCAGATCGCTATGAACGTTTAAAGCCGCTGTGCAGAAATCCGACTATGCACTCTATCTTTCGTTTTAGGCACATTGAAGCCTACTGTGACTATAACAATGACTAGAAATAAGGCAGTTCAAGGTTTGTATAGGCAAAACCTAACAATACTGTGTTAGTCTTAAAACGTACTAGCCTACTCTCTAATCACCTTTCTAGCACTGCCAGCACTCTCCTCGGGGTCACCTCCAAGGGTCCCTGGGTGCCTGACTTAACGTCAGCCCTATCCAAGGGTCCGAGTGTGTAGAGAGAAAAGCTTGCAGTGGTAGCTTGGTTGTCACAGCAGGCGTTCCTTTCTAGGTGTTGTCAAAACTTTGAACACTGAAGGCGTTATTGCAGCAAGTACGAGAGAAAGAAATCCACTCAAGTTATTGCTAAAACAAGCAAGGACAAACAACTTTATACTAGGGCTTGATAATTCTAGTTTCCTACCCTGTTTTACGTTTCTTTGTTTCCATACTCGTAGCGCGAACATACATTGAGCTTTCCCTCCATATTATTTCCTGACCTGGATCGCTCTCGAAGCGTTGCCGAAATAATTCGAAAATCGCGCGCGCTGAGTTGCGACGGCGGCGATTCGAACATTTCACTTCGCGCCATTTACGAACGGTTACGATGAAGCCCGTTCGAATTCTGCACGAGTCAATATGTCGGTGGCGATCAGCTTCGACTCGATCAGCAACTCAATCAGCACCCAACTGGTGCTCGCCACCTGTGCTTTGCTTTCGAGGCGTGAACGCCAACTCGATCCGAGTTAAATAACATGTCGCGAGCATGTTAACACTTGCGTTGCTCCCACGTGTCGCGAACAGCTGCTCGCAAACTTACGAAATGAACACGCTGCATGAGCAGCGACCAATCAGATCCCTTCGGAAATCGCAGCGCGAGCAGCTGATTGCTCGCTAATGAACCGAACTCGCCGCACGAACATCAGCCAATCCCATTCCCCCAAAACTAGTGGTACGAACAGCTGCAAACTCACTCTCAATTCGAACTTGCATCTTGGGCAAGAACCGCTCACTCTCATTGGTCCAGAAAGCACTCAACTCGAACTTGCACCCACCCAAATCCGAACTCACCTTTTGAGCAGCGAACTGCAACCTCATTGGTCAATGTTCAGTTCGCCCCTCCCACTCTGAACAACACGTTTTCATCCCTGCCTTGCTCCCATTGGTCGAAATGAAGGGGCTGAACTGATTTCGCCCCTCCCACTCAGAACACCACCATTTCCCCCATGGCTCGCTCTCTTTGGTCGAGACCTCAGTTGACTTTGTCTCGAAAGTAGGAAACCCGTTTCTGCTTCAGCCCCAAGCTAAATATTCTTGCGCACCCCATATAAAGTGAAATCGGCTGATTGAATTACAGAAAATGATTTCTGTAATCAACATACTGTACCCCATAAGAAGTGCCCCACTACAGCCCACAACATAGTTCTGACACACTCCTATAGGCAAAGTGGGGGACAAGCAAGAGAACAAGGCAAGGTCAAGCCCAGGGTGGATCACAACGTCACCACACATTCTGAGCACCAGTACAAGGCCACAAGGCCAATTCACATGCAGGATTATAAATCAAGGTGAACAAGCAAGACAGTGAACTCAAACTAGCAAGGGTAAGCATGCAAGTGCAGGTATATATAGATCACAGTACAATCAAAGTCAAGAGGTAAGCAAGTGAGACCAGGTAGGCACAAGACCTAACATAGTACAAAAACGCTGATGATCACAAGGCTGAAGGGCCTTGGTAAAGATATCAGCAGTGTTGGCCCGAAAGGCCACGTAAGCAAGACGAAGCTGACCACGCTGCTGTAACTCTCGAGCAAGGAAGTAGCGCAGAGCAATGTGCTTCATTCTGTGCTCCAGTCTGTGCTCCTGACACAAGGCCAACATGGCCTTGTTGTCGACGTATAGAACTGGAGGAGAACGAGGCGCCTCTCCCAAGTCGGTCAGCAGGTAGGTGAGCCAGCGTAACTCCTGTGCAGCCATGGCCCCTGCGTAGATCTCAGCCTCACAACTGGAGCTGAGAACAGAAGACGAGCGGGTAGACAGCCACGAAACAGAGTCGAAACCAAGGCTGAAGGTGTAACCCTGTGACGACCGCTGCGTAGCCAAGTCGTCAACCCAAGAAGCATCTGCGTGACCAGTGAGGACAACTCGAGCCCGTCCTCCAAGCACAAGCCCCATGCCCGACGTACTGCACAGGTAGCGCAACACCCTCTTAGCTATATCCATGTGCTCTGGTCGGTGTCTCCCAGGAGCAACATAGCGGGCCAAGATGCTAAGAGGGTATGCCAGGTACATACATGTCGCAGGTCGACCACCAGTGCCTCATGTCGACCAGAAGCAGTGGTGGTCGACCGGAAGCACCTGGTGGTCGACCGGGTCGACCGGGTAACCTGCTCGACGAGTTCTGCGGAGGCACACGAACGTCGCCAAGGTTGCGATGGCGCAGGCGACTGCGGGCTGGTATCCCGGAGTTGATGTGGCTCGTCAGGCGCAAACAACAGCCGACGGATGCCCAACGAGGCAAGTCGGGCCAATCGCCAGCGCGCACCTGCGAGCGTGCATACTGCTGTGTTCTACGGGGCAACGCTGGACAGCCGCTCTGCTGCAGCGTTGGCACGCCGTCGACCTGCTCTGTTGGCAGGTCGCCTTTCTGCAGTGCTGGCGCGGCTCCTCTACGCAACGCTGGCAGGCGGTCGACCGAGCTGTGCTGGCGGTCGACCAGGCTAGCAGCAAGGTTGCTAGGTGCCTCATGTAGTCATTATTGTCATTGCTTGTTCAATCATTCTGTAATTTCGACTTTGCCTAGTGGAAACTCTTGTCGATTTCTCTCGTGAATGTGCAAGCACTAAGGAACTAAGCAAAGCTACGATCACTCCTAGTAGTTCGTGCCAACCCTATGGTCTAGCTCACTACCGTTGTAGAGTGACTCTCCGCACGGGCCACTACAGACTCATCCGAAGGCAGAGCTGAGAGCGAGTGGCGAGTAGACAGAGGAGTGGCCTGAGGCGAGGAGTACGTGAAGTTGAAGCGCTGAAGGACCTGCTGCACTATGTGTGACTGAGTCGAGGTAGTGGTGCGCCGTGCTCTGTCCCGGGTGATCTGCAAGCCAAGATAGCTGCGCAGCTCACCCAGGTCTGTGCACGTGTGCCTCTTCTGCAGCTCTGACTTCACGTGGGCAAGTCCAGCAGTGTCAGCAGTAGCAAAGTCCAAGTCGTCGACGTACACGAGGATGTAGAACGGCGGCAGAGTAGTGTCGGTGCGGAGAAACAACAACGGGTCAGCAGTGGAAGGAGCAAACCCAAGAGCCGCAAGCGTAGTCCTCAGTGTGTCGTGCAACTCGCGGGGTGCGTGGCGGAGACCGTAGACTGGCCGCCGGAGGCTCCACTGGGTACCAGGAGGAAACGACCCAGTGAAGCCAGGTGGGCGGCGCAGCCAGATCTCCTTGTGCAGGCTGCCCTGTAGGAAGGGTGTGCTAAAGTCAAGAGAGTGAAGCTCGTAGTCACGCTGAGCAGCGACATGCAGCAGAACCTGAAGAGTGGTCATCTTCGGGGTCAGGGAGAAGGTCTGGAAGAAGTCAACTCCCTGTCGCTGACTGAAGCCTCTAACAACGTAACGCGCCTTGAAGACAGGCGGAGAACCCGGCGGCCGCTTCACCCTGAAAATCCACATGCCGGTAACGATGTTCACCCCAGGAGGGGGAACCTCGTGGACATAAGTGCCTGTGGAGTTCCAGGATGCCATCTCTGCGTCCATGGCTGACTGCCACTGAGAGGAGTAGGGACCCTCTATCGCCTCTGCGTAAGAGCGCGAGGTCGGGATGTCTGGTGCATCCGGGTCTCCCTCACGTGCTATCAGCATGGACTCGAGATGAGGTACAGCAGCTGCAAAGTACTCAAAGTCCTCCTGCCTGTCCTCAAGGACGTCCGTTGTTGGTGCAACCCTACGGTTTGCACTCGGCTTGTTGTCCGTGTGCGTGCATGCGTGTGTGCATGGAATGGAATGAGTGCATGAAATAAATATATATTTCATGCTTATAATAGTGTGTGTATGATGGGTCATGATGTCGAGTGTGTGTGTGTCGAGTCAATAGCGAATTATCGCTAGTCGCGTTTAACGTGGTCATTTTGTGTGTCCCTCGCGGTTTCTATTTTGGCGTGCGCGGTTTCTATTTTGTCGCTTGTCGAACGTTCGTCGTGTCGCAGGTGTGTGCAGCAGACCCATCAAGAATTCATGGATGAGTTTGTGATGAAGAACCCGAGCCTTGGTTTCAAGCTTCAAGTGATTTCGAAGCTCGCCAAAAGGGTACACTTCAAGAAATTGAAGATAGTTACATTACAATGTGTAGTGTAACATTTCTATTGGTATAGACCCTTGTGAAGGGTAGGTTCGAGACCCTTCTTGGTTGGGGAGAGTGTGGCACTGTTCCACATCACTGTACCTCAGCTCTTGGGGTTTGTAGGAGCTGGGAGTCATTCCCAACTCGTAACTCTGCTTAACTCTTCCTATCTTGTGTTCTAAGACTAGAGTGGCTGCCATAGTGCCGTTCGTTCAAACCGACGCTGTGTCATCAATACTTAGTCAAATCGTGCGATCTAAATTGCCTAGTGTAGGCGACATTAAGACGCTCCAGATCCAAGTTGAATCAGGTCATTTAAAGCTGTGACCAGAACGCTATGAACGTTTAAAGCTGCTGAGAAGAAATCTGACTATGCACTCTATCTTTCGGTTTAGGCACATTGGAGCCTATTGTGACTATAACATTCGTGCCAAGAGCACACTCACCCCCGACGGATGGAGGACAAAGAGACTCTGACTCAGCAACAAGGCTAGCGGCGTAGTCTAGACGACAGTGAGCAGCAAAGTCGACAAGCTCAGCAACTAAGGCAGACGCAGCAGTGGACTCAAAGGAAGGGTCAGTGACAACAGTGGCCAGGAGACGCGTGACAGAAGGACTAGCAGCACGAAGGGAGTCAGACTCCGGGTCAGCAAGGGCAGGAAGAGAGGATGCAAGAGGAGACGGCAGAGGGACACGCTGCGGAGCAGTGGATGTACGCAGAGCCATCTGGTGCGTGCTAGGGACAGGAGGAGGACGCTGACGCGAACCACGACGACTAGTGCGAGTAGCACGAACAAGCGACGCAGGATGAGACTCACGACGCTCCGTAAGACCTCCGGTCGGACCAGTGTAAGGAGAAGGAGCAGGAAGTGAGGAGGCGGGCTGTAATTGTGACTGCGACTGGACGGGCGGTGGACACTCTAAGGAAGGAGCAGGACCAGTAGAAGGCGGGAGACCAAGAACCTGCTCAAGGAGCGGAACGAAGTACGGCCGCGGCCGCGCAGCGCCTCCAGAACCAGCAGGGACAGCACCAGCACCCCTAGCGTCAGCTCCAACTCCAGCAGCACCACCAGCCCTAGCAGCACCCCCAGGAGCACCGGCTCCAACAGCACCTCCAATAGCTCCAGCTCCAACAGGACCACCAGAAGGCCCAGCAGCTCCAGTAGCGCCAGCTCAATTGGCTATAGCAGCACCCGCTCCAGCAGCACAGCCAGCTCCAGCCCCTCCAGTAGCTCTAGCTCCAGCAGCACCACCAGGCCCAGCAGCTCCAGTACCTCCAGTACTAGCACCTCCGGGACCAGCAGCTCCAGAACCCCCAGCAGCTCCAGCAGCAGCAGGACCTCCAGCGCCCGTAGCACCACCAGCTCCAGCAGCACGGCTCCAACGCCGAGCAAACCACTCGCGCAGCTGTTGTGGAGAGAGTGGCTCCCGCCGGGACGAAGCACCCGAAGGACCTCCAGGCTCAAAACCTCCAGACTCCATACGCGCAGGCTCAGCACCCTCAGGCTCCGCACCCCCAGACTCAGCAACCCCAGGCTCAGCACCCCCAGACTCAGCACACCCAGGCTCAGCACCCCTAGACTCGGCACCCCCAGGCTCCGCACGCTCAGGCTCAGCACCCCCAGACTCGGCACCCGCAGGCTCAGCACCCCTAGCAGCACCAGAGTCAATAGCTACCTCGACAGGCTCGACTGCGTCTACCTGGGACACACCTGAGGGGCGGGGGGGGGAGGGGGGCAGTGCGGTAGGGGAAGAGACGGTAGTAAGGAACCGACTCGTCAAACGTGACGTCCTGAGAGGACAGAACACGGCGCGAGGTGGGGTGGTAAAACTGCCAACCAGGCGCGTCAGGGGGGAAGCCAAGGAAGACGTAGGGAACAGCACGGGAGGACAGCTTGTCCGCAGACAAGTCGCGGACGAAAGCTTGAGATCCCCAGACACGGAACGCAGACGCATCGCCAACCTTCCCCGTCCACCGCAGAGTAAGTATTGTTGTTCAGGATCCGTCACTTTGAGAGCTTACGACGAACTCATTACTCAACTAAACGCAAATCCGCTCGGTAGGAAGTTGCGCCTTAGGCTTAGCTACCATCTCCAAGTTGAATCAGTCGTTAAGATGGTCTATAGAGTGAGAACCAAGTAAAAAAGTCCAGCACCTGCATGACTAATATGGTGGAAGAAGTACAAACATTAGGGCATAGAAAGTTGGAGTTGGGGACTCCAAGGGAACCATGAGAGGGAAGGGGTTCTCCAAGAGCTAGGGAAGGATGGTAGGAACCTTCCTAGCAGCAAGGATGCAACCCTCATCATGAGGTCCTTGAGGTGTCACATGCAAAATCCAATCTAGTTGGATTTTGCCTAGGTGTTGCAACATTTGCAACCCATGCTAGAAACTTCTAGCCACCCCAATCCAAAAGTCAGGGTTGCCTTCCTAACCACCCAAACAAAGATCCCTTTATAGTCATGTCCCAATTAATCACCCAAATTAGATATAACCCCAAAAGGTAATAAGAAATCCAAATCTTGGAAATCTTGTAACTTGGGCGATCTTGGTCGGAATAAGGCGATCTTGGTGTCGCTGGAAAGCTCTGGATTTCTCCTGCATGATCAAGCATTTAGACTTGGAGAAAAACACAGAGATGATAATATCCAACAGCCATGCACAATGACATACGCTCATGCAAATCATGCAAGCACAAATAGCACGAGCACTCGGCAGGACGTTAGGATGACATGCACTCAGAATGACGTGCATCCAACAGGTATGGTCTCCGGCATGGAGACCCGGGGCTGGAGGTTGAGCTGATGCGCCGCGTACTGAACCGCAAACGGCCACAGAAAATGGGGAGCAGCCGCATGGATCATGGACGTACGAGCGACGTCCATGAGCATGCCATTGCAGCGCTCAGCAATCCCATTTTGCTGTGGAGAGGCTGGAAGCGTGAACGTCTGGCGGATGCCCTCCGCACGACAGAAGGTTCGCAGAAGGTCGGAGGAAAACTCTCCACCTCTGTCGGAGTGTAGACGCAGAACAGGAAGGTCCGAGCCGAAACTCTCGCTGAGCTGACGACGGGCAGCGCGGATCCAGTCGATCAGCACCTCAGTGACCTCACCCTTGCTGCGCAAGGGGAAGACTGTGGTGTAACGCGAGTAGTCGTCAACGACCAGCAGAAAGTAGCGCTCGTGACCCTGTCCACGGACGCGGGCTGGGCCCCACACGTCCATGTGAAGCGTCTGCAGGGGAGCCTCCGTCGGAGGGAACTCGGAGGAGTGAGGAGCGGCGCGCTGCCGCCCCTCGACGCAAGGAACGCAGGTAGGGGCAGGCCCCGGGGGAAGGGGAGGGAGAGACCGGGGAAGACCAGTGACGAGGACACGGGAGGCCATGCCTCGGAGACGAGGCAGGGAGGGGTGACCAAGGCGGTGGTGCCAGAGGAGAGTCTGGTGAGATAGGAGGCGACACGAGCAGGGGGCAGACTCAAGACCTGATCGGGACGCTGCAGCAAACACCTGACCCGACGCAGCTACCTGACCAGACTCACCAACCGGAGGAGACACAGTAGGCAGGGTGTACAGGCTCGACCCAGGCAGACGGGTGAACGTGGCCAGGTGCCGGCCCGTCCGAGTACACGAACATTGGGTCACCCGCTGACCTCCAGGAGTGAACTGGTCAACCCACGCGTCCTGAAGGTCACCTCCACTCACCAAGTTTGTGGAGAACGAGGGGAGGTGGAGGCCAGACAGAGAGCCAGACGGGACCGCCGAACACGGCAGAACCGTGGAGGAGTGTGCAAGGACCGGACCCCTAGAAAGGTCAGCCAGAGAGACTGCCACTGGCCGACTGAGCGGCGGGAGTGTGGTGCAGTCGAGAAAGAAGGAGCGGGAAGCACCCGAGTCAAGGGTGAAAGTGTGCAAGGTCGCAGCATGCGCAGTACTAGAGAGAGCAGACTCACCAGCACCTGGAGCAGTGGACTCACTAGCGCCTAGAGCAGCAGCCTCACCGGCACCTGGAGCAGGAGACGCACCAGCATCTAGAGCAGCAGCCTCACCAGCACCTAGAGCAGCAGACTCTATACCTGGGTCAGGCGGCACACACAGCTAGCAGGCACCCTCAGCAGTAGTAGGCAATGCATACATGGCAGTGAGGATAGCATCATAGTCAAGAGAAAAGATATCTACCCTCTGCCTAAGCAGCTCCAGCCAGGAGTGGAGCTCAGCGTCGCCGCCAAACTCTGTACGCCAGCCGTCACTCAGACAGGAGAAGCAGCGGGACTCTGTATGACCAACCGTCCCGCAAGGCTGACCAGCCCGAGCACCAGTGCGAATGACGTACGGGCAGCGAGCAGTACTCCGTGACCCTCTACTCTGAGCGTACCACTCACGAAGCTGCTAGGGTGAAAAGATCTCGCGCGGACGCCGCTGCAGATGCACCTGGTCACTACAAGAAGCTCTCGAACGACCCGCTCCAGGGCGACTCCCACCACGGCCACCCCTACAACCCCAACTAGCGTACCACTCAAGAAGCAGCTGGGGCGTGAGGGACTCACGCGGACGTCGCTGGAGCTGCATCTGGCCACCGCCAGGAGCAGCAGTAGTAGTAGTAGCAGCAGTAGCAGGAATGGCAGGGCAGTGCGACTCAGTAGAGCAGGGCTGCACAGCCCGGCAGCACGACGCGGCTCGGCTGGGCGGCTCGGCGCCGCTGAGCGGCTCGGTTCAGCTGGGCGGCGCGGCTCGGCTGGCAGGCAGGCGCGGCAGGCAGGCAGGCAGGCCGGCGCGGCAGCACGCTAGTAAGGCAGGCGCGCGGGAAGCGCGGGTAGGGCAGGTGCTCACCAGTGGCAGGAAGGGCAGGCGCTCGCCGGGCGAGCAAGGTAGGCGCACGACGGCGGCGACGGCGGGGCCGCGACAGCGGCAGGGGGGGGGCTCCGCGGCAGCTGCTGCAGGGCGGGGCCGCGACCGCAGCAGGGGGCTCCGCGGCAGCTGCTGCAGGGCGGGGCCGCGACTGCGGCAGGGGGCTCCGCGGCAGCTGCTGCAAGGCGGGGCCGTGACTGCGGCAGGGGGCTCCGCGGCAGCTGCTGCAGGGCGAGGGCCGCGACTACGGCAGGGGGGCTCCGCCGCAGCTGCTGCAGGGTGGGGCCGCGACTGCGGCAGGGGGCTCCGCGGCAGCTGCTGCAGGGCGGGGCCGCGACTGCTGCAGGGGGCTCCGCGGCAGCTGCTGCAGGGTGGGGCCGCGACTGCGGCAGGGGGCTCCGTGACGAGCAGGGACGGCGCCCAGGAGGGGGGGGGGCGCGACGAGCAGAGACGGCGCCCACGGGGCGCCGCGACAAGCAGGGGCGACGCCCCGGGGGCGCTGCGACGAGTAGGGGCGGCGTCCAGGGGGGGGGGGGGTGCGATGAGCAGGGACGGCGCCCAGGGGGCGCCGCGGCAAGCAAGGGCGACGCCCCGGGGGCGCCGCGACGAGTAGGGGTGGACCAGCTTAGGATATGGACCACTGGACTCAAATGGCTCGTCCGAAGGTGGAGCCGTGAGCCCATGATCCACAGCAAGAGGGGTGAGCTGTACCTTGGAGAACGGGAAGCGAAACCGCGTGAGGATCTGCTCGACCATATGCGACTGAGTCAGCGTAATGGTGCGAGCTGCCCTGTCCCTGGTGATCTGGAGGCCAAGGTAGTGCTGCAGCTCACCAAGGTCAGTGCAAGTGTGTCTCCTCTGCAGTTCCTCCTTCACGGAGGCCAGCGCGCGTCGGTCGGGAGTGGTGAACACTAGGTCGTCGACGTAGACCAGGACAAAGAACGGGGTCGAGCCACGGCGGACGAACAGTGACGGGTCGGCAGACGACGGAAAGAAGTCAAGCGCTGCAAGGGTCGAGCGAAGTGTGACGTGCCACTCACGTGGAGCCTGACGCAGGCCGTAGACTGGTCGACGCAGCTGCCACTGGGTCCCAGGTGGGAAAGAGCCAGTGAAGCCAGGCGGGCGACGCAGCCAGATCTGCTCGTGTAGGCTCCCCTGAAGGAACGCGGTGGAAAAGTCCAAGGAGTGCAACTCATAGTCGCGCTGGGCTGCAATATGCAGCAGCACCCGAAGAGTACTCATCTTCGGGGTGGGCGCAAAGGTCTGGAAGAAGTCCACCCCCTCTCGCTGACTGAAGCCTCTCGCCACATAGCGCGCCTTGAACACTGGTGGTGATCCAGGCGGCCGCTTCACCTTGTAGAGCCATCGGCCACTGACGACGTTCGTCCCAGGTGGTGGGACTGCGTCGACGTAAGTGCCTGTGGACCTATAAGATGCCATCTCTGCCTCCTCAGCTGCTATCCAGTACGAAGCCCAAGGTCCCGAGACCGCCTCGGCGTGAGTGCGAGGTATCAGGATGTGAAGGGCGTCTGGATCTCCCTCAGGGGCAAGTAGCATGGCGCAGAGATGAGGAACAGCGGCCGCAAGGAAACCAAGCTCGAACTGCTTGTCCTCGAGGACCTCCAAGGGAAAGAGAGGAGCACCCCCAGAGAACGGAGAACGAGCAGGGCCACTCACCACGTGAGCGGCGTAGTCAAGGCGGTGGGAAGAGGCAAAGCCAGCGACAGTGGAAACAAGAGCTGAGACAGACGACAGGGGTGCAGTCGGGTGAGTGACCAACGCGGACAAAACACGGGAGACGACAGGACGGGAGGCACGGAGGTAGTCGGACAACGGGTCGTGAAGCACAGTGAGGGACGACTCAGGAGGCTGTGGAAGGACAGGAGGAGGTGGAACACGAGAGCGAAGAACAAGGTGGAACGGACCGTCTGCACGGTAACGGGACCGACGACGCTCTGGGGATACAGCACGACTGAGGGGAGAACGACGAGTCCACTGGGACGAGCACAGGGACTCAACAGGGGGAACAGGAGGGGACGGTAGGGGACCACGAACAAAGCGTGCAGGTGCTGGGTCGGGGAGGTCGCGTAGTCGCAGTCGCTGCTGCTCCGCCTCCTCTGGCGTCTGCTGCGACGGTACCGGCCCCTGCTGCTGCTCCTGTGGCTCCGCGTCTGCCCTCTTTTGCTGCGACTGCAGCTGCATCCGCTGCTGTGACCGAGACTCCTGTGCTACCCTCTCCTGCTGCGGCCGTAACTCCTCCTCTACTCTCTCCTGCTGGGTCTGTAACTGCACCTGCTGCTGTGGGCGGGACTCCTACTCTACCCTCTCCTGGTGCGGTCGTGACTCCTCCTCTACCCTCTCCTGCTGCGGCTGTGACTCCTCCTCTACTCTCTCCTGCTGCTGCTGCGACAGCTGCTGCTGCTGCTGCTGGTGCTGCTGCTGCTGCTCCTGCTGCTGTGCCCTCTCAAACCGCTCACGCTCCTCCCTCTCCAACCTGAGGAGACGCTGATCACGGGTCAGGAAACGTACAGTGCGCGGTGTAGGCGCCACAGTGCTAGTGCCGCCAGCTCCAGCACCCCCCGAACCAGCACCTCCACCACCGACACCCCCGGGGCCTCCAGTACCTCCCGCAGGAACACCCCCAGACTCCGCAGCAACCGGCCGCAGAGAAGAACGAGGAGGAAACTGCGGGACGGACGGGAAGCCAGGGGGTGAGGCGGGGCGAGGCCGCCGAGTCGAGGCTGCCGTGTCCTCCACCGGAGTGACCTTTACGCCCACAGCCCCTGCACCCCCAGAGCCGACACCACCAGCTCCTGCAGCCCCAGTACCCTCACCCTCCGCAAGTGCACCTCCCGCACCCCCAGACACGACAGGGACTGGACGCTGCGAGGGGGAACACTGCGGAGTGACGTGCGACACACCTGACGGGGCAGGACGCGAGGGGGGGGGGCTACCGGGGCGACCGATGGGGGCTCAAGGGTGAGGAACAGCGGGGGGGAAAAGACCTCAGTACCTCGGTGGGGGCGACTCCTGTAGTAACAGACAGACTCGTCGAACGTGATGTCCTGAGAAGCGAAGAACTGGTAGGTGACTGGGTCGTAGAACACCCAGCCGGAGGCGTCCAGCGGGAAGCCAAAGAAGACGCAGGCACGAGTGCGCGGAGACAACTTGTTCGCGCCAGGGGCACGAACGTGAGCCAGAGAACCCCAGACACGGAAGTCAGCTGCTACGCCCAGAGAACCTGTCGAAAGGGAGACCGGCGTCACCCGTGGCCGTGCGTCACTGGGCCACAGGTTCAGCTGGTGCGCGGCGTAGCGGACTGCCTGAGGCCACAAGAACTGGGGGGCACCGGCATGGCACATGGAGGTCCGGGCAACCTCCATGACCAGGCCGATGCGTCGCTCGGCTACCCCGTTCTGCTGCGGTGAGGCTGGTAGCGTGTAAGACTGGATGATCCCCCGACCCTGACAGAACGTCTCCAGGCGGGTGGAAGAAAACTCACCACCACGATCTGAGTGTAGGCAAAGCCCACACAGGCCCTGGGCGCCACCCCACGCTAGCAGCCACGGCTCGAGGACGGTAGGCACGTCGGCCTTCCGTCGCAAGGGGAAAACCGTGGTGTAGCGGGAGTAGTCGTCCACCACAATCAGGAAGTAGCGCTCCTGACGTGGCCCAAGGACCCGGGAGGGGCCCCAGACGTCCAAGTGCAGGGTCTGGAAGGGAGCCGTGGTGGGGGGGAACGAGGAGGAGTGAGGGGCAGCGCGCTGCCGACCCTCGACGCAAGGAGTGCACAGCGGCGCAGGCGGGCGGGGAAGCAGTGCAAGCAACTCTGGGAGACCTGAGACCAGACGGTAACGTGCCATCCTACTGAGACGCGGAAACGACGGGTGACCTAGACGGTGGTGCGAGAGGACCGACGGGTGGGTGAGGGACCGACAGTCACACGATACAGCAGCTACCTGACCTGACCTGACCTGATCTGACCAAGTGTGGTGGGACCTAGTGTGTAGTGAGTACAGACCAGAGCCCGGCTCCCTGTGAAAAGTGGCCAGAGGGGCCCCAGTGGTACCGACTGTGCAAGAGGCAACATGCTCGTCGACTGGGAAAGTAGTGACTACACCTAAGTCGTGGAGGTGACTGACACCCACCAGGTTCCTGGAGAACGAGGGGGTGTAGTAACTTGTGAGGAACCCAGAGGGAGCCGCCGGACACGGGAGAGTGGTGGTGCTGCGGGCAACTACAGGTCCCACAGAGGGGTCAGCCAAGGCGACAGTGACTGGAGAGCGCAGTGGTGTGAGGTCAGTACAATCGCGAAAGAAACAGCTGGACGCTCCAGAGTCTAGGGTGAAGGAAAGCTGTGCAGTCTGTGAGGTCGCACCCGAGCCAGCTACAAAGGCTGGTAGACTAGTGGTAGCTGCAGCTCCTACACAAAGACCCTCAGAGGCACCTGGACTGGAAACAACACACGCACCAAGACTGGAAACACATGTCTCTACTCGTGCAGTCGGGAACGGTCCTAGACCAGGTAGGTGAGACACAACTGGTGCAGTAGTGCGCTGGCGAAGACGCGAGGGCCAGTGCGGTGTAATAGCGTGAGGACCAAAACGCTCACGGTGGAGGTCGTCGAGTCGACGGTAGCAGCTGGACGCAGAGTGGTCAGGACTCCAACAGATGGTGCCAGCACCAGGGCCTGTCAGGGCCCGGTACCCGCAGGGGCCGACGTCTCGCCCACTGCTAGCTGAGCCACTGCTAGGGGCTCCACCCTTTGGACCCGCAGGTCCCCACTGCCGGGAGTGCTGCGGCTGGCCCTGCTGCTGTAGAACTCTAGTACACGCCATGTGAGCCTATGCTGCTGCTGGTTCTGCTGGGGGCAGCCTAAGCTGCTGCTGGTGCAGTGGGGGCAGCCTAAGCTGCTGATGGTGCGCTGGCGGTAGCCTAAGCTGCTGCTCGAGCGCTGGGGCAGCCTATGCTGCTTCTGGTTTTGCTGGGGGCAGCCTAAACTGCTGCTACCGGTGGGACAGCGGGTGCGGTTTGGTGCGGTTCTGTGCAATTCAGTGCGGTTTTGCGCGGTTCTGTGCGGTTATGTGCAGTTCTGCGGGGTGGAGAGTATCGGGTGGGGCAGCTGATTCTGGGTGAGGTGACTGGAACAGTTGGGGCAGCAGCTCTGGCTGGAACGGGTGGGGCAGCGGGTGCGGTTCTGTGCAGTTCAGTGCGGCTCTGCGCAGTTCTGTGCGGTTCTGCGGGGTGGAGAGTACCGGGTGGGGCGGCTGATTCTGGGTGAGGTGACTGGAACGGGTGGGGCAGCAGCTCTGGCTGGAACGGGTGGGGCAGCGGGTGCGGTTCTGTGCGGTTTTGTGCAGTCCAGTGCGGTTCTGCGCGGTTCTGTGCAGTTCTGTGCGGTTCTGCGGGGTGGAGAGTACCGGGTGGGGAGGCTGATTTCGGGTGAGGTGACTAGAACGGGTGGGGCAGCAGCTCTGGCTGGAACGGGTGGGGCAGCGGGTGCGGTTCTGTGCGGTTCTGTGCAGTTCAGTCCGATTTCTGGTGTGGCGGCGGATTTCTGCTCATGGGGTGGCAGATCGCGGGTGAGGCGACGGCTAACAGACCGGGCGGCGGGTAAAGCAGCGGGTGGGGCCGCGTCTAACGGGTGGGGCGGCGGTTATGACGGTGGGAAACAGGTGGGGCGACGGGTCGCTCGTGCGCGCGGCTCCTGCTGTGTGTGCGTGCGACTAACTACGGGGCCGCGGGGCCCGCTAGCGAAGGAGCCTCGGGGCCCACGAACGAAGGGCCGCGGGGCCCGCTAACGAAGGGCCGCAGGGCCCGCTAACGAACAGCCGCGACGGGTGACGGGCGACAAGAAAAAAAAAAAAGAGGAAACGGCCGCGATCGACGGGGGGAAACGGGCGACGGGGGACTGGCGACGGGGGGGGGGGTCTACAGGCGACGGGGCTAAGGTAAGCGCGCTACGGGCGGTCTAGGACGGGGCGCGAGTAGGTGGGCCCATGATAGTCGAGTGATTTTTCCTAAGGGGAAAATCTCGCTAGGGTTAACCTAGCTCTATACCATGTCACAATGTAAATTTGACTAAAACAGAAAGTACAAACAAGATATATGCAAAACCTAGCCCTAGTGCAACTAGAAAACAACATAAGGGAGAACACCTAGACTAGAACTACACAAACTATAGAATTATAGCTTGACATTGTTCGTGGTCCCCTACAGTCCCCTCCTGTTCCACCTGTTGAGTCCCTTTCCTCGTCCCATTAGACTCGTCGTTCTCCCCTCAGTCGTGCTGCGTCCCCAGAGCGTCGTCCGTCGCTGGTTCCAGCTGTGAGGCAGAGGTGTACGCTGCGGCCATGGCCGCTCAGGAGCTCCGCTGGCTGTCCTTCCTTCTCACCGACCTTGGTGAGCGGCCTCGCTCTCCCCCAGTCTTGTTCGCCGACAACAGGTTTGCTGTCCTGTTGTGTGAGGAGCCCCGACTGGTTGGGAAGGCGAAGCACATCCAGCTTCGTTACTTCCTTCTGCGTGAGTTGCAGCAGCGTGGCCAGGCACTCGTAAGGCGTGTGGTCTCCGAGGCCAACACGGCAGATATCTTCACCAAGGCGTTGCCGCCTTGTGACCACCAGCGTTTCTGCACCCAGCTTGGCCTTGTGCCTGCCCGTCCTCACTTGCTTACGTAGAGATGCTTTGTCCTGCATGTCTTGTACTCTTGCATCTCTTTATATTTGCTATATACCTGCCTATGGACTGGCCTTGTGGCCCCTTGCTTGCTCTCGGAGTGTGTGGTGACTTTGAGCTCCACCCTGAGATTTGTCTTGTTCTTGTGGCCTGGTCTTGTAACCCTTGCTTGTTCTTGCTGACTGGTCATGTGACCCTTGTTTGCTCTCAGAATGTGTGTGTCCTTGAGACCCACCCTGAGATTTGTGTTTCTTTCCACAGGACTACGGTACCGTCACCTAGACTATGGGGGTGTGTCAACATATATTTTATATGTTGTATTTGGTTTAGTCTAGGTGTTAATGTTTTGCCCTACTTCTAGATTAGGGTTTCATACATATTGCTTGTAACTTTGTTATTCTAGTCATTTTCTTAGATTGTGGCAGCTGCAGGGGCAGGCATGGCTGCAGGGGCAGGCACGGCTGCAGGGGCAGTACGGTCGCAGGGGCAGCACGCGGGCTGCAAGGGCAGTGCGGCTGCAGGGGCAGCTAAAAAAAAAACATTTCAGTTAGGGCAGGGCGGAACGTTCGGTGGGCCCTAGGAATGATTCTGCTCTAATACCATGTGAGAATAAGAACAAGGAATGACTAGAAACAGGGCAGTACAAGGTTTGTATAGGCAAAACCTAACAATACTGTACCCCATAAGGAGTGCCCCACTACAGGCTACAACATAGTTGTGACACGTACATATGTGGTAATTATCTTAATTTGGAAAATTTGTGTGGTATGCAGAACGCGATGCGTCAGGATTTGTAAAAAAAAATTCGCGCGAGCGCAATAATTTCGAAACAAGGTCATTTCGGGCGATGGTTTCTTCTGGTTGTCAGACTATATGTGTTACTTGTGGTGTAGGCTGTAGTGGGGTAGCCCATATGGGGTACAACCCAAATTAGGGTTTGCTACTTGTACCCATCCTGCTGCTAGTTCATTCATTCCTGTTCATTATTCTGACATGGTATCATAGCAGGTCCTAGCCTAGGACCGATCTCTTAGGGCCCACTGAGTAGCGCTACCCAACCCGACGCGCTAGTGTGATCACGTCGTACTGCCCTACCTTGCCCTGCCCTGCCCTGCTCCGCCTGCAGCAGCACGCACTGCTTTGCTAGCGCGCCGCCTGCTGCAGCGCGCTCTACTGAGTCGCGCGCCACCTGCTGCAGCGCGCCCTGCCCTGCCCGCGCGTCGTGCCGCACGCCCTGCCCTGCCCGCGCGCTGCCCGCATCGCGCGCCCTGCCCTGCCCGCGCGTCGCACCGTCGCGCGCCCTGCTCTGCCCGCGCGCTGCCCGCGTCGCGCGCTCTGCCCTGCCCTCGCGCCGCGCCGTCGCGCGCTCTGCCCTGCCTGCGCGCCGCGCCGTCGCGCGCTCTGCCATGCCCACGTGCCGCGCCGTCGCGCGCTCTGCCCTGCCCTCGCGCCACGCCGCCATGCGCCCTGTCCTGCCCGCGCGCCGCACTGCCGCGCGCCCTGCCCTACCGCGCGCCCTGCCCTGCCGCGCGCCCTGCTCTGCCGCGCGCCCTGCCCTGCCGCGCGCCCTGCCCTGCCGCGCGCCCTGCCTTGCCGCGCGCCCTGCCCTGCCGCGCGCCCTGCCCTGCCGCGCGCCCTACCCTGCCGCGCGCCCTGCCCTGCCACGCGCCCTGCCCTGCCCCGCGCCCTGCCCTGCCGCGCGCCCTGCCTTGCCACGCGCCCTGCCCTGCCACGCGCCCTGCCCTACCGCGCGCCCTGCCCTGCTATGCGCACCCTGCCCTACCGTGCGCCGCTCATTGCTGCACTGCTGCTAGCACGCTCCCTGCTGCCGTGCTGCTCTGCTACTAGCGCGCCCGACTATTCTGTGTGCTATGGCCACTCTTAACGTTCTCACCTTCGATTCGGAGGGCCGCCCGATAGAGTTCAATGCATGGCTAGACGACTTACAGCTGTTCCTGCTGACAGACTCTAAGGACGGTACTTCACTGTTTGACCTCACTTCTGGCGCCTCGCCCGCCCCTGACGCCACAGCTGACAGTGCGACCCGCTCACAGTGGCTTACCCGTGACGCTGCTGCTCGCCTAGCCGTTCGCAACCACCTGCCGTTAGCCAAACGCGCCCACTTTGGCCAGCATAAGACAGCAAAAGCACTATACGATGCTGTAGTCGCTCGTTACTCCTCCCCGGCCACTGCTGCTCTAGGCCGCCTTCTCCTGCCCTACCTGTTCCCAGACCTGTCCGCCTTTGCCACAGTAGCTGACCTAGTCACTCACCTCTGCACTAGTGACACTCGCTACCGTGCTGCACTCCCCGCCGAGTTTCTCGCCAAGAACCCCCCCCCCCCATGTACATCACGCTCTACTTCATAGTCACCCGCCTACCTGACTCTCTTACTGCAGTCAAGGACCTCCTCCTAGCACTTGACCCCACCGACCTCACTGTCGACCTGCTCGAGAAGCACCTCCTAGCAGCTGAGACTAGCATAGTCGCTGTAGGCGCTTCCCGTGGCACTCCTCGCACCCCCTTCTTTGAGGGGTGTTCGCCCTCCCCCCTTCTCCCCTGAGTAGCCTCTGAGGCAGGAGCGGTGGAGGTGGCAGAGGTGGAGGCGGTGGTGGGGTTGGTGGAGGCGGTGGTGGGGGCGGCGGTGGAGGAGGTAGTGGTGGTGGGGGCGGCGGGGCAGGTGGCGGCGGTGGTGGCGGCAGTGGGAGTGGTGGAGGCAGCGGTGGAGGCGGCGGCAGTGGCGGCAGTGGGGGTGGAGGTGGCGGCAGTGGGGGCGGCAGGGGTGGCACCCGCCAGAGGGGTGGCCTTGGAGGTGGCCAGCGGCAGCAGCAGCGTCAGCCCCTTTCGTCTCAGGAGCTCCGTGAGTGGTTTGCGCAGCGTGGGGCAGCTGGGGGTAGTGGTCCCTGCCCGTATGTCATTCGCACAGATGACCGCACTGGTCAGACATGCGGGAGGTCTCACACTCAGCACCGCTGCTTCTACCGCCTTACTGACTCCTTTCGCACAGAGTTCCCTAATGCAGCTGAGCTCCCCGACTGGGCGGCACTGCTTAGGCAGAATGTTAATATCTTTGCTCTAGACTTTGATGCTAACCTATCTGCCATGTATGCATTGACTGTTAGTGCTGAGGGTGACTATTACCTGTGTATGCCGCCAGACCCAGGTATAGAGGCTGCTACTCTAGGTGCTAGTGAGTCTGCTGCCCTAGGTGCTGGTGAGTCTGCTCTCTCTGGTACTCCGTCTGCTGCGGCCCTGCACACCTTCACGCTTGACTCAGCTGGTTCACGCTGTTTCTTTCGCGACAGTACCACAGTCACACCACTCACTGCACCTGTTGCTGTGTCTTTGGCTGACCCCTCTGGGGGCCCAGTCCTTGCCTGTTCCTCCACTGTTCTGCCCTGTCCGGCGGTTCCGTCTGGGTCACTGTCAGGTCTCCACCTCCCCTCGTTCTCTACGAACTTGATGAGCACTGCTGTCCTCCAGGATGCGGGGGTTGACACCTTCACCCCTGGACGACAGCGTGTGGCGATCTGTACGTGCTCCCGGACCGGTCGCCACCTGGCCACGTTCACCCGTCGGCCTGGGTCGAGTCTGTACACACTGACTACTGCGCCTCCTCAGGTAGCTGCGTCTGCGTCTGCGTCAGGTCAGCTCACTGCCCCCTGCTCGTGTCGCGCCCTGTCGCACCAGACGCTCCTTTGGCACCACCGTCTTGGTCACCCCTCTGTGGCACGCCTCCGTGGCATGCACTCCCGTCTCCTTGTCTCTGGTTTTCCCAGGTCTCTGCCTCCCCTCCCACCCTCGCCCGCCCCTCCCTGCCTTCCCTGTGTCGAGGGGCGGCAGCGCGCCGCTCCTCACTCCTCCTCATTCCCCCGGACAGAGGCTCCCCTGCAGACTCTCCACCTGGACGTGTGGGGCCCAGCCCTCGTCTGTGGACAGGGCCACGAGCGGTACTTTCTGCTAGTTGTCGACGACTACTCGCGCTACACCACGGTCTTCCCCTTGCGCCGCAAGGGAGAGGTCCCTGATGTTCTGATCCCTTGGATCCGCGCTGTTCGTCTCCAGCTCCGCGAGCGGTTCGAGACGGACCTTCCCGTCCTGCGTCTGCACTCTGACAGAGGTGGTGAGTTTTCCTCCGACCTCCTGCGGGCCTTTTGTCGTGCGGAGGGCATTCGCCAGACGTTCACGCTTCCGGCCTCTCCGCAGCAGAATGGGGTTGCTGAGCGCCACATTGGCTTAGTCATGGAGGTCGCTCGTACCTCCATGATCCATGCGGCTGCCCTTCATTTTCTGTGGCTGTTTGCAGTCCAGTACGCCGCGCATCAGCTCAACCTCTGGCCCCGTGTCTCCTTGCCGGAGACCTCGCCCACACTGCGTTGGACGGGGGAGGTTAGCGATGCGTCGGTGTTCCGGGTCTGAGGATGTCAGCCTTTGTCCGCGATACGTCCGCGGACAAGCTCTCCTCACGTGCCGTTCCTTGTGTCTTCCTTGGCTTTGTCCCTGACGCGCCTGGCTGGCAGCTTTACCACCCCACCTCGCGCCATGTCCTGCCCTCTCAGGACGTCACGTTTGACGAGTCGGTTCCCTTTTACCGTCTCTTCCCCTATCGCACTGCCCATCTCCCTCCCCCGTCGCTCTTCCTCGCACCAGGTCCTCCTCCGGTAGACCCCCTTCCCCCTCAGGGTCCTGCTCCCTAAGGTGTGTCCCAGGTAGACCCTGTCGAGCCTGTCGAGGTCGCTGTCGACTCTGGTGCTGCTTGAGGTGTTGCGTCTGGGGGTGCTGAGCCTGCGGGTGCGGGGCCTGGGGGTGTTGAGCTTGAGCGTGCGGAGCCTGGGGGTGCTGAGCTTGAGCGTGCGGAGCCTGGGGATGCTGAGCCTGGGGCTGCTGAGTCTGGGGGTGCTAAGCCTGCGAGTGCGGAGCCTGGGGGTGCTGAGCCTGAGCGTGCAGAGCCTGGAGGTGCTGAGCCTGGGGGTGTTGAGCCCGAGTGTGCTGAGCCTGGAGGCCCTTCAGGTGTCTTGTCGCGGCCGGAGTCTCTCTCTCCACTGCAGCTGCGCGAGTGGTTTGCTCGGCGCTGGAGCCTCCGGAGTGGTGCTGCTGGAGCTGGAGCTGCTGGAGGTGCTGGAGCCACTAGTCCCGGAGGTGCTCGTACTGGAGGTACTGGAGCTGCTGGGGCTGGAGGTACTACTGGAGCTGCTGGAGGTGCAAGAGCTGCTGGAGCAGGAGGTCCTGCTAACGCTGGGGCCACTGGAGGTGCTGCTGGAGCTGGAGCTGCTGGAGGTGCGGCTGGAGCTAGAGCTGCTGGAGCTGGAGGTGCTTCTAGAGCTGGAGCTGGAGTTATTGCTTGAGCTGGTCCTGCTGGTGGTGCTGCTGGTGCTGGAGCTAGTGGTGCTGCAGGAGTTGAAGCTGGAGACCCTGGAGCTGGAGGTGCTGGAGCTGTCTCTGCTGGTTTTGGTGGTGCTGCACGGCCGCGGCCGTACTTCGTTCCACTCCTTCAGCAGGTTCTTGGTCTACCGCCTTCTACTAGTCCTACTCCTCCCTTAGCGTCTCCACCGCCTGTCCAGTCGCAGTTGCAGTTACAGCCAGCCTCCCCACTTCCTGGTCCTTCTCCTTACACTGAGCTGACCGGAGGTCTTGCGGAGCGTCGTGAGCCTGCGTCTCGTCCTGCGTCGCCTGTTCGCACTGCTCGCACTGGTCGTCGTGTTCCGCGTCCGCGTCCTCCTCCTGTCCTCAGCACGCACCAGATGGCACTTCGTCCTTCCTCTGTTCCACTACGTGTCCCTCTGCTGTCCCCTCCTGCGTCCACCCTTGCTGACGGTCTGGACCCCGACTCTGACTCACTTCGAGTTGCCAGCCCTACCGTCACGCGTCTGCTAGCTACTGTTGTCACTGACCCTTCCTTTGAGTCTACTGCTGCGTCTGCCTTAGTTGCTGAGCTTGTCGACTTTGCTGCTCGCTGTCGTCTAGACTACGTCGCTAGCCTTGTTGCTGAGTCTGAGTCTGTCGGTCCTCCATCCGTCGGTGGTGAGTGTGCTCTTGGCACGGACATCCTTGAGGACAGGCAGGAGGACTTTGAGTGCTTTGCAGCTGCTGTACCTCATCTCGTGTCCATGCTGATTGCACCTGAGGGAGACCCGGATGCACCAGACATCCCGACCCCGTACTCTTACGCAGAGGCGATCGAGGGTCCCTACTCCTCTCAGTGGCAGTCAGCCATGGACGCGGAGATGGCATCCTGGAAGTCCACAGGCACTTACATCGACGAGATTCCCCCACCTTGGGCGAACATCATCAATGGCATGTGGATTTTCAGGGTGAAGCGGCCGCCGGGTTCTGCGCCTGTCTTCAAGGCGCGTTACGTTGCACGAGGCTTCAGTCTGCGACAGGGAGTTGACTTCTTTCAGACCTTCTCCCCTACCCCGAAGATGACCACTCTTCGGGTGCTGCTGCACGTCGCCGCTCAGCGTGACTAAAGCTTCACTCTCTTGACTTCAGCACTTCTTTCCTACAGGGCAGCCTGCACGAGGAGATCTGGCTGCGCCGCCCACCTGGCTTCACTGGGTCGTTTCCTCCTGGTACCCAGTGGAGCCTCCGGCGGCCAGTCTACGGTCTCCGTCAGGCGCCTCGCGAGTGGCACGACACAATGAGGACTACTCTTGCGGCTCTTGGGTTTGCTCCTTCTACTGCTGACCCGTCGCTGTTTCTACGCACTGACACTACTCTGCCGCCGTTCTACATCCTCGTGTACGTCGACGACTTGGTCTTTGCCACTGCTGACACTACTGTACTGGCCCACGTGAAGTCGAAGCTACAGAAGAGACACACATGCACAGACCTGGGTGAGCTGCGCAGCTATCTTGGCTTGCAGATCACCCGGGACAGAGCACGGCGCACCATTACCTTGACTTAGTCACACATGGTGCAGCAAGTCCTTCAGCATTTGACTTCCAGTACTGCTCGCCACAGGCCACTTCTCTGCCTACGGGTCAGCCGCTCTCAGCTCTGCCTTTGGATGAGTCCGTAGAGCCGAGTGGCCTGTATCCAGAGCTTGTGGGCTGCCTCATGTACCTGATGACCTGCACTCGACCTAACCTTGCATACCCTCTTAGCATCCTGGCACGCTATGTTGCGCCCAGGAGACACCAACCAGAGCACTGGAAGGCCGCTAAGAGGGTGATGCGCTACTTGTGCAATACGTCGGGCATGGGGCTCATGCTTGGAGGACGGGGTCCAGTTGTTCTCACTGGTCACGCAGACGCTTCTTGGGTTGACGACTTGGCTACGCAGCGGTCGTCACAGGGTTACATCTTCAGCCTTGGTTCCGGTTCTGTTTCGTGGCGGTCTACTCGCTCGTCTTCTGTTCTCAGCTCTAGTTGTGAGGCTGAGATCTACGCAGGGGCCATGGCTGCACAAGAGTTACACTGGCTCACTTACCTGCTGACCGACTTGGGAGAGCCGCCTCGTTCTCCTCCAGTTCTGTACGTCGACAACAAGGCCATGATTGCCTTGTGTCAGGAGCACAGACTGGAGCACAGAACGAAGCGCATAGCTCTGCGCTACTTCCTTGCTCGAGAGCTGCAGCAGCGAGGTCAGCTTCGTCTTGTTTACGTGGCCTCTCAGGCCAACACTACTGATATCTTCACCAAGGCACTTCCGCCTTGTGATCATCAGCGCTTCTGTACTATTTTAGCCCTTGTGCAAACCTGGCCTCACTTGCTCACTTCTTGACTTTGCTTGTACTGTGATCTATATACTTATACCTGCATGCTTACACTTGCTAGGTTGTGATCACTGTACTCTTTGCTCTCCTTTATATAACTCTGCATGTGAACTGGCCTTATGGCCATTTGCTTGTGCTCAGATTGTGTGGTGACTTTGTGATCCACCCTGAGCTTGCTTTGCCTTTCTTGAGTGGTCTTGTGACCTCTTGTTCTCCCCCACTTTGCCTATGGGGGTGTGTCAAACAATATGTGTTGCTTGTGGTGTAGGCTGTAGTAGGGTAGCCCATATGGGGTACAACCCAAATTAGGGTTTGCTACTTGTACCCATCCTGCTGCTAGTTCATTCATTCCTGTTCGTTATTCTGACACTAGTTACCATTCGCGTGATCGCTTGGCAGTGTATAGTTACCAAACGCGTGAAACGAGTTACCAAATGTCAGAACTATATTGTAGGCTGTAGTGGGGCACTCCTTATGGGGAACAGTAGTGTTAGCGTTTCCTAGTTGTACTCCTCATGCTGCTCAATGCACTCATTCCTCGTTCTTATTCTCACATGGTATTAGAGCAGAATCGTTCCTAGGGCCCACCGAACGTTCCGCCCTGCCCTAACTGAATTTTTTTAGTTTTAGCTGCCCCTGCAGCCGCGCTGCCCTTGCAGCCCGCGTGCTGCCTCTGCGATCGTGCTGCCCCTGCAGCCGTGCCTGCCCCTGCAGCCCGTGGGCGCTGCCTCTGCAGCCTGCGAGCCGCCCTGCCAAGCCGCGCAGCGCCCCTGCCACCCGTGGGCGCAGCCCCTGCGACCCGCGCGTCGCCCTGCCGGGCCGCGCGTTGCTCCTGCTCGTCGCGACGCCCCTGCGGGACCCGCGCGGCGTCGCCCCTGCTCGTCGCGGCGCCCCCCACCCCCTGGACGTCGCCCCTGCTTGTCGCGGCGCCCCCATGGGCGCCGTCCCTGCTCGTCGCGGCGCCCCCCTGGACGCCGCTCCTACTCGTCGCGGCCAGGTGCCGACCCGTCCGACTACTCGAACAGTGGGTCACCCGCTGACCTCCAGGAGTGAACTGGTCAAGCAACGCGTCCTGAATGTCAGCTCCACTCAACAAGTTCGTGGAGAACGAGGGGAGGTGGAGGCCAGACAGAGAGCCATGGACGCAGAGATGGCTTCCTGGAAGCCCACAGGCACCTACGTCGACGAGGTTCCCCCGCCTGGGGCGAACATCGTCAGTGGCATGTGGATTTTCAGGGTGAAACGGCCGCCGGGTTCTCCGCCTGTCTTCAAGGCACGTTACATGGCTCGAGGCTTCAATCAGCAGCAGGGAGCTGACTACTTTCAGACCTTCTCTCCCACCCCGAAGATGACCACTCTTCGGGTACTGCTGCATGTCGCTGCTCAGCGTGACTACGAGCTTCACTCTCTTGACTTCAGCACAGCCTTCCTACAGGGCAGCCTGCACGAGGAGATCTGGCTGCACCGCCCACCTGGCTTCACTGGGTCGTTTCCTCCTGGTACCTAGTGGAGCCTCCGGCGGCCAGTTTACGGTCTCCGCCAGGCGCCCCGTGAGTGGCACGACACACTGAGGACTACGCTTGCGGCTCTTGGGTTTGCTCCTTCCACTGCTGACCCGTCGCTGTTTCTCCGCATCGACACTACTCTACCGCCGTTCTACATCCTCGTGTACGTCGACGACTTGGTCTTTGCTACTGCTGACACTGCTGGACTTGCCCACGTGAAGTCGAAGCTGCAGAAGAGACACACGTGCACAGACCTGGGTGAGCTGCGCAGCTATCTTGGCTTGCAGATCACCTGGGACAGAGTACGGCGCACCATTACCTTGAGTCAGTCACACATGGTGCAGCAGGTCCTTCAGCGCTTTGACTTCGCTCCTCGCCTCAGGCTACTCCTCTGTCTACTCGCCACTCGCTCTCAGCTCTGCCTTCGGATGAGTCCGTAGAGCCGAGTGGCCCGTACCCAGAGCTTGTTGGCTGCCTCATGTACCTGATGACCTGCACACGACCTGACTTGGCATACCCTCTTAGCATCTTGGCACGCTATGTTGCTGCTGGGAGACACCGACCAGAGCACATGGCTGCAGCTAAGAGGGTGTGCGCTACTTGTGCAGTACGTTGGGCATGGGGCTTGTGCTTGGAGGACGGGCTCGAGTTGTCCTCACTAGTCACGCAGACGCTTCTTGGGTTGACGACTTGGCTATGCAGCGGTCGTCACATTGTTACACCTTCAGCCTTGGTTCCGGCTCTGTTTCGTGGCGGTCTACCCGCTCGTCTTCTGTTCTCAGCTCCAATTGTGAGGCTGAGATCTACGCTGGGGCCATGGCTGCACATGAGTTACGTTGGCTCACTTACCTGTTGACCGACTTGGGAGAGGCGCCTCGTTCTCCTCCAGTTCTGTACGTCGACAACAAGGCCGTGCTGGCCTTGTGTCAGGAGCACAGATAGGAGCACAGAACAAAGCACATTGCTCTGTGCTACTTCCTTGCTCGAGAGTTGCAGCAGCGTGGTCAGCTTCGTCTTGCTTACGTGGCCTCTCGGGCCAACACTGCTGATATCTTTACCAAGGCACTTCAGCCTTGTGATCATCAGCGTTTCTGTACTATGCTAGGTCTTGTGCCTACTGGGCCTCACTTGCTTACCTCTTGACTTTGCTTGTACTGTGATCTATATATACCTGCACTTGCATGCTTACCCTTGTTAGGTTGAAATCACTGTCTTGCTTGTTCACCTTGATTTATTATCCTGCATGTGAACTGGCATTGTGGCCTTGAACTTGTGCTCAGAATGTGTGGTGACGTTGTGATCCACCCTGAGCTTGACCTTGCCTTGTTCTCTTGCTTGTCCCCCACTTTGCCTATGGGGGTGTGTCAGAACTATATTGTAGGCTGTAGTGGGGCACTCCTTATGGGGTACAGTAAAGTTAGGGTTTCCTACTTGTACTCCTCATGATGCTCAATGCACTCATTCATCGTTCTTATTCTCACACCAAACGCGTGAAACGAGTTACCGTACGTGTTATAGGGCCCTATTTAAGTTACCATTGACATATTTTCCCCCATTATAATGCCATTTGAAAGGAGTTACATTATAAGTCACGCATCCTGGTCCCGTCCGCTCGCTGGTTGAGGCGATGGTTTTGTGCTGGTTCGCTAGGTCCTGTCGGACCCACGCCAACTCGCGCATTTGAGACACGTCCTAAACTTGCCTCCAGGTTCTCCGAAGTCCCCAAGGAACACTCCCATAACAACTCCCGTGTAAGGATTTTTCTCGGATTCCTTTTTGGGTCACACTGTACGCGTACAACTCCGGTTTTTGGAAAACCAGGCTCGGTCCGCCGACCTCGCCTCCGAACCACCATCGCGTCGCCTTCGGGTTTTCCAACCCCGAACCTGCACCCAACCATCTCGCGACCCCGCGACCTCGGCCTAGCTAGGACTGCTATATTAGTGCTAGGCCTCGTTGTTTGCTTAGACGTTGTTATCACTTCTGCGTTATTGGATTTTGCGCACTCTTCTCTTTCACAACTCATAACACTTGGTATCAGAGCTACTTTCCTAGGTTACCTTCGCGTTTCCGGGGTAGTTTGTATAAGGGGAGCGATAGACTTGGTGGGCTGTAATGCGGTCGGCCTGTGAAATAGATACAATTATTTCACTCCGACTACAATAACGTTTACGCCTTCACCGAAGTCAGAAAAATCGCTAGCCACCCCCTGCCCGTTCGACGAAGCCTGGGGCACATGGATCAAGCCGAGTTTAACGAGTTCATGCAACAGTTCCGGGCGATGCAGGCCAACTTGCAGGGCGTGACTGCAGAGATGGAGCACCTGCGGAAGGAAAACGCCGAACTACACCAGGCGCGTGGTGAAGCGCGCCAGGAGTCGCCTGTCGTTGAGGACGCAAATAGCAGCTCCACGCCAGATGAGCGGGTCTGGAGCAAGTTGGAAGGCTCCATTGATGCGGACGATGCGAGGCAGGCACAGCAGCAACAGTCACCGCAACAGTCGCAAGCAGCGTCGACACGTGCAGCAGCGACAATTCCGGCGACGGCAGCAGCAGTGCCAACAGTCCAAGCAGCAATAACGGCTTCAACAACTGTCAAAATCAAGCCGACTAACCCGCCCCCGTTTAACCCAAGTGACAAGTTCGTCACTATGTCTGCATGGTTGTTCGGAGTGGAGGTGTTTTTCAATGCTGCCATGATTAATGACGATGCCACCCGCATTAATTTCGCAGTTTTACTGTTACGAGGACCTGCGCTGGAGTGGTGGCGACGAACGTTGCAAGACGAAGGGACTTCGGTAGGAACAGCACGTGCGAACGACGGGACTTCGACACCTATCACGCAACGAGCAGCTTCAATTTTCGGGACGCCTACGATACGCACATGGAGGGAGTGGGACGCCGCCCTGCGAACCAGATTCGAGCACATATCCGCCTCGGACTCTGCTCGCATGAAGCTGCGTGCCTGGAAGCAACTGACTTCGGTCCAAGAATATACCAGCACATTCTGCAACTTGGCGGATCAAGTGGACGGCATGAGCGATGCGGAGCGGTTGGATCGCTACGTGGCGGGCCTGAAATACGAGATACGGTACGAGGTTCGACGAACGCGGCCATGCAACCGAGAAGCCGAGTCAACGGATGCACTGATACAATGGGCGAGATCGAGCTCCCGGGAGGGCCCTCGATTTCGTGGATCGACTCAGCAGCCCACGATCAACGGCGTGGATGCGCCAAGCCGAGCCCTCGGGCCGTGCTTCATATGCAACCAGCTGGGCCACCTGAAAAAAGACTGCCCGAGGCTTAAGCAGGGGAAGAAGAACGACGGAGAAGGGTCGGGAAAAGATACGAGTCAGTAGCAGACGGGCGCCCTACTGACGAGACCCTGTCGCCCGACAATCACCATCCACACAGGGTCGTGGTACCGATCAGAGCTATCGACCGCAACCGGACGAATAACGTGGGTGAACACGTGGACTACCCTGTGCTGGTGGTGGGGAGGGTTAACGGCTATAAAATTAAAATATTCGTTGACGGTGGGGCGAGCCACAGTCTCGTCAACCTGGAAACGGCCAAAACAATTGGGGTGAAGCTGAACAGATGTCTCCCGGAGATCGATGCAAGATTGGTGGATGGGACGCCGCTAGCCATCCGAGATGAAGCGCGAAAAATTCGGATCAAGTGTGGCGACAATTTCGGGTTCGGCATGAAGATGCTGGCGACGACCTTGGACGGTTGCGATATGCTGCTGGGGCGAGTGTCAAACTCATATGCTATAGTCTGTGTAGGCTGTAGTGGGGTAGACAATATGGGGTACAACACTTTTAGGTTTTCCTACTTGTACCCACTTGTTTGCCAGTGCATTCATTCCTCATTTCTTCACATGGTATAGAGCAGGTTCCCTAGTGGGAACGCTTCCTAGGGCCCACCACTGAAAATCGATTTTTTTTTTTTTTTTTTTTTTTTTTTTTGACCGGAGCGCGAGTCGCCTCTGCCCGAGGCGCGCCCCGTGGGCCGCCCTCTCGTCGCGTCCCCTGCCCTTAGCGGCCCGTCGCGCCCTCCTAGAGGCCCCTCTCACGGCCCCTCGCGCCACCCCTAGCGACCCCGTCGCCGCCCTTCGCGGCCCGTCGCCGCCCCTCGCGGCCCCGTCGCCACCCCTAGCGGCCCCGTCGCCACCCTTCGCGGCCCCGTCGCCGCCCCTAGCGGCCCCGTCGCCGACCCTCGCAGCTCCGTTTCCGCCCCTCGCGGCCCCGTCGCCGCCCGTTATGGCCCCGTCGCCGCCCCTAGCGGCCCCGTCGCCGCCCTTCGCGGCCCCGTCGCCGCCCCTATCGGCCCCGTCGCCGCCCTTCGCGGCCCCATCGCCGCCCCTATCGGCCCCGTCGCCGCCCTTCGCGGCCCCGTCGCCGCCCCTAGCGGCCCTGTCGCCGCCCTTCTTGGTCCCTCGCGGCCCCTTCGCGGCCCCGTCGCCGCCCCTAGCGGCCCCGTCGCCGCCCTTCGAGGCCCCTCGCGGCCCCTTCTTGGCCCCGTCGCCGCCCTTCGTGGCCCCGTCGCCACCCTTCCCGGCCCCCTCTCGGCTCCTCCGCCACCAGCAGCAGCCGCCGTCAGCAGCAGCCGCCGCCGCCGCCAGCAGCATCTGACAGCAGCAGACGCCGCTGACACCAGCGGCGGCCGCCACCAGCAGCAGCTGTCGCCGCCGACAGCCGCGACTGCCGCCGCCACTGACAGCAGGAGCTGCCGCCGCGGTCGCGGCTCTGTCCCTGCCGACGCGCCTCGGCCCTGCCCCACCGCTTGCCGGCCCCTACCTACCAGCCCTGGTGAGAGCACTGCCGAGCCACGCCTGCTACTGCTGCCCCTAGTGTTGAGGGTGACTGTTACCTGTGTGTTCCGCCTGACCCGGGCATTGAGGCTGCTGCTCTAGGTGCTGGTGAGGCTGCTGCTCTAGGTGCTAGTGCGTCTGTTGCCCCAGGTGCTGGTAGTCTGCTCTCTAAGGTACCACGTCGGCTCAGGCCTTACACACCTTCACCCTTGACTCGGGTGCTTCCCGCTCCTTCTTTCGAGACCGCACCACGCTTACGCCGCTTAGTCGACCGGTTGTGGTCTCCCTGGCGGACCCCTCTGGGGGTCCTGTCCTTGCTAGCTTCTCCACTGTCTTACCGTGCTTGGCAGCCCCCTCTGGCACCCTGTCAGTTCTCTACCTCCCCTCGTTCTCTACGAACTTGGTGAGTGGAGCTGATCTACAGGACAGGGGGGTTGACCAGTTCACTCCTGCGAGTCAGCGGGTGACCCACTGCACGTGTGCTCGGACGGGCCGACACTTGGCCACGTTTACCCGTCGGCCGGGGTCGAGCCTGTACACACTGACTACTGAGTCTCCTCCGGCTACTGAGTCTGGTCAGGTAGCTGCGTCGAGTCAGGTGTTTGCTGCAGCGTCCAGGTCTGGTCCTGAGTCTGCTCCCTGCTCGTGTCGTCTCCTGTCCCACCAGACTCTCCTTTGGCACCACCGCCTTGGTCACCCCTCCCTGCCTCGTCTCCGAGGCATGGCCTCACGTGTCCTTGTCTCTGGTCTCCCTCGGTCCCTACCTCCCCTACTTCCGGGGTGTGCCCCTACCTGCGTCCCCTGCGTCGAGGGGCGACAGCGCGCTGCCCCTCACTCCTCCGAGTTTCCTCCGACAGAGGCTCCGCTGCAGACTCTTCACATGGACGTGTGGGGCCCCGCCCGCGTCCGTGGCCAGGGTCACGAGCGTTACTTCCTGTTGGTGGTTGACGACTACTCGCGTTACACCACGGTCTTCCCCTTGCGCAGCAAGGGTGTGAGAGTACGACGGCTTATGCCAGCTATGCTTGCTTGCCTTTACTTTATTATGCTATTTCTAGCATAGGATAATTATATGCATGCATGAATTGCTTGATTTCCTAGGCTAGGTGCTTTCCTATATTTTATTATAGTTATAGCACCGAGTGTGAATTAAGAAAAACAGGAATGAGAATGACTAAGTGAAAGTTGGGTACAAGAAGCAAACCCTAGAAAACTGTACCCCATATGTGCTACCCCACTCTAGCCTACAGTAGCTATGTCATATAAATCTGACACACCCCCATAGGCAAAGTGGGGGAGAACAAGGGGTCACAAGACCAGTCAAGCAAAGCAAAGCAAAAACAAGCTCAGGGTGGATCACAAAGTCACCACACATTCCGAGCACAAGTTCAAGGCCACAAGGCCAGTTCACAAGCAGGAGTACACATATATATAAAAAAGGCTAGACAAACAAGAGCAGGTATATATATATGTAACAGTACAAGCAAGGTCAAGAGGTGAGCAAGTGAGGCAAGGTAGGCACAAGGCCCAGCTGAGTACAGAAGCGCTGATGGTCACAAGGCGCAAGTGCCTTGGTGAAGATATCAGCAGTGTTGGCCTCAGAGGCCACGTACGCAAGACGCAGCTGACCACGCTGCTGCAGCTCACGAGCAAGAAAGTAGCGGAGAGCAATGTGCTTCGTTCTGTGCTCCAGTCGCTGCTCCCGACACAAGGCCAGCATGGCCTTGTTGTCTACGTACAGCACTGGAGGAGAACGAGGCAACTCTCCGAGGTCAGTCAGCAGGTAGGTGAGCCAGCGAAGCTCCTGTGCAGCCATGGCTCCTGCGTAGATCTCAGCCTCACAACTGGAGCCGAGAACAGAAGACGAGCGAGTAGCCCGCCACGAAACAGAGCCGGAACCAAGGCTGAAGGTGTAACCCTGTGACGACCGCTGCGTAGCCTGGTCGTCAGCCCAAGAAGCGTCTGCGTGCCCAGTAAGGACCACTGGACTCTGCCCTCCAAGCACAAGCCCCATGCCCGACGTACTGCACAAGTAGCGCAACACCCTCTTCGCTGCAGCCATGTGCTCCGGTCTGTGTCTCCCAGGAGCAACATAGCGTGCAAGAATGCTAAGAGGGTATGCAAGGTCAGGTCGTGTGCAGGTCATCAGGTACATGAGGCAGCCAACAAGCTCTGGGTACGGGCCACTCGACTCTACGGACTCATCCGAAGGCAGAGCTGAGAGCGAGTGGCGAGTAGGCAGAGGAGTGGCCTGAGGCGAGGAGTACGTGAAGCCGAAGCGCTGAAGGACCTGCTGCACCATGTGTGACTGAGTCAGGGTAATGGTGCGGCGTGCTCTGTCCCGAGTGATCTGCAAGCCAAGGTAGCTGCGCAGTTCACCCAGGTCAGTGCACGTGTGTCTCTTCTGCAGCTCGGACTTCACGTGGGCTAGTCCAGCAGTGTCAGCTGTGGCAAAGACCAAGTCGTCGACGTACACGAGGATGTAGAACGGCGGCAAAGAAGTGTCGGTGCGCAGAAACAACGACGGGTCGGCAGTAGAGGGAGCAAACCCAAGAGCCGCAAGTGTAGTCCTCAGTGTGTCGTGCCACTCACGCGGTGCCTGGCGGAGACCGTAGACTGGCCGCCGTAGGCTCCACTGGGTGCCAGGAGGAAAAGACCCAGTGAAGCCAGGTGGGCGACGCAGCCAGATCTCCTCGTGCAGGCTGCCCTGCAAGAAAGCAGTGCTGAAGTCAAGAGAGTGTAGCTCGTAGTCACGGTGAGCAGCTACGTGCAGCAGTACCCGAAGAGTGGTCATCTTCGGGGTGGGAGAGAAGGTCTGAAAGTAGTCAACTCCCTGCCGCTGACTGAAGCCACGAGCCACGTAACGCGCCTTGAAGACAGGCGGAGAACCCGGCGGTCGCTTCACCCTGAAAATCCACATGCCACTGACGATGTTCGCCCCAGGAGGGGGAACAGCGTCAACGTAGGTGCCTGTGGACTTCCAGGAAGCCATCTCTGCGTCCATAGCTGCCTGCCACTGAGAGGAGTAGGGACCCTCTATCGCCTCCGCGTAGGAGCGCGGAGTCGGGATGTCAAGTGCATCCGGGTCTCCCTCAGGGGTAAGCAGTACGGACACGAGATGAGGTGAAGCAGCGGCCAAGCACTGGAACTCCTCCTGCATGTCCTCAAGGACGTCCGTGCCAAGGGCACACTCACCCCCGACGGACGGAGGACAGACAGACTCAGACTCAGCAACAAGACTGGCGACGTAGTCTAGGCGACAGCGAGCAGCAAAGTCGACGAGCTCAGCAACTAGAGCAGACGCAGCAGTGGACTCAAAGGAAGGGTCAGTGACAACCGTAGCAAGGAGACGCGTGACAGTAGGACTGGCAGCGCGAAGAGAGTCCGACTCCGGGTCGGCAAGAGTAGGAAGAGAAGACTCAGGAGGAGAAGGCAAAGGGGCACGCAGAGGAGCAGTGGACGGACGCAGAGACATCCGGTGCGTGCCAGGGACAGGAGGAGGACGCTGACGCGAACCGCGACCACTAGTGCGAGCAGCACGGACAGGCGACGCAGGGCGAGACGCAGGCTCACGACGCTCAGCAAGACCTCCAGTAGGACCAGTGTAGGGAGACGGAGCAGGCAGTGGGGAGGCCGGCTGTAACTGTAACTGCGACGGGACAGGCTGTGGACACTCTAAGGGAGGAGGAGGACCAGTAGAAGGCGGGAGACCAAGAACCTGCTGAAGGAGCGGAACGAAGTACGGCCGAGGCCGCGCGGCGACTCCAGACACAGGAGGGACAGCACCAGCACCCGCAGGGGCAGCACCAGTACCAGTAGCAGCTCCAGCTCCAGAACCCCCAGCAGCACCAGTAGTACCCCCAGCAGGACTGCCTCCAGGACCGACAGCAGTAGCCTCCGCGCCAACACCCGCAGCAACTCCAGCTCCAGAAGTACCCGCAGGTCCAGCAGCTCCAGAACTCCCAGTACGAGCACCTCCGGGACCCGTGGCACCAGCTCCCTCAGAAGCAACAGAACCTCCAGTACCCGCAGCACCTCCAGCTCCAGCAGCTCCAGCAGCTCGCCTCCAGCGCCGGGCAAACCACTCACGCAGCTCCTGGGGAGAGAGTGGCTCTCGGCGAGAGGGAGCACCCGGTGAACCGCCAGGCACAGCACCACCAGGCGTAGCACCCCCAGGCTCAGCACCTCCAGGCGTAGTACCCCCAGGCTCAGCACCCCCAGACGCAGCACCCCCAGGCTCAGCACCTCCAGGCGTAGTACCCCCAGGCTCAGCACCCCCAGTCGTAGTACCCCCAGACTCAGCACCCCCAGGCTCAGCACCCCCAGGCTCAGCACCCCCAGGCGTAGCACCCACACGCTCAGCACCCCTAGAGTCAGCACCCCCAGGCTCAGCACCCTCAGCAGCACCAGAGTCACCAGCGACCTCGACAGGCTCAACAGCGTCTACCTGGGACACACCTGAAGGGGCATGACCCTGAGGGGGGAGGGGGTCTACCGGGGGGGGACCTGGTACAAGGAAGAGCGGTGGCGGGGGGAGGGACGGAGTGCGGTAGGGGAAGAGGCGGTAGTAGGGGACCGACTCGTCGAACGTGACGTCCTGGGAGGACAGAACACGGCGAGAGGTGGGGTGGTAGAACTGCCACCCTGGGGCGTCAGGGGGGAAACCCAGGAAGACGCAAGGAGCAGCACGAGGGGACAGCTTGTCCGCAGACAAGTCGCGGACAAACGCCCGAGATCCCCAGACACGGAACGCAGACGCATCGCCAACCTTCCCCGTCCACAGCAAAGCTGGGGAGGTCTCCGGCATGGAGACCCTGGGCTGAAGGTTGATCTGATGCGCCGCGTACCGAACCGCAAACGGCCACAGAAAATGGGGGGCAGCCGCATGCATCATGGACGTACGGGCGACGTCCATGACCATGCCAATGCGGCGCTCAGCAATCCCATTTTGCTGTGGAGAGTCCGGAAGCGTGAAGGTCTGGCGGATGCCTCGTGCACGACAGTAGGCTCGCAGAAGGCCAGAGGAGAACTCTCCGCCTCTGTCAGAGTGCAGACGCAGAACAGGAAAGTCCGAGCCAAAGCTCCGCCTGAGCTGGAGACGAGCTGCGCGGATCCAGTCGATCAACACCTCAGTGACATCACCCTTGCTGCGCAAGGGGAAGACTGTAGTGTAACGCGAGTAGTCGTCAACCACCAGCAGGAAGTAGCGCTCGTGACCCTGTCCACGGACGCGGGCCGGGCCCCACACGTCCATGTGAAGCGTCTGCAGTGGGGCCTCTGTCGGAGGAAACTGGGAGGAGTGAGGGGTAGCCCGTTGCCGTCCCTCGACACAGGGGACGCAGGTAGGGCCTGGCCCCGGAGGAAGGGGAGGGAGGGACCGGGGAAGACCAGAGACAAGGACACGGGAGGCCATGCTCCGGAGACGAAGCAGGGAGGGGTGGCCAAGGCGGTGGTGCCAGAGGAGAGTCTCGTGAGACAGGAGGCGACACGAGCAGGGGGCAGACTCAGGACCAGACCTGGACGCTGCAGCAAACACCTGACCCGACGCAGCTACCTGACCAGACGCAGGGACTGGAGGAGACGCAGTGGTCAGTGTGTACAGGCTCGACCCTGGCCGACGTGTAAACGTGGCCAGGTGGCGGCCTGTCCGAGCGTCCGTGCAGTGGGTCACCCGCTGACTCGCAGGAGTGAACTGGTGAACCCCCGCATCCTGTAGGTCAGCACCACTCACCAAGTTCGTAGAGAACGAGGGGAGGTAGAGACCAGACAGGGTGCCAGAGGGGGCCGCCGGACACGGGAGGACAGTGGAGAAGTGAGCAAGGACAGGACCCCCAGAGGGGTCTGCCAGGGAGACCGCAACTGGCCGGCCAAGCGGCGTGAGTGTGGTGCGGTCTCGAAAGAAGGAGCGAGAAGCCCCCGAGTCAAGTGTGAAGGTGTGGGAGGCCGAAGCCGACGCAGAACCTGAGAGAGCAGACTCACCAGCACCTGAGGGAGTAGACGCACCTAGAGCAGCAGCCTCGCTAGCACCTAGAGCAGCAGCCTCACCAGTACCTAGAGCAGCAGTCTCAATGCCCGGGTCGGGCGGAAAACACCGGTAACAGTCACCCTCATCACTAATAGTCACAGTATACACGGCAGCAAGAATAGCATCAAAGTCAAGGTCAAAGACAGCTACACCCGCCCTAGACAGCTCACCCCAGCGGGGGATCTCAGTGGCCTCAGGGAACTGGTGACGCCAAGCGTCCGTGAGGCGGCCAAAGCAGCGCTGGGTGGAGTGCGCACCCCCGCACTGCTCACCCGCGCGGTCGCCGGTGCGCAGGACGTAGGTGCACGGACCAGCACCCCCACCCCTCTGGCGTGCAGTGTACCACTCACGGAGCTGCTGAGGGGAGGGGACGTCACGAGTGCGCTGCTGCTGCTGCTGCTGCTGCTGCTGGCGCTGACCACCACCGGAGCTGACCCTCTGCGCAGCGCCACCCCGACCAGCTCCACCTCCTCCGCCGCCTCCTCCTCCACCGCCGCCACCTCCGCTCCCTCCGCCACCGCCGCTGCCTCCTGCGCCTCCACTGCCGCCACCTACACCTCCACCCCCGCCACCACTCCCACCGCCACCACCACCTCCTCCACCACCTCCACCGCCGCCTCCACCGCCCCCGCTAGCTCCTCCAGCGCCCCTGCCCCCCTTGCCCCTGCCAGGGCGGCGTCTCCCGCTAGGGGTAGACGCTGCCCCAACCGACTCCAAACCAGCGAGGTCGGCCGCAGCAGCAGAGGCAACAGAGGGCAAAAGAGGGGAGGGGGAACACCCCTCAAAGATGGGGGTGCGAGGGTCACCACGAGAGGCTCCTATAGCGACTATGCTCTTTTCTGCTGCTAGGAGGGCCTTCTCGAGGAGGTCAACGGTGAGAGTGGTGGGACAAACCGAGAGGAAGTGGTCCCTGACTACGCGAAGGGAGTCAGGGAGACGGGTGACGATGTAGTAGAGGGTGATGTACATGGGGGGGGGGTTCTTGGCGCAGAACTCAGCAGGAAGCGCAGCGCGGTAGCGAGTGTCACTAGTGCGGAGGTGCGTGATGAGGTCAGCGACTGTGGGAAAGGCAGCAAGGTCAGGGAAGAGGTACGGTAGCATGAGGCGGCTCAGTGCAGCAGTGGCAGGGGAGGAGTAGCGTGCAACTACAGCGTCGTACAAGGTCTGAGCACTCTTGTACTGGCTAAAGTGCGCACGCTCAGAGGTAGGCAGGTGGCGACGCACAGCAAGACGTGCAGCAGCATCGCGCGTGGCCCACTGGGAGCGAACAGTTGCGTCAGCATCAGTGGCGGGAGCAGGAGAGGCACCAGAAGTGAGGTCAAAGAGGGAGAGGCCGTCTGCCCTATCGCACTGTAAGAAAAGCTGCAGGTCATCTATCCAGACGTCAAAGTCAATGGCCCGACCCTCAGCGTCAAAAGCGAGGACACTAGGGGTAGCCATGACAGTAGTAGACTAGCAGCGCAAACAGTGGGGTGAGGGCAGTGCTGTGAGAGAGGCGCTGCTCTTACCGGACAGGGCGGCTCGGGCGGCTCGGCTGCAGGGCGGCTCGGCGACTCGGCTGCTGGGCGGCTCGGCTGCTGGGCGGCTCGGCGGCTCGGCTGCTGGGCGGCTCAGCGACTCGGCTGCTGGGCGGCTCGGCGGCTCTGCTGCTGGGCGGCTCGGCTGCTGGGCGGCTCGGCGGCTCGGCTGCTGGGCGGCTCGGTGGCTCAGCTGCTGGGCGGCTAGGCTGCTGGGCGGCTCGGCGGGGCCGCTGAGAGGGCGGCGTCCGGGGCCGCTGGGAGGAGGCGGCGGGGCCGCTGAGAGGAGGCGGCGGGGCCGCTGAGAGGAGGCGGCGGGGCCGCGTCAGGGGCCGCGGCAGGGGCCGCGTCAGGGGCCGCGGCAGGGCCGCGTCAGGGCGCCGCGTCAGGGGCCGCGTCAGGGCGCCGCCAGGGGCCGCGGCAGGACCGCGTCAGGGCCGCGTAAGGGGCCGCGGCAGGGGCCGCGTCAGGGGCCGCGTCAGGGCCGCGTCAGGGCCGCGGCAGAGCCGCTTCAGGGCCGCGTCAGGGGCCGCTTCAGGGCCGCGGCAGGGGCCGCAGCAGGCCGCGTCAGGACCGCGTCAGGGGCCGCGGCAGGGCCGCGTCAGGGCCGCGGCAGGGGCCGCGTCAGGGCGCCGCGTCAGGGGCCGCGTCAGGGCGCCGCCAGGGGCCGCGGCAGGGCCGCGTCAGGGCCGCGTCAGGGCCGCGTCAGGGGCCGCTTCAGGGCCGCGGCAGGGGCCGCGGCAGGCCGCGTCAGGGCCGCGTCAGGGGCCGCGGCAGGGCCGCGTCAGGGCCGCGGCAGGGGCTGCGTCAGGGCGCCGCCAGGGGCCGCGTCAGGTCGCGTCAGGGCCGCGTCAGGCGCCGCCAGGGGCCGCGTCAGGGCGCCACCATGGGGCGCGTCAGGGGCCGCGATAGGGCGCCGGCAGGGGCCTCGTCAGGGCGCCGCCAGGGGCCGCATAGGGGGCGCGTGGGAGGCGGCGTAGGGGCCGCGTAGAGGCAGCGTAGGGGCCGCTAAAAAAAAAAAAATTAGGGCAGGGCGCAATGTGCGCGGGCAGCTAATAAAAAATTTCTTATGGTGGGCCCTTAGGAAGGAACGGTCCCATGTAGGAACCCGCTCTATACCATGTGAATTAAGAAAAACAGGAATGAGAATGACTAAGTGAAAGTTGGGTACAAGAAGCAAACCCTAGAAAACTGTACCCCATATGTGCTACCCCACTCTAGCCTACAGTAGCTATGTCATATAAATCTGACACCGAGCTAGGTTGCGTGCACCGAATTCTGGCTTTTCGGTTGCCACTGAATTGCCTTCTACCGAATTCGGTAAGGATCTGTTCGGGACGCTACGCGGCCCGCGGAACCTTCGCGTAACACCTGGTTACGGGGCCTTGTGTCGAGCCTATATATAGCCTCGTGTTGTACCCAGGTGATTCATTCAATTCATTCAATTCAATTCACATTCTCTTTTCTGAGCTCGATCCTAGATTCTCACACTTGGTAATCAGAGCGGGCTTACACGCGAGGTCTTCAACCGCTTAGTTCCGGCCTTTAAAAAACCGCGGGGGCGACGACGAAAGCGCCGATACGGGTATGTAAAACCAGTTCCGCGCAATTTTTCAAAGTTCCCCTCGATTCGGATTTCGAATACCCCTCAGATTTACTGGTGGAAAGGTTGGAGTTTCGACCGTTCGATCGAGTTTCATCTCAACGGCCCAGAGAATTTCGCCCAAAACAGTTGGAATTTGGAGCGTCGGGTTGATTTTCTCCTCAACGGCCAAGATCGGACGTGAATTTCGCCTGGGGAGATTTACGCGACCTACAGAATTCGCGCTCGTCGATCCTTTAGTCAACTTGACTCGCAGTAAGTCGACCAGCACCTAGAATTCGATTATTTTTGTCGCGCATCTTCCTGTAAATCGCCAAATGGAGGGAAAAGGAGATATTTTAGTACAGAAAATCGCGGAGTTACGTGCTGAGCATAAGCAAATACATGCGGCGCTCCCACGACTCGAAAAACTCCTTGCGAACCAGTCGGCAACCGCCACAGCAGCAGCGACAACAGTAGCAGCAGCAGCAGCGGCAACACCGACAATTCTACATGCGACAACGGCAGCAGCTACAGTTAACCTCGAAGCAGTGAAGCCGAGGCTACCGGAGGCGTTCGATCCTACAGTAAAAAGGAACGACGTTCGTCGATTTGTAGCTGAACTCGAAATTTACTTCGAAGCTGTTGGATGCACGACCCCGACAAAAGACGCAATGCGCATACGGCTCGCAGGAACACTGTTACGAGGCCTAGCTCTAGAGTGGATCAACAACAGAATAGTCCAAGGCGAGGGGACGTGGGCGCAGTTTCCGGCAGCACTGATCGAACAGTTCGACATGTTGAACAGTAGCTACTACGGAACACGACGCAACAAGCCAATTAGTGGCATGGGGCGATTGGCACCACCCACGACTGCCGACCCGATGGAGAACGACGAGGGCGATGTGGAGCAGCGGCTAGCGAATAATGAGACGTGCAAATTTTGCGGCGCTACAGGACATCGTATCTTGGCGTGTTGGAAAATGAAGAGAAGGTGTGCGGAGCTGAAGGACAAGAACAGTGCGGCACCCCCGAAGCAGAAAACGGACAACGTGGCAACTTCGGAGAGGGCGAAAAAAGGAGAATATGGTGGCGCAAATTTAAAACGTGACGACCAGCCGGCACCAGGGGAAATCGCCGAGACCAATGGAGGATCCGCGAAACAAGACCCTGCACCGACCGGGAAACTCCAGCCGTATTCCCCGACAAGTAAGAATATTACTTCTCGTGGGTTTCAAGCCATTATTAAGGGAGAGTCAGAAATTAAACCGGTACCGGGTATTATGGGGACCCTACTCCAGAGAGCTAATACTGGTCGAGCGTTCCGAGGAGTTAATATTCTCTCCCAGCAGCACTGTTTAAAGGCTCCCTGTTCCCCACAGATGAAGCCTACACAGCTGCAAAGGCTTAGTGGAAGGTTCCAGGCCCAAGAGAAGCCGAATCGGCCTCGGATAAATCCTTCTAACCTTTCTCATTTGAAAACTGATACTGAAGCTGCATCTTCGAGCGCAGGACCTAGGGATAACATATTCGACGTACCCTACGATCCTATAAGCGATACCATCTAGGGATACTCGGAGCAGCAGCAACCACTAGTACTCGAGGTGATCTGCAACGGGCGTCGCCTCCAGGCCCTGGTGGACAGTGGTGCGTCCCACTCGGTGTGCGACCGCGGGACATTGGAGAAAATTGGAGAATCCTCAGAAGAAACCCAGTTTACAGCAACGATGGTGGACGGTACGAAGCTTCCCATCCACGGCAAGTCAACACTGCAGCTGCAGATAGGGGCGTTGAGGTGGAAGCCGACGTTGCCGATCACAAACATCAAGGGATTAGATTTCATCTTGGGGCGAGATTTTCTGAAGCGGTTCAACCCCGAGATCGACTGGGTCAACCGGAAAACGTGCATCTTCAACAACGGGAAACGAGTGGAGCTGCGAGGCTGGACGGATACAGGGAGCGTTCCTGAAACGACACTGGCACGGTTCGAAAGGACAGTGAACGAGAGTAACACGGGTTACTTAGCACTGGTTATGGCAGCAGCAGAGGAGGAGGTCTTGGAGCAGTACAAGGATATAATGCCCGACGACCTACCCGCAGGCGTACCTCCAGCACGCACCCACGAGCAAGAGATCGTGGAGGAACCAGGTGCGAAACCCGTCTCACGTGCACCATACCGACTGAGTCCGACTGAACTGACAGACATGAAAAAACAGATAGAGTATCTACTGGACAGACAACTGATCCGCCCATCCACCTCTCCCTACGGTGCACCAGTTCTCCTCACTCCAAAGCCAGACGGTAGTTTACGGATGTGCATCGACTACCGCGCACTGAACAAACAGACAGCACTGACTACAGTGCCAGTACTCATCCTACCGGATCCAGACAGAGACTACGTGGTGGAAGCAGACGCTAGTAACCAAGCAGTCGGGGCAGTACTGATGCAGCATCACGAACACAGTTTGCAGCCCATCGCCTACCTCAGTAAGAAGCTGTTACAGTGGGAGAAGGACTTAGCTGTAAGAAAGGGATCAGGAAAGATTTGGGTACCGAATTAAGCCCCGCTACGGCAGATCCTATTGGAGGAGTTTCACGACGTACCATACGCGGGACATTTCGGGAGCAACAAGACGTTAGCAGGGATAGCGAAGTATTACTACTGGCTTGGGATGGCAGCAGACGTGCAGCAGTTCGTCACCTCTTGTGACACGTGCCAGTGGATGAAGAGTAGCAAGCAGAAAAAAGCAGGGTTACTTCAGCCTCTACCTGTACCGGAGCAGCCATGGCAGGTCGTTAGCCTCGACTTCATCACAGGACTCCCTTCGACCTCACGGGGGCACGATTCCATCCTCGTAGTAATCGATAAGTTCTCCAAAATGGGTCACTTCATACCAACCAACGCCACGGCAACAGCTAAATCAACGGCTCGCCTCTTCTTCGACCGCATCATCACCATCCACGGCATCCCCGCTACACTCATCTCAGACAGAGACCCCAAATTCACCAGTAAGTTCTGGAAGGAGCTCATGGGACTGTTGGGGACAAAGCTTGCAATGTCTTCAGCATACCACCCCCAGACTGACGGACAGACAGAGCAACTCAATCAAGTGGTTGAACAGTTACTGCGCACAGCTTGCAAGGACGACGTCAGCCACTGGGACACACAGTTACCGACCCTAGAGTTTGCTTACAACAACGCCTCACATGCGGCCACAGGGAAAACTCCTTTCTTCCTGTGTTACGGACGGGAACCACTCACACCACAGCAGCCAACCACACCGGCACACGTCCAAGCCGCACATGACTTCGTCACCACCATGCAGCAGCTATGGGAGAAGACTCAGCGACGACTCACCACGATGCAGACCTCCCAGAAGCAGTATGCCGATCGTCAGCGACGTGATCACTCAGTAGCAGTCGGAGATCAGGTGATTCTTGACACGCGCAACTTGAACCTGTCTCACCTCCCATCCAAACTCCGGCCTCGCTTCTGTGGTCCTTTTCTCGTTGAGGCACAGGTGACACCAGTTACATTCCGCTTGCGCTTACCAGATACATGGAAGCTTCACAACGCTTTCCATGTTCAGCTACTGAAGCCCTACAAGGACCCCAACCAACAGTTCTAGGGACGGCAGCTACCGCCACCACCACCGGTTCTCGTACAGGATGTACCCGAGTACGAGATCGAGCGCGTTCTCACTCATCGGCACCGCGGCGGCAAGACCCTCGAGTTCCTGATACGCTGGAAGGGATACGACCCCACTGAGGACAGTTGGGTTGCAGAAGCTGATATGGGCAATGCACGCCGTGCTCTCAAGGACTATCTTGTCAAGCAGGGTGTATCTCACGCCACCCAGCTTTGAGGGGGGGACGTGTGAGAGTACGACGGCTTATGCCAGCTATGCTTGCTTGCCTTTACTTTATTATGCTATTTCTAGCATAGGATAATTATATGCATGCATGAATTGCTTGATTTCCTAGGCTAGGTGCTTTCCTATATTTTATTATAGTTATAGCACCGAGCTAGGTTGCGTGCACCGAATTCTGGCTTTTCGGTTGCCACCGAATTGCCTTCTACCGAATTCGGTAAGGATCTGTTCGGGACGCTACGCGGCCCGCGGAACCTTCGCGTAACACCTGGTTACGGGGCCTTGTGTCGAGCCTATATATAGCCTCGTGTTGTACCCAGGTGATTCATTCAATTCATTCAATTCAATTCACATTCTCTTTTCTGAGCTGGATCCTAGATCCTCACAAAGGGTGACGTCACTGAGGTGTTGATCGACTGGATCCGCGCAGCTCGTCTCTAGCTCAGAGAGAGTTTCGGATCGGACTTTCCTGTTCTGCGTCTGCACTCTGACAGAGGCGGGATGTTTTCCTTTGCCCGTCTGGGAGCCTTCTGTCGTGCACAGGGCATCCGCCAGACCTTCACGCTTCCGGCCTCTCCACAGCAAAATGGGATTGCTGAGCGCCGCATTGGCATGGTCATGGACGTCGCTCGTACGTCCATGATCCATGCGGATGCCCCCCATTTTCTGTGGCCGTTTGCGGTTCAGTACGCAGCGCATCAGCTCAACCTTCAGCCCCGGGTCTCCTTGCTAGAGACCTCCCCCACCTTGCAGTGGACGGGGAAGGTTGGCGATGCGTCTGCGTTTCGGGTCTGGGGATCTCGGGCGTTTGTCCACGACTTGTCTGCGGACAAGCTGCCCCCCCGTGCTGTTCCCTGCGTCTTCCTCGGCTTCCCCCCTGACGCGCCTGGTTGGCAGTTTTACCACCCCACCTCGCGCCGTGTTCTGTCCTCCCAGGACGTCACCTTTGACGAGTCGGTGCCTTACTACCGTCTCTTCCCCTACCGCACTGCGCCCCTCCCCCCGCCGCCGCTCTTCCTTGCACCAGGTCCTCCCCCGGTAGACCCTCTCCCCCCTCAGGGTCCTGCCCCGTAAGGTGTGTCCCAGGTAGACGCAGTCGAGCCTGTCGAGGTAGCTGTTGACTCTGGTGCTGCTAGGGGTGCTGAGCCTGCGGGTGCCGGGTCTGGGGGTGCGGAGCCTAGGGGTGCTGAGTCCAGGGGTGCGGAGCCTGGGGGTACTGATCCTGGGGGTGCTGAGTCTGGGGGTGCTGAGCCTGGGGGTGCTGAGTCTGGGGGTGCTGAGCCTGGGGGTGCTGAGCCTGGTGGTGCGGAGCCTTGGGGTGCTGGGTCTGCTCGTGTGGCTTCTCGCGGTGCTTCGTCGAGGCGGGAGCTACTCTCTCCGCAGGAGCTGCGCGAGTGGATTGCCTGGCGCTAGAGCCGTGCTGCTGGAGCTGGAGGTGCTACTGTTGCTGCTGGTCCTGGAGGTGCTCGTACTGGCGGTGCTGGAGCTGCTGGGACTAGGGGTGCTGCTGGGGCTGCTGAAGTTGGTCCTGCTGGAGGTCCTGCTGGAGCTGCTGGCGGTACTGGAGCTGCCGGTCCTGCTGGAGTTGGTGCTGCTAGACCTGCTGGAGCTGCTGGTGCTGGAGCTGCTTGGGGTGTTGGCGCTGGTGGTTCTGCTGGAGCTGGTACGTCTGAGGGTGCTGGAGTTGGCGCTGTTGGAGCTGGAGGTGCTGCTGGCGCTGGTGCTGCCGCTGGGGGTACTGGTGCTGTCCCTGCTGGTTCTGGAGGCGCTGCGCGGCCGCGGCCGTACTTCGTTCCGCTCCTTGAGCAGGTTCCTGGTCTCCCGCCCTCTACTGGTCCTGCTCCTCCCTTAGAGTGTTCACAGCCTGTCCAGTCGCGGTCACAGTTACAGCCAGCCTCCCCCTTACCTGCTCCTTCTCCCTACACTGGTCCTACTGGAGGTCTTGCTGAGCGTCGTGAGCCTGCGTCTCGTCCTGCGTCGCCTGTTCGTGCTGCTCGCACTAGTTGTCGTGCTCCGCGTCCGCGTCCTCCTGCGGTCCCAGGCACACACCAGATGGCACTGCGTCCGTCCACTGCTCCTCTGCGTGTCCCGTTGCCGTCTCCTCCAGAGTCCTCTCTTCCTGTTCTTGCTGACCCGGAGTCTGACTCTCTTCGTGCTGCCAGTCCTACTGTCACGCGTCTCCTGGCTACTGTTGTCACTGACCCTTCCTTTGAGTCCACTGCTGCGTCGGCCCTAGTTGCTGAGCTTGTCGACGTTGCTGCTCGCTGTCGTCTAGACTACGCCACTAGTCTCGTTGCTGAGTCTGAGTCTGTCTGTCCTCCGTCCGTCGGGGGTGAGTGTGCTCTTAGCACGGACGTCCTTGAGGACAGGCAGGAGGAGTTCCAGTGTTTTGCTGCTGCTTTGCCTCATCTCGTGTCCACGTTGATTACCCCTGAGGGAGACCCGGATGCACCAGACATCCCGACTCCTCGATCGTACGCTGAGGCGATCGAGGGTCCCTACTCCTCTCAGTGGCAGTCAGCCATGGACGCAAAGATGGCTTCCTGGAAGTCCACAGGCACCTACGTCGACGAGGTTCCCCCACCTGGGGCGAACATCGTCAGTGGCATGTGGATTTTCAGGGTGAAGCGGCCGCCGGGTTCTCCGCCTGTCTTCAAGGCGCGTTACGTGGCTCGAGGCTTCAGTCAGCGGCAAGGAGTTGACTACTTTCAGACCTTCTCTCCCACCCCGAAGATGACCACTCTTCGGGTGCTGCTGCACATAGCCGCTCAGCGCGACTACGAGCTCCACTCTCTTGACTTCAGCGCAGCTTTCCTGCAGGGCAGCCTGCACGAGGAGATCTGGTTGCGCCACCCACCTGGCTCCTTGTACCCAGTGGAGCCTCCGGCGGCCAGTCTACGGTCTGCGCCAAGCGCCCCGTGAGTGGCACGACACACTGAGGACTACACTTGCGGCTCTTGGGTTTGCTCCTTCTACAGCCGACCCGTCGCTGTTTCTGCGCACCGACACCTCTTTGCCGCCGTTCTACATCCTCGTGTAAGTCGACGACTTGGTCTTTGCCACTGCTGACACTGCTGGACTCGCCCACGTGAAGTCCGAGCTGCAGTAGAGACACACGTGCACAGACCTGGGTGAACTGCGCAGCTACCTTGGCTTGCAGATCACCCGGGACAGAGCACTGCGCACCATTACCCTGACTCAGTCACACATGGTGCAGCAGGTCCTTCAGCGCTTCGACTTCACGTACTCCTCGCCTCAGGCCACTCCTCTGTCTACTCGCCACTCGCTCTCAGCTCTGCCTTCGGATGAGTCCGTAGAGCCGAGTGGCCCATACCCAGAGCTTGTTGGCTGCCTCATGTACCTGATGACCTGCACACGACCTGACCTTGCATACCCTCTTAGCATCTTGGCATGCTATGTTGCTCCTGGGAGACACCGACCAGAGCACATGGCTGCAGCGAAGAGGGTGTTGCGCTACTTGTGCAGTACGTCGGGCATGGGGCTAGTGCTTGGAGGGCGACGTCGAGTGGTCCTCACAGGTCACGCAGACGCTTCTTGGGCTGACGACCAGGCTACGCAGCGGTCGTCACAGGGTTACACCTTCAGCCTTGGTTCCGGCTCTGTTTCGTGGCGGTCTACCCGCTCGTCTTCTGTTCTCGGCTCCAGTTGTGAGGCTGAGATCTACGCGGGGGCCATGGCTGCACAGGAGTTACGCTGGCTCACCTACCTGCTGACTGACCTAGGAGAGCCGCCTCGTTCTCCTCCAGTTCTGTACGTAGACAACAAGGCCATGCTGGCCTTGTGTCGGGAGCACAGACTGGAGCACAGAACGAAACACATTGCTCTTCGCTACTTCCTTGATCGTGAGCTGCAGCAGCGTAGTCAGCTGCGCCTTGCTTACGTGGCCTCTGAGGCCAACACTGCTGATATCTTTACCAAGGCACTTCCGCCTTGTGATCATCAGCGCTTCTGTACAATGCTAGGTCTTGTGCCTACTTGGCCTCACTTGCTCACTTCTTGACCTTGCTTGTACTGTGATCTTTCTATACCTGCACTTGCTTGTTTACCTTTATATATGATCTTGCATGTGAACTGGCCTTGTGGCCTTGAACTTGTGCTCGGAATGTGTGGTGACGCTGTGATCCACCCTAAGCTTGCTTTGCTTTGCTTTACTGGTCTTGTGACCTCTTGTTCTCCCCCACTTTGCGTATGGGGGTGTGTCAAACTCATATGCTATAGTCTGTGTAGGCTGTAGTGGGGTAGACAATATGGGGTACAACACTTTTAGGTTTTCCTACTTGTACCCACCTGTTTGCCAGTGCATTCATTCCTCATTTCTTCACAGCGAGATTCGTTGCAGAAGTTCAATCCGACGATCGATTGGATGACGGGAGCGTGTGCTGTGCGAGGAAATGCAGGGCTGACGACGCTTCTGAAATGGACGGACCCGGAGCCAGTGACGACACGTGTCAACACCGTCACCATGCGGCGGGCGATAAACCACGGGGCCCAAGGCTACGCTGTACACCTGTACGAGGTAGCAGCCTCCGAAAAATCGCGGACATCGACAAGCTCTGCGAGGCAGTCCCTGAGGAGCTGGCGAGCATCATCCGGAAGTATCCCGAAATTTTCGCGGAGGACTTACCTGATGGCCTGTCCCCTCAACGTCCGGAAGACCATCAGATCCAGCTAGAGCCCGGCGCGCAACACACTGTACAAACACAGTGGTGGCTCAGCCAACCAGAGCTCGAGGAGCTGCGGAGCCAGCTTGATTACCTGCTAGCCAAGGGATTCATATGGCCAAGCACGTCATCATTCGTAGCCCCGATATTGTTCACGCCAAAGGACGGGGGCCTACACATGTGCATCGATTATCGGGAGCTGAACCGGGTCACAATAAATCGCGTTACCCGATCCCGCGAGCGGACAATCTACTGGATCAACTTCGCGGAGCTCGTTATTTTTCGAAGATTGACTTGCGAGGGGGCTACCACCAAATTCGCGTGTTCGCCGACGACTGCCCGAAGACAGCCTTTCGCACACGCTACGGCAGTTACGAATATACAGTGATGCCTTTCGGACTGACCAACGCGCCATCAACGTTCCAGCTGACGATGAACGGGGTATTCAGGGACATGCTGGACAAAAAGGTTATCATGTACCTCGACGACATTCTGGTCTACAGCACCACGGAAGCAGAACATTTGCGGGATTTGGAGGAGGTGTTCCGCCGACTTCACGAGAACTGCTTAATTACGAAGGGCTCTAAGTGCGAGTTCGTAAAGTCGGAGTTGGAATTCCTCTGATACGTGGTTTCGGGAGACTGTCAGAATATAATACTTGTCTAGCCTGCAGTGGGGTACTCTATAGTGAGTACGTCCCCTTAGGGTTTCCTATTTGTATCCCAAACTGTTGCTAGTCAAACCCTCTTTTGCCTATCTCTCTCTTGCCTAGCTAGGTAAACCCTAGCTTTGGCTCCTTGTTCTAGCTACTATTCTGACATGGAATCAGAGCTGTTACGCTTTTGGCCTGTGGGCCCGCCTACTGCTTCCGCTGCTACTGTTCTGCTGGTCGCGCGCCCCGGGCGCGCGGCGGTTTTCTGCCCGCCGTGCGCCCCGGGCGCGCGCGGCGGTTTCGTCGCCCGTCGTGGCGCCCTCTCCTGTCGCTCGTCGCGGCGCCCTCTCCCGTCGCCCGTCGCGGTGCCCCGGGGGGGCCCCGCGGCGCCCTCTCCCGTCGCCCGTCGTGGCGTCACGGGGGCCGCGCGTCCCCCCCATCCCGTCGCCCGTCGAGGCGCCCCGTTGGCCGCGCGTCCCCCCCCCCTTCACGTCGTCTCGTCGCGGCGCCACGGGGGCCACGCGTCCCCCCCATCCCATCGCCCGTCGAGGCGCCCCGGGGGCCGCGCGTCCCCCCCCCCCATTCGCGTCGTCCCGTCGCGGCACCATGGGGGCCGCGCGTCCCCCCCATCCCGTCGCCCGTCGAGGCGCCATGGGGGGCGCGCGTCCCCCCCATCCCGTCGCCCGTCGAGGCGCCCCGGGGGCCGCGCGTCCCCCCAATCCCGTCGCCTGTCGTGGCGCCCTGGGGGCCGCGCGCCGCCCCGCTTCATCTCCCTTCCCGTGCCTCCTCCGTTTTAGGGTTTGGGGGTGGCGGGTGTGGGGGTGGCTAGCATGGGGGTGACGGGTGTGTGCGCAGTCCCCTGCTCCTCCTCCTCCTCCTCCGTCTCCCACTGCTGCAGCTGCCGCTGAGGGGGGTGGGTGTGTGGGAGATGAAGGAGTGGTGCTAGGGGGGTGACGTGGGAGTGGAGCTAGGGGTGCGGCAAGGAGTGTGTGAAAGGGGGGTGGGACAGTTGGGGGAGGTTGAACGGAGGCTGTCGTCGTGTCGTCAGCAGCACCAGTAGTCCGGGGCGCTGCTCCGGTAGCCCAGTCGTAGCCAGCTGTGCCAGTCGCCCGTGGGTCCGTTGCTCCTGCCGCTCGTCTTAGCCACGGAGCCAGTTACTCCAGTAGTCCGGGGGGCTGTTCCGGTAGCCGCTGTGCCAGTGTGACTCCTGTTGCCCGTGTGTCTGCAGCTTCAGCCGTCGCCTCCTATCTCCTCTCCTCTTACAGTCTCGCCTCCTCCTCCTCACTTGCCCTTTGTGAATGCCTCTAGCTTTGCTTGTCCTTGTGAACCTGCTCTATCCCTGCTTGCTGTGCTGATTATACCCCACTTTGACTATGGGGGTGTGTCAGAATATAATACTTGTCTAGCCTGCAGTGGGGTACTCTATAGTGAGTACGTCCCCTTAGGGTTTCCTATTTGTATCCCAAACTGTTGCTAGTCAAACCCTCTTTTGCCTATCTCTCTCTTGCCTAGCTAGTTAAACCCTAGCTTTGGCTCCTTGTTCTAGCTACTATTCTGACAGAGACGGCATTAAAATCGACCCCCGCAAAGTGGACGCTATCGCTAAGTGGCAGCCGCCGACTAACGTCACGGAGTTGCAAAGTTTTTTTGGCTTCGTTAACTACGTTCGTCGTTTTGTCCCCAACATGGCAGGGATTACCAAGCCACTAACCGACCTGCTACACAGAGCCAACGATTTTCAGTGGGGGGAGAGCGAGCAGTCCGCCTTCGACACACTAAAAAACATTCTGAGTTCACCCCCGGTTTTCCGCCTCGCCGACCCATCTCGACCGTTCGAAATCGTCACGGACGCCAACGATTTCGCCGTCGGCGCCGTCCTGCTACCGGATTTCGGCAAAGGGCTGCAACCCATCGCCTACGAGTCTCGCGAAATGCAGTCCCCCGAGCGCAACTATCTGGTCCACGACAAGGAAATGCTGGCCATCGTCCATGCATTTCGCACATGGCGCTGCTACCTCACAGGAGCCGACATGACAATTTGAACCGACCACAAATCACTACAGTACATGCGCACGCAACCGACACTGAGTCCGCGACAAATCCGGTGGTTGGACTACCTCGAGTCCAATTTTCGGTACACCATCACGTACAAGAAAGGCGCCAACAACATTGCTGACGCCCTAACCCGCCCATCCATGCAGACCGCGGCGGTACTAATCGCCCACACCAACCCGATGCTGACGGGACTATTCACCCACGGCTACAAGATCGACAGGTTCTTCAAAAATCGGCACCAACAGGCTACGACGCTACACGGCAATTACCACCTAAAAGCCGGTACGAACCGGATTTGGGTGCCCACTACCAGCCTTTACGGGAGTTGCTGACGCAGGAGGTACATGACTCCAACCTTTCTGGGCACTTCGGCATCGAAAAAACACTCAAGCTGCTGCAGCGGAACTACTATTGGCCGGACATGCTAACCGACGTTCAGCGCTACGTGACAACGTGCCCGACCTGCCAAGCGATGAAGTCGTCGCGACAGCGGCCAACCGGATTGCTGCAACCCCTCGAGCCACCCGAACGACCGTGGCAACAGGTGACGATGGATTTCGTCACAGGGCTTCCAGCTGGCGCTTGGCGTGTTCAGTTCCCTCAGGCCACTGAGCTGCCCCGCTGGGTTGATCTCCTGAAGAAGGGGATTGATATCTATGCTCTAGACTTTGATGCTATTCTAACTGCTATGTATGTGATGTCTACTAGTGGAGAGGGTGCTGAGTACCTGTGTGTGCCGCCCGACCCGGGCATTAGGACTAGTGCGTCTGCCGCTCCAGGTACTCACGTGTCTGCTACCCCAGGTGCTGGTGAGGCAGCTGCTCTAGGTGCTTGTACGTCTGCCCCCCCTGGTACTGAGTCGACTGCAGCACTGCACACCTTCACGCTGGACTCAGGTGCTTCTCGCTGCTTCTTTCGTGACCGCACTGCCCTTGAGCCGCTTACTCGGCCAGTTGCTGTCTCCCTCGCTGACCCCTCTGGGGGTCCGGTCATTGCGACCTCCTCCACTGTCCTTCCCTGTCCTGCGGTCCCGTCGGGCACACTGTCAGGTCTCCACCTCCCCTCGTTCTCTACGAACTTGGTGGCAGGTTGTGCACTCCAGGACGGGGGTGTTCACCAGTTCACCCCTGCCTACGAGCCCGTGACACACTGCACGTGTGCTCGTACGGGCCGCCACTTGGCTACCTTCACACGGCAGCCGGGGTCGGACCTGTACACACTGACCACTGAGTCCCCTCAGGTCACTGCGTCTGCGTCTGCGTCCGCGTCAGGTCAGCTCTCTGCCCCCTGCTCGTGTCGCTCTCTGGCGTACGAGACTGTCCTCTGGCACCACCGACTTGGTCACCCGTCTATGCAGCGCCTTCGTGCCATGCACTCCCGGTACCTTGTCTCTGGTCTTCCCAGGGTCCTCCCTCCCCTCCCGCCCTCGCCCGCTCCTCCCTGCCTTCCCTGTGTCGAGGGGCGGCAGCGCGCCGCTCCTCACTCCTCCTCGTTTCCCCCGACTACTGCTCCCTTGCAGACACTCCACATGGACGTGTGGGGCCCAGCCCGCGTCCGTGGTCAGGGTCAGGAGAGGTACTTCCTGATAGTTGTTGACGACTACTCGCGCTACACCACGGTCTTCCCCTTGCGCACCAAGGGTGAGGTCCCTGATGTCTTGATCCCTTGGATCCGCAGAGCCCGTCTCCAGCTCAGCGAGCGTTTTCACTCGGACTTTCCTGTCCTGCGCTTGCACTCTGACAGAGGTGGTGAGTTCTCCTCCGACCTCTTGGCAGCATACTGTGCTGAGCACGGCATTGAGCAGTCGTTCACGCTTCCGGCCTCTCCACAGCAGAATGGGGTTGCAGAGCGCCGCATTGGCCTGGTCATGGAGGTCGCCCGTACCTCCTTGATCCATGCGGCAGCCCCCCACTTTCTGTGGCCGTTTGCGGTCCGGTACGCTGCGCATCAGCTCAACCTCTGGCCCCGTGTCTCCTTGCCGGAGACCTCGCCCACACTGCTGTGGACGGGGGAGGTTGGCGATGCGTCGCGTTTCCGGGTCTGGGAATCTCGAGCTTTTGTCCGCGATACGTCTGCGGACAAGCTCTCCTCCCGTGCTGTTCCCTGCGTCTTCCTCGGCTTTGTCCCGGACGCGCCTGGTTGGCAGTTTTACCACGCCACCTCGCGCCGAGTCTTGCCCTCTCAGGACGTCACTTTTGACGAGTCCGTCCCCTACTACCGCCTCTTCCCCTACCGCACTGCCCCGCTACCCCCCCCGCCTCTCTTCCTCGCGCCAGGTGCTGCTGTCGTAGACCCCCTCCCCCCTCAGGGTGCCGCTCCCTCAGGTGTGTCTCAGGTAGACCCGGTTGAGCCTGTTGAGGTAGCTGTCGACTCTCGTCCTGCTGCGGGTGCTGAGCCTGGGGGTGCGGAGCCTGGGGGTGCGGAGCCTGGGGGTGCTGAGCCTGGGGGTGCGGAGCTTTGGGGTACTGAGCCTGGGGGTGCTGAGCCTGGGGGTGCGGAGCTTGGGGGTACTGAGCCTGGGGGTGCTGAGCCTGGGGGTGCTGAGCCGCAGAGTCCGGAGTCTGGGGGTTCTGAGTCTGGAGGTCCTGAGCCTGAGAGTCCTACACCTGGAGGAGCCCTCTCCTCGGAGCAGCTGCGTGAGTGGTACTTACAGTACTGCAGCCTCAGGAGAGGTACCTCTGGGGCCAGGCGTACTACTCGGACTGGTGCTAGTGCTTCTCCTCCTAGCCGGGAGCTCCCCTCCCGTGAGCGGATCCGTGAGTGGTACGTGCGCCGCTGCACTCTTCGGAGTGGCGCGCCTGGTGTCGCGGACCCCGCTGCTGCCGTTGGAGCTGCTGCTGGTGCTGAGGACGCGGGCGTTGGAGCTGCTGCTGGTGCTGAGGACCCGGGCGTTGGAGCTGCTGCTGGTACTTGCGGACCCGGGCGTTGGAGCTACTGCTGGTTCTGAGGACCCTGGCGCTGGTGCTGCTGCTGGTGCTGTGGAGTCGGGCGTTGGAGCTGCTGCTGGTGCTGAGGACCCGGGAGTTGGAGCTGCTGCTGTTGCTGAGGACCCTGGTGCTGGTGTCTCTGCTGGTTCTGGAGTCGCTGCCCGACACCGGCCGTACTTCGTTCCGCTCCTTCAGCAGGTTCTTGGTCTCCCGCCTTCTCCCGGTCCTCCTCCTCCCTTCGAGTGTCCACAGCCTGTCCAGTCACAGTTACAGTTACAGCCCGCCTCCCCACTGCCTGCTCCTTCTCCCTACACTGGTCCTACTGGAGGTCTTGCTGAGCGTCGTGAGCCTGCGTCTCGCCCTGCGTCGCCTGTCCGTGCTGCTCGCACTAGTGGTCGTGGTTCGCGTCAGCGTCCTCCTCCTGTCCCTGGCACGCACCGGATGTCTCTGCGTCCGTCCACTACTCCTCTGCGTGCCCCTTTGCCTTCTCCTCCTGAGTCCTCTCTTCCTGCTCTTCCTGACCCGGAGTCGGACTCTCTTCGTGCTGGCAGTCCTACTGTCACGCGTCTCCTTGCTACTGTTGTCACTGACCCTTCCTTTGAGTCCACTGCTGCGTCTGCCCTAGTTACTGAGCTCGTCGACTTTGCCTCTCGCTGTCGTCTAGACTACGCTGCTAGTCTTGTCACTGAGTCTGAGTCTGTCTGTCCTCCGTCCGTCGGGGGTGAGTGTGCCCTTGGCACGGACGTCCTTGAGGACAGGCAGGAGGAGTTCCAGTGCTTGGCTGCTGCTTCACCTCATCTCGTGTCCGTACTGCTTACCCCTGAGGGAGACCCGGATGCACTTGACATCCCGACTCCGCGCTCTTACGCGGAGGCGATAGAGGGTCCCTACTCTTCTCAGTGGCAGGCAGCTATGGATGCAGAGATGGCTTCCTGGAAGTCCACAGGCACCTACGTTGACGCTGTCCCCCCTCCTGGGGCGAACATCGTCAGTGGCATGTGGATTTTCAGGGTGAAGCGGCCGCCGGGTTCTCCGCCTGTCTTCAAGGCGCGTTACGTGGCTCGTGGCTTCAGTCAGCGGCAGGGAGTTGACTATTTTCAGACCTTCTCTCCCACCCCGAAGATGACCACTCTTCGGGTACTGCTGCACGTAGCTGCTCACCGTGACTACGAGCTACACTCTCTTGACTTCAGCACTGCTTTCCTGCAGGGCAGCCTGCACGAGGAGATCTGGCTGCGCCGCCCACTTGGCTTCACTGGGACTTTTCCTCCTGGCACCCAGTGGAGCCTCCGGCGGCTAGTCTACGGTCTCCGCCAGGCACCGCGTGAGTGGCACGACACACTGAGGACTACGCTTGCGGCTCTTGGGTTTGCTCCCTCTACTGCCGACCCGTCGCTGTTTCTACGCACCGACACTTCTCTGCCGCCGTTCTACATCCTCGTGTACGTCGACGACTTGGTCTTTGCCACAGCTGACACTGCTGGACTCGCCTACGTGAAGTCCGAGCTGCAGAAGAGACACTCGTGCACAGACCTGGGTGAACTGCGCAGCTACCTTGGCTTGCAGATCACCCGGGACAGAGCACGCCGCACCATCACCTTGACTCAGTCACACATGGTGCAGCAGGTCCTTCAGCGCTTTGACTTCACGTACTCCTCGCCTCAGGCCACTCCTCTGCCTACTCGCCACTCGCTCTCAGCTCTGCCTTCGGATGAGTCCGTAGAGTCGAGTGGCCCGTACCCAGAGCTTGTTGGCTGCCTCATGTACCTGATGACCTGCACGCGACCTGACCTTGCATACCCTCTTAGCATTCTCGCACGCTATGTTGCTCCTGGGAGACACCGACCAGAGCACATGGCTGCAGCGAAGAGGGTGTTGCGCTACTTGTGCAGTACGTCAGGCATGGGGCTAGTGCTTGGAGGGCGGAGTCCAGTGGTCCTCACTGGTCACGCAGACGCTTCTTGGGCTGACGACCAGGCTACGCAGCGGTCGTCACAGGGTTACACCTTCAGCCTTGGTTCCGGCTCTGTTTCGTGGCGGGCTACTCGCTCGTCTTCTGTTCTCGGCTCCAGTTGTGAGGCTGAGATCTACGCAGGGGCCATGGCTGCTCAGGAGCTTCGCTGGCTTACCTACCTGCTGACCGACCTTGGAGAGCCGCCTCGTTCTCCTCCAGTCCTGTACGTAGACAACAAGGCCATGCTGGCCTTGTGTCGAGAGCAGAGACTGGAGCACAGAACAAAGCACATTGCTCTCCGCTACTTCCTTGCTCGTGAGCTACAGCAGCGTGGTCAGTTGCGGCTTACGTACGTGGCCTCTGAGGCCAACACTGCTGATGTCTTCACCAAGGCACTTGCGCCTTGTGATCATCAGCGCTTCTGTACCCAGCTGGGGTCTTGTGCCTGTCTTGCCTCACTTGCTCACCTCTTGACCTTGGTTGTACTGTTACATATATATGTACCTGCTCTTGCTTGTCTAGCCTTATATATATATGTACTCCTACATGTGAACTGGCCTTGTGGCCTTGAACTTGTGCTCAGAATGTGTGGTGACTTTGTGATCCACCCTGAGCTTGCTTTGCCTTGCTTTACTTGACTGGTCTTGTGACCCCTAGTTCTCCCCCACTTCGCCTATGGGGGTGTGTCAAACATTATATATGTTGTGCTTGTTTAGGCTACAGTGGGTTAGTCTATAGGGGGTACACAATTCTAGGGTTAGGTACTTGTACTCATTTCACTGTTAGTTCCATCATTCCTGTTTGTTCATCTCAACATCACGGCCCCTCGTGCCGCCCTTACGGCCCCTCCTGCCGCCCTTACGGCCCCTCGCGCTACCCTTACGGGCCCTCCCGCGGCCCCTTCGGCCCCTCCCGTCGCCAGTCGGCCCCTTACGGCCCCCTCGCGGCCCCTCGAGCCGCCTTCCGCGGCCTCCTCACGGCCTGTCGCCGCCCTCGACGGCCCCTCGTGGCGCCCTTCACGGCCTCTCCGCCGCTCTTCGCGGCCCCTAGCGGCCGGCAGCCGCCGTCCCTGAGGCAGCAGCCGCAGCCGTCTCTGCAGCAGCAGTCGCCACAGCTTCTGCGACTGCTGCCGCGGTCGTCACCAACCACACCAGCCGCCGAGCCGCCCAGCAGCCGAGCACCCGAGCCGCCGAGCCGTCCTGCAGCCGAGCCGCCGAGCCGCCGAGCCGCCCAGCAGCCGACCGCCGAACCGCCCGGGCCGCCGAGTTGCCGAGCCGCCCGAGCCGCCCGAGCCGCCGAGTCGCCCGAGCCGCCCGAGCCGCCGAGCCGCCCGAGCCGCCTTGTCGCCGACCCGCCGTCCTGCCGAGCCGCCGAGCCGCCAAGCCGCCCGAGCCGCCCTGTCCGGTAAGAGCAGCGCCTCTATCACTGCACTGCCCTTACCCTACTGTTCGCACTGCTAGTCTACTGCTGTCATGGCTACCCCTAGTGTCCTCGCCTTTGACGCTGAGGGTCGGGCCATTGACTTTGACGTCTGGGTAGATGACCTGCAGCTTTTCTTACAGTGCGATAGGGCAGACGGTCTCTCCCTCTTTGACCTCACCTCTGGTGCCTCTCCTGCCCCTGCTGCTGATGCCGACGCCACTGTTCGCTCACAGTGGGCCACACGCGATGCTGCTGCACGTCTAGCTGTGCGTCGCCACCTGCCTACCTCTGAGCGTGCGCACTTTAGCCAGTACAAGAGTGCTCACACCTTGTACGACGCTGTAGTTGCGCGCTACTCCTCCCCTGCCACTGCTGCACTGAGCCGCCTCATGCTACCGTACCTCTTCCCTGACCTTGCTGCCTTTCCCACAGTCGCTGACCTCATTACGCACCTCCGCACTAGTGACACTCGCTACCGCGCTGCGCTTCCTGCTGAGTTCTGCGCCAAGAACCCCCCCCCCATGTACATCACCCTCTACTACATAGTCACCCGGCTCCCTGACTCCCTTCGCGTAGTCAGGGACCACTTCCTCTCAGTTTGCCCCACCACTCTCACCGTTGACCTCCTCGAGAAGGCCCTCCTAGCAGCAGAGAAGAGCATAGTCGCTGTAGGAGCCTCTCGTGGTGACCCTCGCACCCCCGTCTTTGAGGGGTGTTCCCCCTCCCCCCTTTTGCCCTCTGTTGCCTCTGCTGCAGCGGCCGACCTCGTTGGTCTCGAGTCGGTCGGCGCTGCGTCTACCCCGAGCGGGAGACGCCGCACCGGCAAGGGCAAGGGGGGCAAGGGTGCTGGAGGGGCTGGCGGGGGTGGCGGAGGTGGCGGTGGCGGCAGTGGAGGGGGTGGGGGTGGTGGTGGGAGTGGTGGCGGGGGTGGAGGTGTCGGTGGCGGCAGTGGAGGCGGAGGCGGCGGCGGCGGTGGCGGTGGGAGCGGAGGTGGCGGAGGTGGCGGCGGTGGCGGAGGCGGCGGCGGAGGAGGTGGAGCTGGTCGGGGTGGCGCTGGGCAGAGGGTCGGCTCCGGTGGTGGTCAGCGCCAGCAGCAGCAGCAGCAGCGGCAGCAGCGCACTCGTGACATCCCCCCCCCTCAGCAGCTCCGTGAGTGGTACGCTGCACACCAGCGGGGTGGGGGTACTGGTCCGTGCACCTACGTCCTACGCACCGGCGACCGTGCGGGTGAGCAGTGCGGGGGTGCGCACTCCACCCAGCGCTGCTTTGGCCGCCTGACGGACGCTTGGTGTCACCAGTTCCCTGAGGCCACTGAGATCCCCCGCTGGGGCGAGCTGTCTAGGGCGGGTGTAGCTGTCTTTGACCTTGACTTTGATGCTATTCTTGCTGCCATGTATGCTGTGACTATTAGTGATGAGGGTGACTGTTACCGGTGTTTTCCGCCCGACCCGGGCATTGAGACTGCTGCTCTAGGTACTGGTGAGGCTGCTGCTCTAGGTGCTAGCGAGGTTGCTGCTCTAGGTGCTCGTGCGTCTGCTCACTCAGGTGCTGGTGAGTCTGCTCTCTCAGGTACTGCGTCGGCTTCGGCCTCCCACACCTTCACCCTTGACTCGGGGGCTTCTCGCTCCTTCTTTCGAGACCGCACCACACTCACGCCGCTTGGCCGGCCAGTTGCAGTCTCTCTGGCAGACCCCTCTGGGGGTCCTGTCCTTGCTCACTTCTCCACTGTCCTCCCGTGTCCGGCGGCCCCCTCTGGCACCCTGTCTGGTCTTTACCTCCCCTCGTTCTCTACGAACTTGGTGAGTGGTGCTGACCTACAGGATGCGGGGGTTCACCAGTTCACTCCTGCGAGTCAGCGGGTGACCCACTGCACGGACGCTCGGACAGGCCGACACCTGGCCACGTTTACACGTCGGCCGGGGTCGAGCCTGTACACACTGACCACTGCGTCTCCTCCAGTCACTGCGTCTGGTCAGGTAGCTGCGTCGGGTCAGGTGTTTGCTGCAGCGTCCAGGTCTGGTCCTGAGTCTGCCCCCTGTTCGTGTCGCCTCCTGTCGCACGAGACTCTCCTCTGGCACCACCGCCTTGGTCACCCCTCCCTGCTTCGTCTCCGAGGCATGGCCTCCCGTGTCCTTGTCTCTGGTCTTCCCCGGTCCCTCCCTCCCCTTCCTCCGGGGCCCGGCCCTACCTGCGTCCCTTGTGTCGAGGGGCGGCAGCGGGCTGCCCCTCACTCCTCCCAGTTTCCTCCGACAGAGGCCCCGCTGCAGACGCTTCATATGGACGTGTGGGGCCCGGCCCGCGTCCGTGGACAGGGTCACGAGCGCTACTTCCTGCTGGTGGTTGACGACTACTCGCGTTACACCACGGTCTTCCCCTTGCGCAGCAAGGGTGATGTCACTGAGGTGTTGATCGACTGGATCCGCGCAGCTCGTCTCCAGCTCAGGCAGAGCTTCGGCTCGGACTTTCTTGTTCTGCGTCTGCACTCTGACAGAGGTGGAGAGTTCTCCTCGGGCCTTCTGCGAGCCTACTGTCGTGCACGAGGCATCCGCCAGACCTTCACGCTTCCGGACTCTCCACAGCAAAATGGGATTGCTGAGCGCCGCATTGGCATGGTCATGGACGTCGCCCGTACGTCCATGATGCATGCGGCTGCCCCCCATTTTCTGTGGCCGTTTGCGGTTCGGTACGCGGCGCATCAGATCAACCTTCACCCCAGGGTCTCCATGCCGGAGACCTCCCCAGCTTTGCTGTGGACGGGGAAGGTTGGCGATGCGTCTGCGTTCCGTGTCTGGGGATCTCGGGCGTTTATCCGCGACTTGTCTGCGGACAAGCTGTCCCCTCGTGCTGCTCCTTGCGTCTTCCTTGGCTTCCCCCCTGACGCGCCAGGGTGGCAGTTCTACCACCCCACCTCTCGCCGTGTTCTGTCCTCCCAGGACGTCACGTTTGACGAGTCGGTCCCCTACTACCGCCTCTTCCCCTACCGCACTCCGTCCCTCCCCCCGCCACCGCTCTTCCTTGTGCCAGGTCCCCCCCCGGTAGACCCCCTCCCCCCTCAGGGTCCTGCCCCTTCAGGTGTGTCCCAGGTAGACGCAGTCGAGCCTGTCGAGGTTACTGGTGACTCTGGTGCTGCTGAGGGTGCTGAGCCTGGGGGTGCTGACTCTGGGGGTGCTGAGCGTGTGGGTGCTACGCCTGGGGGTGCTGAGCCTGAGGGTGCTACTACTGGGGGTGCTGAGCCTGGGGGTGCTGAGCCTGGGGGTGCTACTACTGGGGGTGCTGAGCCTGGGGGTGCTGAGCCTGGGGGTGCTACGCCTGGGGGTGCTGAGCCTGGGGGTGCTACGCCTGGAGGTGCTGAGCCTGGGGGTGCGGAGCCTGAGGGAGCTGGGCCTGCTCGTGTGGCGTCTGGCGGTGCTGAGCCTGGAGGTTCTCCGGGTGCTTCGTCTAGGCGGGAGCCACTCTCTCCACAGGAGCTGCGAGAGTGGTTTGCCCGGCGCTGGAGGCGTGCTGCTGGAGCTGGAGGTTCTTCGACTGCTGAGGGTGCTGGTGCCGCGGGTCCCGGAGGTGCTCGTACTGGGAGTACTGGAGCTGCTGGGCCTGCGGGTACGCCTGGAGCTGGAGCTGCTGAGGGTGTTGGCGCTGAGGCTCCTGCTGGGGGTGCTACTGGTGCTGCTGGAGGTACTGGAGCTGGAGGTGCTGCTGGCGCTGGTGCTGCCGGTGGGGGTACTGGTGCTGTCCCTGCTGTGTCTGGAGTCGCCGCGCGGCCTCGGCCATACTTCGTTCCGCTCCTTCAGCAGGTTCTTGGTCTCCCGCCTTCTACTGGTCCTCCTCCTCCCTTAGAGTGTCCACAGCCTGTCCCGTCCCAGTTACAGTTACAGCCGGCCTCCACACTGCCCGCTCCTTCTCCCTACACTGGTCCTACTGGAGGTCTGGCTGAGCGTCGTGAGCCTGCGTCTCGCCCTGCGTCGCCTGTCCGTCTTGCTCGCACTAGTGGCCGTGGTTCGCGTCAGCGTCCTCCTCCTGTCCCTGGCACGCACCGGATGTCTGTGCGTCCGTCCACTGCTCCTCTGCGTGCCCCTTTGCCTTCTCCTCCTGAGTCCTCTCTTCCTGCTCTTCCCGACCCGGAGTCGGACTCTCTTCGTGCTGCCAGTCCTACTGTCACGCGTCTCCTTGCTACTGTCGTCACTGACCCTTCCTTTGAGTCCACTGCTGCGTCTGCCCTAGTTGCTGAGCTCGTCGACTTTGCTGCTCGCTGTCGTCTAGACTACGTTGCTAGTCTTGTCGTTGAGTCTGAGTCTGTCTGTCCTCCGTCCGTCGGGGGTGAGTGTGCCCTTGGCACGGACGTCCTAGAGGACAGGCAGGAGGAGTTCCAGTGTTTGGCTGCTGCTTCACCTCATCTCGTGTCCGTACTGCTTACCCCTGAGGGAGACCCGGATGCACTTGACATCCCGACTCCGCGCTCTTACGCGGAGGCGATAGAGGGTCCCTACTCCTCTCAGTGGCAGGCAGCTATGGACACAGAGATGGCTTCCTGGAAGTCCACAGGCACCTACGTTGACGAGGTTCCCCCGCCTGGGGCGAACATCGTCAGTGGCATGTGGATTTTCAGGGTGAAGCGACCGCCGGGTTCTCCGCCTGTCTTCAAGGCGCGTTACGTGGCTCGTGGCTTCAGTCAGCGGCAGGGAGTTGACTACTTTCAGACCTTCTCTCCCACCCCGAAGATGACCACTCTTCGGGTACTGCTGCACATAGCTGCTCACCGCGACTACGAGCTGCACTCTCTTGACTTCAGCACTGCTTTCTTGCAGGGCAGCCTGCACGAGGAGATCTGGCTGCGTCGCCCACCTGGCTTCACTGGGTCTTTTCCTCCTGGCACCCAGTGGAGCCTCCGGCGGCCAGTCTACGGTCTCCGCCAGGCACCGCGTGAGTGGCACGACACACTGAGGACTACACTTGCGGCTCTTGGGTTTGCTCCCTCTACTGCTGACCCGTCGCTGTTTCTGCGCACCGACACTTCTTTGCCGCCGTTCTACATCCTCGTGTACGTCGACGACTTGGTCTTTGCCCCAGCTGACACTGCTGGACTCGCCCACGTGAAGTCCGAGCTGCAGAAGAGACACACGTGCACAGACCTGGGTGAACTGCGCAGCTACCTTGGCTTGCAGATCACCCGGGACAGAGCACGCCGCACCATTACCCTGACTCAGTCACACATGGTGCAGCAGGTCCTTCAGCGCTTCGGCTTCACGTACTCCTCGCCTCAGGCCACTCCTCTGCCTACTCGCCACTCGCTCTCAGCTCGGCCTTCGGATGAGTCCGTAGAGTCGAGTGGCCCGTACCCAGAGCTTGTTGGCTGCCTCATGTACCTGATGACCTGCACACGACCTGACCTCGCATACCCTCTTAGCATTCTCGCATGCTATGTTGCTCCTGGGAGACACAGACCGGAGCACATGGCTGCAGCGAAGAGGGTGTTGCGTTACTTGTGCAGTACGTCGGGCATGGGGCTTGTGCTTGGAGGGCAGAGTCCAGTGGTCCTCACTGGGCACGCAGACGCTTCTTGGGCTGACGACCAGGCTACGCAGCGGTCGTCACAGGGTTACACCTTCAGCCTTGGTTCCGGCTCTGTTTCGTGGCGGGCTACCCGCTCGTCTTCTGTTCTCGGCTCCAGTTGTGAGGCTGAGATCTACGCCGGGGCCATGGGTGCACAGGAGCTTCGCTGGCTCACCTACCTGCTGACTGACCTCGGAGAGCCGCCTCGTTCTCCTCCAGTGCTGTACGTAGACAACAAGGCCATGCTGGCCTTGTGTCGAGAGCAGAGACTGGAGCACAGAACGAAGCACATTGCTCTCCGCTACTTCCTTGCTCGTGAGCTACAGCAGCGTGGTCAGCTGCGGCTTGCGTACGTGGCCTCTCAGGCCAACACTGCTGATATCTTCACCAAGGCACTTGCGCCTTGTGATCATCAGCGCTTCTGTACTCAGCTGGGTCTTGTGCCTACCTTGCCTCACTTGCTCACCCCTTGACCTTGTTTGTACTGTTGCATATATATATACACCTGCTCTTGCTTGTCTAGCCTTATATATATATGTAATCCTGCATGTGAACTGGCCTTGTGGCCTTGACCTTGTGCTCGGAATGTGTGGTGACTTTGTGATCCACCCTGAGCTTGCTTTGCTTTGCTTGACTGGTCTTGTGACCCCTTGTTCTCCCCCACTTTGCCTATGGGGGTGTGTCAGATTTATATGACATAGCTACTGTAGGCTATAGTGGGGTAGCACATATGGGGTACAGTTTTCTAGGGTTTACATTTGTACCCAACTTTCCCTTAGTCATTTTTCATTCCTCGTTTCTTCTCAGCTGACTCGCTACAGGGACATCCGGTTGTGGATGCTTACCTGGCCCGCCGAGGTGTCTCGGATACCCACCACCTTTCTTAAAGGGGGGGGTAGTGTAAGGAATTTTCTCGGATTCCTTACTGGGTCACACTGTACGCGTACAACCCCGGTTTTCGGAAAACCAGGCTCGGTCCGCCGACCTCGCCTCCGAGCCACCATCGCGTCGCCTTCGGGTTTTCCAACCCCGAACCTGCACCCAACCATCTCGCGACCCCGCGACTACGGCCTAGCTAGGACTGCTATATTAGTGCTAGGCCTCGCCGTTTACTCAGACGTTGTAATCACTTCCGCGTTATTGGATTATGCGCACTCTTCTCTTTCACAACTCATATTAGGGAAAATATGCCACACGTAACGAACATGGGACCTGATAACGTGAATGGTAAAAAAAAATGCGTACGGTCACTGTATCGGGTTTCCTGACGGGTTTGGTAAGTGGGGTCACGGATTCAGTCACTAACAACAGGTAAAAAATCACGCGAATGGTCACACTTGTAACTCCCGCCAAAAAGTCTTGAAACTCGGCAATATTCCCGCTCGCGTCCAACCAATCAACAAACTTCTGAAAAAAAACTAAAACCCAATCGGAATTGGATGCGGTTTGGGAACGGATCAACCCTAAACACCTGGCGAATTGTGTTTAGGGTTGATTCATCCGAAAATGCATCCAGGTTCGTTTTGGGTATTATCTTTTTTGGGCGGGAGTTTCATCTGTGACCACTCGCGTTATCAAACGCGTGAAAACACCCTGTCCAGTGACTGTACCCGTTTTGTTTTTACCCAACAAAGTTATACGTGCGGCATATTTTCCCCTCGTAACATCCCGCCCAGGCGATACTAGCAACTTGCAGTCGAGTTTTGTGATTCGAAATTTCTGTCAGTGTTGGAATCGTAAAACGTTACCATCTGTCAGTGTGGTGTGGTTTCAACACCATCAAGCTCGCTGAAATGCCCGCGCGGACGCTGCTCACGTGGGGTTTGTGTCCGGCGCGTCGAAGCGGATTGAACAGCTGGTGAGCCGCAGCCCTCGCGATACCAGCGGTGGCGCAAAGCGCAGCTCGCGGCGTCCGCTGGGGCAGCAGCGAGGCGCAGCAATCTCCATGCGCAGCGGCGCACGAGCACGGGCGCGGAGGAAACAGCAGCCGTTGAGGAAGCAGACCAGCATACGTAGGGCAAATCTTCACATCTTCGCAACTTCGCATCTGCGAATCTTCGAATCTTCGCATCCGCGCATCTTCGCATCCGCGCATCTTCGCATCCGCGCATCTTAAACAGCTGCCGCCAGTGACGGTTATTATTGGATACCCGCGCCACCTAAAGCGCTCACCGCGGTTAGTCCAGCAGCCACAGCTGCAGACGAGGAGGCTAAGAGCGAAGGCGTCGACGACGGCGGGCATGGCGGGGCGAGGGGCAGGCGCAGGAGCGGGAGCAAGGGGGACAGGGGGGACAGGGGGGGCGGCGGGGATGGGGGGAACGGGGGGAACGGGGGGAGCGGGCATTAACATAGCGGCGGCGACGGCGGCAGTGGAGGTGGATAACAACCTGCCCGTCACGCGCTACTTCCGCCTCGCACACAACCTCAAACGCGCGGTCTGTCGCTCGCCCCCTCGCTTCTTGCAATCCCCTCCCCTCCCATCCCCTTCCACTCGTCCTCGTCTCTACTTCCCCTTCCCCTCTTCTGCCTTTTTTTCCCCTCTCCTTCTTCCCCTTTTCCCTTCTCATCCCCCTTCTCCTCTCCCCGCTTATCCACGCCTCTTTTCCTTCCTCTCAACCCGCTTCCGTTTCGTTAACTCACCTGCCGGCTGCTCTGTTCTCCCCCGTCCTCTTCTGCTTCCTTGTCACCCCTGCTTTCCGTATTCTTCTCTCCTCTCCGTCTCACCTCCTCACGCGTCGTGGCCTCACTCCGCTCTCCCGCCCTTTCTTGCTCTCTCGTGCCCTCCCCTGCCCTCTCCTGCCCTCCCCTGCCCTCTCCTGACCTCTCCTGCCCTCTCCTGCCCTCTCCTGCCCTCTCCTGCCCTCTCCTGCCCTCTCCTGCCCTCGCCTGCACCATCGAGCCCTGTGTGTGCCTGTGCACCGGCCACCCCCAGGCAGACGTGTATCGCTGCGAGGGAAACACGGTGCAGCTCTATGTCTTCCTCCTGCGATTCGTCAGGTGCGATGCGTCACGTGCATGCATGGCACCAGCTCGCACTGCACTGCACTGCACTGCACTGCACTTTGACAGCGCACTCACATAGCTTGTACAACCACGTCTGCGCCTTCCCTTGCTCTGCTGCGCGCCCTGCTGCTGTGCGCCCACCAGGCTTCCTTCCTTAATGCCATCCTTCCGCTACCTGCTCTTCCTCGGCCCCACACCACACCATGCACCTCATGTTGCCTCTCAACTGCACTCCCCCCTCTTCAACTTCCCCTCTCCCTTGCCCTGCCCCCCCACCATGGCAGCATGGTGCTGTCAACCATGCCGCAGCATCGCGACGCCAGGGCGTCCCAGCATGCCAAAGAGATTGCCACGCTCAACAAGGTCGCCCTGCTGCTCTCCTCTCCTCTCCTCTCCCCTTTGCTGCTCTCCTACTCCCTTCCCCTTCCTCTTCCTTTTCTTACATGCGCTCCTGTCTCCACCACTCGTGTTTGTTCCCATGCTGCGGCGCGCATGCCTTATCCCTCACCGTACTCGGCTCCTCCTTGCTCCAGTCTGCTCCTGCCCTGCCCACACCCAACAAATCCCAGCCTACTCTGCTGTGCCACCTCTCTCCCATCTTCTCTCGTCAACTATCCTCCCCTCTCCCCGGTCCCAACCCTCCCCCCCCCCCCCTCCCCCCCCTCTCTCAATCCCCTTTCTATCCCCTCTTGTCTCCCCCCTCTTTCCCCCTCCCCTTCCTTCGTGCACCCCTGTCCCTCGGGCAGCAAGCGATGGCAGCACTGGTGGAGTGCGAGCAGCTGAAGCCACAGGTGTCACGCCTGCTGCAAGCGGGCAGGGGCGGCCAAGACGACGACGACGACGCACAGTCCGACGCGGACAGGGACGCGGCTGTGCGCGCAGCAGCGGAGGAGGGCGCTGTGCCTGTCTACTACCCCGCCTCGTCTTCCACGGGCCTGCCCTCTGCTGCTCCGTCCCAAGCAGCCGTGGCAGCAGCCGCCACGGCTGACTTGTTTGCTGGAGCGTGGTGGACTGGCGGGGGAGCAGCAGCAGGAGCAGGAGTAGCGGCAGCAGCAGTGGACCCCATGGAGGCGTGGAGCCAGTCCGTGGTGAGTGCGATTCTCTACTCCGGCCGAATCGCACTGAGGCTCTCACAAATCGATTGTGTGGTGCGCAGCGCACACGTGCATGCGCGCACACACACAGACACATGCCGGGCGGGCGGCCAAGAATATGTCTTTCTGGTTGGGAAAAGCTTTGCCATTGTTCACCTCACAGCCCACTCACACCGCCTCACTTCCTATGCCGCATATTTTGCGACACAATATACCTTCCTTCCCCCTTCCTTCAACCCCTGTGCCCCCATCGTCCCCTCTCTTCCTCCGTACACCCCGCTCCCTCCACATTCCATGCAGGGCCTGTCTGCATCGGAGCAGCAGCGCCTGCTCACAGCCCCCACCCCCTCCGCACCCCCCCTGGACCTGGACCTGCTCTCTGGTGTCTCCTCGCTCTCTCTCGCCCCTCAACGCTCCACCTACTCCCTCGTTCCTTATTCCGCCGCTCCTTATTCCCCTGCTACTTATTCTCCCGCTCCTTATTCCGCCGCTTCCTCCGCCACTCAGCATGGCAGGTAGGTCGCCTTCGTTTCTCTCTCATTCGCGTGCTTCTATATGGTTCGCTGCACCTGCCGTTGCTGCACCTGCTGCTCTTGGTATTGCTGCTGCTGCTGCTTCCTCCGCTGCCATTCACTTCCATGTCACAGCACCCATATGACCTGCACCCATGACCCTGCACCCATGACCCTGCACCCATGACCCTGCACCCATGACCCTGCACCCATGCTGCTCTATCTACCCTTGCCCATCTCATGAACCTGTCCGTTCTTTCTCCCCTCTACCCGTCGCGCTCTGCCCGTTGCTCTCTGCCCGTTGCCCTCTGCCCGTTGCCCTCTGCCCCGGGTGCATGTGCAGCCAGCAGCACTACAGTCTACCAGCGCCTCGCACAGAGACCCTCTCACGCCACTCCCTCGTCTCCATGCCCGCACCCCATGTGCCCTCGCACCTGCCATCGCAGCCCCACCAATACCACCACGCGCCATCCTCGCATGTACAGTTTTCCACATCCTTTCTTGATCACATCTCGGATGCCACTCGCTGCTTACCATGCGATGTGCCACCCATGGGCCCACCCTCTTCGTCTTATTTCCAACACAATCCAGTACTTCCACTTTCTGCCCTGTCCCCTCACCTCGTCTCCCCTCCACTCCACTCCACCATCTCCCCGTGCCCATGTACTCTCTCTCGCTGCGTGCATGCAGGTGGCCTATCCCACCCACATCGACTCATCGCCCATTCAGCTGCCAGAGTACGTACGAGCCACTGCCCTCTATCTAGTATCTACCCAGTTCTCGCATGTACCCCATTGCCCCATCGCCCCACCCACCGCTTTCCTCGCGCCTTCCAGCCTCCTGCTTCCTGTACTTCACTCACTCCAATATCGCTTTCAACCCAACTCCCCCCCCACCATGCTCGCCTTGCGCTCCTCTTTCCGCACACTTTTTCTCCACCCACGCATATCCACGCCTAACCGCACACCACCCCTCCTACACCCCGTCCACCGCAGGTGGTTACCACCTGTCACCTCCCAACAATCAGAGCAGCAGCAGAAGGCAGGTGAGGAGGGCGGAAGCAGCAGCAGCAGCGGTGGTGGGTATGACGGGCAGCAGATGGTGACTCTCATCATGCCCTCCGTTGCTGCTTCCACCGCTCCCTCTTCCGCATCTCTCCCCACAGCGTCTCCCATTCAGCCGCGCAGCATTCTCAAGCACGGCACTGCGTACCGTGCCGAGCAGGCAGCTGCACAGGCCGCCTCTGCTGCTGCAGCGGCCGCAGGGGGAGGAGGGGCATACGGTGGGCAATACGGAGGGCAGTACGGTGGGCAGTACGGGGGGGAATACGGAGGGGCAGCAGGGGCGGTGAGCCAGGCAGCAACAGGAGGATATGGGTATGAGGGTGCTGGGAACATGGGTCTGCCTGTGGCGGCGCCCCTGCACCAGCCGTACCCCCCTCCCATGGAGGCCCCCTTGCAAGTGCTGCCGCAGTTGCACCCGCCCCTTGCCATCCAACAAGCACCAGCGCACGGGCATGGGCATGGGCATGGGGGGCAGATGGAGCAGCGGCAGCCGCACCCGTCTGATGTGGCGGATCCCAGGCCTGGGAAGGGCGGAGGGAAAAAGGGCATCAAGGGAGTGCACATTGTGAGTCGCACACCCACCTCGTGCCACCCACCTCGTGCCACTCACCTCGTGCCACCCACCTCATGCCACTCGTGACACACCCATTTCACTCGTTCCATCAGTCGCCTGCCGCCGTAGCATGGCAAGCATTCTGTGGGGCTGTAAGTCCGAGCTCAGTGGGAGTGGACCGCGTCTGTCACCTTGTTTTAGGTATCACGGCACACTGGCATCACGTTGAGTTAGATCAACACAACAGCGAAGAGCGTGTGCCGGCCACCAGCTGCTTTGATTCAGGTCAACCTCATTGCATCTCTGCTGACCTCATCCCTTCCACCTCCTCCTCCACGTCCTCCCACGCTCTCCCCCTCTCCTCCAACTTCCCCCGACTCCGCGCATGATGGACGATTTCATGCGCAAAGTGCGCCACAACACCTCCTCGCCTCATCCCCCCCGTGTATGCCCACCCCCTCTCTCCCTTCCCCCTCCCCTCCCCTCCCCTCGCCTCCCCTCCCCTCCCTACATGCCACTATGATGCGGCGGTCATTGCCAGTGCTACAATCTCATTAAACAAGTAATTGGGAAATTGCTTCCCTCTCGATGGATAAGATTCGGTTTGCTCTTGTGGCCATGGGTGCCTTGGCGCCTTCACTTTCTTTGCTATAAATCCACGTACTATGAGATAACCTCCTCACCACCAAGTGTCATGGGTTCCCAGCACAATCCTAACGAGCTGATGGGTGATGAGGAGGTTGACCCTCGTTCCGGTGGAATCCTTTCTTCGCCGAGGAAGCGGTCATGCATGTGGTCTCAGCACCTCCCCCTGCCAAGCGAGTCAGTGCTGCCGCGGCATCCAGCTCGACGCCTATGGCTCCCCCTGCGGCCCCGGTGGTGCCGCCTGTCGCTCCGGTGATTGTTCCCGTGGCCGGTCCTTCTATGGCAGCTCCACCACCTTTAACGTCTACCCAGGAAGTAAACCCTGCTCCTTCCCTCGCTATCACCGGTTGGTACTTGCGTCTTCGTCGCAATCGTGACACTGTGGGAGTCGTTGTCGCGGCACTGGTTCGTGACACTGAAGCTGTTGTCATCATCATGTTCCTTGAATCCTTGGGCGGCCATTGCCAAGGTGGCGGAGCTTCCATAGAAGGACCGGCCACGAGAGCCATTACCGGATCGACAGGCGGCACCACCGGGGCCGCAGGGGGAGCCATAGGCGTCGAGATGGATGCCGGGGCAGCACAGACTCGCTTGGCAGGGGGAGGAGCTGAGACCACAGGCGTGACCGCTTCCTCGGCGAAGAAGGATTCCACCGGAACGAGGGTCAAGCTCCTTATCACCCATCAGCTCGTCAGGATTGCGCTGAGAACCCATGACGCTTGGTGGTGAGGAGGTTATCTCATAGTACGTGGATTTATAGCAAAGAAAAGGAATGCGCCAAGGCACCCATGGCCACAAGAGCAAACTGAATCGCATTCATCAAGAAGAAATCAATTTGCCCTCCCCTCCCTCCCCTTGCAGTCAACGCGCATGAGGGACGATATTATGCGCATAGTGCGCCACAACACTTCCTCCCCCCATCCCCTCCGTGTATGCCCAACCCCCTCCCTCCCCTCCCCCTCTCCTCCCCCCATTCCCCCATGCGGGCAGTCAACGCGCATGATGGACGATTTCATGCGCATAGTGCGCCACAACACCTCCCGCAACCTCGAGACCTGCGCCGTGCTCGGAGGCGTGCTTGTACGCCTGCCCCTCCCCGCCCCCTCCCTCCTCGCATCTTCTCTTCTCCTTCCCTCTCTCCCTGTCGCACTGCTCTGCTCTCCAATCCAATCTCTCTTCTGCTCTCGCTCCACCTCGTCATCTTTGCATGTGCCAGCATGCGTCCTTTTCCCCATGGCTTACAGCATTGTTCGCATCGCTGCCCGCATCACCACTTGGCCCCTGCCCGCGTGGGTGCCTTGGTTGCGTGCCTTGGTTGCGTGCCTTGGTTGCTCTTTGCGCATGCTTGCCTGTGGGACTTTGGCATGTAGACGACGCATGCATTCTCCTTTGCGCATACGTCTTGTTTTTTTGGGGAAAGGGAGGGTGTTCTTTCTTGCACACCTGCACTTACTGCACCGGCCTGCAACCACATGCCCGTGCATGCGTACTTATAACCATAACCATGCGTGCATGCATCCAAGCAACCCCTTCTCCTTCCCCTCCCTTTCCCTTTCCCCCCCCGCATGCAGAAGAAGGGCCTGTTTTTCATCAAGGCGCTCATCCTGCCCAAGCAGGAGTCCACCTCTGACTCCGTGCGTGCCCCTCCCTCCCTCTCGCCGCCTCCCCCTCCCTCCCTCTCGCCGCCTCCCCCTCCCACCCAGCCTCCTGCCCTCCCTCCCTCCCTCCCTCCCTCCCTCCCTCCCTCCCTCCCTCCCTCCCTCCCTCCCTCCCTCCCTCCCTCCCTCCCTCCCTCCCTCCCTCCCTCCCTCCCTCCCTCCCTCCCTCCCTCCCTCCCTCCCTCCCTCCCTCCCTCCCCTCCTCCCACGCCTATGCTTTTTATCTCTTCCCCCGCACGTTGCATTCTCGTCCAATGCCCCACTTCCCTGCTATGCCCGTTCACACTCGTTCAATTTCACGCACGTCACCCTCTCATCTCTTCCCCTGCCATCCTCTCATTCGCAATTCCTTCCCCTGGCCTTCTCATCTTCCCCTTCACCGGCGCGCCTGCCGGGGCAGTGTTCCACGTTGAACGAGGAGGAGATATTTGAGGCGCAGGACAAGCGAGGGCTCTTCCAGCTCGGCTGGATCCATGTCAGTGCCGCCGCCGCCGCTGCTTCTCGCCTTGCTCCACCACCATCCCCTTGCTCTATTCCCTGTTCCTCTCACTTATTCCCTGTTCCTCTCACTTATTCCCTGTTCCTCTCACTTTCCCCTCCCTCTTCCGCTCTCGTTCCTTCCATCTCCCCACCTCCGTCACTCTGCCACACCTTCGTTAATACATCCCATGTCTGCTCCCACAATATACTTCCCGCCCCTGCCTCACATCAGACGCACCCCTCACAGGCGTGTTTCATGTCATCCATCGACCTGCACACACACTACTCCTACCAGGTCACTCGCCTCTCTGCAAGCGCATGCCACTGCTCTCCTCTTCAAACCCTCCATTCGTTCCTTCATTCTGCTGTGCTTGCAGCGCTTCCATTTTGTTCTTTCCTTGTCGTTCGTCGCAATGTTCCATTTCGTTCCTGCCATACATTGTGATGGATGGTTTATCCCCATTTCCGTCCGATCCTGCCACCCACCTTTTTCCAGATGACACTCCTCTCAGCTTGACCTATCACCCCCTCCACTCCTCCCCTCGCCCTCTCCCCTCATATCTCTACTCGCCTGTCCTCTCTCCTGCCCTTCCACCCCCCCCCCCCCCCCCCCCCCCCCCCCCCCCCCCCCCCTCCTCTCTGCTCTACATCAGGTGATGCTCCCGGAAGCCATTGCCATAGTCATGGCTCCCAAAGACCCATCCCGGTATGCCCTCCCTGCTGCTCTCGCCCACCCCACATCGGCACTAAGCCCGAGAGCCATTGTGTTCTCGCCCCTCCCGCGCTGGCAGGCTTCCATCAGATCACAACAACGCACTTGCACGTGCCTATCCCCGTCTGCCTGTCCAACTAGTCCGCTCTGTCAACTATTCTCTTCCTCTTTCCCACCTTTCTCCCGCATGCTCTCGTCCACTCCTCACCTACACCCACATGTATGGCACCTAACGCCCTGCTGCTGCAGTCGCCCACACCTCTCAAACTCCCAACTCCATCAACCAATCTGCACTCCCATTTCCATTCCTCCCTACCATCCCCTTCTAACGCCCCCATCTTCCCAACCCCTCTCCCCCCACCTCCTCCCCCTTCCACAGCCCATTCGGCATATTCCAGCTGTCGCAGCCAGGGGGAGTGAAGGTGATACAGAACTGCCAGCAGAGGGGCTTCCACACACACGAGGCACCGGCAGATGGCACTCCGCTCTACTCCCACTCCTCCCATGTCTTCTTCAACCCCCGCATTGACTATGAGGTGCTCGACCTGCGCTGACACGCCTGCTCACTGCACTGCACCGCACTGGGCTGCGCCCGACGCGCGCACTGCCCTGCTGCTGCGCCTGCTCACTGTTTCTATGGCTGGTTAGCTGGGGGGTATTTTTGGGGTGTGGGCTGCGACAGCAGCATGCGAGCAGCATGCAAGGGGGCATTCAGTGGGGGGGAGAGCATGGTCTGGGCGGCGGGGAAGGAAGGCCTGCTTGCAGAGGTGGCGCAGTGTGTGAAGGGAGGCAGGCAGTCCGAGTGCAGGGAGGATGGGTAAAGGCTGCGTAGCAATGTGAGCATGAGTGGCGGGACTTTTTAGAGGCTAGAGCATGCTTGGCTTGAGTGGTTGGTCTGATGCATACCAGTTGAAAGTAGCTACTAGGTAGTAGTGTTAATTAATGGACTGGTCGTTGCTGTGTGTAGTTGATTTTACAAAGCATAGACGTTTATTATTTTGCCAACTGAGTGAACACGGTACAAGACGGTTACCACTGAATGCCCCTTACTGGTGCAGTGCAGGCGCCCACCCACCCCTCCTACCGCAGAAGCATCTCCTGCATATCCTCACACCGGTATGTCTCCCCCACCCCCCATCACCCCCCCCCATCCCCCACCCCCCACCCCCCATCCCCCATCCCTCACCCCTCACCGCTCATCTCTCACCCCTTATCACCTGCGTGTCCTCACACCGGTACGTCTCATGCAGGCTATCCCACGCCACCGCCCTCACCCAAACCCGCTCCTGCAGCACCTTGAGGAGGAACTCTGCCAGGGCCTGCCTGCCGGTTGCACCCGTGAGTCATGTGGGCAGAGGAGTGCAGGGAGCACAGCACCGTGACGCCTCACCCAAACCCGCTCTGTCATCTCCTTGAGGAGGAACTCTAGCAGCGCCTGTCGGTTGCACACACCCATGAGCCATGTGGACAGAGGAGTGCAGGGAGCGCAGCACCGTGACGCCCCAGGCTCAACCCCCCAACCCAAACCTTCGCACCCCCAGGCCCCCCTTCTTCCTCCCTCCTACCGCGGTGTGAGGTGCATCACCTGCACGTCCTCATCTCACACCGGTACGTCTCCACGCAACAACCAATCCCCAATGCCGCCGCCTTCCGCATTCCTCATCCTCCACCCCTCCGAGGCCCCCATTATCTCTCCTACCGCGGTGTGAGGAGCATCACCTGCACGTCCTCACACCGGTACGTCTCATCCAGGTCCTCCCACGCCACTGCCTTCACCTGAAACCGCTCCCCCGCCAGCCTGAGGAACTCGGGCAGCGCCTGGCGGTTGCGGCCGTGGGCAAGGAGCACGGAGGAGTGCGGGGCGCAGAGCATGGCAAGCGTGGCCACCAGGGGCGCCACTGCTCCGTGGTCATACACCACGTCTGTTGCCACTATTAGGTCGAACGTTGGCGGGTGAGAGGAGGGATTGGGGGGGGTTGCTGGTGTGGTGGGGGTGGCAGTGGTGGGGGTGGCAGTGGTGGTGTGGAGTAGTGTGTTGGGAGAAATGGGGGATGAATCCGGACAGGAGATGGCCGCATCATGGGATGTGGAGCAGGGAGAGGGGGATGAGGACGAGGCGACAGCAGCAGGTACAGAGAGTGCGAAAGCATCCAGGGTGTTCCCCCAGCGCAGGGTGTGCACGTGCACGGTGTGGTGCAGTGCGTTAGCGTGCACGTTGCGGTGCAGCAGCGGCAGGTTGCCTGGCATGTCCGTCACCACCACTGCCCGTGCTCCCAGCACTGCCAGCGTTATGCCTGGGGGAGGTGGGGGGGGGGGTGGGGTGGGGAGAGGGGAGTTGTAGTGAGGGAAGAGACGGGGTGCGGGGAAAGGGGAAAAGGGATGGGAGGCGGAAGAAGGGTGCGACGTGGCTAATTCAGAAACACCACATGCACAGCCGTCGCAAGGGAGAGTGCGGCAGCAGCCAAGCGCACGCCATGTGTGCACTATGCAGTGCAGGGCAGGGCAGGGCAGTGCAGGGCAGGGCAGGGCAGGGCAGGGCAGGGCAGTGCAGGGCAGGGCAGTGCAGGGCAGGGCAGGGCAGGGCAGTGCAGGGCAGTGCAGGGCAGGGCAGGGCAGGGCAGGGCAGGGCAGGGCAGTGCAGGGCAGGGCAGGGCAGGGCAGGGCAGTGCAGGGCAGTGCAGGGCAGGGCAGGGCAGGGCAGGGCAGGGCAGTGCAGGGCAGTGCAGTGCAGAACGCGTGTGACATACCGAGCAGGCCGCAGCCAGCACCGAGTTCGATGCACGTCTTGCCGTGCACCAGGTGAGCGTGGCGCTCCAGGAACTTGCCCGCCACTATAGAGCTGTCCCACACTGCCGCATGCACGCACAGGGCAGCACGGCACGCACGGGCGCGGGCAGAGGGGCGGGCGAGGGGAGGGCAGGGGGGAGGGCAGGTGAGCGTGGCGCTCCAGGAACTTGCCCACCACTATAGAGCTGTCCCACACTGCCGCAGCCGCATGCACATGGGGCAGAAGGATCTGGCACGGCGGAGAGCAACGGGGTTGGGTAGGCGGGCGGGCAGGAGGGCGGGCAGGGGACGCCGGTAGGGGAGACGGGCAGGGGACAGAAACGGTGAGGGAAGAGAGGAGGTGCAGGGGAGAATCTGCACAGGTGGGGAGGGGACATGCAAACTCGCCTTTGCTCACCAATTGTCCCCTTCCCAGCAATGTTCTACACACGACCTTCTCCCAACATCTGCCCTGCCCCCAAGCTTCCGCACCCACCTTCTCCCCCCCCTTCACCCGCCCTTGCCCACTCTACCTTTCCCCCTACCCCCTGGCACCTTCCCCCTGACCACACTGCGCGCACCAGTGGACGCGAATCCCAGCGGTCCGAAGCGTTGCTGCGCAATCGTCACCACGCGCGCCTGCTCGCACACGCATGGGCGAGACGCAGCTGCGTCGGGGGAGGCGGCCTGCGGCGCGGCGTGGGGCTGCGCGCGCTGCGGTTGTGCGGACGTCTGCGCGGATGGCAGCGCGTCGCAGCGCGCGGGGTGCAGCGCGCAGAAGGGGCGCGCGATGGTGTGCTGGTATGGGCGGTCGAAGCGGTCGACGTCAGGCCTGCGCGCAGACCGGGGGGGCGAGGGGGCGGGGGGACGGGGGTAGAGGGGGCGACGAGAGAAGGGGGCGCGGGGGCGAGAAGGGGGGGAAATACGGGGATGCGATGGGAGAAGCACGGGGAGAAGCACGGGGAGAATGCTGAAAGAGTCAGGGTTGTGAGTGACTGGATGAGCGCGATTACCGCGTCATTCCATCTCCCCGCACAAACCGCTACCCCGCCATCCCGCCATCCCGCCACCCCGCCATCCCGCCATCCCGCCACCCCGCCATCCCGCCACCCCGCCATCCCGACATCCCGTCATTCCATGGTCGCATCGTTTGTGCACCCACCAACAGCTTCTGTCGCGTATCGCGTACTATTCCCCCATCGGTCCGCCCCAACTCACTTGCCCTCGCGCTTCCACACCCACGACCGCAGGAACTGAGACACGTCCGACCGCCCCGCCCCGCTCCCCTCCGCTCCCCCCTCATTCCGCGCCCGCCCTTCCCCCGCCGCATGCCCTGCACCGCGCAATCGCTTCCTGACGCTTCCTCCCTCCGCTTCCGCAGCTTCCCCTACCCGTGCGGTTCTTCCGCCGTCGTGCGCCCGCTCCGCCTCTCCCCCGACCGCATCAAGCCTACCCACTCCCCCGTTCACAGGCGCGACTCCCTTGCGACCTGCGCCGCCGTGCGATCCTAGTACCGCCGGCGAGACGCCATCGCTTGAGGGTACGCGACGTCGCCTGGCTGTGCGACTGTTGCGCGACGGAGTGCGACGGGCGTCAGGAGGAAGGGCGACGGCAGGCGGAGGCATTGGAAGCGATGGGTAGAAGGCCGGGTTCAGTGTGATGGGCTGGAGTGTAGAGGTTTAGGAGGACGTGGGGGAGGGGTTTTGGTAGAAGCAGGGGCGCGATGTTGGACTGGGTTGGGTGAGAGTGGTGGAGAGAGACGCGTTTGGGGCGTGCATTTGCACTAATACGGTATGTAAGTAGTTTTGAGACATCTCATAGCAAACTTAATTGTAAGCCTTGTTAGCCTTCAGAGTTGAGCTCCCTCTTGATTCATAGCTGCTCTTGTCATCAGAACATGAGCGTTGATGTTTCCGCATTCTGTTTTGCCCTAATCAAGTAGCGAATCGTGGATTTAAAGACATCGCAGGTACTCTAGATACACCAATACACTTGATATACTCAGTTGAGTTCACGGTTTGTTCGGTAGCAATATAGCCGAGTCTAAGAGATGAGGAGTCGCAGCAATTGGCCCGAATATTTGAAGGACTTCTCTGTCTCCTCCAAGCAATGGTCCTTCTGCTCCCTTGTCCAGTCCTGCAGGGGGGTACACACACAAGCACGTGCACACACACACAAGCACACACACACAAGCACACACACACAAGCACACACACACAAGCACACACACACAAGCACACACACACAAGCACACACACACAAGCACATACACACAAGCACACACACACAAGCACATGCACACACACACAAGCACACACACACGTGCACATGCTCACACACGCGTGGCCCCGCAACACACACACCCCCACATGCACGCGCACACACCACACACACATACCATTGAGATTAATGATGGCAAGAACATGTGCGTGCTCAAAAGACAATCCATATTTGTACAAGCCTGCCACCCCCACACATGGCGGCAGCAGAGCTGACTCACCCCTTACTCCTGTACACCTCCACCACATGCTTCCTTTCATTTATCCCCTCTCCACCTTCTCACCTCCACATCTCGCCCCGCCTCTCCACCTGCAATGATCTCCTCCCAGCAGTCACACGGTCATTCACTTCCTCTCACCCCTCACCTCCGTTCCACCACCTCATTCAGCCACTCACCTCCGCCACCTCATTGAGCTTCTCTCTGACGGCCGCCAGCAGCTCAGGCAGCTCGCCCTCCCACTGGTAGAACGCCATCTCCCGCCCCTCCAGCAGCATCTCCGACACCTGCATTGCATTGCATGTGGGGGGCATGGGGGGGGTGGGGTGGGAGCGAAGAGGGGAGAGGGAGGGGGTGGGTGGAAGTGAGCGAGGGAAGGAGAGACCTCTGCGTCCCACTGGTAGAACGCCCTCTCTCGCCCCTCCACCAGCATACCCTGCCACCATCCCTAGGCCTTCCAGCAACCTCCTTCCCTCGTGAAATCGCACTGCTTTCAAGTGTGCGTGAACCAATTTTGACATGCCGTGCAGCAAACCTTCAACGCAAGCAACCTACCTTGCGATCAATCATACTCCCTCCTTGTCACCGATCATGCAACCTTACATGTGATCATGCGACCCACCTTGCGACCGATCGTGCGACCCACCTTGCGACCAATCATGCGACCGCCAGCGGAGTGTGCGAAGTAGACGTTGTAGAAATGGCAGATGAAGGCGGGCGTATCGGAGCGCGCCAGCTCAGCAAGGTACTTGGCGTACGAGGACCCCGCCTCGTCGGGCGGCGGGATCTTAAAGCCCTGCGCCTCGAACCACGCGAGGTCCTTCGCCAATGCGTCGCTGCGCTCCAGCCCTGTGTTGAGAAACTTCCGATCTGGGGGAAGAGGAGCGGGGAGCGGGGGGAAGCGGGGAGGGGGAAGTGGGGAGGGGGAAGGGGGGAAGGGAAGAGGGGGAAGTGGGGACGGGAGAGGGGGGAAGGGGGAGGGGGAGAGAAGGAGGAGGATGTCAGGAGGGGAGGGGCAGGGAGGTCTTGGCGGTAAGGTAAGGCACTTGGCGTACGAGGAACCCGCCTCGTCGGGCTGCGGAATCTTAAATCCCTGCCTCAAACCACGCGAGGTCCTTCGCCAATGCGTGGCCGCGCTCCAACCCCGTGTTGAGGAACTTGCGGCATGGGGAGGAGCGAGGGGGGACGAAGGGCGAGAGGCAGGGGGGAGGCGGGGATTTTGATGCGCGTCAAAAGCCAACGCCTCGCCGCGCTCCAGCCCCGTGTTGAGGAACTTGCGGTCTGACCGGGGGAGGGGGGGGTGGAGGAGTAAGCGGCAAGGGGCGAGCGGCGAGGGGGGAAGGGGAGGTGAGTGGTGGAAGGGAAGGCCCAGAAAAGGGACAAGGCAGAAAGGATTGAATTGCGACGGGATGCACAGGTGAGCAACAACTCCATGAGTCGATCGGGAACAACCTGCTGATAGCCGAATAGCACGGTCGTCCATCCGGATCAAGAGCGACCGCTGATTCTAACCGCGCGGAAAACGGACCCAAACCTCGTGAATGTAACGAGGTCATGGCGACCGCTGTCTCGAGCGAGCTATCGCGGATTCTAACCACTTACAGACGGGCAAGTCGCTATCGCGGACGACGGACTCCATGGCGTCGAAGACGGCCTTGCTGTCCACGAGGAACTGCACGAGCCCCTCCTTTGTGGGCTCCCACTTGGCCAGCGGCCGCTCCTTGGTCTCCTCCTCGCCCTCCTTCGCCTGATCTCTGCCATCGCGCGAGTGGGTGGAGAGGGGAAGACGCGTGTTAGGTTGGTTGGCGTGGCCACAGGTGCGGCGGGAAGTCGGAAGCACACGACGGGGTACGTGGGGGCTTACTGACTGCGACTACGCAGCTAGTGTGAGTGTAGCAAACGAAACGCTAATCAGCCGTGCGCGGTGCCCCCAGTAGCCTAAGTGGCTTGCAGTCTAAATCAACGTGCGCTAATCAACCGTGCGACCTACTTGGTGTGGAGCTTCATGGCGCGGATGCGCATCTCCTCGATGAACCCTTTCTTCTCGCCCGGCCGAAACTTCTTCGCCTCCGAAGACGGCGTCTCCGGCGTCGGCACCGCCTCCACCGCCGCGCGCATCGATCCTTCTCGCACTGCGGTTGATCGCGCGAGTGCTGTGCTTCTGAAGCGAACGCGCAGAAGCAGCGGCTGGGCTGCTTCACCCGCGATGCTTGATTGCGCGCTCGATAGCCGCGCGCAGCTGGGCGGGTGAAGCGAGGCGGATGTCAACATGGCAGCGGCTGACATCGTGGCTCAGACGATGCTAGATACGCGAGCAGACGATTCTAAGAGACGCTAGAATGCGATGCGACCCGCTAGCGAGAAATCAGCGCGTATGGTAAGGAGCACGGATCGCTGGGTTGAAAAACTATGGGCTGGGGAGATGGTAGTTGAAGTGACCTGTGTATGCAACGCAAACGCGATTGGTGAAGGTGCTCGCGGCTGCTGAAACTAAGACGTCGGATCGGTTCAGTTGGGTTTGGTAGGCTGAAACTGGGTTGTATCCACTACACCAAAAATCTGTTTCTGGTGGCGGTACAGCGAGTGCTCTCGCTATAGGAACGGCATCCGTTCCATACAGCCCCTCGGGATTTGTCCCTTGGGATTGTACGCGGGACGGAGTGGAACAACAATGGGCGAGGGCCTTCCTTGCCTCGAGGGCATCGAATCCTGTTGAAAACCCTGCCAAGGCTCGCAGCGTGTGGGTTCTGCCCTTTTTCGGACACGTGGCGCTCACTAACTGCTCCTCGAGGAGGCGTCAGCGAACGAATTTGTGCTACTATTGTAGGCCACGTACTCCAGAGAAGAAGCCTCCAATTCTTGGAAAAGGCGAACTACACCCTGATTCTCGCCATAGTGGATTCCGGTTTAGTCAAGACATGAGAGGAAACCACGGTGAAAGGTGGTTAGATGCAAGCTAGAAAAAAAAAACAAGAGGAGACAAAGTCATCCTAGGGTTGCGAAGCTTTCTTTGTAAGTACATTCGTATATTTATACAACATGTAGTGATTGGTGTGGAAGTTAATGGCATTCCTTTTACCTGGTCAAGATTTGAAAAACAGTCAAAAGGAATCGATTTGGTGACCACTCGATTACTTATGGAGTTCCAGTCGGCTGGGCTACGAATGCTGTTACCCTCTGACGTGGAAAAGTATAGAGACAATTAAAATACGACAAAGTTGGCACAACCTAGGGTTTGACATCTCCTTTTCTTCTCTTTCCTCTCGCCAGTGAGTCTCTGTTCCCCACCCACGCCCGCCAGTCACGCTCACCTACCTACCAGTGGTGAGTATATCTCCAAGCTGCAAGTAGAACTAAGGTAGATGTTATATTCTGGACTAAACTTAGCATCGACGACCTTCAATATAGCTAGTTCGTTTTGCTGTTATGTAGAATGTTTAAGTCTCACGCATTCTACCTTGGCAGCTAGATCGTTTTTAGTCCGACTCTATCTCTAGAAAGCATCTCATCATTTCATTTTCCAGTTCTATCCATGTTCACATTCCGTTCAATTCAAATGGTTTTCCTTCTTCCTATGTTTCTTTCCCCCCTTCAGCTCGCCTGCTCCATATGCGCCGTATGCTCCCTCATTCTCATCTCGCCAGTGGAGCTTTTCTTGACATACGCCTTTGAACCACGCTCCAGCTACCTACCACTAAGGTGAGAACCTAGTAAGTAGAACTAAGTTGATTTTGTAAGCTAGATCTAGTATCATTGACGAGAGTTGTTTATCCAAAGGTTATAAGCCCTTTGTAAGGACCAGCCTTTACTTGTAATTCCTACGCGAAACTAAGTTGAGCATAGCTAGCTTCTCTGAGATCTCATGATTGTGAAAGCTCACTTAGTCCTCTTGCAAAGGCAGCGTGCTTCATTCCAAAGCGTGCTTCATTCCAAATGGGTAGTACATCGTTCTCGTCCATAATAATGATACACAATGGGGTGGGTGGTGGGAAAATAGAGCTACAATTAGAAATGAAGAACGTGGGTGAGGCGAATAGCCTCGCGTCCCTCTTTTGTAGACGAAAAGAGGGGTGAGTAGCGTCGCACCGCTTCCTTTGCTGCACTGGCCACGTCCTCGCTTTCACAACACGAAATTTTAGAAAGTACACTTTCAAAAATTATAATATTGTGAAAGCTCACTTAGTCCTCATGCAAAGGCAGCGTGCTTCATTCCAAATGAGGCTTCTGAGGCATGTGTGTTCTTGGCCGGCGGTGTCTCTCTATTGACTGCTGGTGCCTGGTGGGTGATGGGGTTGCGGATGTATCCTGCAGCTGGGTGGATAGGTTGATGAGTTGGTCTTGGGCAATTGTGACGTAAAGTTCCTTTGCGCCATCGCTTCGCCATCGGCCCACGCGTTTGAAGAGCCGACCAGGAACGCCGAGGCTGGCTGCTGCGGTTGCAGCACCCTTCCTGAAGGAGTGGGTTCCGATGTGCGTGGCATCCAGTCCCGCCTTGCTGCAGGCCTCGAGGCACCAATTTCTGATGGTTGGATAAGAGGGTGACTTGTCGTGCGGCGTCGCTTGCGCCCCTTTGGTAAACACTCGTATCAACGGCACGTGAGGCATCTTAGCGAGCCCTGCGATTCGAATGAACTACCTTGTGCATTTGACTGCACAGTAGGGCCCTGTGGACGCCGCCACCGGGATCCAGGTGCCCCTTCCTTCTTGGTCAGTCTTGGAGTATGGGATGAGGAGCCACATCGCCTCTTCCTCGAACTGGATGTCGTTCCATTGTAGGGAGATGAGATCGGAGTAGCGCAAGAATGCTGCGAACATGAGCAGAGGAATCAAACCCTTTTGATATTCCGCTGGGACTGCTGATTCAAGGAAAGGTCGTGCCATGTCGTGCACCTGGTGGAGTGACACTGGCTCCTTGGTCCTTGTGGGCCGAGGGCCATGTCGTCTAGCGAACTCTTTCACTTGCAGGGTAAGGGGGCCGCTAGTGGGGGAGGTTTCGCCCGTCATCCGATGGGCGAACGCCACCGCAGAACACGTGAGGTTCATTGCTGAGATTGTTGCCTTGTTGTTCAGCTCGTGGATGAGGTAGAGTGCTAACGCCAAGTCTGTCGTTGGCAGGAACGTGTGCTTGACTTGAACACAGAAGTTTCTGAATTTCTGCCAGTATGGCTGGTACGTCTCGATCGTAGACGGTGCACGGACGTTATGGATGACTCTCAGCAACTGTTGTTTGAGCTTGGGCAATAGTCCTGAACAGTGATACACGGGGTCACGGTTAAGTATGATATATATTTTTTTATGTATAATTTACATGCAAGGCAATTATTGGGCTATGTGGCATTCCGAGTCCAGAGAATGCTGTTGCATGCGAGCCTGGTTTGAGGCATTGACTTGCGTGGGCGAGTGGTAGGTGAGCCACCACCTCTGGGGCCCATATCTGCGGCGATGGCTGTAGTAGTGGCCACCATGCTGCTCCATGCCACTGGGGCACAATCAGCGTTATCTCGGTCTAGGTACGCTTGGCGTGACGAAGCGTCGCCGGGATTAGGTTGGGGGGTGGGAACGCGAAGCAAAGTTCGCCGTTCCAAGAGATCGAGAATGCGTCGATGGCGATGGCGTCTGGATGTGGTATCTTGGAGCAAAACCGTTCCAGTTTCTTATTGTGGACGTTTGCGAACAAGTCAATCGCATGGGGTCCCCATCGGCGTTCCAGGAGGCGAAACCAGGGAACATGCAAGGAGTAATCGTCGTGATCCTGGATCTTGGAGAGTTCGTCGGCATAGGCGTTGAGCTCCCTCGGAATCCATTCAATCGCCAGGCGGGAGCGATTTTTGAGTTGATGCAGGCGTAGCGGACACCTTGGAGGCACGTTTGGCTGACGCGAGGAGACGCCACGCGGCTGGCAAGTACGGGATGATCCCCTTGGTGATCGCCGATTTGGGCATCCGGTCGCAGTGGGCGACGAAACACCCTTCCCGTCCTGCATCTCCTCGACCGGTCCGCAACGAAGGTGGCGTCGACGACAAGGTCGACGGTGGTGCACGAGTCAGCGGCAGCGAAGGCACGAGGCAGAGAGGGGTGATCAAGGTTGACGGTGGTGTCGACGTAATCCAGGCGCGAGTGCAGCGGTCGACGGCGGTTGCAGGCAGCTCGCGTGCCGACGTCGATGTTCGACGTCGCTCTCCTCTACGAAGCGGTGGAGGGCTCTCGGCGACGATGCATGTGACTGCAGGCGGGATTGCACCAGCGTATGGCTACTTCAAATTCTCACCGTCGCACCGCTGCAAGGTCGACAGGACCTCATCACCTGGAGGGAGTCGATAGAGCCTCAGCTGGAGGTCGCCGGGCTGAAGGGCTTCGCCGACGGCACCGTGCCAATTCCGCCCGAGGAGGATGTCGAGCTGTGCGGGGAGTTTCGTTCTGCTCACCTGCTCACCTTCATGGTCATCTCGAGGTGCTGCTCGCCGGTGGTGCAGCTAGCGCTCAGGAGCTGTCGAGAGCGACTGGATGCTAGTCACCAGGCATGGCACTTCATCATGTCGACGTACCAGGCCAGGGACGACCTGTACATCGGACGGCTGGAGGAGAAGATGACTCACATTCGGATGGGCGAGCAGGAGTCGGCGACGGATTACTGCAACCGTGCTCGACGGATCCTAGCTGAGATGAGGATGGCGGGCGCCGAATACTCGACGGCGTCCTACATCACACACGTCCTCAAGGGCCTGCCGCGCAGCTACAACCTCATGAAGAGGTTTACGATGGTGCCCAGCACACGTGAGTCCCTCGACAAGGACTCCCTCACCAGCTACATCCTCCAGGATGAGGCGATGCAAGAGGCAGAACAGCCCACGGAGTTCCTTCCGTAGGCGAGTTATGCTGCACCAACGAAGCCGAATCGTCAGCAGGAGCAGCGCGGGAAGCCAGGCGGAGGTGGTAGTGGAGGTGGGCGGTCGACGAATGACGTCGACGAGAAGCGGTCGACGCGGGACAAGGGTCGACGAGGTGGTGGTCGACGGCGGGAGTGCTGGATCTGCGGCGACCCCGACCATCTCTCCTTCGAGTGCCCCGACCGCGATGACAGCGACGAGGACGACAACAAGGGAGGCCGTGGTCGATCGGCCAGTCATCGCCCCCGTCGAGATGAGAAGCCGCGCAAGGAGAAGCAAGCGTCGAAGAACACGTCGTCGACGAAGGACGTCGACAGCTCCAGCGGCAAGAGCCGAGGCGACGGGGAGGAGTCGTGCTCGATGGTCGACGTGGTGGAGCCGACGGTCTCGCTGGCGCCGGAGGCTGGCGAGGACTTCCAGGCGGTGGCAGCAGCTGTGCAGGCCAACCCGATGGCGATGCTGCTCGACAGCGGGTGCTCCCACCACCTGATGGGGGCAAAGTTCGTCTTTGTCGACTTGGGGCCGAGCGACGGGGTGAAGCACGTGCGTGGGTTCAACGGGGCATTGCAGCCTGTCAAGGGTCCCGGAACCGTCGCTCTGCAAGGGGAGGCCGGGAAGCGGGTCCTCATCCCCGACGTGCTCTACGTTCCGGGAGTACAGACGAACCTGCTGTCAGCTGGCCAGCTAAAGGAGAATGGCGTGCAGCTGCAGGGCGACGGCGACGAGATGTTGCTCGTCGCTGCAAGCGGGGAGGTGCTCGGTCGAGCACGCTACACCGGGCGAGTCCTCTGCACCAACCTTCGCCCCTGCCCGACGCAGTCACCGTCGACCGAGGTGGTGGCTCTGCGGACGATCGTCTCGGCGACGAAGACGTCCCCCGATAGGATGCACGCGCCGCTCGCACACGTCAGCGTCGACACGATCAAGAGAGCTCGGCGAAGCGTGATGTTGCTACTGGGCTCGACATCACGTCGTCGACCGGAGCAGACCCGCCGTGTGTCTCGTGTGTGGGAGGAAAGCTGGCGCGGCACACCTTCCCCGACAATGGCTCGGACGCCGAGGAGGCACTGGCTGTCGTGCACATTGACTTGTGCGGGCCATTTCGGGTGGCTGCCAAGGATGGCAGCCTGTACTTCCTGCTGCTGAAGGATCGCCATATTCGGTTTGTATGGGCAATGCCGGTCGCTAAGAGGAGCGACGTGCTGCGGGAGTTCGAGAAGTGGCTGGTGCTGGTGGAACGACAGACGCAGAAGTCGGTGCTGTCGCTTCGCTTCGATCGAGGAGGGGAGTTCCTTGGGAAGGCGTTCACCGCCTTCGTCGACGGGAAGGGCATCGTCCACGACCTGACGTGCCCCTATACTCCGCAGCAGAACGGCATGGCTGAGCGGGAGATGCGCACGGTCGTCGAGTCCGTGCGGACGATGCTGCTGCACATGGGCGTGCAGCACCACTGGTGGCACCTTGCTCTACGACAGGCTGTCTGGGTGCGCAACTGCTTGGAGCGGTCGACGACGCCGCCGGGGACGGCTCCGTACTAGCTGCTGACAGGGAAGAAGCCCGACCTTACGGTGGCGCGGGTGTGGGGCTGCATGGTGCAGTTCATGGTTCCAGAGCAGCAGCGCAGTGGGAAGCTGGCGCAAGAAAGCAAGGGCCGAGAGGTGCTCGACCTGACCAACAACAAGGTAATCACGTCGGTCGAGGTGATCTTCTACGAGACGCTGTCGCTTGAGGTGTGGAAGGCGAAGTATGGGCCGGCGTCGGAGCGGACGCAGGCGCACCCGCCGACGGACATCTCGACGGCGACAATTCCGTTGCTCGCCAAAGACGATGAGCCTGCTGATGAGGATGTTGTGGAGGTTCTTCCCCCTCCCCCTTTCTTTTGCTCCTCTGTTCCCCATCGCAGATCGGCCTAGGTCGGCACCTGTGTCGACCACCGACGATGAGGGGAGCCTTGAGGCGTCGCCTGTGGCGCTGGCCCATGGCATCGCCGGCGGTCGACAAGGCGCCAAGCTCGTCGACCAGGATGGGAAGCCGTCGACGACAGGGGAGCAGCAGACAAGGGAGCCGGTCGAACAGGTTGCAACAGCAGCGGTGCAGCCAACAGTGGAGCAGCAGCCGGGGAGGTCGACAGGGGAGCTATCAAAGTCAGCAGCAGACGAGCAGCCGGTCGACGTGTCGAAGCAGCTTGTCGACGACGAGGACGTCGACGAGGAAGGGGAACAGTCGGTGGGTGAGGAGTCCACCGACAGCGACGTGGTGGAAGTGCCGATCACGAAGCCTGAGCTGCGATGCACAGGTCGAGCTCGACGGCCACCGGAGCGTCTGAGATTCCATGCCTGCCTACCGCCAGCTGCCTTCACCATGGTGTTCGACGAGGTCGACGACGACCTGTTGTACGACGATGTCGAGGAGGATGAAGACCTGCCGGAGCTCCACCCTGACGTGCATGCCGACCCCGAACACCGCTGGGACATCGCCACGATGACGGTGAAGGAGGCGCTGTCGAACTGGAAGGGCGAGGCGGTGAAGGCCGCCATGGAAGAAGAGATCCGCAGCCTCATCGGTATGGGGACTTGGGAGCTGGTCGAACGCCCACGCGGGGTGAACATCATGAAGAACCGGTGGGTGCTGACGACCAAGTACCGCATCGACGACACCGTTGAGCGCGAGAAGGCGAGGCTGGTCGTGAAGGGCTTTACGCAGGTGTACGATGCCGACTACGACGAGACGTACTCGCCGTTGAGCAGCTACGTCACGCTGAGGATCTTCCTCAGCATCGTCTCCATCCTCGACCTCAACCTGATGCAGCTCGACATGAAGAACGCTTTCTTGCAGAGCAAGCTCGACAGGGTGCTCTACATGTACCAGCCAGACTACTTCGACGACGGGACCGGCCGGGTGTGTAAGCTGCTAAAGAGCATCTACGGGCTGAAGCAGACGCCGCTGCTGTGGAACAGGGCTCTCGACAGTGTGCTGCTGGGCGCTGGCTGGAAGAAGAGCCAGGTCGACGAGGCGCTCTACTTCAAGGCCCGCGATGACGGAGTGACCTGCTGGGTGCTGGTCTACATCGACGACCTGCTCTTCGCCAGCAGCAGCACTGGGATGCTGAAGGAGCTGCTGGAGGCCGCCTTCAAGCTGCGTGAGATCTCGCCGGTGGTGAAGTACCTTGGGCTGGAGATCGTGCGCGACAGGCTGGCCAGGAAGCTGTGGCTGCACCAGCAGGGCTACGCCGACAAGCTGCGCAGGCGCTTCATCGACGAGGAGCAGGGCGGTCGAGTCCCGAAGACGCCGGTCTCGGTCGACGCCTACGCTCAGCTGACGTTCGACGACGAGGAGGCTCAGGAGCGAGAGGAGGAGGAGTACCGGCAGAAGGTCGGCTTGCTGCAGTTCGCGGCGAAGACAACGAGGCCGGACATCGCATTCGCTTGCAGCAAGCTGAGGAGCGGCCTCACGGTGAGGAGCGACCAGCATTGGCGCGAGGTTGACCGCTGCCTCGCCTACCTCGCCGACATTCGCGACACCGCCCTGGAGTTCGGCGGTGGACCAGAGTCGTTGGAGCTGATCGGTTACGTCGATGCCGACGACGCGGGCGACAAGCAGAGCCGGACAAGCACGGGAGGCTACGTGTTCGTCTACGGAGGGGCCGCCTGTCAAATTATATATATGTTTAGGCTGTAGTGGGGTAGCCAATATGGGGTACAACCCCTTCTAGGGTTTCATATTTGTACCCAAATCTTTCATAGTTCATCCATTCTTGCCTAGTATTCTGACATGGTATTAGAGCAGGAGGACCCTAGGACCTAACTCTGTGCGCCCACCTAACTCTGACGCGCGATGCTGCTGCCCGCCTAGCTATTCGCAACCACTTGCCGCTAGCGGAACTCAAGCATTTTGGCGAGCACAAAACTGCTAAGGCCCTGTACGACGCTGTAGTTGCTCGCTACTCCTCCCCTGGCACTGCTGCGCTCAGCCGCCTCATGCTACCGTACCTGTTCCCCGAGCTGTCGAGCTTTGCCACCGTAGCCGACCTCATCACTCACCTTCGCTCTCGTGACGCTCGTGTCCGTGCCGCACTCCGCAAGGAGTTTGTTGCCCAGCACCCCCCTCCGATGTACTGGACGCTCCACTGTATAGTGACCCGCCTCCCTGACACCCTTCGCTCAGTCAGGGATCACTTCCTTGCGCGCTGTCCCTCCGACCTCACCATAGACCTCCTAGAGGAGCACCTCTTAGCCGCTGAGAGCAGCATTGTTAGTGTGGCTGCTGCTCGTGGCGCTCCTCGCACCCCCATCTTTGAGGGGTGCGCTTCTTCCCCTCTTGCCCCCTCCTACGCCACTGCTGCCGCTGTAGACTTCCTCGGAGCCGACTCGGTTGGTGCTGCCTCCACTTCTACTGGGCGGCGCCGCACCGGCAAGGGCAAGGGGGGCAAGGGCGGTGGTGGCGGTGGCGGCGGAGGAGGAGGTGGAGGAGGTGGGGGTGGCGGTGGGAGTGGAGGCAGTGGCGGCGGGAGTGCTGGTGGGAGTGGTAGCGGCGGTGGTGGAGGTGGTGGTGGTGGCGGCGGTGGGGGTGGCGGTGGTGGCGGTAGCGGCGGTGGTGGCGGTAGCGGCGGTGGTGGAGGTAGCGGAGGCGGTGGCGGTCGTGGTGGAGGCGCTGGTCAGAGACAGCAGCAGCAGCGGTCCCTTATGCCTCAACAGCTTCGTGAGTGGTTGGCTCAGAGGGGTACGTCTGGGGGTACTCGCTGTCCGTATGTCATTCGCACCGGTGAGCGTGCTGGTCAGACATGCGGCAAGTACCACCCCCAGCAGCGTTGCTTCTCCGGCCTTGACGACGCCTGGCGTGAGGAGATGGGTGCAGAGGTTGAGACCCCTCGCTGGATTGATATGCTTAAGAAGGGTGTAGACATCTTTGCTCTTGACTATGATGCTATTCTTGCTGCCATGTATGCATTGTCTGTTAGTGCTGAGGGTGACTGCTACCTGTGTCTGCCGCCTGATCCAAGTATAGAGCCAGCAGCTCTTGGTGCTTGCGAGTCTGAGCTCTCAGGTACCGCGTCTGCTGCCTTAGGTGCGGGTGAGTCTGCGCTGTCAGGTACTGCGCCTTCTACCGCCCTGCACACCTTCACTCTTGACTCAGGTGCTTCCAGGTGTTTCTTCCGTGACAGCAGAGCCCTCACACCGCTCCCTGCACCAGTTGCAGTCTCCCTGGCTGACCCCTCGGGGGGTCCAGTCCTTGCACGGTCTACCACTGTGCTTCCTTGCCCAGCGGTCCCGTCTGGTTCGCTGTCAGGTCTCCACCTCCCCTCGTTCTCTACGAACTTGGTGAGCAACGCTGTCATTCAGGACCACTGGGTTGATACCTTCACCTCTGGCGGACAGCGTGTGGCGATCTGTACGTGCTCCAGGACTGGGCGACACCTGGCCACGTTCACGCGTGCGCCAGGGTCGAGCCTTTACACACTGACCACTGTGTCTCCCCAGGTAGCTGCTGTCGGTCAGGCGTCTGCGTCAGGTCAGCTGGACTCCCCCTGCTCGTGTCGCTCCCTGTCGCACCAGACTCTGGCACCACCGTCTGGGCCACCCCTCCCTGCCCCGTCTTCGTGACATGCACCGCCGCGTCCTTGTGTCTGGTCTTCCCCGGACCCTGCCACCCCTCCCTGCTTCGCCTGCCCCGGCCTGCCTTCCTTGCGTCGAGGGACGGCAGCGCGCCGCTCCTCACTCCTCCTCGTTTCCTCCGACAGAGGCTCCGCTGCAGACTCTCCACATGGACGTGTGGGGCCCCGCCCGTGTCAGCGGACGGGGTGGAGAGCGGTACTTCCTGCTGGTCGTTGACGACTACTCGCGCTACACCACGGTCTTCCCCTTGCGCACCAAGGGTGAGGTCACTGCTGTCATGATCCCTTGGATCCGAGCGGTTCGTCTACAGCTACGCAGGAGGTTTCAAACCGACCTCCCTGTTCTGCGTCTGCACTCAGACAGGGGCGGAGAGTTTGCCTCCGACCTCTTGTGCGGCTTCTGTCAGGAAGAGGGCATCACCCAGTCTTACACGCTTCCGGGCTCACCGCAACAAAATGGGGTTGCTGAGTGCCGCATTGGCCTGGTCATGGAGATCGCTCGTACCTCCTTGATCCATGCGGCGGCTCCCCATTTTCTGTGGTCGTTTGCGGTCAGGTACGCCGCACAGCAGCTCAACCTCTGGCCCCGTGTCTCCGTTCCGGAGACCTCGCCCACACTGCGGTGGACGGGGGAGGTTGGAGATGCGTCGGTGTTCCGGGTCTGGGGTGCCCGTGCTCTTGTTCGCGATACGTCCGCGGACAAGCTCTCCTCCCGCACCCTTCCCTGTGTCTTCCTCGGCTTTCCGACTGACGCGCCTGGCTGGCAGTTTTACCACCCCGCCTCGCGCACTGTCCTGTCTTCTCAGGACGTCACTTTTGATGAGTCAGTCCCTTTCTACCGCCTCTTTCCCTACCGCACTGCTCCTCTCCCTCCCCCGCCGCTCTTCCTCGCTCCAGGTCCCCCTCCGGTAGACCCCCTTCCTTCCCAGGGTCCTGCTCCTTCAGGTGTGTCTCAGGTAGACCCACCCCCCTTAGCTGAGCCTTTCGAGGTCACCAGCGTCTCAGGTCCTGCTGAGGGTGGTACTGCTCGAGGTGCTGCGTCTGGAGGTGCTGAGCCACGGCGTGAGGTTCTGGAGGGTGAGGTGCCTGAGGGTGCTGAGCCGGTGCGTGAGGTGCTGGAGGGTGCGGAGCCTGGGGGTGCTGAGCCGGTGCGTGAGGTGCTGGAGGGTGCGGAGCCTGGGGGTGCTGTGCCGGTGCGTGAGGTCCTGGAGGGTGCAGAGCCTGGGCGCGCTGAGACTGAGGGTGCTGGACCGGTTTCTCGCCGGCCCCTTACACCAGCGGAGCTGCGAGAGTGGTTTGCGGTTCGTCAGCGACTGAGGAGGCGTCCTAGAGTTGGCGGTACTGCAGTTGGTGCTGGAGACACTCGTGCTACCGCAGGCCCTGGAGGTGCTCGCACCGGAGGTACATGAGCTGCCGAGGCCGGTGGTTCTGGGGGTGGTGCTGCTGGTGCTGCTGGTGCTGGAGCTGCTGGAGGTGCTGCTGGAGCTACCGGTGGAGCTGGTGGTGCTGCTGGAGCTGCTGGAGGTGCTGCTGGAGCTGCTGGAGGTGCTGCTGGAGCTGCCGGTGGAGCTGGTGGAGCTGCTGGAGCTGCTGGTGGTGCTGCTGTTGGCTCTGGGGGTGCTGGAGCTGCTGGAGGTGCTACTGGAGCTGCTGGTGGTGCTGCTGTTGGCTCTGGGGGTGCTGAGCGGCCACGGCCGTACTTCGTTCCGCTCCTTGAGCAGGTTCTTGGTCTCCCGCCTTCTCCTGCTCCTCCCCCTTCCTTAGAGTGTCCACCGCCTGTCCTGTCGCCGTCACAGCTACAGCCTACCTCCCCACTGCCTGCTCCGTCTCCGTACGCTGGTCCGACAGGAGGTCTTGCTGAGCGTCGTGAGCCTGCGTCTCGTCCTGCATCGCCTGTTCGTGCTACTAGCGCTAGTCGTCGTAGTCCGCGTCCTCCTCCTGTCGCTGGCACGCATCGGATGACTCTGCGTCCTTCCACTGCTCTGCAGCGTGTCCCTCTGCCGTCGCCTCCTGAGTCCTCTCTTCCTGTCCTTGCTGACCCGTAGTTTGACTCCCTTCGTGCTGCTAGTCCCACTGTCACGCGTCTCCTGGCTACTGTTGTCACTGACCCTTCCTTTGAGTCTGCTGCTGCGTCTGCCTTAGTTGCTGAGCTTGTTGACTTTGCTGCTCGCTATCGTCTAGACTACGCTGCTAGTCTTGTTGCTGAGTCTGCGTCTGTCTGTCCTCCGTCCGTCGGGGGTGAGTGTGCCCTTGGCACGGACGTCCTTGAGGATAGGCAGGAGGAGTTCAAGTGTCTCGCTGCTGCTTCACCTCATCTCGTGTCCATGCTGCTTGCCCCTGAGGGAGACCCGGATGCACTTGACATCCCGACTCCGCGCTCTTACGCAGAGGCGGTTGAGGGTCCCTACTCCTCTCAGTGGCAGGTAGCCATGGATGCAGAGATGGCTTCCTGGAAGTCCACAGGCACCTACGTCGACGAGGTTCCCCCACCTGGGGCGAACATTGTTGATGGCATGTGGATCTTCAGGGTGAAGCGGCCGCCGGGTTCTCCGCCTGTCTTCAAGGCGCGTTACGTGGCTCATGGCTTCAGTCAGCGACAAGGAGTTGACTACATTCAGACCTTCTCTCCCACCCCGAAGATGACCACTCTTCGGGTACTACTGCACGTCGCTGCTCAGCGTGACTACGAGCTTCACTCTCTTGACTTCAGCACAGCCTTTCTACAGGGCAGCCTGCACGAGGAGATCTGGCTGCGCCGCCCACCTGGCTTCACTGGGTCGTTTCCCCCTGGTACCCAGTGGAGCCTCCGGCGGCCAGTCTACGGTCTCCGCCAGGCACCTTGTGAGTGGCACGACACACTGAGGACTACACTTGCGGCTCTTGGGTTTGCGCCTTCTACTGCCGACCCGTCGCTGTTTCTACGCACCGACACTTCTCTGCCGCCGTTCTACATCCTCGTGTACGTCGACGACTTGGTCTTTGCTACTGCTGACACTGAGGCACTGACTCTAGTGAAGTCGGAGCTGCAGAAGAGACACACGTGCACAGACCTGGGTGAGCCGCGCAGCTATCTTGGCTTGTAGATCACTCGGGACAGAGCACGCCGCACCATCACTCTGACCCAGTCACACATGGTGCAGCAGGTCCTTCAGCGCTTCGACTTCCAGTTCTCTTCGCCACTGTCCACTCCTCTGCCTACCGGTCACTCGCTCTCAGCTCTGCCTTCGGATGAGTCCGTAGAGCTGAGTGGCCCGTATCCAGAGCTTGTGGGCTGCCTCATGTACCTGATGACCTGCACTCGCCCTGACCTCGCTTACCCTCTTAGCATCCTGGCACGCTACGCTGCGCCCGGGAGACACCATCCAGAGCACTAGAAGGCAGCTAAGAGGGTGATGCGTTACTTGTGTAGTACGTCAGGCATGGGGCTCGTGCTTGGAGGACGGGGTCCAGTTGTCCTCACTGGTCACGCAGACGCTTCTTGGGTTGACGACTTGGCTACGCAGCGGTCGTCACAGGGTTACACCTTCAGCCTTGGCTCCGGTTCTGTTTCTTGGCGGTCTACCCGATTTTCTTCCGTTCTCAGATCTATGCAGGGGCCATGGCTGCACAGGAGCTGCGTTGGCTCACCTACCTGCTGACCGACTTGGGCGAGGTGCCTCGTTCTCCTCCAGTTCTGTACGTCGATAACAAGGCAATGCTTGCCTTGTGTCGCGAACAGAGATTGGAGCATAGAACGAAGCACATCGCTCTTCGCTACTTTCTTGCTAGGGAGCTGCAGCAGCGTGGTCAGCTTCGCCTTGCCTACGTGGCCTCTCAGGCCAACACTGCTGATGTGTTCACCAAGGCACTTCCGCCTCGTGACCATCAGCGCTTCTGTACTGCACTTGGCCTTGTTCCTGTGTCTTCTCAGTTACTTATTTCTTGACCTTGCGTGTACTGTGATCTATATTGTATACCTGCACTTGTTAGGTAGTGATCACTGTACTGTTGCTTTTGCATATATATACCTCTGCATGCGGACTGGCCTTGTGGCCCTTTGCTTGTGCTCAGATTGTGTGGTGACGTTGTGATCCACCTTGAGCTTGCTTTGCTTCTCTTGACTGGTCTTGTGACCCCTTGTTCTCCCCCACTTTGCCTATGGGGGTGTGTCAAATTATATATATGTTTAGGCTGTAGTGGGGTAGCCAATATGGGGTACAGCCCCTTCTAGGGTTTCATATTTGTACCCAACTCTTTCATAGTTCATCCATTCCTGCCTAGTATTCTGACACCGCCGTCTCCTGGTCGAGCTCGCGCATCAAGTGCGCGACACTGTCATCGGCAAGGAGGGGCGTCGACTTCGCTTCCTCCTTGCGAAATTCAAGCTGCTCGACGTTGGGAAGCCGACCATCCTCCGCGTCAACAACAAATCGGCAATCACGGTCGCTGAGGGCTTGGGGCTGACGGGCAACCTCAAGCACATGGAGTGACGCTACGCCTGGCTGCAGCACATGGTGAGGCGCGTTAAATTCGTGTTGAAATATATCCCGACCACCGAGCAGCCGGCCGACTTCCTGACGAAGGCGCTGCATTTTCCGGCTTTCAATCGGTGCTCTGTCGCCATCGGCCAAGTTCGTCTGGCCGACGTCGGCGACGGCGATGGCGACGATAAGGTGCAGCAGTAGGTGTCGTGCCCATCTGCACGGCTGGTGCGATGACGGCGTGCTGTGTGTGGGGTGCACGCCGAGGACAAGTTTTCTCCATGGAGTACTGCCGTGTGGGCTGGAGGCCCAAGCGTGAGTGCGGCAGGGGAGTGATAACAGGAATGGAGTGTTGGCCCCGCCCTCGCTTGGGCAACGCCGACGACTTGGTCGGATGTACGGGAGTAGCAGCCGACCGTCCAGAGTGGGAGAGCTGCTCGACAGGCATTGTCGAGCTGCAGGGGACCGCTGTGGTGCTCTTGTTGACCAGGGAGCTCGACAGCTCCAACTGACTGGTCTGGGCGACGGGTGGGCCGTCGACCAGGAGGGGCAGTTCGACCGGGAGGCCTCCGTCGACTTGCAGCTCGACCGGGAGGTCTCCGTCGACCTGCAGCTCGACCAGGGGGTCCCCATCGACCTGCAGCTAGACCGGGAGCAGTCCGTCGATCTGCAGCTCTAATGGGAGCAGTCTGTCGACCTGCAGTTCGACCGGGAGGTCGACGGAGCAGTCCGTCGAGCTGACAAGTGAGTAGCGGTCGACGAGGGGAGCTCGGAAGGGGTCCGTCGACCAGGGGGTGGCTCGACTGGAGTTGTGGTCGACCAGAGGCACCTGGTGGTCGACCAGAGGGACCTGGTGGTCGACCAGAAGCAGTGGTGGTCGACTCGAAGCACCTGGTGGTCGACCGGGTCGACCGGGTAACCTGCTCGACGAGTTCTGCGGAGGCACGCGAACGTCGTCGAGGGTGCGATGGCGCAGTCGACTGTGGGCTGGTATCTTGGAGTCGATGTGGCTCGTCAGACGCAGACAACAGCCGACGGATGCCCAACGAGGCAAGTCGGGCCAATCGTCTGCGCGCACCTGCGAGCGTGCGCACTGCTGTGTTCTACGGGGCAACGCTGAACAGCCGCCTTGCTGCAGCGTTGGCACGCCGTCGACCTGCTCTGTTGGCAGGTCGCCCTTCTGCAGTGCTGGCGCGGCTCCTCTACGCAACGCTAGCAGGCGGTCGGCCGAGCTGTGCTGGCGGTCGACCAGACTAGCTGCAGGATTGCTAGGAGCCTGATGTAGTCATTGATGCCATTGCTTGTTCAATCATTCTGTAATTTCAACTTTGCTAGTGGAGACTCTTGCCGATTTCTCTCGTGAATGTGCAAGCACTAAGGAACCAAGCAAAGCTACGATCACTCCAAGTAGTTCGTGCCAACCCCCGTAGTCTAGCTCACTACCGTTGTAGAGTGACTCTCCGCAGTGCGCTCCCCAAGGGATGGTTCGGTCTACATGTATGCCAGTTAGAGATGCTTACGGTTCTTGTGTTAGGCTCATTAATATAACAAATACAATTGTGGAATCTGTGCACTGGTACTCGAGTCCGAGTCAAAACAGTGGCTGATGGATTCAAGGCAAGAACGAGCTAGCTTTGAATCTATGGAAACAATCTCTGTGGACACCATAAACATGCATAAACACATCCTACTATGTGATGAATGTGATGCAATTATCCATGCCAGCACTAGGAGGACTCGGTAATTTGCCAAATACCATAGCGCGCCTTCATAATCTTGTCTTGGTGCATTGGAGAAGGAGCAACAGCAGGTGCAACAAGTCCAAAGCCCCCACAGCTGCAGGAGCAAGTACTGTGCTCTGCTCCTCACATTCCTGACTCTTCAGACCTCAAATCCTATTACTGGAGAAGTTGAGTTTCAGCAGCCTCAACACTTGCACGACTTCACGCCTCAACTGCTGGCCTTGGTGCCTGCTGTGTGCGTTGGAGCAGCAGCAGCCACGGCAACAAGCACCAGAGCCCCCACAGCAGCAGCTAGGGACGTACCCCACAGCACCAGGGGCGTTTGGGCAGCACACCCCTGTGTGTGATTGGCTGCAGCTGCCGGTGATGGCCCGTTAGAGAGAGGAGAGAGTAGATAGGTTGCTGTGAAAGGCGGCTTAAGGTGGTTGCAGGTCCCATGGGAGGGAAGCAAGGGGAAGGAGCGAGTGAGAGGCGGAACGGAGGAGGGAGAGAGGGGAGAGTGGCGGGGAGCGAGCTGGCAACACAGGCTGATGGGGGAAGGGAGGAGGTGGTGGATGAGGATTAACGGTAGCAGAGGCAGTGAGGGGTTGAGAAGGAGGAATGCGGTAAGAAACCATTGGAAAAACAATCTGAGCAGGATAAGTTTGACAGCTTCGGACAAAAAGGCATGGTAACTGGAAGGGAGAGTGGTAACAGGTTGTGTGGACGGCGGTCCAGATACAAGGGTTGCAGTGGGCAACAAGACAGGCTGCATGAAGGGATAAGTTGACGGGGACGATAGAAATATTACATGAGAATAGGAAATGGTGACAGAATATAGAATGGTTACTGGGTAACGGGAGTGCAGAGGCAGTCTGAACTCCACTGAGAAAGCGACTTGGTCCTCCTCCTCACACACGCCCGCTCCCTCCCCCTTCCTCTCCCCCTCACGCACGCCTACTTCCTCCCCCTTCCTCTCCCTCTTCCTCTCCCCCTTCCCCTCCCCCTCCCCCAATGCCACGTCCCTTTCCATGAGTGCCACCGATGCTTCACACCGCGGCGCCGGCTACTCCAGCTCCACCAGACCTACCACCCAGGATCGGTCGCCCGCTGGCTTGGAGGGGAGGGAAGGGAGGAAGGGGAGCAACAGGGGCAGGAGGGGAGTGGCGGAAGAGTTGTGAGGGAGGGCGGGAGGAAGAGAGGGAGGGAGGGAGGGAGGCAGGGAGGGAGGGAGGGAGGGAGGGAGGGAGGGAGGGAGGGAGGGAGGGAGGGAGGGAGGGAGGGAGGGAGTGAGGGAGTGAGGGAGGGAGGGAGGGAGGGAGGGAGGGAGAGCAGGAGACTGTCCCTGGTGGTGACTATCCCTCTGCGCTCTACCCTTTTGCTGCACACTCTTCCCCCCTTCATTGCGCCTGTCCCTTGAAAAGACTCTCTTCCCCACTGTGCTCTTCCCCTTCCTCAATGCTCCCTTACCCCCACACTTCACTGCGCACTCTTCCCCCCCTCACTGCACACTCCCCCCCCTTCATAGCGCATTCCCCCCACTTCTCCTCTCCCCCCTCCCCACCTCACACGCCACAGAACGCCCCAGCTTCATTTGGTCTCAGAATCCCTCCACCTCTCAAATGGCCTCACTGCGTTCTGCACACCGCGCATTTCCCCTCCCTCTGCTCCCCCCCTTCTCTCCTCCTCTTTACATTACAATCTCACGCGCCCTGGTCAGACGGATCAAACGGTTCGGCGTACAGCCCACGTGGCACAGGCTACTCCAATCGTATCGTGACACGTGTCCTCCCAGCCTCCCCACTGCTTTCCATGCGTTCAACAGCAGCAGTGCAGCTTCTGAGTTCTGGAACCGCTCTGCACCCATCTGTCGGCTGCTCCTTCTCTCCGCCGTCGGTTCTCCCTCCTTCCGTCTCTCCCTCATTCCCATTGACACAGCGCCTCGGGGATCCCCGTTCCAGTAAACAGGCGCTTCGATGCACGCCACGTGTGCACCGCCTGGATGACGTGGACGGAAAACGTCGGCGCGGCATGCCACGTGGAACGACGTGCGCAGCACGCGGTGCGCCCAGAGCCCCTCGAGGCTCCGCGCGGCGACCCGCGCTGCGCAAGGCACGGAGGGGAGGCGGATGGGATGTGGGAGCACGAGGGGGAGGAGGGGGAGGAGAACGAGAAGGAGCGGGAATCGCGGAACGACTCCTCGGACGGTGAAATATCAAGAAATGGCGTCACGAAGCGGTAATCAGTAACTCGGATCACACGCGATGCGAATTTGGTTAAGCCTGTTGTGGGTCATACACCGTGCAAAACAGTTTTATGAAAACACGAAGCCGCCGAATATATCCCAACAGGGTATCGCTTCTCCTCCGGTGGTGATACACCGAAGGTGGATCCTGACGCAAGCGTGTATCGTTTTGTAAGGACGGCTGCAGGAGGTTCCGGATTCTCGAGGGTGGATATCAAGGAGTTGATGTCCATCCACATAGAGGTTTTGAGCAATCCCAGGCGTCTAACCATAAATTCCCTTGCTGCATTTGATGGGTACGAGAAGTTGCAACTCGCCGATACCAATTTTAGGGTTAATCTTGCGAAGGAGGGGGATTTGGAGCTGGTAATCATGTGGCGTCGTTCTGCACTGAACTGCGTGGCAAGCCTATACGAGAATGTGGCGAACGCGGACGGCTTCGTTGTGAAACCACCGCCACCCAACAGAGACCCTGAAGCTAAGCGCATATACAAGGGTCCTGAGACGGGGAGTTGGTGGCGAGAAGTCCTAGCCGAATTGCCACAAGGGGCGTCAGTAGCTGCAGTGTGTCGCTTCTCTCCCGCCAAGTGCGTGTGTGCCGCAGTGCTGCGATGCGGCACGAATGTTGCCTACATGCTACAAGCTTACTAAGCCCAGGCGAGATATGATACTACATCTTTCATAGCTATTCTTGATCTGCACATCCATGGCTGCCCAAAATGAACTCGGGACTTTCCAGTGCAGTATTCCATTTTGAAATGGTTCTACGCGTTTGCGTGTTTTTGTAAGCGGTAATTTGATGAGTTTAGTTACTGCAGTCGTCGAATTTGGTTAAGCCTGTTGTGGGTCATACACCGTGCAAAACCGTTAGTTTTTTTTCTGCCCGGGGCAGCAGGTCGTCAGGTCGTCACAGGTCGTCAGGCCTGACGACTCGTTTTCGCTGAGAGATACCGTACTGAAAAACCCCTGAATTTAAATGTTCCAGTCGGAGGGTTACCACAGGGTCAATTTTGAGCCACACAGACTCTAGTGCTTCGCCGATTTCGTTCCAGCTAGCACGAATCGCGACATCTCATGTTATTCCAAGCAATTTATATATATACCCTAGCGTCTGCCTCGTTGGTGAAACCTGCTGCTGTCGCATCTAACCTTCTCCGTTTCCTCTTCCTTCTAGACTCGTTCTCGTCGCACAATGTGTCGCACATTTAAACGCCATGTTAGTTAAAAACCGCCGCGCTATACGATCTAGGGGCGCGTGGCGTGTCGCCCGGTGTCTCTCGGGGGCATGGGCAGGAGGGGAAGAGGAGGGGAGTAGTAGTAAGGGGGGAAGAAAAGGGGGAACGGGGAAGGATAGGGCGGCGGGGAGGGGGAAGGGAGCGTTGTCAGCAGCATAGAGCGAGCGGCTGGTCAAAACTCATCATGACCGGCGGCTCTTCGAATCCGAGATGTCAATAGTTTGTTTGGTTCTTCTCTCACTGTGCTGTATTGTGTGAGCATAGGCGAGTAGTGGACGTATGAGAACTCGCCACGTGTCCAGTGAGCTCCATGACGATTAATTCGCCCCAGTCGTCCCAAACTCCCCGTTCCAGGTCTTGGCGCTGCATCCCCCCTCGCTGCACCGCCCCTCGCTGCACTGCATTACGCCATTCTTCCTCGTTTGTTTGACCTCCTGATCTCTGTCAACTTTCAATTCCTCGCCGTTTCACCATGCCTTGCCATGCCGCCATTCTTTGCGTCTCCTATTCTGCACACCCCTTCCCATCCCTAGTCTCTCTACTCATCATTGACCTGCCTGCTACCACGTCCCTCTGAGACCAGGATCAACTTCCAGAGATTCGAATGGACGGCTCAGATCTTCTCGTGGACCCAGAGAAGGCCCTAACGGATGGCTTTTTGGCGGTCCACAATGCAGCACTTGAGGAGAGTGAGAGGGAGGCAGGTGGGAGGGTGTGGGAAGAGGAGAGTGTGTGAGTGGGGGGCAGGTGGGAGGGTGTGGGGAGAGGAGAGTGAGTGGGGTTGGGGTGGGATGTACGAGAGGAGGGTGGGATGCAACCATATCTACGACTATTTCCTCTATTCCACCTGCTCCTACCCCTTATAGCCTTCCTTTACCGCATTATAAGCAACAGGCACTACAGTAGTTATATTGTATCTGTACAAATTGTTCCTCTTACATACATGCCTCACTCCGTTTCATACCTCTGCCTTGTTCGATCGCAGCATTAGAGGCACCACAGCGGTGGTAGCTCACCTCTACAAGCTGTTTCTCTTATATGCCTCTCTCTTTTCATTTCATACTCCTTACAGCCTCGGTCAATTGCAGCATAAGTGGCACCGCAGCAGTGCTAGCTCACCTTTACAAGCAGCGGCTGGCTTTGGCGTGGGTGGAGGACTCGAGGGCTGTGCTGGCACGGAGACGAGAGGGCGGAGGTGAGAAAGTGTGCGTCAGAGACGGAGAGCACGGGTGAACTGGAAACAACATGGGAGATTATGAGAGGCCGTTTAGTAGTGGCTTGCTGGTTGTGGCGTGGATTTGGGACTCACGGGCTGTGCCTAGAGATGAGAGAGCGGAGGTGAGCAGAGGGTAGATTTCGAGAGATTGAATGTGAGAGACGGAGAGGGATGGGTGAAGAGAGGGGAACGAGAGTGAAAGGTGGGTGGCTCTATAAGCAGCGGCTAGCTGGCTGTGGCGTGGGTGGGAGACTCGTGAGCTGTGCTGGTACGAAGACGAAAGAGGTGAGTGGAGTGGGGGGCAGAGGAGGTGAGGAAGAGAGGAAGCGGGTGAGAGGAGAAGTGTATGTGGGCGTGGGTGGGAGACTAGTGGGTTGTGCTGACTCGGAGACGAGAGGGAGGACATGTGCAAAAGGGAGAGATTGCATTACAGAATGTAAGACGCAAGAGGAAACATGAAAGAAGAGAGAGTGGGTGGGGGACTCGAGGGATGTGCTGGCAAGAGGAAGAGAGGGAAGAGGTGAGTGGAGGGCGGAATGACCTCTCCATTCCCTCTCCCCTGCCCGCACCCACCCTTCCCGTTCTTCCATGCCATGACCTGGTGGCAGTGCGGCTGCCTGCCGTGGACCACAATCCATCACACCAAATCAAACCCCCTTCCTTCTCTCCCTTATGACCCTCTCCATTCTTCCTCCCCTGCCACATATTAGGATGACCCAACGGCAGTGAGGCTGTCTGCAGGCCACAAGCTCTCAAGCTTCCCTCCCTTCCCTTCTCTTTCCCCCTCTCCGTTCCCTCTCCTTCGTTTCCACCCGTTTCTTCCTCCCCTGTCACAAAGCGGGATGACCTGACGGCGGCACGCCTGTCAGCAAACCACAAGCTCTCTCTGTCCCGAGCCCCCCTCCCTTCCCCTCCCCTTTTCCCGTCCACGTTCCCCCCCCCCTTCCCCTGCCTCAGATCGAGATGTCCTGGCGGCGGTGCGGCTATCAGCGGACCACAAGCCAAACATCGAGGAAGAGAGGGCGAAGATAGAGGCCAGTGAAGGCAGCGTGCAGCAGTGAGTGATCTGAATGGTGCTCTCAGCAAGGGGTGATGGGGCATGACATGAGAGGTCATGCTGCATGGGCGTGAGAGGTCATGCTGCATGGGCGTGAGAGGTCATGCTGCATGGGCGTGAGAGGTCATGCTGCATGGGCGTGAGAGGTCATGCTGCATGGGCGTGAGAGGTCATGCTGCAGCAGAGAATAACTGGTGTGCGCTTGCATTGATGACACGTGGCACATGGCACATGGCAGGGATGTGGACGACGTGGGGCCGTTCCGAGTGTGTGCATATGAAGACGGGTCCCATGCTGGGCCTGGCCATGAGTCGCAGCCTGGGGGATAAACTAGCGCACACTGTGGGGGTCTCCGCCACTCCTGAGGTATGCTCCCACCCACTGCATGTGTCCGCTCACACAGATTGAGTGCTTCGTCCTTGCACTTCCTCAACCCTCCCTATGTCCTCACGCCACGCCCCTCCCCTCCACTCTCCCTCACAGGTGGTCGTGCGTCGTCTCGACCAATCAGACGTGTTTCTGGTGCTCGGGTCGGACGGCCTGTGGGAGCATGTGGGGGACGACAAGGCGATAGGAGTGGTGGTGGCGGCGTGGAGCATAGAGGCGGGTGTGAAGGCACTGCTCTCTCTCCTCCATCCCACTGCTCACTCGCTTCCCTGGATGGAACCACTCGACCCTCTACTCTCTCTCCACCCTCTCCTCACTCTACTCTCTACTCTCTCTCCACCCTCTCCTCACTCTTCTCTCTCTCCACCCTCTCCTCACGCTTCTCTCTCTCCACCCTCTCCTCACTCTTCTCTCTCTCCACCCTCTCCTCTCTCACACGAGCCATTACCGGCACCTGCAGCCAATCACATGCTGCGGTTCATGTGCCCTTGCCTTCCGCATGCCTTGTGCTCCCTCCTCCCCCGATCTGCCTGGGACCATCCGCCCTGCACCCACCAGCGCCAGCCTCAGCGCCATCCTCCTCAGCACCACCGTCGCCATCACCATCATCATCCCCACCAGCATCAGAATCATCACCTCCACCATTCTCAGAACCGAATTCGCCCTCATCAGCATCAGAATCGCCATCGCCATCGCCATCACCGTCAGCAGTGTGTGATGCCGTCACTGCGCCCCGCTGCGAGTGCCTGCCCATGCGGCTCACCTGGTCTTCACAGGCAGCAGCTGCAGATGGGGAAACAGACGGGGTGCAGCTGAGAGCAACAGGGCTGGAAGGAGACTCGGAGGCAGTTGCAGTTGTAACAACAACAACAACAGCAGCAGTAGAGGGGAGGCATGAGGAGAGGGGGAAAGGAGGGAACGGCAGGGAGGGGGAGGTGCCGGCGGGGTGTGCTGCCCACACGCTCCTGGTGCTGTGGGGTACGTCCCTAGCTGCTGCTGTGGGGGCTCTGGTGCTTGTTGCTGTTGCTGCTGCTGCTCCAACGCACACAGCAGGCACCAAGGCCAGCAGTTGAAGCATGGAACTTGTTCTGAGGCGTCTCAATCAAACTCAACTGCTGCAGTGCCCATTGGGGCTATGAAGGCCCAGACATGAGGTGTGAAACGGCAGGAATAAGAGGAGCAATGGAGCAACGCAAATGCTGCTGCGGCTGTGGTGGGTTCTCGTGCGATTGAAACTACAGTTGTTGTTGAGGAGAGAAGACGCGGCATGCATTGCCTTGCTTCGTAGGCAGCACCATGGCGGTGTTCGCCAGCAACTTCGAAAATAGATGGCATTTTGACGGCATCGGAATAATAACCACCAAACCCTTTTTTTATCGGTGTAAATCACTCTGTTTCTCTGAAAATCAGGGTGGTTTTTGCAAGGTCACTCTGTACCTCTGGGTAATTTTTTTGAGAGTTTTTTTTTCTCTGATTTGTCAGAGTAGTCTTGTTAGGCCCTCTGATGTCCCAGTATTTTTTTTAAGGACACCGATTTTACTCCGTGCAGAGGATACATGTATCGCCCGAACATCCGTTCCCCCCCTTATCCCCGCGTTACCGGTTTTTACCCGAACCGCACCGGAAATCCCTCTGGTTTCCGCGTGTGTTGGCAGCAGCTTGAACGGTGATTGGCTGGTAGGGCATCTTTCAGGCCAGCGCACGCTGAGAACCGCCCACCGTATACTTAGCTGGATTTTTGAAAACCGACCACGATGTACATCACCCAACCTTAGAGGCAGCACTCAGCAGGTTCGTCTGCAGCACCCAACTTTCGAGTGTGGCGTGCAGGGAAAGGTCTGTTGCTCGGCTGGCTGACGGGGTGAGCACCAAACCCCACATTCTTTCCCATTATCTCCCCTTCCATTGACGAGCACTCCATCGCACCAGTGGTGGTTGTTCTCAATGGGGTTTCAAGGCACATCCCCGCGCACTATGGATACTGACGCCGATGCAGACGCGGCTGATCCGAATGATAGGCCATCGTGTAGCAGTCGTCCAGTGACTGGGCTTCAATTTCTCAGTGGTGTGCATCAGGCGCACATGCGCGACGATGACGAGGACGGTGACGGCGGTACAGAATGGGTGCGACGCCCTCGCCCGGAAGGTGGCGAAGAGCTTGACGGTATCGACTTCTGGTGTCGCTAGCCACATGGGGAGCCTGAGACTGCAGATTCCAACGGCATTGAGGAATGGGTCGCATCGCCGCGTGCGGAGGAACCTGCTGAACCGGCCGAGACGGTTCCAACCCAAGTCATTGATGCCACCACTCCGGAGTTGACAGGATCAATGGCCCCGAAAAAGCGACGGATGACGCAGTAAGTGCTGCAGTGGGGAACCCCGCCGCCAAAACCCCCCGCTCCGCCTCCCGCCTCTGTACCACCCCCCATTCCTCCCCTTTCTGACGTGGAGAAAAGAGAGAAGGCTTACCTGAAAGCCCAGAAGAATTACACCTCGGAATGGCTGCCGAGGTTCGATTGGTTGATTCTTGACAAGACCCCCGAAGGCGAGCCGTGTCTATGTTGAAGAGCACAGGAAGGATAACGCACGATACGGACGAAATGGCGCCGGCGGACGTGATCTGCAGCTTGGCTCCATGCGCTGGCACGAGAACAGCATGAAGCATGATGACGCGATGAAGAAGCAGGCGAATTTGATGAAGAAAATCACAGATCAGAAGAAAATCGCCGACTTCGCGAATGGCGATCCCGAAGGCTCTCGCGTCGCGCGCCTCATGCGGGCCATTCGTTTTGTGTGCCGCACCAACACTCCCATCCACATGCTTCCCCAGATCGTCCAGTTCCTTCATCGCGAAAAAGGAAATTTGCGATTTTGGGGGTCCGAAGGTTTTTCTGCGAAAAACCTGCGACTTAGTTGCGCGGAGTGTACAAAACACAACGCACGCAAAATGCAACAAACCTCACACCAGTTTCGAGGGTTTTGACCGATACAAAACTGTCCTGTCAGAATGTTATAATTGTCTAGCCTGCAGTGGGGTACTCTATAGCGAGTACAACCCAATTAGGGTTTCCTATATGTATGCCAACTACTGCTAGTGCAACCCCCTCCTTTCTTCATTCTTCCTTTCCATTGCTAGTTTTAACATGCTATCAGAGCAGGTCGACCCTCCTGGGTCGATCCTGTGGGTGGGCCCACCACCTCACTGCTTCCGCTGCTACTGCTACTCTGTGTGTTGCACGCCCCGTGGCGTGCGACGGATTTTTTCATCCCGCCGCGCGCTCGGAGCGTGCGGCGGTTTTCTGCCCGCCGTGCGCCCCGAGGCGCGCGGCGGCTTTCTGCCCCGTCACTCCGCGCGTCGCTCCCGGGAGGCGCTGCGACGGGCGACGGGGACCCGCGCGTCGCCCCCCGTCGCCCGTCGCGGCCTGCGCGACCTGCGTAGGGCCCGCGCGCGGCCCGTATAGCCTGCGCGCGGCCCGTACGGGCTGCGCCAGGCCCGCGCGCGGCCCGTACGAGCTGCGCTAGGCCCGCGCGCGGCCCGTACGGGCTGCGCCAGGCCCGCGCGCGGCCCGTACGGGCAATGCCAGGCCCGCGCGCGGCCCGTACGGGCTGCGCCAGGCCAGGGCGCGCCTCGGGCCGCCCGCGCGCGGTTCGTACGGGCTGCGCCAGGCCCGTGGGCGCCCTGTTTCCTCTTCCCCTGAGCTGCCCGCTGTCCCCCGTGCTTCTGACGGCGCTCCACCCCTGCTGCTGCCCGTTCTCCTGAATTAGGGTTTGGGGTGGGGGGTATGGGGGTGTAGTTTCTGTGTGCCGTCCCCTGCTCCTCCTCCTCCTCCGTCTCCCAGTGCTGCAGCTGCCGCTGAGGGGGGTGGATCTGTTGGAGCCGTCGGAGTGGTACTAAGGGGTGAAGGGGGAGTGGAGCTAGGGGTGAAGCAGGGGGTGTGTCTCAGGGGGGGTGGGACTGTTTGGGGAGGCTGAGAGGAGGCTGCCGTCTTGTCGTCCGCAGCACCTGTAGTCCGGGGCGCTATCCTGGTAGCCCAGAGAGCCTGCTGCGCCTGTCGCCCGTGGGTCCGTTGCTCCTGTAGCTCCTCGTAGCCCGTGAGCCAGTTACTCCAGTAGTCCGGGGCGCTGTCCCGGTAGCCACTGTGCCAGCCGCTCCTGTTGCCCGTGTGTCTGCAGCTTCAGCCATCGTCTCCCATCTTCTCTCCTCTCACAGTCCCTCCTCCTCCTCCTCACTTGCCCACTGTGACTACCACTAGCTTTGCTCATAATTGTGAACTACTGCTATGCTTGCTCATTGTGCTGATTACACCCCACTTTGGCTATGGGGGTGTGTCAGAATGTTATAATTGTCTAGCCTGCAGTGGGGTACTCTATAGCGAGTACAACCCAATTAGGGTTTCCTATATGTATGCCAACTGCTGCTAGTGCAACCCCCTCCTTTCTTCATTCTTACTTTCCATTGCTAGTTTTAACAGATCAGATCAGATGAAGAAAATCGCCGACTTCGCGAATGGCGATCCCGAAGGCTCTCTCGTCGCGCGCCTCATGCGGGCCATTCGTTTTGTGTGCCGCACCAACACTCCCATCCACATGCTTCCCCAGATCGTCCAGTTCCTTCATCGCGGAAAAGGAAATTTGCGATTTTGGGGGTCCGAAGGTTTTTCTGCGAAAAACCTGCGACTTAGTTGCGCGGAGTGTACAAAACACAACGCACGCAAAATGCAACAAACCTCACACCAGTTTCGAGGGTTTTGACCGATACAAAACTGTCCCGCAAAAGTTGCATTTCCGTCAACAATTTCGCGTCATGCGGTGACGCTCGGTCGACACAGATTAGAAGAGGTTTAGCACTGTGAAAATGTTTGTGAAATGTAACAGCCGAACAAACGAAACAAAGCGACACCACGAAATCAAGCGAGTTTGTGCAGCTGGAAACCCGCTTCTCGTTATTCCAAAATATGAACCCAAACCTACCCACTCCAAGCCTCAGACAGCGGAAGGCTTCTTCAGTGGTGTGACGTGTGACCCTAAAAATCATTTTCATCCAATCCGCACACGCCGAAATATACACGTCAGCCAACCCAACCTAGGCAAACCAAACGTCCACCGAAAATGCCCTCACCTTCCCACGAGAATCTTTCTCCCACGATTCCCCTCTACGCCTGTAGTCCCAGTACCACACAACCAAACTTATTCTCCCCCCCCCCCCCTCATTATTTTTTCCCTTCGACGTTCACCAGATGCAAGCTCCAAGTACCTTCAAGCCGATAACTATGTTATGTTTTAGAACGTCCTGACTATGTTGCGTTCGCCATGTCAGTATCCTATTTTTTTTTTCAACACTGTCCCTTTTGCACCCTTTTCATACGGCAGCTTCCTTCCGCCATCAACGTCGCGCTGCAGTAGCTGCGCTGGCTGCTGGGTAACACGTGCGTCACGGCGGGGAAAGACATTGTCACGCAACATCGCAGGTACGTTTACAGTTCTCATCTTGCAGGTGAAGCTGTCCTTATGTTATTTTATCGTGCAGTTTTAATCTGGAGGTATCTTCAGGTTCATACTCCTCTCAATGTGACGTTTCCTATCTTCGTTTCGTGCGTAGCAGCCATCGTCGCGAAGATCGATATGTTGCGACTAAGGCAGTCGAAACAGCATACCAAGTCAACGGATTTGGTCTAGGGTGTCAGCCTTGGGCATGCACCCAAGCAGCGACGCGATATCATCAGTTTTTTGCCATTTGACCACGCGACGATTGCTAAGGCTAAGTATTTGACCTTTGGTGTCTTACAAAATCTGCCTTTACTAACCCCGCTGTCGCGAAGTCAGCGGGATGCGAAACAACACCCTATGTTTGAATGTTTTGCAGGGTGGACCTGGTTTTGCAGGCTTACCGTCAACCACATGCGCAGTTTGTTTTATTTTAGCCATAAAAGCATTTTTCCAAACTATCAACGATTATTTCAGGTGAGTACGGAACTGCATACATTGCGTTTTTCACGAGCTCTTACTTCCTATGCTATCTCGCAGGCAATCTCAATAAACAGGAGCAACTCGTTACGTTCGTGTTTTTACTACTTGGGTTCGCTTTGTTTGTCAGTTTTGGATTAGTATGTCTTGTGCGATTGAGTAGATACAACTGTTGTTTGTTCTGTATAACGTTTGTTACCTTTTTACTGGTATAAAAATCTATGTGCTAGTATGTACAGCTATTACTGTTAAGTGCGTATCGAAACCGACGCTACTGGAAATTTTGTCAGCCAATAAAAAGCTGGAAACGCACACCAAAAACGCTATATGATTGGGCCATTTGTCACGCTTACTTCCGTCGATCTTAATCTGATTCGACGGTCGACGTTAGAGTACACTGACTGCCACGTCAGCATGTTGGAGTTTCATCTCGAATACGTCGTATGCCTCGTGGCGTTGTACTGACACTTTCGCATGGGTTGCTCGAAAGTGACGTTTTCCACCTCCGTAGTTGCTTTACTGTATACCAGACAATTGCATCGAAGTGTACAGTTTGTGTTGGGAATGTGACGGGAAAGTCACTTTGCAAGTTACTGACGCTACCACTGTTTTCGAGTCAAACTTTTTCCTTGCGCGGGAAATGCAACTGGAAAGTTACGGGGCAGTAACCTTTCAGTTGTTTTTCGCATCTCCCTTTTCCGCGATGTTGCGGAGGAGGGTGTCGTTGATATCCCGCGTCAGACCTACGGCGTATACATCACCCAGTGAGTTCACCATGTGAAGTGTTTAATAACAATGGACGGCGTGATGTCAATTATCCTAATACGGTGTCCTTTATTGTTGGAAACTTGTGTCAGGTAAGGTTTCGCGGAAATGGTCAGAGCTTTGACCACATACCTAAGCAGAGAACAACTCTGACACCTGCACGCCTCTCCCTTCATCGGCATAATGTGCGAGGAGAGTACCGACCGCGCCCGTGGCAAACACATGATTGTGTTTGGCACTTTCCTGAAGAACCGGGTGGTCGTCACCGAGTTTCTCGCGTTACTGACTGTCGAGAAGTGTGATGCTGCCTTGCTGCTTGGAGTTCTACTACAGCATCTCGAGAGCATTGGTGTCGAGTCACGGAAGATCTCGGGGATTTCCACCGACGGCACAGCTGTGATGATCGGTGGAACGTCAGGCCTTGTGACGAGACTGCGGCTGCACATCCCCCATCTGGTCGGGGTTCACTGCATTGCGCATCGGTACGCAAGTTTAAATAAAATTTCATGTTCGACAAATTTCAGCAACGTTTATCACACTGTTTGTTATAACCTAATGACACGTGGCTTGTCTACTTACTCGTGCAGTGAAGCTCTGGCTGTCAAGGAATCGCGGAGACATACCCTGACTTGGCGATCGTGGATAAGTCGATCAGGGCGGTTGGCGAGATCGTGGGAAAATCCACTCCCTGGCACGAGAGGTTCAAGGAGCTGCAACAAGTGATTCATAGCATCGACCTGGAGCACCAGGGACTGCACGACGTGCGTTGGCTCTCCCGTGGTGATGCAATTTTGCGCATGGTCAAGATCTTGGGGGCGGCGATCGTTGTCTTACTGAAGTGGATTCACAAGATCGCGGCAGTGGTGCAGTCTTTGAAGTACCACTTCTGTCTGTACTTTCTGGCAGACATCCTGGGGGAGATGAACTCGCTGAACCGGTTTTTCCAGCGGTGGAAAGTAAGTGCCTGAACATTATTTACGGTTGTTTAACGAATTGTTTCAGCTTCCACTAACTACAAGTTTGTTTTTCTTCCACTCGTCCAAACAGGTGGAAGTGACCCAAGTTTCGGAGGAGGTGGACCGCGTGGTGTCGTACATATAGCACAGATACATCGACTACGACCGCACGTTCGGGGCGGGAATGAGCAACCACCTATCGCCATTCCTGGCACGGCTCAAGGACAATGATAAGAAAATAACAGTTGAAGGGGTGGACGCGGACGGCCGTGTTGCCCGGCATGTCATCAAGCTCATCGAGGAGCGCATCACTGGGCACAAGTACGGCGCAACAAGATATTAGCTGGAATAGCGAAGTATTACTACTGGCCTCGGATGGCAGCAGACGTGCAGCAGTTCGTCACCTCCTGCGACACGTGCCAGCGGATGAAGAGCAGCAAGCAGAAAAAAGCAGGGTTACTTCAGCCTCTACCCGTACCGGAGCAGCCATGGCAGGTCGTTAGTCTCGACTTCATCACAGGACTTCCCTCGACCTCACGGGGACATGATTCCATCCTCGTAGTCATCGATAAGTTCTCCAAAATGGGGTACTTCATACCGACCAACGCCACCGCCACAGCTGAAGCAACTGCTCGCCTCTTCTTCGACCGCATAATCACCATCCACGTCATCCCTGCTACACTCATCTAAGACAGAGACCCCAAATTCACGAGTAAGTTCTGGAAGGAGCTCATGGGACTGTTGGGGACAAAGCTTGCAATGTCTTCAGCATACCACCCCCAGACTGACGGACAGACAGAGCGACTCAATCAGGTGGTTGAACAGTTACTGCGCACAGCTTGCAAAGACGACGTCAGCCGCTGGGACACGCAGTTACCAACCCTAGAGTTTGCTTACAACAACGCGTCACACGCGGCCACAGGGAAAACTCCTTTCTTCCTGTGTTACGGACGGGAACCACTTACACCACAGCAGCCAACTACACCGGCACACGTCCAAGCCGCACATGACTTCGTCACCACCATGCAGCAACTATGGGAGAAGACTCAGCGACGTCTCACCACGATCCAGAACTCCCAGAAGCAGTATGCCGATCGTCAGCGACGAGATCACTCAGTAGCAGTCGGAGATCAGGTGCTTCTTGACACGCGCAACTTGAACCTGTCTCACCTCCCATCCAAACTCCGGCCTCGCTTCTGTGGTCCTTTTCTCGTTGAGGCACAGGTGACACCAGTTACTTTCCGCTTGCGCTTACCTACTACGTGGAAGCTTCACAATGCTTTCCATGTTCAGCTAATGAAACCCTACAAGGACCCCAACCAACAGTTCCAGGGACGGCAGCTACCGCCACCACCACCTGTTCTCATACAGGATGAACCCGAGTACGAAGTGGAGCGCGTTCTCACTCATCGGCGCCGCGGCGGCAAGACCCTCGAGTTCCTGATCCGCTGGAAGGGATACGACCCCACTGAGGACAGTTGGGTTGCAGAAGCTGCTATGGGCAACGCACGCCGTGCTCTCAAGAACTATCTTGTCAAGCAGGGTGTATCTCACGCCACCCAGCTTTGAGGGAGGGACGTGTGAGAGTACGACGGCTTATGCCAGCTATGCTTGCTTGCCTTTACTTTATTATGCTATTTCTAGCATAGGATAATTATATGCATGCATGAATTGCTTGATTTCCTAGGCTAGGTGCTTTCCTATATTTTATTATAGTTATAGCACCGAGCTAGGTTGCGTGCACCGAATTCTGGCTTTTCGGTTGCCACCGAATTGCCTTCTACCGAATTCGGGAAGGATCTGTTCGGGACGCTTCGCGACCCGCGGAACCTTCGCGTAACACCTGGTTACTGGGCCTTGTGTCGAGCCTATATATAGCCTCGTGTTGTACCCAGGTGATCATTCAATTCAAAATCATCTTTTCTGAGCTCGATCCTAGATCCTCACAAGTTTTCTGCTCATGCCCTATCTCCTCTAGCAGCTTCCTCAGTCAAATAAGCTCCTTGGCTGCATGATACATTGCCATGTACTCAGCTTCAGCAGATGAACCCGCCGTTTCTACCTGTTTCTTTGACCTCCAGCTCACGGGCCCACCTCCAATCACACACACATACCCTCCAACTGAGGACATGTCTTCCTTTTCCAAGGCCCATGATGCATCTGAAAAACCTGTGAGGAACAGCTCCTTTTCTCCAAGTTACTCCTCCTTCTCCTTGAGAACCTCGACTCCCTTCTGCTTCCTTTGAGCCGCAGCTGAGTATTGAACTCCAACGGTAGGATAAGAGTTCAAGTACTTGATGATGCGCTCAGCTGCATCCACCTGCTCCTCGGTGGGATTTTGTACCACCCTAGCCAACTGCCCCACAGCAAAAGAGACATCTGGCCTCGTGTGCACGGCTGCATAGAGCAAACTCCCCACCATTGACTGAAAGCGAGCCTGCTCCCGCTAATCCACCCCTTCATTCTCACCAGCCTTGACGAGTTTGAACTCGGATGGAAGTGGTGTGGCTGTCTTCCTTCCGACCTCAACCTCATACTTGCTCCCCATGTCCTTGATGTACTTCTCCTGGTGCAGCTTCACCCATCCATTGCTGACATCCCTTTCAATGTGCATCCCAAGATAGTAGTTCGCCTCCCCCAAGGTCTTGCATTTGAAGTTTTGCATCAGCTTCTGCTGCACCTTCATCACTTCCTGCTTGCTGCTCCCAAACAAAAGGATGACGTCCACGTACACCAGGAACATGACGAGGCTCTCCTTCTCCCCCATGAGGAAAAGACCCTCGTCACATGCACTCGCCCGGAAGCCTATCTCCTCTAGAACTGAAGACAACTTCTTGTACCAGCAACGTGGTGCTTGTTTGAGGCCATAAATGGCCTTCTTCAGCTTGCACACACGCCCGGTGCCGTCCTCATAACCCGGCGGCTGCGACATGAACACCTCTACATCTATCAGCCCATAGAGGAAGGCTGTGGTGATATCCATCTGGACGATCACCCACCCACACACAGCTGCACCGGCGAGGAGAACACAGATTGTTGGAGTCTTTGCAGTTGCCGCAAACGTTTCCTTGAAGTCTTCCCTTTCCTTTTGCTGGTATCCCCTTGCAACCAGCCTGCTCTTGTAAACTGATACGGCTCCTTTGTTGTCAGTTTTAATCCTAGGAATCCAGCCACAGTTTATGGCTTTCTTCCCCTCCGGCAGTGGCACCAACTCCCATGTCCCATTTTCCATTTGGCTGTTGTATTCTGCATCCATTGACGCCAACCACTTGTCCCTATCCGGTCCTTTGAGCGCTTCTTCCATGGTGAGCGGTTGAGTCGGTGCGGGTGCCATGAAGCAGTAGACTTCCTCCTCCTCTTCCTCATCAGAGTCACAGCTACTGTGGAGCACCAGCAATGCATCTTTTTGCTGCTGCTCTCCCCTCAGCTTCAATGCGGCTACTCGCATCTACCTTTCGATCATAAATAAAAGAGCACGACCTGTGGGAGGGGTTTTGGTTTGGGTCCTTCTTTGGGGAAGAGTGGGGGGAGTCACACGGGTTATGGGGTGAGGTTCTTCAGGTGCAGCCTTTGTCTCTACGTCCTTGACCACAGGAAGCTCTGCTGCACCCTCCTCTTCGGGTGTCGTTGCACCTTCCTCTTCTATCCACTCCTCCGCAGTAAACCCCATCGTTGCTTGCTCCAGCTACTGCATGAGTTTCTCCTTTGCCTGCTTGGACCAGCCTCCGTAGGTGATGTCCTCCATGAATTTGACATCCCTCCTATCAAACACCACTCCTCTGCTCGGCTCCCACAGCAGCCACCCCTTGCTTTCCGCTGCCAACCCCAAGTGCACACACCAAACAGCCGTTGCTCCCAACTTACTACGATGTGCCTTAGGGATGTGAGCCATTGCCATGCAGCCAAACACACGCAGCATATCAATGGGCGGCTTCCTCCCAAGCCACCTCTCCATGGGGACCCATGACTCACCACCAACATTGGTGAGCACCCGGTTCTTCACCACCGTGGCGTGGCGCACAGCATGTGGCCACTTAGAGTTTCCCAACCCGGATTCTATGAGGAGTGCGCGTGCCGTTTCCAACACCGTGCGATTGGCCCGTTCTGCTATGCCGTTGGACTGCGGTGTGTATGAGGTGGTGAGTTCATGGATGATGCCCTGCTTCTTCAACCATGCAGTCAGCTCCTCCCCAAGAAACTCCCCACCCCGGTCGGTCCTAATCCGCATCACTTTATGCCCGGATTGCTTCTCCACCAACGGCAGCCAATCATCATGGATGGTGGATGACACATGATCTTTTTTCTTGATAGGATACGCCCAGGTGACTCTGCTCCAGTCGACAATGGTGAGGAAATATTTCTCACCTCGTTCCCCTATCACCGGCAGCGGCCCCACCACATCCATGTGCACGAGTTCTAGAAGCTTCTTGCCGCCACCCTCGGTTGCATGAAACGGGAAGCGTGTGAACTTGCTCAGCATGCAAGTTTCACACTTGTGAGGGACTGCTGCACCAATCAGCTTCAGCCCCTTGACCCCTTCCTCCTTCTGCAGTTGCTGCAGTGCGGGCATTGCAATATGCCCGAGGCGGCGGTGTGCTGTCATCCAGTCCGTTTCACCACCCCGTGCAGAAACCCTCAGCTCCTCTGCAACTACAGCATTGCACTCCCCCTGTGGACTGTTCCCCTTGCCCCATGCCATCACCGGCAGCTGCCACATGGACCTGCAGATTTCACGGCTCTCATGCAAGTCCCACAGCATCCTTGTTCCCAGCTGCCCCTTGAATGTCTTGGCACCATCGGTGGAGGTGCTGACCCCGCACTTGCCCAGCTTCCGTAGGGAGATCAGGTTGGCTTTCAGGTCGGGGACGAGCAACACGTCGCTCAGCACCACCGGCTTGCCGTCTGCTCCTTTGAATGCAGCACGCCCCGCACCCGTCACCTTGAGAGCGTGGCCGGACGCCGACTTCACCTCGGCAATGGGTGCAGTTCCCACTTTGTCTAGGAGCTCGGCCCTTGGAGTCATGGTCCATGCCGCTCCTGTATCCAAGATCCACGTGTTGAGCGGGTGCAGCTCGTCTCCAGCATGGGCGATCACCGCATCCTCTTCCGGCTCTCCAACGTGGAAGAACTGTCCGGCTTCTCTCTCCTCGTGTTCAGCCGGTTCCTCATCGGCGACCGCTCCGGCGCCGCTCCCATCTTGTGACCTGTTGGAGGGGGTCCACCAAGAGGGTTTAGTTCTGCATTTAAACCATGGGTGACCCACCTTCTCACAGTACCAGCACTTGCCATCCATTCTCCCAGGTCCCCTTCCTCCCCCTCGGCCACCTCGGTCTCCGCCACGTCCTCCTCCTCTACCGCCTTGTTGGTTGGAGTCCTCCTCATCCTTGGAGGCTCCTCTCCCTGCACCTTGCCATTTCTTGCCGCTACCCCTCCTTCCTCCTTGCATGGCATAGCTGCTGCTCCCCTCGTCACCTCCTCTCAGTTGACGCCTCCGGAAGTCCTCTTCAAGGATCTTGGTCCGGATCCACTCCAACGTCCACTGATCCTGGTTTTGGGGAAGGCTGAGGCCACTCGTGAAGATCATCCATGACTCCGGCAACAGCGACATCATCTTCACACACTTGGTTTGCACGGGGTAGGTGATTCCGGCGATGGCGAGCTTGGCGTAGAGTTCTCTCATCTTGTCCAAGACTGTGAGAGTACGACGGCTTATGCTGGCTTTGCTAGCTTGCCTGAACTTTATTATGCTATTTCTAGCATAGGATAATTATATGCATGCATGAATTGCTTGATTTCCTAGGCTAGGTGCTCTCCTATATTTTATTATAGTTATAGCACCGAGCTAGGTTGCGTGCACCGAATTCTGGGCTTTTCGGTTGCCACCGAATTGCCTTCTACCGAATTCGGGAAGGATCTGTTCGGGACGCTTCGCGACCCTCGGAACCTTCGCGTAACACCTGGTTACGGGGCCTTGTGTCGAGCCTATATATAGCCTCGTGTTGTACCCAGGTGAGCATTCAATTCAAATCATCTTTTCTGAGCTCGATCCTAGATCCTCACAAAGACGGGCTGGACGGGTTCTCCTTCACTGAGACGAAGGGTGGAGAGCTCCCTCTCCAACATGAGTGTGGCAACAACTGAGGTGGGGGCATGGAGGTTCTTGAGTACGGCCCATGCCTTGGGCCCACACTCGTCCTCCGGGAGTAAGTGCATGATGTGTTGTCGTTGAGCAAGGTCCAGGCTTTGAGACAAGATATAGTACCCCGCGGATGAGCGCTCATCCCAATCACCTTGAAGCTCCGGGGCACTAGGTCGTTTTTCACTACCGATCATAATCTTGAGGAGTCCTATCTGCCGAAAGTACAGCTGCATCTTCCAAGACCAGTCGTCATATCCTTCGCCACTAAATTTGTCGACGGAGAAGTTTTTCAGTACCTCCCTTAGTAGTGGGCCCTGGCTCGTCCGGGCTGTCCTAGGCGCGGAAACTCCAGATTCCTGGCTACCACTACTCGCGGGGGCTGAGTTCCCTTCTTCTCCAAGCGACCCCATCGTTGGATGCGTCAAGAATGGCTAAGTACCAGCTCTGATACCACGTGTTAAGAGCTATAGCCTATGCGAAAGCGTTTAAAACTTCACTACAAGCTGAAGCTTAGCAACACTTAACTTCCCTTAAGGCCCTCCGAGTGTGACAACTTGTCACCTCCTGGCTAAGGGCCTAGAAAAACATATAAGGGAGTAGTTATGCTTAGCTCGCTTGCAGGATGAGAGATCTGGTCGAGCAGCGTTTCGGCAATACCATGTGAGCGTTTCTACTCTCGTCAATACGTAGCAGTAGAATTCCAGAGTGAAAGCATAACAGCATTGATTGACTCAAGCAGGTACAAGCATGCATTTTATATAGACTCCTAAGCACACAAAAGGAAAGTACACAAAATGGTTGTTTAACTGGAGTCCAGGACTTCGCTAGATATGCCAAAGAAAACGGTTGTCAAACTGCTGCGGAATTTGGGTTGATTTGCCTGTTGAAGAAAACTGACTTCAAATTTCATGTTTGCCAAATGCCCTTGCTGACTCCACACATGAGTGCTCATAAATTCTCGTTGGTAATTATGAACACTCGTGTGGGATTACCGTTTTCACGAAGTCTCACAGTTGAAAAACGGTTTTCACCATTTTCTCCCTGTATCGAAAATGTCGCGTTACACGCACGACGTTTCCGGCGAAGCTGCTTGTTCGACGAGTCAACGCGGGATTCGGTTTTTCAACCGTAATCCCGAACTCGTCCTTTCCCGCAATCATGCACGACCGATATTTCAGTCGTGCGGTACTGTGCACTGACGTGCGCAGTGCTGCGCGTGGGCAGGGCGATCATTCGCCCTGTCTTGTTGCGATCGTGCCCCCAGTTCACGCTCGCAACAGTGCAAGGCACACGCGCGGGCCTGCGGGCCCACACGCACGATCAGGACCCCACGCGCGGGTCCTGATATTTTCGCGCAGTTGACCTTGACTGACGCGATGACTTTTCACGAGTCAAAATTGACTCCTCGTGAACACTCGCGACCCTTCATGAACCTTGCTTCGTGGGGACTCGTGAAACACTCGTGAATCTTCATAATGCTCCCTCGCCATGAACACTAAATGAATACTCATGGAAATTCGCGATGCCTCATCGCGAGCCCTCGTGAATGAATATGAACTCGCCATAAATGCGAATGACGTGAAGTGTGAAAATGAATGTGCAAGAACCGTTCGTGTGATGCAAAATGATATGCAGGCGGCTGGTTGATGTGCGAAATTAATATTTGCACCCAACACATATTTCGTGAAACCTCAGAGTCCACAAAAAAACAACACTTACACCTCAGAGTTCTTATTCTAAAACCCAAAATTACTCTGACCAATTAGAGGAACGACACAAAACCACTCTGATTTTCAGTCACGTGAAAAACCACCCTGGAAACTAGTGTGCTAAAAAAAAAAAAAAAAAAAAAAAAACCCTGGTGACCGCATCAGGAACCGGGGGCGGAACCCGCCCAAGAGGTTTGGGCGTAATGCCACCCGCGAAACTTCAATTCCCAAAACGGGAAAATTCGCAACCGCATATGGAACCCCCAGCCCCACTGATCTACTGGCGCGAAATTTTCGTGCCACTGACCATTGCCTAACCGAGGGCAAAAAATGAACCAGGGTAACAAGCGCAAAAACAAAAAAAAAGGTGAGGTGAATTAGGTATGTGACTGCGGAAAGATCGCAATTGATTTCGAAGTACCACCGTTGCTTGAGCAGCTCGAATGTGTATTCAGGATGGGAACGTTGGGGGTAGCCGAACCCCCATTCGTCAAACATTTGGGGGGGTCAGAGGTTCCCCTCTGCTCTGCAATGCCACAGCCATGCCATTGCCATTCACCTTGGAAAGGTGAATGGCGATGGCATCGCAGGGGGAATGTTTTTGCCAGGGGAGGAAACCGCGACCTCGTTTCCATATGCGGTCATGCATTACGAAGTGGGTGAAAATTGGGGGCGTTCGCCACGCCCTCACGTTTCTAGGAGGTTCGGACGGCATAAGACGCTCGGCAACATTTTTACAGCCTAACTGACAGAATTGTCAAACTATAATGCTACTTGTGTTGTGTAGGCTGTAGTGGAGTAGCCTATATGGGTTACAACCCAATTAGGGTTATACTTGTACACAGTTTGATGTCAATGCAACGATTCCTACTCGTTAGTTTCTGACATGGTTTCAGAGCAGTAGGTCCGTAGGACCGTTTTTTTTCGGGCCCACCATTACCTAGTGACCGACTACAGCTACCACGTTACCACACGCCCTGCCCTGCCTTGCGTCGCGCTGCCCCGCGCACGCCTTGCCCTGCCCCGCGTCGCGCTGCCCCGCGCACGCCCTGCCCTGCCCCGCGCCGCGCTGCCCCGCGCGAGCCCTGCCCTTCCCAACGTCCTGCTGCAGCTCGCGTCCTGCTGCCCTGCCTTCCCTGTGTTGAGGGGCGGCAGATTGCCGCTCCTCACTCCTCCTCGTTTCCCCCGACGACTGCTCCCCTGCAGACTCTCCACATAGACGTGTGGGGCCCAGCCCGCGTCTAGGGACAGGGCCGCGAGCGATACTTTTTGCCGGTTGTTGACGACTACTCGCGTTACACTACGGTCTCCCCCTTGCGCAGCAAGGGGGAGGTCCCTGATGTCTTGATCCCTTGGATCCGCGCTGTCCGTCTCCAGCTCCGCGAGCGGTTCGACACGGACCTTCCTGTCCTTCGTCAGCACTCCGACAGAGGTGGTGAGTTTTCCTCCGACCTTTTGCGGGACTTTTGTCGTGGGGAGGGGATTCGCCAGACGTTCACGCTTCCGGCATGTCCGCAGCAGAATGGGGTTGCTGAGCACCGCATTGGCCTAGTCATGGAGGTCGCTCGTACCGCCATGATCCATGCGGCTGCCCCCCATTTTCTGTGGTCGTTTGCGGTCTGGTACGCTGCGTATCAGCTCAACCTGTGGCCCCGTATCTCCTTGCTGGAGACCTCGTCTATACTGCGTTGGACGGGAGAGGTTGGCGATGCGTCAGTGTTCTGGGTCTGGGGATTTCGTGCTTTTGTTCGCGATACCTCTGCGGACAAGCTCTCCGCCCGTACCGTTCCCTATGTCCTCCTTGGTTTTCCCCCTAACGCCCCTGGCTAGCAGTTTTACCACCCCACCTCGCGCCGTGTTCTGTCCTCTCAGGACGTCACGTTTGACGAGTCAGTTCCCTTTTACCGTCTCTTCTCCTACCGCACTGCCCCTCCCCCTCCCCCGCCGCTCTTCCTTGCTCCAGGTCCCCCTCCGGTAGACCCTCTCCCCCCTCAAGGTCCTGCTCCTTCAGATGTGTCTCAGGTAGACCCACTCCCCTTGGTTGATCCTGTCGAGGTTACTGGTGACTCTGGTGCTGCTGGGTGTGCTGAGCCTGCGGGTGCTGAGCCTGAGTGTGAGGAACCTAGGCGTGCTGAGCCTGTGCGTGAGGAGCCTGGGGGTGCTGAGCCTGCAGTTGCGGAGCCTGAGCCTGAGGAGCCTGGAGGTGCTGAGCCTGCGAGTGCGGAGCCCGGGGGTGTTGCGTCTGAGCGTGCGGAGCCTGGGGGTGCTGAGCCTGAGCGTGCGGAGCCTCGGGGTGCTGAGTCTGGGGGTGCTGAGCCTAGGGGTCCTGCGTCTACACTACGGGAGCCTCTCTCACCAAAGCAGTTGCGCGAGTGGTATGCTCGGCGCTGTAGCCTTCGGCGTGGTGTTGCTGGAGCTGGAGGCCCTGGAGCTGCTGGTCCTCGAGGTGCTGGTGGTGCTTGCATTGCTGGTCCCGAGGGTGCTCGTGCTGGTGGCGCTGGAGCTGCCGGAGCTGGTGGTGCTGCTCATGCTGGAGGTGCTAGAGGTAGTGGAGTTTCTAGAGCTGCTGGAGCTAGTGGTGGTGCTACTGCTAGAGGTGATGGAGCTGCTAGTCCTGGAGGTGCTCGTACTGGAGGTACTAGAGCTGCTGGAGCTGATGGTGGTGGTGCTGCTGCTGGAGGTGCTGGAGCTGCTGGTCCCAGGGGTTCTCGTACCGGAGGTACTGGAGCTGCCGGAGCTGGTGGTACTGTTTGTACTGGTGGTGCTGGTGGAGCTGGCACTGCTAGTCCTGGAGGTGCTCGTTCTAGAGGTTCAGGAGGTGCTCTCTCGCCGCAGCAGCTACGCGAGTGGTACACTCAGCACTGCCGCCTTCGGAGTGGCGCTGCTGGGGCTGGAGGCGCTGCGGCTGGAGGCGTGGGAGCTGGAGGTACTGGCGCGGTCGGAGCTGGTGGCGCTACGGACTCTGGAGCTGGAGGCCCTGGAGTTGTAGGCGTTGCAGCTGGTGACTCGGGAGCTGGAGGTGCTGGAGCTGGAGTTTCTGGAGCTGCTGGAGACCCTGGAGTGGCTGGTACTAGTACTGGAGGTGCTGGTGCTGGAGGAGCTGGTACTGGTGGTGCTGCACCGCCGCGTCTGTTCTTCGCTCCGCCGTCACCGTCGTCTCTGCCGCCGCCTGGCTCGGTGCTTCGCCAGGTTCTTAGTCTCCCATCTTCTACTGGTCTCTCGTTACAGCCAGGCTCCCCACTGCCTGCTCCCTCTCCTTACAATGAGAAGACAGGAGGTCGTACTGAGCGTCGTGAGCCTGCGTCTTGTCCTACCTCGTCTGTTTGCGCTGGTCGCACTAGCCGTCGTGTTCATCATGAGCGTCCTCCTCCTGTCCCTGGCACGCACACTATGGCACTTCGTCCTTCCTCTGTTCCACAACGTGTTCCCCTGCCATCTCCTCCTGCGTCCTCTCTTCCGCACGTTCCGGACCCTGAGTCTGACCTGGTTCGTGCTGCCAATCCTACTGTTACGCGTATCTTAGCCACTGCTGTCACTAACCCTTCGTTTGAGTCTGCTGCTGCGTTAGCCTTAGACGCTGAGCTTGTTGACTTTGCTGCTGCTTCTCGTCTCGACTATACCGCTAGTATTGTTGCTGAGTCTAAGTCTGTCTGTCCTCCGTCCCTCGAGGGTGAGTGTGCTCTTGGCACGGACGTCCTTGAAGACAGGCAGGAGGACTTTGAGTGTCTTGCAGCCACTGCACCTCATCTCGTGGCCATGCTGCTTGCCCCTGAGGGAGACCCGGATGCGCCAGATATCTCGACCCCGTGCTCTTACGCTGAGGCGATCGCGGGTGAGTACTCCTCTCAGTGGTAATCAACCATGGACGCAGAGATGGCATCCTGGAAGTCCACAGGCACCTACATCGACGCAGTTCCCCCTCCTAGGGCGAACGTAGTCGATGGCACGTGCATTTTCAGGGTGAAGCGGCCGCCGGGTTCTCCGCCTATCTTCAAGGCTCGTTACGTTGCACAAGGCTTCAGTCAGCGACAGGGAGTTGACTTCTTCCAGACCTTCTCCCCTACCCCGAAGATGACCATTCTTCGGGTGCTTCTGCACGTTGCCGCTCAGCGTGACTACGAGCTTCACTCTCTTGACTTTAGCACAGCTTTCCTACAGGGCAGCCTGCACGAGGAGATCTGGCTGCGCCGTCCACCTGGCTACACTAGGTCGTTTCCTGCAGGTACCGAGTGGAGCCTCCGACAGCCAGTCTACGGTCTCCGCCAGGAGCCTCGTGAGTGGCACGACACACTGGGGACGACACTTGCGGCACTTGGGTTTGCTCCTTCGAGTGCTGACCCGTCGTTGTTTCTCCGCACCGACTCTTCGCTGCCGCCGTTCTACATCCTCGTGTACGTCGACGACTTGGTTTTTGCCACTGCTGACACTGAGGCACTCGCACTTGTGAAGTCGGAGCTACAGAAGAGACACATGTGCACAGACCTGGGTGAGGTGCGCAGCTATCTTGGCTTGCAGATCACCCGGGACAGAGCACGATGCACCATCACCCTGACTTAGTCACACATGGTGCAGCAGGTCCTTCAGCGCTTCGGCTTCACTTGGTCCTCGCCACAGTCCACTCCTCTGCCTACCGGTCACTCGCTCTCAGCTCCACCTTCGGACGAGTCCGTAGAGCCGAGTGGCCTGTATCCAAAGCTAGTGGGCTGCCTCATGTACCTGATGACCTGCACTCGTCCTGACCTTGCGTACCTTCTAGCACGCTACGTGGCTCTTGGTAGGCACCAAAAGGTGCACTGGGATGCTGAGAAGAGGGTACTGAGTTACTTATGCAGTACCTCGGGCATGGGGCTCGTGCTTGGAGGGCGGGGCGACGTTGTCCTCACTGGACACTAAGACGCTTCATGGGTTGACGACCTGACTATGCAGCGGTCGTCTCAGTGTTACTCGTTCAGCCTTGGCTCCGGCTCTGTTTCTTTGCGGTCTATCTGCTCGTCTTCTGTTCTCAGCTCCAGTTGTGAGGCTGAGATCTACGCGATAGCCATGGCTGCACAGGAGTTACGCTGGCTCACCTACCTGCTTACCAACTTGGGAGAGCGGCCTCGTTCTCCTCCAGTTCTGTACGTAGACAACAAGGCTGCAATTACCTTGTGTCAGGAGCATAGACTAGAGCACAGAACGAAGCACATCGCTTTGCGTTATTTCCTTGCTCGAGAGTTGCAGCAGCGTGGTCATCTTGGTATTGCTTACGTGGCCATTCGGGCCAACACTACTGATATATATTCACCAAGGCACTTCAGCATTGTGATCATCAGCGCTTTTGTACTGTGTTGGGCCTTGTGCTTGTTTTGCCTCACTTGCTCACTGCTTAACTTTGCTTGTACTGTGACCTATGTATATACCTGCATGCTTACTCTTGCTAGGTAGTGATCACTGTACTATTTGCTATCTTTTATATAACTCTGCATGTGGACCGGCCCTCTGGCAATTTGCTTGTGCTCAGAGTGTGTGGTGACTTTGTGATCCACCCTGAGCTTGCTTTGCTTTTCTTGACTGGTCTTGTGACCCCTTGTTCTCCCCCACTTTGCCTATGGGGGTGTGTCAAACTATAATGCTACTTGTGTTGTATAGGCTGTAGTGGGGTAGCCTATATGGGGTACAACCCAATTAGGGTTAGTACTTGTACTTTGTTTGATGTCAATGCAACGATTCCTGCTCGTTAGTTTCTGACAGGGATCAGGAAGGCAAGACTGACCTTCCTGATCTCGTCGTTATCCCCTCGTTTTTGCTTAGCAATGTGCTGGTGAATACTGCCCATGGTTTAGGGTGCCGCCCTTGTTGCCTTCTCCCCTTTGTGATTCACCCAGAGCTGAACCCTGAACGTCTGGCGGATGCCGTGCTCCACACAGAAGGCTGCCAAGAGGTTTGAGGAGAACTCACCACCTCTGTCAGAGTGTAGACGCAGGACAGGAAAGTCCGTCCCGAACAGCTCGCGGAGCTGGAGACGAACAGCGCGGATCCAAAGGATCAAAACATCAGGGACCTCCCCCTTGCGCTGCAAGGGGAAGACCGTGGTGTAACGCGTGTAGTCGTCGACGACCAGCAGGAAGTACCGCTCGTGGCCCTGTCCACGGACGTGGGCTGGGCCCCACACCTCCAGATGGAGATTCTGCAGAGGATCCTCTGTGGGAGGGAACGAGGAGGAGTGAGGAGCGGCGCGCTGCCGCCCCTCGACACAGGGAAGACAGGGAGGAGCAGGCGAGGGTGGGAGGGGAGGGAGAACCCTGGGAAGACCAGAGACAAGGACACGGCAGTGCATGCTACGAAGGCGCTGCACCGAAGGGTGACCAAGACGGTGGTGCCAAAGGAGGGTCTGGTGCGACAAAGCGCGACACGAGCAGGGGGCCGCTAGCTGACCTGACGCAAACGCTGACGCAACGACCTGAGGGGACACAGTAGTCAGTGTGTACAGACTCGAGCCAGGCGCACGGGTAAACGTGGCCAGGTGCCGGCCCGTCCGGGAGCACGTACAGTGGGTCACGCGCTGACCTCCAGGAGTGAACTGGTCAACCCACTGGTCCTGGAGGTCAGCACCACTCACCAAGTTCGTAGAGAACGAGGGGAGGTGAAGACCTGACAGGGAGCCAGACGGGACCGCCGGACATGGCAGGACCGTGTAGGAGTGCGCAAGGACTGGACCCCCAGAGGGGTCTGCCAGGGAGACCGGAACCGGCCGACTGAGCGGCGTGAGGGTGGTGCTGTCGCGAAAGAAGGAGCGGGAAGCACCTGAGTCAAGTATGAAGGTGTACAAGGCCGCAGCAGGCGCAGTACTAGAGAGAGAAGACTCATCAGCACTTGGAGCAGCAGCCTCACCAGCACCTAGAGCAAGGAACGCACTAGCACCTAGAGCAGCAGCCTCACCAGCACCTAGAGCAGCAGGCTCTATACCTGGGTCAGGCGGGACACACAGGTAACAGGCACCGTCAGCACTAGTAGGCAATGCATACATGGCAGTGAGAATAGCATCATAGTCAAGAGCAAAGATATCTACCTTCTGCCTAAGCAGCTCCAGCCAGGAGGGGAGCTCAGCCTCGTCGCCAAACTCGGTACGCCAGGCGTCACTCAGCCGAGCGAAGCAGCGGGACTGCGTGTGACTAAGCGTCCCGCAAGCCTGACCAGCCCGATCACCTGTGCGAATGACGTACGGGCAGCCAACGGTACTCGGAGACCCTCCACTCTGAGCGTACCACTCATGAAGCTGCTAGGGCGTAAGTGTCTCGCGCGGACGCCGCTGCAGCTGCAGCTGGCCACTACCAGACGCTCCCGACTGACCAGCTCTAGGGCGACAGCCGTGACGGCTACCGCCACAACCCCAACTAGCGTACCACTCACGAAGCTGCTGGGGCGTAAGTGTCTCGCGCGGACGCCGCTGCAGCTGCAGCTGGCCACTGCCAGACGCTCCCGGCTGACCAGCTCCAGGGCGACAGCCACGACGGCTACCGCCACAACCCCAACTAGCGTACCACTCACGAAGCTGCTGGGGCGTAAGTGTTTCGCGCGGACGTCGCTGGAGCTACATCTGGCCACCGACAGTAGCAGCAGTAGCAGTAGTAGCAGCAGCAGCGCGGGCAGGGCAGGCGCGGCAGGCAGGCAGGCAGGCGGGCAGGCAGGCTGGCAGGCAGGCAGAGGGCGCGGAAGTGCGCGAACAAGGCAGGTGCTCACTAGTGGTGGGAAGGGCCGGCGCTCGGCGGGCGGCGGCAGGGTAGGCGCACGACGGCGGCGACGGCGGGGCCGCAGCAGCGGCTGCAGAGTAGGGCCGCGGCAGCTGCAGCGTGGGGCCGCGTAAGCGGCAGGTCGGGGCCGCGTCAGCTGCAGGGCTGGTGGGGCCGCATCGGCGGCAGGGCGCGGCCGCGTCAGAGGCAGGGCGCGGCCGCGTCAGAGGCAGGGCGGGGCCGCGTCTGCTGCAGGGCACGGCCGTGTCAGAGGTAGGGCGCGGCCGCGTCGGCTGCAGGGCGCGGCCGCGTCGGCTGCAGGGCGCGGCCGCGTCAGAGGCAGGGCGGGGCCGCGTCGACTGCAGGGCGCGGCCGCGTCGAAGGCAGGGCGGGGCCGCGTCGACTGCAGGGCACGGCCGCGTCGAAGGCAGGGCGCGGTCGCGTCAGAGGCTGGGCGCGGCCGCGTCAGAGGCAGGGCGGGGCCGCGTCGGCTGCAGGGCGCGGCCGCGTCAGAGGCAGGGCGCGGCCGCGTCAGAGGCAGGGCGGGGCCGCGTCGACTGCAGGGCGCGGGGCCGCGTCGGCTGCAGGACGCGGCCGCATCGAAGGCAGGGCACGGCCGCGTCAGAGGCAGGGCGGGGCCGCGTTCTGGCCTGACGGGCCTGCAGGGGCGGCTCGCGGGCCTGACGGGCCTGCAGGGGCGGCTCGTGGGCCTGACGGGCCTGTAGGGGCGGCGCATGAGCCTTACGAGCCTGCAGGGGCGGCGCGCTGTCCTTACGGGCCTGCAGGGGCGGCACGCTGGCCTAGGGCAGCAGGAGGCAGCGCGAGGGCTGCAGGACGGCGCGCGCAGCGCAGCACGTCACAAGGCAGGGCAGGACAACACGTGGGGTAGCGCGGTAACCGCAACGGTAGGTGGGCCCGAAAAAAAAGACGGTCCTACGGACCTAGTGCTCTGAAACCATGTCAGAATCTAGCAGCACGAATGAATGCACTATGGAAGAGTTGGGTACAAGTATGAAACCCTAAACGGGGCTGTACCCCAAATTGGCTACCCCACTACAGCCTACATACATATAACATGCATATACTTTGACAGAGTCATCTCAAGTGCTGACCCCCCTGATAACATTGGCTTCAGTGCACAGTATGTGCTATCTTTTGGCAACATTACATCTTGAAATGTTGCGCTGTTTAGGCTCAATGGTGGGTGTATAGGTTGCGTGTGAAGAGAGAAGGCTGTTGTTGCCTTTGATTGTACTGTGCACACTATAGTACCGTACCGTCAAAACACAGAATTTCTTCAACAAGCATTTATTGATTACATGAATAAGGCCAATACAAGATGAGCAAGAATATAGCCCAACTGGCGTGTCAAGGTATGCTCATGCAACCATTAGAAGTGCCCCGACCAGAGCCATCCCTCTGGGAGCGCACCGGACCGGAGCCATCCCTTTGAAAGCGTACCGGACCAGAGCCATCCCTTTGGGAGCGCACCAGACCAGAGCCATCCCTTTGGGAGCGCACCGGACAAGAGCCATCCCTCTGGGAGCGCACCGGACCAGAGCCATCCCTCTGGGAGCGCACCGGACCAGAGCCATCCCTCTGGGAGCGCACCGGACCAGAGCCATCCCTCTGGGAGCGCACCGGACCAGAGCCATCCCTCTGGGAGCGCACCGGACCAGAGCCATCCCTCTGGGAGCGCACCCGACCAGAGTCATCCCTCTGGGAGCGCACCGGACCAGAGCCATCCCTCTGGGAGCGCACCGGACCAGAGCCATCCCTTTGGGAGCGCACCGGACCAGAGCCATCCCTCTGGGAGTGCACCGGACCAGAGCCATCCCACTGGGAGCGCACCGAACCAGAGTTATCCCTTTGGGAGCGCACCAGACCAGAGCCATCCCTCTGGGAGCGCACCGGACCAGAACCATCCCTTCGGGAGCGCACCAGACCAGAGCCATCCCTTTGGGAGCGCACCGGAGCAGAGCCATCCCTCTGGGAATGCACCGGACCAGAGCCATCCCACTGGGAGCGCACTGGACCAGAGTTATCCCTTTGGGACACCGGACCAGAGCCATCCCTCTGGGAGCGCACCGGACCAGAACTATCCCTTTGGGAGCGCACCAGACCAGAGCCATCCCTTTGGGAGCGCACCGGACCAGAGGCATCCCGTGGGGAGCGCAGTGGGCTTGATGTCAACCTGGAGGAGCACACTGACAGCACTGAAAGCACAGCCACAGCCGCTTGACAGCAGATGATTGATAATCCTTCCACCCCACCAGTTTCCCAACCCACTCTCCCGAACCGAACACCCTGATGAGCAGGGTGCAGAAAAAGGACCCACCATCATCCCACTTCCCCAACCTCCCAACCACCTCCCTTTACTGCTGCAATCTGCTCGAGGCTCTGCAATACCGCTGGACTTAATCCTTAGCTGCTTTTCAAATGACTCCATTTTTTTTTCGTTTTTTCCTTTTTCGTGTGTTTTTTTACGCTTTTATTGTGTCTTTTTTTTTTCACCCAGAAAGAATCGGGAACCCTTTCCCACAGGGATCCAGTGGGAGGTGCCCTAGGGGAGGTCCCCTTTCTCATATGGCGCGGGTGCAGTCTAGGTATATCAGCCCAGCACGTTGGAGGCTGGAGCTTGCAGCAAGTCACAGCGGCGCTTATGGCCGCCATGGACGCCGTGAGCTCGCAGCCAGTACCACCTTGGAGGCCAATCCAGCACGAACCTTCTTCACTACAGCCGCGGAGATTGCACCACTCATGTCGTCAAGCTGCTTCGCGCCGTTGGAACTCCTGCTTCGCACCTGCCTCTCGGCTGCAGCGGCTCCTGCGGGCCACGGAATCAACGTCGTCCCCTCCGCGCAACTTTTCAATATCGTTCTCTGACCGCTTGGTTTGGGGATGCGAGACGGCAGCAGGTTTGAGGCATGATGCACTGAAAGTGTAGGAGCTGCCCTGGCCAAGCCAGCTGCTACGGCCGTCGGAGAAACTTCAACTGGCGGCGACGTCACCGGTTCTGATGTCACTGGTTCTGACGTCACCAATTCTGATGTCACTGGTTCTGACGTCACCGATTCTGATGTCAATGTCACCGATTCTGATGTCACTGGTTCCGACATCATCGGTTCGGATGTCACCGACGATTCGGACTCCACTGAATTGGACGTTTCGGACGTCACGTGTTCTGAGGTGGTGGTTTCCGAGGCCACAGCCGCTACGAAAGCCACCAAATCTGTCGTTTCCCGATCTGGAACTGACGGATCAGAGGCCGTCGGATCGGACATCATCGGATCCGGCGACGTCGTCGAACCGTGCAATGCTGGAGCTTCAATAAGACAGGCGTCGCTGCGGCTGGCGTCGTCGACGCTCTCAATGGTAGGTTCAGCGCATGAAAGCATCGCGTCGCTGGCCTCGCTGCAGCAGGGCGTCACGCTGAGGCTGCTAACCTGGCGGAGTTTGCTCGCGTTGCTGTAGGAGCTCCGACTCGGAGGCGGCAGCGATGGCTGCGTCGGCTTGTTGCTATCGAGGCTCTTCCAGAAGCTAAGAACGTTGAAGTACGACGGGTAGTCAGAAACTGAGGCCATAGTGCGGATTCTTCACGAGAGCAAACGTTGAGTGATTCCTGTGCTAGAACCGATAGTATGCACAAGCTTGGATGATTGCATCAATGCTTTGGGTGCAGATTTGTAGGCACTTTCAAGATGGGGAATGGAGGGGGTGGAGGTGTCCCCTGGCTTGTCGGGAAGGAGGGCTGCTCAGGCTCGGAAGCAGGGCTTGTCAGGCTCGGGAGCGAGAACGGCGTGAGGATTTCTCGAGGCCCTGATCTGCCCAACTTTGTGCTCATGTGCCCTCGCAAAGATCGTGTGGCTGCCCGAGGCCCATTCTGCTTCCACAGCAAGATGGGAGATGATCAAACTGGGGCCGAAGAGTGCCAGAGGGATGACCAAAGTAGGGCCAGAAAATCTCGACCGTAGGATTTTCGACCCCGAGCTGCCCAAGAGGCTAGGCGAACAAGCCGAACCGTGACTAAAAGAGAAATGCTACTAGCACCAAACTTTGTCTCCAACTTATTGAAAAAATGGTTACGACCGCCGTCTACTACTACGCGCACATCGCGTTCTTCTGGAACTAAATATTGCTGTGCTAATTTGTGAGCCCAAAAACAAATTCATTATGGGTGATAAATATCACTCCCTGATCGGAAACACGCAGAAAAAAAAAGTACCCGTTCGGAAATGGATGCGACTAGGGAGGCATCAACCCTTAAAGCTGCGGTCTACATACTAAGTGGTGTTTTTTTGGTGTATTTTTTATGCCAACCCTTTCGTGCGGCCTGATTGGAGAACGAAGTCAGCATGTTTCAGAAACACCGCAGCAAACGAACTCAGACAGGAAACGCGAATCCAGCCCAATTTCGTGCTGACGGGTGGTTTAGAGGAGGGTCTGCGGAAGGGCGGGAAACAACCTGGGGAGTTCGGTTTCGTGCAGAAAGAACCCCAACCCCCTCTCTCCACCCCTCTCAACCGTTAACTTTGCAGGAAAGGGGGCCGAGTCCAAAAACTGGTCACCCTGTTTTCAAGTGATAACCTCAGCCCTCCCGCTCGGAGTATGTAGGCCGCAGCTTTAACACAACGAAGGTTCCCGTTTTTAGGGTTGATCCATCCCGAAAATGCATCCAGGTTCCCCTTGGGGTTTTAGTTTTTTGGCTGCCCTAAGAGTTTCTGGCTTGCTAAACGACGCTATTGGGCGGAAGGTGTAAACATTTTCACGAAAAATGACGCGCGAGCGAAAATGCAAACAGTTAACGGACATACGTTCAATAAATGATACCCCTCTGCAAATACCTTTTTGCGCAGTGGTTTGGTTAGTTTCGGGCCTCTCGGCCCCTGTGTGAACACCTCCCTGGCACTGTTCGGCCCCTGTATGATCTTCTCCCCAGCAAGATTCCTTGCAGGGAAACAAACCGACGAGCATTTCGGGTCACTGCCCTCAGGTATTTCAGAGACTGCCCTGAACAGTATTGTAAAGGACCGTGGAAATGTTTTTGACCGCGCTACGTACGGTGGGAGTCGGCAAAATTTGAGCTCGCAATGGGCGACAACCTCAGGGAAAGCCATTCACCACCAGTGCTCGACTACCGTGCTGGATCTCCCCGAAAGCTTCGCATATCAAGCTTGGACCTGAACTTCGGTGCCGAACCTCCTCGCCTCCCTACCACGCAAAAGCGAGGTTCTGGTTCAGTGCTGCTACACTTTCCAGTAATTTTAATCATTGTTGGCGATTCGGTGGATGTAGTGTAGGGGGTCCCCCCTTAGCAGACGCTAATATGCAACCACTAATGCATATCACTAGGTTGTTGGAAACAAATGACTTAAAGCGTTTCTGATGTGCCGCAACACTGAATCGTAATCGAATCGAACTACAACGGTGCATCGGTGAGTCAACCGAGGAGGTTGACAGAAATGCAACAACCGGAGGTAACGTGAAGGTCAAAGGTCGCTGACCTTTGACTCGACAAATACAGCGCGACAACAAGGACAAACAACTGACTCGTTATTGAGCAGTTGCCCGAGTCGTCACTGTATCAAACCGCAACAGCAACAGTAAAACGGTTATTAGTTATATCTCTTCATATTCCTTGTACTCTTATAAAAGCTTGTAACTCTTTGTTTTAACCAATCTACTTTGCCCTCACATACCAGCGTAAGGTGGTTCAAGTACTTATTATTAAAACGCTTCCGCAACTACACCATTTCCTACTCAGAGCTTAGCCTTGTAAAGATCCCAAGGGCTTTTCTCAGCCCGACATGGTATGAGAGCCATGAAGGCAAGCACAACTACTTTCAAGACACTTACAACATCACAAAATATGGCTACTCAGAAGGAGAGAAGCTCCTCTAACGGTTCCCCCGGCACTACCCCTACTCCACCTCCTGCCTCTGGCCTACAGACAGAGGAGGGCACGACAACAAGACCAGCAGCGGGATCCACTGAAACTCCTGCAAATCAAGCTGCAGGCTTCGACCCAAGCATGATGGAGAAGTTCTTCTCCTTCATGTCCTTCTACGAACAACATCAGCAAACGGCACCTGCGCAGTCAAACAACAACAATAACAACAACGAGGTTATGCCAATGAGCCTCGACGGTTCATCCTATGCGCGTGGAAACCAGCAACAGCAGCCTACCTTCGCTCCGTACGAGCCTCAGCACGGCTCCATCAGCTTCATGCCGCACCAGCAGTCCTCACCTGGACAAGAAAAGACATTGGACGCACTTCAAGTTTAATCACAATTCGCACACGTACTGAAGCTGCAGACATCTGCCCCCTTTGACGGAAAAGACTTCTATACCTGGTCCTTCGAATTCGAACTGACGATGGAAGGCGCGCAGATTCTTGGGTTCTTCGACGGGTCCCTGCCATATCCAGCACACGGGACACAATACGACAAACAACAGTACACGTATCAGTCGCTGATGGCATACACGATTCTACTACGCAACATGACGCCGGACGAGCAGCAGAACATTCGGTCTTATCGCGGATACGGAAACTCCGCCGAGCTCGCGTACAACCATCTGAAAGGCCTGTATCAAGCAAACGACATTGTCAATCAGAGAAGCCTCATGGCACAGCTGACAACAGTGGAGATGAGACCAGGCGAGAAAGGAATGGCATATATCAGCCGTTGTCGCGGACTACGCGACAGACTCCATCGATGCGGGGGAGCAATATCAGAAGAAGCCTTCGTCACGGTCATCATCGCTGGACTTGGTCCTCATTGGCGCGCAACCCGAGCTCTTCTTCGAGCCCACGGGAAAATCTCTGAAGCAGCACTCTGCGCCGAAATTCACGCAGAACAACAAGACATGGACCTGCACGAGGAACGACACAAGAAGAAAGCATCAGTACCCGAATTCGCTTTTCACGCCCAGCGGCACTACACCAACAACCACCGGCAGAGCAAGTATCAAACGCAGCAATCATTACCTCCGTTTTGTCATCTTTGCAAGACGCCAGGACACCCTTGCACACACTGCCCGAACCGACAGCAGCTAACACGGCCGCAACGTCAACTTCGTCCTTCAAGCAGCCAAGTGGCATCCACGCAGGCGCACCCCACGAGTCAAACGCAGTCTTCAACAACATCACTTACACAACCTGCACAAGGAACAAGAAACATCATCAGCTGCATGGCAAGATTGACTGACTCCTGCATCACCGAATCACCCCCACACTACTCACCAGAAGAACAACTCGACGAAAGCACCCCGCGCTGCGAACTACTGGAGCCGAACCGAACGTATGTAGCCATCGGCCAAAGCGAACCTTCTGGGAAGGACACCTGGTTCTTGGACAGTTGTTGTGGACAGCACATGTGCTCCTCGGGTCGCTTCGTTCAACGAGAACACCAGCTCCAGCGTAAAGTAGTCATCACCGACGCCAATAATCAGAACCTGCGCACACGACGACAAGGCATAGTTCAACTTCAGTCACGGGAGACCAACGTCATACTACAAATGTCAAAGGTTTTAATCACGGAGGGACTTGGATACAAGTTACTGAGCGTCAGCCAGTTGATGGCAAAGGGCATCCACCTCGAAGCAGATAGCACAACACAGGAGTTCAAGTTGTACCACGGGAGAGGAGGCCTCTACATCGGCAAGGCCGTGCTGAAGAACAACGTATTCATCCTCGAATTCGTCCCAGTCCTAGGCACCGCCGACAGCGACGCCATCGTCAACTTCACCTCTTGGACACACCCACCAGACCTCAACCCCGACTTCAGTCCTGGAGGCTTCTGGTATTCACACACTATGCCCGAGGCAGAACGAACAAGGGCATTAGCAACGATTCAACAAGCAGCAGAGAAAATATCGGCAGCAGCAGAGACAACATTGACAGCAGCAGAGACAACGTCGGCAGTAGCAAAGACAACATCAGCAGCAGCAGAGACAACGTTGGCAGTAGCAGAGACAACATCAGCAGCAGCAGCAACACCGGGACCAATCGCTGGTCCTTCAACAGCACCGGTGCTCTTTACCGACACACCATCGACTTCTGCGCAACAGCTGATCCCGACCCCACAAGAAGTCCACCGAAGCGCCAACCTCACAACCGATTTTTACTCCAACTCCGACCTGTACAGGGGCTCACCGGGACATCGCGCCAGCGAAAGCATCTGGCACGCAAGGATGGGACATCCAAGCAACACAGTGTTAAACAACACAATTAGAGCAGGCGTGCTCGATAAGGACTCACTACTCCTAACCGATGGAAGTGAACTTCGACGAGTCCGCGGAACGTGCTTCACCTGTCCTGAAGCAGACTTGCCTCACCAGCCATTCGTCTCGCATCACAATCCAAGCGCACCAGCATACGCACCTCTGGAGAAAGTGTATAGTGACATCCTGTACAATCGCAAACCTGGCCAAGGAGCATACAACTACACTATCACGTTTATAGACGCCGCCACACGCTACGTCTGGCACCTCAACCTTCCAAGCCGCGACATGGCCTTCGAAGCATTCGTTGCCTGGCTCCCAGCAGCGGAACAAGAATCAAGAGTGAAGCTGAAAAGCTTCCAGTCAGATGGGGGGGGAGAATACACGTCTCAGAGGTTCACACAGTACTTGGCAGAGAGGGGAATCAAGCAGCTCATCTCCCTTCCCTACGCTCATCAACAGGCAAGGCGTAGCAGAAAGAATGAACAGAACTCTCTAGAACACCATGCGCAAGCTGCTACGTGTGTCAGAGGTCCACTGGTGATCCCCGATTGATCCTAGGGAAGGGTTACAGGCATGTTGGCCTGGGGGGTTATGGGCGCACTCACCCGCTACATAAAAAAGTCCTTTTATCCCAATGGTCTAGTGGTTGGGATTCTGACATGGTATCAGAGCGAAGGTCTCGGGTTCGAATCCAGGTGTATGCACTTCGGGCATCCCAGTGCGGGGGGGTGTCAGAGGTCCACTGGTGATCCCCGATTGATCCTAGGGAAGGGTTACAGGCACGTTGGCCTGGGGGGTTATGGGCGCACTGACCCGCTACTTAAACAAGCCCTTTTATCCCAATGGTCTAGTGGTTGGGATTCTGACAACGTGGCATGCGACTACCCAATCACCAGTGACCCAAAGCAATGGATCATGCTGTGCTGCTGCACAACTTGCTCTCGTCATCATCGCTCCCGAACAATGCATCACCGCATCTGCTGTGGATAGGAAAACAGGGCAGCACAAAAATGCTGAGAGTCTTCGGCTGCATGGTACAGTACCGTCCCCCAGCTGCACAAGCCGGCCAATTCTCCCAACACGCACAGTGGGGGCTACACCTCGGCATCGAAAAGAATTACAACGCGTGGAAGATTTTCGACGTCCACTCAAAGGAAACAGTAGCAGCACGTGATGTCATTTCCTACGAGCGACTCACACTTCCGACGTACCTTGCCAACCTGGAAGAAGACCGAGACCCCACAGGTGGCTTTCATGGCAACCGAGCCTTCGCTACGGCAGGAGACGAAGCTGACTGGGATGAACAAAATGTTGACAGAGCCTCGGAAGAAGTCGGACCCCTTCCCTACAGTTCAGTCAATGTCCCGATGGACGACGAAAATCCTCGCGACAACATCAATGCCGAAACGTACTACTACTTCGCTGACAATGGTTACGTTACACCCGCGCAAGTCAACACCAACGAAGCAGAACGCATAGGGCCGAATTTCATACCTAATCCAGAAGCGGGAGACGAAGCAGTCTATCCCGAGGACACGACACTCCCTCGCTACACACAGAGCGGGCTCCAGATACTTGGACTCGTCACCGCAGTCCATGGCACGGCGCCTCCTAAGGAGCCTGCCACGGTTCAGCAGGCTCTGGGGGGGGAGCATAGGGAAAAATGGCACGAAGCCAGGGAAAGGGAACTAAAGGCGCTGGAAGAACGCAACACCTGGAAGATCGTACCTATCGGAGTCGCACGCAACAAAACGGTACTCACCGGAAAGTGGGTTTTCCGTGTGAAAACTAAGGCAGACAGCACCATCGACAAATTTAAGGCACCCTGGGTCGTACGTGGCTTTGACCAAGAGCACGGATGCGACTTCACCGAAACGTTCGCTCCGGTCAGCCGACACACCTCCCTGCGAATCCTGCTCGCGATTGCCGCCATGAAGAAGAAGAAGCTACGCCAAATCGACGTCGCCAACGCCTTCCTCTACGCACCTGTCGACGCCAAAATCTTCGTCAAACAACCCCACGGTTCCAACACGGACCCCAACCAAGTCTGCCAGCTACTAAAGTCAATGTACGGCATCAAACAGGCCCCAAGACTGTGGCAGCAGTACCTACACGCCAGACTCATCCGCATCGGATTCCGCCAGCTACCACACGACCAGGGCATGTATTGGTTTACAAAGGGCACCGACTACATCTTACTTATCGTCTACGTGGACGATCTCCTCTACATTGGCTCGACTAACGGGATCACGACCTGGTTCAAAGGGGAGCTGCAGCAGGACCTCACGCTCACGGTCTCGTCTACCGTGACACAATACCTCGGCCTCAATATCCAAGAGGAAGAGAACGCGATCTACCTCAACGCCGCAAAATACGCTGACACCATCGCCAAGCGCTACGGACTCACCACGACCACTATTTCCACACCATATCGCTACACCACCGGAAATCACAAGGAAGGCTCCGCTCCGCTCAAGCTCGCCAGCATACGCGACTACCAGTGAAAGCTGGGATGCCTCCTCTTCGCGGCCGTCACCTGCCGACCGGATCTATCGTATTCAACGAGCCAAGCGGAGCACATGGCGGAACTCGACCGCGCTCTTCACTACCTCGTTAGCACCCCGACGATCGGTCTGACTTATCACAAGACCGGAACCACGACACCTAAGTTAATCGGCTACGTCGACAGTGACCACGCCGGCGACTCAGACAACAGGCGCTTGCGCACCGACCACGTCTACCAACTCGAACCTATCGGACCTATCTCGTGGCAGTCGAGCAAGCAGGAGCTAATGGCTCTCTCCTCAGCTGAAGCAGAATATATCGCACTCTGCTTAGCCACCAAAGAAGGATTGTACCTTCGCGAACTGCTGGAAGAAGCGAAGCTGGCTCAGTTACCCAGCTTCTCCCTGTTCTGTGACAACCAGTCAGCAATTCGCATAGCCAACAAGAACGGGTTTGCGAACAGGACGAAGCATATCGCCCTATAATATTTCTTCGTGAAAGACGAGATCGAGAAAGGCAGACTCGAGCTGTCCTACTGTCCCACATCCGAGATGGCAGCTGATTACTTGACCAAGAGCTCGGAAAACAGAAGTTCGAGTACTGCATGCTGCTGACTGGACAAGGCCACGTCATCAGCAGCGACACCCCAGAAGCGAAGGGGAGTGTTGGAATCAAATGCCTTAAAGCGCTTCTGATGTGCCGCAACACTGAATCGTAATCGAATCGAACTACAACGGTGCATCGGTGAGTCAACCGAGGAGGTTGACAGAAATGCAACAGCCGGAGGTTACGCGAAGCTCAAAGGTCGCTGACCTTTGACTCGACAAATACAGCGCGACAGCAAGGACAAACAACTGACTCGTTATTGAGCAGTTGCCCGAGTCGTCATTGTATCAAACCACAACAGCAAGAGTAAAACGGTTATTAGTTATATCTCTTCATATTCCTTGTACTCTTATAAAAGCTTGTACCTCTTTGTTTTAACCAATCTACTTTGCCCTCACATACCAGCGCAAGGTGGTTCAAGTAATTATTATTTATACGCTTCCGCAGCTACAACATTTCCTACTCAGAGCTTAGCCTTGTAAAGATCCCAAGGGCTTTTCTCAGCCCAACACAGGTTAGGTTCAACTGGGATGGAAACACCTGCATACATCGGCACGTTTATCTATGAAAAGAAACGAGGAATGGAATGACTAAGGGAAAGTTGGGTACAAGTACAAACCCTAGAAAATGTGTACCCCATATGTGCTACCCCACTATAGCCTACATCAGCAAGTCATATAAACCTGACACACCCCCATAGGCAAAGTGGGGGAGAACAAGGGGTCACAAGACCAGTCAAGCAAAGGAAGGCAAGCTCAGGGTGGATCACAACGTCACCACACATTCTGAGCACAAGTTCAAAGGCCACAAGGCCAGTTCACATGCAAGGCTACATATATATAATGCTAAACAAGCAAGAGCGGGCATATCTATATGTAACAGTACAGGCAAGGTCAAGCAGTGAGCAAGTGAGGCAAGGTAGGCACAAGACCTAACAGAGTACAGAAGCGCTCATGATCACAAGGCGCGAGTGCCTTGGTGAAGATATCAGCAGTGTTGGCCTCAGAGGCCACGTAAGCAAGGCGCAGCTGACCACGCTGCTGCAGCTCACGAGCAAGGAAGTAGCGAAGAGCGATGTGCTTCGTTCTGTGCTCCAGTCTGTGCTCCCGACACAAGGCCAGCATGGCCTTGTTGTCTACGTACAGAACTGGAGGAGAACGAGGCGGCGCTCCCAGGTCAGTCAGCAGGTAGGTGAGCCAGCGTAGCTCCTGTGCAGCCATGGCCCCTGCGTAGATCTCAGCCTCACAACTGGAGCCGAGAACAGAAGACGAGCGGGTAGACCGCCACGAAACAGAGCCGGAACCAAGGTTGAAGGAGTAACCCTGTGACGACCGCTGCGTAGCCTGGTCGTCAGCCCAAGAAGCGTCTGCGTGACCAGTGAGGACCACTGGACTCCGCCCTCCAAGCACTAGCCCCATGCCCGACGTACTGCACAAGTAGCGCAACACCCTCTTCGCTGCAGCCATGTGCTCTGGTCTGTGTCTCCCAGGAGCAACATAGCGTGCCAGAATGCTAAGAGGGTATGCAAGGTCAGGTCGAGTGCAGGTCATCAGGTACATGAGGCAGCCAACAAGCTCTGAGTACGGGCCACTCGACTCTACGGACTCATCCGAAGGCAGAGCTGAGAGCGAGTGGCGAGTAGACAGAGGAGTGGCCTGAGGCGAGGAGTACGTGAAGCCGAAGCGCTGAAGGACCTGCTGCACCATGTGTGACTGAGTCAGGGTAATGGTGCGCTGTGCTCTGTCCCGGGTGATCTGCAAGCCTAGGTAGCTACGCAGTTCACCCAGGTCTGTGCACGTGTGTCTCTTCTGCAGCTCAGACTTCACGTAGGCGAGTCCAACAGTGTCAGCTGTGGCAAAGACCAAGTCGTCGACGTACACGAGGATGTAGAACGGCGGCAAAGAAGTGTCGGTGCGCAGAAACAGCGACGGGTCGGCAGTAGAAGGAGCAAACCCAAGAGCCGCAAGTGTAGTCCTCAGTGTGTCGTGCCACTCACGAGGTGCCTGGCGGAGACCGTAGACCGGCCGCCGGAGGCTCCACTGGGTGCCAGGAGGAAAAGACCCAGTGAAGCCAGGTGGGCGGCGCAGCCAGATCTCCTCGTGCAGGCTGCCCTGCAAGAAAGCAGTGCTGAAGTCAAGAGAGTGAAGCTCGTAGTCTCGGTGAGCGGCTATGTGCAGCAGTACCCGAAGAGTGGTCATCTTCGGGGTGGGAGAGAAGGTCTGAAAGTAGTCAACTCCCTGCCGCTGACTGAAGCCACGAGCCACGTAACGCGCCTTGAAGACAGGCGGAGAACCCGGCGGCCGCTTCACCCTGAAAATCCACATGCCACTGACGATGTTCGCCCCAGGCGGGGGAACCTCGTCAACGTAGGTGCCTGTGGACTTCCAGGAAGCCATCTCTGCGTCCATGGCTGCCTGCCACTGAGAGGAGTAGGGACCCTCTATCGCCTCCGCGTAAGAGCGCGGAGTCGGGATGTCTGGTGCATCCGGGTCTCCCTCAGGGGCAAGTAGCATGGACACGAGATGGGGTGAAACAGCCGCAAGACACTGGAACTCCTCCTGCCTGTCCTCAAGGACGTCCGTGCCAAGAGCACACTCACCCCCGACGGACGGAGGACAGACAGACTCAGACTCAGCAACAAGACTAGCAGCGTAGTCTAGACGACAGCGAGTAGCGAAGTCGACAAGCTCGGCGACTAAGGCAGACGCAGCAGTGGACTCAAAGGAAGGGTCAGTGACGACAGTAGCAAGGAGACGCGTGACAGTAGGACTGGCAGCGCGAAGGGAGTCCGACTCCGGGTCAGCAAGAACAGGAAGAGAGGACTAAGGAGGAGAAGGCAAAGGGGCACGCAGCGGAGCAGTGGAAGGACGCAGAGACATCCGGTGCGTGCCGGGGACAGGGGGAGGACGCTGACGCGAACCACGACCAGTAGTGCGAGCAGTGCGAACAGGCGACGCAGGACGAGACGCAGGCTCACGACGCTCAGCAAGACCTCCAGTAGGACCAGTGTAGGGAGAAGGAGCAGGCAGAGGAGAGGTAGGCTGTAACTGTGACTCGGACTGGACAGGCGGTGGACACTCTAAGGGAGGAGCCGGACTAGCAGAGGGCGGAAGACCAAGAACCTGCTCAATGAGCGGAACGAAGTACGGTCGCGGCCGCTCAGCACCACCAGCACCAGAAGAGACAGCACTAGTACCCCGAACGACAGCACCACCAGCACCAGCAGGGACAGCACCCGCACCAGCAGCACCCCCAGCTCCAGCAGCGCCAACTCCAACACCCGGAGAAGCTCCAGCCGGACCACCAGAAGACACAGCAGGTCCAGCAGCTCCAGTACCTCCTGTAGCACCAACGCCCGCTGCACCACCAGCTCCAGAACGAGAAGTACCCGCAGGCCCGGCAGCTCCAGTACTCTCAGTACGAGCACCTCCGGGACCCGCGACACCAGCACCCTCAGCAGCAGCAGAACCTCCAGCGCCCGCAGCACCTGCAGCTCCAGCAGCTCGCCTCCAACGCCGGGCAAACCACTCACGCAGCTCCAGTGGAGAGAGTGGCTCCTGCCGGGATGAAGGACCCGAAGAACCTCCAGGCCCAGTGCCGCCAGACGCAACACGAGGCCCCGCACCCTCAAGCTCCGCGCCCCCAGGCTCAGCACCCCCAGCCTCAGTACCCCCAGGCTCCACACCCCCAGTCTCAGCACCGCCAGTCTCAGCACCCCCAGGCTCAGCACCCCCAGAGTCAGCACCCCCAGGCTCAGCACCCCAAGACCCCGCACCCGCAGGCTCAGCACCCCTAGCAGCACCCGAGTCAACAGCTACCTCGACAGGCTCGACTGCGTCTACCTGAGACACACCTGAGGGGGCAGGACCCTGAGGGGGGAGGGGGTCTACCGGAGGGGGACCTGGCGTAAGGAAGAGCGACGGGGGAGGGAGGGACGCAGTGCGGTAGGGGAAGAGACGGTAGTAGGGAACCGACTCGTCAACGTGACGTCCTGGGAGGACAGAACACGGCGCGAGGTGGGGTGGTAAAACTGCCAGCCTGGCGCGTCCGGGGGGAAGCCAAGGAAGACGCAGGGAACAGCACGAGGGGACAGCTTGTCTGCAGACAAGTCGCGGACAAACGCCCTAGATCCCCAGACACGGAACGCAGACGCATCGCCAACCTTCCCCGTCCACAGCAAAGCAGGGGAGGTCTCCGGCCTAGAGACTCGGGGCTGAAGGTTGAGCTGATGCGCCGCGTACCGAACCGCAAACGGCCACAGAAAATGGGGGGCAGCCGCATGGACCATGGACGTACGAGCGACGTCCATGACCATGCCAATGCGGCGCTCAGCAATCCCATTTTGCTGTGGAGAGCCCGGAAGCGTGAAGGTCTGACGGATGCCTCGTGCACGACAGAAGGCTCGCAGAAGGTCAGAGGAGAACTCTCCGCCTCTGTCGGAGTGCAGACGTAGAACAGGAAAGTCCGAGCCGAAACTCTCTCTGAGCTGGAGACGAGCTGCGCGGATCCAGGCGATCAACACCTCAGTGACCTCACCCTTGGCGCGCAAGGGGAAGACTGCGGTGTAACGCGAGTAGTCGTCAACCACCAGCAGGAAGTAACGCTCGTGACCCTGTCCACGGACGCGGGCTGGGCCCCACACGTCCATGTGAAGCGTCTGCAGCGGAGCCTCTGTCGGAGGAAACTCGGAGGAGTGAGGAGCAGCGCGCTGCCGCCCCTCGACGCAGGGAACGCAGGTGGGGGCAGGCCCCGGAGGAAGGGGAGGGAGGGACCGGGGAAGACCAGAGACAAGGACACGAGAGGCCATGCCTCGAAGACGAGACAGGGAGGGGTGACCAAGGCGGTGGTGCCAAAGGAGAGTCTGGTGGGACAGGAGACGACACGAGCAGGGGGCAGAATCAGGACCAGACCTGGACGCCGCAGCAAGCACCTGACCCGACGCGGCTACCTGAGCAGACTCAGCGACAGAAGGAGACTCAGTAGTCAATGTGTACAGGCTCGACCCCGGTCGACGGGTAAACGTGGCCAAGTGACGGCCCGTCCGAGCACAGGTACAGTGGGTCACTCGCTGACTCGCAGGAGTGAACTGTTGAACCCCTGCATCCTGGAGGTCAGCACCGCTCACCAAGTTCGTAGAGAACGAGGGGAGGTAAAGACCTGACAGGGTGCCAGAAGGGGCCGCCGGACACGGTAGGACAGTAGAGAAGTGAGCAAGAACAGGACCCCCAGAGGGGTCTGCCAGGGAGACCGCCACTGGCCGACTAAGCGGCGTGAGTGTGGTACGGTCTCGAAAGAAGGAGCGAGAGGCACCCGAGTCAAGGGTGAAGGTGTGGGTGGCCGGAGCCGACGTGGTACCTGAGAGCGCAGACTCACCAGCACCTGGGGTAGTAGACTCACTGGCACCTAGAGCAGCAGCCTCACGGGCACCTAGAGCAGCGGCCTCACCAGCACCTAGAGCAGCAGCCCCAATGCCCGGGTCGGGCGGAAAACACCGGTAACAGTCACCCTCATCACTAATAGTCACAGCATACATGGCAGCAAGGATAGCATCATAATCAAGATCAAAGATCGCAACACCCGCCCTAGACAGCTCGCCCCAGCGAGGGATCTTTGTAGCGTCGGGGAACTGGTGACGCCAAGCGTCCGTCAGACGACCGAAGCAGCGCTGGGTGGAGTGCTGACCCCCACACTGCTCACCCGCACGGTCGCTGGTACGGAGAACGTAGGTACAGGGGCCAGCACCCCCACCCCGCTGACGCGCAGAGTACCACTCACGAAGTTGCTGGGGAGAAGGGGTCTCACGAGTGCGCTGCTGCTGCTGCTGCTGCTGGCGCTGACCACCACCGGAGCCGACCCTCTGCGTAGAGCTGCCCCGACCAGCTCCTCCTCCGCCGCCGCTACCTCCACCCCCGCCTCCACCTCCGACACCTCCGCTCGCACCGCCACCACCGCCGCCTCCTCCGCCTCCACTGCCGCCACTAGCGCCCCCACCCCCGCCACCACTCCCACCGCCACCGCCACCCCCTCCTCCTCCTCCACCGCCTCCTCCACCGCCCCCGCCAGCTCCTCCAGCGCCCTTGCCCCCCTTGCCCTTGCCTGGGCGGCGTCTCCCGCTAGGGGCAGACGCCGCACCGACCGACTCAAGACCAACTAGGTCGGCCGCAGCAGCAGAGGCAACAGAGGGCAAGAGGGGGGAGGGGGAACACCCCTCAAAGACAGGGGTACGAGGGTCACCACGAGAGGCTCCTACAGCGACTATGCCCTTCTCTGCTGCTAGGAGGCGCTCCTCGAGGAGGTCAACGGTGAGAGTGGTGGGGCAGACAGAGAGGAAGTGGTCCCTGACTGAACGAAGGGTGTCAGGGAGCCGGGTGACTATGTAGTAGAGGGTGATGTACATAGGGGGGGGGTTCTTGGCGCAGAACTCAGCAGGAAGCGCAGCGCGGTAGCGAATGTCACTAGTGCGAAGGTGCGTAATGAGGTCAGCGACTGTGGGAAAAGCGGCGAGGTCAGGGAAGAGGTATGGCAGAATGAGGCGGCTAAGGGCAGCAGTGGCAGGGGAAGAGTAGCGTGCAACTACAGCGTCGTACAAGGTCTTAGCACTCTTGTACTGGCTAAAATGCGCGCGCTCAGCGGTAGGCAAGTGGCGGCGGACAGCAAGGCGGGCAGCAGCATCGCGTGTGGCCCACTGTGAGCGAACAGTGGGGTCAGCATCAGCAGCAGGGGCAGGGGTTGCACCAGAAGTGAGGTCAAACAGGGAGAGACCGTCTGCCCTATCGCACTGGAGGAACAGCTGTAGATCATCTACCCAGACCTCAAAGTCAACAGCCCGACCCTCAGCGTCAAAGGCGAGAACACTGGGAGTGGCCATGACAGCAGACGACCAGTAGAGAGAGCAGTAGGGTAGGGCAGTGCAGTGGCAGAAGCGCTGCTCTTACCAGGCAGGAGGGACGGGCCGAGGCAATGACTGCGGCGGCTCGGCGGCTCGGCTGCTCGGCGGCTCGGCGGCTCGGCTGCTGGGCGGCTCGGCGGCTCGGCTGCTGGGCGGCTCGGCGGCTCGGCTACTGGGCGGCTCGGCGGCTCGGCTGCGGGCGGCTCGGCGGCTCGGCTGTTGGGCCGCCCGGCGGCAGTTGTGGCTGGTGACGACCGCGGCGGCAGCTGCTGCAGGGACGGCAGCGGCTGCTGCTGTAGGGACGGTGGCGGCCGCCGCTGTAGGGACAGCGGCTGCTGCTGCTGAAGGGGCGGCAACTGCAGGCCGTGAAGGGCGGCACGAGGGGCCGCGGATGGCGGCGACGGGCCGTGATGAGGCCGCGGAGGGCGGCACGAGGGGCCGCGAAGGGGCCGTAAAGGAAGCGCGAGGGGCCGCGAAGGGCGGCGTAAGGGGCCGACGGGCGGCGGGAGGGGCCGTAAGGGGCCGCTGAGGCGGCTCGAGGGGCCGTAAGGGGCCGCGGGAGGGGCCGTAAGGGCAGGGTGAAGGGCCGCGAAGGGCGGCTAAGGGGCCGACGGGCAGCGCGAAGGGCTGTAAGGGGCCGTAAGGGCGGCACGAGGGGCCGTAAGGGCGGCGCGATGGGCCGTAAGGGCGGCACGAGGGGCCGTAAGGGCGGCGCGACGGGCTGTAAGGGCGGCGCGAGGGGCCGTAAGGGCGGCGCTAGGGGCCGTAAGGGCGGCTCGAGGGGCCGTGAGAGAGCCGCTAAGGGCGACGCGAAGGGGCCGTGAGGGGCCTAGAGAGGGCGCGACGGTAGGGAGGGCGCGACGGTAGGGAGGGCACACGGGGCGCGACTCGGGCAGGAGCGAAGCGCGCTCCGGGCAGGAATTTTTTTTTTTTGTCGTGGTGGGCCCTAGGAAGTGTTCCCACTAGGGAACCTGCTCTGATACCATGAAAAGAAACGAGGAATGGAATGACTAAGGGAAAGTTGGGTACAAGTACAAACCCTGGAAAATGTGTACCCCATATGTGCTACCCCACTATAGCCTACATCAGCTAAGTCATATAAACCTGACAATCTAAACACCCTATCCTATTCCATATAGCATACAGCAACCAGAGTTCGAACACCTCATCAGAAAGTAGGATGCAGTGACAAAACATGTTAGGATAAATTCCAATACGGTCAGGGTCCTCGACATCAGACATTTTTGTCTGTTTGTATTAGTTTCAAGACGATTTTCTCCAGTTAATCTGGTTCTCAAGGAATGATTTATTTTTTCATCTGATTGAGTAGAAATGACTTTTTTGTCTTCGTCTGATTTATCAGAAGTGTAATATATGTTTCGTCTGAAACCGAAACATGTTAGAGTACGGGGATTTTCCGCAGAACATGCTCTGACAGGGCGAATCTGTTGTCAAAGCGAATCTGTCGTGTTGTGTAAGGTCGGATTTCTTGTGTCAAGACGAGTTTTCTATGATTGGACGAACATGTTGCACTCTGACGTCGCGAATTTGCCGTGTCAGAAAAACATTGCTCTGATTGGACGAATATTCTGTGCTCTGACACGGCGAATCTGCCGTGTTAGGGCGATTTTTGCTGAGACCAGCGAAGTCCGAATCACACTGGTGTGAGTTTAGGCTGGTTCCAGTTACTCGACATCGTCTCGGCGCCAGGTAGGTTGGTTCCCCTCCTCAATCTGCTTCCGCTGCTCACCTCGCTCACCTTGCTCACCTTGATCATCCCGATTTCCTTTTCTAACGCTACGCCGACATGTAGGGAACAGGTCGTGACTCCGCCATTTAGAAAAACGCCCTATCTTAGCATATTTTGCGCTTCCCCTCCCAGTTTCGCCTTTCGCGTCTCAATTTTAAACTCCCACGGATCCTCCCGCCAGTCAGCCTGGCAGTCCCCGCCTGCCTTTCCGTGCTTCGATTTCCCGCACTCGCGAAGGCTGCGGTGAGCCTCGTTAACGTTGCGCAGCCGCCTAGGGACTTTTCAGTGCTGCTGGCGGCACCCCACGGCTCCCGCGCCGCCGCCAACTGATGTAAAGACGTGTCCTATTGTTGGCAGGAACTCTAAGTTGTTCTAAACGATAGAGCACACTCTCGGCTTTCCAACGAGCCGTCAAGCACGTTAATCGCCTAAGTATCCGCCGAGATATAGGCGTTCACGTAAAGGCTATGCTCTTAGAACGTAGGATAGGAGCTCTCTGGAATTTTGAGTTCGAATGGACCATGTACAAGATGATTCAGATTTTCACAATAAAACATGCATACAAGGCAAGTCGATTTATAGCAAATGCATTACAACGAACCGCACATGTAACATCGCATCGCTACACTCGCGTCGCGAATGCGCCGCGTGTAACATTTCGGTTGGGGTGAAATTCGGCCACCGAATTTCACACCGAACACACCGAATTCGCCTTGCACTTGAAGGTTGGAATGTGGTGCCGCCACGTGGCACCAAACCATGAGTCTTTCAAAGTCAACCGGTGCTTCCCCACCGATCCCTAGTCAAAGGGATCGAAGGCACCGAAGTGCCCTCGGTGGATTGGGGGCATACCACCGCCCCACCACCGTTTGCCTCCAACACTCCCCCTTGCACCCAAGCCACTAGATGTTCATACCAACACGCTCACGGCATGCACGGAAGGAATCCTTGGTTTAGTGAGGAAATCCGCGGGTTGCGCCTTGGTGCTTATGTATGTGACCTTGACCTCACCTCTCTCGACCACCTCACGAATGAAGTGATGCTTCACCTCAATGTGCTTGGTACGCCCGTGAAGGACGGCGTTGTGAGTGAGGTTTATGGCCGCTTGGTTGTCACACAAGAGAGGAGTTGGGTCGGCTTGAAGATGCCCAAGCTCCGCAAAAAGGCGCCGTAGCCATATTGCCTCCATGGCTCCTTGAGTGAGTGCCCTATACTCCGCTTCCGTTGTGCTTAGAGCCACGGTTGGTTGCAACTTGCTTTGCCAACTCACGGCTCCCCCAAGCAAGGTGAAGACGTACCCGCCGGTACTCTTGCGCTTGCTTTGATCACCGGCATAATCCGAATCGGTGTAGCCCTTAAGCACGATTGGACCGGCTTCATACACGATTCCCAAGTTGGGTGTGCCTTGGAGGTAGCGTAGAACACGTCCTCCCGCACGCACGTGCTCGGTATGAGGGTTGCTTACGGCTCGTCCAAGTACCCCGGCGGCATAGGAGAGGTCGGGACGGGTAGAAACGGCGGCATACATGAGTGAGCCGACTAGCGAATGAAACCGCTTCCCTTCGGCTTCGTCGAGGGTGGATTCTTCCTCTCCCGGGAGGCAAGAAAATCCCGTGTCTAGTGGTGTCCCCACCGGGTTGCTATTACCCATGCCGAAGCGCTCCACAACCCCCTTCACATATTTCTCTTGGTGGAGGTGAATGGTCCCGTTTGCTCGGTCGCGGTCGACGTGCATCCCGAGGTAGTACGTCACCGGTCCCAAGTCCCTCATTGCAAACTCCGCCCCTAGCCGTTGCTTGACCTCTCGAATGAGGTCTTTGGAGTCGGAGAAAAGAAGGAGGTCATCGATGTAGAGCAAAAGCACCAATTGTTTCTCCCCCTCCTTCAACACGTACAAAGCGCTATGACGCACGCTACGCGCGAAGCCGTGTTGAAGAAGAAAGTCGTCGATGCGCTTGTACCATCCGCGTGGGCTTTGCTTCAAGCCATAGAGGGTACGCTTGAGCTTCCATACCCGTCCGCTACCATCATCGTACCCCGGGGGTTGCCGCATGTAGACCTCTTCCATGAGAAGCTCGTAGAGGAAGGCGGTGCAAACGTCCAATTGTTCCACCTCGAGGTTGAGAGATGCCGCTAGCGCGAGTAACACCCGAAGAGTAGAGGCCTTCGAAACGAGAGCGAAGGTCTCACTATAGTGCTCCCCCTCCCGTTGAGTGTACCCTTGCGCCACAAGCCGCGCCTTGTAGCGTTCGACACCTCCATCGGCTCCCAATTTCTTCCTAAGCACCCACTTGCATCCCACCAAGTAGGCACCCTTCGGCAGGTCGACGAGCTCGAAGACATCGTTCTCCTTGATCGATGCTAACTCCCTCTCCATTGCTTGCTTCCATAGCGGGGCATCCGGTGAGGCCAAAGCCTCCTTGGGTGCGTGGGTTATCGTCGTCGATTGTCGCTAGGCAAAGGGCTGCACTCTCCTCATCCAACTCCCCAACGGCAATCGTAGCATAGTCGGTTAACTTCTTGTTGGGGCGAGGTGTACGACGCCCGCGAGTCAACGCCAATGGTAGGGAAGAAGGTGCGGAGGAAGTGGCCTCCTCGGTTGGTGGCACCTCCTCGACATCATCATCGCACTCCTCGTTCTTTCCCCCTCCACTTTCGGCTCCCTTCTCCACTTGCGGTGGAATCTCCACCACCTCATCCTCCTCTCGTGAGGGAAGGACGACGGTGAGTTGCGGTGTTTGGTTCTCCTTTGTCGGGAACTTGTCTTCGTCGAAGATCACATCCCGAGACGTGACGAGGCGTTTTTCTTCCAAATCCCACACTCGCCATGCACGCTCGTTCGCCGCAATTCCCAAGTAGATTGCCGTACGAGCTTTCGGTTGCAACTTGTGGCGAAGTGGATCCGGTACATGGTAGTAGCAAAGGCACCCAAAGGTGCGTAGGCGGTATAGGTTCGGCTTCGTTCCGGTCCATGCTTCGAACGGAGTCGTTCCCGGTAGCACCTTTGTCGGCACACGATTACGAATCCATGCCGCTAGCGCACTCGCCTCTCCCCACCACTCATTCCCAAGCTTGGAGTGTTGAAGAAGTGAACGAACGGCCTCCACCAATGTGCGATTGAGCCGCTCTGCCGCTCCATTTTGTTGGGGTGTGTAGGGTGTCATGACGTCGTGCTTAATGTCCTTGCTTTTCATCCATTTTTCAAACTCGTTGTTCACGAATTCGTCGCCACCGTCAGTGCGAATGCACTTGATCCGCTTCTTGCCGTTGTCGCAAACGTCGAGCGCCCACTCTTGAATCGCCTTGGTCGCATCTCCTTTAGCCTTCAAGAGCCGGGTCCAACACATCCGCGTTGCGTCGTCGAGCATCACTAAGAGGAACCGCGCTCATCCCTTTGATGCCTGCCGCATTGGTCCACACACGTCCATGTGAACAAGCGCAAGCGGGTCCTTAGCGAGGGGTGAGGTGCGGCTACCAAATGGCTTGCGAGCCATTTTTCCTTCGACACACGCCGCGCACACGCCCTTCTCGTCGTTGCCGGCGATCACGTCAAATCCCTTCGCAAGTCCTTTGTTGGCCAACTCCTTGACCGAGTCGTAGTTGGCGTGCGCAAGCCGATTATGCCACATCTTGAGAGTCGCCTTGGAGCCTTGCGCCACGTTGGATGAGGCCGTTTTCGGATGCGTCTTGAGTTGGTAGAGTTGTCCGTTGAGAACGCCTTGCGCGAATTGCTTCCCCTTCCAAAAGAGGTTCATCTTCGCGCCATCGATGGTGACTTTCACGTCCTTCTTTGCGAGTTGAGTGACGGAGAGTAGATTCACCTTCAATCCCGGGATGTGAAGCACGTTCGTGATGTCCACCGGCCCGCCATCGACGATGAGACGCGTACTCCCAACTCCAACCACCGGTAGTGACTTGTCGTTCCCAAAGACGACGCGCTTAACGTCTCCCGGAGCACCGACGTTGTTGAGGAGCAACGCCGAGTGTGTCATGTGTTGTGTTGCACCGGTGTCGAGGAACCACGCATCGGTTGAAGTGTTGATCCCGTCACCGGCCAACAAAACAAGCGACTCCGTTGAATCATCCGCCTCACCGGATGCCGTGTGCGCGTTGCCCTCTTGGTTCTGCGCCTTCGATGGAGTCCAATCGCTCGGTCGCTTCCGACATTCGCGCCAAAAATGTCCCGCTTTGTGACAATAGTGGCACTTGCTCGAACCGGTCGATGCGTTGCCCTTGCCGCGCTCGTTTCCACCGGACGACTTCTTCGCCTCACCCTTGCTCCACTTGGACTTCTTTCCGGAGCTCCCTCCGGAGAACATGGCGGTCTCCACGCTCTCGTTAGCGAATTGTCGGCGTCGTGATTCTTCATGGAGAAGCCGACCGACCACCATTTCCTTCGTCTAAGTGTTTTGCACGCTATCGAGTGTCGTAATCACCGTCGACCACTCTTCCGGAAGGCCGCAAAGCAAGGTGAGAATCCAATCCTCCTCCGTGACCGTTCCACCAAGGTCCATGAACGTTTCTCCGAGTTCCTCCACACGAGTCGCATACTCGTGCATCGATTCGCCAGCGCGTAACTTCACCGTGTAGAACGCATTACGGGCAAGGATCTTGCCGTGGAGAGTCTTGTTCACGTGCATCGTCTCGAGCCGCTTCCATGCTTCACGCGCCGACGCTTCGAGCTTGATGCACGTGCGCACCGAACTCACGAGGTTGATGCCGATGCGCGAAATCAACGTTGCGAACGCCTTTTGGTCCTTCTTATTCCATGCCGCGATCTCGTCCTCGTTGACCGGCTTTTTCTCCGTTCCGTCGAAGAGACCCCAAAGTCCCCGCTCCATCATGAGCACTTGGAACTTAAATTTCCACGCGGAGTAGTTTTGTCCCGTGAAAATCGGAACCGCCGATGTGTCGAACACCGTCGCGTTTGTCCAGGGTTCGCCGGGATTTGAGACGACACCACCTAAGGAAGTGCCGGAGGTTTCGCTTGACGTCATCATGCTTGCTACAAGTCGCGCACGTAGACTCTACCGACCAGCTCTGATACCTGTTACGAATAGTAATATTTGATATTACTGAGCACTCCTCACCGCAGCAAAAGGGAACACGCAATATCGGGAATGAACGCGAAGCGTCAGACGGTTGGAATTGAATTGAAGAGTCGGACGGTTACAGCACATCTGGACCGTCGGGAGCAGACGACATCGGGCAGCTACAGGCAGGATGGTTTTGGCGGGAACAGTTACGAAAACTGTACGCGCCGCACGGTTGGGATGTATTTGAATAAGGGAATGTACCCCTTAGAGTACATGGCTAGCTAGGTCGTTTCGTCTTCCCTGTACTCATATTTATATTCCCTGTATCTGCATGTTTTAATCATCTCAAAGCATTTTACATTCACTCTGCTATTTGAGGTCAAGGGCCCACCAACACTACCTCTCTGCGTGCGAACCTTCCTGAGTAGATCCTGGGCTACGATCAACTTCTGATCGCAGCAATACCACTGATGTAAAGACGTGTCCTCTTGTTGGCAGGAACTCTAGTTCTAAACGATAGAGCACACTCTCGGCTTTCCAACGAGCCGTCAAGCACGTTAATCGCCTAAGTATCCGCCGAGATATAGGCGTTCACGTGAAGGCTATGCGCTTAGAACGTAGGATAGGAGCTCTCTGGAATTTTGAGTTCGAATGGACCATGTACAAGATGATTCAGATTTTCACAATAAAACATGCATACAAGGCAAGTCGATTTATAGCAAATGCATTACATCGAACCGCACATGTAACATCGCATCGCTACACTCGCGTCGCGAATGCGCCGCGTGTAACATTTCGGTTGGGGTGAAATTCGGCCACCGAATTTCACACCGAACACACCGAATTCGCCTTGCACTTGAAGGTTGGAATGTGGTGCCGCCACGTGGCACCAAACCATGAGTCTTTCAAAGTCAACCGTTGCTTCCCCACCGAACCCTAGTCAAAGGGATCGAAGGCACCGAAGTGCCCTCGGTGGGTTGGGGGCATACCACCGCCCCACCACCGTTTGCCTCCAACACCAACGGATAACCCCCCGCCTCTGCCAGGAACTTGGCAGATCGCACACGCGCCGGTTTTCGGCGCTCCCCCCCCCCGCGTACGTCCACCTCACTACCCCCTCCGACACCGTGCACGCCGAGACTGGGGCCCGCGCTCCGCCTCCCTGCAGCGCGATCCTGGTTTGCACGCACTGTGCTACCGTACGGTGAACATCTCACCGTTGCCCTTTCGCTACTTTTGGTTGCGGTGGCAACCTCAAGCCTGTCTGCGCTACCTCACCACCGCATATTTTTAGGTGAGTGCTACCACACACCCTCCTTCCTCTCTCAGTCGTTTCCCAATCTGCCGTTTCGTTAAGCCTCATAGCTATATACTTTCCCGCTGTTTACACCATGTCTCTCTCTCTTTCGCTTCGATGCTCCCTACCTTGCCTCTTTACCCCTGCGTATGTGCCTTACCTTCGGACTCGGGCTGCCGATTAAGTGCCCAGTCTACTCCTGACTCGGAACGCCGATTAGGCGCCCAGTCTACCTTCCTGAATCGCTGTGGCCAACGCCTTTGCGTTCACATCCTCGCACTTGACAATGTTTGCGATTGGCCTCGAGACTCGGGAAGCCCCTCGGGCTCTCAGTCAGCTCTCTTAGACCGCCCTGGTCACTGCTCTTGCAAATGCCTGCTTGACCTCCCCCCCCATCCCCTATGCCTCGCGGCTCTTGGTTTCAACCTGCCTCTCACGCCTGCACGGTTGGACTATCGCCCCGTTCGCGTGTCCAGCCTTGTTGCCCTGTTTTCGATGTTGCTTAATGCCTTGGCTAGTGACATACCTCTCACCCACTCCCTCAGATGCCCCCCCTCTTCTCCTCCCATGCTCGTCCCCCTTCCCCATACGACGCCGCCCGCAACCCTTCCCCTGGGGCAGCCTCCTCCCCCAGTGGTGGATCACTGCGGCTGCCTCACCTCCTACCTTCCTAGCTCCACCCCGCCCTTGCACCGCCCCTCCGTCCCCCTGGATAATCCTTCCCCCCTCAGGCCTCTCTGGTTCCACCCTGGGCTCTCAGGCGGCCCTAATATCCTGCTGCTCTACCTTCCGCCCTTGCTAATTCTTGAGGCGCCTTCACAAAGCCTCTCAGAAACCCCTGTTTCCTTGCCGCTCTACCTTCCACCCCTTCTATACCCTCTCTTGCGGTGCTCCCTGGCCCCCCTCTATGTGCCTGGCGGAAGTCTTTGCTATACATGCTTCCAAGCAATATCTCTGCCGCCGGAGAGCTATCTCCCTCTGCCTGCACCCCCAGCAGCTTCTGCTGCCCCTTGGTTGCTTGCCCCACGTTACTGTGCATCAGATCGCTACAAGCTTACATGCTTCAAATTCTTCACTTGCTCTTGTGCATTAAGTCGTGTCCCGGTCTATACGTTCAACTGCAACACTTGGCCAGTTGCTAGCTGGAAACAGGGTACTGATACCATACTGTACACTACGCTCAACATGAACTACCAAACGAGCATACAAATGATATTGCATCCCCGGACACCTTCGTCGCAAGAAGGAAAGATGATCGTACACCTTACTACAGTTTCAACACACATGCTCCCTTAGTCCACCAATCAATCCCTTTTCTGCACCTTGCAACCTCAGTGCACCTCATGTCAGCCTTGCAGCTGCGATGTAGCCCTGGTCACTCACGGCAATATCGAGCACGCATATATACCTCAGGCACCCCAAACTCCAAACAAGCACTGCTATTGCAGCTCTTAGAATTCAAGGACCCACCGGTACACCTTCTTAACACGCAGACATGCAGCCCAATGCCGCCTCGGAACCACGAAACTCACCGAGTCTGGCACGTCTTTGGCCTCACCTCCACCCCTTGCATTCGCCAGCGAAAACTCATGCTTAGGCCGTGGATACGCACAATCTCCCATGCGGTGGCCTTCACGTCGCTGCCATGTTAACACACCTCCGCATCCTATGCATCAACGTGAACGGAATCAACGAGACCCGCAAAATGGATAAGCTTAAGTCGTGGCTCGCGAGACTTCCTACCCCCACTGACCTGGTCATCCACATCGACACCCGTCTTATCCGCAGAATCCCCAACCTTCACTTAAAGTTTCGACCGCACGCTTCAGCGCACGCCCCAGCACTACTCTCTACTGACAGCGCTACAGGGAGGCCCACGCTCATCGGTGGCGTCTCCATCCTATCTTTCAACAGAGCCATCTCACTGTCCTCTCCGCTTCCCTCCGCAGATGGCAGACTTCTCACCATACACCTCAATTATCTGCGCGAGCAAATCCATCTTATCGCCATCTACGCCCCCACACAATTCTACGGACGCCGGGTATGGTGGATCACCACGCTCGTCCCGGCATTGGAAGCCCCCACCGCCACCTCTGCGTCCATGCTAGTCGGAGATTTCAACTCGGTCATCCTTCCCATCGACAGAAACCGCCCTCCTAAAGATTTCGAGGCTCGAGAGGGTGCCTTTTTCGCCATACTCATGGATAACCACGCACTGGTCGACACTTTTCGTGCACTCCATCCCACGCCTACTGACGGCTTCTCCTTCTTTGGGAGGCAACGTCACAATACTGCGACACCGCCTACCTCCTCCCGACTCGACAGGATATACATCTCTCGGGCCTTCTTACCCCGCCTCGCTGCATGCCCGTACCTCCAAACCCGCACGGTAATCACGAATCACCTGTACGCCCCTCTCTGCTCGCTCTGTTTTGTCAACCCCACAGTCGCCCCTCGACCCTGGCGACTCCGCCAGCATCTACTCATGCGCCCCCACGTTGCACAAATCATCAACTCTGCCCTCGCAGTCTTCCCCTCCACCCCTTCCCCGGATTCCTGGGATAGATGGAGGCTTGACCTTACCCTTAACCTCAAACGTTTCTCCAACCAGGAGAGACGTCGAGTCGGTAACACGGTTGCACATCTGGAACACACCATCGGCTCAATACAGTGACACGCAGCGTATACACCCTTGAATCAGGCCGAGTCTAACCGCCTTGACCAAGCAAAACTCCATCTGGCCAGGTATGAAGCCTCGAAAGCCTCCAAGATTGCGCTCAAGGCCAAGCTCAAAGTGGAAGGACACAAAGAAATGGGAGTTTCCTCTCTTCTCTCTGGCCTCAACTCGTGAATCAAGGGCTCGATCATCACCTCCCTGACCTTACCTAATGGACAAACGACGTCGGACCTCCCCACAATGACCAACATGTGCTCTAACTTCTAACAGACCCGCTATAGTGGAAGTAACCCTACTACCCCTAACAACTCCTTCTGGCGACACATCCCCCCCTCAACCATCCCGAACCCCCTGCTCCTCCGTCTCAGTGCCCCACTCTCCCTTGCCTAAATCGGTAAAGCGCTTCTCTCCTTGTCTCGAGGGAAAACCCCTGGCCCAGACGGTCTCCCCGGGGAACTCTTCCGACAATTTTCCCCGCGTTTTGTACCGGCCTTCCATTCACTGCTCTCGCCACCTCAACCACTCTCTCGTCTACCCCTGTCCATGCTGACTGGACGCACGGTCCTCATCCCCAAACGGGGGGACTCATCGCTGGTGGAGAATCGCCGCCCCATCACCCTCATGAACGCTGACTACAAGGTCCTCGCTCTGTGCCTTGTCAATCACCTTCAACTCGTTCTTCCCCAGCTCATCCACCCATCCCAAACCGCCTTCATTAAACACAGGAAAATTGGAGACACGATTAACGACACCCTTGACATCATGGACTGGGCGGCCTTCTCCTCGTCACCCCTTCTCGCCCTTACGGTGGATTTCCGAAAGGCCTACGACCTTGTTGATCGCCCATTCCTCTTCCAAGCACTATCGTGCCTCGGTCTGCCCGCACCGTTTATCCACTGGGTCCGACTAATGCACTCCGGCACGTCCACACGAATTTCCGTCAATAACATGCTCGGCCCATCCTTCCCCGTCCGTACGGGCGTCCGACAGGGATGCCCTCTGGCGCCTTTATTGTTTGTCTGCGTCATCGAGATCTTACAATGCTATCTGGCCCTCTTTCTCCCCGGCTTCGCTCTGTCCCCTGCTCAACGTCGCCTCATGGCATGCTACGCGGACGACGTCACTCTCTTCCTCACCTCCGATACAGAGCTCGGCCTGGTGGTGATGCTCCTTGGCGTCTTCGGGTCTGTCTCTGGGGAGGTTCCTAACTGGAATAAATGCTCTATCATCCCATTCAACATCCCCCCCGCTGACCTCCTGCACGCCGGACCCATACCCGTCCGAGCCCCCAATGAAGCAGAGCACATCCTCGGAATATGTGTCGAACGACTACACCCCGGCTCCACTACCTGGAATAAGGCTCTCGCTCGCATACAATGCACCGCCAAATTCGTGGCAGCCTTACATGCCACCGTCACGTGCCGCAAATCCCTGTCCTTGATCTTTCTGAACTCGGTAATCTCCTATCCCGGACGCTTCCAACCTGTACCACCAGACACCATCAAACGCCTGGATGTGTCAGTCGGGAACTTTCTTTCGTCCTCAAAACACCAGCAAGACGGCCTTGCACAACGCTTTATCCCCAAAGGGCTACTATACAACTCCCCACAAGTCGGCGAGGTTGGGGCGATCGCCCCGTCGACACAAGTCAAAGCTCTCGCCATCCAGCGTGCCCTGCGCAGATTCGGACCTACCCCCTCCGAGGAAGTGACACTTACCCTGACCCCATTCCCCTTCGGGTTTCACGGTCTGCTCGCCCACAAAGCTATCCTCGAACGAGACTACCTCCCCACATTCATCCCCCCCCGGACGCTTGACGAACTCAAAGCTCTCCTCTCCCTTCCCCTGGACATTCATGGCCCTCCCTTACGCATGCACTGCATCCTCACCGAACCTATCGCATTCAACCGGTTGATACTCAAACCAGACAACCGGCCGTTTGGCACCCGCCAGCACGAGCGGTTCCTCCTTACAGGGCAGTTCCGCATTGGACACATTGTCCGAACTACCAACTATGATGTTGGTCCCATCTCCGCGGCTGAGTTCTGCGCCCAACTCCCAGAAGAATTCGACAAAGATGCAACACGCCTCCTCCCAGACCTCATAGCGGCCATTAAACCATCTTGGTGGGATGCCCTCCGTACCCCATTCCCCTCCACTGCCTCCCACGACGACTAGTCATGTTGTCCGAAGTCCTCTACCCCGCCGCCCATCTCGCCCTCCAAGTCGTCTCCTTCGTGCCCCCCTCCTCCGTCTCGGCCACTGCCCACCACGTTTCGACAAACAAGTGCATCGCCCGCACCCCATTTTTCACCGGAACCTTCCGCCTCAAAGACCTCGTGGAGGTACACGTCTGGGGTTGGTGGCTCGCCGGGCCACTTCACATCGGGGCTGGGTTAGGGGCTAGGGTTGGTCTTCTGCAGGACGGTTTCCCCAGCATCGCCAACATCCGCCGCCTCCTCTACTCGGCACAACCACTCAACCATCACCTCCGCTGGACCCGCGACCTCACCTCCCCTCCTCCTCCTCTTCCTGATCTCAAGAGCGTGTTCCTCAAAGACCAGCCGAGCCGACAGGGAGACATGCTTACCCTTCCCTCTGGGTCATGCTTCCAATACTTCGATGACAGGGGGATTTGCCCCAGGTGCCCTGCCGCAGTTGTCGAGACGCTGCCGCATATCTTCTTCGAATGCGCTTCTGCTAGCAACGTCATCTCGGCCCTACGCACAGTTGCTGACCGCCACCTCGGTCAAACCACCACCGCCGAGCACATCTTCTTCCCGATACAGTCACGTGTTGGACAGTCCCCCCCTTGGAGCCTTCTTGTGGGTGCAGCAGTTAAGATGCTGTGGAAGGCACGCTATGACCATAGATACCGCAACTCCTCTTCCTCATGCTTCGAGATCATGCAGCTTATATTAGCCCAGTTCCTCATTGCCTTCAAAATTTTTATGTGGAGAAGTCGCCGCCAGTCTACTAAGAAGCGCCAACGCACATACTCCAGTATCAAACAAGCACAAAAGCTCCGATTCCTTCTATTTGACAGAAGCGGTACACCATCCATCCACCCCGACCTCGGACTCTCATGGCTCCTTGGAAACCCTTTCCGACCCCCATAGGCAACTCCGGCATAGAGCGTCTCCCCAGTCTGTTGGCGGTTGTCAAAGACAAGGAAATAACGTGTGTTCCACGTGCTCCTTATAGGATGCTGGCCATCTCGGCCATATTTCTAGATAGCTCTATGCTCTGCATTGTGTACATTGATTACGATCAATATATAACCTTAATCTTAACCAGTGTGTACACCAATGAATGTGACAGGTCAAGAAAAGTCAGACTCACCAATGACCCAGAGTGCATCTACTCGCTAGAAACTCTGTTTTAATTGGTCCGACAAGTTCTTTTGAAATTTCTGATGCATCAGACACGCAAAGGCAAAATATCTGATGCGTCATTCCGGTGCTCCGTCGCTTGGCATCCACCACTCCCTCGCCATGCCCAGCAGCCCCCCCTCCACACCTTACGGTGCGTGAGCCCCACAACCAGCACCAGAGCAGAGATACCTTCAACATACCCAGTCCTTTTCTCCCCTTTGCCCATCCTCTTTCTCTCCTTCACCCCACTTCCCTCCAAAGTCCACTTTACACCTTCCTGTGTGTGAACCCCACCACCAGAGCAGTGATATTATCAACGTACCGGCCCCTTGATAGCCACCGCTCCTTAGCCAAGCCCAGCAGCTTCCCTCCTCATCGCGAAAAAGGGCAAGGCGAAAAACAACTGGAAATTTACTGTTCTGTAACTTTTCTGTTGCATTTCGCGCGCAAGAAAAAAGTCTTCGTCGAAAACAGTGGTAGCTCACGTGACTTGCGAAGTGACTTTCCCGTCACATTCCCAACACAAGCTGTACACTTTGATGCAATTGTGAGGTATACATTAAAGCAACTAGGGGGGCAGAAAACGTCACTTTTGAGCAACCTATGCGAAACTGTCACGACAAAGCCACGTGGCATACGATGTACGCTAGATGAGACTGAAACATGCTGACTCGGCAGTTCCTGTACGCTAATGTCAACCGTCAGATCCGGACAATATCTACGCACGTAAACGTGCCATGTGGACCAATCTGGCACGAAATGGGGTGTGCAGTATCGAATTTCATTGGCTGGCAATTGGATGGTTCCGGTTGACGAATCTCCAATATTGGTGTGCGTTTTTGGTAACAATTACAATAACTTATTCTTACACGTTCATACATCTAATAGGGCATACAACTTTTACCAGTATGCGTACATTTTTTCCAACAGTAATAAACTATGCATAATGCACCACTAAGAAGCCCTGCACATTCTGCCAGGTAGAAAACGAATGTAACCTGGAACGACAAAGGAAAGGGAAACTTGATAAACAAGCAAAACTATATGCTCACCTTTAGGGTTCTTACGACTGGAGTATGCTGTAATGCTGAAAACTAAAATACAGCACTCCTGGTTGACGGTAAACCTGCAAAACCAGGCACGCTCTGCAACACATGCAAACACAGCGTGCTGTTACGTATCCCCCTGACATTGCTTCAGAGGGGTTAGTAATAGAGAATTTTGCTTGACACCAGTAATACATACCCTTAGGACAGTCAATCGCGGCGGGACTAAATACCACCACTGTGGTGCGATTGCAACAGACTTAGCTGCAATCGTAAGAAGGGGTTGCACTTGTAGGAAAGCTGAAATGAACATGACATGGCAAAAAACTAGGAAGGGGGCGAGTGAGAGGGAGAAAGTGGTACCAATAGATAAAAGATCTAGCCTATCGTGAACAATGGAAACAGGAAATGCAATCGTATGAAACTGAATAGATACGTTACGAGAGGTACTAGAACCTTACGAATTGTAAAAGTAGCTACCCAAATGGCGCGTGTACGCATGTCCACCGCGAAAACGCTTAAAGATGTCGACCTAGAAAGGGGAATCGTTGGTTTAAAGGCAGGGGGGAAAGTCCAGAATAAGCGTGATAAAAGAACGAGCTGAAAACGAGGCATACGAGAAGTTAACGTGAAATGTAGCTGCACAGAGGAGCAATGCGTTAAACCGAAGCGACACAGTAATTGGAAGCGGCGAAACGGCGAACAATACATATACAGTTGTATGTCTCACCAGAAAAAACGTGTACCTAAACAAATGGAACCTGCACGACAAAATTAAATAAAGACAGCTTCACGTGCAAGATCAGAACCTGCACGATAAAATAAATTAAAGACAACTTCACGTGCAAGATCGGAACTGTGAACGTACCTGGCCTGTTGCGCAACAATGCCCGTCCTTTGCGCGACTCTCATGTGCCCCAGCAGCGCGACGTAAATAGATGAACGGAGCTACCGTCTGAAAAGGGGAGGGATGTGTAAAAAAAAATAACGACACTAAGTTCGCGCAAGGCAACATAGTCTCGACGTTCTCACACACAGTCTGGCTGTGGGCTTGAAGGAACTAGGAGTTAAGAAGGGTTGGACGAGGAGTGCGGAGATTACGAAAAGAGTTGCAGAAGTTGAAGAAGAGAGTTGGAGAAGTTGAAGAAGAGAGTTGCAGTATGAAGTGTGTGATCAGTGTGCGTAGGTGATAATAAGTGAGTGAAAGCTGGGAATCTGCGTGGTTTGCAACGGGGTGGAAAGATGAGGTGGGGGAATGGAACTATGAGGTGGGCGTTTGGTTTGGCTGAATGTGCTGACGTGTTCAAAATGGCAGGTGTGGGTTGACAGTGATTGGGTAAAAATGATATTTGGGCGCACACGTCACACCCCTGAAGAACCATCTAGCATCCGTGGCTTTGTTTGGGTGGTTGGGGTTCAGATTTGAGAAAAAAACGAAAACAATGTATCCAGTTCTGCAACCTCGCTAGATTTCGTGAAGAATTCTGTCAGAATGTTATGCTCTAGCCTGTAGTGGGGTGCTCTATAGTGAGTACAACCCTTCTAGGGTCTGCTATTTGTATCCTCATTCCTGCTAGTGAACCCCCTCTTTGCCTAAACTGTTTCTTGCCTAGCTAGGGCTTTCCTAGCTATGGCGCCTTCTTCTACTGCTTATCTTCATATGGTATTAGAGCGATATGCTCCTGGCCTGTGGGCCCCACCTCACTGCTTCCGCTGCTACTGCTACTCTCTGTGTTGCACGCCCCGTGGCGTGCAACGGATTTTTCATCCCGCCACGCGCTCGGAGCGTGCGGCGGTTTTCTGCCCGCCGTGCGCCCCGAGGCGCGCGGCGGTTTTCTGCCCGCCGTGCGCCCCGAGGCGCGCGGCGGTTCTCTGCCCGCCGTGCGCCCCGAGGCGCGCGGCGGGTTTCTGCCCCGTCACGCAGCGCGTCGCTCCCGGGAGGCGCTGCGACGGGCGACGGGGACCCGCGCGTCGCCCCCCGTCACCCGTCGTGGCCTGTGCGCGGCCCGTACAGCCTGGGCGCGGCCCGTACGGGCTGCGCCAGGCCCGCGCGCGGCCAGTACGGGCTGCGCCAGGCCCGCGCGCGGCTCGGGCCGCCTGCGCGTGGTTCGGGCGGCTGTGCCAGGCCCATGGGCGGCCCGTTCTTCGCTGCCCCTGCGCTGCCCGCTGTCCCCCGTGCTTCTGATGGCGCCCCACCCCTGCTACTGCCCGTTCTCCTGAATTAGGGTTTGGGGGTGGGGGGCATGGGGGTGCAGCTTCTGTGTGCCGTCCCCTGCTCCTCCTCCTCCTCCGTCTCCCAGTGCTGCAGCTGCCGCTGAGGGGGGTGGACCTGTTGGAGCCGTCGGAGTGGTACTAAGGGGGGTGAAGGGGGAGTGGAGCTAGGGGTGAAGCAGGGGGTGTGTGTCAGGGGGGGTGGGACTGTTTGGGGAGGTTGAACGAAGGTTGCCGTCGTGTCGCCAGCAGCACCTGTAGTCCGGGGAGTTGCTCCGGTAGCCCAGTCGCAGCCACCTGTGCCAGTCGCCCGTGGGTCCGTTGCTCGTCTGCCGCTACTTTTAGCCGCAGGGCCAGTTACTCCAGTAGTCCGGAGCGCTGTTCCGGTAGCCGCTGTGCCAGTGTGCCTCCTGTTGCCCGTGTGTCTGCAGCTTCAGTCGTCGCCTCCTATCTCCTCTCCTCTTACTGTCTCGCCTCCTCCTCCTCACTTGCCCTCTGCGATAGCCTCTAGCTTTGCTCATAATTGTGAACTTTAAACTATTGCTTCTTGTACTTGTGCTCAGAATGTGTGGTGACATTGTGATCCACCCTGAGCTTGTTCTGCTTTGCTTGCTCTGCTGATTACACCCCACTTTGGCTATGGGGGTGTGTCAGAATGTTATGCTCTAGCCTGTAGTGGGGTGCTCTATAGCGAGTACAACCCTTCTAGGGTTTGCTATTTGTATCCTCATTCCTGCTAGTGAACCCCCTCTTTGCCTAAACTGTTTCTTGCCTAGCTAGGGCTTTCCTAGCTATGGCGCCTTCTTCTACTGCTTATCTTCATAAATTCATGGGGTCGTTTTGTTTCGTTGTTAATGTGGTTACATCCCACTCTCATTTGTTTTTGGGCATTACCGTTTGCAAACTCTCTCGAACGCGCGAAACCGTTTGACGCGAAAATGTTGACGGGAATGCAACTTTCGGGTGACGATTTTGTGTCAGTGAAAACATCTAGAACTGGTTTACGGAATGTCGCGTTTCGCGAGCGTTGTTTTTTGGACACTTCGCGCAACACAAACGCAGGCTTTTCGTAGAAAAACCTTCGGACCCCCAAATTCGACATTTTCCTTTTCCGCGACTGATAAAAAAAGGGTTTGGTGGTTATTATTCCGATGCCGTCAAAATGCCATCTATTTTCAAAGTTGTTGGCGAATACCGCCATGGTGCTGCCTACGAAGCAAGGCAATGCATGCTGCGTCTTCTCTCCTCAACAACAACAACAATAGCAGTGTCAATAGCACCAGAACCCACCACAGCCGCAGCAGCATTTGCGTTGCTCCATTGCTCCTCTTATTCCTACCGTTTCACACCTCATGTCTGGGCCTTCATAGCCCCAATGGGCGCTGCAGCAGTTGAGTTTGATTGAGACGCCTCAGAACAAGTTCCATGCTTCAACTGCTGGCCTTGGTGCCTGCTGTGTGCGTTGGAGCAGCAGCAGCCACATCAACAAGCACCAGAGCCCCCACAGCAGCAGCTAGGGACGTACCCCACAGCACCAGGAGCGTGTGGGCAGCACACCCCGCCGGCACCTCCCCCTCCCTGCTGTTCCCTCCTTTCCCCCTCTCCTCATGCCTCCCCTCTACTGCTGCTGTTGTTGTTGTTGTTGCAACTGCAACTGCCTCCGAGTCTCCTTCCAGCCCTGCTGCTCTCAGCTGCACCCCATCTGTTTCCCCATCTGCAGCTGCTGCCTGTGAAGACCAGGTGAGCCGCATGGGCAGGCACTCGCAGCGGGGCGCTGTGACGGCATCACACACTGCTGACGGTGATGGCGATGGCGATGGCGATTCTGATGCCGATGAGGGCGAATTCAGTTCTGAGAATGGTGGAGGTGATGATTCTGATGCTGGTGGGGATGATGATGGTGATGGCGACGGTGGTGCTGAGGAGGATGGCGCTGAGGCTGGCGCTGGTGGGTGCAGGGCGGATGGTCCCGGGCAGATCAGGGGAGGAGGGAGCACAAGGCATGCGGAAGGCAAGGGCACATGAACCGCAGCATGTGATTGGCTGCAGGTGCCGGAGATGGCTCGTGTGAGAGAGGAGAGGGTGGAGAGAGAGAAGAGTGAGGAGAGGGTGCAAAGAGAGAAGAGTGAGGAGAGGGTGGAGAGAGAGTAGAGGGTCGAGTGGTTCCATCCAGTGAAGCGAGTGATCAGTGGGACGGAGGAGAGAGAGCAGCGCCTTCACACCCGCTCTATGCTCCACGCCACCACCACCACCCCTATCGCCTCGTCGTCCCCCACATGCTCCCACAGGCCGTCCGACCCGAGCACCAGAAACGCGTCTGATTGGTCGAGACGACACACGACCACCTGTGAGGGAGAGCGGAGGGGAGGGGCGTGGCGTGAGGACATAGGGAGGGTTGAGGAAGTGCAAGGACGAAGCACTCAATCTGTGTGAGCGGACACATGCAGTGGGTGGGAGCATACCTCAGGAGTGGCGGAGAACCCCCACAGTGTGCGCTAGTTTATCCCCCAGGCTGCGACTCATGGCCAGGCCCAGCATGGGACCCGTCTTCATATGCACACACTTGGAACGGCCCCACGTCGTCCACATCCCTGCCATGTGCCATGTGCCACGTGTCATCAATGCAAGCGCACACCAGTTATTCTCTGCTGCAGCATGACCTCTCACGCCCATGCAGCATGACCTCTCACGCCCATGCAGCATGACCTCTCATGTCATGCCCCATCACCCCTTGCTGAGAGCACCATTCAGATCACTCACTACTGCACGCTGCCTTCACTGGCCTCTATCTTTGCCCTCTCTTCCTCGATGTTTGGCTTGTGGTCCGCTGATAGCCGCACCGCCGCCAGGACATCTCGATCTGAGGCATGGGAAGGGGGGGGGGGAACGTGGACGGGAAAAGGGGAGGGGAAGGGAGGGGGGCTCGGGACAGAGAGAGCTTGTGGTTTGCTGACAGGCGTGCCGCTGTCAGGTCATCCCGCTTTGTGACAGGGGAGGAAGAAACGGGTGGAAACGAAGGAGAGGGAACGGAGAGGGGGAAAGAGAAGGGAAGGGAGGGAAGCTTGAGAGCTTGTGGCCTGCAGACAGCCTCACTGCCGTTGGGTCATCCTAATATGTGGCAGGGGAGGAAGAATGGAGAGGGTCATAAGGGAGAGAAGGAAGGGGGTTTGATTTGGTGTGATGGATTGTGGTCCACGGCAGGCAGCCGCACTGCCACCAGGTCATGGCATGGAAGAACGGGAAGGGTGGGTGCGGGCAGGGGAGAGGGAATGGAGAGGTCATTCCGCCCTCCACTCACCTCTTCCCTCTCTTCCTCTTGCCAGCACATCCCTCGAGTCCCCCACCCACTCTCTCTTCTTTCATGTTCCCTCTTGCGTCTTACATTCTGTAATGCAATCTCTCCCTTTTGCACATGTCCTCCCTCTCGTCTCCGAGTCAGCACAACCCACTAGTCTCCCACCCACGCCCACATACACTTCTCCTCTCACCCGCTTCCTCTCTTCCTCACCTCCTCTGCCCCCCACTCCACTCACCTCTTTCGTCTTCGTACCAGCACAGCTCACGAGTCTCCCACCCACGCCACAGCCAGCTAGCCGCTGCTTATAGAGCCACCCACCTTTCACTCTCGTTCCCCTCTCTTCACCCATCCCTCTCCGTCTCTCACATTCAATCTCTCGAAATCTACCCTCTGCTCACCTCCGCTCTCTCATCTCTAGGCACAGCCCGTGAGTCCCAAACCCACGCCACAGCTAGCAAGCCACTACTAAACGGCCTCTCATAATCTCCCATGTTGTTTCCAGTTCACCCGTGCTCTCCGTCTCTGATCCACACTTTCTCACCTCCGCCCTCTCGTCTCCGTGCCAGCACAGCCTTCGAGTCCCCCACCCACGCCACAGCCAGCCGCTGCTTGTAAAGGTGAGCTAGCACTGATGCGGTGCCACTTATGCTGCAATTGAACGAGGCTGTAAGGAGTATGAAATGAAAAGAGAGAGGCAAATAAGAGAAACAACTTGTAGAGGTGAGCTACCACCACTTTGGTGCCTCTAATGCTGCGATCGAACAAGGCAGGGGTATGAAACGGAGTGAGGCATGTATGTAAGAGGAACAATTTGTACAGATACAATATAACTACTATAGTGCCTGTTGCTTATACTGCAGTAAAGGAAGGCTATAAGGGGTAGGAGCAGGTGGAATAGAGGAAATAGTCGTAGATATGGTTGCATCCCACCCTCCTCTCGTACATCCCACCCCCAACCCCACTCACTCTCCTCTCCCCACACCCTCCCACTTGGCCCCCACTCACTCTCCTCTCCCCACACCCTCCCACCTGCCCCCCACTCACTCTCCTCTCCTCACACCCTCCCACCTGCACCCCACTCACTCTCCTCAAGTGCTGCATTGTGGACCGCCAAAAAGCCATCCTTTAGGGCCTTCTCTAGGTCCACGAGAAGATCTGAGCCGTCCATTCGAATCTCTGGAAGTTGATCCTGGTCTCAGAGGGACGTGGTAGCAGGCAGGTCAAGGATGAGTAGAGAGACTAGGGATGGGAAGGGGTGTGCAGAATAGGAGACGCAAAGAATGGCGGCATGGCAAGGCATGGTGAAACGGCGAGGAATTGAAAGTTGACAGAGATCAGGAGGTCAAACAAACGAGGAAGAATGGCGTAATGCAGGTGTGTTTTGAGTCGACTCAAAACACACTTGGATACAATGTCACGCGATGTTTTTACATGGAGGAGAGCTATTCTGGCATGGAAATTACCAAAAAGCTTTGGAAGCGTTTTAGTTTCTGCTCGTAAGTGCTAGCGTAGTGTAGTTCTGTTACTGTAGATTATTTTGTTGAGACTTGGGTTCTCCTGCAAGCTTAATAGCGAGCGGGATCCCCTCGAGGTCATTATATAATCCTCGAGGTCTCATTTGCTTTCTTGTGGTCAGACGAAGGCTCCTACGCCGAAACTAGTTACCACAGATTTTTTTTCACAAGAAGATTTTTCTACAAATAAACACAGGTCTTTACAAGCCTGATTTACTTTCTTAACAATCTGCTAACAACTCCGAATCTGCAGCCACGCAACGTCTACTGCCACAAATAAGTGGTGTTCCTTGAGTTTGAGGACACAAAACACTGCGAAGGCCAGTTTCGAGTTTCAAGCAACCCGGGCTACGACCCGGTCTACTTCTTAAATTCAAAATTCCTCCAAGGAATCAATTCCCGAGGCGACTCGACAACCTACAAAAAGGCAGTCTTTCGCCAGAGGAGGACATCAAGTCGTCATTACTGATCGAGAGGACCCAATCCTTTCGACTCCAGTTCATCCTTGCAAGAAACGTATCTGCGAGTCTCCAGAACTTCCTGCTGTGATTGTCCTAGTGCACACTATGGCTCCTCAACCGATGACGAAGCGTGTTGATGCTCCGAACCTGGCTGAAGCTGCAACTTTGGTTCATGAAGCCAACGTCACTGTGACCCTGGACAACGACAACATTAACGATGTCGTCATTTGATTTCCTTGGAGACGTATCTGACGCCTTTCTGGAAAAGCAGGCTACACCTTCTTGCCTCAACGTTTTCAAATTTCAAGCTGCTGCGGGTTTTAAGAAGCATTTTCTGAAATACTGGACCCAGATGCAGTGATATCATTTTATGGCTGAGCATAAGAAAAACGGAATCATTCCGCACAGTATTCGTTTTAAGCCCTTCTCTTTCGTCGGCAACAACGAAGAGATCAAGCAACAAGCTGATAAGGGCCTTGTTGATGCCTCCGAAGCATACTGTCATCAAGCTCAAGATGTTATAATCAGTATGAAGAAGAAGTCGGCTGACCGTGCTCTTAATTGTTGGAACACTAGGCAAGAATCAGAAAAAGGAAAGAGGGTTTTCACTAGCAGCAGTTGAGATACATATAGCAAACCCTAATTCGGGCTGTACTCGCTATAGAGTACCCCACTGCAGGCTAGACAAACATCACATTCTGACACAGCCCCATAGTCAAAGTGGGGTACAATCAACACAACAAGCAGGCAGAGCAGTAGTTCACAATTATAAGCAAAGCTAGAGGCTATCACAGAGAGCAAGTGAGGAGGAGGAGAAACTGTGAGGGTGAGAAGATGGGAGGCGACGGCTGAAGCTGCAGACACATATGCAGGAGGAGTGCGCAGCACTGTCGCTACCAGGCTAAACCCGGACTACACGGCGACAGGCGCAGCTGGCTCTCTGTGCTCCCACGAGTGCTCACACTGTGGCTACCGGGCGCAGAGCCCCGGACTACTCAGGCCACAGGGGGTCGTGGCTCTCTGGACTACCAGGAGTGCTCACACTGTGGCTACCGGGCGCAGAGCCCCAGACTACTCAGGCTACAGGGGGTCGTGGCTCTCTGGACTTCAGGCGCTGCGGACGACAAGTCGGCTACCTCCGGTCAACCTCCCCCAACTGTCCCACACCCCTTTCACACACTCCCTACTGCACCTCTAGCACTGCTCACACGCCAACCCCCTCGAACCACTCCGACGGCTCCAACACATCCACCCCCCCTCAACGGCAGCTGCAGCAGTGGGAGACGGAGGAGGAGGAGGAGCAGGGGACGGCTCACACACACGGCACCCCCATACTCTCCACCCCCAAACCCTAACACAGGAATGCAGGCAGCAGCGGGGGTGGGGCGCGGTCAGAAGCTCGGAGGACGGCGTGCGGCAAGCGGGGAGAAAGTACGGGCCACTCACGGGCCTGGCGCAGGCCGTACGAACCGCGCGCGGGCTGCCTGAGCCGCGCGCGGGCCTGGCGCAGCCCGTACGGGCCGCGCGCGGGCCTGGCGCAGGTCGCGCGGGCCACGTCGGGCGACAGTGGGGTGACGCGCGGGTCACCGGAGCGCGCAGCGGGCAGGGCAGAAAACCGCCGCGCGCAAAACGCCGCGCACTCCGAGCGCACGGCAGGAAGAAAACGGCGCGCGCCCGGGGCGCGCTACAGGCAGTAGAGCAGCGGAAGCATCGGGTGGGGCCCACCCATAGGATCGACCCAGGAGGGTCGACCTGCTCTGATAGCATGTTGGAACACTAGGCAAGAATCAGAAAAAGGAAAGAGGGTTTTCACTAGCAGCAGTTGAGATACATATAGCAAACCCTAATTCGGGCTGTACTCGCTATAGAGTACCCCACTGCAGGCTAGACAAACATCACATTCTGACATTAATGACGCTTACGCTCTCTTTCCGAAGCTCCAGAACAACCTGACTAATTTCATCAATCTGAGGAAGAATTCTGATCTTGGTTCCAAGAATAGTAAACTCGTTGACAAGCTGAATTTCTTCAAAAAAGAGTTTAGGGAGACGATGTCGCAGTTTTATCTTGAAGCTGCTGTCTGTGAGAGTACGACGGCTTATGCCAGCCATGCTTGCTTGCCTAGACTTTATTATGCTATTTCTAGCGTGGGTTTATTTTATGCTTGCACGAATTGCTTGATTTCCTAGGCTAGGTGCTTTCCTATATTTTATTATAGTTATAGCACCGAGCTAGGTTGCGTGCACCGAATTCTGGGCTTTTCGGTTGCCACCGAATTGCCTTCTACCGAATTCGGGAAGGATCTGTTCGGGACGCTTCGCGACCCTCGGAACCTTCGCGCAACACCTGGTTACTGGGCCTTGTGTCGACCCTATATATAGCCTCGTGTTGTACCCAGATGATCATTCAATTCAAACTCTCTTTTCTGAGCTCGATCCTAGATCCTCACACTTGGTAATCAGAGCATGTTTGCACGCGAAGTTTTCGACCGCTAAAACCTAGCTTTTATTTTCGTTTAGGGGAAGGTTCCAGGTCAAGACGAAGGTGAATCGACCTTGGATAAATCCTTCCAACCCTGCTCAGTTAAAAACCGATATCGAGTCAGCAGCTTCGAGCGCAGGACCTAGGGGAGATATATTCGACGTACCCTATGATCAAATAAGCGAGACCATCTACGGTTACTCGGAGCAGCAACAACCACTACTACTCGAGGTGATTTGCAACGGGCAACGCCTCCAGGCACTGGTGGACAGCGGTGCATCTCACTCGGTGTGCGACCACGGGACGTTGGAGAAAATTGGAGAGCCTTCGGAAGAGACCAAGTTCACGGCAATGATGGCGGACGGTACGAAAATCCACAACGAAGCATCACTGCAGCTGCACATAGGGGCGCTAAGGTGGAAGTCGACGTTGCCAATCACGAACATCAAGGGATTAGATTTCACGAGATTTCCTAAAGCAGTTCAACCCAGAGATCGACTGGGACAACAGGAAGGCGTGCATCTACAACAACGGGAAACGAGTGGAGCTGCGTAGCTGGATGGATACAGGGAATGTTCCTGAAAAGACACTGGCACGGTTCGAACGGACAGTGAACGAGAGTAGCACGGGTTACTTAGCACTGGTTATGGCAGCAGCAGAGGAGAAGCCGAGTTCGGAGCTACCTGCAGCAATAAAGGAGGTGTTGGAGCAGTACAAGGATATAATGCCCGACGACCTACCCGCAGGCGTACCTCCAGCGCGCACCCACGAGCACGAGATCGTGGACGAACCAGGTGCGAAACCCGTCTCACGTGCACCATACCGACTGAGTCCGACCGAACTGACAGACATGAAGAAGCAGATATAGTATCTACTGGAGAGACAACTGATCCGCCCATCCACCTCTCCCTATGGTGCACCCGTCCTCTTCACTCCAAAACCAGACGGCAATTTACGGATGTGCATCGACTACCGCGCACTAAACAAACAAACAGTAAAAAAAAAATATCCCATACCGCGCATAGACGATCTATTGGATCAAGTGCGTGGTGCAATAGTCTTTTCGAAGCTGGACCTACGGTCAGGTTACTGGCAGATCAAGATTGCGGACAACTCGATCCACAAGACGGCGTTCCGTACCAGATACGACTCCTATGAATACTTGGTGAAGCCGTTCGGACTCTGCAACGCACCAGCAACGTTTCAGGCGGAGATGAATCATGTCCTACGGCCCCTGCTGGATGAGTGCATAGTGGTGTAGCTAGACGATATCCTCATCTACTCTAAGAACATGAAGGAGCAGGTGGGGAATCTATGAAAGGTGTTCGAGATCCTGCGGAAGAAAAAATTCTACGTCAAGCTGTCGAAGAGCGACTTCGCCCTGAAGAAGGTGCAATTTCTAAGGCACATGGTGAGTGCCGAGGGCGTACACGTGGACCCGCGGAAGATCGAAGCCGTCAAGAAGTGGAAAGTACTGGAGAACGTGAAGGAGTTGCAGCAGTTCCTCGGCTTCGCCAACTACTACAACAGGTTCGTGTCGCAGTACGCTAAGATAGCATTGCCACTGACTGACCTACTAAAAAAGGATACGCCCTACAAATGGGATACTCCTCATCAGCAAGCCATGGAACAACTACAGACAGCACTACCCACAGTGCCAGTACTCATCCTACCGGACCCAGACAAGGACTACGTAGTTGAAGCAGACGCTAGTGACCAAGCAGTCGGAGCAGAACACGGGAACGGGTTACATCCTATCGCCTACCCCAGTAAGAAGCTACACGGAGCAGAACTGAACTACCCAATTCACGACAAGGAAGCCTTAGCTATAGTCGTAGCCTTCAAGGCGTGGAGGTGTTACCTAGAGGGAGCCAAGACCACAGTTTATACTGACCACTGCAGTCTCAAATACCTGAAGTCGCAGCCGACGCTCTCAGGACGACATGTGCGGTGGGTGGACTTCTTGGAAACTCACTTCCACTGCGACATCGTCTACAAGCCCGGGCTACACAACAAGGCAGACGCGTTGATCCGCCCCGGTCATGTAGCAGACATCCAGCTCGACGGGATGAACCCTCTTCTCAAGGGTCTATTCCAACATGGGTACTCCGTGGACGCAGAGATCGCTACAGCACAGACTAAGAAGCTTTTACAGTGGGAGAAAGACTTAGCTGTAAGGAAGGGTTCAAGAAAGATTTGGGTCCCAAATTACGCCCAGGTATGGCAGATCCTATTGGAGGAGTTTCACGACGTACCTTACGCGGGACATTTCGGGAGCAACAAGACGTTAGCAGGAATAGCGAAGTATTATCACTGGCCCGGGATGGCAGCAGACGTGCAGCAGTTCGTCACCTCATGCGACACGTGCCAGCGGATGAAGAGTAGCAAGCAGAAAAAAGCAGGGTTACTTCAGCCTCTACCCGTACCGGAGCAGCCATGGCAGGTCGTTAGCCTCGACTTCATCACAAGACTTCCTTCGACCTCACGGGGGCACGATTCCATCCTCGTAGTGATCGATAAGTTCTCCAAAATGGGTCACTTCATACCGACCAACGCCACAACTACAGCTGAAGCAACTGCTCGCCTCTTCTTCGACCGCATCATCACCATCCACGGCATCCCCGCTACACTCACCAGTAAGTTCTGGAAGGAGCTCATGGGACTGTTGGGGATGAAGCTTGCGATGTCTTCGGCATACCACCCCTAGACTGACGAAGAGACAGAGCGACTCAATCAGGTGGTTGAATAGTTACTTCGCACAGCTTGCAAAGACGACGTCAGCCACTGGGACACACAGTTACCGACCCTAGAGTTCGCTTACAACAATGTGTCACATGCGGCCACAGGGAAAACTCCTTTCTTCCTGTGTTACGGACGGGAACCACTTACACCACAGCAGCCAACCACACCGGCACATGTCCAGGCCACACATGACTTCGTCACCACCATGCAGCAGCTATGGGAGAAGTCTCAGCGACGTCTCACCACGATGCAGAACTCCCTGAAGCAGTATGCCGATCGACAACGACGAGATCACTCAGTTGCAGTCGGAGATCAGGTGCTTCTTGAGACCTGCAACTTGAACATGTCTCACCTTCCATCCAAACTCCGGCCTCGCTTCTGTGGTCCATTTCTCGTGGAGGTACAGGTGACACCAGTTACATTCTGCTTGCGTTTACCAGATACGTGGAAGCTTCACAATGCTTTCCATGTCCAGCTACTGAAACCCTACAAGGACCCCAACCAACAGTTCCAGGGACGAAAGCTACCGCCACCACCACCTGTTCTCATCCATGATGAACCAGAGTACGAAGTGGAGCGCGTTCTCACTCATCAGCGCCGCGGCAGCAAGACCCTCGAGTTCCTGATACGCTGGAAGGGATACGACCCCACTAAGGACAGTTGGGTTGCGGAAGCTGATATGGGCAACGCACGCTGTGCTCTCATGGACTATCTTGTCATCTCACGCCACCCAGCTTTGAGGGGGGGACGTGTGAGAGTACCACGGCTTATGCCAGCTATGCTTGCTTGCCTAGACTTAATTATGCTATTTCTAGCATGGGTTTATTTTATGCATGCATGAATTGCTTGATTTCCAAGGCTAGGTGCTTTCCTATATTTAATTATAGTTATAGCACCGAGCTAGGTTGCGTGCACCGAATTCTGGGCTTTTCGGTTGCCACCGAATTGCCTTCTACCGAATTCGGGAAGGATCTGTTCGGGATGCTTCGCGACCCTCGGAACCTTCGCGTAACACCTGGTTTCTGGGCCTTGTGTCGAGCCTATATATAGCCTCGTGTTGTACCCAGGTGATCATTCAATTCAAACTCTCTTTTCTGAGATCGATCCTAGATCCTCACACTGTCGCTAAGACTCACCTGAAGGAGAAAAAGAAGGAGGAGGATGACAGGAAGGCTGCTGCTATGACGGAAGCAGAAAACTTACCTGTTGAACCAGCTGTTCGTGAAATCACGAAGCAGGAAGCTGAGAAAGATGTGAAGCGGTTTAACCAGCATCGTCCTGCTGCTTGTCCGAACAACCGTACTCATCATAAGCGACCGAACAACAACTCTGCTACGATTGTTTGACAGGATAAGGGTACCTCGGTTAAGCGTTCTTTCCCGATTAAAACTAACAAATCGGTTCCGGTGCTCAGGAATAACTTTAAGAAGGTCTCTCCTTCTAAGACCGACAAGAAGAAGAAGTCTTCTGACGGATCTCTTGACGCAGCTAATACCATGGGATGCTCTTTTACTAAGACCGCGAACCGTAACCCTCAATGCCATCCCAACAGCAAGAAGCAGAAACCGAACACTCCCAAAAACGAAGGATCCGGCCACGGAAATTCCAAGCCGCGCTAGCTGCTGACATTCTTCAATACGCGCTGATTCTTTTTGGTCGACGAACGGAGTTTCAGCTGCGTAACCGTGTCAGCAACAAAGGGATCCATAACTACAGCAGTCATGTCTTCAATCCTAAAGAGCTAAGTCTACTTGGTCTAGGTCTCAAATACATTCCAGTCCCGTGTCTCAGAAGTCTTTCTGGCGAAGAGTTGGAGGTCTATGAGTTCATTCGTAGCATCAGGACAATGTATCCCTTTGACAGCGCTAAATTTCAGTCAGAGTATCCTGGGTACAAGCTTCCTAAACGAGATAACTGGAACCCGCCAGAAGCTTCTCCTGAAGTAGAAACGGCACTTGCTGTCTTAAAACAATCGGCTCTGGAAAGCATCGGCAATCAACCCTTTACTACTCTTCACTGGAAAAAGAAGAACTTCACACAGATCCTGAAACGACTTGGATGAAATTCTAATCTCATCTTTAAGCCAGCTGATAAAAACCTCGGACTAACTGTGATGGACAGGGACTTCTATAAAGAGCATTGCTTCAAGCATCTACTTAATCCATCTGTTTATCGGGAGTATTCATCTGTCCCAGTTTCTCGCATCGTCGGTGAACTGGAGCAGATTCATACAGATTGCAAACCTCTGCTCAGCTCCCGTATTTGGAATTCTTTTTTCAAAGCACCCAAAGGAGGCTGGAAAGTCCCAGTGTTTTACATCATCCTGAAAGTGCACAAGAAGGTTCCTGCTGGACGACCCATTGCGGCGTCCCATTCTTGGGTGACTTCAAACGTCTCCCGCTGGTTGGATGCTGTTTTACGACCTCTTGTGCTTGCACAACCAACCTACATCAAAGACTCTCAGAGTTTAATTAAGCACCTGGAGGGGAGGAGGTTCCAGCCTAATCTTTTACTGGCCTCTTACGACGTGAAATCACTTTACCCGTCTATTCCCCTACTGGATGGGATCGATGCTGTGGATTATTTCCTCCAGAAGGCTAAACATCCTCTGGCTCCACTGATCGTTCGCCTGCTGAAGTGGGTGATGTTTAATGGTTTCATTACTTTTGATAACCGTTTCTTCCTTCAGATCCACGGTACTGCAATGGGCACCTCAGTCGCAGTTTGCTTCGCGGTGCTTTTCATGAGTTACGTGGACAAGAAACTCCATGCTTCCATTCCAAAACCACCCTCTCTTCATCTCCGTTTCATTGACGTCAGACTCTTATGTGAGAATGACATAACAAGGAATGACTGAGCTAGCAAGGAGAAGGGTACAAGTAGGAAAACCTAGCAGTGTTGTACCCCATACAGTCTACCCCACTACAGCCTACACAGACTATGTCATGTATGTTTGACACACCCCCATAGGCAAAGTGGGGGAGAACAAGAGGTCACAAGACCAGTCAAGCAAAGCAAGGCAAGCTCAAGGTGGATCACAACGACACCACACAATCTGAGCACAAGCGCAAGGCCACAAGGCCAGTTCACATGCAGAGTTATATATCAAGGTGAACAAGGAAGGGAGTGACCAAAACCTAGCAAGGGTAAGCATGCAAGTGCAGGTATATATAGATCACAGTACAAGCAAAGTCAAGAAGTAAGCAAGTGAGGCCCAGTAGGCACAAGACCTAGCATCGTACAAAAGCGCTGATGATCACAAGGCTGAAGTGCCTTGGTAAAGATATCAGCAGTGTTGGCCCGAGAGGCCACGTAAGCAAGGTGCAGCTGACCATGCTGCTGCAGCTCACGAGCAAGGAAGTAGCGAAGAGCAATGTGCTTCGTTCTGTGCTCCAGTCTATGCTCCCGACACAAGGCCAGCATGGCCTTGTTGTCTACGTACAGAACTGGAGGAGAACGAAGCAAATAGGTGAGCCACCGTAACTCCTGTGCAGCCATGGCCCCTGTGTAGATCTCAGCCTCACAGCTGGAGCTGAGAACAGAAGACGAGCGGGTAGACCGCCACGAAACAGAGCCGGAACCAAGGTTGAAGGTGTAACCCTGTGACGACCGCTGCGTAGCCAAGTCGTCAACCCAAGACGCGTCTGCGTGACCAGTGAGGACCACTGGACTCCGCCCTCCAAGCACGAGCCCCATGCCCGACGTACTGCACAAGTAGTGCAACACCCTCTTAGCTGCAGCCATGTGCTCTGGTCGGTGTCTCCTAGGAGCAACATAGTGTGCCAAGATGCTAAGAGGGTATGCCAGGTCAGGTTGAGTGCAGGTCATCAGGTACATGAGGCAACCAACAAGCTCTGGGCACGGGCCACTCGGCTCTACGGACTCATCCGAAGGCAAAGCTGAGAGCGAGTGGCGAGTAGACAGAGGAGTGGCCTGAGGCGAGGAGTACGTGAAGTCGAAACGCTGAAGGACCTGCTGCACCATGTGTGACTGAGTCAGGGTAATGGTGCGCCGTGCTCTGTCCCGGGTGATATGCAAGCCAAGATAGCTACGCAGTTCACCGAGGTCTGTGCACGTGTGTCTCTTCTGCAGCTCGGACTTCATGCGGGCGAGTCCAGCAGTGTCAGCAGTGGCAAAGACCAAGTCGTCGACGTACACGAGGATGTAGAACGGTGGCAAAGAGGTGTCGGTGCGTAGAAACAGCGACGCTTCAGCAGTAGAAGGAGCAAACCCAAGGGCCGCAAGCGTAGTCCTCAGTGTGTCGTGCCACTCACGGGGCGCCTGGCGGAGACCGTAGACTGGCCGCCGGAGGCTCCACTGGGTACCAGCAGGAAACGACCCAGTGAAGCCAGGTGGGCGGCGCAGCCAGATCTCCTCGTGCAGGCTGCCCTGTAGGAAAGCAGTGCTGAAGTCAAGAGAGTGAAGCTCGTAGTCGTGCTGAGCGGCTATGTGCAGCAGTACCCGAAGAGTGGTCATTTTCGGGGTGGGAGAGAAGGTCTGGAAGTAGTCAACTCCCTATCGCTGATTGAAGCCTCGAGCCACGTAACGCGCCTTGAAGACAGGTGGAGAACCCGGCGGCCGCTTCACCCTGAAGATCCACATGCCACTGACGATGTTCGCCCCAAGTGGGGGAACCTCGTCGACGTAGGTGCCTGTGGACTTCCAGGAAGCCATCTCTGCATCCATGGCTGTCTGCCACTGAGAGGAGTAGGGACCCTCTATCGCCTCTGCGTAAGAGCGCAGGGTCGGGATGTCTGGTGCATCCGGGTCTCCCTCAGGGGCAAGCAGCATGGACACGAGATGAGGTAAAGCAGCAGCAAAACACTGGAACTCCTCCTGCCTGTCCTCAAGGACGTCCGTGCTAAGAGCACACTCACCCCCGACGGACGGAGGACAGACAGACCCAGACTCAGCAACAAGACTAGCGGCGTAGTCTAGATGACAGTGAGCAGCGAAGTCGACAAGCTCAGCAACTAAGGCAGGCCAGCAGTGGACTCAAAGGAAGGGTCACTGACAACAGTGGCCAGGAGACGCGTGATAGTAGGACTGGCAGCACGAAGGGAGTCAGACTCCGGGTCAGCAAGAGCAGGAAGAGAGGACTCTGGAGGAGATGGCAAAGGGACACGCAGTGGAGCAGTGGAAGGACGCAGTGCCATCTGGTGCGTGCCTTGGACCGCAGGAGGACGCTGACACGGAACACGACGACCAGTGCGAGCAGCACGAACAGGCGATGCAGGACGAGACACAGGCTCACGACGCTCAGCAAGACCTCTAGTAGGACCAGTGTAGGGAGAAGGAGCAGACAGTGGGGAGGCCAGCTGTAACTGTGACTCGGACTGGACAGGCGGTGGGCACTCTAAGGAAGGAGCAGGACCAGTAGAAGGCGGGAGACCAAGAACCTGCTCAAGGAGCGGAATGAAGTACGGCCGCGGCCGCGCAGCACCTCCAGAACCAGCAGGGACAGCACCAGCACCCCCAGCGTCAGCTCCAACAGCTCCACCTGCACCACCAGCTGCTCCACTAGCGCCAACTCCAGCACCCACAGGAGCACCGGCTCCATTAGCACCTCCAGCTCCAGCACCTCCACCAGCTGCAGCTCCAGCAGAACCACCGGAAGACGAAGCAGCTCCAGCTCCAGAACCTCCAGCAGCACCTATTCCAGCAGCACCGCCAGCTCCAGCACCGCCAGCAGCTCCAGCACCAGTAACACCACCAGGCCAAGCAGCTCTAGTACCTCCAGTACGAGCACCTCCGCGACCCGTGGCTCCAGAATCCCCAGCAGTCCCAGCAGCAGAACCTCCAGCCCTGGAAGCACCACCGGCTCCAGCAGCATGGCTCCAGTGCCGAGCAAACCACTCGCGCAGCTCCTGCGGAGAGAGTAGCTCCCGCCGGGACGAAGCACCCGAAGGACCTCCAGGCCCAGCACCGCCAGACTCCACACGAGCAGGCCCACCACCCTCAGGCTCCGCACCCCCAGACTCAGCAACCCCTGGCTCAGCACCCCCAGACTCAACACCCCCAGGCTCAGCACCCCCAGACCCTGCACCCCCAGGCTGCGCACGCTCAGGCTCAGCACCCCCAGACCCGGTACCCGCAGGCTCAGCACCCCTAGCAGCACCAGAGTCAACAGCTACCTCGACAGGCTCGAGTTCGTCTACCAGGGACACACCTGAAGGGGCAGGACCCTGAAGGGGGAGGGGGACTACCGGGGGGGGACCTGGCGCGAGGAAGAGCGGCGGGGGGGGAAGGGGAGCAGTGCGGTAGGGGAAGAGACGGTAGTAGGGAACCGACTCGTCAAACGTGACGTCTTGAGAGGACAGAACACGGCGCGAGGTGGGGTGGTAAAACTGCCAACCAGGCGCGTCAGGGGGGAAGCCGAGTAAGACGCAGGGAACAGCACGGGAGGACAGCTTGTCCGCAGACAAGTCGCGGACGAAAGCTCGAGATCCCTGGACACGGAATGCAGACGCATCGCCAACCTTTCCCGTCCACCGCAGAGTAGGGGAGGTCTCCGGCATGGAGACCCGGGGCTGAAGGTTGATCTGATGCGCCGCGTACTGAACCGCGAACGACCATAGAAAATGGGGGGCAGCCGCATGGATCATGGACGTATGAGCGACGTCCATGACCAAGCCAATGCGGCGCTCAGCAATCCCATTTTGCTGCGGAGAGGCCGGAAGTGTGAACGTCTGGCGGATGCCCTCCGCACGACAGTAGGCTCGCAGAAGGTCGGAGGAAAACGCTCCACCTCTGTCGGAGTGCAGACGCAAAACAGGAAAGTCCGAGTCGAACCTCTCTCTGAGCTGGAGACGGGCAGCGCGGATCCAGTCGATCAACACCTCAGTGACCTCACCCTTGCAGCGCAAGGGGAAGACTGTGGTGTAACGCGAGTAGTCATCAACCACCAGCAGGAAGTAACGCTCGTGACCCTGTTAACGGACGCGGGCTAGGCCCCACACGTCCATGTGGAGAGTCTGCAGTGGAGCCTCAGTCGGAGGAAACTCGGAGGAGTGAGGAGCGGCGCGCTGCCGCCACTCGACGCAGGGAACGCAGGTAGGGGCAGACCCCGGGGGAAGGGGAGGGAGGGACCGGGGGAGACCAGAGACAAGGACACGGGAGGCCATGCCTCGAAGACGAGGCAGGGAGGGGTGACCAAGGTGGTGGTGCCAGAGGAGAGTCTGGTGAGACAGGAGACGACACGAGCAGGGGGCAGTCTCAGGACCAGACCTGGACGCTGCAGCAAATACCTGACCCGACACAGCTACCTGACCAGACACAGTAACCGGAGGAGACTTGGTAGTCTGTGTGTAGAGGCTCGACCCTGGCTGACGGGTAAACGTAGCCAAGTGTCGGCCCGACCGAGCACACGTGCAGTGGGTCACTCGCTGACTCGTAGGAGTGAACTGGTCAACCCCCCCATCCTGCAGGTCAGCACCACTCACCAAGTTCGTGGAGAACGAGGGGAGGTAAAGACCTGACAGGAAGCCAGACGGGGCCGCCGGACACGGTAGGACAGTGGAGTAGTGGGCAAGGACAGGACCCTCAGAGGGGTCTGCCAGGGAGACTGCAACCGGCCGACTAAGCGGCGTGAGTGTGGTGCGGTCTTGAAAGAAGGAGCGGGAAGCACCCGAGTCAAGGGTGAAGGTGTGCAAGGCCGTTGCAGGCGCAGCACCAGAGAGAGCAGACTCACCAGCACCTGGAGTAGTAGACGCACGAGCACCTAGGGCAGCAGCCTCACCGGCACCTGGAGCAGGAGACGCACCAGCACCTAGAGCAGCAGACTCACTAGCACCTAGAGCAGCAGACTGGATACCGGGGTCAGGCGGCACACACAGGTGACAGGCACCCTCAGTACTAGTAGACAATGCATACATGGTAGTGAGGATAGCATCATAGTCAAGAGCAAAGATATCTACCCTCTGCCTAAGCAGCTCCACCCAGTCGGGGACCTCAGCGTCGTCGCCAAACTCTGTACGCCAAGCGTCGCTCAGACGGGCGAAGCAGCGGGACTCTGTGTGACTAGCCGTCCCGCAAGGCTGACCAGTCCGGACACCCGTGCGAATGACGTACGGGCAGCGAGCAGTTCTCAGCGACCCTCTCCTCTCAGCGTACCACTCACGAAGCTGCTAGGGTGAAAGAGCTTCGCGCGGACTACGATGCAGCTGCACCTGGCCACTACCAGAAGCTCCCCAATTACCCACTCCAGGGCGACTCCCACTACGGCCACCCCGACAACCCCAACTAGCGTACCACTCACGAAGCTGCTGGGGCGTGAGGGACTCACGCGAACGGCCCTGGAGCTGCATCTGGCCATGCCAGGAGCAGCAGTAGCAGCAGTAACAGCAGTAACAGCAGTAGCGGCAGTAGTAGCGGTAGCAGCGCGGGCAGGGCAGTGCTCATCAGTGGAGGGAAGGGCAGACGCACGACGGCGGTGACGGCGGGGCCGCTACAGCGGCAGGGCGGGGCCGCGACCGCGGCAGGGAGCTCCGCGGCAGTTGGTGCAGGGCGGGGCCGGGCCGCGACGTCAGCTGCTGCAGGGCGGGGCAGTCCGCGACGGCAGCTGCTGCAGGGCGGGGCAGTCCGCGACGGCCGCTGCTGTAGGGCGGGGCAGGGCCGCGAGGGCAGCTGCTGCAGGGCGGTGCAGGGGCGACCGTCCAAAGGGCGGGCTCGGGGTAGGGCAGGGCGCCGCGGCGGGCAGAGACGACGCCGCGCGGGTCCCGCAGGGGCGTTGCGACGAGCTGGGGCGACGCCCGGGTCCCGTTGGGGCGGCGCGACGCGCAGGAGCCGCGCCTCGCGGGTCCCGTAGGGGCGTCGTGACGAGGCGGGGGCGACGGGCGGGTCCCGCAGGGGCGTCGCGATGAGGCGAGGGGCGATGCGCGGGTCCCGCAGGGGCGTCGCGACGAGGCAGGGGCGACGCGTCGCAGCGAGGCAGAGGCAGGGCGACGCGTCGCGGGGTCCAGGGGCGGCTGCGCGGGTGCAGGGCAGGGACGGCTGCTCCAGGGGCCAGGGGCAGCTGGTCCAGGGGCCAGGGGCGGCTGTTGCACGAGCGGCTGCTCCAGGGGCCAGGAGCGGCTGCTGCAGTGGCGGCTGCTCCAGGGGCCAGGGGCGCGGGTAGGCAGGCGCTCAAGGGCGCGGGCAGGCAGGCGCTCGAGGGCGCGGGTAGGCAGGCGCTCGAGGGCGCGGATAGGCAGGCGCTCGAGGGCGCGGGTAGTCAGGCGCAAGGCACGTGACAGGGCAGGCAGGCACGACAGTGCGATTCGGGCAGGGCAGAAAAAAAAGTTTTTGGTGGGCCCTAAAAAAAAACCGGTCCCACTAGGGAACCTGCTCTGATACCATGTGAGAATGACAGAACAAGGAATGACTGAACTAGCAAGGAGAAGGTACAAGTAGGAAAACCTAGCAGTGTTGTACCCCATATAGTCTACCCCACTACAGCCTACACGGACTATGTCATATATGTTTGACATCTTACTGTGGGAAGGATCGAAAGACAGCGTTGACAGTTTTAAGTCCAAGTTTGACCATCTCCATCCATCCATTAAACTGACCTCGAACATTTAAGTTCATACCATCGACTTTCTGGACGTTACTTTCTTTACGGGTAAACGTTTTCAAGAAAAGGGAATCCTGGACTGCAAACTCTTCGAGAAGCCGATGAACCGGTATCTTTGTTTACCGCTAAAGTGAGCTTCATTCGAAGCGAACTGAGAAAATTCCTTCTGCGATCCTCTTTGCGCGAAGATTTTTTCAACTCCCACGCTTTGTTTTTCGTAAGACTTCGTGTTCGCGGTTACCCCGAACCAGGCCCTCAAAAGTTAGCGAAAAAAGGCTGAATAGGGGTAAAAAGGCTGTGATTTCAGTGGTGGGGGAATACTGGGGCTGTTGTTGCAGCTTTTTTTTTGTTTTTGCTTATAGTTCAGGTTTTTTAAATCTTGCTGTACTGAAATATCAGCTTTTTTTCAGTCGTGTACGCTGTCTCGTCAGAGTTGTAACAAAGGGTTGGCCTGAAATCCCTGTAATGGAGATTCGCGTAAGTGGCCTGAATTCCGGATGTCTAGGTACACCAGTTGGACCCCGCCTCCGTCAATCACGCCGAAATGGCAAGATTCCTTGCCAACGCATTTGGGAATGGCATCATTCCCAAACGTTCACTCCACTGCTGTCTTATCGCGAAGGTATTTTTGCTCGCGATTGGTTGTTTGAGCAACCACATCACTCTGTGGCGAATGGAAAATCAACAGCGCTGCACCACGCACGCACGTTGCAGCAGCACAGCACCACAAAATGGTTGCCGCGCGATTAGGAAACCCCCCCACCTCACCCACCCCGAAGGGGTACGTGAGGTGTATGCATGATTCCAAGGGGTGCGTCGCCTTGTATCGTGGCACGGGTAGCTTGCCAACCAAGCCCGCTTCATCAGCTCGTTCTCACATTACCCCAGGTAGCTGCTAGACTCCCATACCCCACACCCAAGCCCGCTAGGGTTTCCTCCACTCCCGTCCCCATATCGCGTGTATCTTGGGGACGTTGAAGTGCGCCTTCTGGTCCCCCTCGAACTCCGTCATAAGCATCGGTACCAACCTGCACGTATATGAACGTAAACAGTGATCAGTGATACATTAGTATACAGGAAAACAATTAAGGATGCAACCGAACAACCATACAGCGGCAAGTACGGACGACAAGCAATCACAAACACTTTTACTCACGTGCGTGTGAGGTTGTCGAGGTTCTCCAACGAGTCGTCATCGTGGTACATCCGATGGCACGCCTCGGAATGCCAGTAGCAGAACAACTCCACTACTCGGAACGTTTTGTCATCCACCTTGACCATCAACAAGAGCACTGGTAACACTTGCATGATTGTCTGATGATGGAAGGCCTTGAAAGTGGCATTCCCACTGAAGTATCCATCGGAGTGCGCCGGTAGTCGAAAGAAAGACTGTCTGCTATACTGGGTGATGGTCTTGAGCGCGACATCCAGTTTTTGTAGCTTCTCTGTACTGAGCTTCGACTTGAGACCTTCTAAGATGTGCTTATACACCCCCAGCAGCGACATGTGCATGAAGTCGGATGTGATTTGCCGATAAGGATTGGCAAAATCCATATCAGCAAATCGTTGTCCCCACAATGCGCTCTGCACAAATACAAACGGTTGGGTTGTGATAAAGTACCTGTCAGAATCCCAGCCACCAACTCCCCGTCTCAGGACCCTTGTATATGCGCTTAGCTTCAGGGTCTCTGTTGGGTGGCGGTGGTTTCACAACGAAGCCGTCCGTGTTCGCCACATTCTCGTATAGGCTTGCCACGCAGTTCAGTGCAGAACGACGCCACATGATTACCAGCTCCAAATCCCCTTGTGGCAATTCGGCTAGGACTTCTCGCCACCAACTCCCCGTCTCAGGACCCTTGTATATGCGCTTAGCTTCAGGGTCTCTGTTGGGAGGCGGTGGTTTCACAACGAAGCCGTCCGTGTTCGCCACATTCTCGTATAGGCTTGCCACGCAGTTCAGTGCAGAACGACGCCACATGATTACCAGCTCCAAATCCCCCTCCTTCGCAAGATTAACCTGCTCGAAAGGGTGCAAATTGGTATCGACGAGTTGCAACTTCTCGTACCCATCAAATGCAGCAAGGGAATTTATGGTTAGACGCGTGGGATTGCTCAACACCTCTATCTGGATGGACATCAACTCCTTGATATCCACCCTCGAGAATCTGGAACCTCCTGCAGCCGTCCTTACAAAACGATACACGCTTGCGTCAGGATCCACCTTCGGTGTATCACCACCGGAGGAGAAGCGATACCCTGTTGGGATATACTCGGCGGCTTCGTGTTATCATAAAACGGTTTTGCACGGTGTATGACCCACAACAGGCTTAGGGCGCGTAACCATTTTGCATTTTACGTTTTCGACGGACAGTCCGCTTAGAACGAAGCGGACGGTTCTATTCTCGAGAACGGGACCGTCCGAATCAAAATTTTGCAACTTCGGACTGTCCGAAGGCTAATGTGACACTTTTTTGGGGCTGTTGACTTTTGCGACTACTGTAGCCTCGTTAGAGGCCTTGTATCTTCGTAATTTATCTCGCGACATTTTCGGTATTAGAGTCGTTGGCGAATCGTTATGATTTACTGTACATTAAAATTCGCCCACCAATACCTAGCCAGAAATGGTGGACCGTCCGTTTGGGTTTCGGACAGTCCACGGTTCACAAAGCGGAGTGTTGGAAATGTGAAAAAGTGTCACGACAGTCCGTTAGGTTGGCGACGTCGTCAACACCTCCGCGAAGATCTAAACGCTAATCAACGAAGCAAGTTACATTTCGCCACGACGGACCGTCCGCAGTTCGAACCGTCGGGTGCAAAATGGTTACGCGCCCTTAACCAAATTCGACGACTGCAGTAACTCATCAAATTACCGCTTACAAAAACACGCAAACGCGTAGAACCGTTTCAAAACTCAATCCCGGGAAAATGGTACACTGCACTGGAAAGTCCCGAGTTCATTTTGGGCAGCCATGGATGTGCAGATCAAGAATAGCTATGAAAGATGTAGTATCATATCTCGCCTGGGCATAGTAAGCTTGTAGCATGTAGGCAACATTCGTGCCGCGTCGCAGCACTGCGGCACACACGCACTTGGCGGGAGAGAAGCGACACACGAATCGCGTGTGATCCGAGTTACCGATTACTGCTTCGTGACGCCATTTCTTGATATTTCACCGTCCGAGGAGTCGTTGCCATGGCTCCACGATTCCCGCTCCTTCTCGTTCTCCCCCCCCCTCCTCCCCCTCGTGCTCCCACATCCCATCCGCCTCCCCTCCGCGCCTTGCGCAGCGCGGGTCGTCGCGCGGAGCCTCGAGGGGCTCTGGGCGGACCGCGTGCTGCGCACGTCGTTCCACGTGGCATGCCGCGCCGACGTTTTTCGTCCACGTCATCCAGGCGGTGCACACGTGGCGTGCATCGAAGCGCCTGTTTACTGGAACGGGGATCCCCGAGGCGCGGTGTCAATGGGAATGAGGGAGAGACGGAAGGAGGGAGAACCGACGGCGGAGAGAAGGAGCGGTCGACAGATGGGTGCAGAGCGGTTCCAGAACTCAGAAGCTGCACTGCTGCTGTTGAACGCGTGGAAAGCAGTGGGGAGGCTGGGAGGACACGTGTCACGATACGATTGGAGTAGCCTGTGCCACGTGGGCTGTACGCCGAACCGTTTGATCCGTCTGACCAGGGCGCGTGAGATTGTAATGTAAAGAGGAGGAGAGAAGGGGGGGAGCAGAGGGAGGGGAAATGCGCGGTGTGCAGAACGCAGTGAGGCCATTTGAGAGGTGGAGGGATTCTGAGACCAAGTGAAGCTGGGGCGTTCTGTGGCGTGTGAGGTGGGGAGGGGGGAGAGGAGAAGTGGGGGGAATGCGCTGTGAAGGGGGGGGAGTGTGCAGTGAGGGGGGGAAGAGTGCGCAGTGAAGTGTGGGGGTAAGGGAGCATTGAGGAAGGGGAAGAGCACAGTGGGGAAGGGAGTCTTTTCAAGGGACAGGCGCAATGAAGGGGGGAAGAGTGTGCAGCGAAAGGGTAGAGCGCAGAGGGACAGTCACCACCATTAATTATGATGCTGTTGGTGCCGGTAATAATTCAGCACTTGCTTTGAACCCCGCCTTCCTGCCTCGTCTCTCTCCTGCTCTCCCTCCCTCCCTCCCTCCCTCCCTCCCTCCCTCACTCACTCACTCACTCCCTCCCTCCCTCCCTCCCTCCCTCCCTCCCTCCCTCCCTCCCTCCCTCCCTCCCTCCCTCCCTCCCTCCCTCTCTTCCTCCCGCCCTCCCTCACAACTCTTCCGCCACTCCCCTCCTGCCCCTGTTGCTCCCCTTCCTCCCTTCCCTCCCCTCCAAGCCAGCGGGCGACCGATCCTGGGTGGTAGGTCTGGTGGAGCTGGAGCAGCCGGCGCCGCGGTGTGAAGCAACGGTGGCACTCATGGAAAGGGGCGTGGCATTGGGGGAGGGGGAGGGGAAGGGGGAGAGGAAGAGGGAGAGGAAGGGGGAGGAAGTAGGCGTGCGTGAGGGGGAGAGGAAGGGGGAGAGGAAGGGGGAGGGAGTGGGCGTGCGTGAGGGGGAGGACCAAGTCGCTTTCTCAGTGGAGTTCAGACTGCCTCTGCACTCCCGTTACCCAGTAACCATTCTATATTCTGTCACCATTTCCTATTCTCATGTAATATTTCTATCGTCCCCGTCAACTTATCCCTTCATGCAGCCTGTCTTGTTGCCCACTGCAACCCTTGTATCTGGACCGCCGTCCACACAACCTGTTACCACTCTCCCTTCCAGTTACCATGCCTTTTTGTCCGAAGCTGTCAAACTTATCCTGCTCAGATTGTTTTTCCAATGGTTTCTTACCGCATTCCTCCTTCTCAACCCCTCACTGCCTCTGCTACCGTCAATCCTCATCCACCACCTCCTCCCTTCCCCCATCAGCCTGTGTTGCCAGCTCGCTCCCCGCCACTATCCCCTCTCTCCCTCCTCCGTTCCGCCTCTCACTCGCTCCTTCCCCTTGCTTCCCTCCCATGGGACCTGCAACCACCTTAAGCCGCCTTTCACAGCAACCTATCTACTCTCTCCTCTCTCTAACGGACCATCACCGGCAGCTGCAGCCAATCACACACAGGGGTGTGCTGCCCAAACGCCCCTGGTGCTGTGGGGTACGTCCCTAGCTGCTGCTGTGGGGGCTCTGGTGCTTGTTGCCGTGGCTGCTGCTGCTCCAACGCACACAGCAGGCACCAAGGCCAGCAGTTGAGGCGTGAAGCCGTGCAAGTGTTGAGGCTGCTGAAACTCAACTGCTCCAGTAATAGGATTTGAGGTCTGAAGAGTCAGGAATGTGAGGAGCAGAGCACAGTATTTGCTCCTGCAGCTGTGGGGGCTCTGGACTTGTTGCACTTGCTGTTGCTCATGTCAGAATAATATATAGTTATATATATTGTTCAATAACTGCCTGTAGTGTAGAATACTGTAGTCATATAACTTTCTGATTGGTGGTGCACCTTTCCTGATTCTTGCCTATTTGTACTGCTCGCTCTATAGTGAACACCCTCTTTTGGCTAATCTCTCGACCCCTTCCTCTCGTAACTCTCGTTCCACCCTCAACCCAAGTCCCAAGTCAACTTAGGCTTCTGACAGCTCCTTCTCCAATGCACCAAGACAAGATTATGAGGGTGCGCTACAGTATTCGGCAAATTACCGAGTCCTCCTAGTGCTGGCATGGATAATTGCATCACATTCATCACATAGTAGGATGAGTTTATGCATGTTTATGGTGTCCACAGAGATTGCTTCCATAGATTCAAAGCTAGCTCGTTCTTGCCTTGACTCCATCAGCTACTGTTTTGACTCGGACTCGAGTACCAGTACACAGATTCCACAATTGTATTTGTTATATTGATGAGCCTAACACAAGAACCATAAGCATCTCTAACTGGCATACATGTAGACCGAACCATCCCTTGGGGAGCGCACCGGACCAGAGCCATCCCTATGGGAGCGCACCGGAGCAGAACCATCCCTTTGGGAGCGCACCGGACCCGAACCATCCCTTTGGGAGCGCATCGGACCAGAACCATCCCTTTGGGAGCGCGAGCCAGAACCATCCCTGGGGGGAAGCGCTCCGGGCCAGAGTCATTCCTTGGGGTGCGCGTTTGACTTGATGTCAACCTGGAGGAGATACAGTCATTGCCCGGATAGTAGACAGTGTTGAATAGTAGACAGGGGTTGTCTATTATCCGGGTGTCTCTTATAAACAGGCTAGCCTCATTATAAGACACCTATTTGTGTGTACGAGTTAAGCCAGTGTAAGGGTTAGGGGCAATTGTATAACAAGGGGGTATCTTCTAAACGGTTCTTTGTACATTTATAAGACTTATAAGACACCCAAAACCTCCCCAAATACAAGATAACCCAAGCATTTTTTCTAGTGTACGAGATAAGACATATATGTCTTATATCCGGGCGATGACGGGTAACTCAAAGCAGAGCCACAGCTGAATGGCAGCAGACAATCACCCTTCCACCCCCACCAGTTTCCCAACCCACTCTCCCGAACACCCTGACAAGCAGGGTGCAAAAATGGGACCCACCATCATCCCACTCCCCCAACCTCCCAACCACTCCCACTGCTGCAATCTACCCGAGGCTTTGCTTTTGTACTCTGCCTTTCTTCTCCCGATTTTGACTGTGTTCTTTAACCCTTTTTTTGTTTGTTTGTTTGTTTGTTTGTTTTTTTAGCTCGGGAGCAAATCAGGCCTCCTTTCCCACGGGAATCCACTGGGAGGTGCCGCAAGGGAGGTCCCCTTTCTCATATGCCACTCGGTTGTAAGTTTGGTAGATCAACACGTAGGAGGTTGGAGCTGGCAGCGACTCACAGCGACACTTACGGCCGCCACGGTTGCCGTGAGCTCGCAGCCAGCACCACTTTGGATGATGACGCGGCAGTACGAAGCTTCTTAGCAGCAACAGGAACCGCAGCGCTCCTCTCTGTTGGGCTGAGAAAAGCCCTTAGGATCTTTGCAAGGCTAAACTCTAGGTAGGAATGTTGTAGTTGCGGAAGCGTTTAATAACAAGTGTTGAACCACCTTGCGCTAGTATGTGAGGGCAAGATAGATTGATTATAAGAAAATAATACAAGCCTTTTATAAGATTACAAGGAATATGAAAGGGTATAACTAATAACTGTTTTACTGTTGCTGTTGTGGTTCGATACAGTGACGATTCGGGCAACTGCTCAGTATCGAGTCAGTTGTTTATCCTTGCTGTCGCGCTGTATTTGTCAAGTCAAAGGTCAGCGACCTTTCACCTTCGCGTAACCTCCAGCAGTTACATTTTCTGCCAACCTCCGATGGTTGACTCGCCGTTGCTTCGTTGTAATTCTCTTCGCTTGCAGTTCAGTGTTTCGACACATCAGAAGCGTTTAAGTCACTTTGTTTCCAACACTCCCCTTCGCTTCTAGAGTGTTGCTGCTGGTGACGTGGCCTTGTCCAGTCAGCAGCATGCAGTACTCAAACTTCTGTTTTCCAAGCTTCTTGGTCAAGTAGTCAGCTGCCATCTCGGACGTGGGGCAGTAGGACAGCTCAAGTCTCCCCTTCTCGATCTCGTCCTTGACGAAGAAATATCGCAAGGCGATGTGCTTCTTCCTGTTCGCAAATCCGCTCTTGTTCGCTATGCGAATCGCTGACTGATTGTCGCAAAACAGGGAGAAGATGGGTAACTGGGCCAGCTTCGCTTCTTCCAGCAGTTTGCGAAGGTACAGTCCTTCCTTGGTGGCTGAGCAGAGTGCAATATATTCTGCTTCAGCTGAGGAGAGAGCAATTAATTCCTGCTTGCTCGACTGCGACGAGATAGGCCCGATAGGCTCGAGTCGGTAGATGTAGCCGGTACGCGAGCGCCTGTTGTCAGAATCGCCGGCGTGGTCAGCATCTACGTAGCCGATTAACTTGGGTGTCGTAGTTCCGGTCTTATAGTAGGTGAGTGCTGACGAGGTAGTGCAGTGCGCGGTCGAGCTCCACCATGTGCTCTGCTTCAGGTTTCTTGAGGTAGGTGGCGAGTTGGCTCACGGAGTACGATAGGTCCGATCGGCAGGTGACTGCTACGAAGAGGAGGCATCCCAGCTTCCGTTGGTAGTCGCGTATGCCGACGGGTTTGAGCGAAGCGGAGACTTCCTTATGACTTCATGTGGTGTAGCGGTACGGTGTGGAAATAGCGGCTGGCGTCAATCCGAATCGCTTAGCGATAGTGTCGTCGTATTTCGCGGCGCTGAGGTAGATCGCGTTTTCTTCTTCTTGGATGTTGAGGCCGAGGTATTGTGTCACGATAGATGAGACTGTGAGCATGAGGTCCTGCTGCAGCTCTCCTTCGAACCAGGTTGTGACGCCGTCGGTCGAGCCGATGTAGAGGAGATCGTCTACGTAGACGATGAGTAGAATGTAGTCAGTGCCCTTTGTAAGTCGGTACATGCCTTGGTCGTGCGGTAGCTGGCGGAATCCAATGCGAATGAGTCGGGCGTGTAGATACTGTTGCCACAGTCTCGGGGCTTGCTTGATACCGTACAGTGGCTTCAGTAGCTGACAGACTTGGTTGGGGTCTGTGTTAGAGCCATGTGGTTGCTCGACGAAGATCTCAGCGTCGACAGGTGCGTAGAGGAAAGCGTTGGCGATGTCAATTTGGCGTAGTTTCTTCTTCTTCATGGCGGCTATCGCAAGGAGGATCCGTAGTGAAGTATGTCGGCTAACCAGCGTGAATGTCTCCGTGAAGTAGCGTCCGTGCTCTTGGTCGAAGCCGCTTACGACCCACCGTGCTTTGAACTTGTCGATGGTGCCGTCTGCTTTGGTTTTCACACGGAAAACCCATTTTTCGGTGAAGATTGTCTTGTTGCGTGCCACGCCGATGGGAACAATTTTCCAGGTGTTGCATTCTTCCATGGCTTCGTGCCATTTTTCCCTGTGTTTCCCCCCAGAGCTTGCTGAACCGTGGCAGGCTCCTTAGGTGGCGCTAAGCCGTGGACTGCGGTGACGAGGCCAAGTATCTGAAGTCCACTCTGTGTGTAGCGCGGGAGAGTTGTGTCCTCGGGATAGACTGCTTCGTCTCCCGCTTCTGGATCAGGTATGAAATTGGGTCCTACACGTTCTGCTTCGTTGGTGTTGACTCTTGCAGGGGTAACGTAACCGTTGTCGGCGAAGTGGTGGTAAACTTCGGCGTTGATGCTTTCGCGAGGATTTTCGTCGTCCATCGGTACGTCGACTGAGCAGTAGGGAAGAGGACCGGCTTCCTCCGAGGCTCTGTCCACGTTCTGCTCGTCCCAGTCAGCTTCATCTTCTGCCGAGGCGAAGGCTCGGGTGCCAAGAAATCCATCCGAGAGGTCCGGATTTCCTTCTTGCAAGTCGGCAAGGTACGTCGGAAGGGTGAGGTTTTCGTAGAAAATGACATCACGTGCTGCCACTGTTTCCATTGTGTTGATGTCGAAGATTTTCCATGTGTTGTAATGTTTCATGATACCCAATTGTAGCCCCCATTGTGCCCGTTGGGAGAATCAGCCGGCTGACATAAGTGATGAGCGATGAGCGATGATGACATCACGTGCTGGTGGTTGGGTAGCCGCATGTCATGATGTCATGATGACATGATGTCATTTTCTACGAGAAGTTGATGAGCGATGAGCGATGATGAGCGATACTGCATAAGTTGTGCAGCATGACAGCGTGGTCCATTGCTTCGGGCCACTGGTGGTTGGGTAGCCGCATGTCACGTAGCAGCTTGCACATGGTGTTTTGAAGGGTCCTGTTCATTCTTTCTACTACGCCTGGCTGATGGTGAGCGTAGGGAAGGGAGATCAGCCGCTTGATGCCTCTTTCTGCCAGGTAGTCCTTGAAACTTTGTGATTGATATTCCCCTCCTCCGTCTGACTCGAAGCTTTTTAGCTTCACTCCTGATTCTCGTTCTGCTGCTGGGAGCCAGGCGGCGAAAGCGTCGAGGGCCATGTCCTTGCTCGGAAGGTTGCAATGCCAAACGTAGCGTGTGGCGGCGTCGATGAACGTGATGACGTAATTATACGCCCCTTGTACAGGTTCGCGGTTGTACAGGATGTCGCTGTACACTTTCTCCAGAGGTGCGTATGCTGGTGCGCTTGGATTGTGGTGCGAGACGAATGGCTGGTGCGGTAAGTCTGCTTCAGGACAGGTGAAGCACGTTCCGCGGACTCGCTGGAGTTCTCTACAGTAATGAATATTTGTCGAGCACGCCTGCTTTTATCGTGTTATTTAACGTCGTGTTGCTTGGATGTCCCATTCTTGCGTGTCAGGTGCCTTCGGTGGCGCGATGTCCAGGTGAACGTCTGTACATGTCGGAGTTGGAGTAGAAGCCCGCGGTGAAGTTGGCTCTTCGGTGGACTTCTCGTGGAGTGGGGTTCAGCTGTTGCGTAGGAGTCGGTGGTGTATTGTCGACGAAGACCGGTGCCGTTGAAGGGCCAGCGATTGGTGCTGGTGTTGTTTCTGCTGCTGCCAATGTTGTCTCTGCTGCTGCCGATGTTGTCTCTGCTGCTGCCGATGTTGTCTGTGCTGCTGCCGATGTTGTCTCTGATGCTGCCGATTAAATTGTTGCTAATGCTCTCGTTCTTTCTGTTTCCGGTATGGTGTGTGAATACCAGAATCCTCCAGGACTGAAGTCGGGGTCGAGATCTTGTGGGTGTGTCCAGGAGGTGAAGTTGACGATGGCGTCGCCGTCGGCGGTGCCCAAGTCTGGAAAAAAGTCGAGGACGAAGACGTTGTTCTTCAATACCGCCTTCCCGATGTAAAGTCCTCCTCTCCCGTGATACAGCTTAAATTCCTGGGTGGTGCTGTCTGCTTCGAGGTGAATGCCCTTCGCCATGAGCTGATTGACACTTAGTAAGTTATAGCCGAGTCCCTCCGCGATTAAGTCCTTGGACATTTGCAAGATGACGTTGGTTTCTCGTGACTGAAGTTGCACAATCCCCTGTCGTCGTATACGCGGGTTCTGGTTGTTGGCTATGGTGATGACGACTTCGCGCTGAAGTTGATGTTCCCGTTGAACGAAGCGACCCGAGGAGCACATGTGCTGTCCGCAACAACTGTCCAAGAACCAAGTGTCTTTTCCGGACGGCTCGCTTTGGGCGATGGCTGTATACGTTGGGTTCGGCTCCAGTAGTTCGCGTCGCGGGGTGCTTTCGTCGAGTTGTTCTTCTGGTGAGTAGTGCGGGGGTGACTCGGTGATGCAGGAATCCGTCAATCTTGCCATGCAGCTGACGATGTTTCTTGCTCCTTGTGCAGGTTGTGTCGGCGATGTTGTTGAAGACTGCGTCTGACTTGTGGGGTGCGCCTGTGTGGATGCCACGTTGACGTTTCGGCGGCGTTGGCTGCTGTCGCTTCGGGCAGTGTGTGCGAGGGTGTCCTCACGTCTTGCAAAGATGACAAAACGGAGGTACGGGTTTTGGTTGATGCCGATTGTTGTTGTTGTAGCGCCGTTGGGTGTGGAATGAAAATTCGGTTACTGACGTTTTCTTCTTGTGCCGCTCCTCATGCAGGTCCATGTCTTGTTGCTCAACGTGAATCTCGGCGCAGAGTGCTGCTTCGGAGATTTTCCCGTGGGCTCGGAGAATGGCTCGAGTGGAGCGCCAATGAGGACCGAGGCCGCCGATGATGACTGTCACGAAGGCTTCTTCAGATATTGTTCCTCCGCACCGAAGGAGTCTGTCGCGCAAACCGTGACAACGGCTGACATATGCCATTCCCTTTTCGCCTGGTTTCATTTCCACTGTTGTCAGTTGTGCCATAAGTCGACTCTGATTGACGCTGTTTGTTGCTTGATACAGGTTCTTCAGGTGGCTGTACGCGAGCTCGGCGGAGTTTCTGTATCTGTGATAAGACCGAATGTTCTGCTGCTCGTTCGGCGTTATGTTTCGTAGCAGAATTGTGTACGCCATCAGCGACTGATATGTATACTGTTGCTTATCGTATTGCGTCCTGTATGTTGGACATGGCAGGGACCCGTCGAAGAATCAGAGAATCTGCGCCCCTTCCATCATCAGCTCAAATTCAAACGACCAGGTAAAGAAGTTCTTCCCGTCGAATGGTCTTGATGTTTGCAGTTTTAGGACGTGCGCGAACTGCGACTGAACTTGAAGTGCATCCAATGTTTTCTCTTGTCCAGGTGAAGGCTGCATATGCGGCATGAGGCTGATGGAGCCGCGCTGGGGCTCGTACAGAGCAAAGGTAGGTAACTGCTGCTGATTTCCGCGCGCATAGGACGAACCGTCGAGGCTCATCGGTGTAACGTCATTGTTGTTGTTGCTGTTGTTTGATTGCGCAGGTGCCGTTTGCTGATGCTGCTCGTAGAAGGACATGAAGGAGAAGAATTTCTCCATCATACTTGGGTCGAAGCCTGTTGCTTGGTTCGCAGGAGTCTCAGTAGACTCAGCTGCTGGTCTTGTTGCTGTACCTCCCTCTATCTACAGGCCAGAGGCTGGAGGTGGAGTAGGAGTAGTGCCGGGAGAACCGTTAGAGGAACTTCTCTCCTTCTGTGTTGCCATGCCTTCTGATGTTGTAGGTGTCTTGGAAGTAGTTGAGTTTGCCCTGACAGCTCTCATACCATGTTGGGCTGAGAAAAGCCCTTAGGATCTTTGCAAGGCTAAACTCTGGGTAGGAATGTTGTAGTTGCGGAATTGTTTAATAACAAGTGTTGAACCACCTTGCGCTAGTATGTGAAGGCAAGATAGATTAATTATAAGAAAATAATACAAGTCTTTTATAAGATTACAAGGAATATGAAAGGGTGTAACTAATAACTGTTTTACTGTTGCTGTTGCGGTTTGATACAGTGACGAGTCATGCAACTACTCAGTATCGAGTCAGTTGTTTATCCTTGCTGTCGCGCTGTATCTGTCAAGTCAAAGGTCGGCGACCTTTGACCTTCGTGTAACCTCCAGCAGTTACATTTTCTGTCAACCTCCGATGGTTGACTCGCCGTTGCTTCGTTGTAATTCGCTTCGCTTGCAGTTCAGTGTTTCGACACATCAGAAGCGTTTAAATCACTTTGTTTCCAACACTCTCCTCGTGCTGTTTCAAGCCATTGGAACTCCTTCTGCCTCGCAAGTGTCTCCCAGCTGCAGCGGCTCCTGTGGGCCGTGGAATCAACGTCGTCCCGTCCGCGCGACTTTTCACGATCGATCTCTGACTGCTTGGTTTCCGGATGCGAGACGGCAGCAGGTGTGGTGTAAGTACTAAGCTTGTCATTGCTTTCCCCAAGCTAGCTGCTACGGCCGGCGTCAGAGAGTCTTCAGCCGGCGATGGCGATGTTTCCGATTGCAAAGTCACCGATTCCGACAACACCGGCTCGCACGTCAATGGTTCCGACTTCACCGGCTCCGACGTCGTCGGTTCGCCGGACATCACTGGTTCCAACGGTGCAGCTGGCACGGATGCCACCGGATCTGAGGATGACGAAGCGGACGCCGTCGGATCCCATGTCGCGGAGTCGTGCGTCTCCTTATACACCATTTCTAGCGATGCAGCAGCGTCGGCCACACTGGCTTCGCTGCGGCTGGTGTCGTCGACGCTCTCAGTGGTAGATCCAGCGCAGGAGAGCATCGTGTCGCTGGCATCGCTGCAGCAGGGCGTCACGCGGAGGCTGCTAACCTTGCGGAGTTTGCTCGCTTTGCTGTAGGAGCTCCGAGGCGGCAGCGATGGCTGCGTGGGCTTGTTGCTATCGAGGCTCTTCCAGAAGCTAAGAGCATTGAATTACGACGGGTAGTCAGAAACTGAGGTCATAGTGCGGATTCTTCACAAGAGGAGCAAACGTTGAGTGATTCTTACCGTCATCGCCCAGATATAAGACATATATGTCTTATCTCGTAAGCAGGTTTTGTCAGGCTCGGAAGCAGGGTTTTTCAGGCTCGGGAGCGAGAATGGCGCGAGGTGTTCTTGAGACCCTGACGTGGCAAACTCTGTGCTCATCTGCCCAGGCAAAGATCACGTGGCTGCCCAAGTTCAATTTTTTGGGCCCGCGCTCCTACGAGCATTTCGGGTTACTACACAACCATATTAAAGATTGCCCGAAACAATGTTTCTACAGACAGCAAAACTGTTAATGACCGCGGCACGTGTCGTCGACTCGACGTCTATAGAGCCGATGGTGCCAGATCTGCCAGTTTCTACTCTTTCGACGGCGTCAGGTGCCGTTACGACTGATTCGATCGCTTTAGATGCGAAGGACCTCGTCAGATATAATTACGACCAATTTGACGGCGTCAGATGCAGTTACGACTGATTTGACGGCGTCAGATACATTCCCGGCCAATTTGACAGTGTCAGGTGCAATAACGGCCGGTTCGACGGCGTCAGATGCAATGTCGTCGGAATCGGATCCGCCGTGGTCACATCCGCCGGCGTCTTCAAGGCGGAAATCGTCAGCCGCCGCTGCACCGCTGCTGTCGCGCATCCCAAAAGCGAGCTGCAAGGTAACGAGTAGGAGAGGTGGGTTGGGGGCGACGCTGATCTCACGACCCGCCGCTGCAGGTGGAGGTGGTGCTGGGGAGAGGCACCTGCAGAGCAGCGGCAGCAGCGTGTCGCACGTGAGCAAGAGCGCGCATGGCGTGAGTCGTCCAGCTGCAAGCATTCGGCCCTCAAGAGCGCCCAGGTTTGTGTTGACAGCAACTTCGCGACGTCCCTGGCGCCTCCTAACCCTTGCATCTGCTGAAAAAAAAAGGGAAAAAAAAAAGAAAATGAGAAAATAAATCAACAAATAAGGATGTGAGCATATGGAGAAGGAAACAAAGAGATGGGAATCTTCGTTGTGAAGGCACGGGACACAGCATAACGCATGCAAAGAGCAGCAATGGGGGAGTTCATGGGGAGGTTGGAGGGCTATTGGGGGGTGTGGTTGAGATGGTACCTTTTTTCACCCTGCTTGGCAGGGTGTTTGGGATTGAGGAATGGTTGAAGGTGGGTGGACTGACACTTGTTGCTATGCTGCTGTGGTATAGAGACGTAAACTTGAAAGTAGTCTAAAGTGATCAAACTCAAGGGATGGCACTGGCATGGCTGCTGCGCTCTCAAGGGATGGCACTGGCATGGCTGCTGCGCTCTCAAGGGATGGCACTGGCATGGCTTCTGCGCTCTCAAGGGATGGCACAGGCATGGCTGCTGCGCTCTCAAGGGATGGCACTGGCATGGCTGCTGCGCTCTCAAAATATGGCACTGGCATGGCTGTTGCGCTCTCAAGGGATGGCACAGGCATGGTTGCTGCGCTCTCAAGGGATGGCACTGGCATGGCTGCTGCGCACTCAAGGGATGGCACTGGCATGGCTGCTGCGCTCTCAAGGGATGGCACTGGCATGGCTGCTGCGCTCTCACGGGATGGCACTGGCATGGCTGCTGCGCTCTCAAGGGATGGCACTGGCATGGCTGCTGCGCTCTCAAGGGATGGCACTGGCATGGCTGCTGCGCTCTCAAGGGATGGCACTGGCAGGGCTGCTGCGCTCTCAAGGGATGGCACTGGCATGGCTGCTGCGCTCTCAAGGGATGGCACTGGCATGGCTGCTGCGCTCTCAAGGGATGGCACTGGCATGGCTGCTGCGCTCTCAAGGGATGGTACAGGCATGGCTGCTGCGCTCTCAAGGGATGGCACTGGCATGGCTGCTGCGCTCTCAAGGGATGGCACTGGCATGGTTAATGTGGATGTTTATGTAGATCGTCCTAGATTCATGTAGGGGTGTTTGTGATTCTGAAAATCAGTATCTAGACTGTATGGTTCATGATTGCATGTGTTTGTTTTGGAGTATGTTTTGCTTGTGTTCTAGTCTCAAATGGGCCATCGGAACGAGCAAGCACTAGGATGCATGGCAATGTGCTGATATGGGTAGGTGTCAAGAATGAAAGTGTTGCATTCACAATGTTGGTTGGGGTACATAAATCTAACCTTAAGAATTGTACCCCCTATGACACACATCACTAAGACTACAACATTTGACACACCCCCACAGTCTAAGTGAGGGGTGTCAAGCAAAACCATAAATGTACGATCACAAGACCAGTCACAAAGAAACAAAGCTCAAGGTGGATCACAACGCACCACACACTCTGAGCACAAATAAAAGCCATAAGGCCAGTCCAAGCGTTCACAAAGATATATAAGCAAAGCGTACAAGCAAAGCAAGTAGAGAACTCAAATCCACACACGAGAACCTATGTCAACAAGGCCTAACTGCACACAGCACCTCTGGTGGTCACAAGGCGGAAGCGCCTTGGTGAAGATGTATGCAGTGTTGGCCTCGGACTCCACAAACTCAAAACGAGCCTGTCCACGTCTCTGCAACTCTCGCAGAAGAAGGTATCTGATCTTAATGTGCTTCACTCTGCTCTCCAGTCGCGGCTCTCGACAAAGGAGAATCGACGCCTTGTTGTCAGTTAACAAGGTCGTTGCAGAGTTCGGCTGCTCACCAAGGTCGGCGAGCAAGAAGGTCAACCAACGCAACTCCTGTGCCGCCATGGCACCAGCGCAGATCTCAGCCTCAGCGGTAGAGGTCGAGACCGAGGAGGAACGCGTGGACCTCCACAAAATAGCTCCAGAACCCAGGCTGAAATAGTACCCCTGAGTAGACCTGTGACTCTCAGCCTCGTCAGCGTAAGAAGAGTCACAGTGACCAGTAAGTACGACGGACTGCTGCCCTCCAAGAACCAGCCCCACGCCTGATGTCATCGCTAGGTACTTCGCCACTCTCACAGCTGCTGTCCAGTGAACAGGACGGTGTCTCCCTAGTGCAACAAAGCGAGCAAGGATGCTGAGAGGGAAGGCGAGGTCCGGGCGAGTACAAGTCATCAGGTACATGAGGTAGCCCACCAGCTCTGCGTAGGGACCACTAGGCTTAAACGGCTCGTCAGGAAAGGGTCCAGTAAAGTCTGTGGTCAACAGCAAGAGGTGTGCGCTATACTGTGGAGTGCTGAAGCTCGAACCGCTGAAGGACCTGCTGCACCATGTGTGACTGTGAGAGTGTAATGGTGCGAGCAGCTCTGTCCCTGGTGATCTGCAGGCCCAGGTAGTGGCGCAGCTCACCAAGGTCAGTGCACGTGTGTCTCTTCTGCAGTTCGGACTTCACGTCTGCAAAGGCAACCCTGTCAGAAGTGGCGAAAACCAGGTCGTCGACGTAGAGAAGAACAAAGAACGGTGTGGAGCCATGACGAACGAACGGCGACGAGTCGGCAGAAGACGGCTGTAAACCAAGGTCAGACAGGGTAGAACGAAGGTGTTGTGCCACTCACGAGGAGCCTGACGGAGACCGTAGACCGGTCGCCTCAGCCTCCACTGGGTCCCAGGAGGGAAAGTGTCAGTGAAGGCAGAGGGACAACACAGCCAGACCTCCTCGTGTAGGCTATCCTGAAGGAAAGCAGTGGAGAAGTCGAGGGAGTGTAACTCGTAGTCTCTCTGTGCTGCTACATGTAGTAACACCCGAAGAGTGGTCATCTTCAGGGTAGGCGCGAAGGTCTGAAAGAAGTCAACTCACTCGCGCTGAGTGAAACCTCTAGCCACGTAGCGTGCCTTGGAGACCGGAGGAGATCCCGGTAGCCATTTCACCCTGTAGATCCACCTGCCATCGACTACGGTCGCCCTAGGGGGGGAAACCTCGTCGACGTAGGTGCCAGTGGATCTGTAGGAGGCCATCTCTGCGTCCATGGCAGCTCTCCACTCAGAGGCCCAAGGCCCTGACACTGCCTCAGCATAAGTGAGAGGAGTCGGTATGTCAAGGGCGTCAGAGTCTCCCTCAGGGGCGAGCAGCATGGCACAGAGATGAAGGGAAGCGGCTGCCAGGAACTCTAGCTTAAACTGCCTGTCCTCTAGGGCGTTACAGCCAAGGGTAGACTCACCCCCGACGGCCAGAGGACTGGTAGGAGGAGCAGCCACAACACTGGTGGCGTAGTCAAGGCGGCGAGTAGAGGCAAACTCAGTGACTGCGGCAGTAAGAGCGGAGACAGAGGACAAAGAGGCACGAGGGTGGGTAACAAGAGAGGCGAGAACACGAGAGAGAACAGGACGGTATGCGTGGTAGTAGTCAGTGATAGGAGTTGAGAGGGAAGCAGTGAGGGCCGACTCAAGGGGAGACGGAAGCACAGACGGTGCGAACGAGGCGGACTATGATAGAACAGAACTGTGTGAAGGTCAGTGAGGGGAACAGGGGATGAGGGACGAGCACGAGGAGAGCAACGAGAGGGCCAAACATGCGAAGGAGGAGGAGACAGCGGAGGCGGAGAACGAGTGACAACAGCTGGGGAGGAGTTAGGAGGAGGAAACGTGGGACCGTAGACAGGAGGAGAGGGGGAAGCGACAGGGGAGACCGAGGGTCCGAAGACCGGAGGAGGAGGCGGCTGCTGCTGCTGCTCCTGCGGCGGCTGCTGCTGCTCCTGCTGTAGCTGCTAATGCTCCTCCTGCTGCTGCGGCGGCTCCAGCTGCGGCTGCTGCTGCTGCTCCTGCTGCTGCTGCTCCTCCAGCCGCTGCAACTCTAGCTCCTCTCTCTCCAACTCCAGCTGCTCCTCATGGGCATGGCGAACACGAGCCTGGAGCTGGGTCAGGTAGGGGTGGGGGGGAGGAGTAGTGTCCGGGGCCGAGGCAGCCCCAGGACCGCCGTCCAAAGCACCCAGCGCACCACCCCCATAGTCAGCACCACCAACCGCAACACGGCCAGGCTCACCAAGACCCGGAGTGGGCGCACCCGCACCCCCAGACGTAGCACCCCCAGGGTCAGCTCGACCAACACCAGCTCCCGGAAGACGAGAGTCGCCTGCAGCCACGGGCTCAGCTCCAACTCCAGCACCCCCAGAACCAGAACCCGGCACGGGGATGCTCTCAGCACAAACTCTAACTCCTCTAGAGCTAGCACCTGCAGGGTCCTCTCCACGAACACCTGCTCCCGTAGGGTCTGCAGTAGGCTGCGAGGAGGACTGCGGGGAAGGAGGCCGCACCTGAGGGGCTACCAAGGGGGGAGGGGTAGCGTGGGACACACCTGACGGGGCTGGACCAGGGGGGGGAGGCTGTACCGGGGGAGCAGGAGGGGGAGCGGAAGTCAGGAAGAGAGGGGGAGGAGGAACCGGGAGACCTCGGCAGGGGTACCTTACGTAGTAGGGGACGGACTCGTCGAAACTGACGTCACGGGAGTCAAAGAACCGGTGAAGGGGAGGGTGGTAAAAGGTGAAGTCAGAGGAGTCATCTGGGAAACCAAGGAAGACACAGGGAACGACGCTAGGCGAGATCTTGTCCGCGGAGGTGTCGCGAACAAGAGCCAAGCAACCCCAGACACGAAACCGCGACGCAACACCAGGGGACTCGGTCCAAAGACTAGTCGGTGAAACCTCTGGCCAAGAGACACGTGGCCAGAGGTTCAGCTGGTGAGCGGCGTACCTAACCGCGTAGGGCCACAGAAAATGGGGGGAAGGGGCGTGAGTCAAGGAGGTGCGGGCGATCTCCATGACCAAGCCTATGCGGCGCTCAGCAACCCCATTCTGCTGTGAGGACTCTGGAAGCGTCTAGGACTGAAGAATGCCTTGTTCGAGACAGAAACTAGCGACAACGCGGGAGCGAAACTCACCCTCGCGGTCGGAGTGAAGACAACTGACACGACGACCACGAGTGTCCTCTATGGTAAGCAACCACCTGATCAGCGTAGAACTCACCTCAGACTTCTTCGTCAGGGGGAACACTGTGGTGTAGCGGGAGTAGTCGTCAACGACCACCAGAAAGAAACGCTCACGCTCAGGGCCAAGGCGAGAAGCGGGGCCCCAGACGTCCAAGTGGAGTGTCTAAAATGGCTCGGTGGCCGGACGAAGGGAGGAGTGAGGGGTGGCATGCAGCCGACCCTCGACGCAGGGACCGCACGGTGGTGCAAGCGAAGGCGGCAACGACGGCAAGACACGCGGGAGGCCTAAGACAAGACGATGACTAGACATAGCGCGCAGACAAGGAAGGGACGGGTGCCCCATCCGGTGGTGCCACAGAACCGTGGGGTGGGCAAGCGACCGGCAGGAGCAAGACGCAGCAACTGGACCAGACACGAGAACCTGACCAGACACAGCTACCTGGGGGGACGCGACAACCTGGTGAGACGCAAGGACCAGACGGGGGGCAGGGACAGGGAACGGAGGCAGTAGCCGCTGCTGCTTCTGCTGCTGCACACGGGGGCCAGTGTGAAGTGTGTAGAGACCGGAGCCCGGTTCAGCGGTAAAGGTGGCGAGAGGCGCGTACCTGTCCCCGTCAACACAAACCGTAGTCTCGCCAGAAGGCTCAATCCACACACCCACGTGCTGACTCACGAGCGGTCTCACGCCCACCAAGTTCCTTGAGAACGAGGGGAGGTGGAAGCCGGTCAGAGAACCGGAGGGGACAGCCGGGCACGGAAGCGTAGTAGTGTAGCGAGCAGTGACTGGTCCCGAAGTGCGATCAGCCAGTGCTACAGAGACCGACATGGGAAGCGGGGTAAGTGTCGTGCGGTCGCGGAAGAAACAACGCGAAGCTCCGAAGTCCAGAGTGAAAGAAATCAAAGCGTCCTCCGGAGCAGCTCCTAGACTAGTGTCTACACGAGTACTTACACTAGGAGCAGGTAGCTTAGCAAGTCTAGCACCTAAGCTAACAACACTCGAGTAAACAGAGTCAGCAGCACTAGAGTCAACAACAGCATACATAGCATGAGGAGTTTCTAAGAGATCAACCAACTGAGAAGCCGACATGCCCCACAAAGCGGGGCCGTACGTCTGAACAAGGGGAAGCCCGTCAGGGGCAGGGCCGCCAATGCCGTAGGCCAAACGCGCCGTGTCAGTAAGCTGAGCAAAGCACTGACCCGGTGTGTGGGTGCGGCCACAAGGCTGGCCTCGGCGAGCACCTGTCAGAACGTGATAGGTGCAGGGAGGGTGGACGACACCGCGCTGCAGCTGACGCTGTCCTGACCCCTGCACCGAAACCTGCTGCTGCTGCTGTCGCTGCTGCGAGGGGGGAGGCTGCAGCAGCTGCTGCTGCCGAGTCAGGTACCACGCCGCTGCTCCACCCTCCGCGTCTAGCAGACGTGTAGGTGGCTGACGAACCCGGGCGTCACCTCCACCAGCCGCTGCAGTGGAGTCACCGACCGCTGCACGAGGAGCTCCTCCAGCCCCTGCACTCCCACCGCCGCCGCTCACCACGTCACCCCCGCTGCCTCCGCCGCCTCCGCCCGCACCCTGACCACCCCTCCTGCCACTCCTACCCCGAGACCGCGAAGAAGTCGTTACAGCAGTTGCGGTCACGTCAGTAGCGGCAGTGGCGAGGGAGGCAGTAAAGGAGGGCAGCTGAGGGACAGTGCACCCGTGAAATAGCGGAGGGGGCACAGCACCAGAGGCGGAGGCTACGGAGCGGAAGTTGCTCTCGACGTCCTTTGAGCGCATATCCAAGGACCTCGATAGTGAGCTCACTAGGGTGCTTCAGAAGAAGCGCGTCACAAACCGAGGCAAGGCGGTCAGGGAGGCTAGTGGTGATGAAATAAATAGTAATCGCCATGGGGGGAGGAAGCAGTGCAAGCTGTGCGTCAGTGCAAGCAGCGCGGTAGCTAGAATCGAGCAAGCGGAGGTGAGTAATCAAGTCAGCAGTGCGCTCAAACGAGGCGAGGTTAGGAAACAGGAACGGAAGGAACAGGCGACCAAGAGAGACAGTGGTGGGAGTAGCGTAGCGGGTCTTGGTCGCATTCAGAAGCTCACTAGCTGTGCGAACCTGAGTAAAGTGAGTCTCCTCAGACTCAGGAAGGAGGCTGCTGAGGACGATGCAGGCCGCAGCGTCACGCGACTTCCACGCCGTCACGTCAGCACGCTCGCGTGCATAACGATCTCTAGCTGCATCGTCGGGGGCAGTGCCTAAAGGCGTAGGGCCGTCGGGCGCAGGAAGGACATTGGAATCGTGCGTCTACAGAGACTCGCCTGCCTGGACCTGACTCTCGAGGAGGCGCTGCGCACCCAGGAGCCAGACAGAAAACTCGAGCGGCCTACCGTCGGCGTCAAAGCGCAGTACCCTAGGGGTCGCCATAGCTCTAGCGAGCGGGTGGAACTGTCACTGCTGAAACCCTAAACTCTTAAGGAGCCAGAGAAGGGTATGACAGGTAGTGCAAGAAGCTGAGTGCACTATAGGACGTTAGGGTAGGGCGCGGCAAGCAGGATAGGCAGCACGAGGCGACGAGCGCGGCTCGGCTGGACGGGACGGGCAGGAAGACGCGGCTCGGCAGGACAGGACGTCCCGCAGCACGGCGGGACGGGCTGGGCGCAGCGCAACGGGACGGGCTGGCGCGTCGAGGCGAGACGGGCTGGCGCGGCGCTGGCGACGCGACGGGCTGGGCGCACACGGCGCGACGGACGGGACGGACGGGGGGGAGCGCGACGGACTGGGGGGAGCGCGACGGACGGGACGGACAGGGGGGAGCGCGACGGACGGGACGGACAGGGGGGAGCGCGACGGACGGGACGGACTGGGGGGAGCGAGACGGACGGGACGGACAGGGGGGAGCGTGACGCGACGGACGGGACAGGCCAAGGGGGGGGGGGGGGGAGCGACGCGACGGACGAACGCGACAAATGGATGCGACGGACGGGACGGAACGGACGGGACGCGACAGACGGGACGAACGGGACGGGCGCGACGCGATCGGCAGGGCGCACGGAGCGCGACAGACAGACGGGACGGAACGGACGGGACGCGACAGACGGGACGGACGGGACGGGCGCGACGCGACCGGCAGGGCGCACGGAGCGCGACGGACGGACAGGGCGCTGTCGAAGAGAAAGGCCCCGCCCTCGCTTGGGCGCAGCCGATCTCGCCGTCGACGGGAAGTTCTCGACGGATTGGTAGAAGAAGTAGGCTTCTGCAGTTTGACGGAAGTTGCGGTCGAGCAGGCTCTGCTCGACGGAATCTGGTCGACGAGCTCTGCGCGACGAACTCTGGTCGACGATCTCTGCGCGACGAAGTTCCGTCAAGGAACTCTGGTCGAGGAGTCCGAGTTGAGGAACTCTGGTCGAGGAGTTCGGGTCGAAGAACTCTGGTCGAAGAGTTCAGGTCGAAGACCTCTGCTCGGCGAACTCTGTTCGACCGAGCGATGGCGAGTCCTTCGACCGAAGTTGCAGAGTTCTGCGAAACTCTACGGAGGCATGCGAACTTTCGCCCAGGAGATTTTGGCGAAGTTCTACCTGCGGAACGGCATCACGTGGTCGACGGTGCGCACCTGGCGAAACCGACAACACGTTTTCTACCTGGCACCTGCGCAATGTGCCTGACGGTGAAACCGCCAACCTGCACCTACTTGGTAGGTGCGCACATCTGCGCAGATAGACAACCTGCGACAGCAGATAGTCACCTGCGACTGCAGCGCTGGCAGAACGTGCACAGTGCAACGTTGGCAGATCACTCTGCTGCAACGTTGGCAAGCCGCTCTTCTGCTGCGCTGGCAAAGTTCGCCCTTGCCAGGAGTTGAATGCCCTTCTAGTCCTTTTGTTCTGTATGCCTCAATTGTACTTCCAACTTTTGATTGCAAGTTGTTCTTTTGAACTTCCTTAGTGGAAACTCTTGCAACTTTCTCTGTGAACACAAGCAAGTAGTAACAACGTTAGAACAACGCTACGATCACCCGCACAACTTCGTGCCCTCCACCATAGTCCACTCCCGTTGTGTTGTGACTCTCCGCATGGTGCGGTGAGCGTGGACGACCCCGCGTTAGAACCTTCACATAGCCGACTTCTGCGTTCATTACCTAAGTTGTTGCTAGGCCGGCAGCCGTCTTAGTCACCATGGTCGACCCCGTCGTTGAAACGGGCGTAGAAGATACCCTGGAGGCGATAGAGGCTGGTGTTCGGGCACGCCACGAGGCTGGCGGGTACGGCGAGGCAGACTTGGAGATTCTGCTCCTTGGAACTCGTGCGCAGTGCGTGAGCACCCCCCTCCCCGTGCAGAAGCGGATGACGCGTCCGCCTCTCCCCGACCCGCGCACAATGAAGGCGATGGCGGAAATGTTGTTGGCGGTGGAAGCACGAGGGTTCGTGGAGTGATTTGGCCCGCCGACGGCAGCGTTGGCGGAATGCAGGCGCAAGCGTTGCAATCGTCTGCGACTGGAGGCAACTCGAACGGCAACATCGATGGTCGACGCCAATCTCCTCTGTGGAGTGGAGTCAGGCCGATTTTGACGACTTATGCGTCGGCTGGTCGAGACGGAGGCATCGCGCCGGCATACGGATATTTTAAATTCTCGCCGGACAAGATCACTGTGCCGAAGCCGCTCGAAGGTCGACACGACTTTATCACGTGGATTGAATCCATTGAGCCGCAGCTAGAGATTGCCGGATTAAAGAAGTTCGTCGATGGCAATGTTGCGACGCCGGACGCAGACGACTCTAAACTCTGGACGGAATTTCGCGCTGCTCATCTACTGACTTTCATGGTTATTTCGATGTGTTGCTCGCCTCTGGTGCAGGTTGCATTGAAGTCGTGCAGACAACGGGTGGATGCTGGCTACCAAGCGTGGCAGTACATCATGCGCACCTACAAAGCGACTGACGACCTCTACATCAGTCAGCTAGAGAAGAAGTTGACCAACATTCGGATGGGGGAGCAGGAATCGGTGATCGAGTACTGCAATCGAGCGCGACGAGTCTTGGCCGATCTGCGGATGGCTGGCGTCGACTATTCGGTGGCGTCGTATGTCACTCATGTCATCAGTGGCCTCCCCTCGGGCTACAATCTGATGCGCCGGATGCTGACAATTCCCGGCACGCGCGAGAATCTGAACGAGGATTCGCTTTCGAGCCACATCATCCAAGACGAGTTCATGCAAGAGTCTGAACGACCGGCAGAACTGCTTCCGCAGGCCAACTATGTCGCCCCAGCGAAGCAGGGACGCCAACAGGGGCAGCGTGGGAAGTCTGCCGGAGGCGGTGGTGGGAAGTCATCGAACGCGAAATCGACGGAGGGCGCCGACAGCGGGAAGTCGGCGAAAGGTGGAGGTCACGGCAGCAGTGGCTCGCGTCGAGAAGGCCGCCGCTGCTACATCTGCGATGCTCCCGACCACCTCTCGTACGACTGCCCCGACCGCGACGAGTTTGACGACGACCGGGACACCAATCGCAGAAAGGGAGATGGTGGCCGTCGTCGTCGAGACAACCAGCCGCGCAAGGAGAAGCAGCCGTCGAAGACGTCTTCAACGAAGGACGCGGACTCCTCTGGCGGCAATGCTCGTGGCGAGGAGGCTTCGTGCTCGATGGTCAACGTGGTAGAGCCGACGATCTCGCTGGCGCTGGAGGCTGGCGAAGACTTCAAGGCGGTTGTTGCTGCTGTGCAGGCCAATCCGACCGTTGTGCTGCTCGACAGCGGCTGATCCCACCATTTGATGGGGACGAAGGAGGCCTTTGTTGACATGCAGCCGAGCGGAGACGTTCGCCACGTTCGCGGCTTCAACAGGGCACTTCAGAGCGTCGAAGGCAGAGGCACCGTTGCCCTGCAAGGGGAGGCCGGGAAGCAGGTCCTCGTCCCCGACGTACTCTACGTTCCGGGTGTGCACGCGAACCTGCTGTCTGCTGGCCAGCTCAAGGAGAACGGCGTGAAGCTGCAGGACGAAGGCGGGGAGATGCTGCTGGTGTCTTCTGCCGGCGACGTCCTTGGTCGAGCACGCTACTCCGGCAGAATTCTCTGCACTGACCTGCGCCCCTGCTCGACGAGGTCTCCGGCGATTTCGACGGAGGTTGTGGCTTTGCGGACGATCGCGTCTGCGACGAAGTTGACCCCGGACATGTTGCACGCACGGCTTGCGCACGTCGGCATCGACACGATCAAGAGCTCGGCGAAGCATGAGGTCACCGCCGGTCTGGACATCAAGAAGTTGACTGCAGATGATCTGCCGTGTGCCTCCTGCATCGGCGGCAAACTTACACGGCACACCTTCCCCGACCAAGGATCGGACGCCGAGAATGCGCTTGATGTGGTGCACGTCGATCTCTGCGGGCCATTTCGAGTGGCCGCCAATGACGGTAGTCTCTACTTTCTTCTGCTGAAGGACGGGAAAACTCGCTATGTGTGGGTGCGGCCGGTTGCGAAGAAGAGCGACGTGTTGGTCGTCTTCGACAAGTGGCTGAATGAGGTGGAGTGGCAGACGTCAAAGACAGTGAAGAAGTTGCGTTCCGACCGCGGAGGAGAGTTCCTCGGTCGCGCCTTCACCGACCTCGTCGAGGACAAGGGAATCCTCCACAATCTGACGTGCCCCTACACTCCGCAGCAGAACGGTATGGCCGAGCGGGAGATGCGCACGGTGGTCGAGGCCGTTCGTACGATGCTTCTGCACATGGGCGTGGAGCATCACTGGTGGCACCTTGCTCTACGCCAGGCCATCTGGGTGCGCAACTGCCTCGAACGTGCTTCTCTGCCAAAGGGGACGACGCCGCACGAGCTGCTGTTCGGGACAAAGCCAGATTTGACACTGGCGCGAGTGTGGGGCTGCATGGTGCAGTTCATGGTCCCCGAGCAGCAGCGCGGCGAGAAGCTGGCGCCGAAGGCTCGTTGGGGTCTTCACCTCGGCGTGTCACTCGAGAGCAAGGGCTGGGAGGTGCTTGACTTGACGGACAACAAATTGGTCACGACGGCCGAAGCAATCTTCTACGAGAACCTGTCGATGGAAAAGTGGAAGGTGGAGTACGGGCCAGCGTCGACGAGGACGTCGTCTGCCCCGTCGCCGGATTCCTCCTTGGCAATGCCTCCTCTGCTCGCCGTCGTCGACGAGCTTGATGATGAGGACGTAGTGGAGGTCCCGCTCCCTCCTCCTGTTGTGCCCTCGTCGGCCGCCGGCGATGAGGGGAGACTTGGTGCGTCGCTTGCGGCGCCGACCGGTTGCATCGCCGGTGGCCGACGTGACGCCGAGAAGGTCAGCGACGGGAAGCTGCAGACGACAGGGGAGCTGTCGGCGTCGAAGCCGACTGCAGAGAAGCTGCTGGCAGAGGCGCCGAAGCAGACTGCAGGGGAGCCATCAGCAGAGATGCCAACTTCAGGGGAGCCGATGGCAGAGAAGGCGATCCTGGGAGAGCAGCCGGTAGAGGAGCTGCCGACAGGGGAGCAGTTCGACGATGATTCGTCGAGCGACGACGTTGTGGAAGTCGCTGTTGCGGCCGGTGGCGGAGAAGGGGAGCAGCCCGAAGACGACGACGTGGTAGAGGTCGCAGTCGAAAAGGAGAAACCGCGCCGGTCTGCCCGCTCCAACATCGGCAAGCCGCCGGAGAAGCTGAGCTTCCACGCTTGTCTGCCGCCGACGGCCTACAGCACTCTGCTCGATGACGCAGAGGACGACGTTGATCTGCCCGAGCTCGACCCTGACATGCACGCCGATCCAGAGCATCGCTGGGACATTGCCAACATGACGGTGAAGGAAGCGTTGGCGAGCTGGAAAGGCAAGGCGGTGAAAGCGGCCATGGACGAGGAGATCAAGAGTCTCATCTCCAATGGAACGTGGGAGCTGGTCGAGCGTCCGCGCGGTGTCAACGTGATGAAGAATCGTTGGGTGCTCACGACAAAGTACCACGTCGACGACACGGTCGCCCGCGAGAAGGCGCGTCTGGTAGTGAAAGGTTTCACACAGGTATACAACGCAGATTACAACGAGACGTACGCGCCGGTGGGGAGCTACGTAACTCTGCGGATTTTCCTGAGCATCGTAGCAGTCCTCGACCTGCACCTGATGCAGCTGGACATGAAAAACGCGTATCTGCAGAGTAAGCTGGATCGCGTCCTCTACATGTACCATCCCGACCACTACAACGACGGGACCGGCCGCGTCTGCAAGCTGCTGAAGAGCTTGTACGGCCTGAAGCAGAGTCCGCTGCTGTGGTACTCTGCGCTCGACGCGGTACTGATCGACGCCGGTTGGAGCAAGAGCCAGGTAGACGAAGCGCTCTACTTCAAGGTCGACGACGACGGAGTGGCGTGCTGGGTGCTCGTCTACGTTGACGACCTGCTCGCCGCAAGCAGGAGCACTGCGATGCTGAAGGAGCTGAAGGAGCTGCTGGAGGCCGCCTTCGAGCTGCGCGAAATCAGCCCGGTCGAGAAGTATCTCGGGCTGGAAATCGTGCGCGATCGACCGGCGCGGAAGCTGTGGCTTCACCAGCAAGTCTACGTCGACAAGCTGCGCAGACGCTTCATCGACGAGGAGCAGACGGGGCGAATTCCGAAGACGCCGGTCTCCGTCGACGCCTATGCAGAGCTGGTGTTCAACGATGAGGAGTTTCAGTCGCGAGAGGAAGCAGAGTATCGGCAAAAGGTCGGCTCGCTGCAGTTCGCGGCCACCACGACGAGGCCCGACATTGCCTTCGCTTGCAGCAAGCTCGGATCCGGCTTGACAGTGCGGAGCGACAACCACTGGCGTGAGGTCGATCGCTGTCTGCACTACCTCGCTGAAACCCGTGACGCCGCTCTGGAGTTCAGCGGCGGACCAGAATCGCTGTGTCTGGTCGGCTATGCAGATGCCGACGACGCTGGCGACAAGCAGAATCGGACGAGCACGGGCGGCTACGTTTTAGTCTTCGGATGAGCCGCAGTCTCCTGGGCGAGTCAGCGCATCAAGTGCGCGACACTCTCGTCGACCGAATCAGAGTACATCGCGGCGACCGAAGCCGGTAAGGAGGCTCGCCGTCTGCGCTTCCTCCTTGCAGAGTTCCGTCTGCTCGACCCAAGGAAGCCGACTGTTCTGCACGTGGACAATCAGTCTGCAATCACTGTCGCAAAAGGCTTGGGGCTCAAGCGCAACCTCAAGCACATGGAGCGACGCTACGCATGGCTGCAGCAAATGGTGAAGCGCGGGAAGATTGCTCTGCAGTACATCCCGATCTCCGAGCAGCCGGCGGATTTTCTGACAAAGGCGCTGCATTTTCCGGCTTTCAACCGGTGCTCCGTCGCAATTGGCCAAGTGCGTCTGGCCGACGTGGTCGACGGGGATGACGAGGTGCAGCAGTAGGTGCCGTGCCCTTCTGCACGGCTGGTGCGGTGATCTACGTGCTATGCGTTGGGTGCACGTAGAAGGAAAGTTTCTCCTTGTATTCTATCCCTCTGGGTTCTGGGTGGACCTTGTGTGTGGGTGCCCAAGCGTGAGCTGGGCAGGGGAGTGTCGAAGAGAAAGGCCCCGCCCTCGCTTGGGCGCAGCCGATCTCGCCGTCGACGGGAAGTTCTCGACGGATTGGTAGAAGAAGTAGGCTTCTGCAGTTTGACGGAAGTTGCGGTCGAGCAGGCTCTGCTCGACGGAATCTGGTCGACGAGCTCTGCGCGACGAACTCTGGTCGACGATCTCTGCGCGACGAAGTTCCGTCGAGGAACTCTGGTCGAGGAGTCCGAGTTGAGGAACTCTGGTCGAGGAGTTCGGGTCGAAGAATTCTGGTCGAAGAGTTCAGGTCGAGGACCTCTGCTCGGCGAACTCTGTTCGACCGAGCGATGGCGAGTCCTTCGACCGAAGTTGCAGAGTTCTGCGAAACTCTGCGGAGGCGTGCGAACTTTCGCCCAGGAGATTTTGGCGAAGTTCTACCTGCGGAACGGCATCACGTGGTCGACGGTGCGCACCTGGCGAAACCGACGACACGTTTTCTACCTGGCACCTGCGCAATGTGCCTGACGGTGAAACCGCCAAACTGCACCTACTTGGTAGGTGCGCACATCTGCGCAGATAGACAACCTGGGACAGCAGATAGTCACCTGCGACTGCAGCGCTGGCAGAACGTGCACGGTGCAACGTTAGCAGATCACTCTGCTGCAACGTTGGCAAGCCGCTCTTCTGCTGCGCTGGCAAAGTTCGCCCTTGCCAGGAGTTGAATGCCCTTCTAGTCCTTTTGTTCTGTATGTCTCAATTGTACTTCCAACTTTTGATTGCAAGTTGTTCTTTTGAACTTCCTTAGTGGAAACTCTTGCAACTTTCTCTGTGAACACAAGCAAGTAGTAACAACGTTAGAACAACGCTACGATCACCCGCACAACTTCGTGCCCTCCACCATAGTCCACTCCCGTTGTGTAGTGACTCTCCGCAGGCGCGACGGTAGGAACGGGACGCGTCGCGCAGGACGGGACGTGCGGGACGAGCGGAACACGCGACTGGCGGCGCAGCAGGCGCTAGGGCACGTAAGAGACGAGCACGAGAGGCTCTAAGGGACAGTACGGTCATAACTAGCACTAAGGTACGGGGTAGGTTCGGGCGTGACTAACGTGATCGAGAGGAACGGGATCCCACGGGATCCTAACCTAGCTGATACCATGTCAAGAATGAAAATGTTGCATTCACAATGTTGGTTGGGGTACATAAACCTAACCCTTAGAGTTGTACCCCCTATGACACGCATCGCTAAGACTACAACATTTGACAGTAGGTGCTTAGCTCCAAGGTTTCTGGTCACAGTAGCCAGGGTTTTGGATGATGGATGCCAGAGTCACATTACATTACCGGTACTCATGCAAGTGCCAACCACCCCTGCCCTATCACACTCTGGATCATGGTGGCACCAGTACCAAAATAGTGTTACGTGTTTGCAACCACGTTTCTTCACTACAATCATCATCGGGTTGCCATAGCGCCATCAAGAATCTACCGTATTATAGTCATGATAATGATCGCAGATGCATCAGGGAAATGCCAAAGCTGCATGCACACAAGACAAATCTTCAGGCATTCAATGAATCAGGTGTGTCCTGCACCCCACCACCAGCACCACCGCTGTCACTACTGCTGCTCCTCCGCACATTCTCATGCCCACGCCCCTGCTCATCATACTGCATGGGCACTGGCACACCCAACTCAGAGCACACAAGCCTGACAATGGCGCTCGTGGCCTCGTGCCGAGCACTCAGGTGGTTCACCGTGACAGCCAGGGCAAAGTTGTGCTGCGGGTCACAGAAGGCTGTGGACCCACCCAACCCCGCATGCCCAAACGCTGACCGCTCCGGGCAGGCAGGGGAGGAACCTGGTGATGTGTGTGCGGGGGTGGATGAGGAAGTGTGGTGGGTGGGGACCATGTGAGACTTGTCATGGGGAAAGAAGGCGGAAGAGGTTGACGTTGGCTGGGAGGACCCTGGTGTGTGCTCTTGGCTTGTCTGCTCACCACGCGTGCCGTCATCCACCCCTCCTGCACCAGCCTGCCCTGCTGTCTGCTCTGCCGCTGGACTCTCATGGGTCTCGGTGGGGGCGGCAGCAGCGCGCGGCCTGTAGCGCACGAAGCCAAGGCCAAAGGAGGAGGAGGGGAGGGTGAGGTGCGAGTAGCGCCCCACGCCGAGGCACGCGTCGACAATGTCAGGCGACGAGAAGAGGCGCTGCCCTGGCAGGCCCGAGCTGGGGATGTCTTTCTCAGCGGCGCCTGAGTCCAGGGGCAGCAGCGCCGCCATGGGCTTGGCGTCATGAGGCGGAGGAAGGAAGGGATGGCATGTGTCCGCTTGCACATGCACACCTGCATGCGTGTCGTCGTCGTCGTCGCTCTTCTTGCTCCTCTCGCTACGCCTCCCCAGCCCCGCAGCAACAGCACCAACAGCCTGCCTTGCACGGGCCAGAGCCTGCCAAGCCCACCCTGCTGTTCCTGCCACCCACTGCTTCTTCCCGCCCTGCCCCCTCCTAGTGAAACTCAGTGTCGTCACCTCTCCACTCCCATCGCCACTCCCTCCCTTGCTCCCTGGCAGCACAGAAGCAGGCTCTGCAGCATGCGAGCCGAGAGGGGGCGTGCTGGAGGACGGGAGGGGGGGGATGACACCATGAGCAGCAAGGGTGGCGTAGTAGCGGGCAAGAGCACGCGCGGAGAAGTGTCCGTTGGCGGATGGGATGACGGCACGGCGCAGGAAGAGCGAGTTGAACAGCAGAGGCAGCGCTGCTGCCCTCGTCGCTAGCTCCTCCGCGGACGGAGGCGATGGTGCTGCACCACTGCTGCTGCTGCTACCGCCAGCATGAGAATCAGCTGTTGCCACAGCAGCAGCATCCCTCTCCACCGCACCCCCACCACCTGCTTCCTTCTTGCCGCTCCCCCCTCTTGCCCTCTCGCCCGCTCGCCCCTCCACAAGCTCCCACTCCTCCTCGGCTTCATCCCGGCCCCCATCAGCACCGCCATCCACCAGGTGCTCTCTGGGAGAGCCAGCAGAAGCCCCCCCTGCCTCCACGTCTTCTCTGTGCGCTGCCTCCCGCCGGGCAGCCTCTGCGAGGCGGCGGCTGATGGCTGTGGCCTGTGCGGTGTTGGGTGCGTCTGTGCGCTCCAGGGATAGTGTTGCCAGCCGTGCCTCCACTCCTGCAGCGCCGCATGCACATGCACGCACACACACACACCCACACACCCACCCACGCATCCAGACACACAAACACACACATTTACACACAAAGACACCTCCCCCCCCCCCCCACCCCCCCCCACCCCCCCCACACACACCCACACACACCCACACACACCCACGCACACCCACCAACCCTCCTCCCCCCCCCCCACACACATGGGCCAGCACCATCGCACAGTGCAAGAGAGCAGTGAGGGGCTGGCACGTAAGAAATGGCGAGTGCATGAGCAGCAGCACCTGGCATGCTGTGGCGCAGGTGAGCTGGACTCACGAGGTAAAGACAGTGCTGTACTTGCTCTCACACGCGGAGGATGGAGAGAGGGCGAGGGGGCGCTTGTGGGGAGAAAACCGTGATATCAGCAACAGTGTGCAGGTGGTGAGGCGGTGCGAGTGGGTGGGTGAGAGGGGCGGTGCATGCCTGCAGGGATGCCAACGTAGAACTCCCCGCGCACGCCCAGGGGCCGCGCCAGGACTGCATCGAGCACCGCCTGGAACGACTGCCCTGCTGCTGCCTGCCCTCGCAGGCACGTGGCCATGGCAGGGAAACAGCGGTTAGGCGAAAGGGAGGGGGATGAGGGCCAAGGATTGGAGGATGGAAACAGGGGACGCGAGAAGTGGCAGAGGGGGGCCAGGGCGTGGCATGGCTAGGAAACGCCAGTCCACCGTGCAAGTGAGCTAGTAGGCGAAGCAGCAAGGTAGAACAAAAACGAGCACTTTCGTGGTTCAAAATTCAAATCCTGATGTGCGAGTGAGTGAGTGAGTGAGTGAGTGGGCGAGGGGCGGCACCTCAATGATGCCGCCTGCGAGCCAGCCGAAGGAGAGGTAGTGATACTCCTCCACTGTGCCCGGGGGCGACTCTGGTGCCTCCGCTGCCAGGTGCGATAGCATCTCCTGCCAGCTGAAATGGGGAGGGTGTGCGGGGAGAGAGATGGGGATGCTCTCTTGAAATGGGACCTCATCCACAGAGTTAGCAAAAGGAGCATGCATGAGGACATGGCGGGCGTAGCTGGTAGCTGCACAGGAGCATGCAGTGGGCAGTGGGCACGTACCGGCACATGAGCATGGGGTCGAGCATGAGCTTGGTGGACATGGCGTTGGGCAGCCCTGCACGGTGTGTCAACACATCCGCTATCTGCATTGCCGGGCATGGGGGCATGGGGCATGTGGGCATGGTGCATGGGGACATTGGGGCATGGCGCACATGGAGAAGATACGGGCATAGAGCGCATGAGCACATCGACACAATGTCCGTCCGACAGTCTTTGGCTCATATCGAAGCGCATGCCATCTATTCCATCCAGCTGTCAGCCCAGCCCACTGCCTGGTCCTTCCCCGCTCCCACAAGCTCACAGTGACTTGCTGCTTGCCCTTGCCCTCAAAGCCCGGCCATATGTCCGCCACTCGCCCCTCCAACTGTACGCGCCTGCATCCCACAGACGCGCCATGCAGGAGGGACAAGCAGGAGAGGAGAGCTTTGAGCACACGGAACTGGGGGAGTGGTGCCCAGGTGGTTCATTGGGGAGAGGAGCGCTGTCGAGTGCAGACAAAGGAGGGTGGAGGGTGGGGGAGATTGATGGGGATGCAAGGGAAGGCACGAATGCATAGTGGTGCAGGGTGGCGGCGGCGGGTGCATCTGACCGGTTGTCAGCGAGCCAGTGCATGATGCCCGAGGTGACGCCCTTGGTGGCGGAGAAGACAGAGAAGAGCGAGTCGTGCTGCACGGCACGTGGGTCATAGCGCCCCAGGAACCCCGCTGCCACGTCTACCACCACCTCGCCACCCATGTACGCACACACCTGGGTGCGGAGGGCATGGGATCGCGCGTGGAGGGAAAAGGGGCAAGGGAATGTGAGTCCATTTAGGCACACACCCGCACACACAGGCCAGGGGGGCGGGGAGAGAAGCGGGGGGATGGGATAGGAAGGGGGGTTGGCGGGAGGAAGGGGTGGTGCTGGAGGAGAAGGCCTTTATATGCGTTGTAAAGTGTGTGGAGAAAGAGGAAGCTATATGGGGCATACAGAGCAATGGCACTGAGAATTTCACACGTGCCATGGTGGGCTGCCATGAATACACTGCAAACGAGTGAGCATATGAAATGGAAAATCCCTGCAAAAAAATCCCACTACCCCACCCCACCCCAGGGTTCAGGTATGTCACCCATCCTCACTCCCCTTGACTCCGCACATTCCCATTCTCCCCTCTTGCCCCAAACTCACCTGCACGCCCACGAGGCGGCCCTGCTGCAGCAGCTGGGCGAGCAGCGCACAGAGCTTGCGGTGCAGCGAGGGGGACGCGCACTCCCCGCGCACCCAGTCAGGTGACGGGGACAGCAGGCGCTGCGGCCCTATCAGGTGGTCGCTGGGGGGAAGAGGGTGATGCATGGTGAGAGGGGGAGAGGGTGAGACGGGGAGAGGGAGAGGGGGGAGAGCGGGCAGTCGAGAGAGGGAGACAAGGGGGTTGAGAGGAAGGTTGCCAGAAGTGTGCAACAAGGGGGAAGTGAAGGAAAGGAGGGAGAAAGAAGGCCAGTGGACAGGAACGTGGGGGAGCAAGACCAACAAAATGGCTGTATGAGAAACACAATGGCTAAGGCAAGCTGACGAGGGTAACAAGGGATTATTGACGAGATGCAAGAGCGAGAAATAAGGGGAAATGGAGGGGCAGAGCAGGTGGGTGAGGAGAAAGGGAGGCTAGTTGGGGCATACGCGCAGAGAACGGCTTCAGCAAAGGGGCGCATGATGTCAATGTAGGAGAGGTGCACGTCCAACGTCGCTGATATGCCTGGCCGTGGTGGTGCGGGGAGAGAGGGTGGGACGCCACGAGGTGTGAGCAGGGACATGACGGAGGGCCGCGCGCATAGGACGTGGTGCTGCACGTGGCATTATCGAGCACGGGTGTGCTTCATGCGGAAAGGGAGGGCAGACAGTTGGACATGCTTGTGTGGAGTGAGAGTAAAGGTAATGAGCATACGGTATAGAGGCTGCGCTGCTTCCATTTATGCATGTGCTGTGAGTGAGGAATGCAGTGAGCAACAGAAAGCGGTGCAGGTGATGTTGGGGGAGGAGAGGCATGAGATGACGAGGGGGTTTGGGGGGTGTGGGGGAGCACCTCGGAGCAGGGCGAGCACACGGGAGAAGAACATGAGCTCCCCGGGAAACGCGTCCACCTGGCAACGCCATCACAGAGCATGTGCACATGTGGTGCAGAGATGAGGGAAAGAGGAGGCATAAGTAGGGTGAAACACATGGGGTGTGCATAGATGGGGTGAGTGAGGGGATGGCGTGCGTGCATGAGATTGAGTGCGCTGCATGGGCACACGGAGAGAGCTGCGTAAAGCTCTCCCCTTACTCCCTCCCTCCCCTCCAACCGCTCCACTCCTCCCTCCCCGACTGCCGTCCTCCTCGTCTCACCGGGTTGCGGCGCACGGCAGCGTCGTCCCCCGCGGCCTTGGCCTGCTGCTCCAGCTCCTTGGCGCGCGACTTGAACTGCTCCCTCATGCGCGCCACCTCCGCCTGCCCGTGCCCCATGCACTCACGCACGCACGCACGCACGCACGCACGCACGCACGCACGCACGCACGCACGCACGCACGCACGCACGCACGCACACATGCATGCAAGGGCCAAGAAGAGGTGATACAGTCAGGGCGAGTCGAGGTGGCACAGTGCATGGACAAGGTTGGTGTGAGGAGGGGAAGGGGGAGAAGGAGGTGAAGGAGGACAATGGCGCATGAGGCAGTACCATAGACATGAACCAGCTTGCACACCACAACTGCATTCCTCCGCGTCTTGTACAAGGCACGTGATAGCCCTACACCGTGCCCTTGCACGGTCAAAAGGCTCCATTCAGCATCTTCCTACAGGCCGAACTCCCATTGAACCTCGCAGTCTACGAATCCCCAAGCAGAAAGTCAGATGCAAAACTAGATGGAATGCGCCTTCAAGAAGTGAAGAGCAAAGAGGGGTCAGTCTTGAGAAGGGTGACAGTGTAAACGGCTCACAAGAGAATGCTTTCATGAAAAAAACCAGCCAACATGCAACAAACATAGGTGTTCCAGGGTGTGCACGGTGACTAAGCGGGCGAACGAATACAGTCACCATGCACCCATGCCACCTCATCACCATGCCTGTGCTGTGCTCCTTTCCCCCCCACTTGCCTCAGCCGGCTCCTACACAAATATCAGAAAACCACTCATCTCTCTCCCCTCACCATCACCCAAGCACCACCAACCACAAGTGCCAAGAACAGCAAGCACCCCCACAGCCCCATACCCACCCACCCTGCCCGTCACTGCCCGTTTGCCTACTCCCCCCCCCATGGCATGTGTGTCCCCCCACCCTCCCACTGCACCTTGGCCTCGGGCGCGGGGGCAGCAGTGCGGAAGAAGAAGGCAGTGACAGCCATGGCGTCCTCTGGCAGGTCCACTCGCAGCTTCAGCCCCATCTCACTGAACGCACTCAGCAGCATCGCCACGTCTCCCTGCCGCATGCACGCGCGGTGGGTGGCACAGAGAGAAGAAGGCGTAGGCGAGGGGACAGGGGAAGGTGAGAGAGGAAGTGGGGGGTTGCGGGGCGGGATGCGGGCAGTGCGGAGAGAGAGGCCGCAGATGGGCAGGACAGGAAGCACGCACACGGCGGACGCACCCAACTGCCCCACACTCCCTTCTCACACAGAACTTCCTCACCCTCTCTTCCTCTCTCAAATGATCCTTTCTCCTTTGCACTCCACTCTCCCTCACTCCTTCTCTCCCTCTCTCCCTCTCCCCCCCATCCCCACCTCAGCAGCAGCAAGCAGCATCTTGGCGAGGGCGACGCGTTTGGCGTGGTCAACGGCCTTGGTGAGCCCGAAGTCCAGCAGCACTGGCAGATGGGGCGGCTCATCGCTCACCAGGAAGTTGCCTGCGTGGGTACCAGGGGGGACAGAGGGATGATGGAGAGAGGGAGAAGCGCGCAGCAAAGGGGGATACGTGCAAGGGGAAGTAGCGTGCATTTGGCTTTGGCATGTGGAGACCCTCACAGATGGATAGATGCAATGCAACTCTCACAGTGTTCTGTGCATGGTGAGGCCCAGGGAAGCCGCTTGATTACCACGCATCCTCCCACCCACCCACCCCTGCCCTGGCTTGTTCATAAGTCACCACAAATGCACCACCACATGCACATGCATGTACATCGCCACGCACCCGCCCTTCCCCAACCTCCTCCTCCACTGTATTCCCCTCACACATCGACCTCCTTCCTCCCCTTCCCATCCCCTGCTCTTCCCACCACCCCTTTCCCTCCCTCCGCCCCATCTGGGTGCGGGTCAGCATGAAAGAACAACCACACATAGATCTGCTGTGCAGGCGCGTCAAAAAGCGGTTCAGTTTTGAGGCAATTGAAGAACCCACGTGGAAGCGGGTCGGGTCGTTGAAGAACCCTCCCACGTAGATCTAGTGAGCGCAGACAGGCGTGTGCAATGCAGTTGAGCGTTGTGGCAAGGCAATTCACAATTGTTGAAGCTCACAAGCCAACCCACCTGGGTGCGGGTCGGCATTGAAGAAGCCCCCCACGTAGATCTGGTGCGCGTATGCCCGTGCAATGCGGTTGAGCAGCACCTGGCGGTCCACGTGCAGCGCATCCAGTGCAGGCAGGTCGCTCAGCCGCACGCCCTGCACGAACTCCATCACCAGCACGCGCTCTGTGGCGCGCACAACTGCTGGCACACTCGCCTCCACCACCAGGCCACCGCTGCTCGCTTCTCCTGTGCCTGGGGCTGTTGTGCTGCCGCCCTCCACTTGGTGCTGCTTGAAGTTGCGCGCCACTCGTTCCAGGTTGGCTGAGGGAGAGAAAGGGTGTCAGAGGGTGGGGGGTTGCGAGGAGGGGTGCAGTGGGGAGTATGGATGGGCAGTGGGGAGTATGGATGGGCAGTGGGGAGTATGGATGGGCAGTGGGGAGTATGGATGGGCAGTGGGGAGTATGGATGGGCAGTGGGGAGTATGGATGGGGAGTGTGAACGCGGTGAGATGCATGCAGTGAGTGCACCCACCGGTGGAGCCAGGAGAGGGAAGAGGCGTGGGCACGCGCAGGAGAGGGAAGAGGCGTGGGCACGCGCAGGAAAGGGAAGAGGCGTGGGCACGCGCAGGAGAGGGAAGAGGCGTGGGCACGCGCAGGAGAGGGAAGAGGCGTGGGCACGCGCAGGAGAGGGAAGAGGCGTGGGCACGCGCAGGAGAGGGAAGAGGCGTGGGCACGCGCAGGAGAGGGTGGATGGAGGAGGGGAGAGGAGGTGGGAGCGAGGGAAAGCAAGACTTTGACAAGAGGGGGAGGGAGCGGCAGGCGTGGGAGCAGCAAGTGTGGCAGCGGGCGTGAGAGAGCAGAGCAGACCTGCTTCGAGGCGGAAGTCGAGCTCCTTGAGCACCTCCTTCACCCACTCGCCCACCACGGGCTTGAAGTCGTACTCCGGCTCCGCCCATGCCAACCACTCCACTATCGTCGTCAGGTTCCTGAAGTCCTGGTGGCCGGGGGAGAGCAGGGGCACGTGCGGGATTGGGAGGAGGGGGAGGATGAGGAGGAGGAGGAGGAGGAGGAGGAGGAGGAGGAGGAGGAGGAGGAGGAGGAGGAGGAGGAGGAGGAGGAGGAGGAGGAGGAGGAGGTGTGAGTGAGGAGCACGCGGTGAGAGGGACGGGCTATGAAAAGTTTGCGAAGCAACAACGCAAGGGATGACAGACAGACAGTTAACTTATGCGGAGTTGGCCGGTTTGGCTTTGCCAGAGGCCCACCTACATAATTGCAGCCTGGAACCTTCCCCCCTTCCCATTTCTCTTCTTCTGCCAGCACTGCCACAGTCATCATCTCATGACAGCACGCCCGATGCAACCCCCCCAAGGACGATACATCACAGCTGCCCTATCAACCCCAGCCACGCCTCTGTGTGGCGCCCTGATCTCCCTAGTCCTGTGTGCCCTGGGCGCGGCAGGGGTGCACGGACCTGCAGAATCTTCTCTTTGATGCCCGCGTGCTGCACCTTCACCACCACCTGCTGCCCACTCGCCAGCACTGCCCGGTGCACCTGCGCTATCTGCAAGGCCACTCGCGTGTCAATGGGCGCACACATGTGCATGGTGCACGCACAGCACATGCAGACAGACATGCACAGTCGCATGCATGCACAAACAGGTATCCCACACATGCGCACGTGCACATGCATGGATGACACGACACAGCGGCAGGTGGTGGGTGGGTGGACGGTGAGGGATAAGTCGACAGGCGGGGAACAGCGCGAAAGCGAGAAGCATGGGGGTTGTCAGAGGGGGGATAACAACAGCAGACGCAACGGGCAGGGCGTGAGTGGGTGCGGGGAGGCTGGGAGGACGGAAGCATGGAGACCCAACGGTGCAGGTGTGCAAGTGCATGTGCATGCGGCATGCATGGGCAAGTGGGAGCCGGGGCATGGTGGACACATGGCGCCATGGGTGCGCGCGTGGCAGTGGGGCCAGTCAGGCAGGCAGGCAGGCAGACAGGCAGCAAGGGCGCACTCACGGAGGCAGTGGCGAGTGGCTGGTTGTCGAAGGACGAGAAGGCCTGTGAGGGCGGGCTGCCCAGCTGCTCTTCTATTGTGCCCAGTACCTGGTGGGGGGGGGGGGAGGGGGACGGCTGATGGGCGGGTTGACGTGGACAGTGCACAGAGCGTGGGCAGTGCACAGAGCGTGGGCAGTGGCCACACGCATGTAGCAACCAGATCCACGGCACGCTGCCAGCCAGCCATCGCTAATGCTGCTGCGCCGTTGCTTCTCTGCCGCGTTCCTTTCGAGTGCTTGGCAGGAGTGGTCTGGTGGTGGGTGTTGCCAGTGTGTGGGTGAGGGGGCTGTGTGGTGTGGGGTGAAGATGAGGGTAGTCCACTAGCGCAATGACAATGTTCCACAAGTAGTGACAATGGCCGCAGGAATTGAGGAAAAAGATTGAAGATAGACGATAGTGGGGGTAAGGGGGGGTTGGGTGGGTCAGGGGGAAGGGGAAGGGCGGATGCACAAGCAGTGACAATGAGCGCACCACATGCTCCCTCCAACCGGCTTTCCAACCCCCCCTCCCCTCATCCCTCCCCATGCCTCACCTCCCCTCCCCTCCCCTGCACACCATCTCGCCCCCATGCGTCCCCCACCCCGCGCTCACGCAAGCCCACCACACCACCACGCACCTCAGACATGTCTCTGGGCGGCAGAGTGTCCTGCAGCAGGCGCAGCAAGTCCAGGTAGGGCGGCGGCATGACATCAGCGCGCGTGGAGAGGTACTGCCCCACCTTCACCCACAGCCCCTCCAGCTGCACCATCGCCGCATACACGCTGCGCGCACACCGCTTGTGCGCACGCCGCCATGTGGTGACGGAGCGTGGGGATGAGTCGTCCACGCGCAGGCGCAGCAGCGCGCCGCACACGTACGTGAGATAGTACTGCGTCAGCTGGGGAATGAATGAAGGGGGAAGCGTGGCGAAAGGGTGGGTTTGCCAGACAAAGCGTGAGGATCAGGGTCTATGCTTACAGGCCAGTCACCTTGTTCTGATTGAAGGAAAAACATATATTACTCTGGAGCGACCCTGATTTCGACAGTGTAAGGCTAACTTCCATAAATTCAGCATGCTTGAGACAAAATCCAAAATCCAAAATCCAAGGCAGTGATCAGGCTATGATTGCCTCTACGATTTCGCTCCAAGGCCATCCTCTCCTCTCCTCCCACTTAATAAGTTGGTTAGCGGTAATCTCAGAACAATCGGGCCTCCCTCCCTCCCCTCCCAGGCGCATTCAAACCTGGAACGTAGGCGCGTGGCTCTCTCCACACACAGTAAGAACTTTCCAAGTCGCGCGAGGTCCCTCTTTACCCCCCTTCCCCCACTACCCCCCTCTTCCTCCCTCCAACCACAATCCTCCAAACCATGTGAATCCAACTGCATCAAAGGCTAGCTCGAACCAGGATTTCAAGAACGATGCTTCTGTGATCAGACGTGAATTTTCCACCAAAATCGCTCACATCTCCTCCCTCACCCCGCGAAAAACGGTGGCGCTCAGGTCTATCAAGCCTTTTCTAGCCTGGACCCCGCTTTGTAGTAATTTTGCCGGCTGGCTCGGAGTTACAGAGCCGTTTTTTTAAGGGACCCGATCGTTCGAGCCCGCAATATTCGAAGCATAAGAACCGGAGGGGACGAATGATTGACCACAGTCACGTTTCACCTCCAGGCGAGCCCGCTATGAAACATAAACGCTAGAAATTCGCGAAGTCACGCGCATGGCAGCGGGAGGGCACGGCGGGACACGGCGGGGCACGGGGTAACGGGGCGGAACGGGGCGGGACCGGGCGGGACGAGGCGGGCGCGGGGGCGGGGCGGGACCGCAGCGCGCGCACCTTGTAGTCGAGGAAGACGCGCAGCGCGACGCGGAAGACGCGCAGCTGGCGCTGCAGGAGCTGGTTGGTGTACACCACGCGGCCCGCGCACACACCCGCCGCGCCCACGACCGCCGCCACGGGCCACATCAGGAGCCACATGATGCCGCGCCGCCGCGCGCGCACTCAGAGCGGAACGCAGCTCTGGAATCTCACTAGCCGACGCTTCTTCTCGTGGCCCGCGTGCAGTCGAGCAGCGGAGAAGAGCGCTTGCGCAAAGTCCTACGTATAAAAAGCGGCACGCTAGCGCGTATAGCGGCGAAGCACAGTCAAGACAAGATTGTGAGACACATGGATGCGAGAGATGATGGATACACGTGAATGCAGTGAGCGCAAGAAAGAGCGCTGCCCCACATGCTCGATGCACGCTCGCCGACCCAGGAGCTCGACGGTGCGCGCACTGGTGGAGGGAGGAGCGACAAGGCAAGAGAGGTCGAATGGGGTGATGGGTGGGTTGGGGCTCTCGGGGAGGGCCGAGGCGGGGAGTGGCTGGCTCCTCGGCTCCTCCTGTGCTCGGCCAGTTGCTGACGAGCACCCTTGCCGCCAGTCATTTCCAGGAAGGGTCTCTCCCCTCAAGAACCACTGCGAGACCACTGCGAAGGGTACTCTCACGCAAGTTGACGACATCCGTCAACCTGGGTAACTGCTGCAGCTGAGACACGTGTGCTTTCCAGGGGTATCGAGCGGGTTGGTTTCTGTTCGCCGCATGGGGTACAGAAGGGTTCGTTACATCGTAGGTGTTATGTTTTGAGTAGGAAGAGTGGTGAGAGGAAGTCGTTAATAAAGAAGTGATTACGCGTACACATGAGAAATAGGACATATGTAGTGAGGGATCTTAGTTAGGCATGGACCTCAGAATTAGAGGCTGGGCGTTAATATGGGATGCCAAGTCTGAAAGCATCGCAGCCCAGCTTAGGAGGCAATGTCATAGGACCGAGCCTGGTCTTTTTAAAGTTGAAGTTGTACGCGGTGTAGAGTAAACCCACTAAACACCCCCCCACCCCTCCCCCCAACCCCACCCCCCCTCCCTCCCCCTTCTAAGAACGTCATGCACGAGTCGTCTGTAAACGGCTGGTATAGCTTTGTCCCACTAGAGCCTCCTGAGCCACCACAGCCTCCTACGCCATCTGCACCACCTGCTCAACTTGCTCCTCCGTCGCCTCCCGCTCCTCCGAATCTGTCTGCCTGCATTTACGGGCAATCAGCCTGTCCTCAAGTGTCAGAATACTGAACGAGAATGTGTGTTCACTATGAGAAGAGTTACAAGGTATGGCAAGCCAAAGGGTGCACCACCTAACAGGACAGCAATAGAACTACAATACAGCTAGAACTACATGCAGTTATACAGAAATATATTCTGACACACCCCCTAACTGCATGCAAGAATAGCCATGTACATAGCACCCCCGGAAGGAGTACACCCTGCGCAGCGGAAGACAACAGAGAGGAATGCGAGGAGGATACGAGAGAGAGAGAGAGAGAGAGAGAGAGGGGAGAGGAGAGGAATGAGGAGAGGAGGTGGGGGGAGCCTGTCAAACTATATGCCTATGTTATAATGATATGTAGGCTTTAGTGGGGTAGCTAATGTAGGGTATAGGTTTTGTTACTTGTACCCAACTCTCTCGATAGTCATGCCACATTTTCTTCCCTTTACTTTCAACATGGTACTAAGAGCAAATAGGTCCTTAGAACCATTTTAGGACTGTTTTTCAGGGCCCACCAACCGTTTTCCGCCGGTTACCACGTTACCCCGCCCCCTGCCTACACTGCCCTGAGTCGCGCAGCCCTCGCGCTCGCCTCTGCTGGCCCTCGTGCAGCCTACTAGCAGCCCGCCCGCTGCCTCGTCAGCCCCGCGCGTCGCTCGCCAGCTGCCCCATGTACCTGATGACCTGCACTCGACCTGACCTTGCGTACCCTCTTAACCTTCTGGCTCGCTATGTGGCTCCTGGTAGGCACCGAAAGGTGCACATGGATGCTGCTAAGAGGGTACTGCGCTACTTGTGCAGTACATCGAGCATGTGGCTCGTGCTTGGAGGACGGGGTGACGTTGTCCTCACTGGACACTCTGACGCGTCTTGGGTTGACGACCTGGCTACGCAGCGGTCGTCACAGGGTTACACATTCAGCCTTGGCTCCGGCTCTGTTTCCTGGCGGTCTACACGCCCGTCTTTTGTTCTCAGCTCCAGTTGTGAGGCTGAGATCTACGCCACAGCCATGGCTGCACAGGAGTTACGCTGGCTCACCTACCTGCTGACTGACTTGGGAGAGCGGCCTCGTTCTCCTCTGGTTTTGTACGTAGACAACAAGGCCGTCATTGCCTTGTGTCAGGAGCACAGACTGGAGCACAGAACGAAGCACATCGCTCTACGTTACTTTCTGGCTCGAGAGTTGCAGCAGGGTGGTCAACTTCGTCTTGCTCACGTGGCCACTCGGGCCAACACTGCTGATATATTCACCAAGGCACTTCCGTCTGGTGATCATTAGCGCTTTTGTCCTTTGTTAGGTCTTGTGCCTACGTTTCCTCACTTGCTGTAGGCTTTGTTTGTACTGTGATCTACATAGATATACGTGCATGCTTACTCTTGCTAGGTAGTGATCACTGTACTGATGTTGTTGCATATATACCTCTGCATGTGAACTGGCCTTGTGGCCCTCTGCTTGTGCTCGGTGTGTGTGGTGACGTTGTGATCCACCCCGAGCTTGCTTTGCTTTTCTTGACAGGTCTTGTGACCCCTTGTTCTCCCCCACTTTGCCTGTGGGGGTGTGTCAAACTATATGCCTATGTTATAATGATATGTAGGCTTTAGTGGGGCAGCTAATGTAGGGTATAGGTTTTGTTACTTGTACCCAACTCTCTCGATAGTCATGACACCTTTTCTTCCCTTTACTTTCAACAGAGCCACGCGACGAGCCCCTCTTACGAACCCCCGTTTTACAAAGGGGGGGGGGTGAGAGAGGGATGAGGAGAGGAGGTGGGGGGAGCCACGCGGCGAACCCCTCTTACGAACCCCCGTTTAACAAAGGGGGGAGGGTGAGAGAGGGAGGAGAGGAGGTGGGGAGGAGCCTTGCGCGGCGAGCCCCACATACTAACCCCCTAATTCCACGCCCCCTTTCAGCCACCCCCCTCAACCTCACCCCCCTTGTCAACCGCCCCCTGGAACCTCACACCTTCCCCCCCAACCTTCCTCCAACACCTTCCCCACCCACGGTGGTCCCTGCTCAAGCCTTCACATGGCGGCCAGAACCCGCTGCCCCCTTACCCTCCCCCCCATAGCGGCACGTGCGGCAGTGAGAGAGAGGAGGAGGGGCGGCAGCTGGGTGCTCACACCCGCCACCCCAAACCCACCCCCCCACTGTTGCACGCGCAGCAGGGAGAGAGAGGAGAAGGCGAGCGGCAGCGGCAGTAGCTCCTCCCGCCACTCCCACCACTCCCACCACTCCACCCTCCCCCACACAGCAGCAGGTGCGGGCGTGAAACAAAGGAGGCAGGCTGGTGCTCTTGGTGCCACCTTCCCCTTACACCCCCCCCCCCCCCCCAAAACTGCTGCACACGCAGTAGGGAGAGGGCAGAGAAGGGAGAGGGGGCGAGGTGCGCGATCTGGTCAGGCGGGCACGGGCAGGCAGGGCGCACGAGGCACCGGGCAGAGGTGCACGAGGCGCCAAGCAGAAACTGTCGCTGCAGTAGGAGCAGCAGGGGGGGGAAGTTAGAGGCGGAGGGGGGGGGCTGTTGGCTTGGTGACGAAGTAGAGCAGCGGGGCGCTGGAGGTGCAACCACCCCCCACCACCACTCCTGCGTCCCCCCAACACCCTCCCCCCCCCCAAATTGCTGCACACGAAGCAGGAGAGGGAGGAGGAAGCGGGCGGCGGGGACGACGGGAAGAACTGCGACGGGGCCCACGCGCGACGGGCAGAAAACCGTCGCACGCTAGGGGCGAGCGACGGGCAGAACACCGTCGCGTGTTGAAGGCGCGCGATGGGCAGAAAACGACGCACGCTCGAGGGGTGCGACGAGCAGAAACCGCCACACGCCCGGGGCATGCGACGGGCAGAAACCGCCACACGCTCGGGGCGTGCGACGGGCAGAAACCATCACGCGCCCGGGGCGTGCGACGAGCAGAAACCGCCACATGTCAGAATGTTGTATTTGTCTAGCCTGCAGTGGGGTACTCTATAGCGAGTACAACCCAATTTAGGGTTTCCCATATGTACTCAACTGCTTGCTAGTGCAACCCCTCTTCCTTCATTCTTGTTCCTCATTCCTGCCTAGTATTCTGACATGATATCTGAGCGTGTCCTTCCTTGGCCTGTGGGCCCACCTAACTGCTTCCGCTACTACTCTATCTGTTGCACGCCCTGTGGCGTGCGACGCCTTCTTAGCGCGCGGCGAATTTTTTTTAGGGTTTTCTGTCCGCCGTGCGCTCGGGGCGCGCGACGGTTTTCTGCCCGCCGTGCGCCCCGAGGCGCGCGGCGGTTTCCTGCCGTGGGGGACCCGCGCGCAACCCCCCGCCCTTCCCGTCGCGTCGCCCTGCAGGCCGTGCGCGGGCCTGGAGGCCGCGCGCGGCTCGTTTGCCCGTCGCGCGGCCTTGGGGACCCGCGCGCGGCCCCCGACCGTCTCGTCGCGGCGCCCTGGTGTGTCGCGCGCGGCCCCTGCTCCGTCGCGGCGCCCTGGCGAGGCGCGCGCGGCCACTGCTGCTCCGTCGCGGCGCCCTAGCCAGGCGCGCGCGGCTCCTGCTGGTTCGTCGCGGCGCCCTGGCACGGCGCGCGCGGCCCCTGCTACTCCGTCGCGGCGCCCTGGCAAGGCGCGCGCGGCCCCTGCTGGTAGGTCGCGGCGCCCTGGCTAGGCGTTCGCGGCCCCTGCTGTCCCGTGGCCCCCCCCCCCCCCTCTGTCCCCCGTGCCGCCCATTTCTCCTGTGCCGCCGTTCTTTCCGCGGTGGTGGGGGGTGTGGGGTGGCGGGCATGGGGGTGAGCGGTGTGGGTGCTACCCTTCCCCTTCTCCTCCTCCTTCTTTGTCTCCCACTGCTGCAGCTGCCGCTGAGGGGGGTGGAAGTGTGGGAGCCGAGGGGAGTGGCGCTAAGGGGGTGACGTGGGAGTGAAGCTAGGGGTACAGAAAGAGGTGTGTGAAAGGGGGGTGGGACAGTTGGGGGTGGTTGAGCGGAGGCTGCTGTCTTGTCGTCCGCAGCACCTGTAGTCCGGGGCGCTGTCCTGGTAGCCCAGTCGTAGCCAGCTGCGCCAGTCGCCCGTGGGTCCGTTGCTCCTGCCGCTCGTCTTAGCCGCGGAGCCAGTTTCTCCTGTAGTCCGGGGCGCTGTTCCGGTAGCCGCTGTGCCAGTGTGACTCCTGCTACCCGTGTGTCTGCAGCTTCAGCCGTCGCCTCCTATCTCCTCTCCTCTTACAGTCCCGCCTCCTCCTCCTCACTTGCCCTTTGTGAATGCCTCTAGCTTTGCTTATATTTGTGAACTATAAACTCCTGCTTGTTGTGCTGATTACACCCCACTTTGGCTATGGGGGTGTGTCAGAATGTTGTATTTGTCTAGCCTGTAGTGGGGTACTCTATAGCGAGTACAACCCAATTTAGGGTTTCCTATATGTACTCAACTGCTTGCTTGTGCAACCCCTCTTCCTTCATTCTTGTTCCTCATTCCTGCCTAGTATTCTGACACCACACGCCCGAGGCATGCGACGGGCAGAAACCGCCACGCGCTCGGAGCGCGTGACAGGCAGGGGTGCTGCATGACGGGCAGCGCGACTGGTGGGCTCATGAAAATTAGGTCCTGGGAAGGACCAGCTCTGATAGCATGTTGAATAATTAACGAGAATGTGTGTTCACTATGAGAAGAGTTACAAGCTATAGCAAGCCAAAGGGTGCACCACCTAACTAGACAGCAATAGAACTACACTACAACTAGAACTACATGCAGTTATACAGGAATATATTCTGACATCAAGCTCCTCCTGCCAGCGATGTTTGTTGAGTGGCTGTCTGATCGAAGCTCCGCCGCCGACACCACGTTAGGGCGAGCCTGAAAACTGCCCATATAGGACGAGTCTACCGTGGGCGCTGAGAACGATGAGGGTGCCGATGATGACCATTGCGTTGAGGACGATAATGCGCCGATGCTGTTGTGTCGCCCGAAGATGGTATGGGCACCAAAGACGATGACGGTGTCGAGTACTGGTTGCGTGATGGCTAACCTGAGAAGCTGTCGATTCCATCGTTTCCGTCGATTAACCGGAAGCGTCCCCACCCCTCTTTTGAGGAACATTATGCCCGCCCCTCCTCTCCCATGCACAAGCGGACGCAACATAAGCGTCAAGCTTATACCGCCCAAGAAAACATTCGATGGCTAGTGCGCCTAAAGGTTGCAGCTTCGGTGAGCAAAGTAGCGCGATAGTCGGGCATCCACCGCAAGTGTTTGACCGAGTAGAAGAGAGCAGCACAGGTTCTCAGAGACTCTCACGGCACACGGAAGCGACTGCACGGGCGCGGCAGAGCTTCGTGGTATTGGCCAATGGGGCTCAAGGTATACGCGCAGCTCCTCGACTGGCGGCACAAGGGTATTGCCGTGCCTGTCGGTCATCTGCATAAATGGTATCGGGAGTTCATAAAGATGCTCTTCCCGGAAGTAGAGTGGAAAGGTAGCCAATGGTGGCTGGAGCGTTTCCGCATATGGTGGAATCTCTACGGGTGCGTGAAGACTAAGGTGGCCCATAAAACATCCTTGCGTAGTCATCCTTCCATGGAATTCCTTGATTGTTCTTTAACCCGTTGCTTGATATTGTTGTTATTGTTTTGGAATTTAATTAATTTACTGCCCCGTTCTTGTCTGCACCCTTCCTTCCCCGTGCGCAGATTTTGCGAAGCAGTGCAAGAAATTATGGCAGCTAGTCTGTTGCAGGCGTCATGAGTACGACATCGACAACCGCTAGATCGTCAAAAGAGATGCCAACAATCACCACTGTGGATGAAGCGGGTGTGAACTTGGTGCCCATCAGGAGTGGCGGTCACTAGAAGGAATGGGTCACAATGATGTCAGCCTGCATGACAACAGGGGAGAAATTGAAACCGTGGGTGTTTTTCGAGCGCAAGACGATGCGGAAGGGATTTTTTCCGATGAGTAAGCCTTGTTATGTGTTCCTATTTTCTGATGCTTCTATTTTCGTTCTTATAAAACTAACAACACGCTCTTTCAATGCACATATGTCATCGCCAAACACGAAAACGGATGGATGGACGCTGCGGGCGTCAAACGGTGGCTCGACGAAGGCGTTAAGCCCTTCACCAAACTCGTTTCGAAGTGCGTGTGAGGAGCGTGATGCTCGTGCTCGACTCTTACCGAAGTCATCTGAACTACAAGGTGACGAAGAATTTTGCGAAGTTGAACATCGTGTCGGTGGTGATCCCAGGAGGCACGCCAATCAACCACTCGTTCAATGCATTTTGATGTTTATGAGGAATCGCAATGGACAAGATAATGCTTGCCAAAATAGACTTAAGATCGCGCACATCTGAATGACCCTGTTTATACTAACTAAAAAGGAAACAAGATGATAAACGTGACAGTACAAGTGGTTTGTATAGCATTATGTCAAGAAACTGAACGAGGATGGATGCATTGACAAGAAACTGAGTACAAGTACTAACCCTAATTGAGTTGTATTTTTTATGGGCTACCCCACTACAGCCTACACAATATAAACACTACAACAGTTTGACACACCCCCATAGGCAATGTGGGGGAGAACAAGTGGTCACAAGACCAGTCAAGAAAAGCAAAGCAAGCTCGGGGTGGATCATAAAGTCACCACACACTCCGAGCGCAATCAAATGGCCACAAGGTCAGTCCATATATAGAGAAATATATAAAAAAGAACAAACACCGCAATGATCATAGCCTAGCAAGTGTAGACATGCAGGTAAAAGTATATAGATCACAGTACAAGCAAATTCACGAAGTGAGCAAGTGAGGTAAAGTAGGCGCAAGGCCTAAAACAGTACAGAAACGCTGATGATCACCAGGCTAAAGTACCTTGGTGAATATATCAGCAGTGTTGGCTCGTGTGGCCACATAAGCAAGATGAAGCTGACCACGCTGCTGCAACTCTCGAGCAAGGAAGTAACGCAGAGCGATGTGCTTCGTCCTGTGCTCCAGTCCGTGCTCCTGACACAAGGCAATCATGGCCTTGTTGTCTACGTACATAACTAGAGGAGAACGAGGCCGCTCTCCCAAGCCGGTCAGCAGGTAGGTGAGCCAGCGTAACTCCTGTGCAGCCATGGCCCCTGCGTAGATCTCAGCCTCACAACTAGAAATGAGAACCGAACACGAGCGGGTAGACCACCAAGAAACAGAGCCGGAGCCAAGGCAGAAAGTGTAACCCTGTGACGACCGCCGTGTAGCCAAGTCGTCAACCCAAGACGCGTCTGAGTGTCCAGTGAGGACAACTGGACCGCGTCCTCCAACCACGAGCCCCATGCCCAATGTACTACACAAGTAGCGCAACACCCTCTTAGCGGCCTCCCAGTGTTCTCGTCGGTGTCTCCCGGGCGCAACGTAGCGTGCTCTCGTCTGTGTCTCCCCTCACTGCCCTCTGACCACCGCCAGAACCTCCCCTGTGACCGGTTCCACCCCGACCGCCACCACCACCGCCGCCACCACTCCTAATGCCGCCACCACTGCCGCCGCCTCCACTCCCACTACCGCCACCACCGCCGCCACCAACACCTCCACTCCCACCACTACTCCCTCCGCCACCACCGCCACCTCTACCGCCTCCAACGCCTCCACCACCGCCTCCACCGTTGCCACCCCCACCACCCTTGCCTCCCTTTCCCCTGACGCTGGGCAGGGCGGGGCGTGCGCGGGCAGCGCGACGCAAGGCAGGGCATGTGCGGGGCGGCGCGGCGGGCATGGCAGAGCAGCGCGCGGCCAGCAGGGCGGCGCACGGGCAGGGCAGGGCAGCGCGAGGCCAGCAGGGCGGCACGACGGGTGGGGTAGCGCGACAGGCAGGGTAGGGCGCTACGGGTAGGGTAACGCGCTACGGGCAGCGATCTATACGGTGGGCCCTAAAAAAAAAACGATCCTGGGACAGGACCTGCTCTGAAACCATGTTAGAAGACTAAGCGAGAATGGATGCATTGAACAGGAAGTTGGTACAAGTACTAACCCTAATTGGGTTGTACCCCATATGGGCTACCCCACTACAGCTTACACAACACACACAACATAAAAGTTTGACAGGTTATTTTCCATAGTAGCCTAGCTTCCTGCCGTAATCTTGCAAGTTCTAACAAAACTTTATGTTTTTCCATCAGTGATTCAAGTAGGAGGCTTCCGTGCTTGTTCTCAAAGCGTGTATGCAATTTTACGAGACCTTAAAGGCATCTCTCTTCGTGTTCAATTCAAGTCGGCTTCTGTGTATGAATTTTCTTTTTTTTGGCATTTTTTTTTTGTAGCGTTTTTTTGTTTTCTTCTCTTATGTTTTTTGCTTTGCCTCAGAAATGTGCATTTCCATTGTTTTATAGCATCATGTATGTGCCTCTAGCTTTGCTTATAATTGTGAACTACTGCTCTGCCTGCTTGTTGTGTTGATTGTACCCCACTTTGACTATGGGGGTGTGTCAGAATGTGATGTTTGTGTAGCCTGAAGTGGGGTACTCTATAGCGAGTACAGCCCGAATTAGGGTTTGCTACATGTATCTCAACTGCTGCTAGTGAAAACCCTCTTTCCTGTTTCTAACTTTTTCCTAGCATTTCAACAGCCTACTGCTCGAGTACTGAGATGGCAGCAGACTTCCTCACCAGGCGTCTGCCACGTCAGCAGTACAAGCACTGCTCTGACCTCACCGTAGTAGTCAAGCGAGTCAGCTCCTCCTGCGCCAAGGAATGAAGGGGAGTGTTATGATATGAAGTTTTCTGAGAAGGTATTCCTGTATGCTGCAGGAGCTGACTGTGAAGAAATCAGGAATGGATGAACTAGGAAATGAGTTGGGTACAAATATGAAACCCTAGAAAGTTGTACCCCATACTGTCTACCCCACTACAGCCTAGAAAGACTATAGCATATAGGTTCGACACACCCCCATAGGCAAAGTGGGGGAGAACAAGAGGTCACAAGACCAGTCAAGCAAAGCACAGCAAGCCCAGGGTGGATCACAACGTCACCACACATTCTGAGCACAAGTTCAAAGGCCACAAGGCCAGTTCACATGCAGGGATATATATATAAAGCTAAACATGCAAGTGCAAGTATATATAGGTCAAAGTACAAGCAAGGTCAAGCAGTGAGCAAGTGAGGCAAGGTAGGTACAAGACCTAACAGAGTACAGAAGCGCTGATGATCACAAGGCGCAAGTGCCTTGGTGAAGATATCAGCAGTGTTGGCCTGAGAGGCCACGTACGCAAGTCGCAGCTGACCACGCTGCTGCAGCTCACGAGCAAGGAAGTAGCGAAGAGCAATGTGCTTCGTTCTGTGCTCCAGTCTGTGCTCACGACACAAGGCCAGCATGGCCTTGTTGTCTACGTACAGAACTGGAGGAGAACGAGGCTGCTCTCCAAGGTCAGTCAGCAGGTAGGTGAGCCAGCGTAACTCCTGTGCAGCCATGGCCCCTGCGTAGATCTCAGCCTCACAGCTGGAGCTGAGAACAGAAGACGAGCGGGTAGACCGCCACGAAACAGAACCGGAACCAAGGCTGAAGGTGTAACCCTGTGACGACCGCTGCATAGCCAGGTCGTCAACCCAAGACGCGTCTGCGTGACCAGTGAGGACCACTGGACTCCGCCCTCCAAGCACTAGCCCCATGCCTGATGTACTGCACAAGTAGCGCAACACCCTCTTCGCTGCAGCCATGTGCTCAGGGAGGTGTCTCCCAGGAGCAACATAGCGTGCCAGAATGCTAAGAGGGTATGCAAGGTCAGGTCGTGTGCAGGTCATCAGGTACATGAGGCAGCCAACAAGCTCTGGGTACGGGCCACTCGGCTCTACGGACTCATCCGAAGGCAGAGCTGAGAGCGAGTGGCGAGTAGACAGAGGAGTGGCCTGAGGCGAGGAGTACGTGAAGCCGAAGCGCTGAAGGACCTGCTGCACCATGTGTGACTGAGTCAGGGTAATGGTGCGCTGTGCTCTGTCCCGGGTGATCTGCAAGCCAAGGTAGCTGCGCAGTTCACCCAGGTCTGTGCACGTGTGTCTCTTCTGCAGCTCGGACTTCACGTGGGCGAGTCCAGCAGTGTCAGCTGTGGCAAAGACCAAGTCGTCGACGTACACGAGGATGTAGAATGGCGGCAAAGAGGTGTCGGTGCGCAGAAACAGCGACGGGTCGGCAGTAGAAGGAGCAAACCCAAGAGCCGCAAGTGTAGTCCTCAGTGTGTCGTGCCACTCACGAGGCGCCTGGCGGAGACCGTAGACTGGCCGCCGGAGGCTCCCCTGGGTACCAGGAGGAAAAGACCCAGTGAAGCCAGGTGGGCGGCGCAGCCAGATCTCCTCGTGCAGGCTGCCCTGCAGGTAAGCAGTGGAGAAGTCAAGAGAGTGAAGCTCGTAGTCGCGCTGAGCGGCTATGTGCAGCAGCACCCGAAGAGTGGTCATCTTCGGGGTGGGAGAGAAGGTCTGAAAGTAGTCAACTCCCTGCCGCTGACTGAAGCCTCGAGCCACGTAACGCGCCTTGAAGACAGGCGGAGAACCCGGCGGCCGCTTCACCCTGAAAATCCACATGCCACTGACGATGTTCGCCCCAGGTGGGGGAACCTCGTCGACGTAGGTGCCTGTGGACTTCCAGGAAGCCATCTCTGCATCCATGGCTGCCTGCCACTGAGAGGAGTAGGGACCCTCTATCGCCTCCGCGTAAGAGCGCGGAGTCGGGATGTCTGGTGCATCCGGGTCTCCCTCAGGGGCAAGCAGCATGGACACGAGATGAGGTGAAGCACCAGCAAAGCACTGGAACTCCTCCTACCTGTCCTCAAGGACGTCCGTGCCAAGAGCACACTCACCCCCGACGGACGGAGGACAGACAGACTCAGACTCAGCAACAAGACTAGCAGCGTAGTCTAGACGACAGCGAGCAGCGAAGTCGACAAGCTCAGCAACTAAGGCAGACGCAGCAGTGGACTCAAAGGAAGGGTCAGTGACAACAGTAGCAAGGAGACGCGTGACAGTAGGACTGGCAGCACGAAGGGAGTCCGACTCCGGGTCAGCAAGAGCAGGAAGAGAGGACTCAGGAGGAGAAGGCAAAGGGGCACGCAGTGGAGCAGTGGAAGGACGCAGAGACATCCGGTGCGTGCCGGGGACAGGGGGAGGACGCTGACGCGAACCAAGACGACTTGTGCGAGCAGCACGGACAGGCGACGCAGGACGAGACGCAGGCTCACGACGCTCAGCAAGACCGCCAGTAGGACCAGTGTAGGGAGAAGGAGCAGGCAGAGGGGAGGCGGGCTGTAACTGTGACTCGGACAGGACAGGCTGTGGACACTCTAATGGAGGAGCAGGACCAGTAGAGGGCGGAAGACCAAGAACCTGCTCAAGGAGCAGAACGAAGTACGGCCGCGGCCGCGCAGCGCCCCCAGAGCCAGCAGGAACAGCACCAGCACCCCCAACGGCAGCACCAGCTCCAGCAGCACCCCCAGCTCCAGCAGCGCCAACACCAGCACCCTCAGAAGCACCAGTACCAGCAGCACCTCCAGCGCCAGCACCCCCAGTAGCTCCAGCCGGACCACCAGAAGACACAGCAGCTCCAGCTCCAGCACCTCCAGAAGCACCTACTCCAGCAGCACCGCCAGCTCCAGCACAAGGAGCACCCCCAGGCCCAGCAGCTCCAGTACCTCCAGTACGAGCACCTCCGGGACCCGCGGCACCAGCACCCTCAGCAGCAGTAGAACCTCCAACACCAGCAACACCTCCAGCTCTAGCAGCACGGCTCCAGCGCCGAGCAAACCACTCGCGCAGCTCCAGTGGAGAGAGTAGCTTCCGCCGGGACGAAGCACCCAAAGGACCTCCAGACCCAGTACCGCCAGACGCCACACGAGCAGGCCCAGCACCCACAGGCTCCGCACCCCCAGGCTCAGCACCCCCAGTCTTAGCACCCCCAGGCTCAGCACCCCTAGTCTCAGCACCCCCAGGCTCAGCACCCCCAAAGTCAGCACCCCAAGGCTCAGCACCCCCAGAGTCAGCACCCCCAGGCTCAGCACCCCCAGACTCCGCACCCGCAGGCTCAGCACCCCTAGCAGCACCAGAGTCAACAGCTACCTCGACAGGCTCGACTGCGTCTACCTGGGACACACCTGAGGGGGCAGGACCCTGAGGGGGAAGGGGGTCTACCGGGGGAGGACCTGGCGCGAGAAAGAGCGGCGGCGGGGGGAGGGACGCAGTGCGGTAGGGGAAGAGACGGTAGAAGGGAACCGACTCGTCAAACGTGACGTCCTGGGAGGACAAAACACGGCGCGAGGTGGGGTGGTCGAACTGCCAACCCGGCGCGTCAGGGGGAAGCCAAGGAAGACGCAGGGAATGGCACGGGGGACAGCTTGTCCGCAGACAAGTCGCGGACAAACGTCCGAGATCCCAAGACACGGAACGCAGACGCATCGCCAACCTTCCCCGTCCACAGCAAAGCAGGGGAGGTCTCCGGCATGGAGACCCGGGGCTGAAGGTTGATCTGATGCGCGGCGTACCGAACCGCAAACGGCCACAGAAAATGGGGGGCAGCCGCATGGACCATGGACGTACGAGCGACGTCCATGACCATGCCAATGCGGCGCTCAGCAATCCCATTTTGCTGTGGAGAGTCCGGAAGCGTGAAGGTCTGGCGGATGCCTCGTGCACGACAGAAGGCTCGCAGAAGGTCAGAGGAGAACTCTCCGCCTCTGTCGGAGTGCAGACGCAGAACAGGAAAGTCTGAGCCGAAACTCTCTCTGAGCTGGAGACGAGCTGCGCGGATCCAGTCGATCAACACCTCAGTGACCTCACCTGTTATAGTCACAATAGGCTTGAATGTGCCTAAAACGAAAGATAGAGAGCACAGACGGATTTCTGCACAGCGGCTTCAAACGTTGATAGCGTTCTGCTCACAGCTGCAAATGACTTGATTCAAATTGGATATGGAGCGTCTTCACGTAGTCTACAATTAGCAATTTAGATTGCACGATTTGATAAAGAATTGACGACACAGCGTCGGTTTGAACGAACGGTACTATGGCAGCCACTATAGTCTTAGAACACAAGATAGGAAGAGTTACGAGTTGGGAATGACTCCCAGCTCCTACAAACCCCAAGAGCCGAGGTACAGTGATGTGGAACAGTGCCACACTGTCCCCAACCACGAAGGGTCTCGAAACTACCCTTCACTAGGGCCTACACCAAGTGAAATGTTACACTACACAAAGTAATGTAACTATCTTCAATATCTTGAGGTGTACCCTTTTTTGCGAGCTTCGAAATCACTTGAGGCTTGACACCAAGGCTCGGGCTCTTCATCACAAACTCATCCTTGAGTTCTTGATGGGTCTGCTGCACACACCTGCGACACGCCGAACGTTCGACACAGGACAAAATAGAAACCGCGCACGACAAAATAGAAACCGCGCGCGAGACACAAACGACCGCGTAACACGCGTCTAGCGATAACTCGCTATTGACTCGACACACACACTCGACATCATGACTCAACATTCACACACAATTATAAGCATGAAATATATATTATCCCATGCCCTCATACCATTCCATACACACACACATTCACGCACACGGACAACAAGCCGAGTGCAAACCGTAGGGTTGCACCAACAAACTCCCCCTCAGATTGTTGGCCTTAGGATATGTTGCTCTCTCAGTTCAGAGCCATCCCAGCCAGCTTGCAACACTTCCAATGCTGCTGCTCCACCAGCCTCTTGGTCATCATGTCAGCCGGCTGCCCCGTGGTCTTCACGTAGCGCAACTCAACTTCACCCGCGGTTACCATGCTCCTCGTCCAATGCCACTTCACCCTCATGTGCTTCGTGAGTCCATGCAACACAGGGTTCTTAGCAAGAGCAATGGCACCCTGGCTGTCACAGTACAGTGGGGTAGGTCCTTGCTGCTCCTCCCCCAATTCAGCCAACAAACGCCGCTGCCACACAATCTCCCGTACGGCACGGAAGAGTGCCATGTACTCGGACTCCACCGAGCTCAAAGCTTGGTCAACCTGCTTCTTGCTCTCCCAAGCAGTTGGGCCTCCACCAACACAGCATATGAAGCCTCCCACACTTGTCATGTCCTCTGGTTCTGATGCATATGAAGCATCCGAGTAGGTGGTGAGGAACAAACGCCCGGGTTCAACACCATCCGCGCCCTTTTGGCGCCTTTGTGCCGCCGCCGAGTATTGCAGCCCAACGGTCGGTGTTTGGCCAAGATACTTGGCCACCCTCATTCCAGCTGCTACCTGCTCCTCATTAGGGCATTGCACAACCCTAGCCAGCTGCCCGGTAGCAAACGCGACGTCCGGTCGGGTGTTTACCGCCGCATACATGAGGCTGCCCACCAACGAGTGAAATCGGCGCCTCTCCTCTTCACCAACGCTCTCCTCCTCTGGTCCCTTCACACACTTGAACCCAGAGGGAAAGGGTGTAGCCACATGGCCTTCACTCTGCCCAAAGTTGGCAGCCAATGCCTCCAGGTACTTTCGTTGATGCACCCGCATGCACCGCTTCTCCACATCTCGTTCGATGTGGAGCCCAAGGTAGAAGCTCACGTCACCAAGGGCCTTGCACTTGAACTTGTCTTGAAGCTTCAGCATCACCTCCTTCACAAGGTCAGAAGAGGGTGAGAAAATGAGGATGTCATCCACATAAACCACCATGAAACTCCTCTGCTCCCCCTCGCCAAGCATGAACAAGGAGTGATCGGCCGTTGAGGGAGTGAAGCCGATCCCCTCCAACACTTCGCGCAGCTTCATGTACCATTGCCTAGGGGCCTGCTTCAGCCCATAGAGGGCCTTCTTCAGCTTCCACACTCTGCCACTACCATCATCAAACCCCTCTGGCTGCGCCATAAAAATCTCCTCCTCAAGGATGCCGTTAAGGAATGCCGTTACGATGTCCATTTGCTTTACTACCCATCCTTTGATGGCGGCTCCCGCGAATAGGGTTCGCAGCATCGTCGGCTTCACCACAGGGGCAAACAGCTCCTTGAAGTCCACCTTCTCCTTCTGCTGGTACCCCTTGGCTACAAGCCTAGACTTGTAGCGCTCGATCTTGCCGTCGGCATCCGACTTGATTTTGAAGAGCCACTTGGACGTTATCGCCGTACGCCCCTCCGGTAGCTCCACCAATTCAAACGTGTCATTCTCCTCGATGCTCTTCAGCTCACTCTCCATGGCCTTCTTCCACTCCTCAGCATCACTACTCTCCAAAGCCTCCTTGAGAGTTGCTGGTTCTCCCGGCATCTCCACCGGAGAGAAGAACGCGAAGGCACACTCCTCGTAGTCACTCTCCTCGTCGTCTCCGACCATCATTGCCGCTCCGGCCAGGGCTGTCTTGCCCTGCTTTCCCGGCGCATCATAGGTCAGCCTATTAGGGGGTTGAACTCTCCTCTTCCCCCTTCCTTCCTCCTCAGCTGCAGGGACTTGAAGGCCTTGGCGTTGCTGCGGTGTGGCTCGAATCCGTGGAGCACTCGTAGTACGGGAAGGGAGTGACGGTGCACGCTCGCTCACTTGCTGCACCTCCTCCTCTTCTTCCTCTGCATCATTGGCCTCCTCTCCCCCATTCACAAGGGAGGATTGCCTTGTGGTTGTGCTGCCGCTGCTCAGCTCCAAAGGCAGCTCCACATGCTCCAAACCGGAACTCTTCACCTCCCCAAACCGCACGCCTATCTTCGCCTCATTCTCCGCCTTCCAATCCTTGTACATGAAGTTCTCCATGAACTTGCAGTCCCTGCTCACCAAGAACTTCTTGGTGAATGGGTCCCAAAGAAGCCATCCCTTGCTGTTTTGAGCCATGCCCAAGTGCACGGCCCACACCGCCTTGGCACCAAGCTTGTTGTGCCGAAGATGCTTAGGCACGAGCGCCATGCACATGCACCCGAACACCTGAAGCATATCCACCTTTGGCTTCCTTCCTAGCCACTCCACATAGGGCACCCATTTGTCTGCTCCCACATGAGTCAAGGCTCTGTTCTTGGCCACACACGCGCTCCGCACCGCATCAGGCTAGAAATAGTCCGGTAGCCCGGCTTTAATGAGCAACCCGCGTGCCGCCTCCGTGATTGTGCGGTTCGCTCGCTCGGCGATGCCGTTCATTGCAGGGGAGTATGGCATGGTGAGGGAGTGCCGAATACCATTCTTCTTCAGCCACAACCCAAACTCCTTGCTCAGGAACTCTCCCCCTCGATCGGTGCGGATTGACTTGACTAGACGGTCTTGTTGCCGCTCCACCATCGGGAACCAATCCGTCTTCAACGTTTCAGCCACGTCGCTCTTCTTGGCCAGCACGTACACCCAAGTCATGCGGGTGTAGACGTCGACAATGGTGAGAAAATACTCAGCTCCAGCAGCTCCAAGCTTCAGGGGGCCCACCACGTCCATCACCACCTCATCAAGCGGTGCCTTTGCCGTTGCCTCCGAACTAGGGAACGGAAACCGGGTGAACTTGGCTTGAATGCACGTCGGGCAGCCAAGCACCTCATCGGGCTCCCCCTTCACACGTATGCCAGCAACCATCTCATTCTTCACTAGCTGCTGCAAGATGGGCAGGGCCACATGCCCCATGCGTCGATGCAAGGTGAGTCAATCACACTCCCCCGTAGCCGAAGTTGGATTGGAGAATGCCGCGCTCGCAATAGCGCCCCACATACTCTCTCCGTAGTCCTCCTCCGCTGCTGCCTCTGGGTTCTCCTCACCCTTTTGCTGCTCCTTGGTTGCTGCACCACTCTCCTTAGGTTCACTAAACTTGCTGGTCCCTCCAGGTTTGCTCTTCTTGAGCTCATTCTCCTTAGCGCGACCGTTCGCGCCATCGTCGCTACCGACCGCTCCATCCTTGGTGCTGATGCTTGCTGCCACTTGCCTCTCCTTAGGCATAGGGACCACTGGGATCTGCCACATCTCGTTGTAGACATCCCTGTCCTCATGAAGGTCCCAAAGAATTCGATCGCCAAGCCTTGCGGTGTAGGTCTTGGCTCCCTTCGAGTTCGTGTCCATGCCGGCCTTTGCCAACCGCCGCACGGAAATCAGGTTTGCAGCAAGGCTGGGCACCCAAAGCACGTTCTTGAGGCCCACCATCTTCCCATCAGCACCCTTGAACATGGCCTTGCCCATGCCTTTCACCTCTGCTCGCTGCCCCAAAGCCGATGTGACATGCTTCACCGGTGACGGCTCGAGTTCGGTGAGCAAGTCCGGGCGAGGTGTCATGCTATAGGTAGCGCCACTATCAATCACCCAATAGTCCAGGGGGTGTAGGGTCACCTTCCCCACAGCTGCTGGCTCCTCAAAGCCTTCATCCTTCTCTGGACCAGCCGGTACTTGCGTCGACACGAAGTAGAATAGACCCGGGTATCGATCGTCGCTCGGGTCCTTGTCGTTGTCTCCGCTCTTCATGTTTGCAGCTCCGTCACCGCGACGGCCACGGCCTCCACGGCCTCGTCCTCTCCCTCCTCCTGCTCCTCTACCCTCTTGGCCTTGAGCAGGGGTCCAACCATCAGGGAGTTTGTAGCAGTCGCGCCACATGTGTCCGCTCTTGTGGCAATAGTGACACTCGCCGTCGAATCGGCCGCGACCGCGTCCGTAGCTCTTGTCGTCGCTGCCGTAACCGCCACTCCTGCGGCCTCCGCCGAAGTTGCTGCCACCAAACCTTCCTCCCCCTCGTCCTCTGCCTCTTCCTCGACCATATCCACGGCCGATGCTCGCTGCCCCAGCGCCATCCGCACTCGCCAACTCACGGCGGCGGAAATCCTCTTGAAGGATAGCTCGCTTCACGTCTTCAAGCGAGAGGCGGGGCAAGTCGCGATTAAGGTTGATGATGAGCGAGGACCATGACTCTGGGAGTAAGGCCAGCAACTTGGTCTTCTTTTGGAGCTCACTGTAGTTCAAATCAGCTCCCTCAAGCCGCGTCAACAAGTCGAAGAATTTCTGCACCCCTTCTTCAACCGCTTCGTCTTCTTCAATTCGTAGTGCCGCCATTTGCCGTTCCAACACCACCGCTACCGCCGCTGTTGCAGGAGCATGTACACCCTTGAGAGCAGCCCATGCCTTTGGTCCTTTCTCTGGTTCACGCTGGAATGGCTTGATGTGACGGATCTGACTGCTCCCCAACGCTTGCCCAAGTAAGAGATAGCCTTGTGCGCTCTTCCGCACCCACGGGCTCTTCTCCGGGTCGTTCTCGGGGCGCTTCTCCGTTCCTTCCATCACCTCCAGCAGGTCATAGTGGTCAAAGATGTTCTCCATCTTGAAGGACCATTCAGCAAAGTTGTCACCGTTGAACTTGTCAAGCCCAAACACCCTAGGCTCATCCCTAGGTGGGCCAAGACTTGGTTGCATGGGCGCCATGGCTGAATCACGGGGTTGGCCTTGAGCTTGAGCTTCTCCACTGCCACCAGCACCTCTGCCACCCCTTTCCTCAGGTCCAGACATTGTCGAAACTGCTCCAAGGGGCTCTGATACCACTTGTTATAGTCACAATAGGCTTGAATGTGCCTAAAACGAAAGATAGAGAGCACAGACGGATTTCTGCACAGCGGTTTCAAACGTTGATAGCGTTCTGCTCACAGCTGCAAATGACTTGATTCAAATTGGATCTGGAGCGTCTTCACGTCGTCTACAATTAGCAATTTAGATTGCACGATTTGATAAAGAATTGACGACACAGCGTCGGTTTGAACGAACGGTACTATGGCAGCCACTATAGTCTTAGAACACAAGATAGGAAGAGTTACGAGTTGGGAATGACTCCCAGCTCCTACAAACCCCAAGAGCCGAGGTACAGTGATGTGGAACAGTGCCACACTGTCCCCAACCACGAAGGGTCTCGAAACTACCCTTCACTAGGGCCTACACCAAGTGAAATGTTACACTACACAAAGTAATGTAACTATCTTCAATATCTTGAGGTGTACCCTTTTTGACGAGCTTCGAAATCACTTGAGGCTTGACACCAAGGCTCGGGCTCTTCATCACAAACTCATCCTTGAGTTCTTGATGGGTCTGCTGCACACATCTGCGACACGCCGAACGTTCGACACAGGACAAAATAGAAACCGCGCACGACAAAATAGAAACCGCGCGCGAGACACAAACGACCGCGTAACACGCGTCTAGCGATAACTCGCTATTGACTCGACACACACACTCGACATCATGACTCAACATTCACACACAATTATAAGCATGAAATATATATTATCCCATGCCCTCATACCATTCCATACACACACACATTCACGCACACGGACAACAAGCCGAGTGCAAACCGTAGGGTTGCACCAACATCACCCTTGCTGCGCAAGGGGAAGACTGTGGTGTAACGCGAGTAGTCGTCAACCACCAGCAGGAAGTAACGCTCGTGACCCTGTCCACGAACGTGGGCTGGGCCCCACACGTCCGTGTGAAGCGTCTGCAGCGGAGCCTCTGTCGGAGGAAACTCGGAGGAGTGAGGAGCAGCGCGCTGCCGCCCCTCGACGCAAGGGACGCAGGTAGGGGCAGGCCCGGAGGAAGAGGAGGGAGGGACCTGGGGAGACCAGAGACAAGGACACGGGAGGCCATGCCTCGAAGACGAGGCATGGACGGGTGACCAAGGCGGTGGTGCCAGAGGAGAGTCTGGTGAGACAGGAGATGACACGAGCAGGGGGCAGACTCAGGACCAGACCTGGACGCTGCAGCAAATACCTGACCCGACGCAGCCACCTGACCAGACGTAGCGACCTGAGGAGGACCAGTAGTCAGTGTGTACAGGCTCGACCCCGGCCGATGGGTAAACGTGGCCAAGTGTCGGCCCGTCCGAGCACACGTGCAGTGGGTCACTCGCTGACTCGCAGGAGTGAACTGGTGAACCCCCCCATCCTGTAGATCAGAACCACTCACCAAGTTCGTAGAGAACGAGGGGAGGTAAAGACCTGACAGGGTGCCAGAGGGGGCCGCCGGACATGGTAAGACAGTGGAGAAGTGGGCAAGGATAGGACCCCTAGAGGGGTCTGCCAGGGAGACCGCAACTGGCCGACTAAGCGGCGTGAGTGTGGTGCGGCCTCGAAAGAAGGAGCGGGAAGCACCCAAGTCAAGGGTGAAGGTGTGGGAGGCCTGAGCCGAAGTGGTACCTGAGAGAGCAGACTCACCAGCACCTGGGGCAGCAGACTCACTAGCACCTAGAGCAGCAGCCTCACCAGCACCTAGAGCAGCAGCCTCACCAGCACCTAGAGTAGCAGCCTCACCAGCACCTAGAGTAGCAGTCCCAATGCCCGGGTCAGGCGGAACACACAGGTAACAGTCACCCTCATCACTAGTAGAAACAGCATACATGGTAGCAAGAATAGCATCAAAATCTAGATCAAAGATAGCAACTCCTGCCCTAGACAACTCTCCCCAGCGAGGGATCTCAGTGGCGTCAGGGAACTGGTGACGCCAAGCGTCCGTCAGGCGGCCAAAGCAGCGCTGGGTGGAGTGCGCGCCCCCGCACTGCTCACCAGTGCGGTCGCCGGTGCGAAGGACGTAGGTACAGGGACCAGCACCCCCACCCCGCTGACGCCCAGCGTACCACTCACGAAGTTGCTGGGGGGTCGGAGTCTCACGAGTGCGCTGCTGCTGCTGGCGCTGACCACCACCGGAGCCACCCCTCTGCGCAGAGCCGCGACCAGCTCCACCGCTGCCGCCACCACCTCCGCCACCTCCGCTACCTCCGCATCCTCCGCTCCCACTGCCACCGCCGCCGCCTCCCCCGCCTCCACTGCCGCCACCTACGCCCCCACCCCCACCACCACTCCCACCACCACCGCCACCCCCTCCGCCGCCTCCACCGCCACCTCCACCGCCCCCGCCAGCTCCTCCAGCGCCCTTGCCCCCCTTGCCCTTGCCGGTACGGCGTCTCTTGCTAGGGGCGGACGCAGCTCCGACCGACTCGAGGCCAACGAGGTCGGCCGCAGCAGCAGAGGATACAGAGGGCAAGAGGGGGGAGGGGGAACACCCCTCAAAGACGGTGGTACGAGGGTCACCACGAGAGGCTCCTACAGCGACTATACTCTTCTCTGCTGCCAGGAGGCGCTCCTCGAGGAGGTCAACGGTGAGGGTGGTGGGGCAAACTGCGAGGAAGTGGTCCCTGACTAAGCGAAGGGAGTCAGGGAGCCGGGTGACTATGTCGTAGAGGGTGATGTACATGGGGGGGGGGGTTCTTGGCGCAGAACTCAGCAGGAAGGGCAGCGCGGTAGCGAATGTCACTAGTGCGAAGGTGCGTAATGAGGTCAGCGACTGTGGGAAAGGCAGCGAGGTCAGGGAACAGGTACGGCAGTATGAGGCGGCTAAGGGCAGCAGTGGCAGGGGAAGAGTAGCGTGCAACTACATCGTCGTACAAGGTCTTAGCACTCTTGTACTGACTAAAATGCGCACGCTCAGCGGTCGGTAAGTGGCGACGCACAGCAAGACGGGCAGCAGCATCGCGTGTGGCCCACTGTGAGCGAACAGTGCTGTCAGCATCAGCAGGCGGGGCAGGAGAGGCACCAGAGGTGAGATCGAACAGGGAGAGTCCGTCTGCCCTATCGCACTGTAGGAAAAGCTGCAGGTCATCGACCCAGACCTCGAAGTCAACAGCACGACCCTCAGCATCAAAGGTAAGGACACTGGGGGTAGCCATGACAGCAGCGGTCTAGCAGGGAGTGCTCTCACCAGTCCGGGTGGGTAGGGCCGGTGCGCGCCGGTAGGAACAGGGCCGCAACTGCGGCGGCGGCGGCTCAACAGCGGCAGTAGCGGCTCGGCGGCGGCGGCTCAACAGCGGCAGTAGCGGCTCGGCGGCGGCGGCTCAACAGCGGCAGTAGCGGCTCGGCGGCGGCGGCAGCTCGGCGGCGGCTCGGCGGCGGCTCGGCGGCGGCTCGGCGGCGGCGGCTCGGTAGTGGCGGCGCGACAGTGGCGGAGGCGGCTCGGCGGCTCGGCGGTTCGGCGGCTCGGCTGCTTGGCGTCCCAACGGCAGTGGCGGCTGCAGCTCCGACGGTGGCGGCGGCAGGGCCGGGGCAGGAGCGGCGGCGGCAGTGGCAGTGAAGGGGCCGGGGAGGGGCTGAAAGGGGCGGCGACGGGGCCGCAAGGGGCGGCGACGGGGCCGCTAAGGGCGGCGACTAGGCCGCAAGAGGGCGGCGATGGGGCCGCGAAAGGGTGGCGACGAGGCCGCGAGAGGGCGGCATTGGGGCCGCGAGAGGGCGGCGACGAGGCCGCTAGAGGGCGGCACTGGGGCCTTGAGAGGGCGGCGACGAGGCCGCGAGAGAGCGGCACTGGGGCCGCGAGAGGGCGGCGCTGGGGCCGCGAGAGGGCAGCGACGAGGCCGCGAGGGGTGGCGGCGGGGCCGCGAAAGGGCGGCTGCAGGGCCGCGACGGGCGGCGACGCGGCCGCCAAGGGCGGCGGCGGGGCCGCGAACGACGGCGACGGGGCCGTGTAGGTGGGGCCGCGAGGGGCTGCTAAGGGCGGCGCGACGGGCCGCTCAGGGCGGCGCGACGGGCCTCTAAGGGGCGGCGACGGGGTCGCGAGGGGCCGTGAGAGGGGCCGCTAAGGGCGGCGCGACGGGCCGCTAAGGGCAGGGCGGCACACAGGGCGCGCCTCGGTCAGGGGCGACTCGAACACACGGCAGGAAAAAAAAATGCTCGATTTTCAGTGGTGGGCCCTAGGAAAAGTTCCCACTAGTGAACCTGCTCTATACCATGTGAAGAAATCAGGAATGGATGAACTAGGAAATGAGTTGGGTACAAATATGAAACCCTAGAAAGTTGTACCCCATACTGTCTACCCCAGTACAGCCTAGAAAGACTATAGCATATAGGTTCGACACTGACTCTACCGAGTACGAAGTCGAAGAGTCAGAAGAGTCGAAGAGACATAGCAACCGTCTGACCAAGACCGATGCAGGCAGAAACACTTGAAGTGAAAAGAGCGGGAACAGGTTCAAAACGGGTTCCCGCGCCGCATGGTTTGAATTCACTGTAATAAAGGAATGTACCCCTTAGAGTACATGGCTAGTCTAGGTCTTTTCGTATTCCCCTGTACTCTTATATAAACTCGATGTATGAATGCTTTTATCAACTCAGTCATTTACATTCACTCTCACCTTAGATTCAAACTTCCGCTGCAACACTACTCTGCGCTCAACCCTGAGCGATCCTTCGCTAAATCCCATTTGGGATTGTAACAAGGGTGATTTACCGTGATAATTTGAGGCCTGAACGCTTTCTTTAGTAATTATTGTAGTCTTAGTGGTTTCATGCAATAAGTTAGCACATCTCACAACCCATTTTACAAATAATAGCTGTTCGGACCTAACACAAATTTCTGAACCATGGCTTATTGAGATTGCATGTTAAGGCAGTTATACTTGACAGCTTGCGACAACTAATGTCTTGGGAGCAAGCCGCAAAGGACAAACCTTTATTTGCCTGCTTTTTTGTTCCCCTCCCTTTCCCTCCAACCCTTGACGAATGTCGGGTCGAGACTGTAGGGCGCACTGTACATAAAAGGTTTTTTTTTTAATGTGACACTCACTAAGTTCTGGTTTCTGAGGGTACTGTCATGGGCGCTCCTGATGTTTGAAATTCAGCACTCCCAACCAACCAAGTCCGCCTGACATGATCCACGTGGTTTTCACATCACACAGCCAGTTTCCAGTACAGTAGTGCAAAGTTCTAACATAATTCCAGAATGCAGTTTTCGCGGGCATTCGTTAGTTGGAGAGGAAATATTAGTTGACAGGGTGCAGTTATACGCCAAAAGCATTCTTCATCAAGTTCGTGAGATTCCTTGCTGCAAGCTTATGTCTCTTGTCGTAAGCAAGCCGCGCGCAGACCCACAAGAGGCTCCTTTGGAAGTTCGCACATGTGGCAACATGTCGGTTGAAAACAAATTGGTTCCTCCCGACCAACCTCAGGTTGTGACGATCTGCGCTCACCAGGAACAGCTTTCGCACAAAGTTCCAGGATGCGAACCAGAACGAACCGAAGCCTGCCTTGTTGGCGAACTTACGTTTGGTGCCTGAACCAAGTTTCTTGCGAGCCACCGCCGGGTATGGGAAACGATACACCGCTAGGTAGGCTAGATGGATCTTGGGAAGTGTATGACTGCAGACGTGACATTGTGGGACTCCGAACTCTTTCCAGACCACGTAGGTTGTAACATTGATGTATCTTCACTTGAACTTGGCATTGCGGTTCTCATTCTGGGTCACAACGGTCGCGTGTTGGCGAAAAAGCGCGAGTTTATCACCTTTCGCCTACAGTGAGATGCCTCCCGTGTGTTCCCCAAATGATTCTCCCCACCTCACCTCAAGCCTGCGGCAGTCTGACGTGTCAGCCTTGGTGTGCGAGAGGATGGCAGTCGTTGCGCAACAACCAGCACCACCAACATCGCTCGCAACACCACCTCCGGCTCTGCTTCATAAACACCACACACCCACAATGAGCAAGCAATAGCAAGCAAGCAACCATTCCGTCCGTACTAGTTATTCCACAGCAAGCAGCTCGCTAGGAGTCCTAGTTTGTTTTACTACCTGGGTAAACACGTCGCATATCAGCGCTGGACCATGGTCGTGAATAGGTGTGAGCTTGCCGCGTTAGCATCTTCCACCTCGTTGCTGCATTCTGTTTCCCTTCCCTCGTCGCCTATGTCGCGCGCGTGACTTCTTTCCTTTCACGTTTCCTCACTGTCCGCACCTCACATTTCCGCTGTGCCCCACCCTCTAATCATTGCACATTTTAACTAAATGATTCCTCCACCGCCGCCGTCGCCTCTTCCCCCCGGGCCTCCGACGCCCCTCCCGTCGCTCGCCGACGTGTGGGACGAGGACGCTTCGCCGTCGCCGTCCCCCGACGCCTCCCGCCAGCCCGGCCCGTCGCTAAGGGAGAAAGCGCGAGCCGCGGCCGCAGCAGTCGCCGCCGCAGCAGCGGCAGCGGGCAGAGACGGCACGAATGGCGCCACAACCCGCGGGTTTCTCCCGCAGATCGCGGAGCGGCCGGAATTGCCGTACGCGAACGGCCCGAGAGGGCGCTTGGAGGACGAGACGGGCGCGGCGGGCAGCAAGCTGCAGTCGCGCGAGGTGAAGCGGCGGCTGCGGCCGCTGAGCATCGACTTCGACCAGCAGGACGACGACCACCGCGCCGGCAACAAGGCCGGCAAGGGTTCCGCCGCCGCTGCCGCAGGAACGGGACCGATGGGGAATGGCGTGGCGTCGGCGGGAGCGGACGAGGAGAACGATGACATCGAGATGCTGCTGTCGCCGGGCGTCCTCGTCTCCGCGCGCATCCCGCACTTCCCCCCGGTCGCGCGGCCCTCCCCGCGCCACCGGCTATTCCCGCACGGTCTGTCGGGCGCGGGGAGCGCGTTTTCCGCGGACAACATTCGCGCGTGCTGCGAGCGGATGTGGGCATCCGTGACGCCGCCCAGCCTGCCCGGGAAGCTCGCCGTGGGTCCCGCGGTGCTGATGGGCGCGCTGCTGCTCATCGTGCTCGCGCTGCTCGCCGCCACCATCGCCGTCTTTTCCCGCGGGGGCGGCGGGGACGGCGGGGACGGCACGGGCGTGGCGGCGTGGGAGCAGCACGTGGTGCGCGTGAACGAGGTGCAGACGCTGGGCAGCCGGTACAGCTACCACGCGGCGCCCGAGCCGGACGTGATGCAGTGGATGCAGGAGGCGGGGCTGTCCACCATGATCGCGTCGTCCAACTTCTCGCACAGCCCCATCAACGACCAGCTGCGCGCCGGCTACCGTTTCATTCAACTCGACGTGAGTCGCGCCGCGCGCATGCGGGGGGGAGGTAGCGGTTGCGGGGGGACTAGCGCACGTACGTGCTGCGCTGCAATTCCGTGCGCCGCGCGTATGCGCAGGATGCGGCACGCGCGCGCGGGGCTAGCGGTGCTGTGTGGTGACGTACGACGAACGCACGCACCGCCATACACGGGGGCATGCCGACCATTCGGGTCCGCATGTTCGAATGGATGTCGCGTCACGCTCTCCCTTCCACCCCTGTTCCTCATGCGCTCGTCGTGCGTCCACCGCGCTCATCGCCTCCGTCACGCCTTGCCATTTTGCCACGTCCCGCCGAGTCCCTCACCCAGCATTCCTCAACTCCCCTCCCCTCCTCTCCCCACTCCCCCGCCCCGTCCCGCCCCGCCCCGCCCCGCCCCGCCCCGCCCCTTCCCCTCCCCTCCCCCCCTGGCGTGCGCAGGTGTTCTACGACCCGGCGGGAGGGCGGTACTTCGACCGCAAGGTGTACGAGCAGCTGGGCCGCCCCACCGCCTCCATGCGCCCAGAGCTGCAGGCGCCGGGCTTCAAGGTGCTCTCCCTCCCCCCCCAATGCCCCCAGCCCTCTTCCCAAGCATCCCCTCCCCCTCGCGCCTAAAAAATCCTAGCCGTGAGAGGAGTGGCAAAGCAAAGCGCGCCAGCTATGCCATGAACGCACGTGAATGCAGCAGGGTACGGACAAGCTGAGAGAGGCACGCAGCACGGGAAGCAACAATGAACTTAGAGCAGCAACAATGCAGTACGGCTCACCACAACCATAACTGTCATTGCTGCTCAACTGTACCCTCTCCCCACGCTTTCCTCCTGCTTCCCTCTCCTTCTCTCCACCGCTCACCCACCTCACCTGACCTAGCGCTCTCTCTCTCTCTCTGCCTAGCTCACCCATTCAGGTCCTCATGCATGCGCCACTCCCCCCGCCCCCTCCCTTGCCTCAACCCACATCTTCCCCCCCCAACACCCCCCTCCTCCTCCCCCCATCTCCTCTCCCCCCTCCTCTCGTGGTGCAGGTGCTGCGGGTACCGGACGTGGACTTTGGGTCGACGTGTCTGACGCTGCGCGACTGCCTGCTGCACGTGATGGAGTTCAGCGACGCCTCGCCCCGCCACGTGCCCATCGCCATCGAAATCGACTTTGGAGACGCCTCCGCCTTCATCCGACCCCTCAACACGCTCCTCACTTCGCCTCTGCCCATCGACGAACAGGTATGTGCTCTCAGCGGGTTCCCCGTGTGAAGAACAGGCGTAACATTGATAAGGCAATTGAGCTCCAACACGATGCATACTGTTTTTTCCAACGGCAGGCATTTGCATGTTAAAGGCAGGCTGTCATGTTAATCACCGGGGAAAACATAAAAGGACTTCATTACAAAAATAGGGAACCATTTTCCACAAATGTACTAGAAAAAGAAACACCGTCAGCCTCCACCTGAACGGGGTGGGCGTGCGCAAAAGGGGGTGCGACGGATTGGAATTTGGAGTGTGGATTTGCTCTAGGACTCACCTGGTGACGTACCCAGGAAGATTGTGTGACCGCAACGGTGGGACATAGAGTAAGAGGGAAGAGTGGGTGGGCCATGTGAATGTCTGGAGAAGTTTGGAGATGGTTGTGATGCGAGTGGAGGGAAGGGAGGATTGGGGGAGGAGGGTTATGGTCGTGCATGTTATGCAAAGCATTGTTGGGACATTGGGTAGTGTCGTGTGTATGTTTGGCGAGCAGTACAGGAAGGCATTGTCGCTGTTGCGCTGTGTGTGTGTGGTGCTTGCTGGTGGGCACGGGGATACAGTAAGGCTCACAAGCACAGATGGCTAACAGTTGCTTGCCACACTTGACCAGGGAATGCATTGCAGCTCACTGCTGCTCTGTGCAAGCACATGCCAGTATGGCCGGTTGTTCGTGCTGCTTAGAGTAGAGTCCGTGAGGCGAGGGGGAAACTTGTGGCTTGAGCCGTGTTGGGACGTGTGGGAGGCGGAATAGGCCGGAACCGAACCAAGGATGCAGCATTTGCCTGATGCTTAACCGATTGCCCCTCACTCAAGCGAGAGCAAGCACAAGAGGGCAAGGTGGAACACAAGAGAGACATGTGTAAGAGACGCATCACTCGCCTTCTGCACCCACTAATTCTATCCTCCGAAAACTCACCTGACCTCTTCCACCTCTCCACTCCCCCCCTGCTCCTCCCCTCCGCCCCCCCTCTTTGCCGTGCCACACCAGTGCCTTCTGGACCTGGAGGCGGAGATTCTCTCAGTGGTGCCGCGTGCGCGCATCATCACACCAGACGACGTGCGGGGCATGCACCCCACGCTCAACACCGCCGTGCGCACCGGCCTCGCCTGGCCGTCGCTCGCCTCCGCAGCCTCCCACATGCTCTTCTTCCTCTCGTCGCGCAGCGCCATCTCGGAATACCAGCGCATGGCACCCACGCTCGAGGGGCGCCTCATGTTCACCGCGCACACAGCCTCGGGCGAAGGCGACATCCCGCACTCACCGGACCAGGCGGCTCTGATCGTGGAGTCGCTGGGGACCACGGCTCGCGACCTGGTGGCGTCGGGGCACTTTGTGATCTGCCCCGTGCTGTCGCTGCGGTCGCCGCTGGCGCGGTTCATGTGGGAGCAGGCGGTGGCGGCGGGGTGCCAGGTGATCATTGTGGACGACCTTTGGAACGAGCTGCCGCAGGGGGACCCCGCCCACCAGACCAGCGCCCGAGGGGCTTCTGAGGCTGCTGCTGGGGTTGGGGAGGGGGGAGGGAAGGGGGGCCAGGGGGAAGGAGAGGGGGAGGAGGTGGAGGTGGCGCAGCTGGTGAAGGCGGGGACGGGCGTGCAGGCGCGGTGTATTAAGAAGCTCAACCCCAGCGCGTGTGAGTCCGCTCCCTGGGACCACATTGCAGAGCCGCTGCCCGGGGCGTGAAGACAGAGAGAGACGAGACTGGGTGCTGCTGCTGCGGTATGGAGGACAGGTGTGTGGATGGTGGAGCGGTGAAGGGACGAGGAGCGTGCTGGATGGTGCTGCGGTGAAGGCTGGGGTGAGATTGGCAGAGAAGGGCATTGTCGACCCCGGGAGGAGGCAGTGAGGTGGAGCGGGGAGGTGGTTGCAGTGCGGCGTGGTGGGTGCACAGGGGGCGGGGAGGACAGACTCTGCCATCCTCATGCTCAACACAACATGGGGGCCAAATGGGGAAGGCTGTGGCATAAGATGGAGATGCATAGGGCTATGGGGGAAGACAGCCGGATTTTGAACAAACTGCTGGTAGTTGAGATTAAGCGGATAGCCCTGGAGAGTTAGGGGGGCTTGTCGTTCTGTAGATGGCCCCTTCTTCCAGGCACTTATCACGTACTGTGTGCTGCTCGTCCTCAGAATGTCAAACGGGTTTTGGGTTTGCCCTGTCGGAAGTGGTAGTAATTTGTTAGGATGAAGTCAGACAGACTACATGGGTTAGTTTTACAGTTGTGGTTACTGTATTTGTACAAGGAACCACTTTGATACTGTTATGTGTCTGGCTTGTGAAAATAACTACAACTAGTCTTGTGCTCTGGCTGGTCCACAACCTCCGTCTACTCTAGTTCTCCAGATTCTGCCTGCGCTTGGACATGGTCGCTCACTAACCAATCAAATGTCATCGGTCGGATAGCAAGCATTCTCTTCACGGTCTCTGTTCCCTATTGTGGCGAATTGCCATTCCTGATGCTCTGACAGGCAAGCAAATCATCTCTCTCACTCCACCATACCGGTTATGACGCTGGAGCTGCCAGTGGGGTATGGAGAAATAAGAAGCACACATATCAATGAGTTACATGGACCAGAGTGCACATACGGTATCCGAAGCAGCGCTACCTACCCACTTCACACATTGCATCACCTCACCTCCCCATAGACGAAACAAGACAGCATATTGGTAACACATGCTTTTCCAATCCCAAACTTGCAGCACTCCGTACCAATTCCGCCATCTGATTCACCCTACTACCGGTAGGTACTCATCCTCATCATCACTAGTGTCCCCCCAGCCTCCCCTGTAGTCATCAAAGTCACTGTCCAAGCCAAGTTCATGATCAATATCCTCATCATCACTACCACTCTCCTCTTCCTCCATCTCCTCCCCGTCTGCCTCTTCCATTTCCATCGCCACATCACCTCCCTCCTCCCCCTCTTCCTCTTCAGACTCCTCTCCCTCCCCCTCCTCTCTCCTTGCAGGTACCCCTCTCGTGGCTCGCTGTGACAGCAAAGGGCACTCACGTATCGTCGGCATTTTCTGGAGACGGCGGCAGTCGAGCCAGCTTCTTGCATTCGCGCACCTCCAGGTCCTCAAGCTTAGGCAGCTGAGTGAACGAATCTGGCAAGCTTCGCACCCGCGTCAGTCCCAGGATCAGCAACTTCTTGAGGGAAGAAAGCTTCCAGATGTCATCGGGAATGGTTGAAATCCCAACCTTGACAAGAGAGCAGGATTGTAGCTTGCAAAGATTCACGAATGACTCTGGAAGCTGCGTCAGCTCGAAGCATTCAATAATATCCAGTGTCTCGAGCTTCTTCAACTGCCCGAGAGACTCGGGCAGCTGGCGCACTGAGTAGAGGTAGACCAGGTGCAGCACACGCAGCCCTGCAAGCCCCCCAAGGGTCTCGGGTAGTGCTTTCAAATCTCCGGCCGAATGAACCTTGAGCCTTTGCAGCTGCGAGAGGCGAGAGATGGAGTCAGGGAGGGAATCGAGTCTGTCCATTTCCATGAGCTTCAGCTGCGTCAAAGCAGACAGACGACCGAGGGATGGACCAAAGGTCTCAACACCGAGCTCTTTTATCTTGAGGCTCTAAATGGACGGAAGCAACGCGCGGCTGCTGCTCCTGCTGCCGGTGCTGGTCATAAAGCCTTTGGCAGTACGTCTGTGCAGCTTCTCATCCCCCAGCACTGCACGCAGCGCACCGCACGCCCGCACATCCAGCGATCGCAGACAAGGCAGCTCAAGAAGCGACGGAGGGAGGCATCTCAGAGCGTCCATCGCAAAGATCCTGACCTCCTCGAGCGCCCTCAGCCGTCCTATTTCCTCTGGCAGGACCGTCACATTAGGGCAATTGCCGACTTCCAGGGGGGTGAGGGAATGGGCGTCGTAGAAGGAAGCGGGAAGGGCGGACAGGCATGGCAGGGAGTCGAGCGACTGCTCCTTGAGGCTCTTCAAGCACCCAAAGCCGTCCAGCAGCGGGCCTCTGAAGTGTTTCACGTTTAAAATCTTAAGGGTTTCGAGAGACGTGAGGCTGGAGAAGGACGGAGGGAGGCGGGTGATAGCTGGGCAGTCTAGTAGCAGCACACGGCGCAAGGAGTGCATGCCGTTTCCCATGTCGACTGGCAGCCCCGTGAGGAGCGGGCAAATGTTGAATTCCAGGTGCTCGAGAGAAGACAGTTGGGAGAAGGAGTTTGGGAGCTGCTGCAGCTGATTACACTCCAGAAATTTCAGCTCCGGGAGAGCTTTCAACTGCCCAAATGACTCGGGCAGATGTGAAAGCAGCTGAAGGTCATTCATGAAAAGCTTCTCCAAAGAAACCAGCTGCCCGAACTCCTGAGGCAGATATGTCAGATTCCGAAGATGATGAAGCGAAAGCTCTTGAAGAGTGGTAATCAGGGCGATGGATTCGAGTAAGGCTGTGAGGTTCCTCATATCCAGCACGAGTGACCGAAGCACTGACAACTGCCCCAATTCTTCGAGCAGCACTGAGATTTCTCCCATGTCCAGGTTGAGTTCGGTGAGCGCAGGCAGGCGGGGAAGAGTCAGGGGCAGAGACGTGATATCACTGCAGCGCATGATGGTTAGAGTCTTGAGCCGCTGAAAATGATCCAGATCAGCAACCCAGTCGCGCATTCCCCTCACTTCCATCAAAGTGAGGGTTTCAAGTGCCCCCAGTTGACCGAGATTGCCGTGCGGCGGTGGAGTAATCCTGCAATGTAGAAACTCCAGGACGGAGAGAGAAGAAAGCTCGGTGAAAGAAGCTGGCAGCTGCGACGACGAGCCACTCAAGACAAATCGGTTCAGAGCGGTAAGCTGCCCGATAGACTCCGGAAGTGACGCCAAGCGGCTAAGGTGAAGCTCCAGCGACGTTAAAGATACCAGATTGCCGAAATCTGGGGGTAAAGCCTCAAGCTTGTAAGCGTTAAGCACGAGAGTTCTGAGAGACTGCAACGAGGTCAGTGTGTCGGGAAGACGCGCGACGCCTGTTACGAGATTCAGGTGCTTGAGCAAAGTAAGGCGGTCGATCGACGTGGGAATGGCAGGCGCCGAGCAACACAGGTACAGATCTTCCAGCCGCGTACACCCTTCAAACAGCACCGCGAGGCTCTCCTCTGTTACACCTCCACGACTGGAACTACGTGACATCATTTCGACACGAAGCTGGGTCAAATGGCGACACGTGCTAGCGAGGTGAGAGAAAAAAAAAATGAGAGGTGGAGGTGAGGCTGCCAAACTTAAGGTGTATCTTATTGAGGTTAGGAAACGAAGACAGAAGTTTGACGAAGCGACGCGGTTCCATTTGGAGGTTATTGCGCAAGTGGACCTGGTACTGCGTGCGGCACGCGACGCGATGCCATTGCTTGGAGACAAGCAGCTGGTCATCAGGTCAGGTCCAACTGGCCATCAGGTCGAAACAGAAAATAAAAAATCCGAGAAAGCAGCTCCTCAGGTAGCCGCTGGATCGGCGATCCGATTGGCATTGCGAAAGAAGGGAGAACTGAATCGACGAATGGCTGCTCACCCCGCTAAGTCTGGCTACTAATTGGGATAATAAACTCGATGTAGTAAAACTAGTCAAATAAGCTTTAGTGCACTCGATGTGAAAACTACTCCAAACTCTCCTTTCTACTCTAAACTTGTGCTCGTTATTCTGACATGGTATCAGAGCGGTTACGCTCCTGGCCTGTGGGCCCACCTGCTTCCGCTGCTGTCCTGCCTATCGCGCGCCTCTGGCGTGCGACGTCTTCTGCTTGCCGCACGCCCTCCGCGCGTGGCGTGGGCGCGCGGCGGTTTTCTGCCCGCCACGCGCCTTCCCGCTGCGCGCCCCGGGCGCGCGCGGCGGTTTCGTCGCCCGACGTGGCGGCCCGGGGCCCGCGCGCTGTCCCCTCCCGTCGCCCGCCGCGGCGTCCCGGGGGCCCGCGCGTCGCCCCTCCTCCCGTCGCCCGTCGAAGCGCCCCAGGGGCCTGCGCCTCGCCCCTCCCTCCTGTCGCCCGTCGAAGCGCCCCGGGGGCCCGCGCGCCGCCCTGCACGTCGCCCGCCGCGGCGCCCTGGGGGCCCGCGCGTCCCCCCCCCCCCCTCCCGTCGCCCGTCGCGGCGCCCTGGGGGGGCTGCGCGCCGCCCTTCCCGTCGCCCGTCGCAGCGCCGCAGGGACCCGTGCGCCGCGTGCGTTTAGGGTATGGGGTGGCGGGTATGGGGGTGGCGGGTGTGTGAGCCGTCCCCTGCTCCTCCTCCTCCTCCGTCTCCCACTGCTGCAGCTGCCGCTGAAGGGGGTGGGTGTGTGGGAGCCGAGGGAGTGGCACTAGGGGGGTGTCGTGGGAGTGGAGCTAGGGGTGCAGCAGGGGGTGTGTGAATGGGGTGTGGGACAGTTGGGGGAGGTTGAGCGGAGGCAGCCGTCGTGTCGTCAGCAGCGCCAGTAGTCCGGGGCCCTTGCTCCGGTAGCCCAGCGAGCCAGTCGCTGCGCCAGTCGCCCGTGGGTCCGTTGCTCCTGCCGCTCGTCTTAGCCGCGGAGCCAGTTACTCCTGTAGTCCGGGGCCCTTGCTCCGGTAGCCATCGTGCACGCCCCTCCTGTTGCCCGTGTGTCTGCGGCTTCACCCGTCGCCTCCTATTTCCACTCCTCTCACAGTCCCTCCTCCTCCTCACCTGCCCTCTATGACTGCCTGTAGCTTTGCTTGTACTTGTGAACCTCCTCTATGACTGCTTGCTGTGCTGATTATACCCCACTTTGACTATGGGGGTGTGTCAGAATATGATATTTGTCTAGCCTGTAGTGGGGTCCTCTATAGCGAGTATAGCCCAGATTAGGGTTTCCTATATGTACTCACTGCCTGCTAGTGCAAACTCTCTTTTCTGTTCTAAACTTCTGCTCGTTATTCTGATATTGGCGTGGTCTCCTTTAACCATTTTATCTCCGTGTTTCCCCCTCGCCAACTCCTCTGCTGGACGGAGAGTCTGGCGAGACCTTGTCCGTGCCATCCCCAAACCCTGGTGGTCAGCCCTTCGCTCCCCTCCTCCCCCCTCAGCAACTCTCGGGGAGTGGTTCGTCCCCAAAGACGATGCTGATTCCTCCCCCACTCTTGCTCTCCAAGTCACGGCCTTCTCTCCCCCGTCATCGCTCTCAGCCTCTCTTCACCGTGTCCTTCCCAATTGGTTCATCGTCCGCTCGTCGTTCGGAGATGGCACCTTCAACATAGGTGACCTATGCGCGGTGCATGTCGTTTGGTCCTGGCTTGCAGGCCCCTTATATACAGGTGCAGGGCTCGGTGCGCAGCTCGACATCCTACAGGACGGAGGCCCAAGTGTAGTTGACATCCATCGCCGCCTCTACACTCAGCTTCCACTTGACCACGCCGCCTGCTGGATCCACGTCCTCCCAGCTCCTCCTCCTCTCCTCCCTGACTTCTCCCACGATTTTCTATGCGAGCGACCCAGTCTCCAACGCGATGTCTTGTACCGGTTCTACACTCGCGCTCTTCCTTCGGGTTCGCGTTTCAACTTTGCCGCAGATCGAGGGATTTGTTCACTCTGCACTGCCGCATCCACAGAGACTATCTCCCACATCTTTTATGAGTGCGGGGTGGCCCCTATAGTGATTTCTGCTCTCTCCTCCGTCGCTCATCATCACCTCCGCTGCTCTCCTCCTCCTGAGCTCCTGCTCTTTCCACTCGCCTCTAGAGCTGGCCAGGTGCCCCCCTGGAGCCTCTTGGTTGGAGCATCTGCAAAAGCCATTTGGAACGCGCGCTATGAACACAAGTTCCAAGACTCAACCTCCTCCCGGTTTGAGATTCTCCAACTCATCCTAGCACAGTTCCTCATTGCGTTCAAAATCTTTCTCTGGCGAAGGAAGAAACTGTCAAATGTTATATATGCCATATATGTTTAGGCTGTAGTGGGGTAGCCAATATGGGGTACAGCCCCTTCTAGGGTTTCATATTTGTACCCAACTCTTTCATAGTTCATTCAGTCCTGTTCATTCTTCTGACATGGTTTCAGAGCAGGTCCTAGCCTAGGACCGATTTCTTAGGGCCCACCGAGTAGCGCTACCCCACTCGTCGCGCCACTGTGATCGCGCTACCTGCTGCAGCGCGCCCTGCTGAGTCGCGCGCCACCTGCAGCAGCGCACTCTGCCCTGCCTGCGCGCCGCGCCGCCGCGCGCCCTGCCCTGCCTGCGCGCCGCGCCGCCGCGCCGCCGCGCGCCCTGCCCTGCCTGCGCGCCGCGCCGCCGCGCGCCCTGCCCTGCCTGCGCGCCGCGCCGCCGCGCGCCCTGCCCTGCCTGCGCGCCGCGCCGCCGCGCGCCCTGCCCTGCCTGGGCGCCGCACCGTCGCGCGCCCCGCCCTGCCTGCGCGCCGCGCCGCCACGCGCCCCGCCCTGCCTGCGCGTCGCACCGCCGCGCGCCCTGCCCTGCCTGCGCGCCGCGCCGCCGCGCGCCCTGCCCTGCCTGCGCGCCGCACCGCCGCGCGCCCTGCCCTGCCTGCGCACCGGCCCGCCGCGCGCCCTGCCCTGCCTGCGCACCGGCCCGCCGCGCGCCCTGCCTTGCCTGCGCACCGGCCCGCCGCGCGCCCTGCCCTGCCTGCGCGCCGCGCCGCCGCGTGCCCTGCCTCGCAGGCCGCGCCCTGCCGAGCCGCCCGCGCCCTGCTGCGCCGCCCGCGCCCTGTTGCGCCGCCCGCGCCCTGTTAAGCCGCCCGCGCCCTGCAGCGCCGCCCGCGCTCTGCAGCGCCGCCCGCACGCCCTGCTGCTTGTCACCGCCTCGCGCTATGGCCACCCTTCGGGTTCTTTCCTTCGACACTGAGGGCCGCCCTGTAGAGTTCGATGACTTGCAGCTCTACCTCATTAGCACCAGCAAAGACGAGATCTCCCTCTTTGACCACACCTCTGGTGCCCTAGCCGCTCCTGCTGACACAGCTGCCCTTAGCGAGCGCTCTCAGTGGCTGACGCGCGATGCTGCTGCCCGCCTAGCTATTCGCAACCACTTGCCGCTAGCGGAACTCAAGCACTTTGGCGAGCACAAAACCGCTAAGGCCCTGTACGACGCTGTAGTCGCTCGCTACTCCTCCCCTGCCACTGCTGCGCTCAGCCGTCTCATGCTGCCATCTCATCCACCCCTAGTACTTCTCCGGAGCTCACCTGCCAGTGGCAACGGATCGCCCCCCACCGTCCGTGATGCGCACACCGTGGGGGTAGCGAGGGGACGACGTGAAGCACTCAGGCAGCCGGGACTGGGCCGGCGGCTCACACACCACTCCCTGGGCCTCCTCCTCGCTCTCGTGCTGCTGGGAACGGCAGCTCACATGCATTACCCTTTCTCCCCTTCCAGAAGCGCCTTCCCCAGGAGCGCCTCCCTCAGAAGCGCCTTCCCCAGGAGCGCCTCCCTCAGACTTGTTCTCTTGAGCGGCAGAGGCGGCCATGTAGAGCAGCAGGCGCATGACGGCGTGGGAGAGGCCGTGCGCTGCCAGCCAGCCGTCCAGCATGCCGTTCTGCACCAGCACCAGGTCGCTATGCCACGCAGCGCGCAGGGGGGACCTGCAGAGAGAAAGGGGGGGGAGAGGAGGGGGGAGGGGGGGGGGGAAGGGGGAGGGGGGGAAAAAGAGGGGAGTTCTGAAACGCCCGAAAGGCCGTCCAGCATGCCGTTCTGCACCAGCACCAGGTCGCTGTGCCGCGCTGCGGGAACCTGGGGGGGGGGAAGAGCGGAGTGGGGGAGGATTTCTGAGGAGAGATTCCTGAGGCGCCCTTAAGGCCGTCCAGCCTGCCGTTCTGCACCAACACCAGGTTGCTGTGCCGCGCTGGGGGGACCTGTGGCGTGGGGGAAATAAGACAGATCTGGGGCGTGCCGTGCACATCTGGAAATAAGACACATCTGGGGCGTGCCGTGCACATCTGGAAATACGACCTGCATCTAAGCGCTGCGCTGGTTCATAGAGCTAGCTAACATAGGCGAGAATGTCCACCAGACCCACACCACTCCACACCCCTGTGAACCGTACCTCACCTCACCCCACATCCCTGCCCTTGAAACCTCTACCCCTTGGAACTTTTACCCCCATGGATGGATCACAGAGAGCGCCCGTACCTGTGCCAGCACATCGTCCCTCTGAACTCACCCCCTCCCCCCCCCCCTCCTCCCCCCTCCCCCCCCCCTCCACCCCCCCTGCCCCCTCCTCCCCCCACCCGGCTAGTGACGTCGTACCTGTGCCAGCAAATCGTCCAGGTGGCAGTTGTGCGTCGAGTCGACGCAAAACCACTCAACCCTCTACCCAATGGCACACACGAGGGACAGTACCTGCGCCAGCACATCGTCCAGGTGGCAGTTGTGCGCCGCCACCACGATTGGCCCCTGCGAATGGCGTGGCGACAGCTGGACGAGGGATGAGAGGGGCATGCCACGTGGCAGAAACAGTGCGCTGGGGGGAAGGACGGGGGAGGAGGGGGGGGGGCGGGGGTGCAGGAAGGGGAATCGGTTAGCGGGAGAAAGAACGTCGCACGAAACGAGTGGAAGATCTGGCACTTGTTGCAAGACACACAGAGAGAACAGAACAGACATAGAGCGGGGCTTCTCATGATGAAGGGGAGCAGGAGATTGAATCGAATGAACAGGGTGAGAGGGAGAGGGGCCGACTGGCAGGCCACCAAGTGTTTGAGTGGAGGCGAGCAGTGCTGGAGGAGAGTGATGTATGAACAGCAGTGGCGAGAGGGGGAGAAGAGCAGTGTAGGAAGGAAGTGCCTTTTGAGGGGCCTCAAAAGTCGTCTCTCTACCCGCAATTTTTATATTGATCGAATTCTTGTTGCTTGGAAGTGTGCACGTAACGTGCAACAGTGCCTGGTTCGCGCGAGGTTACCACCACCCAATTCCAAGACTGCCGAAGACAAACCCGAAGAGTGACTGGACACCTCGGAATTTTCTTTTGTGTCTAGTTGGCGCATTTCTTATCTAGTTACGCGCCCGGGGTAGGATTTCCCTGTGTAGATCTCGAGGCTCGGGTGTTCTTTTAGACCCCTTGCTTGTTCGCTCTTTCACTTTGAACTCTTGCACTGATGAAGGCCTAGCGGATATGATCCCCGTGCAAAGCCGAAACATGTTTGCTTTCGTCTAGAGTTTGAACTGAGTTGTACGTTCAGATCTTAATCAAATTTTCAAGGGTTATTTTTTTTTTCGTTAGTTGACTATCGTCCCTCTGCTAAAGGCGACCTTGCCTACTGCTGCCCTTCTTCATGAGCACAGATCCGTGGGACTTTGAAAAGTTTCTTTCGGAAGAAGAGGCCGGTATGAGGGGACATCACTCTAAGAATCCATCTCACGGAGGGGGTTCGTCTGGCCGCTCGGGTTTTTCTGCTGAGAAGCAGTATCGCGTTGCGGGTTCTACGTTCCCTCCCTTGCCACTGGTCCGCGACGATCGTTTCACTGAGAAGCAACCAGATAATCTTCCCGCTGCTGGCTCGTCAGGTCGTTCGAGCGCGTTTGCGACAGAAGCTGCTGCTGATGTTACTCCAATCCCTGAACCGTTCAAGGGATGGTCGCTGTCTGCAGTAAAAGGCTTTCGGGACGACTACAAGTCATATCTGAAGGCGAAGGCGAAGCTGAAAAAGATGAAGGAGCTCAACGGCAAGGGCGAGATACTTCACAGTATCCGCACGAAGGCGGTGGAGTTCCAGACGAAGTACGCCACCATCAAGGAGAAATCTGCGGAGCTCGTTGCAGCGACGCACCTGGAGAACCAGAAACGTCTCCAAGCGGATTTCATTTCGTCTAAGGAAGCGGAGGTCGAGGAGATTCTAGCAGCGAGCAACTCGCATGTCACGGTTCTTGCAACGAAGCTCGAGGAGTACATACAAAGCCTTTCCGCCGACCCGGAGCTGGTGGTGTCAGACGCCGCCAAGGAGCGATTTCGTCGCTTGAAGGGACGCTGCATCGAAAAGGCTAACTCTGAGATTGCTGCTGCTAAGGATGAGATCGTCACCCGTGAACTGGATCGACAGCGAAAGCAGGCCGCTGAGGACTTGAAGAAAGCCGCTGCCGCGGAGGAACTGAAGGAGATGGATACAGAGTTGTCGATGGAGGAGATCCTGAAGAACCACACTAAGAAGATGGCGGATCAGCTTCGCAGGGAGATCACGGCGAGCGTTGAAGCCAAGCTATCGAAGAAGTTCAAGAAGGAGCTCTCTCTGGGTGAACATGAACCTGCAACGGCCTCCAGTGCGGACTCCAAGGCTAAGAAGGAGAAGGAGAAGAACGATACGCCTTCGAAGCCAAGAAGGAAGCGCGGAGCTAAGAAGCCGAAAACGCAAAACTCCAACGGTGACGACGGGCAGCGGGGGAAAGGCGCCAACAACAACGACAAATCCAGCGCCAAGGGTCCAAAAAACGGCGGAGGCGGCCCCGGAAAAGGGCCGCGCAACAATTTACGAGCCATGATTTGGCTCTCCGCTGGTTCGGTCGCATGACGTATCGGCAGGCGACGTCACGCATACTGAACCAGGGAGTACACAACCTGAGCGCCAGAATCATGTCTCCCGACGAGAAGACGGCGCTTGGGTTGGGTCTGAAGTTCATACCAACGCCCGCCCGATCCCTCTCCTCCGGAGTGGAACTCGATCAGCTACTCCGACAGGTTTCCCTTCATTTTTTCTTCAACGAGTCAGGTGGTTCAGCGGCGAATTCGCGTTTTCGTGTACGGAATCCCGGCTGGGTCCCTGATGTGAATCCAATTCCAGAGCAGGTTTTCAAAGAAACGTTTTCTGACCTTTCTGTCCTGTTGAAAGCTAATAGACCGAGGCGTGTTCGGAACATCTCGTTCGGCGTCGCCCAGGCTCTGCGTTCCATTGCAGCCGACCGCAGCGTGGTGATTAAACCGGCGGATAAGAATTTGGGGGTGACGGTGTTAGACAGGGAGCACTACGTCAGGTTGTGTCTGGATCATCTCGACGACCGGAGCACCTACGAGCCAGTCTTCTCCAATCCCACAGAATCTGTCTGCCAGCAACTGCGCGCACTTCAGGTTACATGGGGCCCTGCTCTTCCAGATAGTCTATGGCGGTACTTTCTACATCAACCTAGCGGGGGATGGAGACCAGCGGCATTTTACATCCTACCAAAGCTGCATAAAAAAACCCTGGCGGGGCGTCCGATCGCTACTTCGCACTCGTGGGTCACTACTAACGTCAGCACTTGGCTGGATGCTGAACTGCGGCCGCTGGTTCTTAAACAACCTTCCTACCTTCATGACTCCCTTTCACTGCTACTTGATCTGGAACGCACTACTCTTCCCCATAATGTGCTTCTGGCGACGTATGATGTCACCGCGCTGTACCCCAGCATTCCACTTCGGCGCGGTCTTGATACGGTCAGCAATTTTTTGCAGAGGGAGAATTCGTGTCAGGCCCTACCGGTCATGGCCCTGCTGGAGTGGGTCATGTTGAATTCCTACGTGGAGTTCAATGGCAACATCTACCGCCAGATTCAGGGGACAGCCATGGGGACTCCCGTGGCTGTCTGCTTTGCGGTACTTTTCATGAGCCGACTGGATGAGGTGCTGAAGCAGAGGTGGACCGGGACGCAGCCGCTTCGACACGTCAGATACATCGACGATGGGTTCATTGTCTGGCCTGGAACCAGAGATGAGCTGGAACGGTACTTCAACACGTTCAATAGCCTCGGCCCGAATATCAAGCTTACGTGGCATGTCTCGGAGCAGTCAGTGGATTTCCTGGACATGGTCCTCTACAAGGGGGACCTGTTCGCTGCCTGCGGTACTTTGGATTTCCGGACCTCCAGAAACCTATGAACCGGTATCTCTACCTCCCTTTTTCGTCGTACCACCCACGTCACTGCAAGGTTGGGTTCATCCAGGCCGAATTGAAGCGGTATCTACTCCGTTCGTCATCAGCCTCGGCCTTCCTCGCAACGAAGCATGATTTCTTCCGCAGGCTTCGTGCACGTGGTTACCCTCCGAATTTCCTTCGCCCCATCTTCGGGAGCGTCTTCTTTCTTCAACGCGGTGATCTTCTCGAGCAGACCTCGGCGCGACACTTACTCAAGCAACAAGATTCAACTTCATCACGCGGGCCCCTAGTTTGAAGACGGTTTTCACACCTGTGACTGCCCGTCTCAAGCTAGGGGTACTTTTGAGGCGCCTCAAAAGTCGTCTCTCTACCCGCAATTTTTATATTGATCGAATTCTTGTTGCTTGGAAGTGTGCACGTAACGTGCAACAGTGCCTGGTTCGCGCGAGGTTACCACCACCCAATTCCAAGACTGCCGAAGACAAACCCGAAGAGTGACTGGACACCTCGGAATTTTCTTTTGTGTCTAGTTGGCGCATTTCTTATCTAGTTACGCGCCCGGTGTAGGATTTCCCTGTGTAGATCTCGAGGCTCGGGTGTTCTTTTAGTCCCCTTGCTTGTTCGCTCTTTCTTTTTGAACTCTTGCACTGATGAAGGCCTAGCGGGTATGTTACCCGTGCAAAGCCGAAACATGTTTGCTTTCGTCTAGAGTTTGAACTGAGTTGTACGTTCAGATCTTAATCAAATTTTCAAGGGTTATTTTTTTTTCCGTTAGTTGACTATCATCCCTCTGCTAAAGGCGACCTTGCCTACTGCTGCCCTTCTTCATGAGCACAGATCCAGGAGAGTGATGTATGAACAGCAGTGGTGAGAGGGGGAGAAGAGCAGTGTAGGAAGGAAGTGCAGGGAGGGGTGAGAGGTGGTGTGAGCGAAGAGGGGAAGTGAGGAAGTGGAGAGGGAGTAACAGCTGGTAAGAATCAATAATCTAGTAAGAATCTATGTATGGATGGCGAGTGAATGGGCTGAAGTGGAGAGGATGAGGAGTGGGAAGAGGAGGGTGTGAGGAGTGAGGAGAGCCAGGGAAATGATGCTGGCAAAGGGGAGAGGAATACACAAAGAGGAAAAAGAGAAGAGAAAGTGGGAGAGCGAGGAAAGGGCATACTGTGTGAAAGCCAGACTGACTGACCTATTAACTAGGTGACTTTTGAGTCGACTCCAAAGTCACTTCATACTGTGTGAAAGCCAGACTCACTGACCTATTAGGTGGAGCCATCTGCATAAAAGCCTGACCTATCCGACCGGCACCAATAATCACCATTGCAACTTCCTCCTCCTCCTCCTCCTCCTCCTCCTCCTCCTCCTCCTCTTCCCCTTCCCCTTCCCCTTCCCCTTCCTCCGCCACAACCCGCTCTGTCTCCTTTGCCCTATCCCCTGCCTTCACTCTCAAAACCTTTCCACTTCTCCCGCTTCTCTCCACCATTCCATCGCAATCTCTTTCACCCCGCCGCCCCTTCCTTGCCCCTCCGCAACCCCCCACCGCCGCCTTCCGCCTTCCCCCTATCTCCCCGCGCCAATGGCTCCGCCGCTCCCCCTTCGAAAACGCGCTTCCGCCGTCACCTTCCCGCCGCACCCTGATCTCACCTGCCCTCTCCCGCGCGCGCGCGCGGACCGAAACTTTTAAATCCACGTCCCCCCATGCAGGCGCAGTGCAGATTTCCGCGATCCGGCTCGGGCCCCTCGCCGCGCCAAGAGCGGCGCGACAGCGGAAGCGTCAGATGCGAGCGAGGCGGACAGACGGCAAGGAGGCGGGGCCGTTAACCGCCGCCGCGGCGGAGAAACGGCAAGCACGCGGGACGGAGAGCGGAGGCGCAGCGGATTGCTGACGGAAAATCGGGAGGCAATGCGGCCGGCAGAAGGCCGCACCGCTGACAGCGCCGCACATGGCGGCCGTCGATGCCTATTCGTCGTACTACCACTAATAGCAACGGCTCAGTTACGAACTCGGTAGTTCTGCTCGGCTCCAAACCACGCGCTACGGGAGCTGCGCAGGTTCTGCTGCGTCTTTTACGCCGCTCGTTACGCCCAAGCGGCGCGCGGCGGAGCTGACCGGGAGGAGCCGGCGCGCGGCAGGTGAGTGGGGCTTGTCGCACTCCCGTTCTTCATGGCGGAGACTGCTCCTCCGTATTCCGCAGCTCCGCTCGTTCCCCACCCCCTTGCGCTTATTCTTCCATGCGATGCGCTCTGCTTTTCACCGTGGCGGCTCGGGACCATTTTTTTTTTCCCGAAATTGATGCACAAACGACTTTCAAGCTTTCATATTCTTCGATCGCCATTGTTTTTCACATATTCCGTTTCTCAATAGTGACGAACATTTATTACGTGTATACTGTACCAATGAACATTCGCCAACGATTTTCGTACCACATCCCGGAAAAGACAAGGGCGAAAAGTGACGGAATTGTGACTTTTCCGCGACTTTTATGTAAACCGAACTCTGGGACAAAAAGGTAATGGTTGGAAGTACCGGGGTCAGAGTCACATAGGAAGTGACGGAAAAGTCACGAAAATATCACATCAAAGTCACAATGACGTCACTTCCAGAGTCACGTAGAAGTTACGGCTACGTCACGTACAGGTGTTCTCGTTTATAGTCCGACGGATCAACATCGCCGCGCGCGGACTATGTGGCAAACCCTTCAAACCCCAGGCAAAACGCGATACTTGTAGTCCCATTCACGAAAATTGCATGAAGAGTGGTTGTTTTGCTACTAGTTTCTGGAGTTTGGCATTTACGTAGATTTGGACCACGCTTGCTTCAACTTCCAGTCACACGGTTTTCCACGCTGATCAATGTCGCATGACTAACGGTCAAAACAAAAGAAAGTCAACTATGGTTTGGGGGTCGAATAGTAACCCAAAAACTTCGTTTCTACCCTGTAAGCGAGATAAATGAGATGTCATCGTCGATCGCGCTGGAGACAGCGCGACAGGATTGAGAAGTAGTCGCGGTCAAGAGAAACGATGAATTACAATAAAAAAAAGTTAAAATGTCGAATCTATGATTCCTTCTTTATCGTTTTCTTTGAATGTTGGGCTGGTTTGATCTGGAGCCTCTGATTGGTTGCGGAGCTGATTCGTGCAATGATTCGGTCAAGCTGCAAAATTTCCCGCCAAAAACGGGACTATAGGGGTCGGGCCAACCCTAGGCGATATCGGAAAATTCTACTCAGGGGGGAAAAGGGACTCTCTCAACGAGGGCCTCTAACCCGGAACACCTGTACAAGTCACCCTAGCGTGACCCCGCGGGATGCCAAGGCGCGCTCCGCCAATTGTCACAATTTGTCGTCCTTTTATATCGACTCGACATCTGGCGTGTATTACGTCATCGTGTCAACCCCCGAGTTACAACACTGTACAGTAGTACGCGCTTCGGAACACGCAACACCCAATCACATGTATGCACGATGGACGACGAGGATCACCTCTGCAACGTATCCTCGCCCTCCGTTTTTAATGCCCGTATCCAATGCCTATGTGCCAGTTGTGACACACGCGTGCTCCTAATTCGTTGAAAGTTGACACGGCATCTGGCTGCCCACCTACGTGTACATGCCAGATGACGTCCACAAATCACCACACGTAGGGCTGCGATTTTACACTTGTTCCATCGGCCCAACCATGCGAATCGAGATCCTACCGTACACTACTGAGTGCATCGCGCCACTGCACCACCGACGCCTGTTAAAACAGCAGGCAGAAATCAGAAACAGGAAAGAGGAGTTTTCACTAGCAGCAGTTGAGATACATATAGCAAACCCTAATTCGGGTTGTACTCGCTATAGAGTACCCCATTGCATGCTACACAAACATCACATTCTGACAACGCCGCCCATCCGAACTTCGCAACGTGTTTACCCGAGATGCCGTGGACTCTGGCCGACGTGTACGGTCTAAACCGTATGCCTCGCTAGGATTTTCACTCCACCTGGCATACATTCTACCGTCCACAAAACCACACATCAACGGCTGAGGTAGCACCGAGGTTCCTCTATCCACGGCTGTAGACGTCTGTGATGCCCGGACCGCTTTCATCATATCACCGCATCCAATGGCTCTACGTTGAGCCGCCAAACTACATCCGGGGTTTAGGGTTGGCCGTTACGCATCCCTAGCATGAGGCGTTCAGCGGTATGGTTCTTTGGGTTATGAATAGGTTGAACAAACATGCCCTCAGTATGTGTACGCGATATATAGGTGACATTTAGTGCGACCATATCGAAAGTGCAGCTTAGATCCCTCTTCAATTACATATTCAATCTACGCACTCAACAAGCATGCTCTTCGCCCATAACTAGACCCCCGCAGTTTAGGCAAAACAGCTCCGAGACTGCGTAATTTCGTGTTATTTAGCTTCGTGGCGGCTGACTAGCGGCTCGGCGAGCCCCTTCTTCACTTATACGTTCGGGGTCCCTCTGCTGGCGCTAGCTTGGGCAGTCTCGGTCCTCCCGACCGCGATGCCGTCTGCAGAGATGCGGACACCATGGCGACCCCATGCCCACGTCTGAGACGCCGCATCGTAATCGGGCCTGAACTCAGCGATGGCTGTGGTAACAGCGATCTTACTGTAACAAGGACGTGGAGGCCGTCAACGATTTGCGCGTTACGTCCGGCGGAGTTGGATAGGCGGCCCTTGCGCGCATCCCAGATCCGGATTGCATCTGTCACCTGCGCACAATATAGCACAACCTCATATGCGTGAGAATCTCATCGGGCGGCACCATACCTTTTAAAGCATATCTGTTACCTTCATACCACGTGCTCTAGCCAGGCCACGTGGTACAGCTTCAGCGTCACTGTCCCGTTCAACCATCCTTGGCTTGAACGCCGCCCGTACGCATGCTGTAAATGCGCCCGACGCGAAGGGAATCCCGTTACGGTCGCAGCTCCAGCGAGAGAGTGCCACCCTCTCTGCATTGCTAGACACACACGTCATGTGCATGCATTAGACTCTATGCGATCTCAATCATTCTCATACAAAGCGTGACAAGTACGGGGGCAATGATCGTACCCGGCGGCACGTCTCCGAGACCGACCCTATCCCGGACCCTCGCTAGTGTGCGCATGGAGAGTGCCGCCCAGGGGCTTTTCGCGTCCCGCTCGTCGCGGAATAGCCCTATCTTGGGGAGCGAGATGTTGTGGACCCGCCCAGCCGCACCCGTTTTCCAGTCGCTGAGAGACCGTTTGAAGTCGACCCTACGTGCCTTGCATGCCGCGAGTGCAAGACTTGCGTAGTTGACAATGAGGTTATCAACGACTGCGCATTGTCAGAGGTCCACTGGTGATCCCCGATTGATCCTAGGGAAGGGTTACAGGCATGTTGGCCTGGGGGGTTATGGGCGCACTGACCCGCTACTTAACAAGCCCTTTTATCCCAGTGGTCTAGTGGCTGGGATTCTGACATGCATATGCCCCAGGTCTTGGCGGCGCTGCTAGGGTAGAACGTCAGATGCTTGTTGGGACGTCGGATGAAAAGTTGGACGTGAGCCTGCTCACATATTTCCTGCACGCACGGAAGAGGCGACACGTCATCAACCCGCCCCCTCGCTCCACAAAGTGCACAGGCGCAATGTAAACACATTAGGCGAGCATCGGGTGCAGCATACCTTCCAAGGCTTGTCGGCAGGCAGGAGACTAAGAGCCTCTTGCAGAATCGCTGAAGTTGACGATCGAACGTGACCCTCCAGTCCTTCATCAACCTCTTCCTCATCCTCGGACGTCGTCTCCAACGTCGACCGTGAACGGCGCGCCTTGCGTCGCTTTCCCTTGCCCAATGCGCGGTTCCGACGCCTCCGTCTCGGTGGTTCGCCGTCACCAGCAGGCTTTGCAAGAAACGCAGACTCCAGCCTTGCAATTGCACGTACAGTAGCTTCCTGCAGCTCGCGCAAACTAGTCATCTCCTCCCGCGTCACCGGAGTTTCCTCAGCCTCACGTTCCGCGCCAGCGTCCTCCTCATCGTCGCTGGCTTCCGCAGCGTCCTCGGCATCCGCAGCATCTTCGTCGTGGCTCTGCACGGGGTTGAGCCTCTGGAGGGCCTCATTGGGATCATCACCCGAGGGTTCAGGTGTCGGAGTTTCGGGTTCGCAATCCACTGGCGCGGACTCATGGAGGACTTCATTGACGCCCTTGCGTTTGCGCCGGCGGCGCGACGACTTGCCTTCCACAGCATCCGCCTCGTCCTGCCGGCTGGACCGTGCGGTTGACGAGCTACCCTCGGACGTGCTGCCATGCGACATACGCGAGTCTCCGCCCCCATGGGAGGGAGTCACATCTGCATCATGTAAATGTGACGACGCACAGATTAGTACCGAGTTATATGTCACAAACATTACAGCGACTACAGCAAAATAATGGTATGTTATACCACCCCGTAAAGCACGTTGACTTACCCGGGGGAGATGGAAGCGGCCGTTGTATCTGCGGCGCATTGACGTTCTTCGGAAGGGACAGGCGAGCTTTCTTCGTCACTTGACGCCTAACTGAGCCAGGCAGAAGGTAAGAGTTCCTCAGGTAAGCTGGAGGCTGGGACACGCGCTGACTCCTACCCTCACGGGACGAGACGGGTCCAGCGGTAAAACTGTCCATTGACGCAAACCGTGTGGACAGGAATGAGTCCATCGGTCACTTTGGGCTGTACTTACACAGTGAGTGACCCATCCTGACCTAGGCACAGGCGACCAAGGCCTTCCACGTGGCTCGCCCCTGGCTGCCAGACTAGTTTCGTCATTCGCCGGGTTTGTACACATGGCACTCGATGTACCCAACATTATCCACATCACTCCATACAGTGTCGAGGCCGTGCTTCTTTAACATGCAAACATCAGTACACTTTACAACTGTCTTAGTGCACAACACAACTTCACGTGTGGGTATACTACACAAAACCATAGGCAAAGCAGTACATGTATTGCTCTTATGTACACACATACTCTATGGCCCTATTCATGATCTGGCACAGAAGGGTAATACAACAACGATCCTGTCATACATGAGATCATACAGAAGTTCATGCGTACTTCTGCTCAGAGCAAGTGTAGACAAAAGACTCTCCTACGCCAGTTCTGGCTCCTGCATCTCCTCGTCAACGGCTTCCTCTATCTGTGTCAGCGGGTACTCCCCTTCGTCATCAACGTTGCTGTTAGCAGGCGAGCGGGAACCTCCATTTTCGAGAGGGAAGGGCGTACCAGGTGGAATGCCCACTTCTGCCATAGCTGTCCTCCACCGGCGCCACCTCCACCACATGCGGACCTTCACAAGGTGCCTAACATCCGACCTGACACACCCATCCAGAGCTGCCATCTCTGCCTCAGTCAGCACCTTCATGTGCTGGATGTGATCTTTGCGCCGGATCACGTACGCAGCCGCAGCATAGGCATATGCCGCATCGTCCTCCACGTTGTACGCACCAAGCCTGATCTGTTGTCCCGTACTGCGCCCGCACACCATCTTCACCCCCCACTTCGGCCACGTGGACACCAACTCACCACAGTCCACCGGCTTGAAGCCGGACGATTGCCGTACACGGAATGCATACCGATCTGGCGCACAGTGCGTGATTCCACCCTTCGTCCCAGTCGACTGCTGGCCCTTCGAGTCCGACCAAGACTACCTGGTGCTTCGGGTGTCACTGGAGCCGTGGGATTCTCAAGTTCCTCCTTCGTGGGCACTGCTTCAGGTGGTGACCCGGGCCTTTGACCAGAAGAGGTAACATCGTCATTACCTCCAGCTGACGATGGCACTGGCAGCGGGCATGGTGTTGCATGGATGGAGCTGGCGAGCATCTTCATCGATGCCGCGTGATCCACCCTGTTCTTTAACACAGAGGACGTCAGTAGAGGAGTCCCATGGGTCTGGAGCTCATGTGCTGCACCGCTTAGCAGCTGCTCATCCGATATCCCACACGCACGTGCCAGGCTTGTCACTGCCGCACACACCACGTAAGCCCCAAGCTCCACCCGGGTTATCATGCCGGACTGCCTTGCCAGGTCGGTCCGGACTTCATCTTCCTTCGGAAACACCAGGGCACCAAACTCACCCAACTGGGGGAGTGGCTGCGACGGAACCTCTACGCCCTCTCCGAAAAGCCTGATGATAACGTCGCCCGTGGAGTGTAGCGACACCTCCTCCCGTAACTGCCGCCGGTAGGTGTGCGATTTCTTACCGTAGAACGTCATCCACTGCTTGATGATGTTGAAGCCGCATGACACCAGTGCGTGGAGATACATGCACAAGTAGATCACACAGTCGAAAGAGTTCGACTGGGTCGGGATTTCATCAGGCTGCCAAGGGGAGCAAACCAGACGCACAGGCTGGATGGTCAGCCCAAGAATCGCACTCCAGAAGGCAAACGCAGGAACAACATGGCCGATGTACTTACTTGCATGATCGTGATTTCGGCACAGTCCAGGCTGTTCTTGGCCTGCTTCCGGTCAGCAGTCGGCAATTGAGCGGCGTGAAGCAAAAGCAATATCCTGCATGGACCGTTGACGGTCAGGATGTTAGAACAGTTAGTACTATAACAAGCTGATGAACAGTCAAGAACGCGCTCATGTCTCACTTCTTGACGCCTTCCATCACTTCCGGTTTCTTGGTGTGCAACGACGCGCTATCGTAATGCACCAGCTCAACGTTGTCCTCAACAGTTTCTGAGAGCTTGCCGCTGACCATGCCGCCAAGGTTCATGGCGATCACAAGGGAGTAGTGGCCCCTGCAGTGTAATAGAAACGGACGTTGTATGAGGCACGCATCAGAATTAGTTTAGAAGACGGTCACAACCATAATATTTCTGCCACTGTACTCCAACCAATACATACTCGTAATAGACGGGGATGGCCAAGTAGTCCTGCGCGAATATACATGGTGCATGCCCAAGCGGCCACGCCTTGTTCAGTGACGTCGCGTAGACGAAAGCCTTCGTATCGAGAGCGAACCATGTCTTCCCCCCCTCGAGCTTCGGATGACGAATGTTTAAAAGGCTGAAACACAAAACACTCGTTGACTCGCGTAAGCAATGACAGGCAATTCCAGTTAGTAACCATGGAGTCGTACAAATCTTCAAAAACTCACATGTTGTGGAAGTCTACAACGCTGTCCGCCAGACACTCTCCGTCCGCGAGTGTGAGAACGTCTTGGGCAACCAGCTGACATCCCACTCCATGGGGACCGTACAACGCCAAGGTCTAGAAATCGCGCTGATAGATGGGGTTCCTCAGGCGAGACACGACATCATCCGGCGGCGGTGGTGTTGGCGTTCCCGCCCCCTGCACGTCGCTGGCCGCCGATGGTACCCTTCGACCAGCACGGGGCGAAGCACGGCGCTCAGCGGGGGGCTCGTTCTTGACTGTGCCATGACGGCGCACAGACTCCGACTTCACATGCGTCACGCAACTGGCGGCGCCGGAAGTGTTACCTCTCTGCACCAGCATACGCTGTAGGTTCATCGTGTGCACTTGCAGGCTACGTCGCTAGCCTAAAGGACTTCCGCTGCTAAGATGCGGATAGATCTGACGCGGAAACCACAAATGGCTGCCTAAAGGACTAACTGAACAAAATACTAGACAATGGAGCGCGCGCAGACGGTTGCGTCTGTGTGTTGACTGGAACAAGGAAAGACGTACACGGCAACCAGTCAGTGGCACAGCGTGCCAAATACAGCTCCTTCGTTTTGGCGCGGAACACCAGCTCAGCGCGGGCGTCACACGTGTCATGCTTTGATAGCCCTCGTCATCTGCTCATTGTAGACGAGGGTGTGGTGATGCATGTGGATTCACAGTCTCACTGCATGCGGTGTGAAGTGACGTACGCGGTACAGCGCATGATGAACACGAAATATTGTGCATTGGCATACATTCGGATGCATGCCATCATATGAAAATGGTGTGGCTGAGAGCGGTATAATGGGTCCGGGGTCCACGTGTGACCACCAAACCCTATCCTCAAATTCTCGTCTTACACAATCTCGTTGTAATGTTTTAATATGCTACTCACAGTGCCTTACGAGATGTTTCCGAATAACACTTTCGCGTGATCCTTGTCAATCGTCCGAGCACAGCATGCACAAAGCTTTAACACACTCCCGTACATAATTTTCCGCACAATTTTGGTAGCACGATTAATAGTTGGGGATCAATGCGTGCGCATCCTTCCACTGCTTGTCAAGCACCAGGCGACCACGGGGTTCTTATATGACAGTCGCAGCTGACTGTCGGGGACGCTTAGTAGGAGTAAGGCGAAGACGACTAACCACTTCTGCGTTCGACACACCAAACCGTTCAGGAGCGTCGCGCACTTGTATGCCGATAGAGAGGGCCTGACGGACAAGTAATTTGGAGACAATGCGTGCCACGCGTCTGCGACAACGGTAGTCACTGATTAGCGGGCCAGGCTGAGTGGTCAGCGTTATTGTCAAACTTATAAGCTATAGTCTATCCAGGCTGTAGTGGGTTAGACACTAAGGGGTATAGTTTCCTAGGGTTTCATATTTGTACCCTTCACATTTCTTAGTCATTTCATTCCTCATTCTTTCACATGGTATAGAGCAGGTTCCCTAGTGGGAACGTTTCCTAGGGCCCACCACTGAAAATCGAATATATATATATTTTTATACCTGCCCGGAGCGCGCTTCGCCCCCGCCCTAGTCGCGCCCCGTGTGCCGCCCTCCCGTTGCGTCCCCTGCCCTTAGCGGCCCGTCGCGCCCTCTTAAGGCCCCGTAGGGGCCCCCTCTCACGGCCCTTAGCGACCCCTTCGCGGCCCCTCTCACGGCCCTTCGAGGCCCCTCGAGGCCCCTCGCGGCCCCTCGCGGCCCCTTCGCGGCCCCTTCGTGGCCCCGTCGACGCCCTTCACGGCCCCTCGCGGCCCCTTCGCGGCCCTGTCGCCGCCCTTCGCGCCCCCTCGCGGCCCCTCCCGGCCCCTCGCGGCCCCTCCCGGCCCCTCGCGGCCCCTTCGCGGCCCCTTCACGGCCCCTTGCGGCCCCTTCGCGGCCCCTCCGCGGCCCCTCGCGGCCCCTTCGCGGCCCCTTCACGGCCCCTTGCGGCCCCTTCCTGGCCCTTCGCGGCCCCCTCTCGGCCCCTTCGCGGCCCCAAGCGGCCCCTTCTCGGCCCCGTCGCCGCCCTTCGCGGCCCCTTCACGGCCCCTTCCCGGCTCTTCACGGCCCTGCCGCAGCCGCCGTCGCCGCCGCAGACAGCAGCAGCAGCCGCCGCCGCTGCCGTGACAGCCGCCGCCGCTGCCGAGGCCGCAGCCGCCGTCGCCACCTACAGCAGCAGCCGCCGCCGGCACCGCCGTGACAACCACCGCCGCCGCTGCCGGGGCCGCAGCCGCCGCCGCCGCCGTCGACAGCAGCCGCCGCCGCCGCCGCTGCCGAGGCCGCAGCCGCCGCCGCCGCCGCCGACGGCAGACGCCGCCGCCGCCGCCGCCATCCCGGCCCTGCCCTGCAGCTGGGGAGCGGCCCTCCTCTGCCGCCCTGTCGCGGCCCTGTCCCTGCCGGCGCGCCTCGGCCAAGAGCACCGCCGGGCCGCGCCCCTGCTACTACTGCTGCTAGCCTACTGCTACTGCTGCTAGCCTACTGCTGCTGCTGTCATGGCTACCCCTAGTGTTCTCACCTTTGATGCTGAGGGTCGGGCTGTCGACTTTGAGGTCTGGGTCGATGATCTGCAGCTTTTCCTACAGTGCGATAGGAAAGACGGTCTCTCACTGTTCGATCTCACGGCTGGTGCCTCTGCTGCCCCTACTGCCTGTTATAGTCACAATAGGCTTGAATGTGCCTAAAACGAAAGATAGAGAGCACAGACGGATTTCTGCACAGCGGCTTCAAACGTTGATAGCGTTCTGCTCACAGCTGCAAATGACTTGATTCAAATTGGATCTGGAGCGTCTTCACGTCGTCTACAATTAGCAATTTAGATTGCACGATTTGATAAAGAATTGACGACACAGCGTCGGTTTGAACGAACGGTACTATGGCAGCCACTATAGTCTTAGAACACAAGATAGGAAGAGTTACGAGTTGGGAATGACTCCCAGCTCCTACAAACCCCAAGAGCCGAGGTACAGTGATGTGGAACAGTGCCACACTGTCCCCAACCACGAAGGGTCTCGAAACTACCCTTCACTAGGGCCTACACCAAGTGAAATGTTACACTACACAAAGTAATGTAACTATCTTCAATATCTTGAGGTGTACCCTTTTGGCAAGCTTCGAAATCACTTGAGGCTTGACACCAAGGCTCGGGCTCTTCATCACAAACTCATCCTTGAGTTCTTGATGGGTCTGCTGCACACACCTGCGACACGCCGAACGTTCGACACAGGACAAAATAGAAACCGCGCACGACAAAATAGAAACCGCGCGCGAGACACAAACGACCGCGTAACACGCGTCTAGCGATAACTCGCTATTGACTCGACACACACACTCGACATCATGACTCAACATTCACACACACTTATAAGCATGAAATATATATTATCCCATGCCCTCATACCATTCCATACACACACACATTCACGCACACGGACAACAAGCCGAGTGCAAACCGTAGGGTTGCACCAACAAACTCCCCCTCGGATTGTTGGCCTTAGGATATGTTGCTCTCTCAGTTCAGAGCCATCCCAGCCAGCTTGCAACACTTCCAATGCTGCTGCTCCACCAGCCTCTTGGTCATCATGTCAGCCGGCTGCCCCATGGTCTTCACGTAGCGCAACTCAACTTCACCCGCGGTTACCATGCTCCTCGTCCAATGCCACTTCACCCTCATGTGCTTCGTGAGTCCATGCAACACAGGGTTCTTAGCAAGAGCAATGGCATCCTGGCTCTCACAGTACAGTGGGGTAGGTCCTTGCTGCTCCTCCCCCAATTCAGCCAACAAACGCCGCTGCCACACAATCTCCCGTACGGCACGGAAGAGTGCCATGTACTCGGACTCCACCGAGCTCAAAGCTTGGTCAACCTGCTTCTTGCTCTCCCAAGCAGTTGGGCCTCCACCAACACAGCATATGAAGCCTCCCACACTTGTCATGTCCTCTGGTTCTGATGCATATGAAGCATCCGAGTAGGCGGTGAGGAACAAACGCCCGGGTTCAACACCATCCGCGCCCTTTTGGCGCCTTTGTGCCGCCGCCGAGTATTGCAGCCCAACGGTCAGTGTTTGGCCAAGATACTTGGCCACCCTCATTCCAGCTGCTACCTGCTCCTCATTAGGGCATTGCACAACCCTAGCCAGCTGCCCGGTAGCAAACGCGACGTCCGGTCGGGTGTTTACCGCCGCATACATGAGGCTGCCCACCAACGAGTGAAATCGGCGCCTCTCCTCTTCACCAACGCTCTCCTCCTCTGGTCCCTTCACACACTTGAACCCAGAGGGAAAGGGTGTAGCCACATGGCCTTCACTCTGCCCAAAGTTGGCAGCCAATGCCTCCAGGTACTTTCGTTGATGCACCCGCATGCACCGCTTCTCCACATCTCGTTCGATGTGGAGCCCAAGGTAGAAGCTCACGTCACCAAGGGCCTTGCACTTGAACTTGTCTTGAAGCTTCAGCATCACCTCCTTCACAAGGTCAGAAGAGGGTGAGAAAATGAGGATGTCATCCACATAAACCACCATGAAACTCCTCTGCTCCCCCTCGCCAAGCATGAACAAGGAGTGATCGGCCGTTGAGGGAGTGAAGCCGATCCCCTCCAACACTTCGCGCAGCTTCATGTACCATTGCCTAGGGGCCTGCTTCAGCCCATAGAGGGCCTTCTTCAGCTTCCACACTCTGCCACTACCATCATCAAACCCCTCTGGCTGCGCCATAAAAATCTCCTCCTCAAGGATGCCGTTAAGGAATGCCGTTACGATGTCCATTTGCTTTACTACCCATCCTTTGATGGCGGCTCCCGCGAATAGGGTTCGCAGCATCGTCGGCTTCACCACAGGGGCAAACAGCTCCTTGAAGTCCACCTTCTCCTTCTGCTGGTACCCCTTGGCTACAAGCCTAGACTTGTAGCGCTCGATCTTGCCGTCGGCATCCGACTTGATTTTGAAGAGCCACTTGGACGTTATCGCCGTACGCCCCTCCGGTAGCTCCACCAATTCAAACGTGTCATTCTCCTCGATGCTCTTCAGCTCACTCTCCATGGCCTTCTTCCACTCCTCAGCATCACTACTCTCCAAAGCCTCCTTGAGAGTTGCTGGTTCTCCCGGCATCTCCACCGGAGAGAAGAACGCGAAGGCACACTCCTCGTAGTCACTCTCCTCGTCGTCTCCGACCATCATTGCCGCTCCGGCCAGGGCTGTCTTGCCCTGCTTTCCCGGCGCATCATAGGTCAGCCTATTAGGGGGTTGAACTCTCCTCTTCCCCCTTCCTTCCTCCTCAGCTGCAGGGACTTGAAGGCCTTGGCGTTGCTGCGGTGTGGCTCGAATCCGTGGAGCACTCGTAGTACGGGAAGGGAGTGACGGTGCACGCTCGCTCACTTGCTGCACCTCCTCCTCTTCTTCCTCTGCATCATTGGCCTCCTCTCCCCCATTCACAAGGGAGGATTGCCTTGTGGTTGTGCTGCCGCTGCTCAGCTCCAAAGGCAGCTCCACATGCTCCAAACCGGAACTCTTCACCTCCCCAAACCGCACGCCTATCTTCGCCTCATTCTCCGCCTTCCAATCCTTGTACATGAAGTTCTCCATGAACTTGCAGTCCCTGCTCACCAAGAACTTCTTGGTGAATGGGTCCCAAAGAAGCCATCCCTTGCTGTTTTGAGCCATGCCCAAGTGCACGGCCCACACCGCCTTGGCACCAAGCTTGTTGTGCCGAAGATGCTTAGGCACGAGCGCCATGCACATGCACCCGAACACCCGAAGCATATCCACCTTTGGCTTCCTTCCTAGCCACTCCACATAGGGCACCCATTTGTCTGCTCCCACATGAGTCAAGGCTCTGTTCTTGGCCACACATGCGCTCCGCACCGCATCAGGCCAGAAATAGTCGGGTAGCCCGGCTTCAATGAGCAACCCGCGTGCCGCCTCCGTGATTGTGCGGTTCGCTCGCTCGGCGATGCCATTCATTGCAGGGGAGTATGGCATGGTGAGGGAGTGCCGAATACCATTCTTCTTCAGCCACAACCCAAACTCCTTGCTCAGGAACTCTCCCCCTCGATCGGTGCGGATTGACTTGACTAGACGGTCTTGTTGCCGCTCCACCATCGGAAACCAATCCGTCTTCAACGTTTCAGCCACGTCGCTCTTCTTGGCCAGCACGTACACCCAAGTCATGCGGGTGTAGACGTCGACAATGGTGAGAAAATACTCAGCTCCAGCAGCTCCAAGCTTCAGGGGGCCCACCACGTCCATCACCACCTCATCAAGCGGTGCCTTTGCCGTTGCCTCCGAACTAGGGAACGGAAACCGGGTGAACTTGGCTTGAATGCACGTCGGGCAGCCAAGCACCTCATCGGGCTCCCCCTTCACACGTATGCCAGCAACCATCTCATTCTTCACTAGCTGCTGCAAGATGGGCAGGGCCACATGCCCCATGCGCCGATGCAAGGTGAGCCAATCACACTCCCCCGTAGCCGAAGTTGGATTGGAGAATGCCGCGCTCGCAATAGCGCCCCACATACTCTCTCCGTAGTCCTCCTCCGCTGCTGCCTCTGGGTTCTCCTCACCCTTTTGCTGCTCCTTGGTTGCTGCACCACTCTCCTTAGGTTCACTAAACTTGCTGGTCCCTCCAGGTTTGCTCTTCTTGAGCTCATTCTCCTTAGCGCGACCGTTCGCGCCATCGTCGCTACCGACCGCTCCATCCTTGGTGCTGATGCTTGCTGCCACTTGCCTCTCCTTAGGCATAGGGACCACTGGGATCTGCCACATCTCGTTGTAGACATCCCTGTCCTCATGAAGGTCCCAAAGAATTCGATCGCCAAGCCTTGCGGTGTAGGTCTTGGCTCCCTTCGAGTTCGTGTCCATGCCGGCCTTTGCCAACCGCCGCACGGAAATCAGGTTTGCAGCAAGGCTGGGCACCCAAAGCACGTTCTTGAGGCCCACCATCTTCCCATCAGCACCCTTGAACATGGCCTTGCCCATGCCTTTCACCTCTGCTCGCTGCCCCAAAGCCGATGTGACATGCTTCACCGGTGACGGCTCGAGTTCGGTGAGCAAGTCCGGGCGAGGTGTCATGCTATAGGTAGCGCCACTATCAATCACCCAATAGTCCAGGGGGTGTAGGGTCACCTTCCCCACAGCTGCTGGCTCCTCAAAGCCTTCATCCTTCTCTGGACCAGCCGGTACTTGCGTCGACACGAAGTAGAATAGACCCGGGTATCGATCGTCGCTCGGGTCCTTGTCGTTGTCTCCGCTCTTCATATTTGCAGCTCCGCCACCGCGACCGCCACGGCCTCCACGGCCTCGTCCTCTCCCTCCTCCTGCTCCTCTACCCTCTTGGCCTTGAGCAGGGGTCCAACCACCAGGGAGTTTGTAGCAGTCGCGCCACATGTGTCCGCTCTTGTGGCAATAGTGACACTCGCCGTCGAATCGGCCGCGACCGCGTCCGTAGCTCTTGTCGTCGCTGCCGTAACCGCCACTCCTGCGGCCTCCGCCGAAGTTGCTGCCACCAAACCTTCCTCCCCCTCGTCCTCTGCCTCTTCCTCGACCATATCCACGGCCGATGCTCGCTGCCCCAGCGCCATCCGCACTCGCCAACTCACGGCGGCGGAAATCCTCTTGAAGGATAGCTCGCTTCACGTCTTCAAGCGAGAGGCGGGGCAAGTCGCGATTAAGGTTGATGATGAGCGAGGACCATGACTCTGGGAGTAAGGCCAGCAACTTGGTCTTCTTTTGGAGCTCACTGTAGTTCAAATCAGCCCCCTCAAGCCGCGTCAACAAGTCGAAGAATTTCTGCACCCCTTCTTCAACCGCTTCGTCTTCTTCAATTCGTAGTGCCGCCATTTGCCGTTCCAACACCACCGCTACCGCCGCTGTTGCAGGAGCATGTACACCCTTGAGAGCAGCCCATGCCTTTGGTCCTTTCTCTGGTTCACGCTGGAATGGCTTGATGTGACGGATCTGACTGCTCCCCAACGCTTGCCCAAGTAAGAGATAGCCTTGTGCGCTCTTCCGCACCCACGGGCTCTTCTCCGGGTCGTTCTCGGGGCGCTTCTCCGTTCCTTCCATCACCTCCAGCAGGTCATAGTGGTCAAAGATGTTCTCCATCTTGAAGGACCATTCAGCAAAGTTGTCACCGTTGAACTTGTCAAGCCCAAACACCCTAGGCTCATCCCTAGGTGGGCCAAGACTTGGTTGCATGGGCGCCATGACTGAATCACGGGGTTGGCCTTGAGCTTGAGCTTCTCCACTGCCACCAGCACCTCTGACACCCCTTTCCTCAGGTCCAAACATTGTCGAAACTGCTCCAAGGGCTCTGATACCACTTGTTATAGTCACAATAGGCTTGAATGTGCCTAAAAAGAAAGATAGAGAGCACAGACGGATTTCTGCACAGCGGCTTCAAACGTTGATAGCGTTCTGCTCACAGCTGCAAATGACTTGATTCAAATTGGATCTAGAGCGTCTTCACGTCGTCTACAATTAGCAATTTAGATTGCACGATTTGATAAAGAATTGACGACACAGCGTCGGTTTGAACGAACGGTACTATGGCAGCCACTATAGTCTTAGAACACAAGATAGGAAGAGTTACGAGTTGGGAATGACTCCCAGCTCCTACAAACCCCAAGAGCCGAGGTACAGTGATGTGGAACAGTGCCACACTGTCCCCAACCACGAAGGGTCTCGAAACTACCCTTCACTAGGGCCTACACCAAGTGAAATGTTACACTACACAAAGTAATGTAACTATCTTCAATATCTTGAGGTGTACCCTTTTGGCAAGCTTCGAAATCACTTGAGGCTTGACACCAAGGCTCGGGCTCTTCATCACAAACTCATCCTTGAGTTCTTGATGGGTCTGCTGCACACACCTGCGACACCCTGAACGTTCGACACAGGACAAAATAGAAACCGCGCACGACAAAATAGAAACCGCGCGCGAGACACAAACGACCGCGTAACACGCGTCTAGCGATAACTCGCTATTGACTCGACACACACACTCGACATCATGACTCAACATTCACACACACTTATAAGCATGAAATATATATTATCCCATGCCCTCATACCATTCCATACACACACACATTCACGCACACGGACAACATGCCGAGTGCAAACCGTAGGGTTGCACCAACACTGCCGATGCTGACAGCACTGTTCGCTCACAGTGGGCCACACGTGATGCTGCTGCCCGTCTTGCTGTGCGTAGTCACTTGCTGTCCTCTGAGCGCGCGCACTTTAGTCAGTATAAGAGTTCTAAGACCCTGTACAACGCTGTAGTTGCACACTGCTCTTCCCCTGCCACTGCTGCCCTTAGTCGCCTCATGCTGCCGTACCTGTTCCCTGACCTCGCCGCCTTTCTCACAGTCGCCGACCTCATTACGCACCTTCGCACTAGTGACACCCGCTACCGCGCTGCGCTTCCTGCTGAGTTCTGTGCCAAGAACCCCCCCCCCCCCCATGTACATCACCCTCTACTACATAGTCACCCGGCTCCCTGACTCCCTTCGCTCGGTCAGGGACCACTTCCTCTCTGTTTGCCCCACCACACTCACCGTTGACCTCCTCGAGGAGCGCCTCCTCGCAGCTGAGAAGAGTGTAGTCGCTGTAGGAGCCTCTCGTGGTGACCCTCGTACCCCCTTCTTTGAGGGGTGTTCCCCCTCCCCCCTCTTGCCCTCTGTTGCCTCTGCTACTGCGGCCGACCTCGTTGGCACCGAGTCGGTCGGCGCTGCGTCTGCCCCTAGCGGGAGACGCCGCACCGGCAAGGGCAAGGGGGGCAAGGGCGCTGGAGGAGCTGGCGGGGGCGGTGGAGGTGGCGGTGGAGGCGGAGGAGGGAGTGGGGGTGGCGGTGGGAGTGGTGGCGGGGGTGGGGGTGTCGGTGGCGGCGGTGGAGGCGGAGGCGGCGGCGGCGGCGGTGGCGCTGGGAGCGGAGGAGGCGGCAGTGGCGGCGATGGCGGAGGTGGCGGCGGCAGCGGTGGAGCTGGTCGGGGTGGCTCTGCGCAGAGGGGCGGGTCCGGTGGTGGTCAGCGCCAGCAGCAGCAGCGCACTCGTGAGACCCCGCCCCCCCATCAGCTTCGTGAGTGGTACGCTGCGCGTCAGCGGGGTGGGGGTGCTGGTCCCTGTGCCTACGTTCTCCGTACCGGCGACCGCACTGGTGAGCAGTGCATTGGCCCGCACACCACCCAACGCTGCTTCGGCCGCCTGACGGACGCTTGGCATCTCCAGTTCCCTGACGCCACTGAGATCCCTCGCTGGGGCGAGCTGCTTAGGTCGGGGGTTGCTATCTTTGATCTTAATTATGATGCTATTCTTGCTGCCATGTATGCTGTGTCTACTAGTGATGAGGGTGACTGTTACCTATGTGTTCCACCTGACCCGGGCATTGGGGCTGCTGCTCTAGGTGCTGGTGAGGCTGCTGCTCTAGGTGCTAGTGCGTCTGCTGCCCCAGGTGCTGGTGAGTCTGCTCTCTCAGGTACCACGTCGGCCCAGGCCTTCCACACCTTCACCCTTGACTCGGGTGCTTCCCACTCCTTCTTTCGAGACCGCACCACACTCACGCCGCTTAGTCAGCCAGTTGCGGTCTCCCTGGCAGACCCCTCTGGGGGTCCAGTCCTTGCCCACTTCTCCACTATCTTACTGTGTCCGGCGGCCCCTTCTGGCACCCTGTCAGGTCTTTACCTCCCCTCGTTCTCTACAAACTTGGTGAGTGGTGCTGATCTACAGGATGGGGGGGTTCACCAGTTCACTCCTGCGATTCAGCGAGTGACCCACTGCACGTGTGCTCGGACGGGCCGACACTTGGCCACGTTTACCCGTCGGCCGGGGTCGAGCCTGTACACACTCACTACTGAGTCTCCTCCGGTTGCAGCGTCTGGTCAGGTACCTGCGTTGGGTCAGGTGTTTGCTGCGGCTTCCAGGTCTGGTCCTGAGTCTGCCCCCTGCTCGCGTCGTCTCATGTCTCACCAGACTCTCCTCTGGCACCACCGCCTTGGTCACCCCTCCCTGCCTCGTCTCCGAGGCATGGCCTCCCGTGTCCTAGTCTCTGGTCTCCCCGGTCCCTCCCTCCTCTTCCTCTAGCCCCTACCTGCGTTCCCTGCGTCGAGGTGCGGCAGCGCGCTGCTCCTCACTCCTCCGAGTTTCCTTCGACAGAGGCTCCGCTGCAGACGCTTCACATGGACGTGTGGGGCCCAGCCCGCGTCCGTGGATAGGGTCACGAGCGTTACTTCCTGCTAGTGGTTGACGACTACTCACGTTACACCACAGTCTTCCCCTTGCGCAGCAAGGGTGAGGTCAATGAGGTGTTGATTGACTGGATCCGCGCAGCTCGTCTCCAGCTCAGAGAGAGTTTCGTCTCGGACTTTCCTGTTCTGCGTCTGCACTCCGACAGAGGCGGAGAGTTTTCCTCTGAACTTCTGCGAGCCTTCTGTCGTGCACGAGGCATCCGCCAGACATTCACGCTTCCGGCCTCTCCATAGCAAAATGGGATTGCTGAGCGTCGCATTGGCATGGTCATGGACGTCGCTCGTACGTCGATGATCCATGCGTCTGCCCCTCATTTTCTGTGGCCGATCGCGGTTCGGTATGCGGCGCATCAGATCAACCTTCAGCCCCGGGTCTCCATGCCGGAGACCTCCCCTGCTCTGCGGTGGACGGGGAAGGTTGGCGATGCGTCTGCGTTCTGTGTCTGGGGATATCGGGCTTTTGTCCGCGACTTGTCTGCGGACAAGCTGTCCCCCCGTGCTGTTCCCTGCGTCTTCCTTGGCTTCCCCCCTGACGCGCCTGGTTGGCAGTTCTACCACCCCACCTCGCGCCGTGTTCTGTCCTCCCAGGACGTCACGTTTGACGAGTCGGTTCCGTACTACCGTCTTTTCCCCTACCGCACTGCATCCCTCCCCCTGCCGCCGCTCTTTCTCGCGCCAGGTCCCCCCCCGGTAGACCCCCTCCCCCCTCAGGGTCCTGCCCCCTCAGGTGTGTCCCAGGTAGACGCAGTCGAGCCTGTCGAGGTAGCTGTTGACTCTGGTGCTGCTAGGGGTGCTGAGCCTACGGGTGCGGGGTCTGGGGGTGCTGAGCCTGGGGGTGCTGACTCTGGGGGTGCTGAGCCTGGGGGTGCTGAGCCTGGGGGTGCTGACTCTGGGGGTGCTGAGCCTGGGGGTGCTGAGCCTGGGGGTGCTGAGACTTGGGGTGCGGAGCCTGAGGGTGCTGGGCCTGCTCGTGTGGAGTCTGGTGGTACTGGGCCTGGAGGTCCTTCGGGAGCTTCGTCCCAGCGGGAGCTACTCTCTCCGCAGGAGCTGTGCGAGTGGTTTGTTCGGCGCTGGAGCCGTGCTGCTGGAGCTGGAGGTGCTGCTGGTGTTGGAGGTTCTACTGCTGCTGAGGGTGCTGGTGCCACGGGTCCAAGAGGTGCTCGTACTGGAGGTACTGGAGCGGCTGGGCCTGAGGTGCTCCTTGTGCTGGAGCTGCTGGCGGTGTTGGAACTGGAGGTGCTGCTGGCGCTGGTGCTTCTGAGGGTGCTGGCGTTGGCGCTGCTGGACCTGGGGGTGCTGCTGGCGCTGGTGTTACCGTTGGGAATGCTGGTGCTGTTCCTGCTGGTTCTGGGGGCGCTGCGCGGCCGCGGCCGTACTTCGTTCCGCTCCTTGAGGAGGTTCTTAGTCATCCGTCCTCTCTTGGTTCTGCTCCTCCCTTAGAGTGTCCGCCGCCTGTCCAGTCCGAGTCACAGTTACAGCCAGCCTCCCCACTGCCTACTCCTTCTCCCTACACTGGTCCTACTGGAGGTCTTGTTGAGCGTCGTGAGCCTGCGTCTCGTCCTGCGTCGCCTGTTCGTGCTGCTCGCACTAGTCCTCATGTTCCGCGTCAGTGTCCTTCTGCGGTCCCAGGCACACACCAGATGGCACTGCGTCCTTCCACTGCTCCATTGCGTGTCCCTTTGCCGTCTCCTCCCGAGTCCTCTCTTCCTGCTCTTGCTAACCCGGAGTCGGACTCCCTTCGTGCTGCCAGTCCTACTGTCACGCGTCTCCTTGCTACTGTTGTCACTGACCCTTCCTTTGAGTCTACTGCTGCGTCTGCCTTAGTTGCTGAGCTTGTCGACTTCGCTGCTCGCTGTCGTCTAGACTACGCTGCTAGTCTTGTTGCTGAGTCTGAGTCTGTCTGTCCTCCGTCCGTCAGGGGTGAGTGTGCTCTTGGCACGGACGTCCTTGAGGACAGGCAGGAGGAGTTCCAGTGTTTTGCTGCTGCTTTACCTCATCTCATGTCCATGCTGATTGCCCCTGAGGGAGACCCGGATGCACCAAACATCCCGACTCCGCGCTCTTACGCAGAGGCGATAGAGGGTCCCTACTCCTCTCAGTGGCAGGCAGCCATGGACGCAGAGATGGCTTCCTGGAAGTCCACAGGCACCTACATCGACGAGGTTCCCCCACCTGGGGCGAACATTGTCGATGGCATGTGGATCTTCAGGGTGAAGCGGCCGCCGGGTTCTCCGCCTGTCTTCAAGGCGCGTTACGTGGCTCGTGGCTTCAGTCAGCGGCAGGGAGTTGACTACTTTCAGACCTTCTCTCCCACCCCAAAGATGACCACTCTTCGGGTACTGCTACACGTCGCTGCTCAGCGTGACTACGAGCTTCACTCTCTTGACTTCAGCACTGCTTTCCTACAGGGCAGCCTGCACGAGGAGATCTGGTTGCGCCGCCCACCTGGCTTCACTGGGTCGTTTCCTCCTAGTACCCAGTGGAGCCTCCGGCGGCCAGTCTACGGTCTCCGCCAGGCGCCCCGTGAGTGGCACGACACACTGAGGACTACACTTGCGGCTCTTGGGTTTGCTCCTTCTACTGCCGACCCGTCGCTGTTTCTGCGCACCGACACCTCTTTGCCGCTATTCTACATCCTCGTGTACGTCGACGACTTGGTCTTTGCTACAGCTGACACTGCTGGACTCGCCCACGTGAAGTCCGAGCTGCAGAAGAGACACACGTGCACAGACCTGGGTGAACTGCGCAGCTACCTTGGCTTGCAGATCACTCGGGACAGAGCACAGCGCACCATTACCCTGACTCAGTCACACATGGTGCAGCAGGTCCTTCAGCGCTTCGACTTCACGTACTCCTCGCCTCTGGCCACTCCTCTGTCTACTCGCCACTCGCTCTCAGTTCTGCCTTCGGATGAGTCCGTAGAGCCGAGTGGCCCGTACCCAGAGCTTGTTGGCTGCCTCATGTACCTGATGACCTGCAGTCGACCTGACCTTGCATACCCTCTTAGCATCCTGGCACGCTATGTTGCTCCTGGGAGACAGACCTGAGTACATGGCTGCAGCGAAGAGGGTGTTGCGTTACTTGTGCAGTACGTCGGGCATGGGGCTCGTGCTTGGAGGGCGGAGTCCAGTGGTCCTCACTGGTCACGAAGACGCGTCTTGGGTTGACGACCAGGCTACGCAGCGGTCGTCACAGGGTTACACTTTCAGCCTTGGTTCCGGTTCTGTTTCGTGGCGGTCTACCCGCTCGTCTTCTGTTCTCAGCTCCAGCTGTGAGGCTGAGATCTACGCAGGGGCCATGGCTGCACAGGAGTTACGCTGGCTCACCTACCTGCTGACTGACCTAGGAGAGCCGCCTCGTTCTCCTCCAGTTCTGTACGTAGACAACAAGGCCATGCTGGCCTTGTGTCGGGAGCACAGACTGGAGCACAGAACGAAGCACATTGCTCTTCGCTACTTCCTTGCTCATGAGCTGCAGCAGCGTGGTTAGCTACGCCTTGCTTACGTGGCCTCTCGGGCCAACACTGCTGATATCTTCACCAAGGCACTTCCGCCTTGTGATCATCAGCGCTTCTGTACTCTGTTAGGTCTTGTGCCTATTTGGCCTCACTTGCTCACTTCTTGACGTTGCTTGTACTGTGACCTATATATACCTGCACTTGCATGTTTACCTTTATATATATAATTCTGCATGTGAACTGGCCTTGTGGCCTTTGAACTTGTGCTCAGAATGTGTGGTGACGTTGTGATCCACCCTGAGCTTGCTATGCTTTGCTTGACTGGTCTTGTGACCCCTTGTTCTCCCCCACTTTGCCTATGGGGGTGTGTCAATCTTATAAGCTATAGTCTATCTAGGCTGTAGTGGGGTAGACACTAAGGGGTATAGTTTCCTAGGGTTTCATATTTGTACCCTTCACATTTCTTAGTCATTTCATTCCTCATTCTTTCACAGTTATGACGGGGTCTTCCATGGTGACGCGCGTCTCGTCATCGACGCGAGCAACGTGTGGGGGTATCAGCAGCAGCTCGCAATGGGCAAAATCAGTGGCATGCATGAGGCCTTCGCCGCGAGGCCTGAACTCATCTATTAGCCACTGCAGTTGCCCCAGCTCCAACACAAGTGGTTTAGACAGTACGCTAAGTACTGGGTTCTTGTACGCGGGGATGGCGAATCGCCATGATGCTGGTACACATCCGGCACGCCACCAGCTAAGATGGACTGACTTAGGCGTGGCTTCTGACCACGAGGCCCCCATCCATCGAATCATGTGTAACAGGGGCGGGAGTAGGAACTCAGTGCCTGCGCGCCACTCCGGAGACCGCATCAAATGTCGCAGGTAACATCCACGATAAAGCGTCCTCCACAACTCCACGATCCCACACAGGCCGGGATGGATGCACCGCGGCGCAGCGCCGTGCATGTGAACGATACGGAGGTTGCTCAAGTGCTGCACGAGGAATCCATGTTCCGTCGTTTCCAGAGCGGAACTGTCAGTCGTAGCGTGTGAGTCTTTCGTCACAAGGACAACGACGTGGTCATCCGTTGAGTACGAGACGCCATTCAACGCCTCCAGGTACTCGCTGAATATCTGCGGGGGGAGCAGGCAGACGAGTGCGAAGTAGAGTCAGTAAGGTGAGTCATAGCGGTAGTAGAAAGGTGACTGCCATGGGCTCTCGAGATAATGCGTAACAGTACGCACCGCTGGGGTGACTGTTCCGTCGATGGTGTGGCGGACAAAGACGGGATGTCCGGCTGGGTTTTCTATGCCCTGCGCAAGCACGCCGTCTACGCGAAAGATTACCAAAGGCGGACACATGACGGTGCCTGCAGCATTGAAAAGAAAGCCAATGTTGAGGTGCCATTCGGGACGCGGGTCCACTCGTCCATCACCAGAATCACGGAAGGGCAGCTTGGTAGGTAGGATGGCTTCTTCCACAAAGCAGAAGACGTCCTGAGGGTGAGCCCGTATCTCGTCGAGGAGAAGAGCCATTTCAGACATGGTGGAGTCAATAAGCGGTGTGCACATGTACCACGCTTGTTATAACATAAGGGAGCAAGACAGACAGTGCCATTACCCACACGGACGTTATCTGCCACGTAATCAATACCCTAACCACCGTCGTTCACTTGCGTACGTGACATGGACACGTGGAGTAATGTCATTTGGACACAGTGCGCCACTATCCGACCGCAGGGAGGGGAACAGGTGGGATGAGTGGACCGGATGAGACCAATGTACAGTGACCGGATGGGTTTCAATGTACGCGGGCAAAATGACGTGCCAAATGTCAAATGGATATCACCGGTTTATGCCAGCACTGAATACGCTGGAACCGAGCTGGGAGAGACCTGCAGCCGGTGCAAACATTCAGGCACATATTACGCCGTCCGATGGACGAACAGCCTTATCGTCAGGCTGAAGTTAGGGTTTGCACCTTCTCTTGCAATGCTGGGAAACGCCTGTGAGGCGTGCGGTGTGGAGCATGTCGACGACAACACACTTCAGTCGCACGTATCTAACAATATTAAATGCAGGCGCAAGATTCAACACTCCCGTGCCCAGCGGCTGGTGGAGGCGTATCGGGACGCGCTCCGCGCCAGGCGAGGAGCCAGGCACCATACACCCGTGCGTTCTCCAAACAACCATGCAGTCGCCACGGCGTCGGGCGGAGGAGTGGCCCCAGCTGCAGTTTTCGATCAGCCTGACGATCCCATAGTTGCAGCTGAGGAGAGCGATGGGGAAGAGAGTGTTATGTCCGATATCCACGACGGCTTCAATACTCTCATAGAGCTGTACATCTTTTTCCGCGAAGCCGATCTTTCGCGACAAGAGGTGAACAGACTGCTCAGCATTTTCGAGAACCCTAAGTTCTCTTTGCGGGACGTGCGAAGGTGGCTCAATTTCGTGGATGTCAGACGGTTTGGGCGCAAAAGGGCACCAGTTGACCAGGTGCCATGGAAGACGAGGGGCGTCAAATGCTATGGACCAGGAGGGAGGATGTGCACGCTGCTATTGCACTACTGGGACACGGAGCTGGTGAGAAAATACATAGGTCACTCCGCATCCATGGGTTTACTGCTTATCATCCTCATCCCTTAACACGTAGTGGGTGTGGGTTTGGCAACTGGTGAAGAAGTTGTTACGGGCATTTCAGCACATCACGGGGTTTGTCACCAAGCCGCGGAGGGACGAGGAGGACACCGAGGACGCACGGCATTACAGCACGCCGGACACTGGAAAGTGGTGCCACGAAGCGCATGTGAGGTGTACGACCATGGTATACGATTGCGACTAGCTCAATGTATGCTAGTCCTAATACCGGTCTCTCAACGTGCACAGGCCACCATGCCAGACGAAGACTGCATTGTGCTAGGGGTGATCGTGTACAGCGACAGCGCGCACGCATCCAGGAACGGCAGACTTGCTGCGTGGCCGGTACTCATCAGTCTCTACAACATCCCGGAAGCGCTACGCTGGCAGGAGCCGGGACACCTCATGGCGGGAGTGCTGCCATTCCCGCCAGAGTGGGCGTCGTCAACAGAGAAGACACGAGTTTTCCAGGCGTGCATGGAAGTGATTTTTGAGCCATTACTAAGGGCACACCGAGGGTAAGGGGAGCCCTGGTCATGTTACAGGCATGGTATGGTGGATGAGACACGGACCTGACATTTGGTGTGGCCACAAGCGCAGTGCGGAGCTCTGATAGTTCTACGTCACCGATGCTACGGGGAAGGTGGTCAAGGCGGTTCCCTGTCTTTTCGGACAGCTTGGTGACTACCCAGAGTCGTCAAGATCGACAGCAACGATGCAGGTTCTGTTCCTTGCCTGCGCCGCTGACCTACTTCACGTCCTGGACGCGGGCATGCTCCCACGAATGGGCAAGTGCTTCATGGTGGGGAAGAGCAAGCCAGAGAGAAGGGAATTTGAGAGGTGTGTGCGCTCTCACCCGGATATTTCTAGCTGCAGCGTGACGAACATGCAATGCACGTAGCTGACAGAGGATGTGTGGTTTGGCAGGCGCCGCAAGGAGCAAAAGAAGGAGACGCGCGCAAGTGTGGTGCGCATACCAGGAGGGACAACATGGTTTAGCAGTGGGGCAAACTACGCTGCCTTCGAGCACAGGGGGATGATGCAGGTGATGCCCTTGCTGATTGCCGACAGTATGGCGAAGAGCAAACCGGCGGCAAAGGAGAAACGGCAACGGGAGGTGGCGGCGTTTGTGGCATACGCCAGCTTCTACAAGGCGCTAGTCGGCGTGACAAAGCACACGGACGACACCCTAGACGACGTCAGGGCAATGGCAGTCACGTAAGTACCACGTGATACGTTCCCCCCCCCAAACTACTAACTTTTAGCGTCCTCAAGGTTGGGTATGTGTAGTATGGACGGTGGTGTGCAACGACGTGTGCTGATGGTGTGCTGCGCCATTACATCCGCCGTCACATCCGCATCACGTGTCGCTGTGCAGAATGATGGAGGCAATCGTCGCTGCGTTTCCCGACCAGATCTCAGGCTGGAACATCCCGAAGGTGCACCAGATTGTGCACCTGATTGACGGTATCCCTATGCGTGGCTTGACCCACGAGACATCCACCAACCTGTGGGAGCACACACACAAGGGCACGGTGAAGGTGCCGGTGCGAGGGAGTAACTGGCAGGACATCCCACGCCGCATCATCGAGGAGGCGGTGCAGCGCGCGATAGCGTGGGAGGTGTCCGCGGACGCAGGCGACAACATGCAGTATGTGACGGCGCTGCGCGAGGTGGGTGCAGTCTGCGGCACGCAGTCAATCACTCTATGTAGCATGACGTATTGTCTCGGAGTGCGATCACATTCTGGAATCATTCAGAGACTGTATCACAATCCGTGTGCCCACAGGCCGTACGGACGAGCAAACCCGTCCTCACGAAGAAATTCCGTCCTGCAAATGTGGACGAGGACCTGGACGCGGTTATGTGGGTGTACCGCGAGGCACATGGGTCCGACATGGACGCATTCGCAGGGTGCATGAGGGCGGTTGGCATCCCGTCCCCATCCACCGCGGTGAGGGCTGCGTTTATGCAATTTCGTGTGGCATGTGCACCACTATCATCGGACACTTGACAGTGTACATGATTGCCTACTGGTACTGGTGGGTTAAGTCACCATATTTGCATCCATGTTGACCGTGATGCGCAGGTGCACACCGTTGTGGCGATACCCGAACCCGGGGGGGGGGGGGGGGGGGGGGGAGCTTGTGCCGAAGGGCATGTTTGTGAAGGCAAGCCCATCAGAGAAGTGGTTTTCAGACGTGGCCGTGCTTAACCCAGGCGAGGGAGAGTGGTACGCAAGGTGCCTATGCATCTTCAGGGCAAAGGGGGTGGATGGAGAGATGGGGAGGCACGTGTACGCGAAGTACTACGAGGCGGAGGGCACGTGCCCGATGACAACTTGCTTGCAGTTGACCCCCGGCCGTGTGAGGTTAAGGTATTCTGCGGTGGATGTGGAGTGCATCCAGAGGGTGGTGCACATTTGCAAGTCTTATGTGGACAAGCGCGTCATGCTCCTCAACAGGTTCCTCCTGACCGAATGAACATGAGTGGGGTTCTTGTCGCATGTCGTTGGCTTCTCGAACGGTTTCAGACGCAATAGATGCTGATTATGTGTGAACGGGCGATGACCAACTTGGTGATGTTTACAACACAACATTGTAGACTAGTATTTAGTGCAGTATATGTCGGTTAAACGTGAAGGTAGTGCAATTTGCTTCGACATTTTAATCGAGTAGACACTCAATAGAGGAGGACAATGTGCAGTGGCACGCATCGAACTAAATGTGCGGCTCGTAAAACGGGTGTCACGCTGCATGAAATGTGCGGTGCGAGCAGCGGAAGGTTACATGCAAGGGGAACAGCCCAAAATGTGACTTTTTCGTCACATGGGGTTTGGGATCTTTTGTGTACTGTCTGGGACTTTTTGTATGCTTTACCGTAGAAAAACCCCCAGACCCCGAAAATGTGCTTCTTCCTTCTCCGCGATGCACAATGAACATTCGCCAACGGTTTTCGTACCACAATGACCATTCGCCAACGGTTGCCGCTCAACATCCAGCAGCATTGCGAATCACGTGAGTACTGTTCGACGGTGGTGCTCTGTGTCAATGTCAAGCAATGCGATGCGACGCCGAGTTTATCCAGCCAGGCATGTCAATCTCCGGAATTTGTTCGCCAGCACATCAGCGGGAGCACTCTCGATTCGATGGAGGTGCAAGCAAGGATACACCCATCCGTACGGTACAAGATCGTCGCTGTTACATTGGCTCACGAGCCTGAGCTGTCCACTGACTCAGCAGCACAGCCACGTTGGAGGAGAAGGTCAAGTTCGGTCCGCTTACTGGAAAACATGACCCCCCCTCCTCCTCCCCTCCCCCAAATCCGCAGAGTCGAACCTCGTGTGTCGCGTCGCGTCGCGGCATCGAGGTGCCACCGTGCCGGTCGCAGTGGCACTAACGGACCGTACGGTCACCTCGAACCCTCCCAGGCCGATGAGCTAAATTGTACAACGTCTGCATCAGTTTTTTCATGCTTCAGTACGGGAACTAGAACCTGATCTTTGAATCCGGAGTCGCCACCTCGCCTTTTCTCGCCTTCTAGTAAGACTTCCAATGGAGCACCCGACGGCTCTCTTCATCCTGCTCTGTACGCACCACTGCTGTTACTGATGTTCATAACTGCTATGGTAGATTTTAACCTCGATGTTTCTGAATCCAACGCTGACAATCTTGTCACCTTCCGCAGCATTTGCACTTGCAATGATGGCACTGCCATTGAGCGCATCTCTGTTGCGTTGCGCCGTCAGACTCTGAGATAAAGGCAAGTGCGGAAAGTGACGTCAACGTCAATTTTCCGTCACATTTGCGTTCACAACGTTGGGGACAACAAAGTGATGGACGAAAGTACCGGAACCGACCGTCACATTCCCGCCACAAAGCAGTTTCGGAAAAGTCACAATGACGTCACCTCGCACGTCCCGATTGCGTGACTTCCTCATCGCAATTTTGGATGTTACCTGCACGTTACGCAAATATTACATGGCGTACGCTTGCCACGCATGACGCCACGTCGACACCGTACGCTCAGTAAGGGTGACGTACGTACAACTGTGACACTTCGACGTACGCCGCACTCCACTAGCGTCCACCAGTGGCTTAGACGCACATGGTCGCATGCTATTGGCCGGTACCGTCGGTGCGGATTCGTCGCGCGGCAAACTAACCTACGAACACGATTGTCAGTACCCACTCTTCCCTCATGTCTGCTTCGGAAGCAACACACAACTGACATTTCTCGTCCCCTCATCATGCCGCTCCTCGTGCCGCATTCCCCGCCAGGTGCGGCGCTCTTCACTTCCGCCGCGTCAGCATCGCTCATCGCGCCAATCCCACGCGCCGGCCGCGTGTCTACCGCTGCTATCATTGGAGCCAAACGTCCACCGTGGAAAGGAAAGACAATCTGTAAGTTCCAACGCTCTGACGATGCTGTGCGCACTGACTCTTAAGAAACGCTATTAGTTCCAAAGCTTATGACTATCATGTGTTCGCGTGACAAGGTTTCTGTAACAAGTGCAACTGGCACGCGAGCCCGCGTGAAGGTCCCTCATTATGTATTCTCCGTCCACCCACCCGTCTTCCCCATGCGCCGCGGTTCCCGGCTATCCCAACGCCAGTGAAGTACGTGGCCAAGCTGCGTCCCACTAAGGTCAAAGGGAAGGTCGTAGGCGACAAAGGCGCATCGGGATTGTTCGTCGTCGAGGTAGTGAGGTATGTGCTTCTATACCCCTACTAATACTCAGCAAGGGGGACTCACGCTCTGCTCCCGGCCCCTGCTATGCTGCCCTCTTCTTCCCTCCACCCCCCTTCTTCTCCCCTACCCCCCCACCCCCCCCCCCCCCCCCCCCCCCCCCCCCCCCCTCTCCCCCCTCTTCCCCCTTTTCGCCTATGCATCCACCCCTTCACCATCAACCCCCTGTCCTCTCTTCACGGCTGCACCCATATCGTGTTGGCAGGCATTCAAAATCGCTATACTACACCAGCAACTACATTCGAGTTCTCAACTTAAATTGTGGAGGATACGCACCTTCCCCAATCAGCGTTAATTCCTGCAACAGTGACGAGGGTGGTTCAAGCGGCATGACGTGGAATAACATCACAAGTGACAAATCTGGTCGCAAAAAGCGCTACAGCTACTCTTTCTCAGTGGTTGACGGGCCAATGACTCTGGCTGAAGTTCCTCAAGACGTTTCTAGTTACGTGAAGGACGGAAAATTTATAAAGATTGCGTATCCCGGTAATATGAAGGCGCTCTGCGGGAAGCTGAAGAAAGTGGTCAAATAAATTGGCTCACTTTTGTGTGTATCAAAAGTAGTTTTGCATGTTTCAATCCCTGTGCAAAGGACAGCGTAAGCAAGCCATTGCGGCTGAGTGGGCCTGTTTTCACACAAGGTAGTACAGCCATCTCAACCCAAATACATACGCTATAAAGAAGCCTTCCATAGCCGGATTGTGTCAGCCAATTTTTTTGTAGCAAGCACTATGACCAAGAGGTGACACTAGGTAGGGAGACACCTACAGTCAGTGCCCTAGATATCAGACTTTTTACGCTGATTCAGCGTCCATTCAGACTTTTTTTTGGTACCTGGTCTGAACTGTAAGTTTTTTTTTATGTACCTTCTCTGATTTTTCAGAGTTTTTTTTATTGTAACCGCTGAAATTTCAGCCAATTTTTAGGGGTGTAGGCTGAGCCTCAGACTTGTGTCTGGGGTGCACTCTGCGAGCTTATCGAAAAGAAGTTTCCTGGAAGTTTCGTTTCGATATGCCCACTTCCGAGATGGCAGTGGAGTGCCAGGACGTGAGCAACGCACGCTTCAACAGCTGGGACATCCGAATGCACTCGTTCGTCGAGAATATCTCCCAGTTACACTAAGAAAATGGTTGCGTGATTACGAGATTTCGTAGACAAAATCTCGTCACATGTAAGTTATCGCTAATGTATTTTAAAGAATTGGCGATTTTGATGCTGATTCTTTGTAAAAAAATCTGCAGCACGCACTGCTGTGAAATTGCGAAGCTCCTGATTCGTAGTGAAAGTTTTTTTTTTTTTTTTTTTTTTGGTGAGCATAAGTACACTACTCGCATACATACACTCGCAGTCGTAACTGATTCTAGGAGGGCATGCAAGTGGCTATGGGTAACCAAGCCCCCCCTTCCACCTTACTGGGGCTGGAAGGCAACGCCGCCATCTTCCCATATGGCTTTGAAACCCGCTCTCCATGTCATCGAGGCTTTAGTGTCGTACAGTCTGCTCAGAGCAAATGCCTCGTCAGCATTTAAATGACTCCACTCCCCTGTCCTCTTCGAACCACCCTTGCCAGCCAGCCGTTTCCGCACTCTGCTGTATATCTTCACGTGTCTTGTAAAGCCGACCGCTATGCGCCTCAGTGCTCTTTTGGGTTGAAAACGGCAGCCACGAAACACCGCATTGCACCTCTCCAGCCATACTTGCTGAGCTGTGATTGAAATGATTGCAGCTTCCGGAAAACCGGTCGACGTGCCACTCTTCTGGAACAACATGTCTCCGAGGGATTTCATTTTCCTGCCCGGGTTCATACACTGTACCGCATTCTTCATCACCTCGACCACTGGTTGGATCACCGGGCAGCTGAAAAGGCAGTGATCCTGCGACTCCACCCCTCCACAGTGTACACATTTCGCCCTCTCCCCCAGGAAGGGAAGCCTCTCCCCCACTTGCAGGTTGTTGCTATGCAGCCTCAGCACCACCTCTCTTGCTTTGCATGGGGTTGCCAAGGAATCCCGGACCGTGATGGCCTTCCCCCAATCAATCCTCTTCCCCAACTCCTCCTCCCACCGCAGCTGCTGCTTGGGCTGGGACAGCGAGGGTTTCATCGCCTTCCTCAGCTGCCTCAGCTCAGCTCGTTCGCCCTTTTCACAGATCGGGGAGTGTAGCAGTCTTGTTCTTGGGGTTCCTAGCGGGCCGCGAACTCTCCCGTCAATTACCGCCATGGGCGTAGCACGCAGAAAGTCGACCGTCGTCGTATCTGCGTATCTCACCGCCGTTATAAAACCTTTTTTATCCACCTCCACCATCCTCCCGTATAACACCCCGTCTTCCTCGTGCTCCAGCTGATAATACAGAAACTCTCCCGGCCGATACGACGGTGAGCAGATAAGCGCCGTTTCTCTGAAAACCTCTGCCGCCGTCAATTGGTTAAGTAGCAGGTCCCTCCATCCCTGAGGCGTCGCTTCCCATGCTTTGAGAGCCCACTTCCTCTGCTCCTCACCTCCCAGCTCCCGTTCCAGGATCATCTCGCTTTTGAGACTTCTGCTGCCATTTGCGCCCTTGGCTATCAGGTCCCCCAAACGGACACCCTTCAGACAGCGAGAGCCCGCCTGGTTCCCGAAAGGCGAGCTGCCCCTGAAGAAAATCTTGCGGTTAAAAAGCAGTTGCTCCTCTTCCGCATCCCACCGGTGCGCGGGGTCGCCCATGGTCACAATCTTTGATTTCCACAACGCCTTCACTGCCGCCTTCCATCTCGTGCCCCCACCCAGCCAATGTTTCAGCACCGAAGGGTGAGCGTAGATCGTGGCCAGGCCAAGCGGGAAACCGGCTGCCTTCTCCCATAGCCAGTTCCTCAACGGCACCTGTTCCGCCAGAACCTTGCCCAGGTTTTGAATCACGGTGCTATCAATCCGCTGCTTCAAGTCAATCACACCCAGTCCCCTTTCTTTCCGCCCCCTGCACGACAGCTCGTAGCTCCAGAGGGTGAAATGTCTATCAAGAAGCGCTCGTCCGCCCGAGATGAAATTGTGACACAGCCTTTTCACCTTGGTCCAGACATCGTACGGCGGGGCGTAGGTTTGCGCTTGGAACAACAGGATTGGCATCGCGTAGCTGTTGATGATTGTGACTCGCGCCGATGTCTTGAGGTGTTTTGACTCCCAGCAACTCAGCACCGCACTGACTTTTTCAAATGCTTTATCCCATGCAGGACCCGGCGACCCGCCAGAGGTTATCCAGATTCCAAGCAACCGCTCTGACTTTTTCTTGTCAGCCCACGTGAAGGGCGACGGTATCGGCTGCAGTCTCCTCATATTGTTCCCCAGCGGCATCAGTGTCGTTTTGCTGCTGTTCACCCTCAGCCCCGAAATTTCCGCGAACTCGTCGAGCAGCTTTCCCGCTGTCGCCACCTGCTCCTTCCCTCTCAAGACAAGGGTTGTGTCGTCGGCATACCCAATGTAGGCTAACTCCCCCTTCACCCCCCGTTTTCGGACTCCCAGATTTCTCCTCCCTATTTCCTGGCAGAGCGGCTCCACTGCGCAAAGGAATAGATACGGGGCGAGTGGGCAGCCTTGCCGCACTCCCTTGTCCATCACCACGCGGTCTCCTACCCATCCGTTCAGCAGCATCTTGGTTGCTGCGCCGTCATGCAGACCTCTCACCCACCGCACAAATTTCTCCGGAAAGCCCATGCTGCTCAACGTCGAGAAAAGGTAGTCCCGTGACACGGAATCATAAGCTTTTTGAAAGTCCACCAGCAGCAGCAGCCAGTCTTCATCCTCCTCCTCCGCAGCGTCAATCACATCCGCTACCAGCGAGACTGCATCAGTCAGGCTTCTCCCCGGAAGAAAACCAAACTGTTTGTCCGAGATCACACGTGGTAAGACCAGCTTGATTCTGTTCGCCATCACTTTCGCCAGCAGTTTATAGAAAAAGCTCAGTAAAGTGATCGGTCTGTAATTACCTAAATCACATCTGTCCCCCTTCTTGTGCAGCAGGATGGTAACCGCAGTCGTGAAAGCCTCCGAGAGTGCACCTGATGCCTCGAAGTCTTTGACCTCCTTCATCACAGCCGGGCCTAGCAGCTCCCAGTTGTGCTAAAAAAATTCCTTCGGTAGGCCGTCCTGCCCCGGAGCCTTCCCCGCTGGTAAGCCTTTAAGCGCTGCTTTCACCTCCTGTTCCGACCATTCCGTGTCTAGTTGCAATTGGTCCTTCTCCTGCAACTTCCTTCCCTCGTCTATTGGCCACAGCTCCACGGTATGATTTGGTGATGACTCCGCGTACGCTTCTCTGAAGTGCTCGGAGGCTGCTTGGAGCATTTCCTTCGCCCCTTTTCTCTGCACCCCTTTGAAGACTAACTCCTGAATCTCCGTCTTTGCTTTCCTCGATTTGACCAGTCCCGATAAGAAACCCGAGGGCGTCTCGCTTGCCAACTCCATCAGCAACCCCGTCATGACCTGCAACCGTTCCTTATTACCATCTTGATAGAGTTTGAGCGCCGCTTCCGCCTTGATCAGTTCCTCGTATAAGTCTTGCGATTTGGCGTCTGCCATCACTTTCCACCGCAGCTCTTCCACTTTCTTTTCCAGATGTGCCAAGGTCGCCCTAACCCTCTTCCTCTCTTCTGCTACATGAGCCCGCATGCATGTACGCAGGTTTACCACCAGTCTCTCCAGGCTCTGATCTGATCTTCTCCCATGTGCCGTCACCACCGCTGAAATAATATTCTTGACCCCTTCTCCTCCGGGCCGGGGGGCCTGATACCTCCACAAGCCAGGACCGTGGTCATCCGCTGCCGCTGCCTTGAGTGTCACCTTCACCGCAAACCAGTGGTCAGTCAGGCCGTAGGGTACCATACAGTGTTTCGCCTCCGTTATGCACCCGAGTAGAGAATGAGAAACTAATGTCCTGTCGATGCGTGTGCTCGTCCTTGCAGATCTCGAGAAAAAGGTGTATTCTTTGCGCGTCGGGTGGAGGCTCCGGAAAGCATCTTGCAGATCCCATCTCGAGCATATCTGCAGGAGCTTCTGGTTCTCCGCCGGGGACCCCAGCTTCGAGGATTTATCCAGCTCCGGATCCGCTACAATGTTCAAGTCTCCTATGAGGACGGTGTGAGGAGAGGCGCCAAGGCTCTGCACGAATGGAGATAACTCGTCCCGGAAGAAAGTCCCCCTAGCAGTTGCCTGCTCCGGTAGGTATACCGCTACTATTCTGCACTTCAAATCCCGCCAAGTTACCATCAGGCTCAGGAGTCGACCAGACGCATGTCTACTAACATCTGTGAATCTCGTTCCCGGCAGGAAATGTGAAAGAAGGCAGTAGTCTTAGGAGCCATAGCTAGGAAAGCCCTAGCTAGGCAAGAAACAGTTTAGGCAAAAGAGGCAGTTCACTAGAAAGCAGCAGGATACATATAGGAAACCCTAAGGGGTTATACTCGCTATAGAGTACCCCACTGCAGGCTAGAGAACAATAACATTCTGACAGGAAACCCAAAACCGCCACTCCACCTGCCCTCTGCGATGGGCCCACCACCACCTGAGCCTCCGATCTAACTTGCGTTCAGAAATTGTGATCGGCTGGGACCCGCGTATCGGTGAGAACCACAATGCTCGCTGCTTTCCTGATCCAATTTGCACATCGTTCTTGCTTCCGACTGCTACCGAGCCCGTTGATGTTGAGCTTGTCAGATTTATATGACAGAGCTACTGTAGGCTATAGTGGGGTAGCACATATGGGGTACAGTTTTCTAGGGTTTACATTTGTACCCAACTTTCCCTTAGTCATTCCCCATTCCTCGTTTCTTCTCATGGTATCGAGCAGGTTCCCTAGTGGGAACGATTCCTAGGGCCCACCACCACGAAATTTTTTTTTCCTGCCCGGAGCGCGCTTCGCTCAGGCCCGAGTCGCGCCCTGTGTGCTCCCCCTACCGTCGCGCCCTCGCTAGGCCCCTCACGGCCCCGTCGCGTCGCCCTTAGCGGCCCCCTCACGGCTCGTCGCGCCGCCCCTTACGGCCCTTCGTGCCGCCCTTACGGCCCGTCGCGCCCGTCGCGCCGCCCTTACGGCCCCTCGTGCCGCCCCTTACGGCCCCTCGCGCCGTCCCTTACGGCCCCTTCCGCGGCCCCTCACGGCCCCCTACGGCTCGTCGCCGCCCTCCGCGGCCCCGCCACCTACCTGTGCGGCCCCGCCACCTACCTGCGGCCCCGCCACCTACTAGCGGCCCCGCCACCTACCTGCGGCCCCGCCACCTACCAACGGCCCCGCCACCTACCCGCGGCCCCGCCACCTACCTGTGCTGGCCCCGCCACCTACCTGCGGCCCCGCCACCTACCAGCGGCCCCGCCACCTACCTGCGGCCCCGCCACCTACTAGCGGCCCCGCCACCTCCCTGCGGCCCCGCCGCCTCCTCTCAGCGGCCTCGCCGCCTCCTCCCAGCGGCCCCGGACGCCGCCCTCTCAGCGGCCCCGCCGCGCCGCCAAGTAGCCGAGCCGCCCAGCCGCCGAGCCGCCCAGCAGCCGAGCCGCCCAGAAGCCGAGCCACCGAGCCGCCCAGCAGCCGAGCCGCCGAGCCGCCCAGCAGCCGCGCCGCCGAGCCGCCCTGCAGCCGAGCCGCCGAGCCGCCCAGCAGCCGCGCCGCCGAGCCGCCCTGCAGCCGAGCCGCCGAGCCGCCCAGCAGCCGAGCCGCCGAGCCGCCCTGCAGCCGAGCCACCCGAGCCGCCCTGTCCGGTAAGAGCAGCGCCTCCTTCACAGCACTGCCCTCACCCTACTGTTTGCGCTGCTAGTCTACTGCTGTCATGGCCACTCCCAGTGTTCTCGCCTTTGACGCTGAGGGTCGGGCTGTTGACTTTGAGGTCTGCGTAGATGATCTACAGCTGTTCCTCCAGTGCGATAGGGCAGACGGTCTCTCCCTGTTTGACCTCACTTCTGGTGCCTCCCCTGCCCCTGCTGCTGATGCTGACCCCACTGTTCGCTCACAGTGGGCCACACGCGATGCTGCTGCCCGCCTTGCTGTCCGCCGCCACTTGCCTACCGCTGAGCGTGCGCACTTTAGCCAGTACAAGAGTGCTCACACCTTGTACGACGCTGTAGTTGCACGCTACTCCTCCCCTGCCACTGCTGCACTGAGCCGCCTCATGCTACCGTACCTCTTCCCTGACCTCATTACGCACCTCCGCACTAGTGACACTCGCTACCGCGCTGCGCTTCCTGCTGAGTTCTGCGCCAAGCACCCCCCCCCCATGTACATCACCCTCTACTACATAGTCACCCGGCTCCCTGACTCCCTTCGCGTAGTCAGGGACCACTTCCTCTCGGTTTGCCCCACCACTCTCACCGTTGACCTCCTCGAGAAGTCCCTCCTAGCAGCAGAGAAGAGCATAGTCGCTGTAGGAGCCTCTCGTGGTGACCCTCGCACCCCCATCTTTGAGGGGTGTTCCCCCTCCCCCCTTTTGCCCTCTGTTGCCTCTGCTGCTGCGGCCGACCTCGTTGGGCTTGAGTCGGTCGGTGCGGCGTCTGCCCCTAGCGGGAGACGCCGCCCTGGCAAGGGCAAGGGGGGCAGGGGCACTGGAGGAGCTAGCGGGGGCGGTGGAGGCGGCGGTGGAGGCAGTGGAGGGGGTGGGGGTGGCGGTGGGGGTGGTGGTGGGGGTGGAGGTGTCGGTGGCGGCGGTGGAGGCGGAGGCGGCGGCGGCGGTGGCGGTGGGAGCGGAGGTAGCGGCGGTGGAGGAGGCGGCGGCGAAGGAGGTGGAGCTGGTCGGGGTGGCGCTGCGCAGAGGGTCGGCTCCGGTGGTGGTCAGCGCCAGCAGCAGCGCACTCGTGACATCCCCCCCCCTCAGCAGCTCCGTGAGTGGTACGCTGCACGCCAGCGGGGTGGGGGTACTGGTCCGTGCACCTACGTCCTCCGCACCGGCGACCGCGCGGGTGACCAGTGCGGGGGTGCGCACTCCACCCAGCGCTGCTTTGGCCGCCTGACGGACGCTTGGCGTCACCAGTTCCCTGAGGCCACTGAGATCCCCCGCTGGGGTGAGCTATCTAGGGCGGGTGTCGCTGTCTTTGACCTTGACTTTGATGCTATTCTTGCTGCTATGTATACTGTGACTATTAGTGATGAGGGTGACTGTTACCGGTGTTTTCCGCCCGACCCGGGCATTGAGACTGCTGCTCTAGGTACTGGTGAGGCTGCTGCTCTAGGTGCTAGCGAGGCTGCTGCTCTAGGTGCGTCTGCTCCCTCAGGTGCTGGTGAGTCTGCTCTCTCAGGTTCTGCGTCGGCTTCGGCCTCCCACACCTTCACCCTTGACTCGGGGGCTTCTCGCTCCTTCTTTCGAGACCGCACCACACTCACGCCGCTTGGCCGGCCAGTTGCGGTCTCTCTGGCAGACCCCTCTGGGGGTCCTGTCCTTGCTCACTTCTCCACTGTCCTCCCGTGTTCGGCGGCCCCCTCTGGCACCCTGTCTGGTCTTTACCTCCCCTCGTTCTCTACGAACTTGGTGAGTGGTGCTGACCTACAGGATGCGGGGGTTCACCAGTTCACTCCTGCGAGTCAGCGGGTGACCCACTGCACGGACGCTCGGACTGGCCGACACCTGGCCACGTTTACCCGTCGGCCGGGGTCGAGCCTGTACACCCTGACCACTGCGTCTCCTCCAGTCACTACGTCTGGTCAGGTAGCTGCGTTGGGTCAGGTGTTTGCTGCAGCGTCCAGGTCTGGTCCTGAGTCTGCCCCCTGTTCGTGTCGCCTCCTGTCTCACGAGACTCTCCTCTGGCACCACCGCCTTGGTCACCCCTCCCTGCTTCGTCTCCGAGGCATGGCCTCCCGTGTCCTTGTCTCTGGTCTTCCCCGGTCCCTCCCTCCCCTTCCTCCGGGGCCTGGCCCTACCTGCGTCCCCTGTGTCGAGGGGCGGCAGCGGGCTGCCCCTCACTCCTCCGAGTTTCCTCCGACAGAGGCCCCGCTGCAGACGCTTCACATGGACGTGTGGGGCCCGGCCCGCGTCCGTGGACAGGGTCACGAGCGCTACTTCCTGCTGGTGGTTGACGACTACTCGCGTTACACCACAGTCTTCCCCTTGCGCAGCAAGGGTGATGTCACTGAGGTGTTGATCGACTGGATCCGCGCAGCTCGTCTCCAGCTCAGGCAGAGCTTCAGCTCGGACTTTCCTGTCCTGCGTCTGCACTCTGACAGAGGTGGAGAGTTCTCCTCTGGCCTTCTGCGAGCCTATTGTCGTGCACGAGGCATCCGCCAGACCTTCACGCTTCCGGACTCTCCACAGCAAAATGGGATTGCTGAGCGCCGCATTGGCATGGTCATGGACGTCGCCCGTACGTCCATGATGCATGCGGCTGCCCCCCATTTTCTGTGGCCGTTTGCGGTTCGGTACGCGGCGCATCAGATCAACCTTCACCCTAGGGTCTCCAGGCCGGAGACCTCCCCAGCTTTGCTGTGGACGGGGAAGGTTGGCGATGCGTCTGCGTTCCGTGTCTGGGGATCTCGGGCGTTTGTCCGCGACTTGTCTGCGGACAAGCTGTCCCCTCGTGCTGCTCCTTGCGTCTTCCTTGGCTTCCCCCCTGACGCGCCAGGGTGGCAGTTCTACCACCCCACCTCTCGCCGTGTTCTGTCCTCCCAGGACGTCACGTTTGACGAGTCGGTCCCCTACTACCGCCTCTTCCCCTACCGCACTCCGTCCCTCCCCCCACCACCGCTCTTCCTGGTGCCAGGTCCCCCCCCGGTAGACCCCCTCCCCCCTCAGGGTCCTGCCCCTTCAGGTGTGTCCCAGGTAGACGCAGTCGAGCCTGTCGAGGTTACTGGTGACTCTGGTGCTGCTGAGGGTGCTGAGCCTGGGGGTGCTGACTCTGGGGGTGCTGAGCGTGTGGGTGCTACGCCTGGGGGTGCTGAGCCTGAGGGTGCTACTACTGGGGGTGCTGAGCCTGGGGGTACTGAGCCTGGAGGTGCTACTACTGGGGGTGCTCAGCCTGGGGGTGCTGAGCCTGGGGGTGCTGAGCCTGGGGGTGCTACGCCTGGAGGTGCTGAGCCTGGGGGTGCGGAGCCTGAGGGAGCTGGGCCTGCTTGTGTGGCGTCTGGCGGTGCTGAGCCTGGAGGTTCTCTGGGTGCTTCGTCTCGGCGGGAGCCACTCTCTCCACAGGAGCTGCGCGAGTGGTTTGCCCGGCGCTGGAGGCGTGCTGCTGGAGCTGGAGGTTCTTCGACTGCTGAGGGTGCTGGTGCCGCGGGTCCCGGAGGTGCTCGTACTGGGAGTACTGGAGCTGCTGGGCCTGCGGGTACGACTGGAGCTGGAGCTGCTGAGGGTGTTGACGCTGAGGCTACTGCTGTCGGTCCTGGAGGCGGTCCTGCTGGGGGTGCTACTGGTGCTGCTGGAGGTACTGGAGCTGGAGGTGCTGCTGGCGATGGTGCAGCCGCTGGGGGTACTGGTGCTGTCCCTGCTGTGTCTGGAGTCGCCGCGCGGCCTCGGCCGTACTTCGTTCCGCTCCTTCAGCAGGTTCTTGGTCTCCCGCCTTCTACTGGTCCTCCTCCTCCCTTAGAGTGTCCACAGCCTGTCCCGTCACAGTTACAGTTACAGCCGGCCTCCCCACTGCCCGCTCCTTCTCCCTACACTGGTCCTACTGGAGGTCTTGCTGAGCGTCGCGAGCCTGCGTCGCGTCCTGCGTCGCCTGTCCGTACTGCTCGCGCTAGTGGTCGTGGTTCGCGTCAGCGTCCTCCTCCTGTCCCTGGCACGCACCGGATGTCTCTGCGTCCGTCCACTGCTCCTCTGCGTGCCCCTTTGCCTTCTCCTCCTGAGTCCTCTCTTCCTGCTCTTCCCGACCCGGAGTCGGACTCTCTTCGTGCTGCCAGTCCTACTGTCACGCGTCTCCTTGCTACTGTCGTCACTGACCCTTCCTTTGCGTCCACTGCTGCGTCTGCCCTAGTTGCTGAGCTCGTCGACTTTGCTGCTCGCTGTCGTCTAGACTACGCTGCTTGTCTTGTCGCTGAGTCTGAGTCTGTCTGTCCTCCGTCCGTCGGGGGTGAGTGTGCCCTTGGCACGGACGTCCTTGAGGACAGGCAGGAGGAGTTCCAGTGTTTGGCTGCTGCTTCACCTCATCTCGTGTCCGTACTGCTTACCCCTGAGGGAGACCCGGATGCACTTGACATCCCGACTCCGCGCTCTTACGCGGAGGCGATAGAGGGTCCCTACTCCTCTCAGTGGCAGGCAGCTATGGACACAGAGATGGCTTCCTGGAAGTCCACAGGCACCTACGTTGACGAGGTTCCCCCGCCTGGGGCGAACATCGTCAGTGGCATGTGGATTTTCAGGGTGAAGCGGCCGCCGGGTTCTCCGCCTGTCTTCAAGGCGCGTTACGTGGCTCGTGGCTTCAGTCAGCGGCAGGGAGTTGACTACTTTCAGACCTTCTCTCCCACCCCGAAGATGACCACTCTTCGGGTACTACTGCACAGAGCTGCTCACCGCGACTACGAGCTGCACTCTCTTGACTTCAGCACTGCTTTCTTGTAGGGCAGCCTGCACGAGGAGATCTGGCTGCGTCGCCCACCTGGCTTCACTGGGTCTTTTCCTCCTGGCACCCAGTGGAGCCTCCGGCGGCCAGTCTACGGTCTCCGCCAGGCACCGCGTGAGTGGCACGACACACTGAGGACCACACTTGCGGCTCTTGGGTTTGCTTCCTCTACTGCCGACCCGTCGCTGTTTCTGCGCACCGACACTTCTTTGCCGCCGTTCTACATCCTCGTGTACGTCGACGACTTGGTCTTTGCCACAGCTCACACTGCTGGACTCGCCCACGTGAAGTCCGAGCTGCAGAAGAGACACACGTGCACAGACCTGGGTGAACTGCGCAGCTACCTTGGCTTGCAGATCACCCGGGACAGAGCACGCCGCACCATTACCCTGACTCAGTCACACATGGTGCAGCAGGTCCTTCAGCGCTTCGGCTTCACGTACTCCTCGCCTCAGGCCACTCCTCTGCCTACTCGCCACTCGCTCTCAGCTCTGCCTTCGGATGAGTCCGTAGAGTCGAGTGGCCCGTACCCAGAGCTTGTTGGCTGCCTCATGTACCTGATGACCTGCACACGACCTGACCTTGCATACCCTCTTAGCATTCTCGCACGCTATGTTGCTCCTGGGAGACACAGACCGGAGCACATGGCTGCAGCAAAGAGGGTGTTGCGCTACTTGTGCAGTACGTCGGGCATGGGGCTTGTGCTTGGAGGGCAGAGTCCAGTGGTCCTCACTGGGCACGCAGACGCTTCTTGGGCTGACGACCAGGCTACGCAGCGGTCGTCACAGGGTTACACCTTCAGCCTTGGTTCCGGCTCTGTTTCGTGGCGGGCTACCCGCTCGTCTTCTGTTCTCGGCTCCAGTTGTGAGGCTGAGATCTACGCCGGGGCCATGGCTGCACAGGAGCTTCGCTGGCTCACCTACCTGCTGACTGACCTCGGAGAGCCGCCTCGTTCTCCTCCAGTGCTGTACGTAGACAACAAGGCCATGCTGGCCTTGTGTCGAGAGCAGAGACTGGAGCACAGAACGAAGCACATTGCTCTCCGCTACTTCCTTGCTCGTGAGCTACAGCAGCGTGGTCAGTTGCGGCTTGCGTACGTGGCCTCTCAGGCCAACACTGCTGATATCTTCACCAAGGCACTTGCGCCTTGTGATCATCAGCGTTTCTGTACTCAGCTGGGCCTTGTGCCTACCTTGCCTCACTTGCTCACCCCTTGACCTTGTTTGTACTGTTGCATATATATATACACCTGCTCTTGCTTGTCTAGCCTTATATATATGTAATCCTGCATGTGAACTGGCCTTGTGGCCTTGAACTTGTGCTCGGAATGTGTGGTGACTTTGTGATCCACCCTGAGCTTGCTTTGCTTTGCTTGACTGGTCTTGTGACCCCTTGTTCTCCCCCACTTTGCCTATGGGGGTGTGTCAGATTTATATGACAGAGCTACTGTAGGCTATAGTGGGGTAGCACATATGGGGTACAGTTTTCTAGGGTTTACATTTGTACCCAACTTTCCCTTAGTCATTCCCCATTCCTCGTTTCTTCTCAGAGCTCGAGGATTGTAAGGCTGTTGTGCTTATTCATTTGGCCACTCCTTTGAGCCCCACAACATCCACGGGCGATTGAGTTTTATTGCGACGATACAACCAGCAACAGCGAAAGAGAACATGGCACCGACTACACAGCCTGCTCCCATAATCCATCGTGCTGCCTCCACCCTTCTCCTCATGTTACACGCGTCCAGGTCCCTGCTTACTTCGCTGCCGGCTTGACAATGAAATCCTTCTTGAAGGCTGCCATTTTCTGCGAATGCTTGCTGGCGCGAGTTGCCGCTCCGTCTGCACGCAGACTCCCCTTGTGCTTGGCAGATGCAACGTGAGCCACTGCCTGCTCAAACCGATTCCCCTGCGCCTTCTCGCACACGGTCTGCACACACACCCATTCCTCCCGCATCCCCCCCGTGGAGGTGAGAACAACTGCGGGGTCCTTCAGGATACGTTTCAGGAAGGTGGTGGCTTTCAGGGATGCAGCTGCGAGGAGAGGTAAGGAATAAACCGTCAGTATGGGGTAAGAGAAGCGGATCAAGCGGTAAGTACTGCAAAGGGAAGGGACGCGGAGCAGCTCGACGAGTACCGTTCATGTCATGAACCTTTTTAACTGTCAGGTTCCAGTTGGTGAAAGTCTCCTGCCTTGATGTGACATAGTGATCGTGGTAACGGGACATATGCGGACCGCTGCAAAACTCGCAGATGAGTGAGGGGTAATGGAGCAGGAAGCGCTTCTTCGTCGTCGGTTCCTCCACGAAATACCTCCAGCGATACTCATCGTCAGCATGAGGAGCCACCAGCCCGCGAATACGGTCAGTATCAAGTCCTGAGACCGGATCCAGCGTACGGTGAAAGCCAAAACCACTGGCGAACGCGCTCCTGCCGCGTTTGACGAGCTTTGACACAACCAGCAAGTGGCGGATAAGCTCCGCGGTGATCTCGGCCGGCACACCCTTGACCACCACCTCCAGCGCCGACGGGTTCAGAACACGTTTACGGAGGAAACGCGCATCTTCAGGAAACTGCCAGGTAAGGTCGATGATGTCCCCATTAACACATTCGTGTTTGATGACTTGGTTCCACACGAAGTTCGCGTCCCTGACATGATTAAACGTGACTTGCAGCCGACCGTAGCGCGTGCCAGAAAAGAAGGTCGGCGTTAAGTCCTGGTAGGTCGTTGTCTGCAGCACATCCGGAGTTAACTGGTCCTTCCAGTCATCCAGCAGCGCAGCGATCGTCATAGCAGCTCGCTTGACTTCTACTTTCCTGAGGATCGGCACCAGTAAGGTTAGTGAGAAACGTTTCAGGGCCAAAGCACTGGAAAGCGAGGCAGGCTCCAGGTGTTCATCTGAGTCATCGCTCAGATACCCATCTTCGTCATCCTCAGGGGCCGGATCAGACAGGTCCTCTTCAACCTCCTCCTTTTTGTCCGTATCAGCAGCACCTTCTTCCGCCAGCTCTTGATCTTGTCCTTCCACTCCAATCACGTCTGCAGCAGCATCTTCGCCAGAGCCTGCAGCATCGTCCGTCTTTTTTTGCAGATCAAGCAGGTCTTCAAAGGGGCCAATCACGGCAGGCGACGCTGATGGAGTAGACCGGCTCTTGTCAGCATCATCCAGCACAGGTACGTCAGGTACATTCGTTTCCGTCCCCTTCCCGCGATCACCTTCCTCCGCCTTCTTGCCAGCTTTGTTGCTACGCGGCTTCGCCATTGTGCGATGATGAGGGAGGCTTGACAGCCAGAGAGTGGCTGTAGAACAAGCTGATCTGAGCACCAATAACTCCATGCTTTTATATCTCCTGTGCTTAAAAGCGAAGCGTTGCAGGTCCAGGCTCGAGGCAACTTGTGTGACCTCCGGGATTAGCAAACTTCCTCGAGAAAGGGAGTCCTTGGGAAATGCCGAGTCGTTTGTTGATATAACAATGATGTCGTTGCGAAATGAAGGTTGTGAAAACGTAGACGCTTGGTAGAATCCATGGAGCAGCTTGTAACCTTGGTAGTATCCATGACACTTTATCTTGCATGATGTTAAGTGAAGCGGAGACGATAGCCTGGAACTCAAGAAAAGGGTTTTTAGGTTCCCGTATTGAACACTAAAAGAACACCATTGTAAAGATCTTGTAACCGCGCATCGTCCGATGACTTCAATGTTGACATCAGGTAAGAAATTGATGGACATTGGTCCTGTCAAAGCTCTCCGCCATGGCCATGGCGTCATTGTCATTCATGGGGTTGGGTCTGACACAAGCAGCGGGTAAAAAAAAAAATGTACATTTCCGTCGTGACACCGCTTCTGCGCCCTACTTCTTGTCGCTGATCGTGAAAGTTTCGTGCGGCACTGCCAGATGCTCACACACGCCACGCCAACCAACAGTTTCTGCCTGCTGCCAGCTCAGCTGCGTGGCACTTGGCCCACCTGGCATTGTACGTGACAACAACCAGATCGGGTGAATGATCACATCGCTTGAAACGCAAATCCAAAATTGACAAAATCGGCACACAGGCGAGAAAATGGGTACAGAACGGTAATCACACACACGACGAAACGAAATCTAATCAGCAGAAACAACCCATGCACTGCACGTGACAAAACAACCAAGGCAATGCACGAGCACGTTGCCTGATGCAAACCCGCCGATCCTGACTGGTTCGTACCGCACAGTTGAGTTGGTATGCTGTAACCAGCTTCAATGCTATTATAAATATGCTTTTACGATACTGCATCATCATCTTAAAATTTGAGGGTAACTCTGACAGTTGAGACAAAAAAAGTTGTGCTTGTCTGAATTTTCAGACTAAAATTTTGAGGCACCTCTGATAGACAGAGTTCCAGGAGGGGTGTACTCTGAGGCGTCAGACTACCTCAAAACGAATCTAGGGGCCTGCCTACAGTATTGTCCCGAACATAACACCCTAGGGTATAGCTAAAAATACAGAGAAAAAATGGGGGGGTCTCCTCAAAGGAAAAAGCTACATAATACCTGGGTGGATATATATGGTATATTTTAGTGTATGAGCTTTTTTTTAATTGGACAACTTGAGTGTTTCCTGTTGGGCTGAGAAAGCCCTTAGGATCTTTGCAGAACTAAACTCTGAGTAGGACAATGTAATAGCAGAAGCGTTTAATGAGAAGTTTGTGAACCACCTTTCGCTAGTATGTGAGGGCAAAGTTGATTGATTAAAGTGAGGAAAGTTACGAATGAGAATGATTGCATTGAGCAGCATAAGGAGTACAAGTACCAAACCCTAAAGTGTTGTACCCCATATAAGCTACCCCACTACAGCCTACACAGACTATAGCATATAAGTTTGACACACCCCCATAGGCAAAGTGGGGGAGAACAAGGGGTCACAAGACCAGTCAAGCAAAGCAAGGCAAAGCAAGCTCAGGGTGGATCACAACGTCACCACACATTCTGAGCACAAGTTCAAGGCCACAAGGCCAGTTCACATGCATGATTACATATATATATAAAGCTAAACAAGCAAGAGCAGGTATATATATATGTAACAGTACAAGCAAGGTCAAGAAGTGAGCAAGTGAGGCAAGGTAGGCAATAGACCTAGCAGAGTACAGAAGCGCTGATGATCACAAGGCGCGAGTGCCTTGGTGAAGATATCAGCAGTGTTGGCCTGAGAGGCCACGTAAGCAAGTCGCAGCTAACCACGCTACTGCAGCTCACGAGCAAGGAAGTAGCGAAGAGCAATGTGCTTCGTTCTGTGCTCCAGTCTGTGCTCACGACACAAGGCCAGCATGGCCTTGTTGTCTACGTACAGAACTGGAGGAGAACGAGGCGGCTCTCCGAGGGCGATCAGCAGGTAGGTGAGCCAGCGTAACTCCTGTGCAGCCATGGCCCCTGCGTAGATCTCAGCCTCACAGCTGGAGCTGAGAACAGAAGACGAGCGGGTAGACCGCCACGAAACAGAACCGGAACCAAGGCTGAAGGTGTAACCCTGTGACGACCGCTGCGTAGCCAGGTCGTCAACCCAAGACGCGTCTGCGTGACCAGTGAGGACCACTGTACTCCGCCCTCCAAGCACTAGCCCCATGCCCGACGTACTGCACAAGTAGCGCAACACCCTCTTCGCTGCAGCCATGTGCTCAGGGAGGTGTCTCTCAGGAGCAACATAGCGTGCAATAATGCTAAGAGGGTATGCAAGGTCAGGTCGTGTGCAGGTCATCAGGTACATGAGGCAGCCAACAAGCTCTGGGTACGGGCCACTCGACTCTACGGACTCATCCGAAGGCAGAGCTGAGAGCGAGTGGCGAGTAGACAGAGGAGTGGCCTGAGGCGAGGAGTACGTGAAGCCGAAGCGCTGAAGGACCTGCTGCACCATGTGTGACTGAGTCAGGGTAATGGTGCGCTGTGCTCTGTCCCGGGTGATCTGCAAGCCAAGGTAGCTGCGCAGTTCACCCAGGTCTGTGCACGTGTGTCTCTTCTGCAGCTCGGACTTCACGTAGGCGAGTCCAGCAGTGTCAGCTGTGGCAAATACCAAGTCGTCGACGTACACGAGGATGTAGAACGGCGGCAAAGAAGTGTCGGTGCGCAGAAACAGCGACGGGTCGGCAGTAGAAGGCGCAAACCCAAGAGCCGCAAGTGTAGTCCTCAGTGTGTCGTGCCACTCACGAGGTGCCTGGCGGAGACCGTAGACTGGCCGCCGGAGGCTCCACTGGGTGCCAGGAGGAAAAGACCCAGTGAAGCCAGGTGGGCGGCGCAGCCAGATCTCCTCGTGCAGGCTGCCCTGCAAGAAAGCAGTGCTGAAGTCAAGAGAGTGAAGCTCCTAGTCACGGTGAGCGGCTATGTGCAGCAGCACCTGAAGAGTGGTCATCTTCGGGGTGGGAGAGAAGGTCTGAAAGCAGTCAACTCCCTGCCGCTGACTGAAGCCACGAGCCACGTAACGCGCCTTGAAGACAGGCGGATAACCCGGCGGCCGCTTCACCCTGAAAATCCACATGCCACTGACGATGTTCGCCCCAGGCGGGGGAACCTCGTCAACGTAGGTGCCTGTGGACTTCCAGGAAGCCATCTCGGCGTCCATGGCTGCCTGCCACCGAGAGGAGTAGGGACCCTCTATCGCCTCTGCGGAAGAGCGTGGAGTCGGGATGTCTGGTGCATCCGGGTCTCCCTCAGGGGCAAGTAGCATGGACACGAGATGGGGTGAAGCAGCCGCAAGACACTGGAACTCCTCCTGCCTGTCCTCAAGGACGTCCGTGCCAAGAGCACACTCACCCCCGACGGACGGAGGACAGACAGACTCAGACTCAGCGACAAGACTAGCAGCGTAGTCTAGGCGACAGCGAGCAGCGAAGTCGACAAGCTCAGCAACTAGGGCAGACGCAGCAGTGGACTCAAAGGAAGGGTCAGTGACGACAGTAGCAAGGAGACGCGTGACAGTAGGACTGGCAGCACGAAGGGAGTCCGACTCCGGGTCAGCAAGGGCAGGAAGAGAGGACTCAGGAGGAGAAGGCAAAGGGGCACGCAGAGGAGCAGTGGACGGACGCAGAGACATCCGGTGGGTGCCGGGGACAGGGGGAGGACGCTGACGTGAACCACGACCACTAGTGCGAGCAGCACGAACAGGCGACGCAGGACGAGACGCAGGCTCACGACGCTCAACAAGACCGCCAGTAGGACCAGTGTAAGGAGAAGGAGCAGGCAGAGGGGAGGCGGGCTGTAACTGTGACTCGGACTGGACAGGCGGCGGACACTCTAAGAGAGGAGCAAGACTAGTAGAGGGCGGAAGACCAAGAACCTGCTCAAGGAGCGGAACAAAGTACGGCCGCGGCCGTGTAGCACCCCCAGAACCAGGAGGAACAGCACCAGCACCCCCAACGGCAGCACCAGCTCCAGCAGCACCCCCAGCTCCAGCAGCTCCAACACCAGCACCCTCAGAAGCACCAGTACCAGCAGCACCTCCAGCGCCAGCACCTCCAGCAGACCCAGCTCCAACCGGACCACCAGAAGACTCAGCAGCTCCAGCTCCAGCACCTCCAGAAGTACCTACTCCAGCAGCACCGCCAGCTGCAGCACAAGGAGCACCCCCAGGCCAAGCAGCTCCAGTACCTCCAGTACGAGCACCTCCGGGACCCGCGGCACCAGCACCCTCAGCAGCAGGAGAACCTCCAACACCAGTAGCACCTCCAGCTCCAGCAGCACGGCTCCAGCGCCGAGCAAATCCCTCGCGAAGCTCCAGTGGAGAGAGTGGCTCCCGCCGGGACGAAGCACCCGAAGAACCTCCAGGTCCAGCACCACAAGACGTCACCCGAGCAGGCCCAGCTCCCTCAGGCTCCGCACCCCCTGGCTCAACACCCCCAGGCTTAGCACCCCCAGGCGTAGCACCCCCAGGCTCAGCACCCCCAGGCTCAGCACCCCCAGACTCAGCACCCCCAGGCTCAGCACCCCCAGACCCCGCACCCGCAGGCTCAGCACCTTGAGCAGCACCAGAGTCAACAGCTACCTCGACAAGCTCGACTGCGTCTACCTGGGACACACCTGAGGGGGCAGGACCCTGAGGGGGGAGGGGGTCTACCGGAGGGGGACCTGGCGTAAGGAAGAGCGGCGGGGGGGGGAGGGACAGAGTGCGGTAGGGGAAGAGTCGGTAGAAGGGAACCGACTCGTCGAACGTGACGTCCTGGGAGGACAGAACACGGCGCGAGGTGGGGTGGTAAAACTGCCAGCCTGGCGCGTCAGGGGGGAAGCCAAGGAAGACGCAGGGAACAGCACGAGGGGACAGCTTGTCCGCAAACAAGTCGCGGACAAACGCCCGAGATCCCCAGACACGGAATGCAGACGCATCGCCAACCTTCCCCGTCCACAGCAAAGCAGGGGAGGTCTCTGGCATGGAGACCCGGGGCTGAAGGTTGATCTGATGCGCCGCGTACCGAACCGCAAACGGCCACAGAAAATGGGGGGCAGCCGCATGGACCATGGACGTACGAGCGACGTCCATGACCATGCCAATGCGGCGCTCAGCAATCCCATTTTGCTGTGGAGAGTGCGGAAGCGTGAAAGTCTGGCGGATGCCTCGTGCACGACAGAAGGCTCGCAGAAGGCCAGAGGAGAACTCTCCGCCTCTGTCGGAGTGCAGACGCAGAACAAGAAACTCCGAGCCGAAACTCTCTCTGAGCTGGAGACGAGCTGTGCGGATCCAGGAGATCAACACCTCAGTGACCTCACCCTTGCTGCGCAAGGGGAAGACTGTGGTGTAACGCGAGTAGTCGTCAACCACCAGCAGGAAGTAACGCTCGTGACCCTGTCCACGGACGCGGGCTGGGCCCCACACGTCCATGTGAAGCGTCTGCAGTGGAGCCTCTGTCGGAGGAAACTCGGAGGAGTGAGGAGCAGCGCGCTGCCGCCCCTCGACGCAGGGAACGCAGGTGGGGGCAGGCCCCGGAGGAAGGGGAGGGAGGGAACGGGGGAGACCAGAGACAAGGACACGGGAGGCCATGCCTCGAATACGAGGCAGGGAGGGGTGCCCAAGGCGGTGGTGCCAGAGGAGAGTCTGGTGAGACAGGAGACGACACGAGCAGGGGGCAGACTCAGGACCAGACCTGGACGCCGCAGCAAACACCTGACCCGACGCGGCTACCTGAGTAGACTCAGCGACCGGAGGAGACTCAGTAGTCAGTGTGTACAGGCTCGACCCCGGCTGACGGGTAAACGTGGCCAAGTGACGGCCCGTCCGAGCACAGGTACAGTGGGTCACTCGCTGACTCGCAGAAGTGAACTGGTGAACCCCTCCATCCTGGAGGTCAGCACCACTCACCAAGTTCGTAGAGAACGAGGGGAGGTAAAGACCGGACATGGTGCCAGAAGGGGCCGTCGGACACGGTAGGACAGTAGAGAAGTGGGCAAGGACAGGACCCCCAGAGGGGTCTGCCAGGGAGACTGCCACTGGCCGACTAAGCGGCGTGAGCGTGGTGCGGTCTCGAAAGAAGGAGCGAGAAGCACCTGGGTCAAGAGTGAAGGTGTGGGTGGCCGGAGCCGACGCGGTACCTGAGAGCGCAGACTCACCAGCACCTGGAGCAGCAGACTCACTGGCTCCTAGAGCAGCAGCCTCACCAGTACCTAGAGCAGCAGCCTCAATGCCTGGGTCAGGCGGAAAACACCGGTAAGAGGCACCCTCATCACTAATAGTCACAGCATACATGGCAGAAAGAATGGCATCAAAATCAAGATCAAAGATCGCAACACCCGCCCTAGACAGCTCGCCCCAGCGAGGGATCTCAGTAGCGTCAGGGAACTGGTGACGCCAAGCGTCCGTCAGGCGGCCGAAGCAGCGCTGGGTGGAGTGCGGACCCCCACACTGCTCACCCGCGCGGTCGCCGGTGCGGAGAACGTAGGTGCAGGGGCCAGCACCCCCACCCCGCTGACGAGCAGTGTACCACTCACAAAGCTGCTGAGGGGAAGGGGTCTCACGAGTGCGCTGCTGCTGCTGCTGCTGCTGGCGCTGACCACCACCGGAGCCGACTCTCTGCGTAGCGCCGCCCCGACCAGCTCCACCTCCGCCGCCGCTACCTCCACCACCGCCTCCACCTCCACCACCTCCGCCCGCACCGCCACCGCCGCCGCCTCCTCCGCCTCCACTGCCGCCACTAGCACCCCCACTCCCGCCACCACTCCCACCGCCACCCCCACTCCCCCCGCCGCCTCCACCGCCGCCTCCACCGCCCCCGCCAGCTCCTCCAGCGCCCTTGCCCCCCTTGCCCTTGCCTGTGCGGCGTCTCCCGCTAGGGGCAGACGCCGCGCCGACCGACTCAAGACCAACGAGGTCGGCCGCAGCAGCAGAGGCAACAGAGGGCAAGAGGGGGGAGGGGGAACACCCCTCAAAGACAGGGGTACGAGGGTCACCACGAGAGGCTCCTACAGCGACTATACCCTTCTCTGCTGCTAGGAGGCGCTCCTCGAGGAGGTCAACGGTGAGAGTGGTGGGGCAGACATAGAGGAAGTGGTCCCTGACTGAACGAAGGGTGTCAGGGAGCCGGGTGACTATGTAGTAGAGGGTGATATACATAGGGGGGGGGTTCTTGGCGCAGAAGTCAGCAGGAAGCGCAGCGCGGTAGCGAATGTCACTAGTGCGAAGGTGCGTAATGAGGTCAGCGACTGTGGGAAAAGCGGCGAGGTCAGGGAACAGGTACGGCAGAATGAGGCGGCTAAGGGCTGCAGTGGCAGGGGAAGAGTAGCGTGCAACTACAGCGTCGTACAAGGTCTTAGCACTCTTGTACTGACTAAAATGCGCGCGCTCAGCAGTAGGCAAGTGGCGGCGCACAGCAAGGCGGGCAGCAGCATCGCGCGTGGCCCACTGAGAGCGAACAGTGGGGTCAGCATCAGCAGAAGGGGCAGGAGAGGCACCAGAAGTGAGGTCGAACAGGGAGAGACCGTCTGCCCTATTGCACTGGAGGAACAGCTGCAGATCATCTACCCAGACCTCAAAATCAACAGCCCGACCCTCAGCGTCAAAGGTGAGAACACTGGGGTTGGCCATGACAGCAGTAGACCAGCAGAGAGAGCAGCAGAGGCGCTGCTCTTACCAGACAGGTGAGAAGGACCGAGGCAGTGACTGCAGCGGCTCGGCAGCGGCGGCGTGGCGGCTCGGCTGCAGGGCGGCGCGGCGGCTCGGCGGCTCGGCTGCTGGGCGGCTCGGCGGCTCGGCGGCTCGGCTGCAGGGCGGCTCGGCGGCTCGGCTGCTGGGCGGCTCGGCGGCTCAGCTGCAGGGCGGCTCGGCGGCTCGGCTGGTGGGCGGCTCGGCGGCTCGGCGGCTCGGCTGCAGGGCGGCTCGGCGGCTCGGCTGCTGGGCAGCTCGGCGGCTCGGCGGCTCGGCTGCTGGGCGGCTCGGCGGCTCGGCGGCTCGGCTGCAGGGCGGCTCGGCGGCTCAGCAGCAGGGCGGCCCGGTGGTGCCATGAAGGGCGGCGTCGAGGCCGCGGTAACGGGCGGCGACGGGGCCGCGGTAAGAGGCGGCGAAGGGGCCGCTGAAAGGGGGGGGGGGGGGGCGGCGACGGGGCCGCTGAATGGGGCGGCGACGGGGCCGCTGAAAGGGGAGGTGAAGGGGCCGCTGAAAGGGGCGGCGACGAGGCCGCTGAAAGGGGCGGCGACGAGGCCGCCAAGAGGCGGCGACGGGGCCGCTGGAAGGGCGGCGAAAGGGCCGCTGAAAGGGCGGCGGCGAGGCCGCTGGAAGGGCGGCGACGGAGCCGCTGAAAGGGCGGCGACGAGGCCGCTAAGGGGCGGCGACGGGGCCGCTGAAAGGGCGGCGACGGGGCCGCTGAAAAGGCGGCGATGGGGCCGCTGAAAAGGCGGCGACGGGGCCGCTGAAAAGGCGGCGACGGGGCCGCTGAAAGGGCGGCGATGAGGCCGCTGAAAGGGCGGCGACGGGGATGCGAGGGCGGCGCGACGGGGCCGAGAAGAGGCCTCGACGGGCGGTGAAAGGGGCCGCGAGGGGCCGTAAGGGCGGCGTGAAGGAGCCGCGAGGGCGGCGCGACGGGGCCGCGAGGGGCCGGCGCGACGGGGCCGTGAGGGCGGCGCGACGGGGCCGCGAGGGCGGCACGACGGGGCCGCTAGGGCGGCGCGACGGGGCCGGAAAGATGCCGCTAAGGGACGGCGACGGGGCCGCTAAAGGCGGGCGCGACACTAGACGCGCTTCGGGCAGGGGCGGCATGCGCCCCGGGTAGGAAAAAAAAAAGTCGTGGTGGGCCCTAGGAACAGTTCCCACGAGGGAACCTGCTCGATACCATGAGGAAAGTTACGAATGAGAATGATTGCATTGAGCAGCATGAGGAGTACAAGTACCAAACCCTAAAGTGTTGTACCCCATATAAGCTACCCCACTACAGCCTACACAGACTATAGCATATAAGTTTGACATAAAGCAAAGAGATACAAGGTTTAAAAAGAGAACAAGGAATACGAAGAGATATAGTTAATAACCGTTTTACTATTGCTGTTGCGGTTCGATACAGTGACGACTCGGGCAACTGCTCAATAGTGAGTCAGTTGTTTGTCCTTGCTGTCGCGCTGTACTTGTCAGGTCTAAGGTCACTGACCTTTGACTTTCGCGTAACCTCCAGCGTTTGTTTCAACTTCCGAGTGTTGACTCGCTGATTCGATATGTTTCGCTTCGCTTTTGACTTGGTGTTTCGACACGACAGAGGCGCTTAAGTTAGGGAAAATATGTCAATGATAACTTACATGGGGCATTATAACGCGTACGGTAACGATTTCAACGCGTTAAGTAACTCGTTTAACGCGTTTGGTAACTCGATTAACACGTTTGGTAACTATCTTAACGCATTTGGTAACTCTACACTAGCAGCCCATCACGCGAATGGTCTGCGGAGATAACTGCAGCAACGGGAGCTAGGTTACGGGCTAGACACGGGTGCTCGTGTGATCTCTACGTTCGTTGGTCCTTAGTCGTTTTCCTAGTGCACACACTTCTTGCTAGTTCACGGGGCAAATTGGCAAGAGTTTCACTAGAGAAAGTTGACAACAATGGTACAATGAAGTTGGCATGGCAAGACTACATCAGAGCTAGCGTTCAGGTCGGTCGACTGCCAGCGCAGCATGGTCGACCGTGTTCTAGCACGACTTGGTCGACCGCGCTCCAGCAGTGCAAAGTCGACGGCGTGCCAACATCGCAGGTTGACAGCGGGCCAGCATTGCTCCCGCAGAACAGCAGCGCACTCGCTTCGCAGGTGCTCGCAGATCATTGGCGGGCTGAGCCTCGTCACCTGCACAACGCACACACCAAGTCATCCTCGTGCTGACGACTCCATCTGATCTGCCATGTCGACCTCGGGATACCACCACCGAGGTCGGACTCGCCAACTTCGCCTGGGCGACCGTCGCACTCCTCCGCAGAACCTCGTCACCCAGGTAACCTGGTCGACAGGGCAACCATGTCGACCAGCTGCTCCCGTACATGCCCGTCGACTTCCCAAGTCGACGGCCACTCCCAAGTCGACCTCACCAGGTCGACCACACTTCTGGTCGACCAGCTCCATGTCGACCAGTGCAGTTGTCAGCCGACCACTTAAGTCGGCTACCCGAAGTCGGCGTCACGAAGTTGACGCCCAGCTACTCGACGCCCAACTGCTCGGCGTCTTGAGTCGAGGTCGACGTCGGCCCTTCCTTCGTCGACCAGCAGTCCGTGTCGACCAACCACCAGGTCGACCAGCAGTCCGTCAGCCGACCACCGAAGTCGGCTTCCCCAAGTTGACGTCACCAAGTTGACGTCCTCCGCAGGTCGACTTCCCAAGTCGACCTCCCTGAAGTCGGCGCCCATACAGTGGTCTCCGTGCAGGTCGACCTCACCGTCAACCAGCTCGCCCACTGCTGCAGGTCGGCTGCTCCCCTCACACCCGACCACGAAGTCGGCTCCGCCCAAGCGAGGACGGGGCCAACAACAACTCCCGTTGACATGGTCACTACATGAAATTCCCGCCGAAATTGAGCCTGATTCTGGTTTTTCCCACTCGCGTCAGAATAAATTGACGAATCCTGAAGCAGAAATCTCTGACACACTCTCCGAAATTCTGACACAGCTTTCCGAGATTCTGACACACTTTCCGAAATCCTGACACACTTTCCGATTTTCAAGCTAATTGCAAAAAAGTAAGTTTTGTGAAAACTATTTTTCATACATAGTTGATATTCTGGCGCTCTATCTGCAAACTGTTTGTACTTTATTCTGTCGTACAGCCGGGGCAAACAAATCTATACCCCTTTCAGATGGCAAATAAATTTGAGAGCAACAACCATTAACTCCTTGAGACCAGGCGTTTATGGTTCTTTATTTAAAGCTCGCGGCCCAAATTGCGGGGCGCGCGTGGCAACCTTAGTAATCCTGACGGGGAGGGGTGTGTGAAACCAAACTCCAAAGCCGAAAACAGAACTTGCGTCAAAAACCACCTGAAAAACACCTCGGTCGACCTTACTAAACTTGTGCAATTTGGGCCGCGAGCTTTAAAAAATGAAACATTCAATTTTAAAGAGGTGTATTTTTCCCACATGCGAAAATTCTTCAACGTTGCAGAAATAAAAAGTAAAAGCCCCGAGGTCCTTTCGGGAAATATTTTTTTCTGTCGTTTTGCAAGTTCGCAATCATGCTATCAAAAATATGCTTTTAACCTTTTTTTGTAGGAGCTACATATATATATACCTGCTCTGAAACTTTTCGGTCCGTGGTAATAGAACGAACGGGGTCCTTCAAATTCGCGGCGGGACTTGTTGAAAATGATAATACTGTGCGTAAATGCTTTCAAATCCGATAAATTCTTCTTTGTCAGAATCATTTCGGCGGAAATTTCATGTAGTTACCATTCGTGTGATGGGCTGCTAGTGTAGAGTTACCAAATGCGTTAAGCGAGTTACCAAACGTGTTAAGCGAGTTACCAAACGCGTTGAAATCGTTACCGTACGCGTTTTAGTGCCCCACGTAAGTTACCATTGACATATTTTCCCCTTAAGTTACTTGTTTCCAACATTTCCATGGTCGTTTTAACATCACAAGTTGAGGCGCGAATGTGAGTTTCGACGTGAACGTCATCACCCCCTAAAAAATGCCATGTAGCACCTCTCTGCAGGCCCTCAGATTCGTTTGGGGGTACACTGAGGCCTCAGGGCAGATTTTAGGAAATCAGAATTTGCCCTGAATTGTCAGGGCTACACAGGGTGAGGTATCCTGAAATGTCAGTGCTACATTTGACAATATCCTGGCAGCTCAGCGCTCCAGGATTCTATTTTAGTTCTTCTTTCCACCTTACATGAAGTTTGGTAGTGGGTAAGGTAACAGCCTCACATATGAGTGGTGCCCCCCTCGATTCCCGCCGGCTCTAGTGTGTGAGGTGCTCGCCAGTGTAAATTTTAGGGCCTGAAACACAGGAGATTTTTCGTACAGTACATCTCGCTTCAGGGCGAGATTCGACACTATCTTGAGTCGTCAGGGCTGAACCTACAGCGTTATCCTGAGTTTCCAGTACGCAAAACAACCAATATACTGATTTTACAGGACAAGTAAATTCCTTATGCTGCTTTTTCAGGAGAAGCACACGACACCTATCCTGAAATCAGGAGAATCAGGATAAATTATTGGTAGGGTTTGAACAATTCGTCACTTTTCAGATCTGAACTCTTGCTAAAGCTACTTTTCTTGAACTAATCCATGGCTGCCTAGTAATTCTGTCAGAACACCCCGTCGCACATAAATCGTGATAGCGATCGGCCTAGATCTTGGTTGAAGGCGTGCGTTATCATTCTGGAAATTAGAGATTAAGACCTTTCCAACGCGTACCTGCTCATAGCTTAAGGTTACGTGAGCTGCACGCAATGTTCCGTCAAAGTCGGCGGAGTTAATCTCTTGTTACGCTCTCCAGATTCGCTCGCTTTCCATCAGTGGTATCAGAGCTGGTTAGGCCTGCGACATTCCCTCCTATTATTATATTTTGAATTGGCTTAAGAACCTCCAGATCTAGGGTTGGTTATGGCCCAGAAATTAGATGGCCCTCCTAGGTTCACCGGCTCGGATTTTTCGCTATGGCGGTTCCAGTTTACGCTTTGGCTAGGTATCAAAGACCTAGAAGGCGTTTTGAAGGGATCGGAGCGAAGACCTGAAGCTGATGAGGGAAAGGCATCTACTGGAGTCTCTAGCCAAGTGGGGGAAGGGGCTGGGGGAGCCTCTAGCTCATCCATAACTGAGGGAAGTGGAGGTGGACCAGCAGCACTGCGAACTGGAAGGCAACGGCTTAGTACAGAGGAGCTTCTTAAGGCACAAGAAGCATGGGACCGCAAGGTCAAGCAAGCGTTCCAGTACCTGTGTTGGGCCTTGGAAGGCCAACTAGAGCTCCTAAAGATGCTGATTGACCTGAAGGGCAAGCAAGGAGCAGCTGCAGTAGCATGGAAGAGAGTTCAAGATCGACATTTGCAAAAAGGGTTGTTAAGCATACTCACTTGGAGGAAGCGGTTCTACACCATGGAACGCAACTATGGCGATGGGGAGACCATGGTGCAGTACCTCCAGAGGGTGGATGAGTATGTGAGGGCATTGGAGGAGCTGAACTATGAAGTAGATGAGAAGGAGATCATCTACACCGCACTCCAGGGGCTGGACCAAGAAGCAAACGAGGCTCTACTACAATACCTTCACCTAGAGCAGCAGAAATGGACCAAGGCCTGGATATGGGAGGTGTTGGTTTCTGATGAGGCTCGCAAGCGTGATGCTGGTAGAGGAGTTGAAGGGGGAATGGGGGCAGGTGATAGGGCTGCCTCCAAGAAATACCAGCAGCGGCACGGAGGTGGGGGGAAGAATAAGGAGCTCGAGAAGTGCCTCGTCCCTGGATGCAACCGGAAGCACTCTTGGAAGGAGTGCTGGAGCCGACCAGATGGGTGGAAGCCTCAAGGGTACCCAGGAGAGGCTCCACCTGTCACTAGGCCTGAGTGGGTGGAGAGGAGGATGAAGAATGGAGCATGGAACAAGAAGGGCAGCAAAGAGAAAGCGGCAGCAGCAGCGGCAAACGAGGATAAGAAGGGAAAGGAGGACTCATCGGATGATGGATTCTCCTTCTTATCCTTGGAGATAGAGACGGCGCTTGCTGGTCGTACGTTGGCTGACCCCAATCAGCTCATTCTAGACTCTGGAGCAACCTGTGGAATGGTACCTCGGCGCGACCTCTTCACCACTTATCACTCCCTCCCACCTAACTCCAGAAATGTGATTGTGGGGAGCGGAGATACGCTGCAAGCAATCGGCATCGGCACCATCACCGTCATGGGGAAGGAGGGGGAGGTGCTGAATGTGAAGGGTGTGCTTCATGTTCCTGAATTGGCAGCCAACCTTCTCTCATGCTCTCAGCTTGCGAGGCAAGAATAAATATGCACCTTCACCATGGAAGGTGGCACGGTTCGCAAGGGTGAAGTTGTGGTGATGGAGGCCAAGTTAGAGAAGGGTCTATACCTTGTTCCAGTTTGTGTGCCTCAGGGGGAGAGGGCACATGGTGTTGAAGCCAAGGAAGCTGCTTGTAGCACCCGTTGGAGGGACGTGGAGCAGGTGACGGCAGATTTGCTGCACCTACGCATGGGGCATGCGGGAAGGCAGCAACTTGTGGAGTGTGTGAAGAAGGGGGAGCTGAAGGGTGTGGAGATCAAGGAGGGTGGTGAGCAGCCAAGCAAGTGCCCTGATTGCACTACCGGGAAGCTGCCAAGGACCTCTTTCCCTACCTCCACCACTAGAGCCTCCGCACCTCTTGAGTTGGTGCACACGGATGTGTGTGGCCCCATGCAAACACCGGATAGGGAGAAGGGCAGCAAATACTTCATCACCTTCTTGGATGACTTCAGCCGCCTAAGTTGGGTTACCTTGGTGAAAACCAAGGATGAGGTGGCCAAGGTCTTCAAACGTTAGATACGCTATGCGGAGAGGGAAGCCGGGGCGAAGGTGAAGATACTAAGGTCTGATCGGGGTGGGGAGTACATGGGGAAGGATCTGGAGTCTTTCCTTGAAGACAAGGGCATCACCCACCAGCTTTCAGTCGCCTACACGCCGCAGCAAAATGGGGCAGCGGAGCGGCTAAACCGGACCCTCATTGACCTTGCCCGAGCCATGCTTGCTCATGCGCAGCTGGACCATACTTGGTGGGGGGGAGCAGTGCAATATGCCAACTGGGTTAAGAACAGAATGGGCAGCAAGGGGCTAGGGGGCAAGAGCCCGTACTTCACGTGGACCAGGAAGGTGCCTAGTGTGTCCATGGCCCGGGTGTGGGGGTGCATGGCGCAGTACAAAGTGCCCGACCAGCAACGGAGGAAGCTGGACCCTAAGGCACAATGGGGCATTTTCCTTGGGGTGTCGGAGAGGAGCAAAGCTTGGATGTTGTGGAGTGTGGCGGATTAGCGGGTGGTGGAAAGCAGGGATGTGGTTTTCCACGAGGGGCTGAGCTACAAGGGGTGGAAGGAGCATGGTGCTAGTACAGTTGGGAGCTCCCTCCAGGATCCCTACACCTCCTCCATCTTTGAGGGGGCATGGGAGGACCCTGGAGAGGAGGTAGAGGAGCAGCAAGAGGAACAAAAGGCAGCTGCACCTCACCACGAGGAGTCACCAACTGCTGGTTCTACCCCTGACCCTAACGCACCAGCCCATGACCCGGAGCAGCCACAGGGGCAGCAGCAGCAACAAGAGAAGCCGCAGCAGCCACCACAGGAGCATACACCACCTGTTCCTGTGGGTAGGTGGCATCAACTACTGCAGCAGCAGCTGTCCAAGTCACCACGGTCCCCCATGAAGAGAGTGACTTGGAAGGAGAAGCTGCAAAGTTTGGAGCAGGAGGAGGCATCACCTCTGCGCCGCACCACACGCATCTCCCGGCCACCCGAAAGGTTCACACCAAGTGCACAGTATGCTTGCATGCATGATCATGAGGTGCATGATATGGAGGAGTGCATGCTTGTGGATGCTGAGGGGGGTGAGCTTGGGCTTGATTTCTGTCTCATGGGTCAGGTGCATGAGCCTAAGTCGGTCAAGGAGGCCTTGTCCCGTCCTGAGTGGGTCGAGTCCATGCGTGAGGAGCTTGAGTCTCATAGGGTGAACGAATCTTTTGAGCTGGTTGATCCAGCTTGTGTGCCACCTGGAATGGAGGTCTTGAGGTGTCAGTGGGTGTGGAAGTATAAGCACATGGGTGTCAGTGGGTGTGGAAGTATAAGCACATGGCTGATGGGAGCATTGAGAGGCCTAAGTCCAGGTTGGTGGCCATGGGGAACACTCAAACACGAGGCGTTCACTATGAACAGGTATATACCCCGGTGGGTAAACCTACCACCCTGAGAGGTTCCCTTGGGATGGCAGCAACTTCGGGGTTTCACATCCATCACATGGATGTGACCACTGCCTATCTTCATGGGGTCTTGAAAGAGGAGCTGTACATGAGGCAGCCCCCTGGTTTTGATGATGGGTCCGGCAGAGTTTGCCGACTCAGGAAATCAATCTACGGGCTAAAGCAAGCTCCAAGGCAGTGGTACCTCAAGTTTGACGAGGCGCTAATGGATTTTGGGTTTGAGAGGTCGGAGTGTGACCCCGCCTTGTACCACTTGGTGAGGCATGAGGGCAGGCTGTCCCTCTACCTCTATGTGGATGACATTCTGCTCATGTCCTCGAGCATGGTCTTGCTGGACAAGGTGAAGGGTCTCTTGTCCTCTCGGTTCCGCATGAAGGACTTGGGGGAGGCCAAGTACTATTTGGGGGTGCAGATTGAGCGTGATGAGAGTGGCATTCTGATTCATCAAGAGAGGTATATTCTCAACATGCTTGAGTCCTTTGGCCTTTCTGAGGCTAACGCCGTGCGTACCCCTCTCCCTACAGGGTTCGACGTGCATGCACATGCTGAGGAGCCCTTGCTGCGAGATGAGCTGGTCAAGCTCTATCAAAGCATTGTGGGGTCTCTCATGTATGCAAGCACGACCACACAGCCCCAGATTGCTTATGCAGTGTCACAGCTGTCCAAGGTCGTGTCTTGTCCCAAGGCATTTCACTTGCAGGCTGCTAAGAGAGTGCTAAGGTACCTGAAAGGTTGTGTCAAGTCAGGTATCTTCTACCCCGCACACAACAAGCCTCAGGTTGAGTTGGTGGGCTTTAGTGATGCTGATTATGCTGGAGATTCAGCTGATCGCAAGAGTCACACCGGCTATGTCTATTGCCTTAATGGTGCAGCCATCTCTTGGCAGAGCAAGAGGCAGCCAGTGGTTGCATTGTCCACCACTGAGAGTGAGTACATCAGTCCGTGTCAGTGCATTCAGGAGGGTGTGTGGCTGAAGCGGTTGTTTGGGGAGTTTGGGCATGAGTTTGCTGGTGGTGTGCCTGTGTTTGTGGACAACCAGTCTGCCATTGCCCTTGCACAGAATGCATGCTTGCATGGCCGCACCAAGCACATGCAGGTTCGGTGGCATTTCATCAGGGAGATGGTGGCGTGCAGCGAGGTGATCCTCCGGTGGTGCCCCACCAACCGTCAAGCAGCAGATATACTCACCAAACCCCTTCCTTTTGAGCCGCATGGTGTGTGCATTTCCCTGATGGGGATGCAGCCCCATGTCAGCATGGTGCCTGAGCAGGATGTGGGAGGACTGGTGCTTCTCTTCCTTGACGACCTCATGCTGTGGATGGCGCCCCTCCCTGGGCAAGGGGGAGTGAAGTGAAGGATTTTGCCCAGTGGTGTTCAGCCACCTCCAGCACGAGCAAGGGGGAGTGTTGACTGTGTAGGTGGTTGTGGTATTTTGCTCTAGCTGGTTGTGGGCTAAGGGTTTGGGCAAAATGTGGTGGTTAGACTTGTTGCGGGCTGGAATTGATCTCGCGCCCAACAAGCACCAACAAACCATTGCTATTCACTACAACACCATTGGTGTTGCTAGTTTAGCACTTTGGGTTGTTGGGGATTGTTGTAGGGCGAGGGTTGGGTTGGTAGGGTTTGAACAATTCGTCACTTTTCAGATCTGAACTCTTGCTAAAGCTACTTTTCTTGAACTAATCCATGGCTGCCTAGTAATTCTGTCAGAACACCCCGTCGCACATAAATCGTGATAGCGATCGGCCTGGATCTTGGTTGAAGGCGTGCGTTACCATTCTGGAAATTAGAGATTAATACCTTTCCAACGCGTACCTGGTCATAGCTTAAGGTTACGTGAGCTGCACGCAATGTTCCGTCAAAGTCGGCGGAGTTAATCTCTTGTTACGCTCTCCAGATTCGCTCGCTTTCCATCAATTATCCTGATAATATAGGCCCTGCCTCTCTGCCGCTAAGATTTACCTGCGCGTGGCGACAGTGAAATACTGAGAGGGGGGAAATCTCGGCAAATTTGAAGTGAAAGAACCGTGAAATTTCATCAAGAGAGAGATTTTCGCGATATCCTTTGTTAGAATCTAGCAGCAGGAATGATTGAACTATGAAAGAATTGGTTACAAATATGAAACCCTAATATGGGCTGTACCCCATATTGGCTACCCCACTATGGCCTAAATACATATAGCATATATAATATCTGACACACCCCCATAGGCAAAGTGGGGGAGAGCAAGGGGTCACAAGACCAGTCAAGAGAAGCAAAGCAAGCTCAGGGTGGATCACAACGTCACCACACGCACTAAGCACAAGCAAGAGGCCACAAGGCCAGTTCACATGTAGAAGTATATATGCAACACCAACAGCACAGTGATCTCTACCTAGCAGAGCAAGCATGCAGTTATTTATATAGATCACAGTACAAGCAACGTCTACAGCAAGTGAGGAAAAGCGGGCACAAGGCCTAACAAAGTGCAGAAACGCTGATGATCACCAGACGGAAGTGCCTTGGTGAATATATCAGCAGTGTTGGCCCAAGTGGCCACGCAAGCAAGATGAAGCTGACCACACTGCTGCAACTCTCGAGCCAGGAAGTAACGCAGAGTGATGTGCTTCGTTCTGTGCTCCAGTCTGTGCTCCTCATACAAGGCAATGGCGGCCTTGTTGTCGACGTATAGCACTAGAGGAGAACTAGGCCGCTCTCCCAAGTCGGTCAGCAGGTAGGTGAGCCAGCGTAACTCCTGTGCAGCCATGGCTGTGGAGTAGATCTCAGCCTCACAACTGGAGCTAAGAACTGAAGACGAGCGTGTAGAACGCCAAGAAACTGAACCAGAGCCAAAGCTGAAGGTGTAACCCTGTGACGACCGCTGCGTAGCCTGGTCGTCAACCCAAGAAGCGTCTGAGTGCCCAGTGAGGACAACGTCGCTCCGTCCTCCAAGCACGAGCCCCATGCCCGATGTACTGCACAAGTAGCGTAGTACCCTCTTAGCAGCATCCATGTGCACCTTTCGGTGCCGACCAGGAGCCACGTAGCGAGCGAGAAGGCCAAGAGGGTACGCAAGGTCAGGACGGGTGTTGGTCATCAGGTACATGAGGCTGCCCACTAGCTCTGGGTAAGAACCACTCGGCTCTACGGACTCGTCCGAAGGTGGAGCTGAGAGCAAGTGACCTGTAGCCAGAGGAGTGGCCTGTGCCGAGGACTAGATGAAGCCAAAGCGCTGAAGGACCTGCTGCACTATGTGTGACTGAGTCAGGGTGATGGTGCGGCGTGCTCTGTCCCGGGTGATCTGCAAGCCAAGGTAGCTTCGCTGCTCATCCAGGTCTGTGCACGTGTGTCTCTTCTGCAGCTCCGACTTCACCAAGGCGAGAGCCTCAGTGTCGGCAGTGGCAAAGACCAAGTCGTTGACGTACACGAGGATGTAGAACGGCGGCAGCGAAGTGTTGGTGCGCAGAAACAGCGACGGGTCAGCAGTTGACGGAGCAAACCCAAGAGCAGCAAGTGTCGTCCTCAGTGTGTCGTGCCACTCACGTGGCGCCTGGCGGAGACCGCAGACCGGCCGCCGGAGGCTCCACTGGGTACCAGGAGGGAACGACCTAGTGAAGCCAGGAGGGTGGCGCAGCCAGATCTCCTCGTGCAAGCTGCCCTGTAAGAAAGATGTGCTGAAGTCAAGAGATTGAAGCTCGTAGTCACGCTGAGCGGCAACGTGCAGCAGCACCCGAAGAGTGGTCATCTTTGGAGTGGGGGAGAAGGTCTGGAAGAAGTCAACTCCCTCTCGCTGACTGAAACCTCGAGAAACGTAACGAGCCTTGAAGACAGGCAGATAACTTGGCGGCCGCTTCACCCTGAAAATCCACATGCCACTGACGATGTTCGCCCCAGGAGGGGGAACCTCGTCAACGTACGTGCCTGTGGACTTCTAGGATGCCATCTCTGCGTCCATGGCTGTCTGCCACTGAGAGGAGTACTCACCCGCGATCGCCTCAGCGTAAGAGCGCGGGGTCGGGATGTACTGGACGCTCCACTGTAGCCGACCTCATCACCCACCTTCGCTCTAGTGACGCCCGTGTTCGTGCCTGTTAGAGACTAAGGACGGAGTCTATGAAGATTAGGAGCCAAAATATCTCAACATCGTTGGGCCTAGTTTCTGAACAGAAAAGTAGAGTTCACAAGAAACGCCGTCGACGAAAAGTGCACTGTCAAAACTTCACTAAACTCATATATGTTATAGCCCTACTCCGTGGCTACAATTCCCAAGTTGAAACGTATCAAGAGGTGAAGTAAATCTCGACTTATCAATTTCGGCGCACAGGGGGGTATGCTGCCATAAGAACTTAACTCAATCACAAAGTTCACACAAGTTCACACAAGAGAATTGGAGTAGCACTAAACCAGGTGGAAGGGATGAGGAGGACGAGAGGGAAGGTCCCAAGGAGTCCCCAACCAAAGGAAACTCCATGCCACACAATTCCCTTCCCCATAGGCAACCCAACTTTGACCTTTGTCACTATCCCAACCTCCACAATCCACCTCAACCCAACTTGGCCACACTTGCCAACCTGGTTTGGTTTCTCCCAACCATTTGGCAGCAACTACAGTAGAAAAGACGAATTTCCCAACCCCCAAAAGTCTGTACCCCATATTGAGTCAACCCCACAACTTCCCATAGTCACCACAACCAAATATCAAAAGCATACGAACTCCAATGTTCGTAACTTTCTTGTTCGTGCTCCGATTGAAGCGATACTTGGTTCCTCGGAAAGCTCTTGAGCAGAGGAGTCACTTCAGATATCTGCTCAAGCCAAATAACATTCACACACACACTCAGAAAAACCAAACCGCACAAAACACAAATTCTTGCACACACTCACAACACGCATGCAACGCACGAACATATGATGGGAGGCAGACAGACGTGAATGCGAATGGTAGCATCACTCAACAAACTCCCCCTCTGGCTGCCAACCATCATCCCACATGCCATAGCTCAAGCATGCATCCTCAATGCACACTCATCCCAGCAAGCTTCATGCCCTTCCAATGCTCAGATTCAGCCAGGCGCTTGGTGAGAATGTCAGCCGCCTGCTGATGGGTCTTCACAATCTCCAGCCGCACCTCCTTGTCCAGGAGCCTTCTCACCCAGTGCCACTTAGGCCTGATGTGTTTGGTCAGCCCATGAAGACAAGCATTCTTCGCTAGCTTCACCGCCGACTCATTATCACAGAAAATCACAGTCGGCTCCCTCTGACCAACTCCAATCTCCTCCAACAAACGCCTCAGCCACACCACCTCCTTTGCCCCATGATGCAGGGCCATGTACTCTGTCTCACACGAGGACTGCCCCACCTCATTCTGCTTCTTACTGCGCCAGCTCACTGCACCACCTCCGAACAGGCACACATAGCCTCCAATGCTGGTGCCATCCGCTTTCACCGAGTTGAAGCTAGCGTCAGTGTAGCAGGTCAGGAGCATCTCCCCCTTGCTCAAATCAGCTGCACTCCTCTGCAGCCTCTGCCTCACAGCACTGTACTCCAAACCCACTGATGCCGTTGCACTCACATAGCGGACCAACCTCTTGGCCGCTTCCAGCTGCTCATGACTGGGGCGTGAAACCACACTGGCAAGCCTGGATGTTGCAAAGGCAATGTCAGGCCGTGTGTGGTTAGCCGCATAGTTGAGTGCCCCAACCATGGAATGAAAAAGTTTCCTGTCACTCTCACCCACCACCTCCTCATCAGCACAGGGCTCCACAGTGAACCCCGAAGGCAGTGGGGTGGCTGGCTTTCCTCCATCTTGCAGCCCATACTTCTCAGCCAGCCCCTCACAATACTTTCTCTGGTGCAACCTCAACACTCCCTTGTCAAGGTCCCTCTCCACATGCATCCCTAAATAGTACTTCACATCTCCCATCTTGGAGCACTTAAACTGCATCTCCAGCATCTCCTCCACATGCTCAATCATTGCAGACGACTCAGAGAAGAGCAGGATGTCATCCACATACACCAGGAGCATGAGAAACTGCTCCTTCTCCTGCAGCAGGAACAAGCTGTGATCACACTCACTCTTCTTGAAACCCCCAGCCAGCAGAGTCTCCTCTAACTTGTGGTACCATGCACGAGGAGCCTGCTTCAGGCCATAGATGGCCTTCTTCAGCCTGCACACCTGCCGCTCCCATCATCCAAACCCTCAGGCTGTAACATGTACAGCTCCTCCAGAATGATCCCATTGAGGAAGGCGGTGGTGATGTCCATCTGCTTCACCCGCCATCCACGGTTTGCTGCCATTGCCAATGACACCCGAAGTGTTGTGCCTTTCCCCACAGGAGCATAGAGCTCGTTGAAGTCCTTTCCCTTTGTCTGCTGAAACCCCTTAGCCACAAGCCTTGACTTGTAGCGGGTCAGCACCCCATCAGGTCCGTACTTGTGCCTGAAAATCAGCTTGGAAGAAATGGCCTTCTTCCCAGGTGGCAGCTCACACAGCTCCCACGTCTCATTCTCTAGCAGAGAATCATACTCCTCCTTCACACTCTGCTTCCACTTTTCAGCATCGGGCCCGCTCAATGCCTCAGCTAGCGTCTTGGGCTCAGGGACGGCTGCCCAGTAGCAGTGTGCTATCTCATCCTCATCACACTGCTCAGCCACACTCCCAGCCCTTACCACCTTTGGCTTGCCACGGCTTGCATAGGTCAGCCTGTTAGGAGGGCGCACATCCCTCCTAGGACAGTCAGCCGTACGTCCGGCACCTTGTGGAGCACCTTGCTCCTCCTCCTGCTGCTGCTGCTGCTGCTGCTGCTGCTGCTGCTCCACCTCAGGTTCTCCCCCATCATCAGTCACCCCAGAGATCTCCTCCTTGGAGACAGAAACCTCCACCTGCCTCGAAGGCCGCTGCACCTCATCGGCCTCAATGATCAGTGGTGTTGTAGGAAGCTTCTGCTGCTGCTGCTTCCACTCCTTGTAGAACAAGGACTCAAGGAACTTAACATCCCTTGACACAGTCAGTTGCTGGCTCGTCAAGTCCCATATCAACCAGCCCTTGTGGTCCTTGGCAAGCCCCAAGTGCACACCCCATCTCCCAGAAGCTTCCAACTTTCCCCTCTTCTCCTTCGGTACATGAAACACCACCATGCAGCCATAAGTTCTCAGCATGTTGACTGCAGGCGCACTCCCATACCACTTGGTGTAGGGGACCCATTGCTTGTCCCCCACAGTCGCCAGCACCCGGTTCTTCACAACAACGACCTGCCGCAGTGCTGTCACCCAAAACGGATCCGGCAGCCCTGCACGCCCAAGGAGAGTGCGAGCACCTTCCTGCAGGGTCCGGTTGAACCGCTCAGCCACGCCATTCTGCTGAGGGTTGTAAGGCACTGTGAGCTGATGCTGGATCCCCTTCCGCTTCAGCTCCTTCTCAAAATCAGCGCCGATGAACTCTCCTCCGTTGTCAGTGCGGATCACCTTCACCTTGTGTCCGCTTTCCCTTTGTGCTCTCGGCATCCACTCCTTAAGAACAGCCGCTGCCACCTCCCCCTTAGTCTTGAGAGGGTACACCCACACCGCACGCGTGTGGTCGTCCACAATCGTCAAGAAGTAGGGGCTGCCCGAGAGAGAAAGGGCCCTCGTGGGGCCCACCACATCCATGTGCACTAGTGCAAGTGGTGCCTTGGCTGGTCCTGTGCTGCTGCTGAAGGGAAACTTCGTGAATTTGGTCTCAAGGCAGGTAGGGCAGCTCCCAATCTCCTTTGCTCCCCCCTTCACCTCCAGCCCCTTCAAGCACCCATCCTTTACCAACTTCTGCAGCATAGGAATGTTCACATGGCACAGCCTCTCATGCCACGTCTCCCAATCAGCCTCACCACTCCCAGATGAAGCCTTTGCCCATGCAGCTGTCGCATCCACACCAGCAAGCACCTCACCATGTGGCTGCTGTGGCTGCTGCACCTTCTTGACTGCATCCAGGGCCCCAGCAGTTGGTGCAGTCTCCTCTCCTCCCGCAGTTGCTTTAGCCGCTGCCGCTGCCTTTGCCGTTGCTGGTGGTTTCCCCTTCCAAGGGATGATGGGCAGCTGCCACAGGTCCTTGATGCAGCTGCTCTTCTCCTCCAAGTTCCACAGCAGCAACTTCCCAAGCTTTGCACGGCAGCTGGTTGGGCCGAAGGTAACTTCAGCCTTGCTCTTCTGCAGCCGGCGCACAGAAAGAAGGTTAGCGGACAAACCTTCAACCAACAGCACATTCCCAAGCCCCACAAGCTCTCCATTGGCTCCCATCACCTTAGCATTCCCAACACCAATCACAGGGAGCAAAGCACCTGAAGCGGCAGCCACAAACTTGATCTTCCCAGGAGGTTTTACCTCATCAAGCAAATCTGCCCGTGGGGTCATATGACTCGTGCAACCTGAATCGATCACCCAGTGAGTGAGGGGGTGCATCACAACCTTCCCAACTGAACCCATATCACCCCCACTCCCTTGCACATCCTCAACCATGAGGAACATCCCAGGGTCGGCTTTACCTTGTGCACCATCACCTTGTGCACCTGATCCTTGCACAGCGCCACCGCGTGCACGTTCACCACTTGGCGGCTTCATGCCTGGAGGGGCCCATCCCTCAGGCTGGCTGAAACACTTGAACCACGGGTGTCCAGCCTTCTTGCAGTACCAGCACGCACTCTCCATTCGGGTGCTCCCCCTGCCACCAGAGCTCCCATGCCCCTCATTGTAGTCACCTCGGCCTCTCCCTCTGCCAAAGCCTCTCCCACGGCCTCGGCCTCTCCCTCCCCCTCTTCCTCTGCTGCCTCCTGCAGCTCCATACCCCTCAGCAGTTTTGTTGGCAGCACCACCTCCCGTGTGGCGCCTGCGGAAGTCCTCTTGCAGAATCTGCTGCCGTAGCCACTCAGGCGTCCATTTGTCCTGCTGAACGTTGAGGGTGGGGATGAGGTTGTCCCACGAGTTGTCGAGCACCGAGATGATCTTGGTGCACTGTTGCATCTGCGACACTTCGCTGCCCGCCGCTGCCATCCTCGCATAGGTGTCCTTGATCTTGTCAAGGACCGGTTTCACATCATCTCCCGGTTTCATGGAGAGGGCAGCCAACTCCTTCTCCAACACAATCACCATCGGCAGCGTGTTGGGCTGAATCACGTCGCGTAGCAGCTTCCATGCCTTCGGTCCGGAATCATCCAACTCCACCAAATCCTTGATGTGCTGGAACATGTCGTTGTTGACCGATTGGAGGATGAGGTCGTACAGCACCGCGCTCTTCTCAATCCACCGATCACGGGCATCTCCTTCCCCCGGCATCTTCTCCTCTCCCATTGCAATTTTCAGTAGCTTGTAGCGCTTGAAGGCGCTCCGCATCCGCCCGCTCCATTCCTCATAGTTGGAGCCATCCAAAGCTTCGATCTTGGATGGTGGCGGTTCACTCCTCTTCTCAGCTGCATCTCCACTCCCTTGATTCATCTCCTCTGCTCCCAATCAGAGGTTTCAGCTCCCCCTTTTGCTGGTCACAATGTAGATCCACACAATCTTCACAAGTGTCGGCGCCAACGAAATTTCGGCAGAGTTTCCCCTTAGCGGAAGTCACATCCAACCTCCAGAACTCCACTTAGGCACGCCCACAGGCCATGGTGGGTCTAGGAGGGTCTTCACACTTCAGTAGACTCTCCACAAAGTCCTTAATCAGCTCTGATACCACTTGTTAGAGACTAAGGACGGAGTCTATGAAGATTAGGAGCCAAAATATCTCAACATCGTTGGGCCTAGTTTCTGAACAGAAAAGTAGAGTTCACAAGAAACGCCGTCGACGAAAAGTGCACTGTCAAAACTTCACTAAACTCATATATGTTATAGCCCTACTCCGTGGCTACAATTCCCAAGTTGAAACGTATCAAGAGGTGAAGTAAATCTCGACTTATCAATTTCGGCGCACAGGGGGGTATGCTGCCATAAGAACTTAACTCAATCACAAAGTTCACACAAGTTCACACAAGAGAATTGGAGTAGCACTAAACCAGGTGGAAGGGATGAGGAGGACGAGAGGGAAGGTCCCAAGGAGTCCCCTACCAAAGGAAACTCCATGCCACACAATTCCCTTCCCCATAGGCAACCCAACTTTGACCTTTGTCACTATCCCAACCTCCACAATCCACCTCAACCCAACTTGGCCACACTTGCCAACCTGGTTTGGTTTCTCCCAACCATTTGGCAGCAACTACAGTAGAAAAGACGAATTTCCCAACCCCCAAAAGTCTGTACCCCATATTGAGTCAACCCCACAACTTCCCATAGTCACCACAACCAAATATCAAAAGCATACGAACTCCAATGTTCGTAACTTTCTTGTTCGTGCTCCGATTGAAGCGATACTTGGTTCCTCGGAAAGCTCTTGAGCAGAGGAGTCACTTCAGATATCTGCTCAAGCCAAATAACATTCACACACACACTCAGAAAAACCAAACCGCACAAAACACAAATTCTTGCACACACTCACAACACGCATGCAACGCACGAACATATGATGGGAGGCAGACAGACGTGAATGCGAATGGTAGCATCACTCAACAGTGCCACACTCCGCAAGGAGTTTGTTGCTCAGCACCCCCCTCCGATGTACTGGACGCTCCACTTTATAGTGACCCGCCTCCCTGACACCCTTCGCTCAGTCAGGGACCACTTCCTAGCGCGCTGTCCCTCCGACCTCACCATAGACCTCCTAGAGGAGCACCTCTTAGCCGCTGAGAGCAGCATTGTGAGTGTGGCTGCTGCTCGTGGCGCTCCTCGCACCCCCATCTTTGAGGGGTGCGCTTCTTCCCCTCTTGCCCCGTCCTACGCCACTGGTGCCGCTGTAGACTTCCTTGGAGCCGACTCGGTTGGTGCTGCCTCTACTTCTACCGGGCGGCGCCGCACCGGCAAGGGCAAGGGGGGCAAGGGCGGTGGTGGAGGTGGCGGCGGAGGAGGAGGTGGGGGTGGCGGTGGGAGTGGAGGCAGTGGCGGCGGGAGTACTGGTGGGAGTGGCAGCGGCGGTGGTGGAGGTGGTGGTGGTGGCGGCGGCGGTGGGAGTGGCGGTGGTGGCGGTAGCGGCAGTGGTGGAGGCAGTGGAGGCGGTGGCGGTCGTGGTGGAGGCACTGGTCAGCGACAGCAGCAGCAGCGGTCCCTTACGCCTCAGCAGCTTCGTGAGTGGTTGGCTCAGAGGGGTACGTCTGGGGGTACTCGCTGTCCGTATGTCATTCGCACCGGTGAGCGTGCTGGTCAGACATGCGGCAAGCCCCACCCCCAGCAGCGTTGCTTCTCCCGCCTTGACGACGCCTGGCGAGAGGAGATGGGTGCAGAGGTTGAGACCCCTCGCTGATTTGATCTACTTAAGAAGGGTGTAGACATCTTTGCTCTTGACTATGATGCTATTCTTGCTGCCATGTATGCATTGTCTGTTAGTGCTGAGGGTGACTGCTACCTGTGTCTGCAGCCTGATCCAGGTATAGAGCCAGCAGCTCTTGGTGCTTGCGAGTCTGCGCTTTCTGGTACCGCGTCTGCTGCCTTAGGTGCGGGTGAGTCTGCGCTGTCAGGTACCGCGCCTCCTCCTGCCTTGCACACCTTCACTCTTGACTCAGGTGCTTCCAGGTGTTTCTTCCGTGACAGCACAGCCCTCACACCACTCCATGCACCAGTTGCAGTCTCCCTGGCTGACCCCTCGGGGGGTCCAGTCCTTGCACGGTCTACCACTGTGCTTCCTTGCCCAGCGGTCCCGTCTGGATCGCTGTCAGGTCTCCACCTCCCCTCGTTCTCTACGAACTTGGTGAGCAACGCTGTCCTTCAGGACCACTGGGTTGATACCTTCACCCCTGGAGGACGGCGTGTGGCGATCTGTACGTGTTCCAGGACTGGGCGACACCTGGCCACGTTCACGCGTGCGCAAGGGTCGAGCCTTTACACACTGACCACTGTGTCTCCCCAGGTCACTGCTTTCGGTCAGGCGTCTGCGTCAGGTCAGCTAGACTCCCCTTGCTCGTGTCGCTCCCTGTCGCACCAGACCGTTCTCTGGCATCACCGTCTGGGCAACCCCTCTCTGCCCCGTCTTCGTGACATGCACCGTCGCGTCCTTGTGTCTGGTCTTCCCCGGACCCTGCCTCCTCTCCCTGCTTCGCCTGCCCCGGCCTGCCTTCCTTGCGTCGAGGGGCGGCAGCGCGCCGCTCCTCACTCCTCCTCGTTTCCTCCGACAGAGGCTCCGCTGCAGACTCTCCACATGGACGTGTGGGGCCCCGCCCGCGTCAGCGGACGGGGTGGAGAGCGGTACTTCCTGCTGGTAGTTGACGACAACTCGCGTTACACCACGGTCTTCCCCTTGCGCACCAAGGGTGAGGTCCCTGCTGTCCTGATCCCTTGGATCCGAGCGGTTCGTCTACAGCTACGCAGGAGGTTTCAGACCGACCTCCCTGTTCTGCGTCTGCACTCTGACAGGGGCGGAGAGTTCTCCTCCGACCTCTTGCGCGGCTTCTGTCAGGAGGAGGGCATCACCCAGTCTTACACGCTTCCGGGCTCACCGCAGCAAAATGGGGTTGCTGAGCGCCGCATTGGCCTGGTCATGGAGATCGCTCGTACCTCCTTGATCCATGCGGCGGCTCCCCATTTTCTGTGGCCGTTTGCGGTCAGGTACGCCGCACAGCAGCTCAACCTCTGGCCCCGTGTCTCCGTTCCGGAGACCTCGCCCACACTGCGGTGGACGGGGGAGGTTGGAGATGCGTCGGTGTTCCGAGTCTGGGGTGCCCGTGCTCTTGTTCGCGATACGTCCGCGGACAAGCTCTCCTCCCGCACCCTTCCCTGTGTCTTCCTTGGCTTTCCGACTGACGCGCCTGGCTGGCAGTTTTACCACCCCACCTCGCGCACTGTCCTGTCTTCTCAGGACGTCACTTTTGACGAGTCAGTCCCTTTCTACCGCCTCTTTTCCTACCGCACTGCTCCTCTCCCTCCCCCGCCGCTCTTCCTTGCTCCAGGTCCCCCTCCGGTAGACCCCCTTCCCCCCCAGGGTCCTGCTCCTTCAGGTGTGTCTCAGGTAGACCCGCCCCCCTTAGCTGAGCCTGTTGAGGTCACTAGCGACTCAGGTGCTGCTGAGGGTGGTACTGCTCGAGGTGCTGCGTCTGGAGGTGCTGAGCCACGGCGTGAGGTGCTGGAGGGTACGGAGCCTGGGGGTGCTGAGCCGGTGCGTGAGGTGCTGGAGAGCGCGGAGCCTGAGGGTGCTGTGCCGGTGCGAGAGGTCCTGGAGGGTGCAGAGTCTGGGCGCGCTGAGCCTGAGGGTGCTGGACCGGTTACTCGCCGGCCCCTTACACCAGCGGAGCTGCGAGAGTGGTTTGCGGTTCGTCAGCGACTGCGGAGGCGTCCTGGAGTTGGCGGTACTGCAGTTGGTGCTGGAGACACTAGTGCTACCGCAGGCCCTGGAGGTGCTCGTACCGGAGGTACTCGAGCTGCCGGGGCCGGTGGTTCTGGGGGTGCTCCTGGTGCTGGAGCTGCTGGAGGTGCTGCTGGAGCTGCCGGTGGAGCTGGTGGTGCTACTGTTGGTGCTGCTGGGGGTGCTGCTGGAGCTGCTGGAGCTGCTGGAGGTGCTGCTGGAGCTGCCGGTGGAGCTGGTGGTGCTACTGTTGGTGCTACTGGAGGTGCTGCTGGAGCTGGTGGAGCTGCTGGAGCTGCCGGTGGAGCTGGTGGTGCTACTGTTGGTGCTACTGGTGGTGCTGCTGGCTCTGGGGGCGCTGGAGCTGCTGGTGGTGCTGCTGCTGACTCTGGGGGTGCAGGAGCTGCTGGAGCTACTGGAGGTGCTGCCGGAGCTGCTGGAGGTGCTGCTAGAGCTGCCGGTGGAGCTGGTGGTGCTGCTGGCTCTGGGGGTGCTGGAGCTCCAGGAGCTGCTGGTGGTGCTGCTGTTGGCTCTCGGGGTGCTGAGCGGCCACGGCCGTACTTCGTTCCGCTCCTTGAGCAGGTTCTTGGTCTCTCGCCTTCTCCTGCTCCTCCCCCTTCCTTAGAGTGTTCACCGCCTGTCCTGTCGCCGTCACAGCTACAGCCCTCCTCCCCACTGCCTGCTCCGTCTATGTACGCTGGTCCGATAGGAGGTCTTGCTGAGCGTCGTGAGCTTGCGTCTCGTCCTGCGTCGCCTGTTTGTGCTGCTCGCGCTAGTCGTCGTAGTTCGCGTCCTCCTCCTGTCGTTGGCACGCACTGGATGACTCTGCGTCCTTCCACTGCTCCGCAGCGTGTCCCCCTGCCGTCTCCTCCTGAGTCCTCTCTTCCTGCCCTTGCTGACCCGGAGTCTGACTCCCTTCGTGCTGCTAGTCCCACTGTCACGCGTCTCCTGGCTACTGTTGTCACTGACCCTTCCTTTGAGTCGGCTGCTGCGTCTGCTCTTGTTGCTGAGCTTGTCGACTTTGCTGCTCGCTGTCATCTAGACTACGCTGCTAGTCTTGTTGCTGAGTCTGAGTCTGTCCGTCCTCCGTCCGTCGGGGGTGAGTGTGCCCTTGGCACGGACGTCCTTGAGGACAGGCAGGAGGAGTTCCAGTGTCTGGCTGCTGCTTCACCTCATCTTGTGTCCATGCTGCTTGCCCCTGAGGGAGACCCGGATGCACTTGACATCCCGACTCCGCGCTCTTACGCAGAGGCGATAGAGGGTCCCTACTCCTCTCAGTGGCAGACAGCCATGGATGCAGAGATGGCTTCCTGGAAGTCCACAGGCACCTACGTTGACGAGGTTCCCCCACCTGGGGCGAACATCGTCAGTGGCATGTGGATCTTCAGGGTGAAGCGGCCGCCGGGCTCTCCGCCTGTCTTCAAGGCGCGTTACGTGGCTCGTGGTTTCAGTCAGCGACAGGGAGTTGACTACTTTCAGACCTTCTCTCCCACCCCGAAGATGATCACTCTTCGGGTACTACTGCACGTCGCTGCTCAGCGTGACTACGAGCTTCACTCCCTTGACTTCAGCACAACCTTCCTATAGGGCAGCCTGCACGAGGAGATCTGGCTGCGCCGCCCACCTGGCTTCACTGGGTCGTTTCCCCCTGGTACCGAGTGGAGCCTCCGACGGCCAGTCTACGGTCTCCGCCAGGCACCTCGTGAGTGGCACGACACACTGAGGACTACACTTGCGGCGCTTGGGTTTGCTCCTTCCACTGCTGACCCGTCGCTGTTTCTACGCACCGACACTTCGCTGCCGCCGTTCTACATCCTCGTGTACGTCGACGACTTGGTCTTTGCTACTGCTGACACTGAGGCACTGACTCTAGTGAAGTCGGAGCTGCAGAAGAGACACACGTGCACAGACCTGGGTGAGCTGCGCAGCTATCTTGGCTTGCAGATCACTCGGGACAGAGCACGCCGCACCATCACTCTGACCCAGTCACACATGGTGCAGCAGGTCCTTCAGCGCTTCGACTTCCAGTTCTCCTCGCCACAGTCCACTCCTCTGCCTACTGGTCACTCGCTCTCAGCTCTGCCTTCAAATGAGTCCGTAGAGCCGAGTGGCCCATATCCAGAGCTTGTGGGCTGCCTCATGTACCTGATGACCTGCACTCGCCCTGACCTCGCTTACCCTCTTAGCATCCTGGCACGCTACGTTGCGCCCGGGAGACACCTTCCAGAGCACTGGAAGGCAGCTAAGAGGGTGATGCGTTACTTGTGCAGTACGTCAGGCATGGGGCTCGTGCTTGGAGGACGGGGTCCAGTTGTCCTCACCGGTCATGCAGACGCTTCTTGGGTTGACGACTTGGCTACGCAGCGGTCGTCACAGGGTTACACCTTCAGCCTTGGCTCCGGTTCTGTTTCTTGGCGGTCTACCCGCTCGTCTTCTGTTCTCAGCTCCAGTTGTGAGGCTGAGATCTACGCAGGGGCCATGGCTGCACAGGAGCTGCGTTGGCTCACCTACCTGCTGACCGACCTGGGCGAGGCGCCTCGTTCTCCTCCAGTCCTGTACGTCGATAACAAGGCAATGCTTGCCTTGTGTCGCAAACAGAGATTGGAGCACAGAACAAAGCACATCGCCCTTCGCTACTTCCTTGCTCGGGAGCTGCAGCAGCGTGGTCAGCTTCGTCTTGCCTACGTGGCCTCTCAGGCCAACACTGCTGATGTGTTCACCAAGGCTCTTTCGCCTCGTGACCATCAGCGCTTCTGTACTGCCTCATTTATCGCAGCCGGGTTGGTTTGTCCTTCGGCCGTCAGATCCGCTTGGCCTCTGGATCCTCTGGCCATCTTGGTCTTTGGGCGTGTGCCGCTCCCCAGATCTTGGTTCGGCGGATTTCACGGAAGTGAAGTTGCGAAGAATCCCTAAGTAGCTCTCATACCATGTTACTATCCCAAGTGGGACTTGTCGAAGGATCGCTCGGGGTTGTTCACAGAGTAGTGTTGCAGCGGAAGTGTTGGCCTCAAGTAAGAGTGAATATAAATGACTGAAATTGATAATAGCATGCATAAATTGAGTTTATATAGGAAATACAAAGGAATACGAAACGACCTAGACTAGCCATATACTCTAAGGGGTACATTCCCTTATTACAGCGAAGTTCAAATCGTGCGGCGCGGGAACCTGTTTCAAACCTTTTCCCGCTCTTTTCACCTCAAATGTTTCTGCCTGCATCGGTCTTGGCCAGACGATTACCAGCGTCGCTTCGACTCTTCTGACTCCTCGACTTCGTATTTGGTAGAGTCAGCTCCTGCAGCATACAGGAATGCCTTCTCATAAAGTTTCATATCGTAACATACCCACTCTACGGGATTGTTATTGTGCTCTTCTCCCAACCTTAACCTACCCACTCCACAGAGAGTGAGCTGTGATTAGCTCAAGCACAAGTTCTAGGTTGAGTTGAATTTGTGGCCCAACCACGCAACTCGAAATTTGCCAGGTTGGATGTAGTCAAGTTAGAAATGAAGGGGAGAGGAGAATGGAGGAGTGTTAGGGGGGGCGGAGGAGGGGGGGGGGGGGGTAGGGGGTGTCAAATGTTATATATGCCATATATCTTTAGGCTGTAGTGGGGTAGCCAATATGGGGTACAGCCCCTTCTAGGGTTTCATATTTGTACCCAACTCTTTCATAGTTCATTCATTCCTGTTCATTCTTCTGACATGGTTTCAGAGCAGGTCCTAGCCTAGGACCGATTTCTTAGGGCCCACCGAGTAGCGCTACCCCACTCGTCGCGCCACTGTGATCGTGCTACTTGCTGCAGCGCACCCTGCTGAGTCGCGCGCCACCTGCAGCAGCGCACTCTGCCCTGCCTGCGCGCTGCGCCGCCGCGCGCCCTGCCCTGCCTGCACGCCGCGCCGCCGCGCGCCCTGCCCTGCCTGCGCGCCGCGCCGCCGCGCGCCCTGCCCTGCCTGCGCGCCGCGCCGCCGCGCGCCCTGCCCTGCCTGCACGCCGCGCCGCCGCGCGCCCTGCCCTGCCTGCGCGCCGCGCTGCCGCGCGCCCTGCCCTGCCTGCGCGCCGCGCCGCCGCGCGCCCTGCCCTGCCTGCGCGCCGCGCCGCCGCGCGCTCCGCCCTGCCTGCGCGCCGCGCCGCCGCGCGCCCTGCCCTGCCTGCGCGCCGCGCCGCCGCGCGCTCCGCCCTGCCTGCGCGCCGCGCCGCCGCGCGCCCCGCCCTGCCTGCGCGCCGCGCCGCCGCGCGCCCTGCCCTGCCTGCGCGCCGCGCCGCAGCGCGCCCTGCCCTGCCTGCGCGCCGCACCGCCGCGCGCCCTGCCCTGCATGCGCACCGGCCCGCCGCGCGCCCTGCCCTGCATGCGCACCGGCCCGCCGCGCACCGTGACCTGCCTGCGCACCGGCCCGCCGCGCGCCCTGCCCTACCTGCGCGCCGCGCCGCCGCGCGCCCTGCCCTGCCTGCGCGCCGCGCCGCCGCGCACCCTGCCTCGCAGGCCGCGCCCTGCCGAGCCGCCCGCGCCCTGCTGCGCCGCCCGCGCCCTATTGCGCCGCCCGCGCCCTGTTGAGCCGCCCGCGCCCTGCAGCGCCGCCCACGCTCTGCAGCGCCGCCCGCACGCCCTGCTGCTTGTCACCGCCTCGCGCTATGGCCACCCTTCGGGTTCTTTCCTTCGACACTGAGGGCCGCCCTGTAGAGTTCGACGCCTGGCTCGATGACTTGCAGCTCTACCTCATTAGCTCCAGCAAAGACGAGATCTCCCTCTTTGACCACACCTCTGGTGCCCTAGCCGCTCCTGCTGACACAGCTGCCCTTAGCGAGCGCTCTCAGTGGCTGACGCGCGATGCTGCTGCCCGCCTAGCTATTCGCAACCACTTGCAGCTAGCGGAACTCAAGCACTTTGGCGAGCACAAAACCGCTAAGGCCCTGTACGACGCTGTAGTCGCTCGCTACTCCTCCCCTGCCACTGCTGCGCTCAGCCGTCTCATGCTGCCGTACCTGTTCCCCGAGCTGTCAAGCTTTGCCACTGTAGCCGACCTCATCACCCACCTTCGCTCTAGTGATGCTCGTGTCCGTGCCACACTCCGCAAGGAGTTTGTTGCTCAGCACCCCCCTCCGATGTACTGGACGCTCCACTTTATAGTGACCCGCCTCCCTGACACCCTTCGCTCAGTCAGGGACCACTTCCTAGCGCGCTGTCCCTCCGACCTCACCATAGACCTCCTAGAGGAGCACCTCTTAGCCGCTGAGAGCAGCATTGTGAGTGTGGTTGCTGCTCGTGGCGCTCCTCGCACCCCCATCTTTGAGGGGTGCGCTTCTTCCCCTTTTGCCCCGTCCTACGCCACTGCTGCCGCTGTAGACTTCCTTGGAGCCGACTCGGTTGGTGCTGCCTCTACTTCTACCGGGCGGCGCCGCACCGGCAAGGGCAAGGGGGGCAAGGGCGGTGGTGGAGGTGGCGGCGGAGGAGGAGGTGGAGGAGGTGGGGGTGGCGGTGGGAGTGGAGGCAGTGGCGGCGGGAGTACTGGTGGGAGTGGCAGCGGCGGTGGTGGAGGTGGTGGTGGTGGCGGCGGCGGTGGGAGTGGCGGTGGTGGCGGTAGCGGCAGTGGTGGAGGCAGTGGAGGCGGTGGCGGTCGTGGTGGAGGCACTGGTCAGCGACAGCAGCAGCAGCGGTCCCTTACGCCTCAGCAGCTTCGTGAGTGGTTGGCTCAGAGGGGTACGTCTGGGGGTACTCGCTGTCCGTATGTCATTCGCACCGGTGAGCGTGCTGGTCAGACATGCGGCAAGCCCCACCCCCAGCAGCGTTGCTTCTCCCGCCTTGACGACGCCTGGCGTGAGGAGATGGGTGCAGAGGTTGAGACCCCTCGCTGGTTTGATCTGCTTAAGAAGGGTGTAGACATCTTTGCTCTTGACTATGATGCTATTCTTGCTGCCATGTATGCATTGTCTGTTAGTGCTGAGGGTGACTGCTGATGGAAAGCGAGCGAATCTGGAGAGCGTAACAAGAGATTACATCCGCCGACTTTGACGGAACATTGCGTGCAGCTCACGTAGCCTGAAACTATGAGCAGGTACGCGTTGGAAAGGGCTCAATCTCGACTTTCCAGAATGATAATGCACGCTCTCAACCAAGATCTAGGCCGATCGCTATTGCGATTTAAGTGCGACGGGGTATTCTGGCGGAATCAATAGGCAGCCATGGATTAAATCAAGAAGGTAGCTTTCAGAAGAGTTCAGATCTGAAAAGTGACGAGTTGTTCAAACCCTACCAACCCAACCCTCGCCCTACAACAATCCCCAACAACCCAAAGTGCTAAACTAGCAACACCAATGGTGTTGTAGTGAATAGCAAAGGTTTGTTGGTGCTTGTTGGGTGCGAGATCAATTCCAGCCCGCAACAAGTCTAACCACCACATTTTGCCCAAACCCTTAGCCCACAACCAGCTAGAGCAAAATACCACAACCACCTACACAATCAACACTCCCCCTTGCTCGTGCTGGAGGTGGCTGAACACCACTGGGCAAAATCCTTCACTTCACTCCCCCTTGCCCAGGGAGGGGCGCCATCCACAGCATGAGGTCGTCAACGCAGAGAAGCACCAGTCCTCCCACATCCTGCTCAGGCACCATGCTGACATGGGGCTGCATCCCCATCAGGGAAATGTACACACCATGCCGCTCAAAAGGAAGGGGTTTGGTGAGTATATCTGCTGCTTGACGGTTGGTTGGGCACCACCGGAGGATCACTTCGCCGCTTGCCACCATCTCTCTGATGAAATGCCACCGAACCTGCATGTGCTTGGTGCGGCCATGCAAGCATGCATTCTGTGCAAGGGCAATGGCAGACTGGTTGTCCACAAACACAGGCACACCACCAGCAAACTCATGCCCAAACTCTCCAAACAGACGCTTCAGCCACACACCCTCCTGAATGCATTGACACAGACTGATGTACTCACTCTCAGTGGTAGACAATGCAACCACCGGCTGCCTCTTGCTCTGCAAAGAGATGGCTGCACCATTAAGGCAATTGACATAGCCGCTGTGACTTTTGCGATCAGCTGAATCTCCAGCATAATCAGCATCACTAAAGCCCACCAACTCAACCTGAGGCTTGCTGTGTGCGGGGTAGAATATACCTGACTTGACACAACCTTTCAGGTACCTTAGCACTCTCTTAACAGCCTGCAGGTGAAATGCCTTGGGACAAGACACCACCTTGGACAGCTGTGACACTGCATAAGCAATCTGGGGCTGTGTGGTCGTGCTTGCATACATGAGAGACCCCACAATGCTTTGATAGAGCTGGACCAGCTCATCTCGCAGCAAGGGCTCCTCAGCATGTGCATGCACGTCGAACCCTGTAGGGAGAGGGGTACGCACGGGGTTAGCCGCAGAGAGGCCAAAGGACTCAAGCATGTTGAGAATGTACCTCTCCTGATGAATCAAGATGCCACTCTCATCACGCTCAATCTGCACCCCCAAATAGTACTTAGCCTCCCCCAAGTCCTTCATGCGGAAACGAGAGGACAAGAGACCCTTCACCTCGTCCAGCAAGACCATGCTCGAAGACATGAGCAGAATGTCATCCACATAGAGGTAAAGGGACAGCCTGCCCTCATGCCTCACCAAGTGGTACAAGGCGGGGTCACACTCCGACCTCTCAAACCCAAAATCCATCAGCGCCTCGTCAAACTTGAGGTACCACTGCCTTGGAGCTTGCTTTAGCCCGTAGATTGATTTCCTGAGTCGGCAAACTCTGCCGGACCCATCATCAAAACCAGGGGGCTGCCTCATGTACAGCTCCTCTTTCAAGACCCCATGAAGATAGGCAGTGGTCACATCCATGTGATGGATGTGAAACCCCGAAGTTGCTGCCATCCCAAGGGAACCTCTCAGGGTGGTAGGTTTACCCACCGGGGTATATACCTGGTCATAGTGAACGCCTCGTGTTTGAGTGTTCCCCATGGCCACCAACCTGGACTTAGGCCTCTCAATACTCCCATCAGCCATGTGCTTATACTTCCACACCCACTGACACCTCAAGACCTCCATTCCAGGTGGCACACAAGCTGGATCAACCAGCTCAAAAGACTCGTTCACCCTATGAGACTCAAGCTCCACACGCATGGACTCGACCCACTCAGGACGGGACAAGGCCTCCTTGACCGACTTAGGCTCATGCACTTGACCCATGAGACAAAAATCAAGCCCAAGCTCACCCCCCTCAGCATCCACAAGCATGCACTCCTCCAAATCATGCACCTCATGATCATGCATGCAAGCATACTGTGCACTTGGTGTGAACCTTTCGGGTGGCCGGGAGATGCGTGTGGTGCGGCGCAGAGGTGATGCCTCCCCCTGCTCCAAACTTTGCAGCTTCTCCTTCCAAGTCACTCTCTTCATGGGGGACCGTGGTGACTTGGACAGCTGCTGCTGCAGTATTTGCTGCCACCTACCCACAGGAACAGGTGGTGTATGCTCCTGTGGTGGCTGCTGCGGCTTCTCTTGTTGTTGCTGCTGCCCCTGTGGCTGCTCCGGGTCATGGGCTGGTGCGTTAGGGTCAGGGGTAGAACCAGCAGTTGGTGACTCCTCATGGTGAGGTGCAGCTGCCTTTTGTTCCTCTTGCTGCTCCTCTACCTCCTCTCCAGGGTCCTCCCATGCCCCCTCAAAGATGGAAGAGGTGTAGGGATCATGAAGGGAGTTCCCAACTGTACTAGCACCATGCTCCTTCCACCCCTTATAGCTCAGCCCCTCGTGGAAAACCACATCCCTGCTTTCCACCACCCGCTGATCCGCCACACTCCACAACATCCAAGCTTTGCTCCTCTCCGACACCCCAAGAAAAATGCCCCATTGTGCCTTAGGATCCAGCTTCCTCCGTTGCTGGTCGGGCACTTTGTACTGCGCCATGCACCCCCACACTCGTGCCATGGACACACTAGGCACCTTCCTGGTCCACATGAAGTAAGGGCTCTTGCCCCCTAGCCCCTTGCTGCCCATTCTGTTCTTAACCCAGTTGGCATATTGCACTGCTGCCCCCCACCAAGTATGGTCCAGCTGCGCATGAGCAAGCATGGCTCGGGCAAGGACAATGAGGGTCCGGTTGAGCCGCTCCGCTGCCCCATTTTGCTGCGGCGTGTAGGCAACTGAAAGCTGGTGGGTGATGCCCTTGTCTTCAAGGAAAGACTCCAGATCCTTCCCCATGTACTCCCCACCCCGATCAGACCTTAGTATCTTCACCTTCGCCCCGGCTTCCCTCTCCGCATAGCGTATCCAACGTTTGAAGACCTTGGCCACCTCATCCTTGGTTTTCACCAAGGTAACCCAACTTAGGCGGCTGAAGTCATCCAAGAAGGTGATGAAGTATTTGCTGCCCTTCTCCCTATCCGGTGTTTGCATGGGGCCACACACATCCGTGTGCACCAACTCAAGAGGCGCGGAGGCTCTAGTGGTGGAGGTAGGGAAAGAGGTCCTTGGCAGCTTCCCGGTCGTGCAATCAGGGCACTTGCTTAGCTGCCCACCACCCTCCTTGATCTCCACACCCTTCAGCTCCCCCTTCTTCACACACTCCACAAGTTGCTGCCTTCCCGCATGCCCCATGCGTAGGTGCAGCAAATCTGTCGTCACCTGCTCCACGTCCCTCCAACGGCTGCTACAAGCAGCTTCCTCGGCTTCAACTCCATGTGCCCTCTCCACCACCAAACTGGAAAAAGGTATAGGCCCTTCTCTAATTTGGCCTCCATCACCACAGCTCCACCCTTGCGAACGGTGCCACCTTCCATGGTGAAGGTGCATATGTATTCTTGCCTCGCAAGTTGAGAGCATGAGAGAAGGTTGGCTGCCAAATCAGGAACATGAAGCACACCCTTCACATTCAGCACCTCCCCCTCCTTCCCCATGACGGTGATGGTGCCAATGCCGATTGCTTGCAGCGTATCTCCGCTCCCCACAATCACATTTCTGGAGTTAGGTGGGAGGGAGTGATAAGTGGTGAAGAGGTCGAGGCGAGGTACCATTCCACAGGTTGCTCCAGAGTCTAGAATGAGCTGATTGGGGTCAGCCAACGTACGACCTGCAAGCGCTGTCTCCTTCTCTAAGGATAAGAAGGAGAAGCCATCATCCGATAAGTCCTCCTTTCCCTTCTTATCCTCGTTTGCCACCGCTGCTGCCGCTTTCTCTTTGCTGCCCTTCTTGTTCCATGCTGCATTCTTCATCCTCCTCTCCACCCACTCAGGCCTAGTGACAGGTGGAGCCTCTCCTGGGTACCCTTGAGGCTTCCACCCATCTGGTCGACTCCAGCACTCCTTCCAAGAGTGCTTCCGGTTGCATCCAGGGACGAGGCACTTGTCGAGCTCCTTCTTCTTCCCCCCACCTCCGTGCCGCTGCTGGTATTTCTTGGAGGCAACCCTATCACCTGCCCCCATTCCCCCTTCAACTCCTCTACCAGCATCACGCTTGCGAGCCTCATCAGAAACCAACACCTCCCATATCCAGGCCTTGGTCCATTTCTGCTGCTCTAGGTGAAGGTATTGTAGTAGAGCCTCGTTTGCTTCTTGGTCCAGCCCCTGGAGTGCGGTGTAGATGATCTCCTTCTCATCTACTTCATAGTTCAGCTCCTCCAATGCCCTCACATACTCATCCACCCTCTGGAGGTACTGCACCAGGGTCTCCCCATCGCCATAGTTGCGTTCCATGGTGTAGAACCGCTTCCTCTAGGTGAGTATGCTTAACAACCCTTTTTGCAAATGTCGATCTTGAACTCTCTTCCATTCTAGTGCAGCTGCTCCTTGCTTGCCCTTCAGGTCAATCAGCATCTTTAGGAGCTCTAGTTGGCCTTCCAAGGCCCAACACAGGTACTGGAACGCTTGCTTGTCCTTGCGGTCCCATGCTTCTTGTGCCTTAAGAAGCTCCTCTGTACTAAGCCGTTGCCTTCCGGTTCGCGGTGCTGCTGGTCCACCTCCACTTCCCTCAGTTATGGATGAGCTAGAGGCTCCCCCAGCCCCTTCTCCCACTTGGCTAGAGACTCCAGTAGATGCCTTTCCTTCATCAGCTTCAGGTCTTCGCTCCGATCCCTCCAAAACGCCTTCTAGGTCTTTGATACCTAGCCAAAGCGTAAACTGGAACCGCCATAGCGAAAAATCCGAGCCGGTGAACCTAGGAGGGCCATCTAATTTCTGGGCCATAAACAACCCCTAGATCTGGAGGTTCTTAAGCCAATTCGAAATATAATAATAGGAGGGAATGTCGCAGGCCTAACAAGAGATTAAGTCCGCCGACTTTGACGGAACATTGCGTGCAGCTCACGTAGCCTGAAACTATGAGCAGGTACGCGTTGGAAAGGTCTCAATCTGGACTTTCCAGAATGATAATGCACGCTCTCAACCAAGATCTAGGCCGATCGCTATTGCGATTTAAGTGCGACGGGGTATTCTGGCGGAATCAATAGGCAGCCATGGATTAAATCAAGAAGGTAGCTTTCAGAAAAGTTCAGATCTGAAAAGTGACGAGTTGTTCAAACCCTACCAACCCAACCCTCGCCCTACAACAATCCCCAACAACCCAAAGTGCTAAACTAGCAACACCAATGGTGTTGTAGTGAATAGCAAAGGTTTGTTGGTGCTTGTTGGGTGCGAGATCAATTCCAACCCGCAACAAGTCTATCCACCACATTTTGCCCAAACCCTTAGCCCACAACCAGCTAGAGCAAAATACCACAACCACCTACACAATCAACAATTGCTACCTGTGTCTGCCGCCTGATCCAGGTATAGAGCCAGCAGCTCTTGGTGCTTGCGAGTCTGCGCTTTCAGGTACCGCGTCTGCTGCCTAAGGTGCGGGTGAGTCTGCGCTGTCAGGTACCGCGCCTCCTACTGCCTTGCACACCTTCACTCTTGACTCAGGTGCTTCCAGGTGTTTCTTCCGTGACAGCACAACCCTCACACCACTCCCTGCACCAGTTGCAGTCTCCCTGGCTGACCCCTCGGGGGTTCCAGTCCTTGCACGGTCTACCACTGTGCTTCCTTGCCCAGCGGTCCCATCTGGATCGCTGTCAGGTCTCCACCTCCCCTCGTTCTCTACGAACTTGGTGAGCAACGCTGTCCTTCAGGACCACTGGGTTGATACCTTCACCCCTGGAGGACGGCGTGTGGCGATCTGTACGTGTTCCAGGACTGGGCGACACCTGGCCACGTTCACGCGTGCGCCAGGGTCGAGCCTTTACACACTGACCACTGTGTCTCCCCAGGTCGCTGCTGTCGGTCAGGCGTCTGCGTCAGGTCAGCTAGACTCCCCTTGCTCGTGTCGCTCCCTGTCGCACCAGACCGTTCTCTGGCATCACCGTCTGGGCCACCCCTCCCTGCCCCGTCTTCGTGACATGCACCGTCGCGTCCTTGTGTCTGGTCTTCCCCGGACCCTGCCTCCTCTCAATGCTTCGCCTGCCCCTGCCTGCCTTCCTTGTGTCGAGGGGCGGCAGCGCGCCCCGCTCCTCACTCCTCCTCGTTTCCTCCGACAGAGGCTCCGCTGCAGACTCTCCACATGGACGTGTGGGGCCCCGCCCGCGTCAGCGGACGGGGTGGAGAGCGGTACTTCCTGCTGGTAGTTGACGACTACTCGCGTTACACCACGGTCTTCCCCTTGCGCACCAAGGGTGAGGTCCCTGCTGTCCTGATCCCTTGGATCCGAGCGGTTCGTCTACAGCTACGCAGGAGGTTTCAGAACGACCTCCCTGTTCTGCGTCTGCACTCTGACAGGGGCGGAGAGTTCTCCTCCGACCTCTTGCGCGGCTTCTGTCAGGAGGAGGGCATCACCCAGTCTTACACGCTTCCGGGCTCACCGCAGCAAAATGGGGTTGCTGAGCGCCGCATTGGCCTGGTCATGGAGATCGCTCGTACCTCCTTGATCCATGTGGCGGCTCCCCATTTTCTGTGGCCGTTTGCGGTCAGGTACGCCGTACAACAGCTCAACCTCTGGCCCCATGTCTCCGTTCCGGAGACTTCGCCCACACTGCGGTGGACGGGGGAGGTTGGAGATGCGTCGGTGTTCCGAGTCTTGGGTGCCCATGCTCTTGTTCGTGATACGTCCGCGGACAAGCTCTCCTCCCGCACCCTTACCTGTGTCTTCCTTGGCTTTCCGACTGACGCGCCTGGCTGGCAGTTTTACCACCCCGCCTCGCGCACTGTCCTGTCTTCTCAGGACGTCACTTTTGACGAGTCAGTCCCTTTCTACCGCCTCTTTTCCTACCGCACTGCTCCTCTCCCTCCCCCGCCGCTCTTCCTTGCTCCAGGTCCCCCTCCGGTAGACCCCCTTCCCCCCCAGGGTCCTGCTCCTTCAGGTGTGTCTCAGGTAGACCCGCCCCCCTTAGCTGAGCCTGTTGAGGTCACTAGCGACTCAGGTGCTGCTGAGGGTGGTACTGCTCGAGGTGCTGCGTCTGGAGGTGCTGAGCCACGGCGTGAGGTGCTGGAGGGTACGGAGCCTGGGGGTGCTGAGCCGGTGCGTGAGGTGCTGGAGAGCGCGGAGCCTGAGGGTGCTGTGCCGGTGCGAGAGGTCCTGGAGGGTGCAGAGTCTGGGCGCGCTGAGCCTGAGGGTGCTGGACCGGTTACTCGCCGGCCCCTTACACCAGCGGAGCTGCGAGAGTGGTTTGCGGTTCGTCAGCGACTGCGGAGGCGTCTTGGAGTTGGCGCTACTGCAGTTGGTGCTGGAGACACTAGTGCTACCGCAGGCCCTGGAGGTGCTCGTACCGGAGGTACTCGAGCTGCCGGGGCCGGTGGTTCTGGGGGTGCTCCTGGTGCTGGAGCTGCTGGAGGTGCTGCTGGAGCTGCCGGTGGAGCTGGTGGTGCTACTGTTGGTGCTGCTGGGGGTGCTGCTGGAGCTGCTGGACGTGCTGCTGGAGCTGCCAGTGGAGCTGGTGGTGCTACTGTTGGTGCTACTGGAGGTGCTGCTGGAGCTGGTGGAGCTGCTGGAGCTGCCGGTGGAGCTGGTGGTGCTACTGTTGGTGCTACTGGTGGTGTTGCTGGCTCTTGGGGTGCTGGACCTGCTGGTGGTGCTGCTGCTGACTCTGGGGGTGCTGGAGCTGCTGGAGCTACTGGAGGTGCTGCCGGAGCTGCTGGAGGTGCTGCTGGAGCTGCCGGTGGAGCTGGTGGTGCTGCTGGCTCTGGGGGTGCTAGAGCTCCTGGAGCTGCTGGTGGTGCTGCTGTTGGCTCTGGGGGTGCTGAGCGGCCACGGCCGTACTTCGTTCCGCTCCTTGAGCAGGTTCTTGGTCTCTCGCCTTCTCCTGCTCCTCCCCCTTCCTTAGAGTGTTCACCGCCTGTCCTGTCGCCGTCACAGCTACAGCCCACCTCCCCACTGCCTGCTCCGTCTCCGTACGCTGGTCCGATAGGAGGTTTTGCTGAGCGTCGTGAGCCTGCGTCTCGTCCTGCGTCGCCTGTTCGTGCTGCTCGCGCTAGTCGTCGTAGTTCGCGTCCTCCTCCTGTCGTTGGCACGCACCGGATGACTCTGCGTCCTTCCACTCCTCCGCAGCGTGTCCCCCTGCCGTCTCCTCCTGAGTCCTCTCTTCCTGCCCTTGCTGACCCGAAGTCTGACTCCCTTCGTGCTGCTAGTCCCACTGTCACGCGTCTCCTGGCTACTGTTGTCACCGACCCTTCCTTTGAGTCGGCTGCTGCGTCTGCTCTTGTTGCTGAGCTTGTCGACTTTGCTGCTCGCTGTCGTCTAGACTACGCTGCTAGTCTTGTTGCTGAGTCTGGGTCTGTCTGTCCTCCGTCCATCGGGGGTGAGTGTGCCCTTGGCACGGACGTCCTTGAGGACAGGCAGGAGGAGTTCCAGTGTCTGGCTGCTGCTTCACCTCCTCTTGTGTCCATGCTGCTTGCCCCTGAGGGAGACCCGGATGCACTTGACATCCCGACTCCGCGCTCTTATGCAGAGGCGATAGAGGGTCCCTACTCCTCTCAGTGGCAGGCCGACTGAAGTGCGGTGTCTTGAAGTCAGACAATTATGACATGCTGGTAGGCGTGGAGCTGTTGTACAAGGTGGGAGTGACCATATGTACCTGGCAGGAGAAGGTACTGTACCGGGTACAGTATTGGGATCCTGGGAGTTCACTGGGAACGCTACCGGTGCGGTTCGTGAAGCAGAAACCGAGGGCGGCTTACCGAGCTGAAGAGACAGACGTGACCAAGGAGTTAGACGACTAGACGTGGCAGGAGTATGCTGAAGAAGGGTAATGGAGGATCGAGCTGCATGAAGAAGGTAGGAGGACGGCCGATCTGAAGGAGAGGGTGAGACGGACGTGGTCTGTAGAGGAATCTCTCTGCATCTTGGAGATGTACGGGGGCATAGGCACGGGAATAGCGGCAGCACTGAAAGCCGGCTGTTTCATGGGGAGGTGGATCCACGTCGTGAAGGACCCGGTCGTGCGAAAGATGGCACGTCATCATACGTTGAAGTTGTTTGAAGAATACCCATAGCAGATGTTGATTACTTCTATCCCGACAAAATAGGAGGTTACCGTGGACAATGTACGCAACATCACGGAATAGCAGCTAGAGGTGTGGGGCCCGATAGACCTGGTGAAGGTGGGGTGGCAGTGTGAAGGGTACTCCCGTGCTGGAGAAGGAAGGGGAATGGAAGGCCCGAACTTACGACGAGTTCATTTCTCAACTATACGCAAATCCGCTAGGTAGGATTGCGCAACGTAGGCGCATTAAGAGGTCTCTAGAGTGAGAACGATCTGAAAAGTCCAATAGCTGCATTTCTAGAATCGTGGAAGAAGTACAAGCATTAAGACATAGGAAGCTGGATTTGGGGACTCAATAGAACCATGAGAGGGAAGGGGCTCTCCAAGAGCTAGGAAAGGATGGTGGTAGCAGCAAGGATGCAACCCTCATCATGAGGTCCTTGAGGTGTCACATGCAAAATCCAAATTAGCTGGATTTTGCCTAGGTGTTGCAATATTTGCAACCAATGCTAGAAACTTCTAGCCACCCCATCCTAAAGTCAAAGTTGCCTTTCTAACCACCCAATCAAAGATCCCTCTATATTCATGTCCTAATAATCGTCCAACTTAGACAATATCCCAAATCTTGAAAATCTTGTAACCTAGGCGATCTTGGTCGGAATAAGGCGATCTTGGTATCTCGGGATTTCTCCTGCATGATCAAGCATATACACTTGGAAAAAAGAACACAGATGTGATAAAATCAAACAGCCATGCATAATGAAGTATGCTTGTAAAATTGATGCAAGGTGCTCCCAAGCTCCTCACCCTCCAGGACCTCACGCACCGGCACAACACCCCCAGGCTCCGCACCCTCCAGCACCTCACGCACCGGCTCAGCACCCTCAGGCCCCGCACCCTCCAGTACCTCACGCAGTGGCTCAGCACCTCCAGATGCAGCACCTCGAGCAGTACCACCCTCAGCAGCACCTGAGTCGCTAGTGACCTCTACAGGCTCAGCCAAGGGGGGTGGGTCTACCCGAGACACACCTGAAGGAGCAAGACCCTGGGGGGGAAGGGGGTCTACCGGAGGGGGACCTGGAGTGAGGAAGAGCGGCGGGGGAGGGAGAGGGGCAGTGCGGTAGGGAAAGAGGCGGTAGAAAAGAACCGACTCGTCAAAGGTGACGTCCTGAGAAGACAGGACAGTGCGCGAGGTGGGGTGGTAAAACTGCCAGCCAGGCGCGTCAGTCGGAAAGCCGAGGAAGACACAGGGAAGGGTGCGGGAGGAGAGCTTGTCCGCGGACGTATCGCGAACAAGAGCACGGGCACCCCAGACCCGGAACGCCGACGCGTCACCAACCTCCCCCGTCCACCGCAGTTTGGGCGAGGTCTTCGGAACGGAGACACGGGGCCAGAGGTTGAGCTGCTGTGCGGCGTACCGGACCGCAAACGGCCACAGAAAATGGGGAGCCGCCGCATGGATCAAGGAGGTACGAGCGATCTCCATGACCAGGCCAATGCGGCGCTCAGCAACCCCATTTTGCTGCGGTGAGCCCGGAAGCGTGAACGACTGGGTGATGCCCTCCTCCTGACAGAAGCCGCGCAAGAGGTCGGAGGCGAACTCTCCGCCCCTGTCAGAGTGCAGACGCAGAACAGGGAGGTCGGTGCGAAACCTCCTGCGGAGCTGGAGACGAACTGCTCGGATCCAAGGGATCAGGAGAGCAGGGACCTCAACCTTGGTGCGCAAGGGGAAGACCGTGGTGTAACGCGAGTAGTCGTCAACTACCAGCAGGAAGTACCGCTCTCCACCCCGTCCACTAACGCGGGCGGGGCCCCACACGTCTATGTGGAGAGTCTGCAGCGGAGCCTCTGTCGGAGGAAACGAGGAGGAGTGAGGAGCGGCGCGCTGCCGCCCCTCGACGCAAGGAAGGCAGGCCGGGGCAGGCGAAGTAGGGAGGGGAGGCAGGGTCCGGGGAAGACCAGACACAAAGACGCGACGGTGCATGTCACAAAGACGGGGCAGGGAGCGGTGGCCCAGACGGTGGTGCCAGAGAACGGTCTGGTGCGACAGGGAGCGACATGAGCAAGGGGAGTCTAGCTGACCTGATGCAGACGCCTGACCGACAGCAGCGACCTGGGGAGACACAGTGGTCAGTGTGTAAAGGCTCGACCCTGGCGCACACGTGAACGTGGCCAGGTGTCGCCCAGTCCTGGAGCACGTACAGATCGCCACACGCTGTCCTCCAGGGGTGAAGTTATCAACCCAGTGGTCCTGAAGGACAGCGTTGCTCACCAAGTTCGTAGAGAACAAGGGGAGGTGGAGACCTGACAGCGAACCAGATGGGACCGCTGGGCAAGGAAGCACAGTGGTGGACCGTGCAAGGACTGGGCCCCCCGAGGGGTCAGCCAGGGAGACTGCAACGGGTGCAGGGAGCGGTGTGAGGGCTTTGCTGTCGCGGAAGAAACACCTGAAAGCACCTGAGTCAAGGGTGAAGGTGTGCAAAGCGGTAGAAGGCGCAGTACCTGACAGAGCTGACTCACCCGCACCTGAGGCAGCAGACGCGGTACCTGAGAGCGAAGACTTGCAAGCACCAAGTGCTGCAGGCTCTATACCTGGATCAGGCTGCATACACAGGTAGCAGTCACCCTCAGCACTAACAGACAATGCATACATGGTAGCAAGAATAGCAGCATAGTCAAGAGCAAAGATGTCTACACCCTTCTTAAGCAGATCATACCAGCGAGGGGTTGCAACCCCTTCGCCCATCTCCTCGCGCCAGGCGTCGTCAAGGCGGGAGAAGCAACGCTGCTGGGGGTGGGGCTTGCCGCATGTCTGACCAGCACGCTCGCCAGTGCGAATGACATACGGACGGCTAGCACCCCTAGACGTACCCCTCTGAGCCAACCACTCACGAAGCTGCTGAGGCGTAAGGGACCGCTGCTGCTACTGTCTCTGACCAGCGCCTCCACCACGACAGCCACCGCCTCCGCTGCCTCCACCACCGCCGCTACCGCTACCACCACCACCGCCACTCCCTCCGACGCCGCCACCACCACCACCTCCCCCACCGCTGCTGCCACTCCCACCAGCACCCCCGCCGCCACTGCCTCCACTCCCACCGCCACCCCCACCTCCTCCACCTCCTCCTCCGCCGCCACCGCCACCACCGCCCTTGCCCCCCTTGCCCTTGCCGGTGCGGCGCCACCCGGTAGAAGTGGAGGCAGCACCGACCGAGTCGGCTTCGAGGAAGTCTACGGCGGCAGCAGTGGCGTAGGAGGGGGCAAGAGGGGAAGGAGCGCACCCCTCAAAGATGGGGGTACGAGGAGCGCCACGAGCAGCAGCCACACTGACAATGCTGCTCTCAACGGCTAAGAGGTGCTCCTCTAGGAGGTCTATGGTGAGGTCGGAGGGACAGCGCGCTAGAAAGTGGTCCCTAACGGAGCGAAGGGTGTCAGGGAGGCGGGTCACTATAAAGTGGAGCGTCCAATACATCGGGGGGGGGGGGGTGCTGGGCAACAAACTCCTTGCGGAGTGCGGCACGGACACGAGCGTCACTAGAGCGAAGGTGGGTAATGAGGTCGGCTACGGTGGCAAAGCTCGACAGCTCGGGGAACAGGTACGGCAGCATGAGGCGGCTGAGCGCAGCAGTTGCACGGGAGGAGTAGCGAGCAACTACAGCGTCGTACAGGGCCTTGGCGGTTTTGTGCTCGCCAAAGTGCTTGAGTTCCGCTAGTGGCAAGTGGTTGCGGATAGCAAGGCGGGCAGCAGCGTCGCGCGTCAGCCACTGAGAGCGCTCGCTAAGGGCAGCTGTGTCAGCAGGAGCGGCTAGGGCACCGGAGGTATGGTCAAAGAGTGAGACCTCGTCTTTGCTAGTGCTCATTAGGTTGAGCTGCAAGTCATCTAGCCAGGAGTCGAACTCTACAGGGCGGCCCTTAGCGTCGAAAGAAAGAACACGAAGGGTGGCCATAGTGCTAGACGGTGACGAGCAGCAGGAGCAGTGTGCAAGCAGGGCGCGCGACAGGCGAGCAGGGCTCAGGTAGGGCGCGCGGTAGGAGGGCGCTAGCACAGGTAGCCGCTGACAGCGCGTCAGGCAGAGCGTGCGGCAGCAGGCAGCGCGCAGGCGTAGTAGGGCGTGCACTGAAGCAGCAGGGCGCGCAACGCTGCAGCAGGGCGTGCGATGCAGCAGGGCGGGCGACGCGGCAGCAGGACGCGTGACGCAGCAGGGCAGGCAACGCGGCAGCAGGGCGCGCGACGCGGCAGCAGGGCGCGACGCGATAGCAGAGCGCGCGACGCAGCAGGGCAGGCGACGCGGCAGCAGGGCGCGCGACGCGGCAGGGCAGGCGACGCGGCAGCAGGGCGCGCGACGCAGCAGGGCGGGCGACGCGGCAGCAAGGCGCGCGACGCGGCAGCAGGGCGCGACGCGGCAGCAGGGCGCGATGCGACAGGAGGGCCCGCGTGGGGCGACAGCAGGGCGCGCGACGCTAAAAAAAAAAGGGCACCGCGCGTGTCAGCACGCGGGCAGGCAGGGCAGATTAGTACGGTGGGCCCACAGAATTAGGTCCTAGGGACCTCCTGCTCTGAAACCATGTTAAGTTGATAAGGTAGGAATGAATGACTAGAGAATGAGTTGGGTACAAAAAAGGGAAACCCTAAACTGATGTACCCCTTATTGTCAACCCCACTACAGCCTAGACAGTAACCTAAGCCATATATGTTTGACACAAATGGCACAAGCACATGGCAGGACATTATAATAACATGCACCCAAACTGATGTGCATTTAACAAACATTCCCCCAGACTAATGGACTGCATGCACACTCACTCACACGCATGCAAGCTCACATGCACACAAACACACATGCTGGCAGCACGGAGGGATTAGATGCTGGCATCGTGATTAGATGCTGCCAGCACGGAGGGATTTTGCCAGAATAGGCAGCTTTGGTGCATCCCTCACGTGGCATGTGGTGGCGACGCACGCAAGACCACCGAGGTCGACCGAATCAATTAAATCTGGCATCTGGGTCATTTCCACACACTTTGCAACTTTTACAGTGTTCATAAAAAAAATCCATTTATAAGACTTATAAGACACCCTAAACCGTCCCAAATACAAGACAAACCAAGCATTTTGACTAGCGCATAAGATAAGACATATATGTCTTATATCTGGGCGATGGCAGTGTGAAATTGAGTGAGCGAGCGAGAGTTGCACTATCGAAGCAAAACAGTACACCGAGCGAAGGCATGAGCGAAGAATATATTGAGAAGCTAGCGTGGTAACGGTAACGCGAGAAATTGGGGTGCGCTACGGGCCTAGCGCCGAGGTTGGGAAATGTCGAGGCGTGTCAAAGTTAGGAACGAAGAAATGACTAGAATCACAGCAGTACAAGGTTTGTATAGAAAAAACCTAATTGGGCTGTACCCCTTAAGGAGTGCCCCACTACAGCCTAGAGCATAGTTCTGACACACCCCCATAGGCAAAGTGGGGGACAAGCGAGAGAACGAAGCAAGGTCAATCCAGGGTGGATCACAACGTCACCACACATTCTAAGCACAAGCAAATGGCCACAAGGACAATTCACATGCATAGTTATATATATAAAGGAGAACAAGCAGGACAGTGATCACAACCTAGCAAGTGTAAGCATGCACGTAAAAATATATAGATCACAGTACAAGCAAAGTCAAGAAGTGAGCAAGTGAGGCCAAGTGGGGACAAGGCCTAGAACAGTACAGAACCGCTGATGATGACAAGGCTGAAGAGCCTTGGTGAAGATATCAGCCGTGTTGGCCTGAGAGGCTACGTAAACAAGACGAAGCTGACCACGCTGCTGCAACTCTCGAGCAAGAAAGTAGCGAAGAGCGATGTGCTACGTTCTGTGCTCCAGTCTCTGCTCGCGACACAAGGCAAGCATTGCCTTGTTGTTGACGTACAGAACTGGAGGAGAACGAGGCGCCTCGCCCAGATCGGTCAGCAGATAGGTGAGACAGCGTAGCTCCTGTGCAGCCGTGGCCCCTGCGTAGATCTCAGCCTCACAGCTGGAGCTGAGAACAGAAGACGAGCGGGTAGACTGCCACGAAAAAGAGCCGGAACCAAGGCTGAAGGTGTAACCCTGTGATGACCGCTGCGTAGCCAAGTCGTCAACCCAAGAAGCGCCTGCGTGACCAGAGAGGACAACACGTCTCCATCCTCCAAGCACGAGCCCCATGCCCGACGTACTGCAAAAGTAGCGCATCACCCTCTTAGCGACCTTCCAGTGCTATGGTCGGTGTCTCCCGGGCGCAACGTAGCGTGCTAGGATGATAAGAGGGTAAGCAAGGACAGGTCGAGTGCAGGTCATCAGGTACATGAGGCAGCCCACAAGCTCTGGATACAGGCCACTCGGCTCTACGGACTCATCTGAAAGCAGAGCTGAGAGCGAGTGACCAGTAGGCAGAGGAGTGGCCTGTGGCGAGGAGTACTGGAAGTCGAAGTGCTGAAGGACCTGCTGCACCATGTGTGACTAAGTCAAGGTAATGGTGCGCCGTGCTCTGTCCCGGGTGATCTGCAAGCCAAGATAGCTGCGCAATTCACCCAGGTCTTTGCACGTGTGTCTATTCTGCAGCTCCGACTTCACTAGAGTCAACGCTACACTGTCAGCAGTGGCAAAAACCAAGTCGTCGACGTACACGAGGATGTAGAACAGCGGCAGCGAAGTGTCGGTGCGTAGAAACAGCGACGGGTCAGCAGTAGAGGGAGCAAAGGCAAGAGCCGCAAGGGTCATCCTCAGTGTGTCGTGCCACTCGCAGAGCGCCTAGCGGAGACCGTAGATTGGCCGCCGAAGGCTCCACTGGGTACCAGGAGGGAACGAATAAGTGAAGCCAGGTGGGCGGCGCAGCTAGACCTCTTTGTGTAGGCTGCCCTGTATGAAAGCACTGCTGAAGTCAAGAGAGTGAAGCTTGTAGTCACGCTGAGCGGCAACGTGCAGCAACACCCGAAGAGTGGTCATCTTCGGGGTCGGGGAGAAGGTCTGGAAGAAGTCAACTCCCTGTCGCTGACTGATGCCTCGAGCAACGTAACGCGCCTTGAAGACAGGCGGAGAACCCGGCGGCCGCTTCACACTCAAAATCCACATGCCACTGACGATGATCGCCCCACGAGGGGGAACCTCGTCGACGTAGGTGCCTGTGGACTTCCAGGATGCCATCTCTACATCCATGGCCGACTGCCACTGAGAGGAGTAGGCACCCTCTATCGCCTCTGCGTAAGAGCGTGGGGTCGAGGTGTCTGGTGCATCCGGGTCTCCCTCAGGTGCAATCAGCATGGACACGAGATGAGGTACAGCAGCTGCAAAGCACTCAAAGTCCTCTTGCCTGTCCTCAAGGACGTCCGTGCCAAGAGCACCCTCGACGGACGGAGGACAGACAGACTCAGACTCAGCAACAAGACTAGTGGCGTAGTCTAGAGGACAGCGAGCAGCAAAGTCGACAAGCTCAGCAACAAGAGCAGACGCAGCAGTGGACTCAAAGGAAGGGTCTGTGATGACAGTAGCTAGCAGACGCGTGACGGTAGGGCTAGCAGCACGAAGGGAGTCAGACTCGGGGTCGGGACCGTTAGCAAGGAAGGACGTAAGAGGAGACGGCAGAGGGACACGCAGTGGAACAGAGGAACGACGAATCGCCATCTGGTGCGTGCCGGGAACAGGAGGAGGACGCGGACGCGGAACACGATGACTAGTGCGAGCAGCGCGAACAGGCAACGCAGGGCGAGACGCTCACGGCGCTCAGCAAGACCTCCGGTCGGTCCAGTGTAAGGAGAAGGAGCAGGCAGTGGGGAGGCCGACGGTAACTGCGACTGCTTCTGGACAGGCGGTGGACACTCTAGGGGAGGAGTAGGACCAGTAGAAGGCGGAAGACCAAGAACCTGCTGAAGGTGTGGAACGAAGAACGGACGCGGCCGTGCAGCACCACCAGAACCAGCAGGGACGGCGCCAGCACCCCCAGCTCCAGGGTCTCCAGCTCCAACTCCCGCAGCACCACTAGCTCCAGCACCCGTAGCACCACCAGCAGGAACAGCTCCACCGCCTCCAGCTCCAACTCCTGCAGCAACACTAGCTCCAGCACCAGGAGCACCTCTAGCAGAAACCGCTCTAGCGTCTCCAACTCCAACTTCTGTAGTCCCACCTTTCCCAGCAGCTCCAGTACCTCCAGGACGAGCACCTCCGGGACCAGCGGCTCCAGTACCTCCAGCATCTCCAGCAGCACGGCTCCAGCGCCACGCAAACCACTCGCGCAGCTGCGGTGGAGAGAGTGGCTCCCGCCGGGACAAGACACCCGGAGGACCTCCAGCGAACACAGTACCTCTTGGCTCAGCACGCTCAGGCTCAGCACCCTCAAACTCAGCAAACCCAGGCTCAGCACCCCCAGGCTCCGCACGCTCAGGCTCAGCACCCCCAGGCTCCGCTCCCTCACACTCAGCAACCCCAGGCTCAGCACCTCCAGGCTGCGCATGCTCAGGCTCAGCACCCCTAGCAGTACTAGAGTTGGCAGCTACCTCGACAGGCTCGATAGGGTCTACCTGGGACACACCTGAGAGGGCAGGACCCTAAGGGGGGAGGGGGTCTACCGGAGGAGGACCTGGTGCTAGGAAGGGCGGCGGGGGGGGAGGGGGGCAGTGTGGTAGGGGAAGAGACAATAAAAGGGAACCGACTCGTCAAACGTGACGTCCTAAGTGGACAGAACACGGCGCGAGGTGGGGTGGTAAAACTGCCAGCCCAGCGCGTCAGGGGGGAAGCCAAGGAAGACGCAGGGAACAGCACGGGAGGACAGCTTGTCCGCGGAAGAATCGCGGACAAAAGCTAGAGATCCCCACACAAGGAACACAGACGCATCGCCAACCTTCCCCGTCCACCGCAGAGCAGTTGTGGTCTTTGGAACGGAGACACGGGGCTAGAGGTTGAGCTGATGTACAGCATACTGAACCGCGAACGGCCACAGAAAATGGGGAGCAACCGCATGGATCATGGACGTACGAGCGACGTCCATGACCATGCCAATGCGGCGCTCAGCAATCCCATTTTTCTGTGGGGAGGCCAGAAGCATGAACGTCTGGCGGATGCCGTCCGCACGACAGAAGGCTTGCAGAAGGTCGGAGGAAAACTCTCCACATTTGTCAGAGTGCAGACGGAGAACAGGAAGGTACGAGCCGAAACTCTCGCTGAGCTTGCGACGGGCAGCGCGGATCCAGTCAATCAGCACCTCAGTGACCTCACCCTTGCGACGCAAGGGGAAGAATGTGATGTAACGCGAGTAGTCGTCAACGACCAGCAGGAAGTAACGCTCGTGACCCTGTCCACGGACGCGGGCTGGGCCCCACACATCCATGTGGAGAGTTTGCAGGGGAGCCTCCGTGGGAGGGAACTCGGAGGAGTGAGGAGCGGCGCGCTGCCGGCCCTCGATGCAAGGAACGCAGGTAGGGGAAGGCCTTGGTGGAAGGGGAGAGAGGGGCCGGGGGAGACCAGTGACAAGGACACGGGAGGCCATACCTCGAAGGTGAGGACGGGAGGGGTGACCAAGGCGGTGGTGCCAGAGGAGAGTCTGGTGTGACAGGAGACGACACGAGCAGGGGGCAGACTCCGGACCAGACCTGGACGCGGCAGCAAACACCTAACCAGATGCGACTACCTGACCAGATACAGGAACAGGAGGGGACGCAGTATTCAGGGTGTACAGGCTCGACTCAGGCTAGTGGGTAAACGTGGCGAGGTGGCGGCCTCTCCGAGTACAAGTACAGTAGGTGACCCGCTGACTACCAGGAGTGAACTGGTCAACCCACACGTCCTGGAGGTCAGCTCCACTCACCAAGTTCGTAGAGAACGAGGGGAGGTGGAGACCCGACAGTGAGCCAGACGAGACCGCCGGACACGGCAGAACCGTGGAAGAGTGTGCTAGGACTGGGCCCTTAGAGGGGTCCGCCAGGGAGAGCAACCGGCCGACTAAGCGGCGTGAGTGTAGTGCAGTCGCGAAAGAAGGAGTGGAAAGCACCGAAGTTAAGAGTGAAAGTGTGCAAGGCCTCAGTAGGCGCAGTACCTGAGAGAGCAGACTCACCAGCACCTAGAGCAGCAGGCTCACTAGTACCTAGAGCAGCAGACTCACTAGCACCTAGAGCAGCAGCCTCTATACCCGGGTCAGGCGGCACACACAGGTAACTATCACCCTCAGCACTAATAGTCACAGCATATATGGCAGCAAGGATAGCATCATAATGAAGATATAAAATAGCAACACCAGACTTAAGCAGATCAGCCCAGCGAGGGAGCTCAGTAGCGTCAGGAAACTGTACGCGCCAGGCGTCAGTCAGGCGACCAAAACAACGTTGCGTAGCGTTCGGCAGCCCGCGTGTCTCCCCACGGCGGTCGCCTGTGCGAAGAACGTATGTTATAGTCACAATAGGCTTGAATGTGCCTAAAACGAAAGATAGAGAGCACAGACGGATTTCTGCACAGCGGCTTCAAACGTTGATAGTGTTCTGCTCACAGCTGCAAATGACTTGATTCAAATTGGATCTGGAGCGTCTTTACGTTGTCTACAATTAGCAATTTAGATTGCACGATTTGATAAAGAATTGACGACACAGCGTCGGTTTGAACGAACGGTACTATGGCAGCCACTATAGTCTTAGAACACAAGATAGGAAGAGTTACGAGTTGGGAATGACTCCCAGCTCCTACAAACCCCAAGAGCCGAGGTACAGTGATGTGGAACAGTGCCACACTGTCCCCAACCACGAAGGGTCTCGAAACTACCCTTCACTAGGGCCTACACCAAGTGAAATGTTACACTACACAAAGTAATGTAACTATCTTCAATATCTTGAGGTGTACCCTTTTGGCAAGCTTCGAAATCACTTGAGGCTTGACACCAAGGCTCGAGCTCTTCATCACAAACTCATCCTTGAGTTCTTGATGGGTCTGCTGCACACACCTGCGACACGCCAAACGTTCGACACAGGACAAAATAGAAACCGCGCACGACAAAATAGAAACCGCGCGCGAGACACAAACGACCGCGTAACACGCGTCTAGCGATAACTCGCTATTGACTCGACACACACACTCGACATCATGACTCAACATTCACACACAATTATAAGCATGAAATATATATTATCCCATGCCCTCATACCATTCCATACACACACACATTCACACACACGGACAACAAGCCGAGTGCAAACCGTAGGGTTGCACCAACAAACTCCCCCTCGGATTGTTGGCCTTAGGATATGTTGCTCTCTCAGTTCAGAGCCATCCCAGCCAGCTTGCAACACTTCCAATGCTGCTGCTCCACCAGCCTCTTGGTCATCATGTCAGCCGGCTGCCCCGTGGTCTTCACGTAGCGCAACTCAACTTCACCCGCGGTTACCATGCTCCTCGTCCAATGCCACTTCACTCTCATGTGCTTCGTGAGTCCATGCAACACAGGGTTCTTAGCAAGAGCAATGGCACCCTGGCTGTCACAGTACAGTGGGGTAGGTCCTTGCTGCTCCTCCCCCAATTCAGCCAACAAACGCCGCTGCCACACAATCTCCCGTACGGCACGGAAGAGTGCCATGTACTCGGACTCCACCGAGCTCAAAGCTTGGTCAACCTGCTTCTTGCTCTCCCAAGCAGTTGGGCCTCCACCAACACAGCATATGAAGCCTCCCACACTTGTCATGTCCTCTGGTTCTGATGCATATGAAGCATCCGAGTAGGCGGTGAGGAACAAACGCCCGGGTTCAACACCATCCGCACCCTTTTGGCGCCTTTGTGCCGCCGCCGAGTAATGCAGCCCAACGGTCAGTGTTTGGCCAAGATACTTGGCCACCCTCATTCCAGCTGCTACCTGCTCCTCATTAGGGCATTGCACAACCCTAGCCAGCTGCCCGGTAGCAAACGCGACGTCCGGTCGGGTGTTTACCGCCGCATAGATGAGGCTGCCCACCAACGAGTGAAATCGGCGCCTCTCCTCTTCACCAACGCTCTCCTCCTCTGGTCCCTTCACACACTTGAACCCAGAGGGAAAGGGTGTAGCCACATGGCCTTCACTCTGCCCAAAGTTGGCAGCCAATGCCTCCAGGTACTTTCGTTGATGCACCCGCATGCACCGCTTCTCCACATCTCGTTCGATGTGGAGCCCAAGGTAGAAGCTCACGTCACCAAGGGCCTTGCACTTGAACTTGTCTTGAAGCTTCAGCATCACCTCCTTCACAAGGTCAGAAGAGGGTGAGAAAATGAGGATGTCATCCATATAAACCACCATGAAACTCCTCTGCTCCCCCTCGCCAAGCATGAACAAGGAGTGATCGGCCGTTGAGGGAGTGAAGCCGATCCCCTCCAACACTTCGCGCAGCTTCATGTACCATTGCCTAGGGGCCTGCTTCAGCCCATAGAGGGCCTTCTTCAGCTTCCACACTCTGCCACTACCTTTTGGCGCCTTTGTGCCGCCGCCGAGTAATGCAGCCCAACGGTCAGTGTTTGGCCAAGATACTTGGCCACCCTCATTCCAGCTGCTACCTGCTCCTCATTAGGGCATTGCACAACCCTAGCCAGCTGCCCGGTAGCAAACGCGACGTCCGGTCGGGTGTTTACCGCCGCATAGATGAGGCTGCCCACCAACGAGTGAAATCGGCGCCTCTCCTCTTCACCAACGCTCTCCTCCTCTGGTCCCTTCACACACTTGAACCCAGAGGGAAAGGGTGTAGCCACATGGCCTTCACTCTGCCCAAAGTTGGCAGCCAATGCCTCCAGGTACTTTCGTTGATGCACCCGCATGCACCGCTTCTCCACATCTCGTTCGATGTGGAGCCCAAGGTAGAAGCTCACGTCACCAAGGGCCTTGCACTTGAACTTGTCTTGAAGCTTCAGCATCACCTCCTTCACAAGGTCAGAAGAGGGTGAGAAAATGAGGATGTCATCCATATAAACCACCATGAAACTCCTCTGCTCCCCCTCGCCAAGCATGAACAAGGAGTGATCGGCCGTTGAGGGAGTGAAGCCGATCCCCTCCAACACTTCGCGCAGCTTCATGTACCATTGCCTAGGGGCCTGCTTCAGCCCATAGAGGGCCTTCTTCAGCTTCCACACTCTGCCACTACCATCATCAAACCCCTCTGGCTGCGCCATAAAAATCTCCTCCTCAAGGATGCCGTTAAGGAATGCCGTTACGATGTCCATTTGCTTTACTACCCATCCTTTGATGGCGGCTCCCGCGAATAGGGTTCGCAGCGTCGTCGGCTTCACCACAGGGGCAAACAGCTCCTTGAAGTCCACCTTCTCCTTCTGCTGGTACCCCTTGGCTACAAGCCTAGACTTGTAGCGCTCGATCTTGCCGTCGGCATCCGACTTGATTTTGAAGAGCCACTTGGACGTTATCGCCGTACGCCCCTCCGGTAGCTCCACCAATTCAAACGTGTCATTCTCCTTGATGCTCTTCAGCTCACTCTCCATGGCCTTCTTCCACTCCTCAGCATCACTACTCTCCAAAGCCTCCTTGAGAGTTGCTGGTTCTCCCGGCATCTCCACCGGAGAGAAGAACGCGAAGGCACACTCCTCGTAGTCACTCTCCTCGTCGTCTCCGACCATCATTGCCGCTCCGGCCAGGGCTGTCTTGCCCTGCTTTCCCGGCGCATCATAGGTCAGCCTATTAGGGGGTTGAACTCTCCTCTTCCCCCTTCCTTCCTCCTCAGCAGCAGGGACTTGAAGGCCTTGGCGTTGCTGCGGTGTGGCTCGAATCCGTGGAGCACTCGTAGTACGGGAAGGGAGTGACGGTGCACGCTCGCTCACTTGCTGCACCTCCTCCTCTTCTTCCTCTGCATCATTGGCCTCCTCTCCCCCATTCACAAGGGAGGATTGCCTTGTGGTTGTGCTGCCGCTGCTCAGCTCCAAAGGCAGCTCCACATGCTCCAAACCGGAACTCTTCACCTCCCCAAACCGCACGCCTATCTTCGCCTCATTCTCCGCCTTCCAATCCTTGTACATGAAGTTCTCCATGAACTTGCAGTCCCTGCTCACCAAGAACTTCTTGGTGAATGGGTCCCAAAGAAGCCATCCCTTGCTGTTTTGAGCCATGCCCAAGTGCACGGCCCACACCGCCTTGGCACCAAGCTTGTTGTGCCGAAGATGCTTAGGCACGAGCGCCATGCACATGCACCCGAACACCCGAAGCATATCCACCTTTGGCTTCCTTCCTAGCCACTCCACATAAGGCACCCATTTGTCTGCTCCCACATGAGTCAAGGCTCTGTTCTTGGCCACACACGCGCTCCGCACCGCATAAGGCCAGAAATAGTCGGGTAGCCCGGCTTCAATGAGCAACCCGCGTGCCGCCTCCGTGATTGTGCGGTTCGCTCGCTCGGCGATGCCGTTCATTACAGGGGAGTATGGCATGGTGAGGGAGTGCCGAATACCATTCTTCTTCAGCCACAACCCAAACTCCTTGCTCAGGAACTCTCCCCCTCGATCGGTGCGGATTGACTTGACTAGACGGTCTTGTTGCCGCTCCACCATCGGGAACCAATCCGTCTTCAACGTTTCAGCCACGTCGCTCTTCTTGGCCAGCACGTACACCCAAGTCATGCGGGTGTAGACGTCGACAATGGTGAGAAAATACTCAGCTCCAGCAGCTCCAAGCTTCAGGGGGCCCACCACGTCCATCACCACCTCATCAAGCGGTGCCTTTGCCGTTGCCTCCGAACTAGGGAACGGAAACCGGGTGAACTTGGCTTGAATGCACGTCGGGCAGCCAAGCACCTCATCGGGCTCCCCCTTCACACGTATGCCAGCAACCATCTCATTCTTCACTAGCTGCTGCAAGATGGGCAGGGCCACATGCCCCATGCGCCGATGCAAGGTGAGCCAATCACACTCCCCCGTAGCCGAAGTTGGATTGGAGAATGCCGCGCTCGCAATAGGGCCCCACATACTCTCTCCGTAGTCCTCCTCCGCTGCTGCCTCTGGGTTCTCCTCACCCTTTTGCTGCTCCTTGGTTGCTGCACCACTCTCCTTAGGTTCACTAAACTTGCTGACCTGATGCAGACGCCTGACCGACAGCAGCGACCTGGGGAGACACAGTGGTCAGTGTGTAAAGGCTCGACCCTGGTGCACACGTGAACGTGGCCAGGTGTCGCCCAGTCCTGGAGCACGTACAGATCGCCACACGCTGTCCTCCAGGGGTGAAGTTATCAACCCAGTGGTCCTGAAGGACAGCGTTGCTCACCAAGTTCGTAGAGAACAAGGGGAGGTGGAGACCTGACAGCGAACCAGATGGGACCGCTGGGCAAGGAAGCACAGTGGTGGACCGTGCAAGGACTGGGCCCCCCGAGGGGTCAGCCAGGGAGACTGCAACGGGTGCAGGGAGCGGTGTGAGGGCTTTGCTGTCGCGGAAGAAACACCTGAAAGCACCTGAGTCAAGGGTGAAGGTGTGCAAAGCGGTAGAAGGCGCAGTACCTGACAGAGCTGACTCACCCGCACCTGAGGCAGCAGACGCGGTACCTGAGAGCGAAGACTTGCAAGCACCAAGAGCTGCAGGCTCTATACCTGGATCAGGCTGCATACACAGGTAGCAGTCACCCTCAGCACTAACAGACAATGCATACATGGTAGCAAGAATAGCAGCATAGTCAAGAGCAAAGATGTCTACACCCTTCTTAAGCAGATCATACCAGCGAGGGGTTGCAACCCCTTCGCCCATCTCCTCGCGCCAGGCGTCGTCAAGGCGGGAGAAGCAACGCTGCTGGGGGTGGGGCTTGCCGCATGTCTGACCAGCACGCTCGCCAGTGCGAATGACATACGGACGGCTAGCACCCCTAGACGTACCCCTCTGAGCCAACCACTCACGAAGCTGCTGAGGCGTAAGGGACCGCTGCTGCTACTGTCTCTGACCAGCGCCTCCACCACGACAGCCACCGCCTCCGCTGCCTCCACCACCGCCGCTACCGCTACCACCACCACCGCCACTCCCTCCGACGCCGCCACCACCACCACCTCCCCCACCGCTGCTGCCACTCCCACCAGCACCCCCGCCGCCACTGCCTCCACTCCCACCGCCACCCCCACCTCCTCCACCTCCTCCTCCGCCGCCACCGCCACCACCGCCCTTGCCCCCCTTGCCCTTGCCGGTGCGGCGCCACCCGGTAGAAGTGGAGGCAGCACCGACCGAGTCGGCTTCGAGGAAGTCTACGGCGGCAGCAGTGGCGTAGGAGGGGGCAAGAGGGGAAGGAGCGCACCCCTCAAAGATGGGGGTACGAGGAGCGCCACGAGCAGCAGCCACATTGACAATGCTGCTCTCAACGGCTAAGAGGTGCTCCTCTAGGAGGTCTATGGTGAGGTCGGAGGGACAGCGCGCTAGAAAGTGGTCCCTAACGGAGCGAAGGGTGTCAGGGAGGCGGGTCACTATAAAGTGGAGCGTCCAGTACATCGGGGGGGGGGGGGGTGCTGGGCAACAAACTCCTTGCGGAGTGCGGCACGGACACGAGCGTCACTAGAGCGAAGGTGGGTAATGAGGTCGGCTACGGTGGCAAAGCTCGACAGCTCGGGGAACAGGTACGGCAGCATGAGGCGGCTGAGCGCAGCAGTTGCACGGGAGGAGTAGCGAGCAACTACAGCGTCGTACAGGGCCTTGGCGGTTTTGTGCTCGCCAAAGTGCTTGAGTTCCGCTAGTGGCAAGTGGTTGCGGATAGCAAGGCGGGCAGCAGCGTCGCGCGTCAGCCACTGAGAGCGCTCGCTAAGGGCAGCTGTGTCAGCAGGAGCGGCTAGGGCACCGGAGGTATGGTCAAAGAGTGAGACCTCGTCTTTGCTAGTGCTCATTAGGTTGAGCTGCAAGTCATCTAGCCAGGAGTCGAACTCTACAGGGCGGCCCTTAGCGTCGAAAGAAAGAACACGAAGGGTGGCCATAGTGCTAGACGGTGACGAGCAGCAGGAGCAGTGTGCAAGCAGGGCGCGCGACAGGCGAGCAGGGCTCAGGTAGGGCGCGCGGTAGGAGGGCGCTAGCACAGGTAGCCGCTGACAGCGCGTCAGGCAGAGCGTGCGGCAGCAGGCAGCGCGCAGGCGTAGTAGGGCGTGCACTGAAGCAGCAGGGCGCGCAACGCTGCAGCAGGGCGTGCGATGCAGCAGGGCGGGCGACGCGGCAGCAGGACGCGTGACGCAGCAGGGCAGGCAACGCGGCAGCAGGGCGCGCGACGCGGCAGCAGGGCGCGACGCGATAGCAGAGCGCGCGACGCAGCAGGGCAGGCGACGCGGCAGCAGGGCGCGCGACGCGGCAGGGCAGGCGACGCGGCAGCAGGGCGCGCGACGCAGCAGGGCGGGCGACGCGGCAGCAAGGCGCGCGACGCGGCAGCAGGGCGCGACGCGGCAGCAGGGCGCGATGCGACAGGAGGGCCCGCGTGGGGCGACAGCAGGGCGCGCGACGCTAAAAAAAAAAGGGCACCGCGCGTGTCAGCACGCGGGCAGGCAGGGCAGATTAGTACGGTGGGCCCACAGAATTAGGTCCTAGGGACCTCCTGCTCTGAAACCATGTTAAGTTGATAAGGTAGGAATGAATGACTAGAGAATGAGTTGGGTACAAAAAAGGGAAACCCTAAACTGATGTACCCCTTATTGTCAACCCCACTACAGCCTAGACAGTAACCTAAGCCATATATGTTTGACACAAATGGCACAAGCACATGGCAGGACATTATAATAACATGCACCCAAACTGATGTGCATTTAACAAACATTCCCCCAGACTAATGGACTGCATGCACACTCACTCATACGCATGCAAGCTCACATGCACACAAACACACATGCTGGCAGCACGGAGGGATTAGATGCTGGCATCGTGATTAGATGCTGCCAGCACGGAGGGATTTTGCCAGAATAGGCAGCTTTGGTGCATCCCTCACGTGGCATGTGGTGGCGACGCACGCAAGACCACCGAGGTCGACCGAATCAATTAAATCTGGCATCTGGGTCATTTCCACACACTTTGCAACTTTTACAGTGTTCATAAAAAAAATCCATGTATAAGACTTATAAGACACCCTAAACCGTCCCAAATACAAGACAAACCAAGCATTTTGACTAGCGCATAAGATAAGACATATATGTCTTATATCTGGGCGATGGCAGTGTGAAATTGAGTGAGCGAGCGAGAGTTGCACTATCGAAGCAAAACAGTACACCGAGCGAAGGCATGAGCGAAGAATATATTGAGAAGCTAGCGTGGTAACGGTAACGCGAGAAATTGGGGTGCGCTACGGGCCTAGCGCCGAGGTTGGGAAATGTCGAGGCGTGTCAAAGTTAGGAACGAAGAAATGACTAGAATCACAGCAGTACAAGGTTTGTATAGAAAAAACCTAATTGGGCTGTACCCCTTAAGGAGTGCCCCACTACAGCCTAGAGCATAGTTCTGACACACCCCCATAGGCAAAGTGGGGGACAAGCGAGAGAACGAAGCAAGGTCAAGCCAGGGTGGATCACAACGTCACCACACATTCTAAGCACAAGCAAATGGCCACAAGGACAATTCACATGCATAGTTATATATATAAAGGAGAACAAGCAGGACAGTGATCACAACCTAGCAAGTGTAAGCATGCACGTAAAAATATATAGATCACAGTACAAGCAAAGTCAAGAAGTGAGCAAGTGAGGCCAAGTGGGGACAAGGCCTAGAACAGTACAGAACCGCTGATGATGACAAGGCTGAAGAGCCTTGGTGAAGATATCAGCCGTGTTGGCCTGAGAGGCTACGTAAACAAGACGAAGCTGACCACGCTGCTGCAACTCTCGAGCAAGAAAGTAGCGAAGAGCGATGTGCTACGTTCTGTGCTCCAGTCTCTGCTCGCGACACAAGGCAAGCATTGCCTTGTTGTTGACGTACAGAACTGGAGGAGAACGAGGCGCCTCGCCCAGGTCGGTCAGCAGATAGGTGAGACAGCGTAGCTCCTGTGCAGCCGTGGCCCCTGCGTAGATCTCAGCCTCACAGCTGGAGCTGAGAACAGAAGACGAGCGGGTAGACTGCCACGAAAAAGAGCCGGAACCAAGGCTGAAGGTGTAACCCTGTGATGACCGCTGCGTAGCCAAGTCGTCAACCCAAGAAGCGCCTGCGTGACCAGAGAGGACAACACGTCTCCATCCTCCAAGCACGAGCCCCATGCCCGACGTACTGCAAAAGTAGCGCATCACCCTCTTAGCGACCTTCCAGTGCTATGGTCGGTGTCTCCCGGGCGCAACGTAGCGTGCTAGGATGATAAGAGGGTAAGCAAGGACAGGTCGAGTGCAGGTCATCAGGTACATGAGGCAGCCCACAAGCTCTGGATACAGGCCACTCGGCTCTACGGACTCATCTGAAAGCAGAGCTGAGAGCGAGTGACCAGTAGGCAGAGGAGTGGCCTGTGGCGAGGAGTACTGGAAGTCGAAGTGCTGAAGGACCTGCTGCACCATGTGTGACTAAGTCAAGGTAATGGTGCGCCGTGCTCTGTCCCGGGTGATCTGCAAGCTAAGATAGCTGCGCAATTCACCCAGGTCTTTGCACGTGTGTCTATTCTGCAGCTCCGACTTCACTAGAGTCAACGCTACACTGTCAGCAGTGGCAAAAACCAAGTCGTCGACGTACACGAGGATGTAGAACAGCGGCAGCGAAGTGTCGGTGCGTAGAAACAGCGACGGGTCAGCAGTAGAGGGAGCAAAGGCAAGAGCCGCAAGGGTCATCCTCAGTGTGTCGTGCCACTCGCAGAGCGCCTAGCGGAGACCGTAGATTGGCCGCCGAAGGCTCCACTGGGTACCAGGAGGGAACGAATAAGTGAAGCCAGGTGGGCGGCGCAGCTAGACCTCTTTGTGTAGGCTGCCCTGTATGAAAGCACTGCTGAAGTCAAGAGAGTGAAGCTTGTAGTCACGCTGAGCGGCAACGTGCAGCAACACCCGAAGAGTGGTCATCTTCGGGGTCGGGGAGAAGGTCTGGAAGAAGTCAACTCCCTGTCGCTGACTGATGCCTCGAGCAACGTAACGCGCCTTGAAGACAGGCGGAGAACCCGGCGGCCGCTTCACACTCAAAATCCACATGCCACTGACGATGATCGCCCCACGAGGGGGAACCTCGTCGACGTAGGTGCCTGTGGACTTCCAGGATGCCATCTCTACATCCATGGCCGACTGCCACTGAGAGGAGTAGGCACCCTCTATCGCCTCTGCGTAAGAGCGTGGGGTCGAGGTGTCTGGTGCATCCGGGTCTCCCTCAGGTGCAATCAGCATGGACACGAGATGAGGTACAGCAGCTGCAAAGCACTCAAAGTCCTCTTGCCTGTCCTCAAGGACGTCCGTGCCAAGAGCACCCTCGACGGACGGAGGACAGACAGACTCAGACTCAGCAACAAGACTAGTGGCGTAGTCTAGAGGACAGCGAGCAGCAAAGTCGACAAGCTCAGCAACAAGAGCAGACGCAGCAGTGGACTCAAAGGAAGGGTCTGTGATGACAGTAGCTAGCAGACGCGTGACGGTAGGGCTAGCAGCACGAAGGGAGTCAGACTCGGGGTCGGGACCGTTAGCAAGGAAGGACGTAAGAGGAGACGGCAGAGGGACACGCAGTGGAACAGAGGAACGACGAATCGCCATCTGGTGCGTGCCGGGAACAGGAGGAGGACGCGGACGCGGAACACGATGACTAGTGCGAGCAGCGCGAACAGGCAACGCAGGGCGAGACGCTCACGGCGCTCAGCAAGACCTCCGGTCGGTCCAGTGTAAGGAGAAGGAGCAGGCAGTGGGGAGGCCGACGGTAACTGCGACTGCTTCTGGACAGGCGGTGGACACTCTAGGGGAGGAGTAGGACCAGTAGAAGGCGGAAGACCAAGAACCTGCTGAAGGTGTGGAACGAAGAACGGACGCGGCCGTGCAGCACCACCAGAACCAGCAGGGACGGCGCCAGCACCCCCAGCTCCAGGGTCTCCAGCTCCAACTCCCGCAGCACCACTAGCTCCAGCACCCGTAGCACCACCAGCAGGAACAGCTCCACCGCCTCCAGCTCCAACTCCTGCAGCAACACTAGCTCCAGCACCAGGAGCACCTCTAGCAGAAACCGCTCTAGCGTCTCCAACTCCAACTTCTGTAGTCCCACCTTTCCCAGCAGCTCCAGTACCTCCAGGACGAGCACCTCCGGGACCAGCGGCTCCAGTACCTCCAGCATCTCCAGCAGCACGGCTCCAGCGCCACGCAAACCACTCGCGCAGCTGCGGTGGAGAGAGTGGCTCCCGCCGGGACAAGACACCCGGAGGACCTCCAGCGAACACAGTACCTCTTGGCTCAGCACGCTCAGGCTCAGCACCCTCAAACTCAGCAAACCCAGGCTCAGCACCCCCAGGCTCCGCACGCTCAGGCTCAGCACCCCCAGGCTCCGCTCCCTCACACTCAGCAACCCCAGGCTCAGCACCTCCAGGCTGCGCATGCTCAGGCTCAGCACCCCTAGCAGTACTAGAGTTGGCAGCTACCTCGACAGGCTCGATAGGGTCTACCTGGGACACACCTGAGAGGGCAGGACCCTAAGGGGGGAGGGGGTCTACCGGAGGAGGACCTGGTGCTAGGAAGGGCGGCGGGGGGGGAGGGGGGCAGTGTGGTAGGGGAAGAGACAATAAAAGGGAACCGACTCGTCAAACGTGACGTCCTAAGTGGACAGAACACGGCGCGAGGTGGGGTGGTAAAACTGCCAGCCCAGCGCGTCAGGGGGGAAGCCAAGGAAGACGCAGGGAACAGCACGGGAGGACAGCTTGTCCGCGGAAGAATCGCGGACAAAAGCTAGAGATCCCCACACAAGGAACACAGACGCATCGCCAACCTTCCCCGTCCACCGCAGAGCAGTTGTGGTCTTTGGAACGGAGACACGGGGCTAGAGGTTGAGCTGATGTACAGCATACTGAACCGCGAACGGCCACAGAAAATGGGGAGCAACCGCATGGATCATGGACGTACGAGCGACGTCCATGACCATGCCAATGCGGCGCTCAGCAATCCCATTTTTCTGTGGGGAGGCCAGAAGCATGAACGTCTGGCGGATGCCGTCCGCACGACAGAAGGCTTGCAGAAGGTCGGAGGAAAACTCTCCACATTTGTCAGAGTGCAGACGGAGAACAGGAAGGTACGAGCCGAAACTCTCGCTGAGCTTGCGACGGGCAGCGCGGATCCAGTCAATCAGCACCTCAGTGACCTCACCCTTGCGACGCAAGGGGAAGAATGTGATGTAACGCGAGTAGTCGTCAACGACCAGCAGGAAGTAACGCTCGTGACCCTGTCCACGGACGCGGGCTGGGCCCCACACATCCATGTGGAGAGTTTGCAGGGGAGCCTCCGTGGGAGGGAACTCGGAGGAGTGAGGAGCGGCGCGCTGCCGGCCCTCGATGCAAGGAACGCAGGTAGGGGAAGGCCTTGGTGGAAGGGGAGAGAGGGGCCGGGGGAGACCAGTGACAAGGACACGGGAGGCCATACCTCGAAGGTGAGGACGGGAGGGGTGACCAAGGCGGTGGTGCCAGAGGAGAGTCTGGTGTGACAGGAGACGACACGAGCAGGGGGCAGACTCCGGACCAGACCTGGACGCGGCAGCAAACACCTAACCAGATGCGACTACCTGACCAGATACAGGAACAGGAGGGGACGCAGTATTCAGGGTGTACAGGCTCGACTCAGGCTAGTGGGTAAACGTGGCGAGGTGGCGGCCTCTCCGAGTACAAGTACAGTAGGTGACCCGCTGACTACCAGGAGTGAACTGGTCAACCCACACGTCCTGGAGGTCAGCTCCACTCACCAAGTTCGTAGAGAACGAGGGGAGGTGGAGACCCGACAGTGAGCCAGACGAGACCGCCGGACACGGCAGAACCGTGGAAGAGTGTGCTAGGACTGGGCCCTTAGAGGGGTCCGCCAGGGAGAGCAACCGGCCGACTAAGCGGCGTGAGTGTAGTGCAGTCGCGAAAGAAGGAGTGGAAAGCACCGAAGTTAAGAGTGAAAGTGTGCAAGGCCTCAGTAGGCGCAGTACCTGAGAGAGCAGACTCACCAGCACCTAGAGCAGCAGGCTCACTAGTACCTAGAGCAGCAGACTCACTAGCACCTAGAGCAGCAGCCTCTATACCCGGGTCAGGCGGCACACACAGGTAACTATCACCCTCAGCACTAATAGTCACAGCATATATGGCAGCAAGGATAGCATCATAATGAAGATATAAAATAGCAACACCAGACTTAAGCAGATCAGCCCAGCGAGGGAGCTCAGTAGCGTCAGGAAACTGTACGCGCCAGGCGTCAGTCAGGCGACCAAAACAACGTTGCGTAGCGTTCGGCAGCCCGCGTGTCTCCCCACGGCGGTCGCCTGTGCGAAGAACGTATGTTATAGTCACAATAGGCTTGAATGTGCCTAAAACGAAAGATAGAGAGCACAGACGGATTTCTGCACAGCGGCTTCAAACGTTGATAGTGTTCTGCTCACAGCTGCAAATGACTTGATTCAAATTGGATCTGGAGCGTCTTTACGTTGTCTACAATTAGCAATTTAGATTGCACGATTTGATAAAGAATTGACGACACAGCGTCGGTTTGAACGAACGGTACTATGGCAGCCACTATAGTCTTAGAACACAAGATAGGAAGAGTTACGAGTTGGGAATGACTCCCAGCTCCTACAAACCCCAAGAGCCGAGGTACAGTGATGTGGAACAGTGCCACACTGTCCCCAACCACGAAGGGTCTCGAAACTACCCTTCACTAGGGCCTACACCAAGTGAAATGTTACACTACACAAAGTAATGTAACTATCTTCAATATCTTGAGGTGTACCCTTTTGGCAAGCTTCGAAATCACTTGAGGCTTGACACCAAGGCTCGAGCTCTTCATCACAAACTCATCCTTGAGTTCTTGATGGGTCTGCTGCACACACCTGCGACACGCCAAACGTTCGACACAGGACAAAATAGAAACCGCGCACGACAAAATAGAAACCGCGCGCGAGACACAAACGACCGCGTAACACGCGTCTAGCGATAACTCGCTATTGACTCGACACACACACTCGACATCATGACTCAACATTCACACACAATTATAAGCATGAAATATATATTATCCCATGCCCTCATACCATTCCATACACACACACAGTCACACACATGGACAACAAGCCGAGTGCAAACCGTAGGGTTGCACCAACAAACTCCCCCTCGGATTGTTGGCCTTAGGATATGTTGCTCTCTCAGTTCAGAGCCATCCCAGCCAGCTTGCAACACTTCCAATGCTGCTGCTCCACCAGCCTCTTGGTCATCATGTCAGCCGGCTGCCCCGTGGTCTTCACGTAGCGCAACTCAACTTCACCCGCGGTTACCATGCTCCTCGTCCAATGCCACTTCACTCTCATGTGCTTCGTGAGTCCATGCAACACAGGGTTCTTAGCAAGAGCAATGGCACCCTGGCTGTCACAGTACAGTGGGGTAGGTCCTTGCTGCTCCTCCCCCAATTCAGCCAACAAACGCCGCTGCCACACAATCTCCCGTACGGCACGGAAGAGTGCCATGTACTCGGACTCCACCGAGCTCAAAGCTTGGTCAACCTGCTTCTTGCTCTCCCAAGCAGTTGGGCCTCCACCAACACAGCATATGAAGCCTCCCACACTTGTCATGTCCTCTGGTTCTGATGCATATGAAGCATCCGAGTAGGCGGTGAGGAACAAACGCCCGGGTTCAACACCATCCGCACCCTTTTGGCGCCTTTGTGCCGCCGCCGAGTAATGCAGCCCAACGGTCAGTGTTTGGCCAAGATACTTGGCCACCCTCATTCCAGCTGCTACCTGCTCCTCATTAGGGCATTGCACAACCCTAGCCAGCTGCCCGGTAGCAAACGCGACGTCCGGTCGGGTGTTTACCGCCGCATAGATGAGGCTGCCCACCAACGAGTGAAATCGGCGCCTCTCCTCTTCACCAACGCTCTCCTCCTCTGGTCCCTTCACACACTTGAACCCAGAGGGAAAGGGTGTAGCCACATGGCCTTCACTCTGCCCAAAGTTGGCAGCCAATGCCTCCAGGTACTTTCGTTGATGCACCCGCATGCACCGCTTCTCCACATCTCGTTCGATGTGGAGCCCAAGGTAGAAGCTCACGTCACCAAGGGCCTTGCACTTGAACTTGTCTTGAAGCTTCAGCATCACCTCCTTCACAAGGTCAGAAGAGGGTGAGAAAATGAGGATGTCATCCATATAAACCACCATGAAACTCCTCTGCTCCCCCTCGCCAAGCATGAACAAGGAGTGATCGGCCGTTGAGGGAGTGAAGCCGATCCCCTCCAACACTTCGCGCAGCTTCATGTACCATTGCCTAGGGGCCTGCTTCAGCCCATAGAGGGCCTTCTTCAGCTTCCACACTCTGCCACTACCATCATCAAACCCCTCTGGCTGCGCCATAAAAATCTCCTCCTCAAGGATGCCGTTAAGGAATGCCGTTACGATGTCCATTTGCTTTACTACCCATCCTTTGATGGCGGCTCCCGCGAATAGGGTTCGCAGCGTCGTCGGCTTCACCACAGGGGCAAACAGCTCCTTGAAGTCCACCTTCTCCTTCTGCTGGTACCCCTTGGCTACAAGCCTAGACTTGTAGCGCTCGATCTTGCCGTCGGCATCCGACTTGATTTTGAAGAGCCACTTGGACGTTATCGCCGTACGCCCCTCCGGTAGCTCCACCAATTCAAACGTGTCATTCTCCTTGATGCTCTTCAGCTCACTCTCCATGGCCTTCTTCCACTCCTCAGCATCACTACTCTCCAAAGCCTCCTTGAGAGTTGCTGGTTCTCCCGGCATCTCCACCGGAGAGAAGAACGCGAAGGCACACTCCTCGTAGTCACTCTCCTCGTCGTCTCCGACCATCATTGCCGCTCCGGCCAGGGCTGTCTTGCCCTGCTTTCCCGGCGCATCATAGGTCAGCCTATTCGGGGGTTGAACTCTCCTCTTCCCCCTTCCTTCCTCCTCAGCAGCAGGGACTTGAAGGCCTTGGCGTTGCTGCGGTGTGGCTCGAATCCGTGGAGCACTCGTAGTACGGGAAGGGAGTGACGGTGCACGCTCGCTCACTTGCTGCACCTCCTCCTCTTCTTCCTCTGCATCATTGGCCTCCTCTCCCCCATTCACAAGGGAGGATTGCCTTGTGGTTGTGCTGCCGCTGCTCAGCTCCAAAGGCAGCTCCACATGCTCCAAACCGGAACTCTTCACCTCCCCAAACCGCACGCCTATCTTCGCCTCATTCTCCGCCTTCCAATCCTTGTACATGAAGTTCTCCATGAACTTGCAGTCCCTGCTCACCAAGAACTTCTTGGTGAATGGGTCCCAAAGAAGCCATCCCTTGCTGTTTTGAGCCATGCCCAAGTGCACGGCCCACACCGCCTTGGCACCAAGCTTGTTGTGCCGAAGATGCTTAGGCACGAGCGCCATGCACATGCACCCGAACACCCGAAGCATATCCACCTTTGGCTTCCTTCCTAGCCACTCCACATAAGGCACCCATTTGTCTGCTCCCACATGAGTCAAGGCTCTGTTCTTGGCCACACACGCGCTCCGCACCGCATAAGGCCAGAAATAGTCGGGTAGCCCGGCTTCAATGAGCAACCCGCGTGCCGCCTCCGTGATTGTGCGGTTCGCTCGCTCGGCGATGCCGTTCATTACAGGGGAGTATGGCATGGTGAGGGAGTGCCGAATACCATTCTTCTTCAGCCACAACCCAAACTCCTTGCTCAGGAACTCTCCCCCTCGATCGGTGCGGATTGACTTGACTAGACGGTCTTGTTGCCGCTCCACCATCGGGAACCAATCCGTCTTCAACGTTTCAGCCACGTCGCTCTTCTTGGCCAGCACGTACACCCAAGTCATGCGGGTGTAGACGTCGACAATGGTGAGAAAATACTCAGCTCCAGCAGCTCCAAGCTTCAGGGGGCCCACCACGTCCATCACCACCTCATCAAGCGGTGCCTTTGCCGTTGCCTCCGAACTAGGGAACGGAAACCGGGTGAACTTGGCTTGAATGCACGTCGGGCAGCCAAGCACCTCATCGGGCTCCCCCTTCACACGTATGCCAGCAACCATCTCATTCTTCACTAGCTGCTGCAAGATGGGCAGGGCCACATGCCCCATGCGCCGATGCAAGGTGAGCCAATCACACTCCCCCGTAGCCGAAGTTGGATTGGAGAATGCCGCGCTCGCAATAGGGCCCCACATACTCTCTCCGTAGTCCTCCTCCGCTGCTGCCTCTGGGTTCTCCTCACCCTTTTGCTGCTCCTTGGTTGCTGCACCACTCTCCTTAGGTTCACTAAACTTGCTGACCTGATGCAGACGCCTGACCGACAGCAGCGACCTGGGGAGACACAGTGGTCAGTGTGTAAAGGCTCGACCCTGGTGCACACGTGAACGTGGCCAGGTGTCGCCCAGTCCTGGAGCACGTACAGATCGCCACACGCTGTCCTCCAGGGGTGAAGTTATCAACCCAGTGGTCCTGAAGGACAGCGTTGCTCACCAAGTTCGTAGAGAACAAGGGGAGGTGGAGACCTGACAGCGAACCAGATGGGACCGCTGGGCAAGGAAGCACAGTGGTGGACCGTGCAAGGACTGGGCCCCCCGAGGGGTCAGCCAGGGAGACTGCAACGGGTGCAGGGAGCGGTGTGAGGGCTTTGCTGTCGCGGAAGAAACACCTGAAAGCACCTGAGTCAAGGGTGAAGGTGTGCAAAGCGGTAGAAGGCGCAGTACCTGACAGAGCTGACTCACCCGCACCTGAGGCAGCAGACGCGGTACCTGAGAGCGAAGACTTGCAAGCACCAAGAGCTGCAGGCTCTATACCTGGATCAGGCTGCATACACAGGTAGCAGTCACCCTCAGCACTAACAGACAATGCATACATGGTAGCAAGAATAGCAGCATAGTCAAGAGCAAAGATGTCTACACCCTTCTTAAGCAGATCATACCAGCGAGGGGTTGCAACCCCTTCGCCCATCTCCTCGCGCCAGGCGTCGTCAAGGCGGGAGAAGCAACGCTGCTGGGGGTGGGGCTTGCCGCATGTCTGACCAGCACGCTCGCCAGTGCGAATGACATACGGACGGCTAGCACCCCTAGACGTACCCCTCTGAGCCAACCACTCACGAAGCTGCTGAGGCGTAAGGGACCGCTGCTGCTACTGTCTCTGACCAGCGCCTCCACCACGACAGCCACCGCCTCCGCTGCCTCCACCACCGCCGCTACCGCTACCACCACCACCGCCACTCCCTCCGACGCCGCCACCACCACCACCTCCCCCACCGCTGCTGCCACTCCCACCAGCACCCCCGCCGCCACTGCCTCCACTCCCACCGCCACCCCCACCTCCTCCACCTCCTCCTCCGCCGCCACCGCCACCACCGCCCTTGCCCCCCTTGCCCTTGCCGGTGCGGCGCCACCCGGTAGAAGTGGAGGCAGCACCGACCGAGTCGGCTTCGAGGAAGTCTACGGCGGCAGCAGTGGCGTAGGAGGGGGCAAGAGGGGAAGGAGCGCACCCCTCAAAGATGGGGGTACGAGGAGCGCCACGAGCAGCAGCCACATTGACAATGCTGCTCTCAACGGCTAAGAGGTGCTCCTCTAGGAGGTCTATGGTGAGGTCGGAGGGACAGCGCGCTAGAAAGTGGTCCCTAACGGAGCGAAGGGTGTCAGGGAGGCGGGTCACTATAAAGTGGAGCGTCCAGTACATCGGGGGGGGGGGGGGGTGCTGGGCAACAAACTCCTTGCGGAGTGCGGCACGGACACGAGCGTCACTAGAGCGAAGGTGGGTAATGAGGTCGGCTACGGTGGCAAAGCTCGACAGCTCGGGGAACAGGTACGGCAGCATGAGGCGGCTGAGCGCAGCAGTTGCACGGGAGGAGTAGCGAGCAACTACAGCGTCGTACAGGGCCTTGGCGGTTTTGTGCTCGCCAAAGTGCTTGAGTTCCGCTAGTGGCAAGTGGTTGCGGATAGCAAGGCGGGCAGCAGCGTCGCGCGTCAGCCACTAAGAGCGCTCGCTAAGGGCAGCTGTGTCAGCAGGAGCGGCTAGGGCACCGGAGGTATGGTCAAAGAGTGAGACCTCGTCTTTGCTAGTGCTCATTAGGTTGAGCTGCAAGTCATCTAGCCAGGAGTCGAACTCTACAGGGCGGCCCTTAGCGTCGAAAGAAAGAACACGAAGGGTGGCCATAGTGCTAGACGGTGACGAGCAGCAGGAGCAGTGTGCAAGCAGGGCGCGCGACAGGCGAGCAGGGCTCAGGTAGGGCGCGCGGTAGGAGGGCGCTAGCACAGGTAGCCGCTGACAGCGCGTCAGGCAGAGCGTGCGGCAGCAGGCAGCGCGCAGGCGTAGTAGGGCGTGCACTGAAGCAGCAGGGCGCGCAACGCTGCAGCAGGGCGTGCGATGCAGCAGGGCGGGCGACGCGGCAGCAGGACGCGTGACGCAGCAGGGCAGGCAACGCGGCAGCAGGGCGCGCGACGCGGCAGCAGGGCGCGACGCGATAGCAGAGCGCGCGACGCAGCAGGGCAGGCGACGCGGCAGCAGGGCGCGCGACGCGGCAGGGCAGGCGACGCGGCAGCAGGGCGCGCGACGCAGCAGGGCGGGCGACGCGGCAGCAAGGCGCGCGACGCGGCAGCAGGGCGCGACGCGGCAGCAGGGCGCGATGCGACAGGAGGGCCCGCGTGGGGCGACAGCAGGGCGCGCGACGCTAAAAAAAAAAGGGCACCGCGCGTGTCAGCACGCGGGCAGGCAGGGCAGATTAGTACGGTGGGCCCACAGAATTAGGTCCTAGGGACCTCCTGCTCTGAAACCATGTTAAGTTGATAAGGTAGGAATGAATGACTAGAGAATGAGTTGGGTACAAAAAAGGGAAACCCTAAACTGATGTACCCCTTATTGTCAACCCCACTACAGCCTAGACAGTAACCTAAGCCATATATGTTTGACACAAATGGCACAAGCACATGGCAGGACATTATAATAACATGCACCCAAACTGATGTGCATTTAACAAACATTCCCCCAGACTAATGGACTGCATGCACACTCACTCATACGCATGCAAGCTCACATGCACACAAACACACATGCTGGCAGCACGGAGGGATTAGATGCTGGCATCGTGATTAGATGCTGCCAGCACGGAGGGATTTTGCCAGAATAGGCAGCTTTGGTGCATCCCTCACGTGGCATGTGGTGGCGACGCACGCAAGACCACCGAGGTCGACCGAATCAATTAAATCTGGCATCTGGGTCATTTCCACACACTTTGCAACTTTTACAGTGTTCATAAAAAAAATCCATTTATAAGACTTATAAGACACCCTAAACCGTCCCAAATACAAGACAAACCAAGCATTTTGACTAGCGCATAAGATAAGACATATATGTCTTATATCTGGGCGATGGCAGTGTGAAATTGAGTGAGCGAGCGAGAGTTGCACTATCGAAGCAAAACAGTACACCGAGCGAAGGCATGAGCGAAGAATATATTGAGAAGCTAGCGTGGTAACGGTAACGCGAGAAATTGGGGTGCGCTACGGGCCTAGCGCCGAGGTTGGGAAATGTCGAGGCGTGTCAAAGTTAGGAACGAAGAAATGACTAGAATCACAGCAGTACAAGGTTTGTATAGAAAAAACCTAATTGGGCTGTACCCCTTAAGGAGTGCCCCACTACAGCCTAGAGCATAGTTCTGACACACCCCCATAGGCAAAGTGGGGGACAAGCGAGAGAACGAAGCAAGGTCAAGCCAGGGTGGATCACAACGTCACCACACATTCTAAGCACAAGCAAATGGCCACAAGGACAATTCACATGCATAGTTATATATATAAAGGAGAACAAGCAGGACAGTGATCACAACCTAGCAAGTGTAAGCATGCACGTAAAAATATATAGATCACAGTACAAGCAAAGTCAAGAAGTGAGCAAGTGAGGCCAAGTGGGGACAAGGCCTAGAACAGTACAGAACCGCTGATGATGACAAGGCTGAAGAGCCTTGGTGAAGATATCAGCCGTGTTGGCCTGAGAGGCTACGTAAACAAGACGAAGCTGACCACGCTGCTGCAACTCTCGAGCAAGAAAGTAGCGAAGAGCGATGTGCTACGTTCTGTGCTCCAGTCTCTGCTCGCGACACAAGGCAAGCATTGCCTTGTTGTTGACGTACAGAACTGGAGGAGAACGAGGCGCCTCGCCCAGGTCGGTCAGCAGATAGGTGAGACAGCGTAGCTCCTGTGCAGCCGTGGCCCCTGCGTAGATCTCAGCCTCACAGCTGGAGCTGAGAACAGAAGACGAGCGGGTAGACTGCCACGAAAAAGAGCCGGAACCAAGGCTGAAGGTGTAACCCTGTGATGACCGCTGCGTAGCCAAGTCGTCAACCCAAGAAGCGCCTGCGTGACCAGAGAGGACAACACGTCTCCATCCTCCAAGCACGAGCCCCATGCCCGACGTACTGCAAAAGTAGCGCATCACCCTCTTAGCGACCTTCCAGTGCTATGGTCGGTGTCTCCCGGGCGCAACGTAGCGTGCTAGGATGATAAGAGGGTAAGCAAGGACAGGTCGAGTGCAGGTCATCAGGTACATGAGGCAGCCCACAAGCTCTGGATACAGGCCACTCGGCTCTACGGACTCATCTGAAAGCAGAGCTGAGAGCGAGTGACCAGTAGGCAGAGGAGTGGCCTGTGGCGAGGAGTACTGGAAGTCGAAGTGCTGAAGGACCTGCTGCACCATGTGTGACTAAGTCAAGGTAATGGTGCGCCGTGCTCTGTCCCGGGTGATCTGCAAGCTAAGATAGCTGCGCAATTCACCCAGGTCTTTGCACGTGTGTCTATTCTGCAGCTCCGACTTCACTAGAGTCAACGCTACACTGTCAGCAGTGGCAAAAACCAAGTCGTCGACGTACACGAGGATGTAGAACAGCGGCAGCGAAGTGTCGGTGCGTAGAAACAGCGACGGGTCAGCAGTAGAGGGAGCAAAGGCAAGAGCCGCAAGGGTCATCCTCAGTGTGTCGTGCCACTCGCAGAGCGCCTAGCGGAGACCGTAGATTGGCCGCCGAAGGCTCCACTGGGTACCAGGAGGGAACGAATAAGTGAAGCCAGGTGGGCGGCGCAGCTAGACCTCTTTGTGTAGGCTGCCCTGTATGAAAGCACTGCTGAAGTCAAGAGAGTGAAGCTTGTAGTCACGCTGAGCGGCAACGTGCAGCAACACCCGAAGAGTGGTCATCTTCGGGGTCGGGGAGAAGGTCTGGAAGAAGTCAACTCCCTGTCGCTGACTGATGCCTCGAGCAACGTAACGCGCCTTGAAGACAGGCGGAGAACCCGGCGGCCGCTTCACACTCAAAATCCACATGCCACTGACGATGATCGCCCCACGAGGGGGAACCTCGTCGACGTAGGTGCCTGTGGACTTCCAGGATGCCATCTCTACATCCATGGCCGACTGCCACTGAGAGGAGTAGGCACCCTCTATCGCCTCTGCGTAAGAGCGTGGGGTCGAGGTGTCTGGTGCATCCGGGTCTCCCTCAGGTGCAATCAGCATGGACACGAGATGAGGTACAGCAGCTGCAAAGCACTCAAAGTCCTCTTGCCTGTCCTCAAGGACGTCCGTGCCAAGAGCACCCTCGACGGACGGAGGACAGACAGACTCAGACTCAGCAACAAGACTAGTGGCGTAGTCTAGAGGACAGCGAGCAGCAAAGTCGACAAGCTCAGCAACAAGAGCAGACGCAGCAGTGGACTCAAAGGAAGGGTCTGTGATGACAGTAGCTAGCAGACGCGTGACGGTAGGGCTAGCAGCACGAAGGGAGTCAGACTCGGGGTCGGGACCGTTAGCAAGGAAGGACGTAAGAGGAGACGGCAGAGGGACACGCAGTGGAACAGAGGAACGACGAATCGCCATCTGGTGCGTGCCGGGAACAGGAGGAGGACGCGGACGCGGAACACGATGACTAGTGCGAGCAGCGCGAACAGGCAACGCAGGGCGAGACGCTCACGGCGCTCAGCAAGACCTCCGGTCGGTCCAGTGTAAGGAGAAGGAGCAGGCAGTGGGGAGGCCGACGGTAACTGCGACTGCTTCTGGACAGGCGGTGGACACTCTAGGGGAGGAGTAGGACCAGTAGAAGGCGGAAGACCAAGAACCTGCTGAAGGTGTGGAACGAAGAACGGACGCGGCCGTGCAGCACCACCAGAACCAGCAGGGACGGCGCCAGCACCCCCAGCTCCAGGGTCTCCAGCTCCAACTCCCGCAGCACCACTAGCTCCAGCACCCGTAGCACCACCAGCAGGAACAGCTCCACCGCCTCCAGCTCCAACTCCTGCAGCAACACTAGCTCCAGCACCAGGAGCACCTCTAGCAGAAACCGCTCTAGCGTCTCCAACTCCAACTTCTGTAGTCCCACCTTTCCCAGCAGCTCCAGTACCTCCAGGACGAGCACCTCCGGGACCAGCGGCTCCAGTACCTCCAGCATCTCCAGCAGCACGGCTCCAGCGCCACGCAAACCACTCGCGCAGCTGCGGTGGAGAGAGTGGCTCCCGCCGGGACAAGACACCCGGAGGACCTCCAGCGAACACAGTACCTCTTGGCTCAGCACGCTCAGGCTCAGCACCCTCAAACTCAGCAAACCCAGGCTCAGCACCCCCAGGCTCCGCACGCTCAGGCTCAGCACCCCCAGGCTCCGCTCCCTCACACTCAGCAACCCCAGGCTCAGCACCTCCAGGCTGCGCATGCTCAGGCTCAGCACCCCTAGCAGTACTAGAGTTGGCAGCTACCTCGACAGGCTCGATAGGGTCTACCTGGGACACACCTGAGAGGGCAGGACCCTAAGGGGGGAGGGGGTCTACCGGAGGAGGACCTGGTGCTAGGAAGGGCGGCGGGGGGGGAGGGGGGCAGTGTGGTAGGGGAAGAGACAATAAAAGGGAACCGACTCGTCAAACGTGACGTCCTAAGTGGACAGAACACGGCGCGAGGTGGGGTGGTAAAACTGCCAGCCCAGCGCGTCAGGGGGGAAGCCAAGGAAGACGCAGGGAACAGCACGGGAGGACAGCTTGTCCGCGGAAGAATCGCGGACAAAAGCTAGAGATCCCCACACAAGGAACACAGACGCATCGCCAACCTTCCCCGTCCACCGCAGAGCAGTTGTGGTCTTTGGAACGGAGACACGGGGCTAGAGGTTGAGCTGATGTACAGCATACTGAACCGCGAACGGCCACAGAAAATGGGGAGCAACCGCATGGATCATGGACGTACGAGCGACGTCCATGACCATGCCAATGCGGCGCTCAGCAATCCCATTTTTCTGTGGGGAGGCCAGAAGCATGAACGTCTGGCGGATGCCGTCCGCACGACAGAAGGCTTGCAGAAGGTCGGAGGAAAACTCTCCACATTTGTCAGAGTGCAGACGGAGAACAGGAAGGTACGAGCCGAAACTCTCGCTGAGCTTGCGACAGGCAGCGCGGATCCAGTCAATCAGCACCTCAGTGACCTCACCCTTGCGACGCAAGGGGAAGAATGTGATGTAACGCGAGTAGTCGTCAACGACCAGCAGGAAGTAACGCTCGTGACCCTGTCCACGGACGCGGGCTGGGCCCCACACATCCATGTGGAGAGTTTGCAGGGGAGCCTCCGTGGGAGGGAACTCGGAGGAGTGAGGAGCGGCGCGCTGCCGGCCCTCGATGCAAGGAACGCAGGTAGGGGAAGGCCTTGGTGGAAGGGGAGAGAGGGGCCGGGGGAGACCAGTGACAAGGACACGGGAGGCCATACCTCGAAGGTGAGGACGGGAGGGGTGACCAAGGCGGTGGTGCCAGAGGAGAGTCTGGTGTGACAGGAGACGACACGAGCAGGGGGCAGACTCCGGACCAGACCTGGACGCGGCAGCAAACACCTAACCAGATGCGACTACCTGACCAGATACAGGAACAGGAGGGGACGCAGTAGTCAGGGTGTACAGGCTCGACTCAGGCTAGTGGGTAAACGTGGCGAGGTGGCGGCCTCTCCGAGTACAAGTACAGTAGGTGACCCGCTGACTACCAGGAGTGAACTGGTCAACCCACACGTCCTGGAGGTCAGCTCCACTCACCAAGTTCGTAGAGAACGAGGGGAGGTGGAGACCCGACAGTGAGCCAGACGAGACCGCCGGACACGGCAGAACCGTGGAAGAGTGTGCTAGGACTGGGCCCTTAGAGGGGTCCGCCAGGGAGAGCAACCGGCCGACTAAGCGGCGTGAGTGTAGTGCAGTCGCGAAAGAAGGAGTGGAAAGCACCGAAGTTAAGAGTGAAAGTGTGCAAGGCCTCAGTAGGCGCAATACCTGAGAGAGCAGACTCACCAGCACCTAGAGCAGCAGGCTCACTAGTACCTAGAGCAGCAGACTCACTAGCACCTAGAGCAGCAACCTCTATACCCGGGTCAGGCGGCACACACAGGTAACTATCACCCTCAGCACTAATAGTCACAGCATATATGGCAGCAAGGATAGCATCATAATGAAGATATAAAATAGCAACACCAGACTTAAGCAGATCAGCCCAGCGAGGGAGCTCAGTAGCGTCAGGAAACTATACGCGCCAGGCGTCAGTCAGGCGACCAAAACAACGTTGCGTAGCGTTCGGCAGCCCGCGTGTCTCCCCACGGCGGTCGCCTGTGCGAAGAACGTATGTTATAGTCACAATAGGCTTGAATGTGCCTAAAACGAAAGATAGAGAGCACAGACGGATTTCTGCACAGCGGCTTCAAACGTTGATAGTGTTCTGCTCACAGCTGCAAATGACTTGATTCAAATTGGATCTGGAGCGTCTTTACGTCGTCTACAATTAGCAATTTAGATTGCACGATTTGATAAAGAATTGACGACACAGCGTCGGTTTGAACGAACGGTACTATGGCAGCCACTATAGTCTTAGAACACAAGATAGGAAGAGTTACGAGTTGGGAATGACTCCCAGCTCCTACAAACCCCAAGAGCCGAGGTACAGTGATGTGGAACAGTGCCACACTGTCCCCAACCACGAAGGGTCTCGAAACTACCCTTCACTAGGGCCTACACCAAGTGAAATGTTACACTACACAAAGTAATGTAACTATCTTCAATATCTTGAGGTGTACCCTTTTGGCAAGCTTCGAAATCACTTGAGGCTTGACACCAAGGCTCGGGCTCTTCATCACAAACTCATCCTTGAGTTCTTGATGGGTCTGCTGCACACACCTGCGACACGCCAAACGTTCGACACAGGACAAAATAGAAACCGCGCACGACAAAATAGAAACCGCGCGCGAGACACAAACGACCGCGTAACACGCGTCTAGCGATAACTCGCTATTGACTCGACACACACACTCGACATCATGACTCAACATTCACACACAATTATAAGCATGAAATATATATTATCCCATGCCCTCATACCATTCCATACACACACACATTCACACACACGGACAACAAGCCGAGTGCAAACCGTAGGGTTGCACCAACAAACTCCCCCTCGGATTGTTGGCCTTAGGATATGTTGCTCTCTCAGTTCAGAGCCATCCCAGCCAGCTTGCAACACTTCCAATGCTGCTGCTCCACCAGCCTCTTGGTCATCATGTCAGCCGGCTGCCCCGTGGTCTTCACGTAGCGCAACTCAACTTCACCCGCGGTTACCATGCTCCTCGTCCAATGCCACTTCACTCTCATGTGCTTCGTGAGTCCATGCAACACAGGGTTCTTAGCAAGAGCAATGGCACCCTGGCTGTCACAGTACAGTGGGGTAGGTCCTTGCTGCTCCTCCCCCAATTCAGCCAACAAACGCCGCTGCCACACAATCTCCCGTACGGCACGGAAGAGTGCCATGTACTCGGACTCCACCGAGCTCAAAGCTTGGTCAACCTGCTTCTTGCTCTCCCAAGCAGTTGGGCCTCCACCAACACAGCATATGAAGCCTCCCACGCTTGTCATGTCCTCTGGTTCTGATGCATATGAAGCATCCGAGTAGGCGGTGAGGAACAAACGCCCGGGTTCAACACCATCCGCACCCTTTTGGCGCCTTTGTGCCGCCGCCGAGTAATGCAGCCCAACGGTCAGTGTTTGGCCAAGATACTTGGCCACCCTCATTCCAGCTGCTACCTGCTCCTCATTAGGGCATTGCACAACTCTAGCCAGCTGCCCGGTAGCAAACGCGACGTCCGGTCGGGTGTTTACCGCCGCATACATGAGGCTGCCCACCAACGAGTGAAATCGGCGCCTCTCCTCTTCACCAACGCTCTCCTCCTCTGGTCCCTTCACACACTTGAACCCAGAGGGAAAGGGTGTAGCCACATGGCCTTCACTCTGCCCAAAGTTGGCAGCCAATGCCTCCAGGTACTTTCGTTGATGCACCCGCATGCACCGCTTCTCCACATCTCGTTCGATGTGGAGCCCAAGGTAGAAGCTCACGTCACCAAGGGCCTTGCACTTGAACTTGTCTTGAAGCTTCAGCATCACCTCCTTCACAAGGTCAGAAGAGGGTGAGAAAATGAGGATGTCATCCACATAAACCACCATGAAACTCCTCTGCTCCCCCTCGCCAAGCATGAACAAGGAGTGATCGGCCGTTGAGGGAGTGAAGCCGATCCCCTCCAACACTTCGCGCAGCTTCATGTACCATTGCCTAGGGGCCTGCTTCAGCCCATAGAGGGCCTTCTTCAGCTTCCACACTCTGCCACTACCATCATCAAACCCCTCTGGCTGCGCCATAAAAATCTCCTCCTCAAGGATGCCGTTAAGGAATGCCGTTACGATGTCCATTTGCTTTACTACCCATCCTTTGATGGCGGCTCCCGCGAATAGGGTTCGCAGCGTCGTCGGCTTCACCACAGGGGCAAACAGCTCCTTGAAGTCCACCTTCTCCTTCTGCTGGTACCCCTTGGCTACAAGCCTAGACTTGTAGCGCTCGATCTTGCCGTCGGCATCCGACTTGATTTTGAAGAGCCACTTGGACGTTATCGCCGTACGCCCCTCCGGTAGCTCCACCAATTCAAACGTGTCATTCTCCTTGATGCTCTTCAGCTCACTCTCCATGGCCTTCTTCCACTCCTCAGCATCACTACTCTCCAAAGCCTCCTTGAGAGTTGCTGGTTCTCCCGGCATCTCCACCGGAGAGAAGAACGCGAAGGCACACTCCTCGTAGTCACTCTCCTCGTCGTCTCCGACCATCATTGCCGCTCCGGCCAGGGCTGTCTTGCCCTGCTTTCCCGGCGCATCATAGGTCAGCCTATTAGGGGGTTGAACTCTCCTCTTCCCCCTTCCTTCCTCCTCAGCTGCAGGGACTTGAAGGCCTTGGCGTTTCTGCGGTGTGGCTCGAATCCGTGGAGCACTCGTAGTACGGGAAGGGAGTGACGGTGCACGCTCGCTCACTTGCTGCACCTCCTCCTCTTCTTCCTCTGCATCATTGGCCTCCTCTCCCCCATTCACAAGGGAGGATTGCCTTGTGGTTGTGCTGCCGCTGCTCAGCTCCAAAGGCAGCTCCACATGCTCCAAACCGGAACTCTTCACCTCCCCAAACCGCACGCCTATCTTCGCCTCATTCTCCACCTTCCAATCCTTGTACATGAAGTTCTCCATGAACTTGCAGTCCCTGCTCACCAAGAACTTCTTGGTGAATGGGTCCCAAAGAAGCCATCCCTTGCTGTTTTGAGCCATGCCCAAGTGCACGGCCCACACCGCCTTGGCACCAAGCTTGTTGTGCCGAAGATGCTTAGGCACGAGCGCCATGCACATGCACCCGAACACCCGAAGCATATCCACCTTTGGCTTCCTTCCTAGCCACTCCACATAAGGCACCCATTTGTCTGCTCCCACATGAGTCAAGGCTCTGTTCTTGGCCACACACGCGCTCCGCACCGCATAAGGCCAGAAATAGTCGGGTAGCCCGGCTTCAATGAGCAACCCGCGTGCCGCCTCCGTGATTGTGCGGTTCGCTCGCTCGGCGATGCCGTTCATTACAGGGGAGTATGGCATGGTGAGGGAGTGCCGAATACCATTCTTCTTCAGCCACAACCCAAACTCCTTGCTCAGGAACTCTCCCCCTCGATCGGTGCGGATTGACTTGACTAGACGGTCTTGTTGCCGCTCCACCATCGGGAACCAATCCGTCTTCAACGTTTCAGCCACGTCGCTCTTCTTGGCCAGCACGTACACCCAAGTCATGCGGGTGTAGACGTCGACAATGGTGAGAAAATACTCAGCTCCAGCAGCTCCAAGCTTCAGGGGGCCCACCACGTCCATCACCACCTCATCAAGCGGTGCCTTTGCCGTTGCCTCCGAACTAGGGAACGGAAACCGGGTGAACTTGGCTTGAATGCACGTCGGGCAGCCAAGCACCTCATCGGGCCCCCCCTTCACACGTATGCCAGCAACCATCTCATTCTTCACTAGCTGCTGCAAGATGGGCAGGGCCACATGCCCCATGCGTCGATGCAAGGTGAGCCAATCACACTCCCCCGTAGCCGAAGTTGGATTGGAGAATGCCGCGCTCGCAATAGCGCCCCACATACTCTCTCCGTAGTCCTCCTCCGCTGCTGCCTCTGGGTTCTCCTCACCCTTTTGCTGCTCCTTGGTTGCTGCACCACTCTCCTTAGGTTCACTGAACTTGCTGGTCCCTCCAGGTTTGCTCTTCTTGAGCTCATTCTCCTTAGCGCGACCGTTCGCGCCATCGTCGCTACCGACCGCTCCATCCTTGGTGCTGATGCTTGCTGCCACTTGCCTCTCCTTAGGCATAGGGACCACTGGGATCTGCCACATCTCGTTGTAGACATCCCTGTCCTCATGAAGGTCCCAAAGAATTCGATCGCCAAGCCTTGCGGTGTAGGTCTTGGCTCCCTTCGAGTTCGTGTCCATGCCGGCCTTTGCCAACCGCCGCACGGAAATCAGGTTTGCAGCAAGGCTGGGCACCCAAAGCACGTTCTTGAGGCCCACCATCTTCCCATCAGCACCCTTGAACATGGCCTTGCCCATGCCTTTCACCTCTGCTCGCTGCCCCAAAGCCGATGTGACATGCTTCACCGGTGACGGCTCGAGTTCGGTGAGCAAGTCCGGGCGAGGTGTCATGCTATAGGTAGCGCCACTATCAATCACCCAATAGTCCAGGGGGTTTAGGGTCACCTTCCCCACAGCTGCTGGCTCCTCAAAGCCTTCATCCTTCTCTGGACCAGCCGGTACTTGCGTCGACACGAAGTAGAATAGACCCGGGTATCGATCGTCGCTCGGGTCCTTGTCGTTGTCTCCGCTCTTCATGTTTGCAGCTCCGCCACCGCGACCGCCACGGCCTCCACGGCCTCGTCCTCTCCCTCCTCCTGCTCGTCTACCCTCTTGGCCTTGAGCAGGGGTCCAACCATCAGGGAGTTTGTAGCAGTCGCGCCACATGTGTCCGCTCTTGTGGCAATAGTGACACTCGCCGTCGAATCGGCCGCGACCGCGTCCGTAGCTTTTGTCGTCGCTGCCGTAACCGCCACTCCTGCGGCCTCCGCCGAAGTTGCTGCCACCAAACCTTCCTCCCCCTCGTCCTCTGCCTCTTCCTCGACCATATCCACGGCCGATGCTCGCTGCCCCAGCGCCATCCGCACTCGCCAACTCACGGCGGCGGAAATCCTCTTGAAGGATAGCTCGCTTCACGTCTTCAAGCGAGAGGCGGGGCAAGTCGCGATTAAGGTTGATGATGAGCGAGGACCATGACTCTGGGAGTAAGGCCAGCAACTTGGTCTTCTTTTGGAGCTCACTGTAGTTCAAATCAGCTCCCTCAAGCCGCGTCAACAAGTCGAAGAATTTCTGCACCCCTTCTTCAACCGCTTCGTCTTCTTCAATTCGTAGTGCCGCCATTTGCCGTTCCAACACCACCGCTACCGCCGCTGTTGCAGGAGCATGTACACCCTTGAGAGCAGCCCATGCCTTTGGTCCTTTCTCTGGTTCACGCTGGAATGGCTTGATGTGACGGATCTGACTGCTCCCCAACGCTTGCCCAAGTAAGAGATAGCCTTGTGCGCTCTTCCGCACCCACGGGCTCTTCTCCGGGTCGTTCTCGGGGCGCTTCTCCGTTCCTTCCATCACCTCCAGCAGGTCATAGTGGTCAAAGATGTTCTCCATCTTGAAGGACCATTCAGCAAAGTTGTCACCGTTGAACTTGTCAAGCCCAAACACCCTAGGCTCATCCCTAGGTGGGCCAAGACTTGGTTGCATGGGCGCCATGGCTGAATCACGGGGTTGGCCTTGAGCTTGAGCTTCTCCACTGCCACCAGCACCTCTGCCACCCCTTTCCTCAGGTCCAGACATTGTCGAAACTGCTCCAAGGGGCTCTGATACCACTTGTTATAGTCACAATAGGCTTGAATGTGCCTAAAACGAAAGATAGAGAGCACAGACGGATTTCTGCACAGCGGTTTCAAACGTTGATAGCGTTCTGCTCACAGCTGCAAATGACTTGATTCAAATTGGATCTGGAGCGTCTTCACGTCGTCTACAATTAGCAATTTAGATTGCACGATTTGATAAAGAATTGACGACACAGCGTCGGTTTGAACGAACGGTACTATGGCAGCCACTATAGTCTTAGAACACAAGATAGGAAGAGTTACGAGTTGGGAATGACTCCCAGCTCCTACAAACCCCAAGAGCCGAGGTACAGTGATGTGGAACAGTGCCACACTGTCCCCAACCACGAAGGGTCTCGAAACTACCCTTCACTAGGGCCTACACCAAGTGAAATGTTACACTACACAAAGTAATGTAACTATCTTCAATATCTTGAGGTGTACCCTTTTGGCAAGCTTCGAAATCACTTGAGGCTTGACACCAAGGCTCGGGCTCTTCATCACAAACTCATCCTTGAGTTCTTGATGGGTCTGCTGCACACACCTGCGACACGCCAAACGTTCGACACAGGACAAAATAGAAACCGCGCACGACAAAATAGAAACCGCGCGCGAGACACAAACGACCGCGTAACACGCGTCTAGCGATAACTCGCTATTGACTCGACACACACACTCGACATCATGACTCAACATTCACACACAATTATAAGCATGAAATATATATTATCCCATGCCCTCATACCATTCCATACACACACACATTCACACACACGGACAACAAGCCGAGTGCAAACCGTAGGGTTGCACCAACAACGTAAGCGCAGGGACCAGCACCCCCAGACCTCCCACGCCCAGCGTACCACTCACGAAGCTGCTGGGGCGAAGGGGCCTCACGGGAACGCAGCGGCTGCTGGCGCTAGCCACCGCCAAAGCCTCCACGCTGCACTGCTCCACCCCGACCAGCACCACCGCCGCCGCCACCCCCACTGCCGCTGCCACCGCCGCCTCTACCTCCACCGCCGCCACCTACACCCCCATTCCCGCCTACACCCCCACCTCCACTCCCACCCCCTCCACCTCCTCCACCGCCACCACCGCCGCCCCCGACGTCCCCTCCACCACCCTTGCCCCCCCTTCCCTTGCCGTTGCGGCACCTCCCACTAGGAGCAGACGCAGCCCCGACCGCCTCGGTGCCAACGAGGTCGACAGCAGCAGCTGAAGCAATAGAGGGCAAAAAGGGGACGGGAGAGCAGAAGAAAGGGGTGCGAGGGTCGCCGCAAGACGCTCCTACAACGACTACGCTAGTCTCAACTGCAAGGAGGCGCTCCTCGAGCAGGTCGACGGTGAGCTCAGCGATATGCTTTGTTCAATGCTCCAGTCTCTGCTCGCGACACAAGGCAACCATTGCCTTGTTGTCGACGTACAGAACTGGAGGAGAACAAGGCGCCTCGCCCAGGTCGGTCAGCAGGTAGGTGAGACAGCGTAGCTCCTGTGCAGCCGTGGCCCCTACGTAGATCTCAGCCTCACAGCTGGAGCTGAGAACAGAAGACGAGCGGGTAGACCGCCAAGAGACAAGACCGGAGTCAAGGCTGAAGGTATAACCCTGTGACGTCCACTGCGTAGCCAAGTCTGTTATGTGATGCTATCACTTGCATTCACGTCTGTCTGCCTCCCATCACATGTTCGTGCGTTGCATGCGTGGTGTGAGCGTGTGCAAGAATTTGTGTTTGATGTGGTTTGGTTTTTTCTGAGTGTGTGTGAATGTTATTTGGCTTGAGCAGATATCTGAAGTGACTCCTCTGCTTAAGAGCTTTCCGACGAACCAAGTATCGCTTCAATCGGAGCACGAACAAGAAAGTTACGAACGTTGGAAGTTCGTATCCTTTTGATATTTGGTTGTGGTGACTATGGGAAGTTGTGGGGTTGACTCCATAAGGGGTACAGACTTTTGGGGGTTGGGAAATTCGTCAACATCACTGTAGATGCTGCCAAGTGGTTGGGAGGAGCCAAACCAGGTTGGCAAGTGTGGCCAAGTTGGGCAAGGTGGATGGCCTGGGTTGGAAAGTGACAAAAGGTAAAAGTGGGGTTCCTATAAGGAAAAAATTTGGTGTGCTTATGGGGTTTCCTTGGTTGGGGACTCCTTGGGGACCTTCCCTCTCGTCCTCCTCTTCCCTACCACCTGGTTTAGTGCCACTCTTACTTCCTTGTGTGAACTTGTGAGACAACTTTTGATTGAGTCAAGTTCTATGGCAGCATACCCACTAGTGCGCCGAATTTGATAACTCGAGAAATACTTCACCTTTGGGTACGATTCAACTTGGGAATTGTAGCTACGCTCTAGAGCTACAACATATCTGAAATTGGTGAAGTTTTAACAGTGATTTTCTTTGTCGACGGCGTTTCTTGTGAGCGCGACGATTCTGTCCAGAATTCTAAGCCAACGATTTTTTGAGAAATTTAGGCACCTAATCTTCATAGACTCCGTCCTTAGTCTCTAATAAAGTCGTCAACCCAAGAAGCGTCTGCGTGACCATTGAGAACAACTGGACCCCGTCCCGCAAGCACGAGCCCCATGCCCGACGTACTGCACAAGTAGCGCATCACCCTCTTAGCTGCCTTCCAGTGCTCTGGTCGGTGTCTCCCGGGCGCAACGTAGCGTGCTAGGATGGTAAGAGGGTAAGCAAGGTCAGGACAAGTGCAGGTCATCAGGTACATGAGGCAGCCCACAAGCTCTAGATACGGGCCACTCGGCTCTACGGACTCATCCGAAGGCAGAGCTGAGAGCGAGTGACCTGTAGGCAGAGGAGTGGACTGTGGCGAGGAGTACTGGAAGTCAAAGCGCTGAAGGACCTGCTGCACCATGTGTGACTGAGTCAGGGTGATGGTGCGGCGTGCTCTATCCTGGGTGATCTGCAAGCCAAGATAGCTGCGCAGCTCACCCAGGTCTATGCACGTGTGTCTCTTCTGCAGCTCAGAATTCACTAGAGTCAGTGCCTCAGTGTCAGCAGTGGCAAAAACCAAGTCGTCGACGTAACCGAGGATGTAGAACGGCGGCAGCAAAGTGTCGGTGCGTAGAAACAGCGACGGGTCAGCAGTAGAAGGAGCAAACCCAAGAGCCGCAAGAGTCGTCCTCAGTGTGTCGTGCCACTCCCGAGGCGCCTGGAGACCGTAGACTGGCCGCCGGAGGCTCCATTGGGTAACTAGAGGGAATGACCCAGTGAAGCCAGATCTCCTCGTGCAGGCTGCCCTGTAGGAAGGCTGTGCTGAAGTCAAGAGAGTGAAGCTCGTAGTCACGTTGAGCAGCGACGTGCAGCAGTACCCGAAGAGTGGTCATCTTTGGGGTGGGAGAGAAGGTCTGAAAGTAGTCAAATCCCTGCCGCTGACTGAAGCCTCGAGCCACGTAACGCGCCTTGAAGACAGGCGGAGAACCCGGCGGCCGCTTCACCCTGAAATTCCACATGCCATCGACAATGTTCGCCCCAGGTGGGGGAACCTCGTCACCCTCTATCGCCTCTGCGTAAGAGCGTGGGGTCGGGATATCTGGTGCATCCGGGTCTCCCTCAGGGGCAAGCAGCAAGGACACGAGATGAGGTAACGCAGCAGCAAAACACTGGAACTCCTACTGCCTGTACTCAAGGATGTCCGTGCTAAGGGCACACTCACCCCCGACGGACGGAGAACACACAGACTCAGACTCAACAACAAGACTAGCGGCGTAGTCTAGACGACAGCGAGCAGCAAAGTCGACTAGCTCAGCAACAAGAGCAGACGCAGCAGTAGACTCAAAGGAAGGGTCAGTGTCAACAGTGGCCAGGAGACGCGTCACAGTAGGACTAGCAGCACGAAGGAAGTCAGACTCCGGGTCCGGACCGACAGGAAGGGAGGACTTAGGAGGAGAAGGTAGAGGGACACGCTGCGGAGCAGTGGAAGGACGCAGAGCCATCTGGTGCGTGCTAGGGACAGGAGGAGGACGCTGACGCGAACCACGACGACTAGTGCGAGCAGCACGAACAGGCGACGCAGGACGAGACGAAGGCTCACGACGCTCAGCAAGACCTCCGGTCGGACCAGTGAAAGGAGAAGAAGCAGGCAGTGGGGGGGCGTTCTATAGCTGTGACTGTGACTGGACAGGCGAAGGAAGGAGCAGGACCAGTAGAAGGCGGGAGACCAAGAACCTGCTCAAGGAGCGGAACGAAGTACGACCGCCGCCGCGCAACACCTCCAGAACCAGCAGGGACAACACCAGCACCCCCAGAGTCAGCTCCAACTCCATCAGCACCACCAGCTCCACCAGCACCTCCAGCAGCTCCGGTAGCGCCAACTCCAGCACCCCAAGGAGCACTGGCTCCAGCAGCACCTCCAGCTCCAGCACCTCCTGCAGCTCCAGCTCTAAGAGGACCACCATAAGCCCTAGCAGCTCCAGCTCCAGCAGAACCTCCAGCCCCCGTAGCCCCACCAGCTCCAGCAGCACGGCTCTAGCGCCGAGCAAACCACTAGCACAGCTACTGTGGAGAGAGTGGCTCCCGCCGGAACGAAGCACCCGAAGGACTTCCAGGCTCAGCACCTCCAGACTCCACAAACGCAGGCTCAGCACTCTCAGGCTCCGCACCCCCAGACTCAGCAACCCCAGGCACAACAACCCCAGGCTCAGCACCCCAAGGCTCAGCAACCACAGGCTCAGCACCCCTAGACTCAGCACCCCCAGGCTCAGCAACCCCAGGCTCAGCACCTCCAGACTCAGCACCCCCAGGCTCCGTACCCCCTGGCTCAGTACCCCCAGACCCGGCACCCGCTGGCTCAGCACCCCTAGCAGCACCTTCACAGCTACCTTCACAGGCTCGACTGCGTCTACCTGGGACACACCTGAGGGGGCAGGACCCTGAGGGGGGAGGGGGTCTACCGGGGGAGGACCTGGTGCGAGGAAGAGCGGCGGGGGGGGGAGGGGGAAGAGACGGTAGTAAGGAACCGACTCGTCAAACGTGACATCCTGAGAGGACAGAACACGGTGCGAGGTGGGGTGGTAAAACTGCCAACTAGGCGCGTCAGGGGGGAAGCCAAGGAAGACGCAGGGAACAGCACGGGAGGACAGCTTGTCCGCAGACAAGTCGCGGGCAAAAGCTCGAGATCCCTAGACACAGAACGCTGACGCATTGCCAACCTTCCCCGTCCACCGCAGAGTAGGTGTGGTCTCCGGCATGGAGACCCGGGGCTGGAGGTTGAGCTGACGCGCAGCATACTGAACCGCGAACGGCTATAGAAAATGGGGAGCAGCCGCATGGATCATGGACGTACGAGCGACGTCCATGACCATGCCAATGCGGCGCTCAGCAATCCCATTTTGCTCTGGAGAGGCCGGAAGCGTGAACGTCTGGCGGATGCCCTACGTACGACAGAAGGCGCGCAGAAGGTCTGAGGAGAACTCTCCACCTCTGTCAGAGTGCAGACGTAGAACAGGAAGGTCCGATCCGAAACTCTCGCTGAGCTGACGACGGGCAGTGCAGATCCAGTCGATCAGCACCTCAGTGACCTCACCCTTGCGGCACAAGGGGAAGACTGTGGTGTAGCGCTCGTGAACCTGTCCACGGACGCGGGCTGGGCCCCATACGTCCAAGTGAAGAGTCTGCAGGGGAGCCTCCGTCGGAGGGAACTCGGATGAGTGAGGAGCGGCGCGCTGCCGCCCCTCGACGCAAGGAACGCAGGTAGGGGCGGTGTGAGAGTACGATGGCTTATGCCAGCTATGCTTGCTTGCCTTTACTTATTATGCTATTTCTAGCATAGGAAAATTATATGCATGCATGAATTGCTTGATTTCCTAGGCTAGGTGCTTTCCTATATTTTTATTATAGTTATAGCACCGAGCTAGGTTGCGTGCACCGAATTCTGGCTTTTCGGTTGCCACCGAATTGCCTTCTACCGAATTCGGGAAGGATCTGTTCGGGACGCTTCGCGACCCGCGGAACCTTCGCGTAACACCTGGTTACGGGGCCTTGTGTCGAGCCTATATATAGCCTCGTGTTTTACCCAGGTGATCATTCAATTACAATTCTCTTTTCTGAGCTCGATCCTAGTTCCTCACAGGCAGGCCCCGGGGGAAGGGGAGGGAGAGACCGGGGAAGACCAGTGACAAAGACATGGGAGGCCATGCCTCGGAGACGAGGTAGGGAGGGGTGACCAAGGCGGTGGTGCCAGAGGAGAGTCTAGTGTGACAGGAGGCGACACGAGCAGGGGGCAGACTCAGGACCAGACCAGGACGCTGCAGCAAACACCTGACCCGATGCGGCTACCTGACCAGACTCAGCAACCGGAGGAGACACGGTAGTAAGGGTGTACAGGCTTGACCCCGGCTGACGGGTGAACGTGGCCAGGTGCCGGCCCGTCCGTGCGCACATACAGTGGGTCACCCGCTAACCTCCAGGAGTGAACTAGTCAACCCACACGTCCTGAAGGTCAGCTCCACTCACCAGGTTCGTGGAGAACGAGGGGAGGTGGAGGCCAGACAGAGAGCCAAACGGGACCGCTGGACACGGCAGAATAGTGGAGGAGTGTGCAAGGACGGGACCCCCTGAGGGGTCAGCCAGGGAGACTGCCACGAGCCGACTGAGCGGCGTGAGTGTGGTGCAGTCGCAAAAGGAGCGGGAAGCACCCGAGTCAAGGGTGAAAGTTTGCAAGGCCTGAGCCGACGCGGTACCTGAGAGAGCAGACTCACCAGCACCTGGAGCAGCAGACTCACTAGCACCTAGATCAGCAGCCGCAATGCCCGGGTCGGGCGGAACACATAGGTAACAATCACCCTCAGCACTAACAGTCACAACATACATAGCAGCAAGGATGGCATCATAATCAAGATCAAAGATAGCAACCCCCGACCTAAGCAGATCACCCCAGCGAGGGAGCTCAGTGGCTGTACACCGCCAAAGCCTCCCCGCTGCACAGCGCCACCCTGACCAGCACCACCGCCGCCTACACCCCCACTGCCACTACCGCCGCCGCCTCCACCTCCACCGCCGCCACCTAAGCCCCTGGAAGGGCAGGGCCGTGGCGCGCCAGCAGGGTAGGGGCCGCGACAGGCAGGGCCGCGACGAGGCGGCAGGGCAGGGCCCCGACGCGGCTGCAAGCAGGGCCACAACTGCGGCTGGAGGCAGGGCCGCGACCGCAGCTGTAGGCAGGGCCGCGATGGGGGCTGCAGGAAGGGCTGCGGCGGCGGCCGGTAGGGCCGCGGCGGCGGGAGGCAGGGCCGCGACAGCGGCTGCAGGGCAGGGCCGCAACAGTGGCAGGGCAGGGCCGCGACGGCTCTTGGCAGGGCCGTGACGGCGTCAGGCAGGGCCGCGACGGCAGGGTAGGGCCGGGACGGCAGGGTAGGGCCGGGACGGCAGGTAGGGCCGCGACGGCAGGGCCGCGACGGCTGTTAGGGCTGCGACGGCAGGGCCGGGACGGCAGAGTAGGGCCGCGACGCCAGGGCCGGGACGGCAGGGCTGCAACGGCCGCAGGGCAGGCGCACGGGGCGCAGGAGGGGTAGGCGCGAGGCGCGCGACAGGGCGGGCAGGCACGGGAGCGCGCTTCGGGCAGGGCAGGATAAAAATTTTAGTGGTGGGCCCTAAGTAAACGGTCCAGGGAACCTGCTCTATACAATGTAAAATAAGTACGAGTGAATCAATTGACTAGGAAACAGGTGGGTACAAGTAGTCAACCTAAAAGTGTTGTACCCCATATTATATACCCCACTACAGCCTACACACTCTATAGCATATAAGTTTGACAGGGGGTTCTTGGCGTGAAACTCGGAGGGAAGCGCAGCGCTGTAGCGGGTGTGACTAGTGCGGAGGTGAGTGATGAGGTCAGCGACTGTGGAAAACGCGGCTAGGTCAGGGAACAAGTAGGGCAGCATGAGGTGGCTGAGGGCAGCAGAGGCAGGGGAGGAGTAGCATGCCACAACAGCATCATACAGAGACTTAGCAGTCTTGTACTGGCTAAAGTGTGCGCGCTCAGCAGACGGCAGGTGACTACGAACATCAAGGCAAGCAGCAGCGTCACGGGTAGTCCACTGCGAGGAACTGTACTGTCAGCGTCGGCAGTAGGCGCAACAGAGGCGCCGGACGTGTGATCGAACAGTGAGACTCCGTCCTTGGAGTCGCACTGAAGATAGAGCTGCAAGTTATCTACCCAGACCTCAAAATCGACCGCATGGCCCTCAGCATCGAACGTAAGCACAGTGGGACTAGCCATGGCAATAGTAGCAGCAGGGTAGGGCGGCGCGGCACGGCAGGGCGGCGCGGCTCAGCAGGGCGGCGCAGCTTGGCAGGGCGGCGCGGCTCGGCAGGGCGGCGCGGCTCGGCTAGGCGGTGCGGCGCAGCAGGCAGGCAGGTGCAGCAGCGCGCTTGGCAGGGCGGGCGCTTACCAGGGGCGGGTGCAGGGCAGGGCCGCGACCGCCAGGTAGGGCAGGGCTGGTACAGGGCGGCAGCGGGGCAGAGCCGCTTCGAGGCGGCAGTTGAGGAGGGCCGCGACAGGGCGGCTGCAGGGCAGGGCCGCGACAGGGCGGCTGCAGGGCAGGGCCGCGATGGGGCGGCTGTAGGGCAGGGCGGCGACTGGGCGGCTGCAGGACAGGGCCGCGACGGGGCGGCTGTGGGGCAGGGCCGCGACGGGGTGGCAGAAGGGCAGGGCCATGACGGGGCAACTGAAGGTGTCAAGATAGCAAGCAGGAATGATTGCATTGAGTGAACTGTGGGTACAAGTACTAACCCCAAACTTCGGGTTGTACCCCATATGAGCTACCCCACTAAAGCCTACACAGAACTAACACATTATAGTTTGACACACCCCCGTAGGCAAAGTGGGGGAGAACAAGGGGTCACAAGACCAGTCAAGAAAAGCAAAGCAAGCTCAGGGTGGATCGCAACGTCACCACACATTCGAGCACAAGCAAAGGGCCACAAGGCCAGTTCACATGCAGAGGTATAAATGCAACAACAACAGTACAATGATCACTACCTAGCAAGAGCAAGCATGCAGGTATATATATAGATCACAGTATAAGCAAAGTCACTAAGAGAGCAAGTGAGACGAAACAGGCACAAGGCCTAACATAGAACAGAAGCGCTGATGAACAACAGACGGAAGTGCCTTGGTGAATATATCAGCAGTGTTGGCCTGAGTGGCCACGTGAGCAAGACGAAGCTGACCACGCTGCTGCAACTCTTGAGCTAGGAAGTAACGCAGAGCGGTGTGCTTCGTTCTGTGCTCCAGTCTGTGCTCCTCTCACAAAGCAATGGCGGCCTTGTTGTCTACGCACAGAACTGGAGGAGAACGAGGCCACTCTCCCAAGTCGGTCAGCAGGTAGGTGAGCCAGCGTAACTCCTGTGCAGCCATGTCCCCTGCATAGATCTCAGCCTCACAACTGGAGCTGAGAACAGAAGACGAGCGGGTAGACCGCCAAGAAACAGAGCCGCAGCCAAGGATGAAGGTGTAACCCTGTGACGACCACTGCGTAGCCAGGTGATCAACCCAAGAAGCGTCTGAGTGTCCAGTGAGGACAACTGAGCTCCGCCCTCCAAGCACGAGCCCCATGCCCGATGTACTGCACAAGTAGCGCAGTACCCTCTTCGCAGCATCCATGTGCACCTTTCGATGGCTACCAGGAGCCACGTAGCGTGCCAGAAGGCCAAGAGGGTACACAAGGTCAGGACGAGTGCAGGTCATCAGGTACATGAGGCAGCCCACTAGCTCTGGGTACAGGCCCCTCGGCTCTACGGACTTGTCCGAAGGTGGAGCTGAGAGCGAGTGACCTGTAGCCAGAGGAGTGGGCTGTGGCGAGGACCAAGTGAAGCCGAAGCGCTGAAGGACCTGCCGCACCATGTGTGACTGAGTCAGGGTGATGGTGCGGCGTGCTCTGTCCCGTGTGATCTGCAAGCCAAGGTTACTGCGCAGCTCACCCAGGTCTGTGCACGTGTGTCTCTTCTGCAGCTCCGACTTCACAAGGGCGAGAGCCTCAGTGTCAGCAGTGGCAAAGACCAAGTCGTCAACGTACACGAGGATGTAGAATGGCGGCAATGAAGTGTCAGCGCGTAGAAATAGCGACGGGTCAGCAGTGGAAGGGGCAAACCCAAGAGCTGCAAGCGTCGTCCTCAGTGTGTCGTGCCACTCACGAGGTGCCTGACGGAGACCGTAGACTGGCTGACGGAGGCTCCACTGGGTACCAAGAGGGAACGACCCAGTGAAGCCAGGTGGGCGGCGCAGCCAGATCACCTCGTGCAGGTTGCCCTGTAAGAACGCTGTTCAGAAGTCAAGAGAGTGAAGCTCGTAGTCATGCTGAGCGACAAGGAGCAGAAGCACCCGAAGAGTGGTCATCTTCGGGGTGAGGGAGAAGGTCTGGAAGAAGTCAACTCCCTGTTGCTGACTGAAGCCTCGTGCAACGTAACGAGCCTTGAAGACAGACGGAGAACCCGGCGGCCGCTTCACCCTGAAAATCCACATGCCATCAACGATGTTCGCCCCAGGAGGGGGAACCTCATCTACGTAAGTGCCTGTGGACTTCCAGTATGCCATCTCTGTGTCCATGGCTGTCTGCCACTGAGAGGAGTAGGGACCCGCGATCGCCTCAGCGTAAGAACGCGGAGTCGGGATGTCTGGTGCATCCGGGTCTCCCTCAGGGGCAAGCATCATGGCCAGGAGATGAGGCGCAGCGGCTGTAAGACACTCAAAGTCCTCCTGCCTGTCCTCAAGGACGTACGTGCCAAGAGCACACTCACCCCCGACGGACGGAGGATAGACAGACTCAGACTCAGCAACAAGACTACCAGCATAGTCTAGACGACAGGCAGCAGCAAAGTCAACAAGCTCAGAGACTAAGGCAGACGCAGCAGCAGACTCAAACGTTGGGTCAGTGACAACAGTGGCGAGCAGACGCATGACAGTAGGGTAAGCAGCACGAACCAGGTCAGACTCAAGGTCCTGAACGTCAGGCAAAGAAGACGCAGGAGGAGATGGTAGGTGAACACACTATGGAACAGTGGAAGGACGAAGTGCCATAGCGTGTGTGCCAGGGACAGGAGGCGGACGCTCACGAGGAACAAGACGACCAGTGCGACGCACGCGAACAGGCGAGGCAGGACGAGACGCAGGCTCACGACGCTCTATAAGTGAGTCTGTCTTCTCAATGTAAGGAGAAGGAGCAGGCAGTGGTGCGCCGGGCTATAACGGGAGGCCAGTAGAAGACGGGAGGCTAAGAACCTGGCGAAGCACGGAGTCAGGCGGTGGCAGAGACGACGGTGACGGCGGAGCGAAATACAGTCGCGACGGTGCAGTGCCACCAGTACCAGTAGCTCCAGCGCCTCCAGCAGCTCCAGAACCTCCAGCTCCAGCGCCCTCAGCAGCAGCACCTCCAGCTCCAGTGACTTCAGCAGCAGCACCTCCAGCTCCAGGGACTCCAGCAGCAGTACCTCCAGCTCCAGCGCCTCCAGCAGCTCCAGAACCCCCAGCTCTGCGCCACCAGTAGCAGCACCCCCAGAACCGGCACCTCCAGCCTCAAGGTCCCCAACTCCAGGGTCGACAGGACCAGCGCCAGGGCCTCTTGCAGCAGCACCCCCAGAACCGGCACCTCCAGCTCCAGGGTCTCCAACGCCAGGGTCGACAGCACCAGCTCCAGGGCCTCCAGCCCCAGTACCCCCAGTAGTAGCACCCCCAGAACTGGCACCTCTAGCTCCAGGGTCTCCAACGCCAGGGTCGATAGCACCAGCTCCAGGGCCTCCAGCCCCAGTACCTCCAGCAGCAGCACCCCCAGAGCCGACACCTCCAGCTCCAAGAGCAGTACCAGTCCAGGCAGCTCCAGTACCTCCAGTACGAGCACCTCCAGCACCAGAGACACCAGCACTCCCAGCGCCTCCACGACAAGCAGCTCCAGCTGCACGACTGCTCAGGCGGGTACGCGACGCAAGCCACTCTCGGGCCTGCTGTGGTGAGACAGGCCCGCGTCGTGAAACGAGACCCAGAGGAACGCCAGCGGACTCAGCACCCCCAGCTCCAGGGTCAACAGCACCAACTCTAGGGCCTCCAGCCCTAGTACCTCCAGCAGCAGCACCCCCAAAACCGGCACCTCCAGCTTCAGGGTCTCCAACTCCAGGGTCGACAGCACCAGCTCCAGGGCCTCCAGCCCCAGTACCTCCAGCAGCAGCACCCCCAGAACCGGCACCTCCAGCTCCAGGGTCTCCAACGCCAGGGTTGACAGCACCAGCTCCAGGGCCTCCAACCCTAGTACCCCCAGCAGCAGCACCTCCAGAACCGGCACCTCCAGCTCCAGGGTCTCCAACGCCAGGGTCGACAGCACTAGCTCCAGGGCCTCCAGCCCCAGTACCTCCAGCAGCAGCACCCCCAGAGCCGACACCTCCAGCTCCAAGAGCAGTTCCAGTCCCGGCAGCTTCAGTATCTCCAGTACGAGCACCTCCAGCACCAGAGACACCAGCACTCCCAACGCCTCCACGACGAGCAGCTCCAGCAGCACGACTGCTCAGGTGGGTACGCGACGCAAGCCGCTCTCGGGTTTGCTGTGGTGAGACAGGCCCACGTCGTGAAACGAGACCCAGAGGAACGCCAGCAAACTCAGCACCCCCAGCTCCAGGGTCGACAGCACCAGCTCCAGGGCCTCGAGCCCCAGTACCTCCAGCAGCAGCACCCCCAGAACCGGCACCTCCAGCTCCAGGGTCTCCAACTCCAAGGTCGACAGCACCAGCTCTAGGGCCTCCAGCCCCAGTACCTCCAGAAGCAGCACCCCCAGAACCGACACCTCCAGCTCCAGGAGGAGCACTAGTCCCCGCAGCTCCAGTACCTCCAGTAAGAGCACCTCTAGAACCCGAGACACCAGCACCCCTAGCGCCTCCACGACAAGCAGCTCCAACAACCCGAATCCTCAGGCGGGTACGCGACGCAAGCCACTCTCGTGCATGCTGTGGTGAGACAGGCCCGCGTTGTGAAACGAGACCTAGAGGAACGCCAGCAGACTCAATACCCCCAGGCTCCGCACCCCCTGGCACCTCATGGACGGGCTCAGCACCCCCAGACTCCGCAGCCGCAGGCTCAGCACCCCCAGGCTCCGCACTCCCCAGCACCTCACGCTCAGGCTCAGCACCCCCAGAAGCAGCACCCCCAGCAGCACCTCCCGCAGCAACACCTGAGTCACCTCTACAGGCTCAGCCAAGGGGGGCGGGTCTACCTGAGACACACCTGAAGGAGCAGGACCCTGAGGGGGGAGGGGGTCTACCGGAGGGGGACCTGGAGCGAGGAAAAGCGGCGGGGGAGGGAGAGGGGGTAGGGGAAGAGCAGTAGAAAGGAACCGACTCGTCAAAGGTGACGTCCTGAGAGGGGAAGATACGGCGCGAGGTGGGGTGGTAAAACTGCGAGCCAGGCACATCAGGGACAAAGCCGAGGAAGACGCAGGGAATGGTGCGGGAGGAGAGCTTGTTCGCGGACGTATTGCGGACAAGGGCACGAGCACCCCAGACCCAGAAACGCAACGCATCGTCAACCTCCCCCGTCCATCGCAGTGTGGGCGAGGTTTCCGGCAAGGAGACACGGGACCAGAGGTTGAGCTGCTGCCCGGCGTACCACACCGCAAACGGCCACAGAAAAGGGGGAGCTGCCGCATGAATCAAGGAGCGACCTCCATGACTAAGCCAATGCGGCGCTCAGCAACCCCATTTTGCTGTGGTGAGCCCGGAAGCGTGAACAACTGCTCGATGCCCTCCCCCTGACAGAAGGCCCGCAAGAGGTCGGAGGTGAACTCACCACCTCTGTCAGAGTGCAGACGCAGGACAGGAAGGTCCTGGCGGAACCTGCGGCCGAGCCGGAGACGAACTGCTCGGATCCAAGGGATCAGGACAGCAGGGACCTCACCCTTGGTGCGCAAGGGGAAGACCATAGTGTAACGCGAGTAGTCGTCGACAACCAGCAGAAAGTACCGCTCACCGCCCAGTCCACGAATGCAGGCTGGGCCCCACACGTCCAGGTGGAGGGTCTGCAGAGGAGCCTCTGTCGGGGGAAACGAGGAGGAGTGAGGAGCGGCGCGCTGCCGCCCCTCGACGCAAGTTAGGCAGGGCGGCGCAGGCAAGGCAGGGAGGGGAGGGAGAGACCTGGGAGGAACAGACACAAGGAGGCGACGGTGCATGCCACGGAGACGTGGCAAGGAGGGGTGACCCAGGCGGTGGTGCCAGAGAAGAGTCCAGTGCAACAGGGAGCGACACTCACAAGGGGAGGCTACCTGACCTGACGCAGAAACCTGACCAGCAGCAGCTACCTGTGGAGGCGCAGTCGTCAGTATGTAAAGACTCGACCCTGGCCGACGGGTAAACGTGGCCAGGTGGTGGCCGGTCCGGGAGCACGTACAGATCGCCACACGCTGTCCTCCAGGGGTAAAGGTGTCAACCCACCGGTCCTGGAGAACTGTGTTGCTCACCAAGTTCGTAGAGAACGAGGGGAGGTGGAAGCCTGTCAGTGAGCCAGACGGAACCGCCGGGCACGGAAGCACAGTGGAGGACCGTGCAAGAACTGGGCCCCCTGAGGTCAGCCAGAGAGACTGCAACAGGTGTAGGGAGTGGTGTGAGTGCAGTACTGTTACGGAAGAAGCAGCGGGAAGCACCTGAGTCAAGCGTGAAGGTGTGCAAGAACTCAGCAGGCGCAGTACCTGAGGAAGCAGACTCGCTAGCACCTAAGGCAGCAGCATCACTAGCACCTAGAGTAGCAGCGCGTGCGTAGGGCAGGGCGCAGGCGTAGGGCAGGGCACTGGCGCAGGGCAGGGCGCTGGCGCAGGGCAAGGCGCTGGCGTAGGGCAGGGCGCTGGCGCGGGGCAGGGCGTTGGCGCAGGGCAGGGCGCTGGCACAGGGCAGGGCGCCGGCGCAGGGCAGGGCACTGGCGCAGAGCAGGGCGCTGGCGCAGGGCAGGGAGCTGGCGCAGGGCAGGGCGCTGGCTCAGGGCAGGGTGCTGGCGTAGGGCAAGGCACTGGCGCAGGGTAGGGCGCCGGCGCAGGGCAGGGCGCTGGCGCAGGGCAGGGCGCTGGCGCAGGGCAGGGTGTCGGCGCAGGGCAGGGCGCAGGCGCAGGGCAAGGCGCTGGCGCAGGACAGGGCGCCGGCGCAGGGCAGGGCGCTGGCGCAGGGCAGGGCGTGCGCGAGGCAGCGCGCCGCAAGGTAGTGGGGTAACGCGGTAATTGCAGTCGGAAGCTAAGTATGGTGGGCCGGGAAAAAAAAATCGGTCCTGCGGACCTACTGCTCTGAAAATATGTCAATATAGCAAGCAGGAATGATTGCATTGAGTGAAATGTGGGTACAAGTACTAACCCCTAACTTCGGGTTGTACCCCATATGAGCTATTTCACTATAGCCTACGCAGAACTAACACATATATAGTTTGACAGAAGGACAGGGCCGCGACTGGGCGGCTGGAGGGCAGGGCCGCGACGAGGCGGTAAGGGCAGGGCCGCGACTAGCGGCGGCAAGGCAGGGCCGCGACAGGCGGCTAGGATAGGGCCGCGACGGGCCGCAAAAGGGCAGGGCCGCGACGGGCCGTTAGGGCAGGGCCGCTACGGGCCAGGTGGGCAGGGCCGCTACAGGCGGCAGCAGGGCAGGGCGCGCGACGGCGCGTTTGAGGTAGGCGCGAAGCGCGCTTCGGGCAGGGCAGGAAAAAAAAATAGTTTTATCGTGGTGGGCCCTAAAAAATACGTTCCCCCTAGGGAACCTGCTCTGAAACCATGTCAAAGTTAGGAACGAAGAAGTGACTAGAAACACAGCAGTACAAGGTTTGTATAGAAAAAACCTAATTGGGCTGTACCCCTTAAGGAGTGCCCCACTACAGCCTAGAGCATAGTTCTGACAAGGCGGAGGACCTGAGCGCGGACTACCAACCGAACCGCGAGGTTGGGTTGCGTCGTGTACAGTGGCAGGAACAGTGGTCGAGGTGAGTGGTAACTGTGCACTGTTGGGTACTGTTGGCGGAAGCAGTCATGTACGCGGTAAGCAGGGGCGCAAAGTAAGGAAAAGGATTTTTCCTTATAAGTAAGAACAATCTGGTGTGTAGCTCCATTTCATATAGTTGTGCCATTGGTGCCATGTAAGTCCCTTGCGTTACAATAATCCAAGCCCTAATGAGAAATGTGGCACCATGTTCGACAAAAGCCTTGCATGACCATGAAATCATTCGCAAATCACAGTAATCCTGCCAAGCCATCTACAATGAACACATCAAGCAACACATCCCAATGCACTAAGTGATGCTTATTGAAGCTTGCCCATAGTTCTTACATCCAGCCCATGCTCATTCCTTTTCAGAAGTAAAATAATCCGTTTGCCCCGATAGTGTGCACTGAGCCTCCTCGCTCATTTGCACTTGATATATATGAGCTGTTTCATTGTCAATAGAACATGTTTGATAAGGATCTGCTACTACCAACGTAACTTGTATTCAACATCATAGGGCAGACTAAACGCTTCATAATACAATCACTCTAAAGCATCTACAGCCAACCCACTACTATGCAAGAAACTCTCTAATTCACATATTTGAACAGTGGTGTTCTTGCCTCCCTTCTTTTATGGAACATGCTTAATAGAGGATGTAGGTACTATCGCCATAACTTGTATTCAACTTCGAAGGGGAGACTAAGAGTTCAAGTCGCAATCAATCTACATCATGTACTACAACCAACCCGCTACTCTGCAAGAAACTCGCTCAATGTATCATCTCCACTGTGATCATATCCCAGCGTTGGTACGTCAGCTACAGGATTGTGCAGCTCAGCAATTCCATCCAAGGTTGCACACTCTCCCCAAAACATATCGACGCAATTCTCTAATCGCGGAGAGATCAAAACAGTAGCACCCTCGTCAAAGAAGTAAGGCAGGATAGGAAAATCAATGTCCCCTGCAACGGAGTCCAGCTCAGAACAAAACTAAAGCTGATCCTCATTGGTACCTGCAGCTTCAATAACAACAGGGCTGGAATTGAAGCGTGCAAGTGCTAGTTCACTGCGCCTAGCTCTTTTAGAACACGGTGTGTTGTCAAGCAAGCCACCATCACTCCACTCACTGGATTCTCTGTTCCGGAGTGATGGTGTAACGCTGCTGTCATCAAGGAGAGTGCTAATACCAATGAGCTGAACCAAAGGAGCTTCACTAATTGGTGTACCTTCCAAGCTGGATCCGCACTTCGAGAACAGCAACCAGCGGCGTCGGCAGCTGTTTGGGAATCTTCTTCAGCATCCTCATTGTTTGCTGGGGCAGGGCACCGCTGGAAAAAATGTTTAGAAACTGTATAAGAACCGGATTCGTGCTCTGGAGCCACGGCAGCGCTGCTGGCGGAGATGGCTGCAGTAGCGGCAGGAGGAGCGAGCACTGTGGGAGCATCATCACCATGTTGTTGCACTGAATGCAGGTCAGAAACAACGTAAAGGTTGGTGTTGACAGCGCAGGAAGCAGAACAGTCGCTTTTTATAGCCGAAGGTTCAGGTGGAGCAGCAGCAGGGGTAGAATTGTCATGATTATTACGCTCCTGGGGTGGATGTATCCTGGTCTGTTTCTCAGGTGCCTTGGCAGCAGGGTGCATTCTGACTAGACGGCTCGGTTCCTCGCAGATGCGTTTCTCAAGTGGAGGCGGGTGGTCGTGGTGGGGGCTGCTGTAGTTGATGTGAATTGTGGACAACATATAATTTCTTCGCCGGTCATACTCCACGGTCTTCTTAGCTCTGCAGGAGGACGTGCTTTTGGAGCACGAGCACCTATAGTAGCACTTGCCGCACGAGGGCCACGAGGAAGGCGGGTGCTATTGAAATTAGAAAGTGTCAAGATTATTACTACCTCACAAGAAATTGTCCCTCTTGTTTCTGTTTGCAGCCATAGATTTGAACATAAAAAAAAATACTAGATCATCCGGTTGCAAGCAAGCTGCTTACCGACTGATGTAGGTGTCGTGAACATGCTTTTGACCGTATTTCAGCCAAATGTAGCCGTCAGCACGAACGATCTCCTGCATCATGCCGGCATCGATAACAGATTCCTCCACCTGGAGCGACATTTGTTTTGCAGGTCTCTTGTCCCTGGTGCTCCCAAATACTACTAAGTGAATCTCCAATTGTCAATTGTAAAATTGTGGAACGTTTGTGACTCACACAGTGAGTATATGATGTATACTTTGAGATGAGTATACGGTTAACGAAGTGTGATGGACCAACAATAGGCATGAAGGCGCCACTTCGGAATTGATTTTCCAGCTCGAAAGATGAGATTAGAAGAATCGTAACCAGGTAGCAGAAATTCTTATCGCGACCAGCAGTTTCACTGCCATGGAGCCGCTAACAAACGTGGCGGAAGCCTAGGAACACTTGATCATCACGAAAATGGCTCAAAACTCTGGAGGGAAGGGAGGGAGCAACTTGAGGCTACATTTCGCTGCCTACCGCAAAGTGATAACATCACTGTGCCTAGCTTAGTTTCGCTGACAGCCCGAGCAGTGATCGTGATACGTGTGATGTTTGCCACTGGCCAAAATCGGGCTTGCAAAAACCTACACACCCCGAGGTTTCCCCCAGTTCGGGGTAAACGGTTGGACGGTTTTAGATGGCTGTTTGGGATTGGGTGGGATCTTGGCTTTGCTCATGTGAGCATTGGTTCTACACTTAGCAGAATCTCTCAAGGTGCGTCTATGCTGTCACGATGGATTTGGATGAGACTACGGCATGCAGCGCCACTAAGTTTGACGGTGCAGCACTCCATGTTAGAGGCATGATGTTAGAGGCAAAGTGTGTTTTCAAACAGCTGGGCACGCATCGTTCAACGGCCATACTATGGTTGGGGTTTCACCCAAAAGCCATTCAGGTTGGGTTTCCACAAGTCTTGAGCTACAAACTGCCGAGCCAAATGTCCACAGGTTTTCGTGGTTTTCGTCCGAGCTGACCGGTGCCCCGGGCACGATGAAAGACGGCAACTGTCAGATGGTGAACTCGGACCAGACCCAGTGGAAAAGCTTTCGGACCAAGATAGATTTGAACTCATCCAGAGTACTGAGTCGCCCTAGTAAAGAATGTGGTGCTATTTTCCATGTGACGTTTGAGATGTTACGATGACAATATCAGTCGTAGTTTTGTGATAACGATCGTTGACCTGAGTTCCGCTGGATTTTTGTCAGAGTCCTGAAGACTCGGGTTTCATATTAGGGTTCGCGTGTTTAAGTTGAACCCGGTCACGTTCCGGGTTGATCCTGATGTTTAGGGTTTCTCCGTGACGAAAACGCATCCAATTTCCGTTATGTTTTGTTCTGCCCTAACCTAAACGGACCGAGTGTGTCCGTTTATCAGACAGAACAAACCTGCGCAACGTTGGCGGACCTAACAACATCTGCTATGGTAAGATCACGGTTCTGAAGTCTGGACACCATCTGAAGTGTGGACACTTTGGTAGCAATGAACACGTCTGATTGGCTGCCATGCTCCAAGATTTCTCGCAACTTGTGTAATGACGAATGATCGGGTGTGTTTACACGTCACTGAGGGAAAATTTTGGTTGATGGTGTCCAAGCTTCGCCCAGAACCGTGACCTAACTCTCATCTCGTCGTCACTTGCCAATCGGTTTGGACATGGTCCACACCACACACACCACACATCACTGCCCTTACAGTATTCCACGTGGTAGCACGTGTGATTGTCGGTGCGGGAGCGGCCCGATACGAGCTTAGTACTGTCAACAGCTTCATACTTTGATACGGAGCAATATTTGTACCGTAAGCACAAGCTGCATCCATAAATTTCACATTAACCACTCAAAGAAATGGCCACCAATCACACGTACCATGCCCTAAAAACACAAAACAATGAGTGCATGCGTGGATACAGTGATGCGAGTGCATGCGCGCCGAGCAGATGCATGTTCATGCCTGTTACTGCTGCCTGTGTTACCGCACGGCTTGAACTACAAAGTAATGCTTTCCATGCAATGCCTGTCCTTGCAATGCCTGTTCAAGTAATGCCTGTCCATCAGATGCCTGTCCATCAGATGCCTATCCATGAGATGCCTGTCCATACAATGTCTAACTGTCCATGTTATATACATATAGTGCTTAATAAAGAAAGCCTTCCCAAGTACTGCCTATCCATGCGATGCCCGTTCAAGTGGCGCCTGTTCATGAATTGTGTTCGCTTCAGTGCAGCAGCTGTGCGGCGTGCTTGGCTTTTGAGTCGACTCAAAAGTGCTGCCTGCAGGGCCGCTGAGCCCGAGTAGACGAGCACTTAGCCATCGTCACAGATGCCCATGAAATGGCATCTATCCAAGGCGAACGTTTCAAATTTCGGCACTCTGATACCAACCCCCCAAAAAAAACCACTCTGAAGGCACTTCGGCCAGAAATCAGACACTCTGATTGGTCAGTGTTCTGAAGTCAGAGTGTCTGACCAGTCAGTTTCAGTGAGTCCGTATCAGGGTGACTGTAGTCCTCGTGCACACCCTTGCCCAGCCTATGTCGGTGACATTCTGGTGTGTGTACCTCGCAGCTCACGCTTGCAATGATGCCAAACAATTTACTGTAGGCGAGCTGCCATGCAGCTGAGCTGGCAGCGGGCAGCACGCGAGAACCTGTTTGCCAACAGCAGACACTTCCAACCCATACACTTGATGTGCAAGAAACGCTTCTCCCCGAATTAGAACTTCTACCACTTTCAGACATTCTGTCGCGGAAAGAAGACAAAAACTTAGCACAAAAATGTGATACATTTTGTTAAGAATTAACAAGCAGGAATGGTGTAAACTATCAAGAGAGTTGGTACAAGTACAAAACCTAAAGGGGTTGTACCCCATGTTGGCTACCCCACTATAGCCCACCCATTATACCATAGCATATATTTAGTTTGACACACCCCCATAGGCAAAGTGGGGGAGAACAAGGGGTCACAAGACCAGTCAAGAAAAGCAATGCAAGCTCAGGGTGGATCACAACGTCACCACACACTCCAAGCTCTGGGTACGGACTACTCGGCTCTACGGACTCGTCCGAAAGCGGAGCTGAGAGCGACTGACCTGTAGCCAGCAGAGTGGATTGTGGCGAGGACCAAGTGAAGCCAAAGCGCTGAAGGATCTGCTGCACCATGTGTGACTGAGTCAGTGTGATGGTGTGCTGTGCTCTGTCCCGGGTGATCTTCAGGCCAAGGTAGCTGTGCAGCTCACCTAAGGCTTTGCACGTGTCTCTCTTCTGCAGCTCCGACTTCACAAGGGCGAGAGCCTCAGTGTCAGCAGTGGCAAAGACCAAGTCGTCGACGTACACGAGGATGTAGAACGGCGGCAACGAAGTGTCAGTGCGCAGAAACAGTGACGGGTCAGCAGTGGAAGGTGCAAACCCAAGAGCCGCAAGTGTCGTCCTCAGTGTGTCGTGCCACTCACGAGGCGCCTGACAGAGACCGTAGACTGGCCGACAGAGGCTCCACTAGGAACCAGGAGGGAAAGACCCAGTGAAGTCAGGTGGGCGGCACAGCCAGATCTCCACGTACAAACTGCCCTGTAAGAACGATGTGTTGAAGTCTAGAGAGTGAAGCTCGTAGTCACGCTGAGTAGCAACGTGCAGCAGCACCCGAAGAGTGGTCATCTTCGGGGTGGGGGAGAAGGTCTGGAAGAAGTCAACTCCCTGTCGCTGACTGAAGCCTCGAGCAACGTAATGTGCCTTGAAGACAGGCGGAGAACCCGACGTCCGCTTCACCCTGAAAATCCACATGCATGGACTACGTTCGCCCCAGGAGGGGGAACTGCGTCGACGTAAGTGCCTGTGGACTTCCAGGATGCCATCTCTGCGTCCATGGCTGTCTGCCACTGAGAGGAGTACTCACCCGCGATTGCCTCGGCGTGAGAGCGCGGGGTCGAGATGTCTGGAGCATCCGGGTCTCCCTCAGGGGCAAGCAACATCGCCACGAGATGGGCCGCAGCGGCTGCAAGACACTCAAAGTCCTCCTACCTGTCCTCAAGGACGTCCGTGCCAAGAGCACACTCACCCCCGACGGACGGAGGACAGACAAACTCAGACTCAGCAACAAGACTAGCAGCAAAGTCTAGACGATAGGCAGCAGGAAAGTCAACAAGCTCAGAGACTAAGGCAGGCGCAGCAGCAGACTCAAACGACGGGTCAGTGACAACAGTGGCTAGCATATGCGTGACAGTGGGGTGAGCGGCATGAACCAGGTCAGACTCAGGGTCCTGAACGTCAGGCAGAGAAGACGCAGGAGGAGACGGCAGTGGAACACGCTGTGGAACAGAGGAAGGACGAAGTGCCATAGCGTGTGTGCCAGGACAGAAGGCGGACGCTCACGAGGAACATGACTACCAGTGCGTCGCACGCGAACACGCGAGGCAAGACGAGACGCAGGCTCAAGACGCTCTGTAAGCGAGTCTGTCTGCTCAGTGTAAGGAGAAGGAGCAGGCAGTGGTGCGCCGAGCTGTAACGGGAGGCCAGTAGAAGACGGGAGGCTAAGAACCTGGCGAATCACGGAGCCAGGCGGTGGCAGAGACGACGGTGACGGCGGAGCAAAGAACAGTCGCGGCGGTGCAGTGCCACCAGTACCAGTAGCTCCAGCGCCTCCTGCAGCTCCAGAACCTCCAGCCCCAGGGCCTCCAGTAGCAGCACCTCCAGCTCCAGTGACTCCATCAGCAGCACCTCCAGCTCCAGCGCCTCCAGCAGCTCCAGAACCTCCAGCTCCACCGCCTCCAGCAGCAGCACCTCCAGCTCCAGTGACTCCAGCAGCAGTACCTCTTGCTCCAGCTCCTCTAGCAGCTCCAAAACCTCCAGCTCCAGCGCCACCAGTAGCAGCACCCCCAGAACCGACACCTCCAGCCCCAGGGTCCCCAACTCCAGAGTCGACAGTACCAGCTCCAGTACCTCCAGCAGCAGCACCCCCAGAGCCGACACCTCCAGCTCCAGGAGCAGTACTAGTCCCGGCAACTCCTGTACCTCCAGTACGAGCACCTCCAGGACCAGAGACACCAGCACTCCCAGCGCCTCCACGACTCCTCAGGCGGGTACGCGACGCAAGCCACTCTCGTGCCTGCTGTGGTGAGACAGGCCTGCGTTGTGAAACGCGACCCAGAGGAACGCCAGCAGACTCAGCACCCCCCGACCTTGCACCCTTCGGCTCAGCACCCCCAGACTCCGCAACCGCAGGCTGAGCACCCCCAAGCTACGCACTCCCTAGCACCTCACGCGCAGGCTCAACACCCTCAGACGTAGCACCCCCAGCAGCACCTCCTGCAGCAGCACCTGAGTCGCTAGTGACCTCTACAGGCTCAGCCAAGGGGGGCGGGTTTATCTGAGACACACCTGAAGGAGGAGGACCCTGAGGTGGGAGGGGATCTACCGGAGGGGGACCTGGAGCGAGGAAATGCGGCGGGGGAGGGAGAGGGGCAGTGCGGTAGGGGAAGAGACGGTAGAAAGGAACCGACTCGTCTGAGGTGACGTCCTGAGAGGGGAAGACACGTCGCGAGGTGGGGTGGTAAAACTGCCACCCATTCGCGTCAGGGACAAAGCCAATGAAGACACAGGGAATGGTGTGGGAGGAGAGCTTATCCGCGGACCTATCGCGAACAAGGGCACGAGCACCCCAGACCCGGAAACGCGACGCATCGCCAACCTCCCCCGTCCAACACAGTGTGGGCGAGGTCTCCGGCAAGGAGACACGGGGCCAGAGGTTGAGCTGCTGCGCGGCGTACCGGACCGCAAACGGCCACAAAAAATAGGGAGTCGCTGCACGGATCAAGGAGGTACGAGCGACCTCCATGACTAAGCCAATGCGGCGCTCAGCAACCCCATTTTTCTGCGGTGAGCCCGGAAGCATGAACGACTGCTCGATGCCCTCCCCCTGACAGAAGGCCCGCAAGAGGTCGGAGGTGAACTCACCACCTCTGTCAGAGTGCAGACGAAGGACAGGCAGGTCCTGTAGGTACCTGTGGCGGAGTCGGAGAAAAACTGCTCGGATTCAAGGGATCAGGACAGCAGGGACCTCACCCTTGGTGCGCAAGGGGAAGACCGTGATGTAACGCAAGTAGTCTTCGACAACCAGCAGAAAGTAGCACTCACCGCCCTGTCCACGAACGCGGGCTGGGCCCCACACATCCAGGTGGAGGCTCTGCAGAGGAGCCTTTGTCGGGGGAAACGAGGAGGAGTGAGGAGAGGCGCATTGCCGCCCCTCGACGTAAGGAAGGCAGGGCGGCGCAAGCGAGGCAGGGAGGGGAGGGAGAGACATGGGAAGACCAGACACAAGGAGGTGACGGTGCATGCCACGGAGACGTGGTAAGGAGGGGTGACCCAGGCAGTGGTGCCAGAGAAGAGTCTGGTGCGACAGGGAGCGACACTCACAGGGGGAGGCTACCAGACCTGACGCAGACACCTGACCGACAGCAGCTACCTGAGGAGATACAGTTGTCAGTGTGTAAAGACTCGACCCTGGCCGACGGGTGAACGTGGCCAGGTGACGGCCAGTCTTGGAGCACGTACAGATCACCACAGATTGTCCTCCAGGGGTAAAGGTGTCAACCAAATGGTCCTGGAGGACAGCGTTGCTCACCAAGTTCGTCAAGAACGAGGGGAGGTGGAGACCTGATAGTGAGCCAGACGGAACCGCCGGGCACGGAAGCACAGTGGTGGATCGTGCAAGAACTGGGCCCTCTAAGGGGTCAGCCAGAGAGACTGCAACAGGTGAAGGGAGTGGTGTGAGTGCGGTACTGTCACTGAAGAAGCAACGGAAAGCACCTGAGTCAAGCGTGAAGGTGTGCAAGGCTTCAGGAGGCGCAGTACCTGAGAGAGCAGACTCACGAGCACCTAAGGCAGCAGCCTCACTAGCACCTAGAGCAGCAACCTCTATACCGGGGTCGTACTGCACACACAGGTAACAGTCACTCTCAGCACCGCCAGGTAAAGCAGACATAGCAGTAAGGATGGCGTCATAGTCTAAAGCAAAGACATCAACGCTCGATCTAAGCACCTGAAGCCAGTGGGGGGTCTTAGCCTCGTCGCCAAACTCTGCGTGCCAGGCGTCAGTCAAATAGGCGAAGTAGCGGGACTCTGCATGACCAGATGTCCCACAGGTTTGACCAGCTTGACGACCTGTGCGAATGACGTACGGAAAGCGATCAGGACTCGGAGACGTCCCACGCTGGTAAAGCCACGCACGAAGCTGCTGGGGCGTAAGGGTCAGACGCCGCCGTAGCTGCATCTGGCCACCGCCAGAGACTCCACACCACACAGCTCCACAGTGACTGCTACAACGGCCGCCACAACTCCCACTGCTACCACCACCGCCGTCACCACTCCCACCGCGACTACAAAATGAAGTCATGGCGGGCAAGCTAGGAGGAGCGCGACCTCTAGGGCAGTACGGAGTGAAGGTAGTAGTACGAGTAGCAGCAGCAGTAAGACAAACAGCAGAGCGGCTCGTGAGGCTAGGCTGCAGCACCTCCAGCACTCCTAGCAGCACCTCCACCAGCAGCAGCAGTAGCACGAGCAGAAGGGCAGATCGTGTCGGGTGGCGCGGCTCGGCCTGGGCGGCGCGGGCAGCAGGGCGCGTGCTGTGGAGGGCAGCAGGGTGCGACGCGCAGGGCAGCAAGGCGCGACGTGCCGGCTGCAGCAGAGCGCGACGCGCGGGGCAGCAGCGCGCGACGTGCGAGCTGCCGTAGGGCACGACGCGCGGGGCAGCAGCGTACGACGGGCGGGCTGCCGTAGGGCGCGATGCGCGGGGCAGCAGAGCACGACGCGCGGGGCAGCAGCGCGCCACGCGCGGGCTGCCATAGAGCGCGACGCGTGGGGCAGCAGAGCGTGACGCGCAGGCTGCCGTGGGGCACGACGCGCAGGGCAGCAGGGCGTGACGTGCAGCTGCCGCAGGGCGCGGGCTACAGCAGGACGCAGGGCAGGGCGCTGGCGCAGGGCAGGGCGCTGGCGCAGGGCAAGGCACTGGCGCAGGGCAGGGCGCCAGTGCGCGCAGGGCAGGGAAGGGCAGGGCGCGCGCTGACAGCGCAGCGCAAGGGCAGGGCGTGGGGTAACGCGGTAACCGTAGTCGATCACTAGGTAATGGTAGGCCCGAAACAAAAACGGTCCTACGAACCTACTACTCTGAAACCTTGTTAAGAATTAACAAGCAGGAATGGTGTAAACTATCAAGAGAGTTCGTACAAGTACAAAACCTAAAGGGGTTGTACCCCATGTTGGCTACCCCACTATAGCCTACCCATTATACCATAGCATATATATAGTTTGACACATTTCATTCAGTATTGTTTTCTCTCCAGCCTGTTCGCTGTACGATTTGCTACGATCAGAAAATGATCGCTACCAGTATCACCTCGGAAAGGTTCGCACACAGCTAGGTAGTGTTGGTGGGCCCTTGACCTCAATAGCAGAGTGAATGTAAAATGCTTGAGATGATTAAAACATGCAAATACAACGATATAAATAAGAGTACAGGGGAATATGAATCGTCCTGGCTAGCCATGTACTCTAAGGGTGCATTCCCTTATTCAAATACATTCCCAACCGTGCGGCGCGTACAGTTATGAAACTGTTCCCGCCAAAACCCTCCTGCCTGCAGCTGCCCGATGCCGTCTGCTCTGACGGTCCAGATGTACCCAACCGTCTGACGCTTCGAGTCAACTCTGACTCTTCGCATTCGTTCTCGATACTGCATTCTTCCTTAACTGCGGTCGGGAGTGCACAGTAATGTTCTCATTCATTACTATTCGTAAAACCCCCCTTCACTCCTGGTCGTGGCTCGACTTGACCTGCTTGACCACTCCGCTGAGTTCGGAGCAGTGCTGATACTGCTGGCATGACAGACGTTTGGTGAGAAAGTCTGCTACCATGTCACCGGTCGGGCAATAGGTCAAGTCAACCTTGCCCTTGTCCACTTCGTCCTTCACGAAGAAATACCGCAGCTCAATGTGCTTGGTGCGGTTGACGAAACCAGGTTTATTCGCGATGCGAATCGCGCTCTGGTTGTCGCAGTGAAGACGAAAGGTGGGCGAGGCTGGAATTTTCGCCTCCTGCAGAAGTTCCTGCAAGTAGAGACCTTCGCAAACTGCTGCGGTTGCTGCGATGAATTCCGCTTCGGCTAACGACATGGCAACCAACTCCTGCTTCTGTGAGTTCCAGGAGATTGGTCCCGTTGGTTCGAGTCGGAACAGGAAGCCTGTCCTGGACCGTCAATTGTCGGGATCTGCTGCATGATTGGCGTCCACGTAGCCGATGAGGTTGAAGGATGGGGTTGGTGCAGTTGAATAGCACAGCCCAATCTTGGGCGTTGAAATGAAGAACTGTAGGGCGCGCTGCAGGTCCAGAAGATTCTCAGCCGTTGGTTTACGTGAGTACTGGGCCAGCTGACTTGCGATGTAGGAGAGGTCAGGCCTGCATGTGACAGAGGCAAAAAGCAGGCATCCCAGCTGCTGCTGGTAAGTCTGAACTCCAGCGGGGGATAGGGCTTTGTTGTCAGGTTTGTGGTTCGGTCCTGGAGTTCGGTAGGGAGTGGAAAGCGGTGCAGGCGAGATGATGAATCGCTTTCCTAACTCCTCTGCGTACTTGGCCGCTGAGAGGTGAATGGCCTCAGGCGCGTAGGAGATGTTGAGGCCTAAGAACTGCTTCACCTCGTAGTTGCACGTAATGTCGACTCGCCCCGCCAGGTTTCTCTCAAACTGCTTCAGTAGTTCTTTGCTCGATCCTGTGTAAAGCAAGTCGTCGACGTAGACTGTGAGGAGAATGTATTCGCCGCGGAAATCGCGGCGGTACATCCCAGGATTATGGGGAATCTGCTTGAACCCGATTTCAAGTAGAATGTTGTGCAGATACTGCTGCCACAGTCTCGGTGCCTGCTTGATCCCGTAAAGGGACTTGCGTAGTTGACACACACGCGAGTCCCCTTTGCCGTATGCATGCGGCTGCTCCACGTAGATTACGGCGTCTACTAACGCGTACAGGAACGCGTTCTTGACGTTCATCTGGCGGAGAGGCAGGTGCCTTGCGGCTGCGATGGCGAGCAGGATTCGGACGGAGGTGTGGCGACTGACTGGAGCAAACGTTTGGTCGAAGTCGATCCCATGCCTTTGGACATAGCCACCCACCACCCAGCGCGCTTTAAAGCGCTCGATCGTTCCGTCCGCTGCGGTCTTCACGCGGAAGGCCCATTTCCCCGAGAGAACTCTTGCACCCTTGATTGCTGCGCGGTCGACTAGCACCCAGGTGTCTCTGGATTCGAAGGCCTTGATCTCCGCGTCCATCGCCTCGTGCCACTCCTTGCTGTGTGGTCCAGTGAGGGCTTGGTGCGGGTTTTGTGGCTCGATGACACGTGGCGCCTTGGAGGTTGCAGTGTGAAGCCCGAGCAGCTGTAATCCCGAGACAGTTCTGTCGTGGCGACGTTGCGGGACGACTTCCTGCACGTTGTTGTCATCGCTCTTGGGTTCAGGTGGTGCTGGTGGTGCTGTGCCTCTGCCGCTTGCACCTGTTCCGCCCATTCCTCCTCCAGAGGAATCGTCATCGCTGTCGTCGTCGTGGCGATCTCCCCACGTGAACTCGCCCCTGGTGTCCTGCTCCAGGATTGCTGCAATGGCTTCGTCCTCGGGCGTTGCGTAGCTGTGCCCATCGTTTGCGTAAACGCGGTTTGCATCCGTCTGCTCGTCGTGGCGGAACTGGTCGAGGAAGAGGTGCTCGTAAAAGATTACGTAGCGAGCGTGGGCAGTCTTCTGACTGAGCAGGTCCAGCACGATCCACGCCTTGTACTCGTGGCTGATGCCTAGGTGAATGCCCCATTGTGCGCGACTGGCGAATTCGCCGATGGTCGACGTCGGCGGGCGGTATTGCACCATACACCCCCATATGCGGAGCATGGACGTGTCTCCCTTAGTCCCGGTCCATTTCACGTGCGGGGACAAGTTGCCGGTGATGGCGGTGGTTGACAGCAGGTTGTGCACCCGCACGGCGTGGTGCATCGCGTAGGTCTAGTAGGTCGGTGGCAACTTCGACTGCTTCATCAGCGCCCGCACCTTCGTCATGAGCGTGCGGTTCGTCTGCTCGGCTACGCCTTGCTGCTGATGTGCGTAGGGGAGAGAGATGTGGTGCTCATTCCCTTTTTGAGACATGTAATCTTGCATTTGCTTGCCCCTGAATTCTGCAGCGCCGTCAGATCGCCAGATCTTCAGCTTCTCCCCGGTCTGCCGCTGCGCGTGCGCTAGCCAGAGGCGGAATACCTCGTAGGCTCTGTCGGGTGACTCCACGTTTACGACCCACACGTGGCGTGTTCCGGCGTCGATGAAGGTGAGCGTGTACATTTCGTCGTCAACTCCGCAGCGCCCCACGTTCAAGAAGTCGCTGTACACCTTGTGCAGCTTGGGGTAGCGGTTCGTCCCTGGTTCGAGCAGCGGGAACGGCTGGTGGCTTAGCGCGGCTTCGGGGCAGACGGTGCAGTTGCGCGTATGTGTCGCGCCTCTCACTTCGGTACCATGTGGGCGCAGAAGCACTCCAGGAGCGAAGACGCCTGCGTCGATGCAGTTTTTCAGCGTCGCGCGTGAAGGGTGTCCGAGACGCTGATGCCAGACTGCATCGTCAGCGCGAAAGCCGGAGGTGCGCATGTAGCGCGCGCGAGCTTCTTCGGGATCTTCGTTAGGTACGGGGGCAGATTCTGCTGCTGCCTCTTCTGGTGCTTCTTCTTCGTCGTTGGCGGTGGTCATTATTAGTGCCAAAAACTCTCTGTCGCGGATTTCAGAGAGGGGAATATTGGTCCCAGGGATGGTTCCAGGGACAAAGATAGGTTCACGTGGTTCAGGAGCGGGTCCGTAGACGGTGCGACGCGGGGTTGACGGCTCGTTGCCCCAGTCGATGATGTCCCAGGGATCGCGACGCGGTGGGTTGTCAGGAGGCGGTAATGCGAGTGGAACGTGGCGTGGTGGACGACCAAGTGGAACAACTACAAGTGTTGCCTCGGGAGCATCTGCTTCTTCTTCTCCCCCCTTTTGTTCTTCGCGGGAAGTCCACCAGCCGCTGTTATCAGTGCCAGTTGCGGCGCCCCATCCACCGCTTGCGTTGGCCCAGGTTCCGCCGCTGTTTCCCCAACCGCCGGTGTCGCTCATGCCCCATCCGCCAGCGATTCCCCACCCCCCTTCATTGGAGGCACTTTCTTCCGCTTTGGCTCCCCACGCGCCGCAGGCGAACGTCCCGCGTGCTTCGGTGAGACTTTGTTGGTGAAGCTCTTCAGCTTCGCGGCGCGCCAGATCTTCTTCCTATTCCGCGGTAAGTCTCTTCAACGGGTCGCGCCGATGAGAGTAGATTTCCAAAAATTTCTTGTAGGTGTAGGGTCGCGGCACACCATGCGCATCAAAGGTCCCGACGCCAGTGCCGCGCAGCATTCCTTGCAGATGTTGGGAGGGGGGTCCGATGAGATGGTGTTTTGGCGTGCCGAACACGCCTCGCGTGGTGATTTCAATTTCTAGTTGCGACATTCCTTCCTCTGGCGGCACGTGGCGCTCGGATTCGACGATGGCGGCGAGTCCGCGGCCGGCAATTGCGTTAGTTGACGCCGTTGGCGTGTGGCAGTCTCTGCAGATGCCGTCTGGGTCAGGGTCATGTAGCGCTGTTTCGCGTGGGTGGGGATGATGCGGCACCCACGGTCTGCCGTCAGGGTGCTTCCAGTCCCTGCAGTGGATGTGCTCGAAGCGCAGAGGTACGAGATCGATTAACTCGTGCGAATCGCCGCTGCAGTCAGGAATGTCGAAGTCCAGGACATACACTCCATTTTCAGAGTGTGCTCGTCCGATCTGCCTGCGAGGGAAAGTCCTGGATTCGTAGTGCAGCAAGATGTCGCGCGTCGCGCGATCCGTGCTGAGGTCAACGCCGCAGTCCATGAGCTGTGCGGCGGAAAGCAGGTTGAAGCACAGGTTCTGGACGATCAGCACATTTTTTAGCGTGATGTGCGTGCGGCTTCCCCGCGCCTTGAGCATGACGATGCCTTGCGCACTTGCGCGTAGGCGTCTGTTGTTAGCCACGGTGACATAGGTGACTGTGGGGGTGGCGACGGCGTTGGATATGTAACGCTCGGAGCCCACCATATGCTGGCCGCAGCAGCTGTCCAGGTACCAGGTGTTGTAGCGCTTGTTGTCGTCACGTGCGAGCAGCGCCAATCGCGGCGTGACGATGTGCGGAGTGTCGAACTTCAGAAATTGGTCGCGCGAGAGCCAATCAAGTGGCGCCACCCGCATGTCAGGTACATGCGGGGGACTTTCGAGCAGCGGGACTGGAAGGTTCCAGTCCTGGTCGTCGTCGTCGGTGAAGTCGTGGCGCGGACTGAACGGGTTGCTGTTGGAGAACGCGCCAATGGGGTGCGGTGCTGGCTCAGGTGAAGGTGAGCGCACGCGGCGACGACGCGACTCACCCATCATGGCCATGTTGCTCATGACGTTGCGTACTGGGGCAGATGATGACAGCTGCTGCTGCTGATGCTGAACCGCTCGGTTCAGGTTGCGCGAAGGTGGGGGTTGATACCCCTGGGCTGGACGCATATCGCCTCGTGCGTCTTGTCGGCCGGACCAGTTGCTCGGATTGGTCTGGTGAGGGCGAGATTTGGACTTGCATCGATCTGCCAAATGCCCGAAGCTTCTGCAAATTTTGTAGTAGAGGCGCCGCGGCCGTCGCTCTTCGTTGTTGTCGGCGTAGAAGGCGAGCCGTTCTCGTTCTCGTCGTGGCGCTGGTCAGTGCTGATCCATATCCCGTTGTTCGACGAGAAGGGCGGCGCAAAGGGCGGCCTCCGAGATGACCCCCTGCTGTCGGAGAAGCGCCTTGCAGGGCCGCCACTCTGGACCGAGCCCTTGGAGCACGATATTGACAAAAATTTCCTCCGAGATCGAGCTTCCCAGCTTCGCGATTTGATCGCGAAGGCTCCGACAGCGATTGATATAGGTGTTGGCCTTTTCCCCCGGGGCCATTTTAGTTTCCAGCAATTGCTGGAGCAAGCGGCTCGAAGAGACTGAGTCCTTCGGTTGGTACACGCCGTTCAGGTGGCGCCAAGCGTCGAGGGCTGGAGCAGCCGATGTCTTGTATGAACGAATGTTCAGCTGCTCAGCCGGCGACATGTTGCGCAGGAGGATGCCGTACGCTATCAAGGACTCGTTGTAGTACCTTGTCATGGCGTCGTCGGTATCCTCAGCCGGCTCCGCGTAACTCCCGTCGAAGTAGTGAAAAATATGAGCGTTCTTCAGCAGGAGCTCCAGCTCGAAGCTCGAGGTATAGAAGTCTCTGCCGTCAAAACACACACTTGTCTTTATTTTTGATATGCTGAGAGACCTTGATTGCGCAGAGAGAATTGCCTCTTCACTGGGACGGGGAGTCTTGGGGGTTGAACCATTTGTGTCGAGGGAGAAAGTGTGCGGGCCGGCGTTCTGGCCATTTGGGGCCAGTTGAGAAGGTTGCGAGGATGTTCCCGCGTCGCCGTTCCGCAATGTTTGGAGCCCTTGCTCCAAGCTGGTGAGTCGCTGAAGAAGTTGTGCGAGGACTTCGGTCCCGATCGTAGTCGTTCCCTCGCTTGTCGCAGCCGGGCTGGTTTGCGCTTCAGCCGTCAGATTAGTCTGACCACCAGATCCTCCGGCCATTCTCACGCGCGAGCATGTGCCGGACGCCACTTTCTGAATGTCATAATTAACGGGAGTGGCAGTGCGAAGGATTCCCGAGTCGCTCTCATACCATGCTACGATCAGAAAATGATCGCTACCAGGATCACCTCGGAAAGGTTCGCACACAGCTAGGTAGTGTTGGTGGGCCCTTGACCTAAAATTGTCAGAATGTTATTCTCTAGCCTGTAGTGGGGTGCTCTATAGCGAGTACAACCCAGCTAGGGTTTGCTATATGTATCCTCATTGCTGCTAGTGAAAACCCCTCTTTGCCTAAACTCTCTCTTGCCTAGCTAGGGCTTTCCTAGCTATGGCTACTGATTCTAGCTACTCCTTTCACATGGTATCAGAGCGGTTACGCTCTTGGCCTGTGGGCCCGCCTACTGCTTCCGCTGCTACTCGATCTGTCGCACGCCCCGTGGCGTGCGACGCAGCGGCGATTTGTACTCTGGCGCGCGCCCCGGGGGGCGCGGCCCTTTTCTTTCCTGGCACGCCGCCCCCGCTGTTCCGTCGCGACGCCCTGGGGAGCCGCGCGCGCCCCCCGCCCGTTCGTCGCGGCGCCCTGGGGAGCACGCGCGGCCCCCGCCCTGCTCGTCGCGGCGCCCTAAGTAGCGCGCGCGGCACCCCGCCCTTCTCGTCGCGGCGCCCTGGGGAGCCGCGCGCGCCACCCCCCCGCCCTGCCCGTCCGTCGCGGCGCTCTGGGGAGCCGCGCGCGCCACCCTTTCGCCCTGCCCGTCCGTCGCGGCGCTCTGGGGAGCCGCGCGCGCCACCCTTTCGCCCTGCCCGTCCGTCGCGGCGCCCTGGGGAGCCGCGCGCGCCACCCCCCCACGCCGCCCGTCCGTCGCGGCGCCCTGGGGAGCCGCGCGCGCCACCCCCCCGCCCTGCCCGTCCGTCGCGGCGCCATGGGGAGCCGCGCGCGCCACCCCCCCGCCCCGCCCGTCCGTTCTGGCGCCCTGGGGGTCGCGCGCCGTCCCCCCTCACCATCCCCCGCGCTCCTGCCCCTATCCCACCCGTTTTTAGGGTTTTGGGGGTGAGGAGTGTCGGGGTGGCAGTTGTGGGGGTGTCGGTTGTGTGCGCCGTCCCCTACTCCTCCTCCTCCTTCGTCTCCCACTGCTGCAGCTGTCGCTGAGGGGGGGTGGATGTGTGGGAGAATGGGGTTTAGGGTTTAAGGGGGGTGCCTTGGGAGTGGAACTAGGGTTTGAGCAGTGGGTGTGTGTCGAGGGTGTGCGGCAGTTGGAGGAGGTTGTGTGAAGGTAGCTGTCGTGTCGCCTGCAGCGCCTGTAGTCCGTCGCCCTTGCTTCGGTAGCCAGTGAGCCTGCTGCACCAGTCGCCAGTGGGTCCGTTGCTCCTGCCGCTCGTCTATAGCCGCGGAGCCAGTCACTCCAGTAGTCCGTCGCCCTTGCTTCGGTAGCCTCTGAGTCAGCCGCTCCTGTGCCCGTGCCTCTGCAGCTTCAGTCGTTGCCTCCCATCTTCTCTCCCTCCACAGCTCCTCCTCCTCCTCACTTGCCCGCTGTGATTAGCTCTAGCTTTGCTTACTTTTGTGAACTCCTGCTCTATACCTGCTTGCTCATTGTACTGATTACACCCCACTTTGGCTATGGGGGTGTGTCAGAATGTTATTCTCTAGCCTGTAGTGGGGTGCTCTATAGCGAGTACAACCCAGCTAGGGTTTGCTATATGTATCCTCATTGCTGCTAGTGAAAACCCCTCTTTGCCTAAACTCTCTCTTGCCTAGCTAGGGCTTTCCTAGCTATGGCTACTGATTCTAGCTACTCCTTTCACTAAAATGTTAGGCCCGCTGGCCTAAATCCGCTAAAGATTAGCGGGGTTGACTAAGTCGAGGATAAACGCGGCGGAAGACTTTGGCGAAAGGAAGTGTTGGCGAAATAGGCAAAGACGTAACTAAGTAATTGAAGAGTTGAATGAGAATTGATTGATATTGGTGGATACAAGCAAGGATGATATAGCATGCAAGGTCGAATGTCGGAAAGTACTTCGTGGGACTAGAAAGTAGAAGCAAGAAAAGTAGAGTGCCACGTGGCACAAGGAAATCAAGGAAGATAAGGATAAGGGTGAGTTGGAAAGTACTGTTCAAAGGGAACAGTAAATCCCCCCTTAACACTACCCCCCTCCCAAGGAGGCGACGTCCGCGGCGCCTGCAGACTGAAGGTACGCTTGGAGGCAAGCGTTGTCGGGAGACAGCGAGGACGAAGGAACCCAGCTGTTGTCGGCTGCATCGTAACCACGCCAACGAACCAAGAAGTCGATGAAAGAGACACCCCCCTGAAGGCGGCGACGGTGCCTGAGGATGCGCTGAATCTGGTAATCGGGCTCGTCAGTGTCAACAGCGACCGGTAGTGGAGTGCGATCACGGCCCAAGAAGGTGGCATTGGGATCGGTGTATGGACGAAGGAGAGACACGTGGAATGATGGGTGCATGCGGAAATGAGCAGGAAGGCGGAGGCGGTATGCGACTGGACCTAGTGCGCTCTCAATGACGAATGGACCAATGAAACGAGGGCGAAGCTTGCTGTCCTGTGGCAGTCGGAGGTTGCGGCTATCCAAGAGAACACGGTCGCCGACTGCGAACGACACCTCACGACGACTGCGGTTGGTGGTGCGTGCCATGCATGCATTTGCGAGCTCAAGGTGTTTCCTCGCGTGATCATGGATGAATGTGAGATGCTGGTGGAAGTTGTCCGCACGAGGGAGTGTGGGTGTGAGATCGACACGAGTGGGGACATTGGGGTGCTGACCGTAAAGTGCAAAGAACGGTGACATGCCTGTGGATGAGTGGTGCGTGTTGTTGTATGCGAACTCGGCCATGCTCAGCTTCTTGTCCCATGCGGCTGCGTCGTGCATCGTGATGCTGCGAAGGATCTGCTCCAAGGTCTGGTTCACACGCTCAGTCTGTCCATCTGTCTCTGGATGGTACGCTGACGACATGGCTAAGCGAGTCCCAAACAGTGCGAAAAGCTGCTTCCAGAACTTCGAGGTGAATCTAGGGTCGCGGTCGGAAATGATGGAATCTGGAACCCCGTGCAGTCGGACTACGTTATCTACGAACAGCGTCGCGGCTTCCTCTGCTGTAACCTTTCCGTGCGTGGGGATGAAGTGCGCTGCTCGAGAAAGCTTATCCACTACCACGAAGATGGCGTCGTGACCCCTAATGGTGCGCGGTAATGTCATGATGAAATCCATGGTAACAACCTGCCAAGGGCGGTCGGGCAGTGGAATCGGCTGCAAGAGTCCTGCTTTGCGCTGGCGAGAGGACTTCGTACGCTGACACGTGTCGCACGAGCGAATGTAATCCTCTACGTCTGCTGCAAGCCCTGGCTAGTAGTACGTGCGACTAAGCGTCTTAGCCGTCTTATCTGCTCCGAAGTGACCTGCACTAACTACGTCGTGCGCTTCTGAGAGAAGGAGCTGTCGAAGAGGGCGGTAGGCTGGAACCCAAATCCGTATGGTACCCTTCCGTATGTAGACACTACCCTGCACCTCTGCTCCTGCGGGCGGCTGTGCTGTGAAGTCAGGATCTACTGTGTAACCGTGCTCGAAGAGTGCTGTGAGAAGTGGGTGGCCGGCAGTGACTGTGAGACTAGTGAGCTGGCAACTAGGGCAAGTGAGCGGATCTGCTGGGTTGCGCACGCCTGGCTTGTACTCTATCCTGTAGTGAAAGCCCCCCTCCATGAACTCCATCCACCTAGCCTGGCGACGACTTAGCTGCGGCTGCGACTTGAGGAAACGAAGTGTTTAGTGGTCCGTGCGTATAACACTATCTGCCCCCTCTAGGTAGCACCTCCACACCTTATACGCATGGATGATGGCGAGCGCCTCCTTGTCGTGAATCGGATAATTCAACTCTGCTCCCTGCAGCTTACGCGACTCGTACGCGATCGGCTGCAACCCGCGTCCCTGGTCCTGAAGAAGCACTGCTCCTATGGCCTGATCTGAAGCGTCGGTCACTACAACGTATGGACGAGTGGGATCAGGGTACGATAGTGTCGGTGAAGACGTGAGCGACTGCTTCATCTGCTCGAACGCCTGCTGCTGCGCTGGACCCCAATCGAAATCTACGCCCTTCCGAAGTAGGTCGGTGAGTGGACTAGCGATTGATGCGTAACCCTGAACGAAACGACGGTAGTAATTTGCGAATCCGAGAAAGCTCTGCAGTTCCTTGACTGAGGTCGGAGCTACCCAATCCTGTACTGCTGCGATCTTCTTCGGGTCGGTCCTAATGCCACTAGCGGATACGACATGACCTAGAAACTCGACCTCGGGGAGGAAGAACTCGCACTTCGACTGCTTAGCGTACAGCTGCTCCTTCTGCAAGACCTCGAAGACCTTCTGCAAGTGCTGCACGTGCTCCTCTTTCGTCTTGGAGAATATTAGGATGTCGTCTAGGTAAACTACGACGAAGGACCTTAGGAACTCGGAGAGGACGGTGTTCATGAGCGTCTGAAATGTCGCTGGGGCGTTGGTCAATCCGAACAGTAGAACCCTAAACTCGTACAACCCCTGCTTCATACGAAACGCCGTCTTGTGCTGGTCCTCTGGAACTACGCGAATCTGGTGGTAACCCGAACGGAGGTCGATCTTTGAGAAGACTCTAGCGCCCTGCACTGCATCAAGAAGATCCTCTACTCTCGGCACCGGGAATCTATTCTTGACGGTGGCGGCGTTCAGTGCGCGGTAATCTATGCACATCCGTAACCCTCCGTCTTTCTTAGGCGCGAACAGGATCGGTGCTGCCCAAGGCGATCTAGATGGCTGTATGAACCCCTGCGCGAGAAAGTGCCTAACCTACTGCGTCATCTCCTCTGTCTCTGCTGGACTCAACCTCCACTGCGGCTTCGCTACTGGTCTGCTCCCCGGCTCCAACTCTATTCGATGGTCTACTGCTCGGCTGGGAGGTAACCCTGGGGGCAACTCATCGGGGAAGACGTCTGCGAACTCTGCTAATAGTGCACTCACCTCAGCAGGAAGAGTCGCCTTCTCACCAACTGCTGCACTCCCTCCTTTCCCCTCCTCAGCTTCCACCTCCTCAAGGAAAACCGCAAAGATCCGTGCCGCTCGCTTCACCAGCTGCCACACACGAACAGCATTGATGATGGCTGTGGAGGATGTGGCCCCATCACTCCACTGTGGCAGCTTCCGGAACTCCCCGTCTACCTTGACGTTGCAGCTTCCCTGAGCCCAATCGAACTGTGTACTAACCGTCCGTAGCCAATCCCTACCGAAGATGAAGTCGTAACCGTCCAGCGTCGCAGAGTCGAAGTCACGCCTAACTGTGATCGGCCCTAGCACTACGCGCAACTTGCGAATGACTGGTCCTATGTGAAGAGGTGTCCCATCTACCATACGTGCGTCCTTGAAGTTGACTGCCGAATCTGCTTCGAGATGGAGACGACTAACTAATGAAGAAGAGACGAACGAGTGGCTAGCTCCACAGTCTACGAGAATTTTGACTGGAACACCGCGAAGCTTCCCTAGAAGCACGACTGGACGATCAACAGGGTCTACCGAGTTCGGCGTAGATGACTGCTCTAGAGCTTTCTCCTCTACATCGGTAGACTTGGCGGGTTCGGAAGCGTCCACACCAGCTAGCGACCCGCTATCTACTGGCGGTCTCCGTTTCCCTGCTGCCGCTCCTTAAGCTGTGGGCAGTCCCGCTTCATGTGTCCCGGCTAATTGCAGTAGTGACAGTTCCCCCTAAATCCCGTTTGCTGTGAGCCGTCACTGTTAACTGCACCAATCTCTATGGGCGATGTTCCGTCCCTCGATCGAGCGTCGTTGATCGGTCTGTTGTATCCCCTATCTCGATCGTCACGAACCCGTCGGCTTCGTACTACGTCGACGCGTTCTGCGGCTGCGACAACTGACTCGAAGGTGGACAACCCGTGAATCGCTATAACTTCCGCTATGTCCGGCTTCAACCCTTCGAGGTAGCGATCGCGCATCTCAGCTTCCGTGATGTCATCTATTTCGTTGCAGATCCTCAAGAACCGTCATGTGTACTCCTGGACGTTTCCTATCTGTCGGAAATGACGCAGACGCTTCCTAGCAGCTTCGGAGGCGTTCACCAAGTCGAACCTACTTTTCAGCGCCGCTTCAAATCCTTCCCATGTCGTCGGAACCGTGGTAACACCCAAAGCTAAACTCCCTAAGCTCGAGGTTGCAGCTGCATGCCCCACGCCCTGCTGATGCCCGTCTGTCTGAGCCCTTCTTACAGCAGTTTGCGTGAGTTGGCGCCACCACTCCAAGGCCGGGCCCCTCAGCAGCGTAACGGAGTACTCGATCCGCTGCTGCGCGTCCGCCTCTTGCACCCCGCTCGCGGCGAAGTAGTTGTTCAGCATGAAGAGCCACGTCCGCACGTTCGCGTCGCGTTGACTTGGGTCGAACGAGTCGGGCTTCTGCGGCTTGAGTGCGCTTCGACGTTCCGGCAGCGCTTCCGCGCCAGTCGACGTGTTGGGTGCAAGAGTTGGTGCGGCATGACCATGGGGGTTAGAAGCCAATTCACGAAGCTGTTCCATTTCAGCTCGTACCTGACGATTTTCCAGCGTCAACTCTTGAAGTTGGCGCATGAGTTCGGCAAGCGTGTTGCCCATGTCGTGGGGGAGAGCGTGCATGGTTTCGTCCATGTTTGCTCACCGACTCCAAGTCTGCAAGTCGGCACCGCGGGACGATGACGTCGTAGTCTCGTCGTCGACGGTCGCTCGTTGGAAGTCGCTCCCCGCGAAGGCTCCTGATACCAAGTGTTAGGCCCGCTGGCCTAAATCCGCTAAAGATTAGCGGGGTTGACTAAGTCGAGGATAAACGCGGCAGAAGACTTTGGCGAAAGAAAGTGTTGGCGAAATAGGCGAAGACGTAACTAAGTAATTGAAGAGTTGAATGAGAATTGATTGATATTGGTGGATACAAGCAAGGATGATATAGCATGCAAGGTCGAATGTCGGAAAGTACTTCGTGGGACTAGAAAGTAGAAGCAAGAAAAGTAGAGTGCCACGTGGCACAAGGAAATCAAGGAAGATAAGGATAAGGGTGAGTTGGAAAGTACTGTTCAAAGGGAACAGTAAATCCCCCCTTAACATAAAATGCTTGAGATGATTAAAATATGCAAATACATCGATATAAATAAGAGTACAGGGGAATATGAATCGTCCTGGCTAGCCATGTACTCTAAGGGGTACATTCCCTTATTCAGATACATTCCCAACCGTGCGGCGCGTACAGTTACGAAATTGTTCCCACCATAACCCTCTTGCCTGCAGCTGCCCGATGCCGTCTGCTCTGACGGTCCAGATGTACCCAACCGTCTGACGCTTCGAGTCAACTCTGACTCTTCGCATTCGTTCTCGATACTGCATTCTTCCTTAACTGCGGTCGGGAGTGCAAAGTAATGTTCTCATTCATTACTATTCGTAACACGATTCATCGCTTCGTTGCGCGATCTACAAAAAAACAATCTTTGGTTGAAATAACTTCACGATTCAATGGTTACCCTCAAGACGTAGCCATTTGACTCTCGTAACACTACATAACATTCAGTGTACTCAGGTGGCCCTCACCTGGTGAGTGTTTTACTCACGTTCTAGCTCTCCGCTGCCACCTCGGAGGTGTATATCGAGACGAAGTTTCCTGGAAAATTCGTTCAGATAAACTTGAATTTAGGGCCCGCAGACTTGATACTCTGTTAAGACATGGTTCACTAACCGATCAGTCTGACATACTATACACAGAAACAGGGATAAAAATACTACTACTCTGAGTCAATTAGGGTTAAAAAATCACTTAGTCTGAAATGTCAGGGGACAGAAAGTCAAAGGTCTGATTTGTCAGACTAGTACACAGTTTTATTCTGAAAATCTCAGACTTGGTATAGAAAAAAGGCTGAAATTTCAGAGTGTCTTAAAAACAGAAGTCTGATCATTCAAAATCAATGTACTCAATGTTTCATCGGAAGTGTATTCAATGTTTCATTCATCTGCTATCGAAACATGCTCTGACAGGGCGAATATATGTGTCAGTGCGAATCTGCAATGTCAGGGCGATTTTGCTGTGATTGGGCGAAGATTGTTGTACTTTGACAGCGCAAATCTGTTGTGTCAGGGCGATTTTCCTATGATTGGGCGAAAATCTAGTGCTGTAAGACTTGGATTTGCTGTGTCAGTGCGAATCTGCTGTGACCCGAAGTCCAAATCACCAGTCAAGGACACGTTTGTACTCTGAATTATCAGAGTACACTCTCAGAAAACTCTGAACTCTCAGAGTTAGCCTTAAAAAAAGTCTGAAAATTACAGAGTTGAGGCCCAAAAAAGTCTGATTTTATCAGAGTACACAGGAAAAAAAATCCGAAATATCAGAGAAAAAAGTCCAAATCAGAGAAAAAAGTCCGACTTCTGAGGGCCTGGACTAATCAGACTATTTAGTCTGATAGCGTCAGCCCTGCATCTATCGTGTAGAAATTGGGCACCTGGGAAGGAATGACACGATGGGGAGTGAGAGCGAGAGAACAGGTGACAGAGGTGAGAAGGGTTGAAACAGGTGTTCATTCCACCCCCTGCTCCCCCTCCCTCCCTTCGCCCTTCTATCCCCTGCTCCCCCCCCTCTTGTTGGAAACAATTAATTCTAAACGCCTCTGTCGTGTCGAAACACCAAGTCAGAAGCGAAGCAAAGCATATCGATGCATCGGCGAGTCAACCCTCGGAGGTTGAAACAACCGTCAGAGGTTACGCGAAAGTCAAAGGTCAGCGACCTTTGACCTGACAAATGCAGCGCGACAGCAAGGACACACAACTGACTCGATATTGAGCAGTTGCCCGAGTCGCACTGTATCGAACCGCAACAGCAACAAATAAAACAGTTACAATTGTATCGGTTCGTATCCCTTGTACGCATATATAATCCTGTATCCCTTTGTTTTAATCAATCTACTTTGCCCTCACACACTAGCGCAAGGTGGTTCACAATACTTCATTAAACGCTTCCGCTATTACAATCCTACCCAGAGTTCATCCCTGTAAAGATCCTAAGGGCTTTTTCAGCCCAACATGGTATCAGAGCTGTCAGGGAGAATTCAACTTCTATTAAGATACCGACAGCATCAACAAGCATGGCTACACAAAAGGAAAGGAGCTCCTCCAATGGCTCCCAGGGCACTACTCCTACTCCACCTGCTGCCTCTGGCCTACAGACTGAGGAGGGTACGGCAACAAGACCCAGGGCAACATCCACCGAGACTCCTGCGAATCAACCTGCAGACTTCGACCAGAGCATGATGGAGAAATTCTTCTCCTTCATGTCCTTTTACGAGCAACATCAACAATCGGCACCTGCGCAGTCACACAATAGCAACAACAACGGAGCAACTCCCATGAGTCTCGACGGCTCATCATACGCACGGGGAAATCAACAGCAGCAGCCTACCTTTGCTCCGTACGAGTGCGGGTCCATCAGCTTTATGCCACACCCGCAGCCTTTACCTGGATAAGAAAAGTCACTGGACGCATTACAAGTTCAGTCGCAGTTCGCGCACGTTCTGAAAATGCAGACGTCAAAACCTTTCGATGGAAAGGATTTCTTCACCTGGTCATTCGAATTCGAGTTGATGATGGAAGGCGCGCAGATACTTGGCTTCTTCGAAGGGTCCCTGCCATACCCAACGAACGGCACACAGTATGAGAAGCAGCAGTACACCTATCAGTCGATGATGGCGTACACGATTCTACTGGGGAACATCACCCCAACTCAACAGCAGAATATATGGTCTTACCAGGGTTACGGCAACTCCGCGGAGCTCGCGTACAACCACTTGAAGAGCCTGTATCAAGCAATAGACAGCGTAAATCAAAGTCGGTTAATGGCGCAACTGACAACGGTCGAAATGAAACCAGGCGAGAAAGGAATGGCGTATATTAGTCGATGTCGCGAGTTGCGCGACAAGCTCTTGCGATGCGGGGGGTCAATTTCCGAAGACGCCTTCGTGACAGTCATCATCGGCGGCCTCGGTCCTCAATGGCGCGCCACAAAGGCCATTCTCCGAGCCCACGGAAGAATCTCCGAAGCAGCACTCTGCGCCGAAATCCATGCCGAGCAGCAAGATATGGACCTGCAAGAAGAACGACACAAGAAAAGGACATCAGTACCGGAATTCGCTTTTCACACTCAACGACGCTACAACAACAACAACAATAATCGACCAAGAAACGTACCTCCGTTCTGCCACCTCTGCAAAACTTCAGGGCACCCTCGTACGCACTGCCCGAATCGACAACAGTCAACTCAACCGCAACAGCAGCTTCGACCTTCAAGCAGCCAAGTCGCTTCAACACAAGCAAATCCGACAACTTCAGTACAAGTCTCAACAACATCAACGGGACAACCTGCGAAAGAAACAAGAAACATCGTCAGTTGCATGGCGAAGTTAACTGACTCCTGCGTAACCGAGTCACCACCACACTACTCACCAGAAGAGCACCTTGACAACAGCATGCCTCGCCGCGAGTCACTTCAACCGAATCCGACGTACGCCGCCATCGCTCAAAGCGAGCCGTCCGGAAAGGATACATGGTTCTTGGACAGTTGCTGCGGACAACACATGTGCTCTTCAGGACGCTTCGTTCAACGCGAGCACCAGCTTCAACGGGAAGTCGTCATCACTGTCGCCAATAATCAAAACCTGCGCACACGACGACAAGGTGTGGTGCAACTTCAGTCACGAGAGACAAACGTCATCCTGCAAATGTCGAAGGTTCTAATAGCAGAAGGACTCGGCTACAACTTACTGAGTGTCAGTCAACTGATGGCGAAGGGGATACATCTCGAAGCCGACAGCACCACTCAGGAGTTTAAACTGTACCACGGGAAAGGCGGCCTCTACATCGGAAAGGCAATCCTGAAGAACAATGTCTTCGTTCTTGATTTTGTCCCAGACTTGGGCACCGCGGACAGTGACGGGATCGTCACCTTCACATCTTGGACGCACCCGCCGGATCTAGACCCCGATTTCAGTCGGGAAGGCTTCTGGTATTCACATACCACCCCTGAAGCAGAACGAACACGTACGTTAGTAACAATTCAACACTCGGCAGCAGCAGAGACAACATCGGCAGCAGCAGAGACAACATCGGCAGCAGTAGAGACAACATCGGCAACAGCAGAGACAACATCGGCAGCAACAGAGACAACATCGGCAGCAGCAGAGACATCATCGGCAGCAGCAGGAACAACAACGGCAGAAGCAGCAACAACGACACCAATCGCTGGTCCTTCAACGACACCAATCCTCGTTGATGAAACACCACCGACACCCGCGCAGCAGCTGAATCCGGCTCAACGAGAAGCCCACAGAAGCGCAAACTTCACCGCCGGCTTTGTCAGATTATAATGCATGTCTAGTCTGTAGTGGGGTACTCAAAAGTGAGTATAACCCTTTTAGGGCTTACTACTTGTATCCCCCTCCTTTCTAGTTTCACCATTCTCCTTCCACAATTCTCTCGACATTTTCCTTACATCCTACACCCTCGAACTTAACTACCAAGGCTCCTAAACTATGGCTCCTAAGCCAAACTCACGCTAGTACTTTGATATGGTATCAGAGCTAAACGCTCCTGGCCTGTGGGCCCACCTACTTCCGCTGCCCTACTGTGTGTCGCGCGCCCCGTGGCGCGCGACCTCCTATTTTTCTTCCCGCCACGCGCTCGGGGCGCGTGGCGGTTTTCTGCCCGCCGTGCGCCCCGCGGCGCGCGGCGGGTTCCTATCTCGTCGCGGCGTCTTGGGGGCCCGCGCGCCGGCCCCGACCGTCGCCTCGTCGCGGCGTTTTGGGGGCCCGCACGCAGGCCTCTCCCGTCGCCTCGTCGCGGCGCTTTCGGGGCCCGCGAGCCGGCCCCTCCCGTCGCCTCGTCGAGGCAACTTGGGGGCCCGCGCGCGGTCCCCTCCCGTCGCCCGTCGAGGCACTTTCGGGGGCCTGCGCGGCTCCCTAGCACGTCGCCCGTCAGGGCACCCTGGGGGCCGCGCCCTTCCCCTCCCCTCCCTCCTAATTTCCGCTGCAGCAGCAGCCCCTGGAGCAGCCGCCCCAGCAGCAGCAGCACCTGGAGCAGCCGCCCCAGCAGCAGCAGCCCCTGGAGCAGCCGCCCCAGCAGCAGCAGCCCCTGGAGCAGCCGCCCCAGCAGCAGCACCTCCTGGAGCAGCCGCCCCAGCAGCAGCAGCCCCTGGAGCAGCCGCCCCAGCAGCAGCAGCCCCTGGAGCAGCCGCCCCAGCAGCTGCAGCCCCTGGAGCAGCCGCCCCAGCAGCAGCAGCCCCTGGAGCAGCCGCCCCAGCAGCAGCAGCCCCTGGAGCAGCCGCCCCAGCAGCAGCAGCCCCTGGAGCAGCCGCCCCAGCAGCAGCCGCCCCTACAGGAGCAGCCGCCCCAGCAGCAGCAGCCCCTGGAGCAGCCGCCCCAGCAGCAGCAGCCCCTGGAGCAGCCGCCCCAACAGCAGCAGCCCCTGGAGCAGCAGCCCCAGCAGCAGCAGCCCCTGGAGCAGCCGCCCCAGCAGCAGCCGCCCCAGCAGGAGCAGCCCCAGCAGCAGCAGCCCCTGGAGCAGCCGCCCCAGCAGCAGCAGCCCCTGGAGCGGCCGCCCCAGCAGCAGCCCCTGGAGCAGCCGCCCCAGCAGCAGCAGCCCCTGGAGCAGCCGCCCCAGCAGCAGCAGCCCCTGGAGCAGCCGCCCCAGCAGCAGCCGCCCCTGGCCCCTGCAGCAGCCGCTCTTGGACCCGGTGCAGCCGTGGGGGGGTGGGTGTGGGGGTGATGGTTGTGGGGGTGTCGGTTGTGCGTGCCGTCCCCTCCTACTCCAACTCCGACGCGTACCGACGCTCACCCGGACACCGTGCCTCCGAAGACATCTGGCACGCACGCATGGGACACCCAAGCAACACAGTGTTAAATAACACAATAAGATCAGGAGTCCTCGACAAGGACTCGTTACTACTACTCGACGGCAGAGAGCTTCAACGGGCACGAGGAACATGCCTTACCTGCCCAGAGGCCGACTTACCACATCGGCCGTTCACTTCTCATCACAACCCGAGCGCACCCACTTACGCACCACTCGAGAAAGTGTACAGCGACATCCTGTACAATCGGGAACCAGGACAAGGAGCATACAATTATACGATCACCTTCATCGACGCCGCCACCCGCTACGTCTGGCACCTAAACCTCCCTAGCCGCGACATGGCCTTCGAAGCCTTCGTTGCTTGGCTACCAGCAGCAGAGAGAGAATCGGGTGTGAAGCTGAAAAGCTTCCAGTCAGACGGAGGAGGAGAATACACCTCTCAGCGATTCAAGCAGTACCTGGCGGAAAGGGGAATCAAGCGGCTCATCTCCCTTCCCTACGCCCATCAGCAGCAAGGTGTAGCAGAAAGAATGAACAGGACCCTACAGAACAGCATGCGCAAGCTGTTACGTGGCATGCGATTACCCAACCATCAGTGGCCTGACGCGATGGATCACGCTGTCATGCTGCACAACTTGCTCTCGTCATCATCGCTTCCGAACAACGCATCACCGCATCTGCTGTGGACAGGAAAACAGGGCAGCACAAAAATGTTACGAGTGTTCGGATGCATGGTACAGTATCGACCCCCGGCAGCACGAGCAGGAAGATTTTCTCAACGCGCACAGTGGGGATTACACCTGGGAATCGAAAAGAACTACAACGCGTGGAAAATCTTCGACATCCACTCCAAGGAAACAGTAGCAGCACGTGACGTGATTTTCTACGAACGACTCACGCTCCAGACATACCTTGCCAACCTACAAGAAGACCAAGATCCCACAGGTGGCTTTCGTGGTGACCGAGCATTTGCCTCGGCAGCAGACGAAGCTGACTGGGACGAGCAAAATGTTGACAACGCATCAGAAGAAGCCGGACCTCTTCCGTTTTGCTCCGTTGAAGTTCCCATGGATGAAGACAACCCTCGCGAAAGTGTCAACGCCGAAACCTACTACCACTTCGCTCACAATGGTTACGTTACATCTGCGCAAGTCAACACCGACGAAGCAGAACGTGTAGGACCCAACTTCGCACCTGATCCAGAAGCGGGAGACGAAGCTGTTTATCCCGCGGACATGTCACTCCCCCGCTACACACAGAGTGGACTCCAGATACTCGGGCTCGTCACCGCAGTCCACGGCACGGCCATTCCTAAGGAGCCTGCCACGGTTCAGCAGGCTCTGGGGGGGGAGCATAAGGAAAAATGGCGCGAAGCCATGGACAGGGAATTAAAGGCACTAGAGGAGCGTAACACTTGGAAAGTCGTTCCCATCAGTGTGGCGCAGAACAAAACGATTCTCACCGGAAAGTGGGTTTTCCGAGTGAAAACAAAAGCAGACGGCACCATCGACAAATTCAAAGCAGGCTGGGTCGTACGTGGCTTCGACCAAGAACACGGACGCGACTTCACCGAGACATTCGCTCCGGTCAGCCGACATACCTCACTGCGAATTCTCCTCGCGATCGCCGCCATGAAGAAGAAAAAGTTGCGACAAATCGACGTCGCGAACGCATTTCTTTACGCACCTGTTGACGCCGAAATCTTCGTCGAGTTGCCGCACGGCTCCAACGGTGAGCCCAATCAAGTCTGCGAGCTGCTGAAGTCGCTCTACGGCATCAAGCAAGCTCCGCGGCTATGGCAACAATACCTGCACGCTCGCCTCATTCGCATCGGCTTCAAACAACTACCGCATGATCAGGGGATGTACCGGCTCACGAAGAACACTGACTACATCCTGTTAATCGTCTACGTAGACGATCTACTCTACATCGGCTCGACCGACGGCATCACAACCTGGTTCGAAGGGGAGCTACAGAAAGACCTCACGCTCACGGTCTCAACCACCGTCACACAGTACCTCGGTCTCAACATCCGAGAAGAGGAAGACGCGATCTACCTCAGTGCCGCAAAATACGCCGATACCATTGCCAAGCGCTTCGCACTCACACCGACCGCCATCTCCACACCATACCGCTACACGACAGGAAACAGCAAGGGAAGCTCCGCTCTACTTAAGCCCGCCGGCATACGTGACTACCGGAGGAAACTGGGATGCCTCCTTTTCGCAGCCGTCACCTGTCGCCCGGACCTATCGTACTCTGCAAGTCAACTTGCTGTCAGATTTATATGACATAGCTACTGTAGGCTAGAGTGGGGTAGCACATATGGGGTACAGTTTTCTAGGGTTTGCTTCTTGTACCCAACTTTCACTTAGTCATTCTCATTCCTGTTTTTCTTAATTCACATGGTATAGAGCGGGTTCCTACATGGGACCGTTCCTTCCTAAGGGCCCACCATAAGAAATTTTTTTTTAGCTGCCCGCGCACATTGCGCCCTGCCCTAAATTTTTTTTTTTAGCGGCCCCTACGCTGCCTCTACGCGGCCCCTACGCCGCCTCCCACGCGCCCCCTATGCGGCCCCTGGCGGCGCCCTGACGAGGCCCCTGCCGACGCCCTATCGCGGCCCCTGACGCGCCCCCTGGTGGCGCCCTGACGCGGCCCCTGGCGGCGCCTGACGCGGCCCTGACGCGACCTGACGCGGCCCCTGGCGGCGCCCTGACGCAGCCCCTGCCGCGGCCCTGACGCGGCCCTGCCGCGGCCCCTGACGCGGCCCTGACGCGGCCTGCCGCGGCCCCTGCCGCGGCCCTGAAGCGGCCCCTGACGCGGCCCTGACGCGGCCCTGACGCGGCCCTGCCGCGGCCCTGAAGCGGCCCCTGACGCGGCCCTGACGCGGCCCTGACGCGGCCCTGCCGCGGCCCCTGGCGGCGCCCTGACGCGGCCCCTGACGCGGCGCCCTGACGCGGCCCCTGCCGCGGCCCTGACGCGGCCCTGCCGCGGCCCCTGACGCAATCCTGACGCGGCCTGCTGCGGCCCCTGCCGCGGCCCTAAAGCGGCCCCTGACGCGGCCCTGAAGCGGCTCTGCCGCGGCCCTGACGCGGCCCTGACGCGGCCCCTGACGCGGCCCCTTACGCGGCCCTGACGCGGTCCTGCCGCGGCCCCTGGCGGCGCCCTGACGCGGCCCCTGACGCGGCGCCCTGACGCGGCCCTGCCGCGGCCCCTGACGCGGCCCCTGCCGCGGCCCCTGACGCGGCCCCTGCCGCGGCCCCTGAGGCGGCCCCGCCGCCTCCTCTCAGCGGCCCCGCCGCCTCCTCTCAGCGGCCCCGCCGCCTCCTCCCAGCGGCCCCGGATGCCGCCCTCTCAGCGGCCTCGCCGAGCCGCCCAGCAGCCTAGCCGCCCAGCAGCTGAGCCACCGAGCCGCCCAGCAGCCGAGCCGCCGAGCCGCCCAGCAGCCGAGCCGCCCAGCAGCAGAGCCGCCGAGCCGCCCAGCAGCCGAGTCGCTGAGCCGCCCAGCAGCCGAGCCGCCGAGCCGCCCAGCAGCCGAGCCGCCCAGCAGCCGAGTCGCCGAGCCGCCCTGCAGCCGAGCCGCCCGAGCCGCCCTGTCCGGTAAGAGCAGCGCCTCTCTCACAGCACTGCCCTCACCCCACTGTTTGCGCTGCTAGTCTACTACTGTCATGGCTACCCCTAGTGTCCTCGCTTTTGACGCTGAGGGTCGGGCCATTGACTTTGACGTCTGGATAGATGACCTGCAGCTTTTCTTACAGTGCGATAGGGCAGACGGCCTCTCCCTCTTTGACCTCACTTCTGGTGCCTCTCCCGCTCCCGCCACTGATGCTGACGCAACTGTTCGCTCCCAGTGGGCCACGCGCGATGCTGCTGCACGTCTTGCTGTGCGTCGCCACCTGCCTACCTCTGAGCGTGCGCACTTTAGCCAGTACAAGAGTGCTCAGACCTTGTACGACGCTGTAGTTGCACGCTACTCCTCCCCTGCCACTGCTGCACTGAGCCGCCTCATGCTACCGTACCTCTTCCCTGACCTTGCTGCCTTTCCCACAGTCGCTGACCTCATCACGCACCTCCGCACTAGTGACACTCGCTACCGCGCTGCGCTTCCTGCTGAGTTCTGCGCCAAGAACCCCCCCCCCCATGTACATCACCCTCTACTACATCGTCACCCGTCTCCCTGACTCCCTTCGCGTAGTCAGGGACCACTTCCTCTCGGTTTGTCCCACCACTCTCACCGTTGACCTCCTCGAGAAGGCCCTCCTAGCAGCAGAAAAGAGCATAGTCGCTGTAGGAGCCTCTCGTGGTGACCCTCGCACCCCCATCTTTGAGGGGTGTTCCCCCTCCCCTCTTTTGCCCTCTATTGCCTCTGCTGCTGCGGCCGACCTCGCTGGTTTGGAGTCGGTTGGGGCAGCGTCTACCCCTAGCGGGAGACGCCGCCCTGGCAGGGGCAAGGGGGGCAGGGGCGCTGGAGGAGCTAGCGGGGGCGGTGGAGGCGGCGGTGGAGGTGGTGGAGGAGGTGGTGGTGGCGGTGGGAGTGGTGGCGGGGGTGGAGGTGTAGGTGGCGGCAGTGGAGGCGCAGGAGGCAGCGGCGGTGGCGGAGGGAGCGGAGGTGGCGGCGGTGGAGGAGGAGGCGGTGGAGGAGGTGGAGCTGGTCGGGGTGGCGCTGCGCAGAGGGTCAGCTCCGGTGGTGGTCAGCGCCAGCAGCAGCAGCAGCGCACTCGTGACGTCCCCTCCCCTCAGCAGCTCCGTGAGTGGTACACTGCACGCCAGAGGGGTGGGGGTGCTGGTCCGTGCACCTACGTCCTGCGCACCGGCGACCGCGCGGGTGAGCAGTGCGGGGGTGCGCACTCCACCCAGCGCTGCTTTGGCCGCCTCACGGACGCTTGGCGTCACAAGTTCCCTGAGGCCACTGAGATCCCCCGCTGGGGTGAGCTGTCTAGGGCGGGTGTAGCTGTCTTTGACCTTGACTTTGATGCTATTCTTGCTGCCGTGTATACTGTGACTATTAGTGATGAGGGTGACTGTTACCGGTGTTTTCCGCCCGACCCGGGCATTGAGACTGCTGCTCTAGGTACTGGCGAGGCTGCTGCTCTAGGTGCGTCTACTCCCTCAGGTGCTGGTGAGTCTGCTCTCTCAGGTTCTGCGTCGGCTTCGGCCTCCCACACCTTCACACTTGACTCGGGGGCTTCTCGCTCCTTCTTTCGAGACCGCACCACACTCACGCCGCTTGGCCGGCCAGTTGCGGTCTCCCTGGCAGACCCCTCTGGGGGTCCTGTCCTTGCTCACTTCTCCACTGTCCTCCCGTGTCCGGCGGCCCCCTCTGGCACCCTGTCTGGTCTCTACCTCCCCTCGTTCTCTACGAACTTGGTGAGTGGTGCTGACCTACAGGATGCGGGGGTTCACCAGTTCACTCCTGCGAGTCAGCGGGTGACCCACTGCACGGACGCTCGGACAGGCCGCCACCTGGCCACGTTTACACGTCGGCCAGGGTCGAGCCTGTACACACTGACCACTGCGTCTCCTCCAGTCCCTGCGTCTGGTCAGGTAGCTGCGTCGGGTCAGGTGTTTGCTGCAGCGTCCAGGTCTGGTCCTGAGTCTGCCCCCTGCTCGTGTCGCCTCCTGTCTCACGAGACTCTCCTCTGGCACCACCGCCTTGGCCACCCCTCCCTGCTTCGTCTCCGGAGCATGGCCTCCCGTGTCCTTGTCTCTGGTCTTCCCCGGTCCCTCCCTCCCCTTCCTCCGGGGCCAGGCCCTACCTGCGTCCCCTGTTTCGAGGGACGGCAGCGGGCTACCCCTCACTCCTCCCAGTTTACTCCGACAGAGGCCCCGCTGCAGACGCTTCACATGGACGTGTGGGGCCCGGCCCGCGTCCGTGGACAGGGTCACGAGCGCTACTTCCTGCTGGTGGTTGACGACTACTCGCGTTACACTACAGTCTTCCCCTTGCGCAGCAAGGGTGATGTCACTGAGGTGTTGATCGACTGGATCCGCGCAGCTCGTCTCCAGCTCAGGCGGAGCTTTGGCTCGGACTTCCCTGTTCTGCGTCTGCACTCTGACAGAGGCGGAGAGTTCTCCTCTGGCCTTCTGCGAGCCTACTGTCGTGCACGAGGCATCCGCCAGACCTTCACGCTTCCGGACTCTCCACAGCAAAATGGGATTGCTGAGCGCCGCATTGGCATGGTCATGGACGTCGCCCGTACGTCCATGATGCATGCGGCTGCCCCCCATTTTCTGTGGCCGTTTGCGGTTCGGTACGCGGCGCATCAGATCAACCTTCAGCCCAGGGTCTCCATGCCGGAGACCTCCCCAGCTTTGCTGTGGACGGGGAAGGTTGGCGATGCGTCTGCGTTCCGTGTCTGGGGATCTCGGGCGTTTGTCCGCGACTTGTCTGCGGACAAGCTGTCCCCTCGTGCTGCTCCTTGCGTCTTCCTGGGTTTCCCCCCTGACGCCCCAGGGTGGCAGTTCTACCACCCCACCTCTCGCCGTGTTCTGTCCTCCCAGGACGTCACGTTCGACGAGTCGGTCCCCTACTACCGCCTCTTCCCCTACCGCACTCCGTCCCTCCCCCCGCCACCGCTCTTCCTTGTACCAGGTCCCCCCCCGGTAGACCCCCTCCCCCCTCAGGGTCCTGCCCCTTCAGGTGTGTCCCAGGTAGACGCTGTTGAGCCTGTCGAGGTCGCTGGTGACTCTGGTGCTGCTGAGGGTGCTGAGCCTGGGGGTGCTGACTCTAGGGGTGCTGAGCGTGTGGGTGCTACGCCTGGGGGTGCTGAGCCTGGGGGTGCTGAGCCTGGGGGTGCTGAGTCTGGGGGTACTACGACTGGGGGTGCTGAGCCTGGGGGTACTACGCCTGGAGGTGCTGAGCCTGGGGGTGCTGCGTCTGGGGGTGCTGAGCCTGGGGGTACTACGCCTGGAGGTGCTGAGCCTGGGGGTGCTACGCCTGGTGGTGCTGTGCCTGGCGGTTCACCGGGTGCTCCCTCTCGCCGAGAGCCACTCTCTCCCCAGGAGCTGCGTGAGTGGTTTGCCCGGCGCTGGAGGCGAGCTGCTGGAGCTGCTGGAGCTGGAGGTGCTGCGGGTACTGGAGGTTCTGTTGCTTCTGAGGGAGCTGGTGCCACGGGTCCCGGAGGTGCTCGTACTGGGAGTTCTGGAGCTGCTGGACCTGCGGGTACTTCTGGAGCTGGAGTTGCTGCGGGTGTTGGCGCGGAGGCTACTGCTGTCGGTCCTGGAGGCAGTCCTGCTGGGGGTACTACTGGTGCTGCTGGGGGTTCTGGAGCTGGAGCTGCTACTGGTGCTGGTGCTGCCCCTGCGGGTGCTGGTGCTGTCCCTCCTGTGTCTGGAGTCGCCGCGCGGCCTCGGCCGTACTTCGTTCCGCTCCTTCAGCAGGTTCTTGGTCTCCCGCCTTCTACTGGTCCTCCTCCTCCCTTAGAGTGTCCACAGCCTGTCCCGTCGCAGTTACAGTTACAGCCGACCTCCCCACTGCCTGCTCCGTCTCCCTACACTGGTCCTACTGGAGGTCTTGCTGAGCGTCGTGAGCCTGCGTCTCGCCCTGCGTCGCCTGTCCGTGCTGCTCGCACTAGTGGTCGCGGTTCGCGTCAGCGTCCTCCTCCTGTCCCTGGCACGCACCGGATGTCTCTGCGTCCGTCCACTGCTCCTCTGCGTGCCCCTTTGCCTTCTCCTCCTGAGTCTTCTCTTCCTACTCTTGCCGACCCGGAGTCGGACTCTCTTCGCGCTGCCAGTCCTACTGTCACGCGTCTCCTTGCTACGGTTGTCACTGACCCTTCCTTTGAGTCCACTGCTGCGTCTGCTCTAGTTGCTGAGCTCGTCGACTTTGCTGCTCGCTGTCGCCTAGACTACGTCGCCAGTCTTGTTGCTGAGTCTGAGTCTGTCTGTCCTCCGTCCGTCGGGGGTGAGTGTGCCCTTGGCACGGACGTCCTTGAGGACAGGCAGGAGGAGTTCCAGTGCTTGGCCGCTGCTTCACCTCATCTCGTGTCCGTACTGCTTACCCCTGAGGGAGACCCGGATGCACTTGACATCCCGACTCCGCGCTCCTACGCGGAGGCGATAGAGGGTCCCTACTCCTCTCAGTGGCAGGCAGCTATGGACGCAGAGATGGCTTCCTGGAAGTCCACAGGCACCTACGTTGACGCTGTTCCCCCTCCTGGGGCGAACATCGTCAGTGGCATGTGGATTTTCAGGGTGAAGCGACCGCCGGGTTCTCCGCCTGTCTTCAAGGCGCGTTACGTGGCTCGTGGCTTCAGTCAGCGGCAGGGAGTTGACTACTTTCAGACCTTCTCTCCCACCCCGAAGATGACCACTCTTCGGGTACTGCTGCACGTAGCTGCTCACCGTGACTACGAGCTACACTCTCTTGACTTCAGCACTGCTTCCTTGCAGGGCAGCCTGCACGAGGAGATCTGGCTGCGTCGCCCACCTGGCTTCACTGGGTCTTTTCCTCCTGGCACCCAGTGGAGCCTACGGCGGCCAGTCTACGGTCTCCGCCAGGCACCGCGTGAGTGGCACGACACACTGAGGACTACACTTGCGGCTCTTGGGTTTGCTCCCTCTACTGCCGACCCGTCGTTGTTTCTGCGCACCGACACTTCTTTGCCGCCGTTCTACATCCTCGTGTACGTCGACGACTTGGTCTTTGCCACAGCTGACACTGCTGGACTAGCCCACGTGAAGTCCGAGCTGCAGAAGAGACACACGTGCACTGACCTGGGTGAACTGCGCAGCTACCTTGGCTTGCAGATCACTCGGGACAGAGCACGCCGCACCATTACCCTGACTCAGTCACACATGGTGCAGCAGGTCCTTCAGCGCTTCGGCTTCACGCACTCCTCGCCTCAGGCCACTCCTCTGCCTACTCGCCACTCGCTCTCAGCTCTGCCTTCGGATGAGTCCGTAGAGTCGAGTGGCCCGTACCCAGAGCTTGTTGGCTGCCTCATGTACCTGATGACCTGCACACGACCTGACCTTGCATACCCTCTTAGCATTCTTGCACGCTATGTTGCTCCTGGGAGACACAGACCGGAGCACATGGCTGCAGCGAAGAGGGTGTTGCGCTACTTGTGCAGTACGTCGGACATGGGGCTTGTGCTTGGAGGGCAGAGTCCAGTGGTCCTTACTGGGCACGCAGACGCTTCTTGGGCTGACGACCAGGCTACGCAGCGGTCGTCACAGGGTTACACCTTCAGCCTTGGTTCCGGCTCTGTTTCGTGGCGGGCTACTCGCTCGTCTTCTGTTCTCGGCTCCAGTTGTGAGGCTGAGATCTACGCAGGAGCCATGGCTGCACAGGAGCTTCGCTGGCTCACCTACCTGCTGACTGACCTCGGAGAGTTGCCTCGTTCTCCTCCAGTGCTGTACGTAGACAACAAGGCCATGCTGGCCTTGTGTCGGGAGCAGCGACTGGAGCACAGAACGAAGCACATTGCTCTCCGCTACTTTCTTGCTCGTGAGCTGCAGCAGCGTGGTCAGCTGCGTCTTGCGTACGTGGCCTCTGAGGCCAACACTGCTGATATCTTCACCAAGGCACTTGCGCCTTGTGACCATCAGCGCTTCTGTACTCAGCTGGGCCTTGTGCCTACCTTGCCTCACTTGCTCACCTCTTGACCTTGCTTGTACTGTTACATATATATATACCTGCTCTTGTTTGTCTAGCCTTTTTTATATATATGTGTACTCCTGCTTGTGAACTGGCCTTGTGGCCTTGAACTTGTGCTCGGAATGTGTGGTGACTTTGTGATCCACCCTGAGCTTGTTTTTTGCTTTGCTTTGCTTGACTGGTCTTGTGACCCCTTGTTCTCCCCCACTTTGCCTATGGGGGTGTGTCAGATTTATATGACATAGCTACTGTAGGCTAGAGTGGGGTAGCACATATGGGGTACAGTTTTCTAGGGTTTGCTTCTTGTACCCAACTTTCACTTAGTCATTCTCATTCCTGTTTTTCTTAATTCACACTTGCCACCTACCTCAAGAAGCCTGAAGCGGAACATCTAGCTGAGCTCGACCGCGCTCTTCACTACCTAGTCAGCACCCCGACGATCGGTCTAACTTACTACAAGAACGCAACCACGCCTCCTAAGTTAATCGGCTACGTCGACGCCGATCACGCTGGCGACTCCGACAATAGGCGTTCTCGCACTGGCTACATCTACCGCCTCGAACCTATCGGACCTATCTCTTGGCAGTCGAGCAAACAGGAATTAATCGCCCTCTCGTCAGCTGAAGCAGAATATATCGCACTCTCCTCAGCCACCAAGGAAGGATTGTACCTTCGCGAACTCCTGGAGGAAGCGAAGCTGGCTCAGTTACCCAGCTTCACTCTGTTCTGCGACAACCAATCTGCAATTTGCATCGCCAACAAAAACGGATTCGCGAACAGAACGAAGCATATCGCCCTGCGATATTTCTTCGTGAAAGACGAGATCGAGAAGGGGAGTCTCGAATTATCCTACTGCCCCACATCCGAAATGGCAGCCGATTACTTGACCAAGAAGCTCGGAAAACAGAAGTTCGAGTACTGCATGATGCTGACTGGACAGAGCCACGTCACCAGCAGCGACACTCCAGAAGCGAAGGGGAGTGTTGGAAACAATTAATTCTAAACGCCTCTGTCGTGTCGAAACACCAAGTCAGAAGCGAAGCAAAGCATATCGATGCATCGGCGAGTCAACCCTCGGAGGTTGAAACAACCGTCAGAGGTTACGCGAAAGTCAAAGGTCAGCGACCTTTGACCTGACAAATGCAGCGCGACAGCAAGGACACACAACTGACTCGATATTGAGCAGTTGCCCGAGTCGCACTGTATCGAACCGCAACAGCAACAAATAAAACAGTTACAATTGTATCGGTTCGTATCCCTTGTACTCATATATAATCCTGTATCCCTTTGTTTTAATCAATCTACTTTGCCCTCACACACTAGCGCAAGGTGGTTCACAATACTTCATTAAACGCTTCCGCTATTACAATCCTACCCAGAGTTCATCCCTGTAAAGATCCTAAGGGCTTTTTCAGCCCAACACCTCCCTTCCCCCTTCCACCCCCTGCTCCCCACCCTCCCTTCCCTCTTCCGTCCCCTGCTTCCCTTCCCTCCTAACCTCACCTCTCCCTCCCCTTCCTCCCCCCGTTTCCCCCTCACCTCACTGCTCACCTCGTCCCTCTACTAACCCTCCTCCGCCCCCCTCCCCCTGTTCAACCCTCCCCCTTTCCTCCCCCTCCCCCTCCACCCTCCCCCCTCGCCCCTCCAGCACACCTCGCCAATGACCTTGGACGTGCCCAGGTCGCTCTCCCTGCTGTCGCTCTCGTAGTCGTGCCGGCTGAACTGAACAAGCTGACTTGTGACTCGACTCACAAGTCGTGCCGGCTGAACGAGCTCGCTGCTGCATTGCGCACTCCAGCAGTGGTGGGGGCGAGCGACGGGAGGGAGGGGGGGCTGAAATGAGCGCACTCTGACAGTGGTGGGGGCGAGGCGAGCGGAGGGAGGGAGGGGGGGGAGGAATGGGAAGCAGAGGGAGGGATGGGGGGGTGAGGGAGGGAATGGGGAGAGAGGAAGGGAATGGGAAGAGAGGAAGGGAATGGGGAGAGAGGGAGGGAATGGGGAGAGAGGGCGGGAATGGGGAGGGAAGAGGAAAAGGAAAAGGGGGGAGGGATAGGGGGGAGGGAAGAGGAAAAGGAAAAAGGGGGAGAAATGGGGGAATACGATGCTGGGCTGGCTGCCAGAAAAAGCGGATGCATGTTGGACTCGCTTCGATTGGGATTCCCACAATTAACTTCAAGAATTTACAATGTAGGGTAACGAGAAACGAAACAGGAAGCAATGGGATGTTTATGAGAAATGCAGGATTGACAAGGGAGACGCGGGAGGGGGAGAAAGGGGGAGTGGGGAAGAGAGAGAGGGGGTGGAGAAGGGGGGGGGGAGATCACCCGACAGAGCATGCCCCCATTTTCCTGGAGCAGGCGGCAGATCTCCCCGGATCCGTACGACTGCGCATCCGCCAGGGGCTACCAGGGGGGGGAAGGGCGGAGAGGGGGGAGGGCAATCGCCGCCATCTCATGCCATGCCATGCCATGCCATGCCATGCTGTGCCATGCCATGCCATGCCAACCATGCCATCCCGTGTCATGTCAACCCATGCCCGTGCCGCGCCAACCCATGCCATGCCATGCTATGCCAAGCCATGCCACGCCAAGCCATGCCATGCCATGCCAACCCATGCCATACGATGCTATGCCATGCCATGTCATTTCATCCCATGCCATGCCATCCCATGCCATGCAATGCCATGCCATGCCATGCTGTGCCATGCCATGCCTGCCATGCCAACCCATGCCATGACATGTCATTCCATGCCATCCCACACTGTCAGAAGCAATGCCGCCATTAGCCTCTAACCCCATGCGCCTCTCACCCCCATGCGCCTCTCACCGCCATGCCATGCGCCTCTCTCGTCCTGCTGCCCTGCGGCTGTCATGCGGGGGGTCTCAACCATGCTGCATCTGCTCTCACCGTTCTGCACCCCTCTCACCGAGTTGCCATGGCGGTCCTTAGGATTCACACGCGCGCCTCGCTCCAGCAGCGCCCGCACCACATCCACCTTTCCCTCGCTCGCCGCCAGATGCAGCGATTTTATAGTCGGCACACCCCGCGATTCAATAGGTCGACAACCCCTCGATTATGCCGCGGCTCACGAGGAACAGCAGCTGCCCGGTGACGTCTACCAATTCGCGGCGCCGCGCTGACGTGTTCGCCGCGTCTTGCCCATTGCGGGCGTCTGTGATTGGCCCTTTCGGAGCGAGAATCGCGACGCTGCTACTACTAGGGGCAGGGGTAGTAACAGGCTGAGATAGACCTAGACCTTGATCGCCTCCAGGGTTACTATCCTCATCTTGATCGCCAGGGTTACCAGCTTGATCTTAATCGCCAAGGTCACTGGTACTATATTGACCTTGACTTCTGCCCGTCTCCAGCGGTAGCTCAGTCGCGGATGCTTCCGACGATGCTTTTGCCAATGCTTTCGCCAATGCTGCCGCGGGTGGCGGAGTCGACGCTTCCTCTAGTTGCGGGGGGCCACCGCCGCTTTCCTCCGTGTGCGGGGGTTCGCCCATCTCCACGGCTAGCGCAGCCTCCGCTGCTACTGCTATGGTTTCAGAAAGAGTCTCCGCTGCTGCTGCTGCTGCCTTTTCCGCCGGTTTCCGCGCAGGAGTATTCGCGGCTGGCATTTCCGCAGCGGAAGTTTTCGCGGCTGGAAATTCCGCAGCAGGAGCATCCGCGGCTGAGTCTGTGTGTCTTCGGGTTTCTGGTTCAAGTGACGCGGATACTTGGTTTTTAGACAATGCGACGCTTTTTTCGAAGCGTCGCATCGTCTAGTGCGAGACCGGCGGTCAGTATTTTCGCGGTTGGGCTACGGAGACTACCTAACGGACAGAAAGTTTAGCCGCCAGAGGGCTGAAGGTTCTGAAGTCTTTTTCTATGTCAAGCTCGACTAGAATCTTTCACATCGAGACAACCTGACACGGCTATATACCACCAGCAGCTGCACTATTTCGACGTTGAGTTAGTGTTCCGAGTGCAACTGAGTGAGCGAGCGAGTATTGCACTATCGAAGCAAAACAGTACATCGAGTCAGGGACAGGCCTGTCGAAGTTCCTGGGGCCAACACTTCGAGTCCTCAGCTCCTCGAAGTTTGGCCCTGATTTTCGCGAAGGTGACAGTTTTTTAGCCCTTAAAGCCGTTGGCCCAAATTGCACAAGTTTTTAAAACTTGGCCCAGGGGAACAACGGGTGGCGAGGGGTGTGAAAGTGAAAGTTGGGAGCCGAAAGAAGGCACACCCAGTAAGCGAAATCGAGAATTGTTTAGCGAACAGCCGAGTCAAACAATAGAAAACCAGCCAATAGAAATTGTCGCACGGCGCACCACACACCGCGACCAAAAAACACACAACACAACACTTCCGCAGCTCTTGCGCTGCCACACACACAACACCATGACCTAGGCTTTCGACAACCAACCATGATGAGGCCCGCTAGTACTTGATACTGCATACAGCAGCCAACTACAGTAGGCGGCACGAGCAAGCACACTTGCGTCGCGGATGATAAAACTGCCAAATCCTTAGCATTACGACAGCCATAAAGGTTGCAGTTGAGATAAAAAACGTCACACGACCGTCATCAACAAACAGAACCACTTCATTCGAGACGGCGAGATAGGGAATATGGCCCGTCGCCCTGGAAAGGATGCTTCCCGAAGGTACGAAAAAAGCCGTAGACACGGCACGAACGTCGGCGCATTCTGAAAGCATCGGAATGCGGCGGAATATCAAACACTGAATGCCAGCGCGGATAACGTCATATGGCACTACGTGGGAAACCTCACTTTCGCTCAGTAAATAGCGACGCCACTTGACCATCTTCAATGCACCCACCTTCGCCATCGCATGGAGAATGAGGCATGGGCATGGGGGCATGAGAGACATGCATGGGCGAGCCCGTGAAAGTCGTGATGCACGCATTCACATAAACCTTAGCTTGTAGGTGCAAGCGCTTCGTTGGGTTTCTCACCGCCCCCCTTTCAATAGAACCACTCTCATCCTCTAACTTGACCTCATGAAAGCAGCAGTGACGAAATAACTTGGCGCACAACACACAGAACACACCCGGTGCAGACTCAAGCCAACTCTTGAGACGCATCCCAAGATCTCTATGCCTCCCACCAACCGCACCTCATGGAACCAGGTGTGGCAGAAGAAGTCAGCGCACAACAAACAGAGAAGGGGGAGGAGGTGGAAGGGGATAGAGTTAAAGAACGGAGGGAGGGGAGAATGGAAAGGTGAGATGAGAGCATAGAATAGAAGTCTGAGCAAATGGGGTTGAGCAGCGGGACACAGCCGAAGGGCAAACGGTGAGGAGAGGGGAGCGGGGGTTGGTGTATGGGTGGCACCATAGAATCTCACACTGTCATTTCACCTGACAGGTGGAGACCACCTGAGGTCAGGCTGTCAACTGAAAGTATCTTCTCCCCGTATAGTTCCTCCTCTGCTGCCCACAGCATCCACAGACAAAACAGGACACATGCACCAATGCAGGAGAGAGGAGAGGACGAGGGGGTAAGAAGGGGGGAAGTAGGGGTAAGACCATCTGAGGAACAACACAGGCACAACAGGGTGGCCAGGGTAAGTAGTCCCCCTGTTAGATAGTCAGGAAGCTTCACAAAAGAGGGTGGGTATGTGTCCCAGCCCAGCAGCAGTGTGGTGCAGCTCTCACCTGTGCCTCCTAGAACTCCACTTCATCATCCCACTCCTTGTCCTCCTCCTCCAACTCTTCCTCCTTCTCCCACCCTTCCCCTTACCCCTCACCTCCCTCACTCTCACTCCCTTGTGTCATCCTTCCCTCCTCCCCTCCCTCCCTGCTTCCATACCACCCGCTGTCATTCCCTCCCTCTTGCCATGAGCTTCAGGTTCGGAGGCAGGTCTGGGAACAGGCTCGGCAGCAGGGTCAGGAGAAGCGAGGGGCCTTGGAACAGGGACTTGGTGGCTTGTTCTTGTCGGTGCTTGCAATGACCTGATGGCAGGCAGAGAAGGGAGGGGGGTGGCCGAAAGGGAGAGGAGAGGAGAGGAAGAAAGGGCCGGATGGAAGGGCTTTGGGACATGTGGCACGTGCTTGTCTGTGATTGCATTAATTGCCTGAGAGGGGAGGGGGAGGAATAGAGAGGAGGGGCAGGAAAAACGGAAATGATTTTCTGAGAGAACGATTGGAAGAAATTGGGTGGGAAGAAGAGAGCAGCGTGCAAAGAGTGAGGGGGAGCCCGGGTGAGGAAGCAAGAGTGTGGGGTAGAGGGAGAGGGGGCCTCGCCTGGGGTAGGAAGGGGGACAGAGGTGGGGAGAGTAGGGAGGGTGGGGACGGGGAAAGTGTGGGAAAGGGGGGGCTTGAGGTGGGGGGAGATGGGGAGAGATGGGTTTCGAGGGCGCGTGAGGAGGCCCTCCCTCTACGGCTTGTCCTAATAGGGCGTTGATGATAGCGGATGGGGGAAAGAAATGTGGATGAGGTTGGCAGGCGGGCCGGCAGTGGGTGGGGGGAGGAGGAGGAGGAGAGAGGGGGGAGATGTGGGGGAGACACGAGCCGATGTGGGAATACGAGGTTCCTTAGACCTCACGGCGAGGGAGGCGAGCAGGAGGTTATGGGGAGTAGGGGAGAGGCAGAGGAGGAGGGGATTAAGGAGGGGGAGGGGAGAGAGGTTGGCGTCTGTCAGTTTTTAGTTTTTTACGCTGGGGCCTGGCCTGGCCTGAGGGCGCCGATATGAGCTGCGCACTCATTGCCACATGTGCGTAAAACACGCGCAAGTGCCGCCAGATCGCCACTCGCCTGGGTGGGGAGGAGGGGCGAGAGGGGGAGAGTGGGGGGGGGAGGATGGAAAGGGGGGATGGAAGGAGAGAAAGTTTGCTACACCCCTCACACGGGAAGTGGAGGCGACGGGAGGGGGAAGTGGAGGCGACGGGAGGGGGGAGTGGAGGCGACGGGAGGGGGAAGTGGAGGCGACGGGAGGGGGAAGTGGAGGCGACGGGAGGGGGAAGTTGAGGTGACGTGAGGGGGAAGATGAGGCGACGGGATGGGGAAGATGAGGCGACGGGAGGGGGAAGTGGAGGCGATGGGAGGGGGATGTTCAGGGAACATCGCATACTTTGCATTGGGTACTTGTTTGCGCAGTGATCATTTCAAATACGGACCGTAAACCAAAGGGCTGCGCGGATTTCCATGAGGTCGCTCACGCGATTCGAATGACGACAGGGCTTTTTTCCGGTCCGAGGCGTAGAGAGCGACGAGGATGCGCGATGAAACCCCACGCGATCTCTGTCTACGCCATGAGACGCAGCGCGTCGAGGCGCAAGGCGTCGAAACGCTGCGCGAAGTGACGCAGCGCGATGTACCAACCCTGCGAGCAGCTTCGTCGACATGGCAAGTCGACGGAGTGCCGGCATGGTTGGGACTACTATCTAAACGACCTTCGGTCATACGACGAACGCGACCATCGCCGTCGCATCGTCTGGATGTGCGCTCTGCTCGGAGGTGCCAGAAACAGGCAATAGCACCAGCACCATCAATGCCCCTATTTTCCGCTGCTAGCTTGCCATAGTTCCCAGTATATAGCATTACGATTGAGAGCAGGCGTGCCATGGCCGTTCCTACTGTGCGTTCGAGTTGTGCGTGGGCTTTTTTGTTAGTGCAGCGGGTACTTGTTTGTGTCCAAGAGTCCCAAATTGCACACCCTCGTTTTCAAGTTTTTGGGTGTGTGTTGGTTCTGCCGAGCCCTGGTTTGCGACTGAAGACATTTGTGTTCAATCTCATTGGTTCTCAACATAGGGGTAGTCAACTCTCATTGGCTCACAGCCTGAGTTGTGTCGCGCGGACCTCTGTCTCCCAGAAACCTGGTAACCCGAAAGTCAGGGGAACAAGTTTTAAAAACTTGAACCGCGCGGCTTGCAATTTGGGCCGCGGGCTTTAACGATCACGGGTGCAGGTCCAAACCAAAACTTGAAATCCGGGCTTCTTTTAAAAATGTACGTGTGCCCTAATTTCACAAAGGGGGATGTCAGCGGGAAGGAGCTTGCTAACGACTTATCTGTGAACCTACAGCAGGGGGGGAAGAGGGGTGGGGGAGGGGGGGGGGGGCTCGTAGGGCAAATATCGTCAGCAAAGAAGTCATTTGAACTCTTGTGTACAATCGCAAAGCACTTCCAAGGAAGTTCGTTCTCATGTAGTATTCCGAGTGTGAACCGAAGGGGCTGAATCCCACCTCGCCATGTAAGGGTGTCAGTGTCTTGATTCCAGCGTGAGTACTTAGAATTGTGAGGAGTGAACAATGTCTTAGAAATATTTTGCAACCACAGCCATAAACATCAACCCTAGAACCTCCTTTCATACCAAGAAGATAGAATGTGGGAGCGACAGGGATAAGGGTACGGGAGGAGAAGAGTGTCAACTTAGGAAACTCGCAGGGTTACTTGTACTACTCATCCGGGATCTCAGGGAAGGGCCCCAAACCAGCCCTTAACGGATCCGGGTTGATACCCCAATTTCTCAAAATCAGCCCGTAAGAAAAACGGGCTCCCCTCGAAACCAGCCCTTTGAAATGCCGAAGCTGGCCTGGAGTTCACCCGGAATGTTCAGGGCATTAAGGGCAAATGCCCTTGAATCGACAGCCCTGACTCAGGGAATGAGAGCGAAGCTAGCGTGGTAATGGTAATGCGAGAAATTGGGGAGCGCTACTATAATGAATACGGATTCATAACTGTGGAGGCTACTCCTAGCGAGGACAGCCCCGAGCACTTCGCGTCACTTTCAAGGTTCGGCCTACACTTCGGCCCAAACCACTGCCGAGTCGCTCCGCACCAATCGCGACACATCCAAACCTCGCACGTTCCGAGGTCCGCGCCTAGCACGTATTCGCCCTATAAATGCTTCTCTTGTTCATTCAATCGTCATTCAGTAATCCTGTAGTTTCATCCTTTTTATAAAGGCTTCCGCGCACTCAGTTTAGTACAACTTATAACACTTGGTATCAGAGCTACTTTCCTAGGTTCCCGTTTTTTAGAGTGTATTACCCCTCAGGGGGGGGATAGGGAAGGATGCCGTGGTGACAGGAGCAGCGCAAGAGCCGGCCAGGAGAACGGGTAGTTGCTCCTAGCGGCCATGAATTTTCAAGGCGCTCTTGCGGCACCGACGGATCCTTACCCTCGACGGTCGAGATGGACCGTGACCTCCTTCCCCCCGGGTGGTGGACAGCTGTGGCTGTCGCACATTAAATGCGTTTGTTGTTTTCGTCAATTCCGTTAATCTCGGCACTGTTTTCATGCGGTAGTTGGCGTCAAGAAGACTATCGTCACTGCATGCGCGAGATTTTTGGAGTAACTGTTGTGCGAGTTGGCGTCGGCACGTGGTCATCAACTGTGCGCGACAAAATCGGGAGTTAATGCGTGCGGCAAGTGGTGTCGAGCGACATCGTCATGTTGCGCACAAAAATTTCGGACGTCTTCGGCACGTGGTGAGCGTCGTCACTGTGCGCGAAGATTTCGGGTGGCTTCACGGCAGAAACGACAGCTGGCCGAGCAGGCCAGGCGCATGGTGATTTGCGTCGGAAAAGCAACGGCGAGGGGAGACGGCGTGGCGACTGCTCGAAGAAAGCGGGGGTCTACGGTCGTCCCGCCCGGGTGCGGCTGGTGTGGCTGCAGGAGGGTGCGTCGTTGGTGTTTTCGGCAGGAGCGGCACAATGTGGAACGGAAGTTGTTTTTCGAACCACCGAAAAGTTCGGGAAAAACCGCCTACG